>CAJHWW020000001.1:0-1288943 GCA_905147745.2 Phlogophora meticulosa | reverse complement strand
CAAATGCATCGGAGTTACGATTTTTAAATCGGAATAAGGTACCTCGGACTTTTTTATATTTTTATTTATTTTATCAGCTTCAATAACCTTCTACTGACAAACTGCAAATATTTTTCAAAAATTTGATAGCTAACACTTCTGATAAAAATATAAAATTGTACACAAAGGTCCGATAAATACTTAATTTATAATGTTCTTTCGTGTTATGTTAAAAACAGCGCGGAATTAGGTGCCTTTACCTTAATAGATCCTGATAACTTAAACCATCAATCTTTACAAATAACTAATTCGTCAACTAGTTTGCCATCAAACCCTATTTGTACACGCGATAAAACCTTTCCTATGTCAAATCATACTGAGACCGACCTACCAATAGAACCAGTTGCAATCTACAATGACCTAGTAGATATAAACAATATTAGTGATAATGATGAACATAGAGATTATGTAAATCTAACAGTAGGGAATCCAATTGACAACGTATTATATAATAATAGGTCTTTACCTATGAAATTGCCGTTTTGTATGAAAAAATTTAAATGAATTTTTTTCATGTATTTTTTATTTGTATTAATCGAAGTAATCACCCATGCAATCAATGCATCTTTGCCAACGCAGTGGCAGTTTATTGATGCCCTTCTTAAAGAAATCAGCTGGACGGGAGGCAACAAATTTTTCAAAGGCATTTTGTACTGCCTCTCGGGTATTGAATTTTTTTCCCGCCAAGAAGTTATCCAAATTCTGGAAAAAGTAGTAGTCTGTAGGCGCAAGGTCTGGTGAGTAGGGCGGATGACGGAGAGCTTCCAACCCCAGTTCTTGCAACTTGGAGACCGTCTGCTGTGCAGTATGAGGTCGCGCGTTGTCGTGCAGGAGCAGCGGAGACGAGCGATTGACCAATGCTGGTTGGAGATGTGCCAGCTTCTCCATCATTGTGTTCAATTCTTCACAGTACACATCTGCAGTAATGCTCACCCCGTTTGGTAAGAAGCTGTGTTGAATCACACCGGCGCTAGACCACCAAACAGTGACCATCACTTTTCTTGGGGTAAGTTTTCGTTTAGGGCATTGTTTAGGTGCTGAACCAGGATCCAACCAACTTGCTGAGCGCTTGCGGTTATCAAACAGAATCCATTTTTCATCGCAGGTAACAATGCGGTTCAAAATTCCTTCATTTGTGTGTCTGTTGAGCAGTGCAAGGCACGTCTCGACGCGTACTTCGCGCTGGCGATCATTGAGTTCGTGGGGCACCCATTTGTCAAGCTTTTTTACCTTGCCAATTTGACGCAAATGGACCAATATTGTTTTGACGCTAACGTCGAAAGCTGCTGCTAATTCAGCCGTAGATTGTGTATCATCAGCTTCCACAATCGCCTTTAATTCGTCATTGTCGACCAAAGTCTTCGGACGACCGCGAGGTTCATTTTTCTGGTCGAAATTTCCAGAACGGAAGCGAGCAAACCAATAACAGGTAGTGCGTTGGTTTGTAGTGTTAGCTCCGTAAACGTCGTTGATGTTGCGTGCCGCTTGTGCCGCGTTGCTGCCACGACGGTACTCATATTCCATAATTACTCGAATTTTTAACGTATCCATGATGACGAAAAAGATTTAAATGCGATGAAAATGTAACACTAATCAATAAACAAATGACTACTTTTGGAAAAAAAATCCATGTTTTTAAAATAAAATTAATTTGAAATTAGAATTCTTAGCCAAACAAAAAATATTTTGATTTGAAATGGCCAGTACTGCAGAACGGCAATTTCATAGGTAAAGACCTAATATTAACTCACAAAATATGTTGCTACCAAGTACTAGTTTTGATTCCGAAAATTTATATTCTAATTATCACTATGCTAATTCTTATATATTATAATAGCGGACTGCCTTACAAATAATGCTACTAATCAAACAGAAGAAACAGATATTGTTGGTTCTTCTCGTGCTTTGCTGACGTCGGAAAGTAATGTTAAATCTAGAAAGAGGACCAAAAACACAGATGAATGGTCTCAAAGTAAAAATATTTTTTTAAAAAACAATGGTCTCGAATATCATAGTGTAAACACAAAGAAATTACGGCAATGTAGGGAATTAGGTAGCCCTTGTGTATGTAAGATGAAATGCTTTGATAAATTTACTCAAGCAGTTCGTTCCGAGCTATTTGAATATTACTGGAATATAGGAGACCATGAAAAACAATGGCTTTACATCCTGAACAATACAGAAGTTGAACAGCCTAAAGTTATCAAAGTTCAAAGAAAGCGGGATAGGTCTCGTACACTCATTTACTATCTACCATTAAATAAAGATGGTAAACTTACAAGGGTTAGAGTATGCAAAGTAATGTTTTTAAATACTTTAGGTATCAAAGAGAAAACTGTTTACTCAGCTATGAATAAATATACAAATAATCTGCAAATAACAGATTTACGGGGCAAGCATGCCAACCGTCCCCAAAAAACAAGTGATGAAACTGAGCAAAGTGTAACACGGCACATAAAAACATTTCCATGTATCGAATCACACTATTTAAGAAAGAAAACTAGCCGTCAATATCTCGCCTCTGATTTAAACCTAGCCAAAATGCATCGATTATATACAGTTTGGATGTCGGAAAATGTGAACGCAGTCAAAGTGGCAAGTTTATACCAATATAGTAATATTTTTAATTCCCAATTTAACCTTTCATTTTTTAAACCAAAGAAGGATATGTGTCAGATATGTAGTCTTTATGAAAATGCTGACACTGACCGTAAAATTGAACTAAAGGACAATTACGAAAGCCATTTGAAAAATAAATCACTTGTACGCAAAATTAAAGATGCCGAAAAATCTTCATCAAACCCTGAGATTAAGACTGTTGCTGTGTTTGACTTGGAAAAGGTACTTAACTTACCACAATCCAACGTAGCTTAGGTATGTTTCACTATAAAAGGAAGTATCCAGTCTACAACTTTACGGTATACAATTTGTTATCTTTACAAGGATACTGCTATTTGTGGCACGCACAGATAGCCAAAAGAGGGGCTAACGAAATCGCAAGCTGTCTCTTTGACTTCTTCAAAAAGGAAGCTCTTAATGGTGTCAAATCAGTGTCATTATATTCTGATAACTGTTCAGGCCAGAATAGAAATCGCTTTATATTTGCGATGTACATGCACGCTTCTCATACACTAAATTTGGATATAATTCACAGATTTTTACAAACAGGTCATACCCAAAATGAAGGGGACTCTATGCATGCTTGCGTAGAGAAAAATTTAAAAAATAAAGTTGTTTATACGCCTGACCAATTATACGAAATTATCATGAACGCTAAGGTCCATAAGAAATTTGTTATGACTGAAATGTCCCAGAATTTGTTTTATGATTTTAAATCACAAGCAATTTCAAACAAAAATTGGCTCAGAGATACAAGAGGTGAAAAAGTGTATTTCTCGAAATTAAAAGAGGTCAAAATTACTTCCGGAGCTCCTGGTAAATTATTTTACAAGTATGATTTCGAGCAAAGTGATTATTTTGTGTTAGATACTATAAATTATTGTTCATCTAGAACTCGTAAATCCAAATCAATTCCAGCTAACTCTGCTGAGCTCAAAACTGCTTATGACCAATTATTACCAGTGTCAAGTGCACTGTACAAAGATTTAAAAAGTCTTTGTGATTCAAATGCAATTCCGTTACATTATCAAGGTTTTTATAGGAGTCTGGTAGCTGAAAACGACAGCAGTCATTTATTGCCGAGCGATAATTCAGAAGAAGACTAAAACATGCGTTAGTAATGTTATTAGTATTTGACGTCTATTTATGGTTTGTGAACCTAGGTACCTACTATGGTTCCAATATTTTAAGGATATCTCTTGTTATACCGATTTTTATAGTTCTGTGCAGCATATTGTTTGTAAAGTCCATAAATATGTGCATTTTCAACAACAAAACTTGAAGAATACCAATTAGGCTTTTACTTTTTTGTACTTAAACTTCAGTACCACAACAGTTATTAACTTAAACATTTTGCTAACCTAAGTTATAGCTCATAAAACACCAAATAAAAAAATAAAAAAAATTATTACTTTAGTACCTACCTAATAGTACGTAGGTACATACCTTTAACTATGATTAATATAAATGAAAGTTGATGTTTTTGTTTCAATACTATTATTCATTATTTTGTTGTATGTTCACTAATGGATCTTGTTGTTTATTATTATAATAAAGTGCAATTTTATAAAAATCTGTTTTATTACTCCGCTGAAATATATTGTAACTAGAGACTTAATATTCCTTAAAGTTAGGATTAAATGGTCTTATTGTAAAAAAAAGCCTGTATTCAGGCTTAACATTTATCATCATTTCATTATATTTTATTTTTATTTTTTAATAAACAAAGCTTCAACACTCATTGATATGTAAAACAAAATTAAGCAAAAAAAGACTTAAACAGTACTTAGCCTCTGTATTTTACCATAGTATAGAACTTCGTAAAAGACATAACCACGAGTAGTTACAGTATAATAATTATTTAGAAAACAATTATTCGAGTAAACATCATTACATTTGCGTATTGGTCTTAATTAGTTATGGAAAACATCTGTAAAACTTTAAAACACTAAATATTCATTAACAAGATAATTTGCGGTATTTTGAACATAAACAAAAAAAAAGCTTGATTTTTTTACTATTTATTGATATATAACAAAAGATCAGAAGATCAAAAACAAAATAGCTAAACCTGGTTAAACAGTTTTTTTGCTCCCTTGTAAAGTTAGCATATTCCTCATACGCCTTTATTGGTCTGGGTGTGCGTTATGTGCTTGAATTTGTCTGAAACAAGTCAAATTTATGGTTACTAGACTTTAGGTTACTTATGGAACTAGTAACACGGAGTATGGAACGGATTTCGCGACCGACAAACTTTTCAGTAATACCCGCACTTTTATTAGTTTTCTTCTTGTTGTAGGTGTCGCTGTTGCCACGAGCTAATCCTGCTCTCGAATGACCTTTTTTTTTTTTTTTTTTTTTTTGGAATGGGCATCTCGCAGTTTATCCTTTAGGGATATTTACTGCTCAACCGAACTTTCCTGTGGGGGGCTTAATTAAAATTAAGGCCTCCAGCCAGGCATAAAAACTTATAAGCTAAGCGACTATCGCTAAGGGCACCCCCTGCGGGGTACGAACCTCGGCTTAGGACGTCGCTGAAGAGGACAGCAAGGGACAGGCTGGATCTGATTGTTCCATTATTTAGGGACATTTTAAACATTAATCGGCTCAGCTTCGCGGGCTGGCTCTAGCAAAGGGTCGGGAGGGGGGCATTGACGGGGTCGTCGCGACGGGCCTCGGCGGCGAGGACGGAATGTCCGTTTTTGTTTGCGAACAGTGCTGGTGGCCCTATCGCTCTCCTGGAGGAGAGTGATAGGATCATCTGGCTCTGTGAGTGTGTGTTTCGGTCTTCGAACTGTACTTATTCGCGAGGGAGTGTATCGGACGGCCGATGACACTAAGGGGTTAGGATGAGCGGTAGAACAGTCCATGAAGCGCTGGGTGAGTCGCTTCATGAACTGTTTCACCGTAGGTATTTTGAGATCTACATGGAGAGTCTCATTTCGGACGTAGAAGGGGGCTCCCGTGACTCTGCGCAGGAATCGGTTCTGGACGGTCTGAAGCCTATGAATATGATACGGCTTGGCGTGAGCGAACACTGCGCAAGCGTATGTCATGATTGGTCGGATGACCGAGACGAAGAGCCGCAATTTGCACCTGAGTGACAACTTGCTTTTCTCGTTGGTCATACAATAAAGCCTGCCGGACGCGAAGACGGCGCGCGAACGCGCCGCCTTTATGTGTTCGGCGAACGAAAGTCTGTGATCGAGTATCACACCTAAGTATTTGGCTCGCTTATCCCAAGGGATAGGCTTGCCGTACATGGCTAACGGACTAGGCGTGGGGACATTGCGGCGTCCGGGTTTCCTAAAGAGAACCGCTTGACTTTTGTCGGGATTGACCTCGACTCTCCATTTCCGGAACCAAGCGCCTAAGACGTTTGCGGAAGTTTGGAGAGTGCGAGCTATGGTGGTAGGGTTGTGACCGGTATAGTAGATGGCCGTGTCGTCGGCGAAAAGCGCCAACTGGGCCTTTCTACCCCTAGGGACGTCGCTAGTGAACAGCGAGAACAAGAGAGGAGACAGCACGGATCCTTGAGGGACGCCCGCGCGGATAGGGTGAGGTGACGATAGCGTACCGTCTACGCGATATCTAAACGTACGATTCGACAGAAAATCTCGCAAGATGAGCACGAGACGATCTGGCACATCGAGTTGGTATAGCTTGTATAACAACCCGTTGTGCCAGACCTTGTCGAAGGCTTTCGCAATGTCGAAGAAGAGGGCGCCGGTGAGCGCGCCTCTCTGAAAGCCCGCGCTGACGTGTTCGACTACGCGGTGCACCTGTTGAACACACGAGTGTCCCGGCCGGAACCCGAACTGTTCGTTCGGTATCAGGCTCTTTGCCTCGACATAGTCCTTGAGTCGCTTATAAATAAGCTTCTCGTAGATTTTGCCGAAAACATTGAGCAGACTGATAGGTCGGTAGCTCGTGGGCTCAGACTTGGGCTTGCCAGGCTTGGGGATGCCAATAACCACGGCTTCTTTCCACGATTGAGGAAAGATATTGTTGCTCAGAGCGCCATTGAAGATGGCGGTCATGAGCATAACGAGTTGCGCGGGGAGGATTTGAAACACCCTATTGGTGATACCGTCCTTACCGGGGGCTTTGCGCGGTTTGAGCCCTTTAATGATGTCTTGCACTTCGTCCGGAGTGACGGGAGGCAGAGGATCATCAGGGTTGTCGACGGGAGGGAGCGAGGACCTACGTTCGACTTCGGCGTCTACCTTTAAGAGGTGAGCTTGGTCGAACGGCTGGGAGCTAAGCGAGCATTGAGTCTCTAAGCTTTCGGCTAGGCATTCGGATTTTTCCGAGTCGTCGAACGCGACGCTCTTATCTGGACGAGTGAGGGGAGGCATGGTAGCCTCTACGGTGGACCGGAGTTTCCTCTGGAGGTTCCAGAAGGCATGGTGGTTGGGCTCTAGCTCACTGATCATCTTGTCCCAGCTCTCCGACCTATGCTCCGCCACACGTTTGCTGACAGTACGCTGTAGCATTCGCATGTGGGCTTTGTTCGCAGAGCAGGGAAAAGCGCTATAGGCACGGACGGACGCGTTCTTCTCGGTTATCAGAGCCCGTACATCGTCCGGTAGGTTCCAGCGCTGGGCATTCAGCGCCGGAACCCGCCTTGAACAGTCGTTCAGGACTGTCTGTACGTGCTCCGTAAACGAGTCGACTGCGCCCGTGGTGTCAGCGACTGAGGTGATTAGATCGGGGATGGAGTCGAGTAGAGGCGACGAGGAGGATTTCAGCTTTTCGCTTACCTTCCTCCAGTCGGTAACTAATTGAGTCGGGGGTGGCTGATCAGGGTCAAGCGGACCCGTACGGGGAACTAGCGTCATCATCACCGGACGATGGTCAGAGTTAAGCTCGTGGAGCGCCTCTATCGATTGTAAACGAAGGTTTACATTCTTTAGGAGCGCTATGTCCAGTATGTCAGGTCTATGGTCAGGATCGTGGGGAAAATGGGTATGAGTCATCGGGGCGATGACGTCATAGTTAAGGGAGGCGCCCAGATTGAGGACAGCCCTCCCTCTGGCGTTAGTTATATTGCTATTCCACGCGGGGTGCTTGGCGTTGAGATCGCCCGCTATGATAACGGAGTCACTCAAGCCGAGGAGAACCGAGAGATCGTGGGATAACGCTGGGATGTCATCCCTCCCACGAGCGGGAGGGCAGTACGCGGATACAATAGTAATTGGCTGATGGCCAGTCATGCCGAGCCGACAGATAGAGTACTCAAGGAGCGAGGTCGGGGGAGGAGAAGTTAAAGGGACACAGTGCAATGAGTTTTTATAATAAATCATTGTACCGCCCTTGTGGCAGCGGAATCTATCATTGCGCACCATACGGTAGTTTGCAATTTTGGGGTCGCGGTTGTGCGGTTTGAGGAACGTCTCCTGTATGAGGAGGACGTCCGGTTGGTGATCGCGGAGGAAGTTGGCAAACTCAGCCCGTTGCTGGAGTAAGCCATTTATATTAACGTATCCTAACTTTAGGGATCGCGGTTTCAATGTTCTAGCGTTAACGTACCTATCCATTGCGGTTATTAAAATGGGCTTCTAGGTCACGGAGCACCGAGGGGGCCTCCATGAGCGCTTCGATGCGCTTCTTAGGGTCTGTGGTAGCTTCTAAGCGATCGGCTAGACGATCGGCTTCGCGGTTGCAAAAGATTAAGTACACTGGCAATATGACGTTCATATTGCGCTGTGTACGGATCTTATTGTCATAAAGAGCCTCCGTAGGCTGAGCACGGAAGGCGGAAACCTCAGCCTCTGCGGTCTGGGTAGCCTGAACTGCAGGGGCTGGGGTCGGCGCCGGGATGGGTGAATCCATCAGCGCCGGTGGGTGGCTGCGTTTAGCCGCCAGGGCCGGGAAGGCCTTCTGGTGGTTGAGCTTGTTCCACGTAGATGACCTCTGTGGGCTAAGGCGCTCAGGGAGCGCAGACGATGGCGGGGGTGGTGCCCTAGTAGAGGGGCATTCCCTATGTTGACGAGCGTTTGCACGTCTCATCAACCTTTGGGAAGATGACTTTGGGGCTCGCGGGCACCCTCGGAAGTTCGCGGTATGACCGGACTGTCCGCACAGAACACAACTCGGTGGTTCAGTGCACTGAGTGCGGTCCTTGGGTCGGTCACATTTGCCCGTGGCGTGGTCGCCCAGACACTTGACGCATCTGGGCCTGGCGAAGCAGTTTCGCTGAGAGTGGCCGTACAATTGGCAGCGATGACACTGGCCAATTAGATGGGGACGGTATGGTTTCTCTATCTTAATACCGGACAGGGCACACACCGTTTTGATGTTGAATATGGGGTGGTGCCCTTCTGTGGGGTCGCAAATAACTAGGACCATATCATAAACTAGCCCACCCCGGGCCTTATGAAGGCGGTGGACGGCGGACGCGGGGACACCTTGGGCGCGGATGTCGGCCAGGATGTCCTCCGTTCGGATCTCCCTGGGGATACGCCTGATAACCACACGGGTTGGCGTCTCCTCAGGGAGGGAATAGGTGTGGAAGGAGATGGCCTTCCCACGTAAAAGGGATACTATTTCCCTGTAGTCATTTGCTGACGGCAGGGTTACCTTGATACCCAGAGGGGTAGCTCGGGCGTTGGTGTAGTTGATCCTGCGATCAACACACATTTTGGAGACGGCTGTCCACTTCGCCTTGTCTTGGATGAAGACAGGGGGAGGTGGCTTCGCCTTACGGGTGGCGGTGCCGTTAGGGCCCGTACCGGAGGCCTGTGCCAGGGGTACGGGGGAGCGGGGGGGAGAGGGCGCGGATTCGTCAACTGAGGACGGGGCGCCGATTTTTTTGGCCTTGGTGGCCTGTGAGGGAGCTTTAGAGGGCTTCCTCTTTCCTCCTTTTCCTACGACTTGGTAGTCGTCGTCGGACGAGGAGGAAGGAGACTCCTCTGCCTCTGAGCAGCTGCGCGAGCGAGGGACAGTCGTGTCCATCCTATCTATAGATTCATCGGAATCGTCATGCGCGGGGGCTGGCATTCCGAGAATCGGACTTTTGATGCACCTGGCGGTAACAGGCACAAAAGCCGAGGCCGGACGGGTCGCGGGTTCCGGGTATTTCGGTGCCTTTGTCTTTTTGGACAAAGGCGCCGGACTACCTGCGTTCGTGGAAGAGGTCGGCGATAAGGGGCTATCGACCAACGGACGGGGCGCGGGTTCCGGGTATACCGGTGCCATTGTCTTTTTGGACAAAGGCGCCGGATTACCCGTGTTCGTGGAAGAGGTCGGCGATAAGGGGCTATCGACCAACGGACGGGGCGCGGGTTCCGGGTATACCGGTGCCATTGTCTTTTTGGACAATGGAAGACTACCTGCATTCGCGGACGGGGACGGCGACGAGTGATTATCGACGCGAATACTTCGCTCCGGTTGAGCGGCAAGCCTGTCGAAGGCTACGTTTTTACCGCCATATTTGGCGCGGATGTCCGGGTCCTTTAAGAGGACCTCCCTGACGAACGCTAATAAGTCAGCGTCCGTCATGGCGGAGAAAAAGTCCCGTTAGGGAGTAATTTTGGGGCCTACGCCTAAACCTATCTCTAACTCCCCGGGTGGGTACGCCCGGGGATGTGTGACCAAACCCTCCCTGCCGGGTGTAGGCAGGGAGGTGAGTACCTCGGGTGAGCCCTAAGCTTGTGATCCCGTCGCAAATCTTATTGTGCGAACGGGGCCCTGACCAGTCTGGTGCGAAGGGGTAGACACACCCAACCGACACCAGGTGAGTTGCTGGGGAAGGAAAATAGAGACTAGAGCTGACTAGGAGATCCCCCAAGGCCAAGCTTCTAGCTCCCTGCCGACTTGACTGCCTCACCCTGAAGGGGCTCGGCCGGTGTATCGGGTCAACACCGCACTCGGCTTCGTTGGCACCGTAAGGTATCCACCGAGAGACCACGAAACTGTGGTTTTAGCCCTGAAGGGGCCAAAGACGTTAGACGCACGTTTCCGTAAACGAAATAGCGAAATCAGTAACCCACTGTCTTGAAAAAGACGGCTCTGATGCACGGGATTCTTCGTAGTCGGCGACTACGGCGGAGTTGCGCGGAGGCGCAACAATGGCGGAGCGTGAAGAGTCACGCAGCGAGCGAGGAGCGGGAGCAGCGAGAGCGGCACGTCCGTTCGGGTCGAGCGCGTGAAGCGAAGTCCTCTCGAATGACCGCGGCGCCAGTCCTTTTATAATCTTCGTCGGGTTGGTGGGGGAAGAGGTGAGTGCGCCCCGCACCTCGCCGTCCTGTGCGTTAACACCCATGCTTCCCTGCTTTTATACGGTCTACATGCATCTTATAAAGTTGATGTTCCCACTTAAGTCCTTTCTTTCTAGGGCTAATTATTTCAGTAGGAAGTACGGGATTAGGGCTGAAAACAAAAGGTTTGTAGAACGAAACGCATGGGTCCGGGGTACATGTGAACCAGTGCACATTTACATTTGTAGCTGAGAGACATGACACCTGACTCCCCTGAGTAGGGTATTCGTCACCAATACGTCTGCAAATAGTGCTTTCTTGTCACGTAAAATGAACATCATGTCTTGTACAGAAAACGGTGGTGTTAAATCTAATTTCACTTGAATCATCCTTTTACCTTCACTTTGCCTACCATCATCACCACCAGCTGACAAGCATCCTGCAAAGTCTAATTCCTCCTCTCCATTCCAAAAGTACAGATCCTTAACCTTTTGTTGCAAGTCTACAGAATGTTTATCAATTTATGTGGTTATAGAAAGGCAATTTGATATATTTCTGTAACCAGATTCCACTTTTTCAGCAGCCCATAATTTGCCACTGGTCTCCAGAATCCAAGCACTTGTGGGGTCCGCTATTAAGAAAGAGTTGTGATGGAAATAACTACTATCTCCCTCAGCGGCAGGACCACCTTGACCATACTTTTCAAGAAGTGCTGTTATAATATCAAGCGCCCCTTCACCAGTATCCCCTCTCTCTAATCCAAGACGCACTAAGTCTGTCCCTAATAAACGCTTGCGTGTAGCATCCACATCCTTAGCGCAGTAGTTCGTCCATACTGCTTCGTTGCCGATGACCACATTCTTATCGTTTGCTCCCATCTCGGCTCCCCACATCCATGCTGGTTTGCTCAATATGACGGAGTTTACTGGAGATACTCCAGCTATTTTTATGTAAGTGCATTCTAGTGTTTTACGTCTCTGTCCGCCTTTCACATAAATGACCTCTTGCACCTCCTCACTGGGGCGGTCCGAGTTTTTTCCAAATATAACTGTATTGTTCTTGATTAGAGGCGGCATCACAACAAATGTGTCGCAAGATTTAGGGAGTTTGGACAGCATTTTTAGTTGTTTTTATAACGCCGAGTCGCAACAAATCGGCACTAGCGCACTCTGGTGGTCAGACCCAGAGTTTTTAAAATTAGATGAAAAATGTTGGCCAGTTATTGAGTTCTGATTTAATTGCGATACTGCATTAAATACATAAATGTGATAATTTATATGTGTATTAAGACCACTATCAAAGTAGTTAATAATAATTTAGATTTGTCCGCTATACTTAAGCTTAAATTATAAAAGTCGATCTAGTCGACAAAATCATATTCTTAAACATTCATAACAACATTTATCTCTACGCAATCTAACATTTAATCCTTGGTTTGGATGTACTTGATGAGATCGATAACACGGTTGGAGTATCCGTACTCGTTGTCGTACCAGCTGATGAGCTTGACGAAGTTGTCATTGAGAGAGATACCGGCAGCAGCATCAAAGATGGACGAGTGGGTGTCACCAATGAAATCGGATGACACAACTTGCTCCTCAGTGTAGCCCAAGATACCCTTCAGGGGGCCATTAGCGGCCTCCTTAACCTTCTGTTTGATAGCGTCGTAGCTGGCAGGCTTGCCCAGGCGGACAGTGAGGTCCACAACTGACACGTTCGCAACGGGTACACGGAAAGCCATACCAGTCAGCTTTCCGTTCAGAGCAGGAATGACTTTGCCGACGGCCTTGGCAGCGCCAGTCGAGGCGGGAATGATATTCTGCTGAGCACCACGTCCATCACGCCACAGTTTTCCAGAGGGTCCATCCACAGTCTTCTGGGTAGCAGTGGTAGCGTGTACGGTGGTCATCAGACCTTCAATAATCTCGAAGTTATCGTGGATGACTTTAGCGAGAGGCGCGAGGCAGTTGGTTGTGCAGGAAGCATTGGAGATGACCTTGTGAGATGGGTCATATGCCTCAAGGTTGACACCACAAACGAACATGGGTGCATCAGCACTGGGTGCAGAAATGATGACCTTCTTGGCACCACCCTCCAAGTGAGCAGACGCCTTTTCTATGGTTGTGAATACACCAGTGGATTCAACGACGTACTCAGCGCCAGCCTTGCCCCATGGGATAGCTTTGGGGTCCCTCTCGCTAAAGACAGCGATCTTGTTTCCGTTGACAACAAGGAAACCATCGGCAATATCAACGGTGCCCTTGAAGCGACCGTGGGTCGAGTCGTACTTGAAGAGGTAGACCATGTAGTCAAGACCAATGAAGGGGTCGTTGATAGCAACGACCTGAGCGCCCTTCTCGACGGCAGCGCGGAGGACCAGACGCCCAATGCGGCCGAAACCGTTGATACCGATTTTGGACATGTCGGAATAAATTTATGTAGAAACAAGTAAATAATTAACACCACGTATGCTCTCCACGGGATGGAGTCTGTGGATGATGTGATGGAGTTATGCAAAACATAGGGTCAAATAATATTATTCCTGAATTCAAAGTTCATCTAGTCTATAATCACCAAACAATTCAGTCTGTAATTGTTCATTTAATAAATAAAAAATCTAATATAAATAAATTAAAACGCATCGTTGCCTATATACTTATTTATTTTTAACATCATGCGATGAGTTGCTAAAGGCAATTTGATATATTTCTGTAACCAGATTCCACTTTTTCAGCAGCCCATAATTTGCCACTGGTCTCCAGAATCCAAACACTTGACCGCGGCGCCAGTCCTTTTATAATCTTCGTCGGGTTGGTGGGGGAAGAGGTGAGTGCGCCCCGCACCTCGCCGTCCTGTGCGTTAACACCCATGCTTCCCTGCTTTTATACGGTCTACATGCATCTTATAAAGTTGATGTTCCCACTTAAGTCCTTTCTTTCTAGGGCTAATTATTTCAGTAGGAAGTACGGGATTAGGGCTGAAAACAAAAGGTTTGTAGAACGAAACGCATGGGTCCGGGGTACATGTGAACCAGTGCACATTTACATTTGTAGCTGAGAGACATGACACCTGACTACCCTGAGTAGGGTATTCGTCACCAATACATCTGCAAATAGTGCTTTCTTGTCACGTAAAATGAACATCATGTCTTGTACAGAAAACGGTGGTGTTAAATCTAATTTCACTTGAATCATCCTTTTACCTTCACTTTGCCTACCATCATCACCACCAGCTGACAAGCATCCTGCAAAGTCTAATTCCTCCTCTCCATTCCAAAAGTACAGATCCTTAACCTTTTGTTGCAAGTCTACAGAATGTTTATCAATTTATGTGGTTATAGAAAGGCAATTTGATATATTTCTGTAACCAGATTCCACTTTTTCAGCAGCCCATAATTTGCCACTGGTCTCCAGAATCCAAGCACTTGTGGGGTCCGCTATTAAAAAAGAGTTGTGATGGAAATAACTACTATCTCCCTCAGCGGCAGGACCACCTTGACCATACTTTTCAAGAAGTGCTGTTATAATATCAAGTGCCCCTTCAGCAGTATCCCCTCTCTCTAATCCAAGACGCACTAAGTCTGTCCCTAATAAACGCTTGCGTGTAGCATCCACATCCTTAGCGCAGTAGTTTGTCCATACTGCTTCGTTGCCGATGACCACATTCTTATCGTTTGCTCCCATCTCGGCTCCCCACATCCATGCTGGTTTGCTCAATATGACGGAGTTTACTGGAGATACTCCAGCTATTTTTATGTAAGTGCATTCTAGTGTTTTACGTCTCTGTCCGCCTTTCACATAAATGACCTCTTGCACCTCCTCACTGGGGCGGTCCGAGTTTTTTCCAAATATAACTGTATTGTTCTTGATTAGAGGCGGCATCACAACAAATGTGTCGCAAGATTTAGGGAGTTTGGACAGCATTTTTAGTTGTTTTTATAACGCCGAGTCGCAACAAATCGGCACTAGCGCACTCTGGTGGTCAGACCCAGAGTTTTTAAAATTAGATGAAAAATGTTGGCCAGTTATGCAAAACATAGGGTCAAATAATAACATTCCTGAATTCAAAGTTCATCTAGTCTATAATCACCAAACAATTCAGTCCGTAATTGTTCATTAAATAAATAAAAAATCTAATATAAATAAATTAAAACGCATCGTTGCCTATATACTTATTTATTTTTAACATCATGCGATGAGTTGCTAAAGGCAATTTGATATATTTCTGTAACCAGATTCCACTTTTTCAGCAGCCCATAATTTGCCACTGGTCTCCAGAATCCAAACACTTGACCGCGGCGCCAGTCCTTTTATAATCTTCGCCGGGTTGGTGGGGGAAGAGGTGAGTGCGCCCCGCACCTCGCCGTCCTGTGCGTTAACACCTTTTTTTTTTTTTTTTTTTGGAATGGGCATCTCGCAGTTTATCCTTTAGGGATATTTACTGCTCATCCGAACTTTCCTGTGGGGGGCTTAATTAAAATTAAGGCCTCCAGCCAGGCATACAAAACTTATAAGCTAAGCGACTATCGCTAAGGGCACCCCCTGCGGGGTACGAACCTCGGCTTAGGACGTCGCTGAAGAGGACAGCAAGGGACAGGCTGGATCTGATTGTTCCATTATTTAGGGACATTTTAAACATTAATCGGCTCAGCTTCGCGGGCTGGCTCTAGCAAAGGGTCGGGAGGGGGGCATCGACGGGGTCGTCGCGACGGGCCTCGGCGGCGAGGACGGAATGTCCGTTTTTGTATGCGAACAGTGCTGGTGGCCTTATCGCTCTCCTGGAGGAGAGTGATAGGATCATCTGGCTCTGTGAGTGTGTGTCTTGGTCTTCGAACTGTACTTATTCGCAAGGGAGTGTATCGGGCGGCCGATGACACTAAGGGGTTAGGATGAGCGGTAGAACAGTCCATGAAGCGCTGGGTGAGTCGCTTCATGAACTGTTTCACCGTAGGTATTTTGAGATCTACAACAACTTGCTTTTCTCGTTGGTCATACAATAAAGCCTGCCGGACGCGAAGACGGCGCGCGAACGCGCCGCCTTTATGTGATCGGCGAACGAAAGTCTGTGATCGAGTATCACACCTAAGTATTTGGCTCGCTTATCCCAAGGGATAGGCTTGCCGTACATGGCTAACGGACTAGGCGTGGGGACATTGCGGCGTCCGGGTTTCCTAAAGAGAACCGCTTGACTTTTGTCGGGATTGACCTCGACTCTCCATTTCCGGAACCAAGCGCCTAAGACGTTTGCGGAGGTTTGGAGAGTGCGAGCTATGGTGGTAGGGTTGTGACCGGTATAGTAGATGGCCGTGTCGTCGGCGAAAAGCGCCAACTGGGCCTTTCTACCCCTAGGGACGTCGCTAGTGAACAGCGAGAACAAGAGAGGAGACAGCACGGATCCTTGAGGGACGCCCGCGCGGATAGGGTGAGGTGACGATAGCGTACCGTCTACGCGATATCTAAACGTACGATTCGACAGAAAATCTCGCAAGATGAGCACGAGACGATCTGGCACATCGAGTTGGTATAGCTTGTATAACAACCCGTTGTGCCAGACCTTGTCGAAGGCTTTCGCAATGTCGAAGAAGAGGGCGCCGGTGAGCGCGCCTCTCTGAAAGCCCGCGCTGACGTGTTGGACTACGCGGTGCACCTGTTGAACACACGAGTGTCCCGGCCGGAACCCGAACTGTTCGTTCGGTATCAGGCTCTTTGCCTCGACATAGTCCTTGAGTCGCTTATAAATAAGCTTCTCGTAGATTTTGCCGAAAACATTGAGCAGACTGATAGGTCGGTAGCTCGTGGGCTCAGACTTGGGCTTGCCAGGCTTGGGGATGCCAATAACCACGGCTTCTTTCCACAATTGAGGAAAGATATTGTTGCTCAGAGCGCCATTGAAGATGGCGGTCATGAGCATAACGAGTTGCGCGGGGAGGATTTGAAACACCCTATTGGTGATACCGTCCTTACCGGGGGCTTTGCGCGGTTTGAGCCCTTTAATGATGTCTTGCACTTCGTCCGGAGTGACGGGAGGCAGAGGATCATCAGGGTTGTCGACGGGAGGGAGCGAGGACCTACGTTCGACTTCGGCGTCTACCTTTAAGAGGTGAGCTTGGTCGAACGGCTGGGAGCTAAGCGAGCATTGAGTCTCTAAGCTTTCGGCTAGGCATTCGGATTTTTCCGAGTCGTCGAACGCGACGCTCTTATCTGGACGAGTGAGGGGAGGCATGGTAGCCTCTACGGTGGACCGGAGTTTCCTCTGGAGGTTCCAGAAGGCATGGTGGTTGGGCTCTAGCTCACTGATCATCTTGTCCCAGCTCTCCGACCTATGCTCCGCCACACGTTTGCTGACAGTACGCTGTAGCATTCGCATGTGGGCTTTGTTCGCAGAGCAGGGAAAAGCGCTATAGGCACGGACGGACGCGTTCTTCTCGGTTATCAGAGCCCGTACATCGTCCGGTAGGTTCCAGCGCTGGGCATTCAGCGCCGGAACCCGCCTTGAACAGTCGTTCAGGACTGTCTGTACGTGCTCCGTAAACGAGTCGACTGCGCCCGTGGTGTCAGCGACTGAGGTGATTAGATCGGGGATGGAGTCGAGTAGAGGCGACGAGGAGGATTTCAGCTTTTCGCTTACCTTCCTCCAGTCGGTAACTAATTGAGTCGGGGGTGGCTGATCAGGGTCAAGCGGACCCGTACGGGGAACTAGCGTCATCATCACCGGACGATGGTCGGAGTTAAGCTCGTGGAGCGCCCCTATCGATTGTAAACGAAGGTTTACATTCTCTAGGAGCGCTATGTCCAGTATGTCAGGTCTATGGTCAGTCTCGAATGACCGCGGCGCCAGTCCTTTTATAATCTTCGTCGGGTTGGTGGGGGAAGAGGTGAGTGCGCCCCGCACCTCGCCGTCCTGTGCGTTAACACCCATGCTTCCCTGCTTTTATACGGTCTACATGCATCTTATAAAGTTGATGTTCCCACTTAAGTCCTTTCTTTCTAGGGCTAATTATTTCAGTAGGAAGTACGGGATTAGGGCTGAAAACAAAAGGTTTGTAGAACGAAACGAATGGGTCCGGGGTTCATGTGAACCAGTGCATATTTACATTTGTTGCTGAGAGACATGACACCTGACTCCCCTGAGTAGGGTATTCGTCACCAATACGTCTGCAAATAGTGCTTTCTTGTCACGTAAAATGAACATCATGTCTTGTACAGAAAACGGTGGTGTTAAATCTAATTTCACTTGAATCATCCTTTTACCTTCACTTTGCCTACCATCATTACCACCAGCTGACAAGCATCCTGCAAAGTCTAATTCCTCCTCTCCATTCCAAAAGTACAGATCCTTAACCTTTTGTTGCAAGTCTACAGAATGTTTATCAATTTATGTGGTTATAGAAAGGCAATTTGATATATTTCTGTAACCAGATTCCACTTTTTCAGCAGCCCATAATTTGCCACTGGTCTCCAGAATCCAAGCACTTGTGGGGTCCGCTATTAAGAAAGAGTTGTGATGGAAATAACTACTATCTCCCTCAGCGGCAGGACCACCTTGACCATACTTTTCAAGAAGTGCTGTTATAATATCAAGTGCCCCTTCAGCAGTATCCCCTCTCTCTAATCCAAGACGCACTAAGTCTGTCCCTAATAAACGCTTGCGTGTAGCATCCGCATCCTTAGCGCAGTAGTTTGTCCATACTGCTTCGTTGCCGATGACCACATTCTTATCGTTTGCTCAATATGACGGAGTTTACTGGAGATACTCCAGCTATTTTTATGTAAGTGCATTCTAGTGTTTTACGTCTCTGTCCGCCTTTCACATAAATGACCTCTTGCACCTCCTCACTGGGGCGGTCCGATTTTTTTTCCAAATATAACTGTATTGTTCTTGATTAGAGGCGGCATCACAACAAATGTGTCGCAAGATTTAGGGTGTTTGGACAGCATTTTTAGTTGTTTTTATAACGCCGAGTCGCAACAAATCGGCACTAGCGCACTCTGGTGGTCAGACCCAGAGTTTTTAAAATTAGATGAAAAATGTTGTCCAGTTATGCAAAACATAGGGTCAAATAATAACATTCCTGAATTCAAAGTTCATCTAGTCTATAATCACCAAACAATTCAGTCTGTAATTGTTCATTTAATAAATAAAAAATCTAATATAAATAAATTAAAACGCATCGTTGCCTATATACTTATTTATCTTAACTTAAAAAATTCTAATAACAGGTTGAGTGGCAATCTATCATGCGATGAGTTGCAACAAGCATTTACAGTCATGCTACGTTACTGTCAAATGGAAATGTTTCCCGACGAATACAAAACACTTCGTTTAAAAAGGTTGTTATCTAAAAATAATCGGTTAATTTCTTTATCTCCATTTTTAGATGATCAAGGTGTCATTCGTGTAGGTGGTAGGTTACGTAACACTAACTACAGTTACGATACCAAACATCCTATTTTATTAGACAGTAAATATCACGGGTCTCCCTTGTTTTACCGAAAAGAAATTGCCAAATTATCACTTCCCAAACAAATTTTCGCATAATTTCATTTGCTAAATTATTACTTACCAAAAAATCTCTTTACAAATAATTATTACGAAAACCTATGTTTGGCAAGTGAACGTTTTAACAATAACTTGTTCACCAACTAGTACTTTTTTTTGTTAAATTTCATGTCATTTGCCTATTTCTTTGTAAGCTTATGTGCTTGAATTTGTCTGAAACAAGTCAAATTTATGGTTACTAGACTTTAGGTTACTTATGGAACTAGTAACACGGAGTATGGAACGGATTTCGCGACCGACAAACTTTTCACTAATACCCGCACTTTTATTAGTTTTCTTCTTGTTGTAGGTGCCGCTGTTGCCACGAGCTAATCCTGCTCTCGAATGACCTTTTGTTTTGTTTTGTTGGAATGGGCATCTCGCAGTTTATCCTTTAGGGATATTTACTGCTCAACCGAACTTTCCTGTGGGGGGCTTAATTAAAATTAAGGCCTCCAGCCAGGCAAAAAGATTTCTCGAATGACTGACTGATGAATTCGCGACGCCCCCGTTAGGGGGCGTGGCAGGCGGTTACGGGGCTTCGCCCCCCTCCCGCAGGAGCTATGCGTCGGCCCGTAAATACGGGCCCCTCGTGTGGCCTATGGCGTGGCTGATGGCGGGGTTTAGCCCGCTTGTGAGAGGTTGCGTGTGAGTATGTTTTCCCGTGGGCGCGCCGCGACACTATAGCATAACAGACGCTGCCGGGCAGCGCCGTAGCCACGTGTCGCTTTCTTCACGGCATCCCGGCGGTCTGCCCCCGCTGAGTGAGACCCCCAGTTACCTGGGGGAGGCCCGGCGGGGGTGACCAGCGACAGAGATGCCGACTTAGGCGCATCCACGGGGGAGGGGTGTGTGGCTCCCGTCCTCCCCATTTCCAGGTCTAGCCGGTTGTGGTTTGGGCGGGAATGCCGACATGAGTGTGTGGGCGGTATTGTAGTTGTGTAACACCGCCCAGTGTCTGCGGCGCACCGTGGGCCCGTACCATCGGTGCGACGCGTGAGGTTGGCGCATGTGGAGTCGTGTATGTATGAGTCGGGGGTGTGCGTTACCTATGTTAACTTAGGCAACTACACACCCCTTGGTGTGAGTTATTTTGTATAGTAGCAGTGTATGGATAAGCCGCGTGTAGACTGGTACGGCTTATCCAAGCGTCAAATCCGGTGGGGTGGGGGCGTCGCCGTCCGCAACTAGGTCGCGGGGCAGGCGCCTCGCGTCGGGTGGCCGCGCGTGCCATGGCGCTATGTGCTTGACGTGGGGCCAAGCAGATGCGTCGGCACGCGCGAACATTGCCTTCGCTAGGCGCCGCACAAACTCGTCCAGGCTCTCAATCCCGAGGTCGCGCTGGATGACTTGATTCCTCACGAAGCGAGGGGCACCGACGATTGTCCGCAGCGCAAGGCTTTGTTGCGCGCGGAGCAGCTTCTTGTGGGACTCGCTCGTGAGGGCAAGCCATGCTGGCGCCGCGTACGTCAGTATCGGGCGTATATAAGTTTTATATACGCCCAACTTGACGCGCAGCGGGAGGCGGGACGAGAGCACTGGTCTGAGTAGGGAACGGGCTACCCTTACCTGCGCGACGACGTTGCGGACGTGCGGCCCCATGGTCAGCCGACGATCGCCGGGGCCGGGGCGACCAACCGATGTCGGCTCCGTGTAGTTTCAGGGGTGGTGGGAGTGGCACGGACCCTGTAATGATCGCCTGCGTCTTACCCACGTTGACCGACAGCCTCCACTGCGACAGCCAGTCTGGGAGCAAATCCAGTGCGCGCTGCATTTTGACCGCCGCGTACCTCGGATTCATCGAGGTAGTGATGTACGCGGCGTCGTCAGCGTACAGCGCGAGAGTGGCGTCTGCTGTGGTGGGGATATCGTCGGTGTAGCGTGAGTAACACGCTGGCGAGAGGCAGCTACCCTGCGGCACGCCCGCTCTCACCGGGCGGGCGCCTGATAGCGCCCCCTCGACCACCACCCTGAAGGACCTGTTGGTAAGGAAGGATTGGACCACTCTCACGAGGCGACGGGGCGCCTTTGAGGTGGCCAACTTGAATAGTAGGCCTTCATGCCACACGCGGTCGAAGGCCTTCTCCATGTCGAGGAGTACTGCGACCGAGTGCTCTTTCTTATTCATGGCAGCTGACATCAGGTTCAGCACCCTCGACAGCTGGAGCGTCGTACTGTGGTCCGCGCGGAACCCGAATTGTTCTGGGCGCGGTGTGACGTGCGGGACGAGCTGCCTAAGCAGGAGTGATTCGAACACCTTGGAGGTGGTCGATAGCAGGGAGATGGGCCGATAGCTCTCCGGCTTCAGAATGTTTTTGCCTGCCTTGGGCAGCATGATGACGCGCCCCTCCTTCCAGGAGGCGGGGAAGGTCCCCGTGCGTAGTATCCCCGTAAACAGGCGCGACACCGCCGCTACCGTGCGGTATGGCAGGTGCCGCAGCGCTGTGTTGGTGATACCGTCCGCTCCGGGGGCCTTCCTCGGCCTGGTTCTAAGGATGGCGCGCTTCACCGCCCCTGGCGAGAAGAAAACAGGGTCTTCCTCGGGAGCCATCGGCTCTGCGAAATATTCTCCGAGGTGTTTCTCGACTGCCGCGACATGCTCGTCGTTGTCCGTGGGGTTCGGCGTGAATTGACGCTCCAGGTGCTCTGCGAAGACCTCCGCGCGGTCCTCTGCTGCATACCTCAGCGCCCCGTCGCTGTTGAGCAGGGGGCGCACCGGAGCTGGGGTATTGTTGAGTTGGCGGCATAGCCGGTGTATTGCCGGCCAGCCGCCTGCCTCCGTAGCGTCGATCTTCTCCTCCCAACTCGCGGCGGCGAGAGCTGCAAGCTCGGCCTTTATCTTCTCCGCGAGACGGTTGAGTCTGCTCTGGAGTATTGGGCAGCGTAGTTGTTGCCACTGCTTGCGAAGGCGCCTCTTCACGGCGATCATCGATTTGATGTGCGCTGGCAGGGGCGGCAATTGCACTCTCCCCTGCTGCGCTATCGTAGTCGCCGCTTCCATGGCGTCTTGTATGCAAGCAGTGACCTCCTGTGCCATCGCGTCAACATCCGCGGAGGTACTCAGGGGCCGAGTCGGAGTAGTGGTCTCAATCCTCTCGGCGAACTGCTTCCAGTCGATTTTCCGACGTGGCGCTATGGGCTTCAGTCGGGTCGGCTGCTCGTCCAGGACGACGAGTACCGGGTGGTGGTCCGATCCCATCTCGTCGTCCAGGACTTGCTGCGTGATCCGGCAGCATAGCCCCCGGTGTACTACGATGTCGAGCACATCGGGCATGTAAGCCGCACAGTCTGGGTAGTGTGACGGCGTCTCCGGACCAGACACCGTATAACCGAAGGCTTCCGCGTCGGCGAAGAGTCTGTTCCCCTCGCCATTTTCCCTGTTCGAGTTCCACGCCGGGTGCTTGCAATTCAAGTCACCGGCGAGGATTGTCGGCCGTCCTGCTGTGTTTACTAGTGCCCGCAGCTCCGGAAGATCCAGTTTGGCCGCGGGCGACTTATAGCAGGCGTATAGGTCGAGATCCTCGCCGGCTATGTGCAGCTGCACACCCAGCGCGTAAAACGAATTCAGTTGGGGTAATGGGAGCTCCTGGTGAACGACTCTTCGCCTCACGAGTACCGCCAGACCACGGTAGCGGATGTTGTGAGCCGACCTTTCGTCTCTCCTGTAAGTGAGGAAACCCGGGAACTTGATCCTGTCCTCCGGTCCCAGGTGCGTCTCACTTATGAGCGCCACGTCTATATCTTCCGCCTTGAGGAGATGCCGGAGTGGGGCGACCTTGTCCCTAAGGCCGCGGGCATTCCAGTGCATCACCCTCAGTGGCCTACCCATTGTAAAGGGTGAGTAGGGCAGCCAGGCCATCGAGGATGACGCGCTCCACATCCTGTCCCTGCCTGATGGCTTTTATAAGGTCCATCAGCAGTCCTATGGCACAGGTCGTGAACCGCTTCTTCCTCTGTTCCGGTTCGGCGCCGCCGGCAGCTGTGTCGGCGCCCCTGGTCGGAGGCTTCTTTCTCGGGATGGCTTCTGTGGATTTAGGGGCGCCGACGGTTGAGGCGGCAGCCCCGGCGGTCTGGTCCACGACCTGCACCCCCCTGGGGACAGGAGCGGTCCTTGGGACCTCTTCTATAGTCGCTGGGGGGCCGGGTTCCTTACCCTTGCCCCCCCGCTTCCTCTTCCTCCGGCTTGAGGTGGCAGCTGCGCCCACGCGGTCGGTGGGCCCGTTTGCTGCCGCCATCAGGCTGGCACCCTGGCTGCTTTCTGCAGCTATCCCACCAGATGGTGCAGGGGCCTCTGGACGCAGTCGGCGCGTGTTCGCCGAGATGGCGACAGTGCCCGCCCGCCTGTTGCGGATCTCCGCCTGGTAGACGGGGCACTTTATGTTGCAAGCGGGGTGACTACCCCCGCAGTTTGCGCAGGTGGCTGGTTCTTCCCTGGGTCGGGGGCAGTCCCGCGCAACGTGCCCCTCTCCGCATCGGACGCAGGCGAGCGGCCGGTGGCACTGGTGCGAGCTGTGCCTGAACCGCTGGCACCGGTGGCACTGGGCAGGCCCACGTTTGCCTCGCCAGGCTTCGATCCTGACACCACGCATGTACAGGAACACGGTGGTGTCAAATATGCGCCTGACGTCGGGCGTCTTTTTGAGGACCGCGTGGAATATGCAGCCTGGCCGGTCCCCGCGCGCCTTGATGTGGCGCACGTATTCCGGCTCAAAGCCTTGTGCGCGGAGCTCCTCCTCAATCTCCTCAGACTTTGTGTCCGCCGGCAGGCCAATAATGGCCACCTTCAGGCTCTTCTCCGCCGGCAGAGAGTAGGCGAACCAGGACACGCCGCTGTCCTTTTCCAGGCCAGTGAGGTAACGCTGGACCAGCCTGTATTCTTCCTCGCTGTCCGGGTTAAACCGGACTCCGCCCCCAAAGGGGCGGGCGTGGGGAGGGTGGCCCAGCTTCCCGCTAATGGCCCGGAAATGCGTTGCCCAGTCTGGCAGCCTTTCCACTACCAGCGGAGGGTACCGCGGTTTCTTCTCGGTCTTCTTTTTCCCGTCCGCAGTCGGTGCGGGGGCGGGGCGCGCGGCGCTCTCCCCCGTCGTGCTCGGGGTAGGTGTCGCGGGCGGTGACGGCGTCCGGCGCAATACCTCCGCGAAGGTAGGCGAGAGGGCGGCAGCCCGGTCCCGTCGCGCCCGATCGCGCTGTGGGCGCGGCGGGTCAAGGCAGTACCGCTTCGCCCCCTACTCGGTGGCGTCGCCGGAGCTCCTACGGCGTCTCAGGGGGCGCGCCTCTAGCTGGAATTCAAAATCGAATCCCAGCGAGGGCGCCGGTGATGCCGGGGTTTGCGCCCCCCGACGTTCCGACCCAATCGATGCCAGCGACATCACTGAGCCCGCTCCTGAAGAGCAGACCGAGAGCATCGCCGGCGAGTCGCGGGCGGAGGCGCGCGGGGGCGCAGGAGAGGCGGTCGCCGCTGGCAGCGGTTGCGACCGCGGTGCTGGTCCCGTGCGGCGGCCAGTTAGGGCGGGGGTGGGCGCCGGCAAACTCGAGGGGCTCGAGCCGGCGCCTTGCCTGCCTGGAGTTGGTGTCCCCTTCTGCCGTGCGGGTGGCGAGGGGAGCGATGTCGGGGGCGGCCCCGCTTGGCGTGCCGCGGGTGTGCGCCCCTTCGGTACAGTCGGTGCCGGTGGGTCGCGTGCCGTCCCAGGCAGTACAGCTGCCTGGGAGGGTTGTTTCTCCGGTCTCGGAGGGGCGCGGGCGGGGCCGGGTCGGCCGGCCGGCGGCGCGGCCGGGGGCGCGGCCGCCCGGGCTGATTCACGCGGGGGCGCGCGCAACGCATGCGTGGTCGCGTGCATAGGCGCGTGCGTAGGCGCGTGCATGGCCGCTCGCGCTTGCTGCGAGCGGCTGGGGGGGGCGGTCGGCCCTTGTGCCTGAGTTGGCACGGGGCGGAGCGCGGGCGGGCGCACCGGTACAGCGTGCGGGCGCCCCGACGACGGCGCCGGCGCAACGCGCGCAGGCGCCAGTGACGTCGGCGGGGCGGCCGCCGCCGCTGCACCGGTTCCCTTACCTGAGGTTTTGGGTCGTCCTACGGCCGGTGGGGCACCGGACGACGCGTCCCCGATATTCGGGAGCGAGGTCGTCCGGTCCAGCACCGGGCGGGGAGGAGACGCTGGGTCGCTGCGGCCCAGGGAGCCGCGGCTCGGCTTCGGCATCTTGCGTTCAAGCACTTATCACTTCACTTCGTTGGGCGTGGCGTGTATCCGCGACCGCGTCGGTGCTGGGCACCGGGCAGCGCGGAGCGGCTTCCCCTGTGCTTGCGCCAGTGGCCGAGGGTACACTCGCACAAACACAAGGAAAAACACTAATGACGGTCCGAGCGGATTTCGCGACCGCAAACTTTTTCTACAACTACCCGCACTTTTATTTACTTTGCTGCAGAGATGTTGCCGTCGCAAGCCACGAGCTAATCCTCTCTCGAATGACCGCGGCGCCAGTCCTTTTATAATCTTCGTCGGGTTGGTGGGGGAAGAGGTGAGTGCGCCCCGCACTTCGCCGTCCTGTGCGTTAACACCCATGCTTCCCTGCTTTTATACGGTCTACATGCATCTTATAAAGTTGATGTTCCCACTTAAGTCCTTTCTTTCTAGGGCTAATTATTTCAGTAGGAAGTACGGGATTAGGGCTGAAAACAAAAGGTTTGTAGAACGAAACGCATGGGTCCGGGGTACATGTGAACCAGTGCACATTTACATTTGTAGCTGAGAGACATGACACCTGACTCCCCTGAGTAGGGTATTCGTCACCAATACGTCTGCAAATAGTGCTTTCTTGTCACGTAAAATGAACATCATGTCTTGTACAGAAAACGGTGGTGTTAAATCTAATTTCACTTGAATCATCCTTTTACCTTCACTTTGCCTACCATCATCACCACCAGCTGACAGGCATCCTGCAAAGTCTAATTCCTCCTCTCCATTCCAAAAGTACAGATCCTTAACCTTTTGTTGCAAGTCTACAGAATGTTTATCAATTTATGTGGTTATAGAAAGGCAATTTGATATATTTCTGTAACCAGATTCCACTTTTTCAGCAGCCCATAATTTGCCACTGGTCTCCAGAATCCAAGCACTTGTGGGGTCCGCTATTAAGAAAGAGTTGTGATGGAAATAACTACTATCTCCCTCAGCGGCAGGACCACCTTGACCATACTTTTCAAGAAGTGCTGTTATAATATCAAGTGCCCCTTCAGCAGTATCCCCTCTCTCTAATCCAAGACGCACTAAGTCTGTCCCTAATAAACGCTTGCGTGTAGCATCCGCATCCTTAGCGCAGTAGTTTGTCCATACTGCTTCGTTGCCGATGACCACATTCTTATCGTTTGCTCAATATGACGGAGTTTACTGGAGATACTCCAGCTATTTTTATGTAAGTGCATTCTAGTGTTTTACGTCTCTGTCCGCCTTTCACATAAATGACCTCTTGCACCTCCTCACTGGGGCGGTCCGAGTTTTTTCCAAATATAACTGTATTTTTCTTGATTAGAGGTGGCATCACAACAAATGTGTCGCAAGATTTAGGGAGTTTGGACAGCATTTTTAGTTGTTCTTATAACGCCGAGTCGCAACAAATCGGCACTAGCGCACTCTGGTGGTCAAACCCAGAGTTTTTAAAATTAGATGAAAAATGTTGGCCAGTTATGCAAAACATAGGGTCAAATAATAACATTCCTGAATTCAAAGTTCATCTAGTCTATAATCACCAAACAATTCAGTCTGTAATTGTTCATTTAATAAATAAAAAATCTAATATAAATAAATTAAAACGCATCGTTGCCTATATACTTATTTATTTTTAACATCATGCGATGAGTTGCTAAAGGCAATTTGATATATTTCTGTAACCAGATTCCACTTTTTCAGCAGCCCATAATTTGCCACTGGTCTCCAGAATCCAAGCACTTGTGGGGTCCGCTATTAAGAAAGAGTTGTGATGGAAATAACTACTATCTCCCTCAGCGGCAGGACCACCTTGACCATACTTTTCAAGAAGTGCTGTTATAATATCAAGTGCCCCTTCAGCAGTATCCCCTCTCTCTAATCCAAGACGCACTAAGTCTGTCCCTAATAAACGCTTGCGTGTAGCATCCGCATCCTTAGCGCAGTAGTTTGTCCATACTGCTTCGTTGCCGATGACCACATTCTTATCGTTTGCTCCCATCTCGGCTCCCCACATCCATGCTGGTTTGCTCAATATGACGGAGTTTACTGGAGATACTCCAGCTATTTTTATGTAAGTGCATTCTAGTGTTTTACGTCTCTGTCCGCCTTTCACATAAATGACCTCTTGCACCTCCTCACTGGGGCGGTCCGAGTTTCTTCCAAATATAACTGTATTGTTCTTGATTAGAGGCGGCATCACAACAAATGTGTCGCATGATTTAGGGTGTTTGGACAGCATTTTTAGTTGTTTTTATAACGCCGAGTCGCAACAAATCGGCACTAGCGCACTCTGGTGGTCAGACCCAGAGTTTTTAAAATTAGATGAAAAATGTTGGCCAGTTATGCAAAACATAGGGTCAAATAATAACATTCCTGAATTCAAAGTTCATCTAGTCTATAATCACCAAACAATTCAGTCTGTAATTGTTCATTTAATAAATAAAAAATCTAATATAAATAAATTAAAACGCATCGTTGCCTATATACTTATTTATTTTTAACATCATGCGATGAGTTGCTAAAGTCAATTTGATATATTTCTGTAACCAGATTCCACTTTTTCAGCAGCCCATAATTTGCCACTGGTCTCCAGAATCCAAGCACTTGTGGGGTCCGCTATTAAGAAAGAGTTGTGATGGAAATAACTACTATCTCCCTCAGCGGCAGGACCACCTTGACCATACTTTTCAAGAAGTGCTGTTATAATATCAAGTGCCCCTTCAGCAGTATCCCCTCTCTCTAATCCAAGACGCACTAAGTCTGTCCCTAATAAACGCTTGCGTGTAGCATCCGCATCCTTAGCGCAGTAGTTTGTCCATACTGCTTCGTTGCCGATGACCACATTCTTATCGTTTGCTCCCATCTCGGCTCCCCACATCCATGCTGGTTTGCTCAATATGACGGAGTTTACTGGAGATACTCCAGCTATTTTTATGTAAGTGCATTCTAGTGTTTTACGTCTCTGTCCGCCTTTCACATAAATGACCTCTTGCACCTCCTCACTGGGGCGGTCCGAGTTTTTTCCAAATATAACTGTATTGGTCTTGATTAGAGGCGGCATCACAACAAATGTGTCGCAAGATTTAGGGTGTTTGGACAGCATTTTTAGTTGTTTTTATAACGCCGAGTCGCAACAAATCGGCACTAGCGCACTCTGGTGGTCAGACCCAGAGTTTTTAAAATTAGATGAAAAATGTTGGCCAGTTATGCAAAACATAGGGTCAAATAATAACATTCCTGAATTCAAAGTTCATCTAGTCTATAATCACCAAACAATTCAGTCTGTAATTGTTCATTTAATAAATAAAAAATCTAATATAAATAAATTAAAACGCATCGTTGCCTATATACTTATTTATTTTTAACATCATGCGATGAGTTGCTAAAGGCAATTTGATATATTTCTGTAACCAGATTCCACTTTTTCAGCAGCCCATAATTTGCCACTGGTCTCCAGAATCCAAGCACTTGTGGGGTCCGCTATTAAGAAAGAGTTGTGATGGAAATAACTACTATCTCCCTCAGCGGCAGGACCACCTTGACCATACTTTTCAAGAAGTGCTGTTATAATATCAAGTGCCCCTTCAGCAGTATCCCCTCTCTCTAATCCAAGACGCACTAAGTCTGTCCCTAATAAACGCTTGCGTGTAGCATCCGCATCCTTAGCGCAGTAGTTTGTCCATACTGCTTCGTTGCCGATGACCACATTCTTATCGTTTGCTCCCATCTCGGCTCCCCACATCCATGCTGGTTTGCTCAATATGACGGAGTTTACTGGAGATACTCCAGCTATTTTTATGTAAGTGCATTCTAGTGTTTTACGTCTCTGTCCGCCTTTCACATAAATGACCTCTTGCACCTCCTCACTGGGGCGGTCCGAGTTTCTTCCAAATATAACTGTATTGTTCTTGATTAGAGGCGGCATCACAACAAATGTGTCGCAAGATTTAGGGTGTTTGGACAGCATTTTTAGTTGTTTTTATAACGCCGAGTCGCAACAAATCGGCACTAGCGCACTCTGGTGGTCAGACCCAGAGTTTTTAAAATTAGATGAAAAATGTTGGCCAGTTATGCAAAACATAGGGTCAAATAATAACATTCCTGAATTCAAAGTTCATCTAGTCTATAATCACCAAACAATTCAGTCTGTAATTGTTCATTTAATAAATAAAAAATCTAATATAAATAAATTAAAACGCATCGTTGCCTATATACTTATTTATTTTTAACATCATGCGATGAGTTGCTAAAGTCAA
Organism: Phlogophora meticulosa; assembly: GCA_905147745.2. NCBI lineage: Eukaryota > Metazoa > Arthropoda > Insecta > Lepidoptera > Noctuidae > Phlogophora > Phlogophora meticulosa. The sequence continues at coordinate 1,259,090 of CAJHWW020000001.1, read as the reverse complement.
TTTGATATATTTCTGTAACCAGATTCCACTTTTTCAGCAGCCCATAATTTGCCACTGGTCTCCAGAATCCAAGCACTTGTGGGGTCGGCTATTAAGAAAGAGTTGTGATGGAAATAACTACTATCTCCCTCAGCGGCAGGACCACCTTGACCATACTTTTCAAGAAGTGCTGTTATAATATCAAGTGCCCCTTCAGCAGTATCCCCTCTCTCTAATCCAAGACGCACTAAGTCTGTCCCTAATAAACGCTTGCGTGTAGCATCCGCATCCTTAGCGCAGTAGTTTGTCCATACTGCTTCGTTGCCGATGACCACATTCTTATCGTTTGCTCCCATCTCGGCTCCCCACATCCATGCTGGTTTGCTCAATATGACGGAGTTTACTGGAGATACTCCAGCTATTTTTATGTAAGTGCATTCTAGTGTTTTACGTCTCTGTCCGCCTTTCACATAAATGACCTCTTGCACCTCCTCACTAGGGCGGTCCGAGTTTTTCCCAAATATAACTGTATTGGTCTTGATTAGAGGCGGCATCACAACAAATGTGTCGCAAGATTTAGGGTGTTTGGACAGCATTTTTAGTTGTTTTTATAACGCCGAGTCGCAACAAATCGGCACTAGCGCACTCTGGTGGTCAGACCCAGAGTTTTTAAAATTAGATGAAAAATGTTGGCCAGTTATGCAAAACATAGGGTCAAATAATAACATTCCTGAATTCAAAGTTCATCTAGTCTATAATCACCAAACAATTCAGTCTGTAATTGTTCATTTAATAAATAAAAAATCTAATATAAATAAATTAAAACGCATCGTTGCCTATATACTTATTTATTTTTAACATCATGCGATGAGTTGCTAAAGGCAATTTGATATATTTCTGTAACCAGATTCCACTTTTTCAGCAGCCCATAATTTGCCACTGGTCTCCAGAATCCAAGCACTTGTGGGGTCCGCTATTAAGAAAGAGTTGTGATGGAAATAACTACTATCTCCCTCAGCGGCAGGACCACCTTGACCATACTTTTCAAGAAGTGCTGTTATAATATCAAGTGCCCCTTCAGCAGTATCCCCTCTCTCTAATCCAAGACGCACTAAGTCTGTCCCTAATAAACGCTTGCGTGTAGCATCCGCATCCTTAGCGCAGTAGTTTGTCCATACTGCTTCGTTTCCGATGACCACATTTTTATCGTTTGCTCCCATCTCGGCTCCCCACATCCATGCTGGTTTGCTCAATATGACGGAGTTTACTGGAGATACTCCAGCTATTTTTATGTAAGTGCATTCTAGTGTTTTACGTCTCTGTCCGCCTTTCACATAAATGACCTCTTGCACCTCCTCACTGGGGCGGTCCGAGTTTTTTCCAAATATAACTGTATTGTTCTTGATTAGAGGCGGCATCACAACAAATGTGTCGCAAGATTTAGGGTGTTTGGACAGCATTTTTAGTTGTTTTTATAACGCCGAGTCGCAACAAATCGGCACTAGCGCACTCTGGTGGTCAGACCCAGAGTTTTTAAAATTAGATGAAAAATGTTGGCCAGTTATGCAAAACATAGGGTCAAATAATAACATTCCTGAATTCAAAGTTCATCTAGTCTATAATCACCAAACAATTCAGTCTGTAATTGTTCATTTAATAAATAAAAAATCTAATATAAATAAATTAAAACGCATCGTTGCCTATATACTTATTTATTTTTAACATCATGCGATGAGTTGCTAAAGGCAATTTGATATATTTCTGTAACCAGATTCCACTTTTTCAGCAGCCCATAATTTGCCACTGGTCTCCAGAATCCAAGCACTTGTGGGGTCCGCTATTAAGAAAGAGTTGTGATGGAAATAACTACTATCTCCCTCAGCGGCAGGACCACCTTGACCATACTTTTCAAGAAGTGCTGTTATAATATCAAGTGCCCCTTCAGCAGTATCCCCTCTCTCTAATCCAAGACGCACTAAGTCTGTCCCTAATAAACGCTTGCGTGTAGCATCCGCATCCTTAGCGCAGTAGTTTGTCCATACTGCTTCGTTGCCGATGACCACATTCTTATCGTTTGCTCCCATCTCGGCTCCCCACATCCATGCTGGTTTGCTCAATATGACGGAGTTTACTGGAGATACTCCAGCTATTTTTATGTAAGTGCATTCTAGTGTTTTACGTCTCTGTCCGCCTTTCACATAAATGACCTCTTGCACCTCCTCACTGGGGCGGTCCGAGTTTTTTCTTGCATGCAATGCAATGCACTTACATAAAAATAGCTGGAGTATCTCCAGTAAACTCCGTCATATTGAGCAAACCAGCATGGATGTGGGGAGCCGAGATGGGAGCAAACGATAAGAATGTGGTCATCGGCAACGAAGCAGTATGGACAAACTACTGCGCTAAGGATGCGGATGCTACACGCAAGCGTTTATTAGGGACAGACTTAGTGCGTCTTGGATTAGAGAGAGGGGATACTGCTGAAGGGGCACTTGATATTATAACAGCACTTCTTGAAAAGTATGGTCAAGGTGGTCCTGCCGCTGAGGGAGATAGTAGTTATTTCCATCACAACTCTTTCTTAATAGCGGACCCCACAAGTGCTTGGATTCTGGAGACCAGTGGCAAATTATGGGCTGCTGAAAAAGTGGAATCTGGTTACAGAAATATATCAAATTGCCTTTAGCAACTCATCGCATGATGTTAAAAATAAATAAGTGTATAGGCAACGATGCTTTTTAATTTATTTATATTAGATTTTTTATTTATTAAATGAACAATTACAGACTGAATTGTTTGGTGATTATAGACTAGATGAACTTTGAATTCAGGAATGTTATTATTTGACCCTATGTTTTGCATAACTGGCCAACATTTTTCATCTAATTTTAAAAACTCTGGGTCTGACCACCAGAGTGCGCTAGTGCCGATTTGTTGCGACTCGGCGTTATAAAAACAACTAAAAATGCTGTCCAAACACCCTAAATCTTGCGACACATTTGTTGTGATGCCGCCTCTAATCAATAACAATACAGTTATATTTGGAAAAAACTCGGACCGCCCCAGTGAGGAGGTGCAAGAGTGTGAAAGGCGGACAGAGACGTAAAACACTAGAATGCACTTACATAAAAATAGCTGGAGTATCTCCAGTAAACTCCGTCATATTGAGCAAACCAGCATGGATGTGGGGAGCCGAGATGGGAGCAAACGATAAGAATGTGGTCATCGGCAACGAAGCAGTATGGACAAACTACTGCGCTAAGGATGCGGATGCTACACGCAAGCGTTTATTAGGGACAGACTTAGTGCGTCTTGGATTAGAGAGAGGGGATACTGCTGAAGGGGCACTTGATATTATAACAGCACTTCTTGAAAAGTATGGTCAAGGTGGTCCTGCCGCTGAGGGAGATAGTAGTTATTTCCATCACAACTCTTTCTTAATAGCGGACCCCACAAGTGCTTGGATTCTGGAGACCAGTGGCAAATTATGGGCTGCTGAAAAAGTGGAATCTGGTTACAGAAATATATCAAATTGCCTTTAGCAACTCATCGCATGATGTTAAAAATAAATAAGTATATAGGCAACGATGCGTTTTAATTTATTTATATTAGATTTTTTATTTATTAAATGAACAATTACAGACTGAATTGTTTGGTGATTATAGACTAGATGAACTTTGAATTCAGGAATGTTATTATTTGACCCTATGTTTTGCATAACTGGCCAACATTTTTCATCTAATTTTAAAAACTCTGGGTCTGACCACCAGAGTGCGCTAGTGCCGATTTGTTGCGACTCGGCGTTATAAAAACAACTAAAAATGCTGTCCAAACACCCTAAATCTTGCGACACATTTGTTGTGATGCCGCCTCTAATCAAGAACAATACAGTTATATTTGGAAAAAACTCGGACCGCCCCAGTGAGGAGGTGCAAGAGGTCATTTATGTGAAAGGCGGACAGAGACGTAAAACACTAGAATGCACTTTCATAAAAATAGCTGGAGTATCTCCAGTAAACTCCGTCATATTGAGCAAACCAGCATGGATGTGGGGAGCCGAGATGGGAGCAAACGATAAGAATGTGGTCATCGGCAACGAAGCAGTATGGACAAACTACTGCGCTAAGGATGCGGATGCTACACGCAAGCGTTTATTAGGGACAGACTTAGTGCGTCTTGGATTAGAGAGAGGGGATACTGCTGAAGGGGCACTTGATATTATAACAGCACTTCTTGAAAAGTATGGTCAAGGTGGTCCTGCCGCTGAGGGAGATAGTAGTTATTTCCATCACAACTCTTTCTTAATAGCGGACCCCACAAGTGCTTGGATTCTGGAGACCAGTGGCAAATTATGGGCTGCTGAAAAAGTGGAATCTGGTTACAGAAATATATCAAATTGCCTTTAGCAACTCATCGCATGATGTTAAAAATAAATAAGTATATAGGCAACGATGCGTTTTAATTTATTTATATTAGATTTTTTATTTATTAAATGAACAATTACAGACTGAATTGTTTGGTGATTATAGACTAGATGAACTTTGAATTCAGGAATGTTATTATTTGACCCTATGTTTTGCATAACTGGCCAACATTTTTCATCTAATTTTAAAAACTCTGGGTCTGACCACCAGAGTGCGCTAGTGCCGATTTGTTGCGACTCGGCGTTATAAAAACAACTAAAAATGCTGTCCAAACACCCTAAATCTTGCGACACATTTGTTGTGATGCCGCCTCTAATCAAGAACAATACAGTTATATTTGGAAAAAACTCGGACCGCCCCAGTGAGGAGGTGCAAGAGGTCATTTATGTGAAAGGCGGACAGAGACGTAAAACACTAGAATGCACTTTCATAAAAATAGCTGGAGTATCTCCAGTAAACTCCGTCATATTGAGCAAACCAGCATGGATGTGGGGAGCCGAGATGGGAGCAAACGATAAGAATGTGGTCATCGGCAACGAAGCAGTATGGACAAACTACTGCGCTAAGGATGCGGATGCTACACGCAAGCGTTTATTAGGGACAGACTTAGTGCGTCTTGGATTAGAGAGAGGGGATACTGCTGAAGGGGCACTTGATATTATAACAGCACTTCTTGAAAAGTATGGTCAAGGTGGTCCTGCCGCTGAGGGAGATAGTAGTTATTTCCATCACAACTCTTTCTTAATAGCGGACCCCACAAGTGCTTGGATTCTGGAGACCAGTGGCAAATTATGGGCTGCTGAAAAAGTGGAATCTGGTTACAGAAATATATCAAATTGCCTTTAGCAACTCATCGCATGATGTTAAAAATAAATAAGTATATAGGCAACGATGCGTTTTAATTTATTTATATTAGATTTTTTATTTATTAAATGAACAATTACAGACTGAATTGTTTGGTGATTATAGACTAGATGAACTTTGAATTCAGGAATGTTATTATTTGACCCTATGTTTTGCATAACTGGCCAACATTTTTCATCTAATTTTAAAAACTCTGGGTCTGACCACCAGAGTGCGCTAGTGCCGATTTGTTGCGACTCGGCGTTATAAAAACAACTAAAAATGCTGTCCAAACACCCTAAATCTTGCGACACATTTGTTGTGATGCCGCCTCTAATCAAGAACAATACAGTTATATTTGGAAAAAACTCGGACCGCCCCAGTGAGGAGGTGCAAGAGTGTGAAAGGCGGACAGAGACGTAAAACACTAGAATGCACTTACATAAAAATAGCTGGAGTATCTCCAGTAAACTCCGTCATATTGAGCAAACCAGCATGGATGTGGGGAGCCGAGATGGGAGCAAACGATAAGAATGTGGTCATCGGCAACGAAGCAGTATGGACAAACTACTGCGCTAAGGATGCGGATGCTACACGCAAGCGTTTATTAGGGACAGACTTAGTGCGTCTTGGATTAGAGAGAGGGGATACTGCTGAAGGGGCACTTGATATTATAACAGCACTTCTTGAAAAGTATGGTCAAGGTGGTCCTGCCGCTGAGGGAGATAGTGGTTATTTCCATCACAACTCTTTCTTAATAGCGGACCCCACAAGTGCTTGGATTCTGGAGACCAGTGGCAAATTATGGGCTGCTGAAAAAGTGGAATCTGGTTACAGAAATATATCAAATTGCCTTTAGCAACTCATCGCATGATGTTAAAAATAAATAAGTATATAGGCAACGATGCGTTTTAATTTATTTATATTAGATTTTTTATTTATTAAATGAACAATTACAGACTGAATTGTTTGGTGATTATAGACTAGATGAACTTTGAATTCAGGAATGTTATTATTTGACCCTATGTTTTGCATAACTGGCCAACATTTTTCATCTAATTTTAAAAACTCTGGGTCTGACCACCAGAGTGCGCTAGTGCCGATTTGTTGCGACTCGGCGTTATAAAAACAACTAAAAATGCTGTCCAAACACCCTAAATCTTGCGACACATTTGTTGTGATGCCGCCTCTAATCAAGACCAATACAGTTATATTTGGAAAAAACTCGGACCGCCCCAGTGAGGAGGTGCAAGAGGTCATTTATGTGAAAGGCGGACAGAGACGTAAAACACTAGAATGCACTTACATAAAAATAGCTGGAGTATCTCCAGTAAACTCCGTCATATTGAGCAAACCAGCATGGATGTGGGGAGCCGAGATGGGAGCAAACGATAAGAATGTGGTCATCGGCAACGAAGCAGTATGGACAAACTACTGCGCTAAGGATGCGGATGCTACACGCAAGCGTTTATTAGGGACAGACTTAGTGCGTCTTGGATTAAAGAGAGGGGATACTGCTGAAGGGGCACTTGATATTATAACAGCACTTCTTGAAAAGTATGGTCAAGGTGGTCCTGCCGCTGAGGGAGATAGTGGTTATTTCCATCACAACTCTTTCTTAATAGCGGACCCCACAAGTGCTTGGATTCTGGAGACCAGTGGCAAATTATGGGCTGCTGAAAAAGTGGAATCTGGTTACAGAAATATATCAAATTGCCTTTAGCAACTCATCGCATGATGTTAAAAATAAATAAGTATATAGGCAACGATGCGTTTTAATTTATTTATATTAGATTTTTTATTTATTAAATGAACAATTACAGACTGAATTGTTTGGTGATTATAGACTAGATGAACTTTGAATTCAGGAATGTTATTATTTGACCCTATGTTTTGCATAACTGGCCAACATTTTTCATCTAATTTTAAAAACTCTGGGTCTGACCACCAGAGTGCGCTAGTGCCGATTTGTTGCGACTCGGCGTTATAAAAACAACTAAAAATACTGTCCAAACACCCTAAATCTTGCGACACATTTGTTGTGATGCCGCCTCTAATCAAGAACAATACAGTTATATTTGGAAAAAACTCGGACCGCCCCAGTGAGGAGGTGCAAGAGGTCATTTATGTGAAAGGCGGACAGAGACGTAAAACACTAGAATGCACTTACATAAAAATAGCTGGAGTATCTCCAGTAAACTCCGTCATATTGAGCAAACCAGCATGGATGTGGGGAGCCGAGATGGGAGCAAACGATAAGAATGTGGTCATCGGCAACGAAGCAGTATGGACAAACTACTGCGCTAAGGATGCGGATGCTACACGCAAGCGTTTATTAGGGACAGACTTAGTGCGTCTTGGATTAGAGAGAGGGGATACTGCTGAAGGGGCACTTGATATTATAACAGCACTTCTTGAAAAGTATGGTCAAGGTGGTCCTGCCGCTGAGGGAGATAGTAGTTATTTCCATCACAACTCTTTCTTAATAGCGGACCCCACAAGTGCTTGGATTCTGGAGACCAGTGGCAAATTATGGGCTGCTGAAAAAGTGGAATCTGGTTACAGAAATATATCAAATTGCCTTTAGCAACTCATCGCATGATGTTAAAAATAAATAAGTATATAGGCAACGATGCGTTTTAATTTATTTATATTAGATTTTTTATTTATTAAATGAACAATTACAGACTGAATTGTTTGGTGATTATAGACTAGATGAACTTTGAATTCAGGAATGTTATTATTTGACCCTATGTTTTGCATAACTGGCCAACATTTTTCATCTAATTTTAAAAACTCTGGGTCTGACCACCAGAGTGCGCTAGTGCCGATTTGTTGCGACTCGGCGTTATAAAAACAACTAAAAATGCTGTCCAAACACCCTAAATCTTGCGACACATTTGTTGTGATGCCGCCTCTAATCAAGAACAATACAGTTATATTTGGAAAAAACTCGGACCGCCCCAGTGAGGAGGTGCAAGAGGTCATTTATGTGAAAGGCGGACAGAGACGTAAAACACTAGAATGCACTTACATAAAAATAGCTGGAGTATCTCCAGTAAACTCCGTCATATTGAGCAAACCAGCATGGATGTGGGGAGCCGAGATGGGAGCAAACGATAAGAATGTGGTCATCGGCAACGAAGCAGTATGGACAAACTACTGCGCTAAGGATGCGGATGCTACACGCAAGCGTTTATTAGGGACAGACTTAGTGCGTCTTGGATTAGAGAGAGGGGATACTGCTGAAGGGGCACTTGATATTATAACAGCACTTCTTGAAAAGTATGGTCAAGGTGGTCCTGCCGCTGAGGGAGATAGTAGTTATTTCCATCACAACTCTTTCTTAATAGCGGACCCCACAAGTGCTTGGATTCTGGAGACCAGTGGCAAATTATGGGCTGCTGAAAAAGTGGAATCTGGTTACAGAAATATATCAAATTGCCTTTAGCAACTCATCGCATGATGTTAAAAATAAATAAGTATATAGGCAACGATGCGTTTTAATTTATTTATATTAGATTTTTTATTTATTAAATGAACAATTACAGACTGAATTGTTTGGTGATTATAGACTAGATGAACTTTGAATTCAGGAATGTTATTATTTGACCCTATGTTTTGCATAACTGGCCAACATTTTTCATCTAATTTTAAAAACTCTGGGTCTGACCACCAGAGTGCGCTAGTGCCGATTTGTTGCGACTCGGCGTTATAAAAACAACTAAAAATGCTGTCCAAACACCCTAAATCTTGCGACACATTTGTTGTGATGCCGCCTCTAATCAAGAACAATACAGTTATATTTGGAAAAAACTCGGACCGCCCCAGTGAGGAGGTGCAAGAGGTCATTTATGTGAAAGGCGGACAGAGACGTAAAACACTAGAATGCACTTTCATAAAAATAGCTGGAGTATCTCCAGTAAACTCCGTCATATTGAGCAAACCAGCATGGATGTGGGGAGCCGAGATGGGAGCAAACGATAAGAATGTGGTCATCGGCAACGAAGCAGTATGGACAAACTACTGCGCTAAGGATGCGGATGCTACACGCAAGCGTTTATTAGGGACAGACTTAGTGCGTCTTGGATTAGAGAGAGGGGATACTGCTGAAGGGGCACTTGATATTATAACAGCACTTCTTGAAAAGTATGGTCAAGGTGGTCCTGCCGCTGAGGGAGATAGTAGTTATTTCCATCACAACTCTTTCTTAATAGCGGACCCCACAAGTGCTTGGATTCTGGAGACCAGTGGCAAATTATGGGCTGCTGAAAAAGTGGAATCTGGTTACAGAAATATATCAAATTGCCTTTAGCAACTCATCGCATGATGTTAAAAATAAATAAGTATATAGGCAACGATGCGTTTTAATTTATTTATATTAGATTTTTTATTTATTAAATGAACAATTACAGACTGAATTGTTTGGTGATTATAGACTAGATGAACTTTGAATTCAGGAATGTTATTATTTGACCCTATGTTTTGCATAACTGGCCAACATTTTTCATCTAATTTTAAAAACTCTGGGTCTGACCACCAGAGTGCGCTAGTGCCGATTTGTTGCGACTCGGCGTTATAAAAACAACTAAAAATGCTGTCCAAACACCCTAAATCTTGCGACACATTTGTTGTGATGCCGCCTCTAATCAAGAACAATACAGTTATATTTGGAAAAAACTCGGACCGCCCCAGTGAGGAGGTGCAAGAGGTCATTTATGTGAAAGGCGGACAGAGACGTAAAACACTAGAATGCACTTTCATAAAAATAGCTGGAGTATCTCCAGTAAACTCCGTCATATTGAGCAAACCAGCATGGATGTGGGGAGCCGAGATGGGAGCAAACGATAAGAATGTGGTCATCGGCAACGAAGCAGTATGGACAAACTACTGCGCTAAGGATGCGGATGCTACACGCAAGCGTTTATTAGGGACAGACTTAGTGCGTCTTGGATTAGAGAGAGGGGATACTGCTGAAGGGGCACTTGATATTATAACAGCACTTCTTGAAAAGTATGGTCAAGGTGGTCCTGCCGCTGAGGGAGATAGTAGTTATTTCCATCACAACTCTTTCTTAATAGCGGACCCCACAAGTGCTTGGATTCTGGAGACCAGTGGCAAATTATGGGCTGCTGAAAAAGTGGAATCTGGTTACAGAAATATATCAAATTGCCTTTAGCAACTCATCGCATGATGTTAAAAATAAATAAGTATATAGGCAACGATGCGTTTTAATTTATTTATATTAGATTTTTTATTTATTAAATGAACAATTACAGACTGAATTGTTTGGTGATTATAGACTAGATGAACTTTGAATTCAGGAATGTTATTATTTGACCCTATGTTTTGCATAACTGGCCAACATTTTTCATCTAATTTTAAAAACTCTGGGTCTGACCACCAGAGTGCGCTAGTGCCGATTTGTTGCGACTCGGCGTTATAAAAACAACTAAAAATGCTGTCCAAACACCCTAAATCTTGCGACACATTTGTTGTGATGCCGCCTCTAATCAAGAACAATACAGTTATATTTGGAAAAAACTCGGACCGCCCCAGTGAGGAGGTGCAAGAGTGTGAAAGGCGGACAGAGACGTAAAACACTAGAATGCACTTACATAAAAATAGCTGGAGTATCTCCAGTAAACTCCGTCATATTGAGCAAACCAGCATGGATGTGGGGAGCCGAGATGGGAGCAAACGATAAGAATGTGGTCATCGGCAACGAAGCAGTATGGACAAACTACTGCGCTAAGGATGCGGATGCTACACGCAAGCGTTTATTAGGGACAGACTTAGTGCGTCTTGGATTAGAGAGAGGGGATACTGCTGAAGGGGCACTTGATATTATAACAGCACTTCTTGAAAAGTATGGTCAAGGTGGTCCTGCCGCTGAGGGAGATAGTGGTTATTTCCATCACAACTCTTTCTTAATAGCGGACCCCACAAGTGCTTGGATTCTGGAGACCAGTGGCAAATTATGGGCTGCTGAAAAAGTGGAATCTGGTTACAGAAATATATCAAATTGCCTTTAGCAACTCATCGCATGATGTTAAAAATAAATAAGTATATAGGCAACGATGCGTTTTAATTTATTTATATTAGATTTTTTATTTATTAAATGAACAATTACAGACTGAATTGTTTGGTGATTATAGACTAGATGAACTTTGAATTCAGGAATGTTATTATTTGACCCTATGTTTTGCATAACTGGCCAACATTTTTCATCTAATTTTAAAAACTCTGGGTCTGACCACCAGAGTGCGCTAGTGCCGATTTGTTGCGACTCGGCGTTATAAAAACAACTAAAAATGCTGTCCAAACACCCTAAATCTTGCGACACATTTGTTGTGATGCCGCCTCTAATCAAGACCAATACAGTTATATTTGGAAAAAACTCGGACCGCCCCAGTGAGGAGGTGCAAGAGGTCATTTATGTGAAAGGCGGACAGAGACGTAAAACACTAGAATGCACTTACATAAAAATAGCTGGAGTATCTCCAGTAAACTCCGTCATATTGAGCAAACCAGCATGGATGTGGGGAGCCGAGATGGGAGCAAACGATAAGAATGTGGTCATCGGCAACGAAGCAGTATGGACAAACTACTGCGCTAAGGATGCGGATGCTACACGCAAGCGTTTATTAGGGACAGACTTAGTGCGTCTTGGATTAAAGAGAGGGGATACTGCTGAAGGGGCACTTGATATTATAACAGCACTTCTTGAAAAGTATGGTCAAGGTGGTCCTGCCGCTGAGGGAGATAGTGGTTATTTCCATCACAACTCTTTCTTAATAGCGGACCCCACAAGTGCTTGGATTCTGGAGACCAGTGGCAAATTATGGGCTGCTGAAAAAGTGGAATCTGGTTACAGAAATATATCAAATTGCCTTTAGCAACTCATCGCATGATGTTAAAAATAAATAAGTATATAGGCAACGATGCGTTTTAATTTATTTATATTAGATTTTTTATTTATTAAATGAACAATTACAGACTGAATTGTTTGGTGATTATAGACTAGATGAACTTTGAATTCAGGAATGTTATTATTTGACCCTATGTTTTGCATAACTGGCCAACATTTTTCATCTAATTTTAAAAACTCTGGGTCTGACCACCAGAGTGCGCTAGTGCCGATTTGTTGCGACTCGGCGTTATAAAAACAACTAAAAATACTGTCCAAACACCCTAAATCTTGCGACACATTTGTTGTGATGCCGCCTCTAATCAAGAACAATACAGTTATATTTGGAAAAAACTCGGACCGCCCCAGTGAGGAGGTGCAAGAGGTCATTTATGTGAAAGGCGGACAGAGACGTAAAACACTAGAATGCACTTACATAAAAATAGCTGGAGTATCTCCAGTAAACTCCGTCATATTGAGCAAACCAGCATGGATGTGGGGAGCCGAGATGGGAGCAAACGATAAGAATGTGGTCATCGGCAACGAAGCAGTATGGACAAACTACTGCGCTAAGGATGCGGATGCTACACGCAAGCGTTTATTAGGGACAGACTTAGTGCGTCTTGGATTAGAGAGAGGGGATACTGCTGAAGGGGCACTTGATATTATAACAGCACTTCTTGAAAAGTATGGTCAAGGTGGTCCTGCCGCTGAGGGAGATAGTAGTTATTTCCATCACAACTCTTTCTTAATAGCGGACCCCACAAGTGCTTGGATTCTGGAGACCAGTGGCAAATTATGGGCTGCTGAAAAAGTGGAATCTGGTTACAGAAATATATCAAATTGCCTTTAGCAACTCATCGCATGATGTTAAAAATAAATAAGTATATAGGCAACGATGCGTTTTAATTTATTTATATTAGATTTTTTATTTATTAAATGAACAATTACAGACTGAATTGTTTGGTGATTATAGACTAGATGAACTTTGAATTCAGGAATGTTATTATTTGACCCTATGTTTTGCATAACTGGCCAACATTTTTCATCTAATTTTAAAAACTCTGGGTCTGACCACCAGAGTGCGCTAGTGCCGATTTGTTGCGACTCGGCGTTATAAAAACAACTAAAAATGCTGTCCAAACACCCTAAATCTTGCGACACATTTGTTGTGATGCCGCCTCTAATCAAGAACAATACAGTTATATTTGGAAAAAACTCGGACCGCCCCAGTGAGGAGGTGCAAGAGGTCATTTATGTGAAAGGCGGACAGAGACGTAAAACACTAGAATGCACTTACATAAAAATAGCTGGAGTATCTCCAGTAAACTCCGTCATATTGAGCAAACCAGCATGGATGTGGGGAGCCGAGATGGGAGCAAACGATAAGAATGTGGTCATCGGCAACGAAGCAGTATGGACAAACTACTGCGCTAAGGATGCGGATGCTACACGCAAGCGTTTATTAGGGACAGACTTAGTGCGTCTTGGATTAGAGAGAGGGGATACTGCTGAAGGGGCACTTGATATTATAACAGCACTTCTTGAAAAGTATGGTCAAGGTGGTCCTGCCGCTGAGGGAGATAGTAGTTATTTCCATCACAACTCTTTCTTAATAGCGGACCCCACAAGTGCTTGGATTCTGGAGACCAGTGGCAAATTATGGGCTGCTGAAAAAGTGGAATCTGGTTACAGAAATATATCAAATTGCCTTTAGCAACTCATCGCATGATGTTAAAAATAAATAAGTATATAGGCAACGATGCGTTTTAATTTATTTATATTAGATTTTTTATTTATTAAATGAACAATTACAGACTGAATTGTTTGGTGATTATAGACTAGATGAACTTTGAATTCAGGAATGTTATTATTTGACCCTATGTTTTGCATAACTGGCCAACATTTTTCATCTAATTTTAAAAACTCTGGGTCTGACCACCAGAGTGCGCTAGTGCCGATTTGTTGCGACTCGGCGTTATAAAAACAACTAAAAATGCTGTCCAAACACCCTAAATCTTGCGACACATTTGTTGTGATGCCGCCTCTAATCAAGAACAATACAGTTATATTTGGAAAAAACTCGGACCGCCCCAGTGAGTAGGTGCAAGAGTGTGAAAGGCGGACAGAGACGTAAAACACTAGAATGCACTTACATAAAAATAGCTGGAGTATCTCCAGTAAACTCCGTCATATTGAGCAAACCAGCATGGATGTGGGGAGCCGAGATGGGAGCAAACGATAAGAATGTGGTCATCGGCAACGAAGCAGTATGGACAAACTACTGCGCTAAGGATGCGGATGCTACACGCAAGCGTTTATTAGGGACAGACTTAGTGCGTCTTGGATTAGAGAGAGGGGATACTGCTGAAGGGGCACTTGATATTATAACAGCACTTCTTGAAAAGTATGGTCAAGGTGGTCCTGCCGCTGAGGGAGATAGTGGTTATTTCCATCACAACTCTTTCTTAATAGCGGACCCCACAAGTGCTTGGATTCTGGAGACCAGTGGCAAATTATGGGCTGCTGAAAAAGTGGAATCTGGTTACAGAAATATATCAAATTGCCTTTAGCAACTCATCGCATGATGTTAAAAATAAATAAGTATATAGGCAACGATGCGTTTTAATTTATTTATATTAGATTTTTTATTTATTAAATGAACAATTACAGACTGAATTGTTTGGTGATTATAGACTAGATGAACTTTGAATTCAGGAATGTTATTATTTGACCCTATGTTTTGCATAACTGGCCAACATTTTTCATCTAATTTTAAAAACTCTGGGTCTGACCACCAGAGTGCGCTAGTGCCGATTTGTTGCGACTCGGCGTTATAAAAACAACTAAAAATGCTGTCCAAACACCCTAAATCTTGCGACACATTTGTTGTGATGCCGCCTCTAATCAAGACCAATACAGTTATATTTGGAAAAAACTCGGACCGCCCCAGTGAGGAGGTGCAAGAGGTCATTTATGTGAAAGGCGGACAGAGACGTAAAACACTAGAATGCACTTACATAAAAATAGCTGGAGTATCTCCAGTAAACTCCGTCATATTGAGCAAACCAGCATGGATGTGGGGAGCCGAGATGGGAGCAAACGATAAGAATGTGGTCATCGGCAACGAAGCAGTATGGACAAACTACTGCGCTAAGGATGCGGATGCTACACGCAAGCGTTTATTAGGGACAGACTTAGTGCGTCTTGGATTAGAGAGAGGGGATACTGCTGAAGGGGCACTTGATATTATAACAGCACTTCTTGAAAAGTATGGTCAAGGTGGTCCTGCCGCTGAGGGAGATAGTGGTTATTTCCATCACAACTCTTTCTTAATAGCGGACCCCACAAGTGCTTGGATTCTGGAGACCAGTGGCAAATTATGGGCTGCTGAAAAAGTGGAATCTGGTTACAGAAATATATCAAATTGCCTTTAGCAACTCATCGCATGATGTTAAAAATAAATAAGTATATAGGCAACGATGCGTTTTAATTTATTTATATTAGATTTTTTATTTATTAAATGAACAATTACAGACTGAATTGTTTGGTGATTATAGACTAGATGAACTTTGAATTCAGGAATGTTATTATTTGACCCTATGTTTTGCATAACTGGCCAACATTTTTCATCTAATTTTAAAAACTCTGGGTCTGACCACCAGAGTGCGCTAGTGCCGATTTATTGCGACTCGGCGTTATAAAAACAACTAAAAATGCTGTCCAAACACCCTAAATCTTGCGACACATTTGTTGTGATGCCGCCTCTAATCAAGACCAATACAGTTATATTTGGAAAAAACTCGGACCGCCCCAGTGAGGAGGTGCAAGAGGTCATTTATGTGAAAGGCGGACAGAGACGTAAAACACTAGAATGCACTTACATAAAAATAGCTGGAGTATCTCCAGTAAACTCCGTCATATTGAGCAAACCAGCATGGATGTGGGGAGCCGAGATGGGAGCAAACGATAAGAATGTGGTCATCGGCAACGAAGCAGTATGGACAAACTACTGCGCTAAGGATGCGGATGCTACACGCAAGCGTTTATTAGGGACAGACTTAGTGCGTCTTGGATTAGAGAGAGGGGATACTGCTGAAGGGGCACTTGATATTATAACAGCACTTCTTGAAAAGTATGGTCAAGGTGGTCCTGCCGCTGAGGGAGATAGTAGTTATTTCCATCACAACTCTTTCTTAATAGCGGACCCCACAAGTGCTTGGATTCTGGAGACCAGTGGCAAATTATGGGCTGCTGAAAAAGTGGAATCTGGTTACAGAAATATATCAAATTGCCTTTAGCAACTCATCGCATGATGTTAAAAATAAATAAGTATATAGGCAACGATGCGTTTTAATTTATTTATATTAGATTTTTTATTTATTAAATGAACAATTACAGACTGAATTGTTTGGTGATTATAGACTAGATGAACTTTGAATTCAGGAATGTTATTATTTGACCCTATGTTTTGCATAACTGGCCAACATTTTTCATCTAATTTTAAAAACTCTGGGTCTGACCACCAGAGTGCGCTAGTGCCGATTTGTTGCGACTCGGCGTTATAAAAACAACTAAAAATGCTGTCCAAACACCCTAAATCTTGCGACACATTTGTTGTGATGCCGCCTCTAATCAAGAACAATACAGTTATATTTGGAAAAAACTCGGACCGCCCCAGTGAGGAGGTGCAAGAGTGTGAAAGGCGGACAGAGACGTAAAACACTAGAATGCACTTACATAAAAATAGCTGGAGTATCTCCAGTAAACTCCGTCATATTGAGCAAACCAGCATGGATGTGGGGAGCCGAGATGGGAGCAAACGATAAGAATGTGGTCATCGGCAACGAAGCAGTATGGACAAACTACTGCGCTAAGGATGCGGATGCTACACGCAAGCGTTTATTAGGGACAGACTTAGTGCGTCTTGGATTAGAGAGAGGGGATACTGCTGAAGGGGCACTTGATATTATAACAGCACTTCTTGAAAAGTATGGTCAAGGTGGTCCTGCCGCTGAGGGAGATAGTAGTTATTTCCATCACAACTCTTTCTTAATAGCGGACCCCACAAGTGCTTGGATTCTGGAGACCAGTGGCAAATTATGGGCTGCTGAAAAAGTGGAATCTGGTTACAGAAATATATCAAATTGCCTTTAGCAACTCATCGCATGATGTTAAAAATAAATAAGTATATAGGCAACGATGCGTTTTAATTTATTTATATTAGATTTTTTATTTATTAAATGAACAATTACAGACTGAATTGTTTGGTGATTATAGACTAGATGAACTTTGAATTCAGGAATGTTATTATTTGACCCTATGTTTTGCATAACTGGCCAACATTTTTCATCTAATTTTAAAAACTCTGGGTCTGACCACCAGAGTGCGCTAGTGCCGATTTGTTGCGACTCGGCGTTATAAAAACAACTAAAAATGCTGTCCAAACACCCTAAATCTTGCGACACATTTGTTGTGATGCCGCCTCTAATCAAGACCAATACAGTTATATTTGGAAAAAACTCGGACCGCCCCAGTGAGGAGGTGCAAGAGGTCATTTATGTGAAAGGCGGACAGAGACGTAAAACACTAGAATGCACTTACATAAAAATAGCTGGAGTATCTCCAGTAAACTCCGTCATATTGAGCAAACCAGCATGGATGTGGGGAGCCGAGATGGGAGCAAACGATAAGAATGTGGTCATCGGCAACGAAGCAGTATGGACAAACTACTGCGCTAAGGATGCGGATGCTACACGCAAGCGTTTATTAGGGACAGACTTAGTGCGTCTTGGATTAGAGAGAGGGGATACTGCTGAAGGGGCACTTGATATTATAACAGCACTTCTTGAAAAGTATGGTCAAGGTGGTCCTGCCGCTGAGGGAGATAGTAGTTATTTCCATCACAACTCTTTCTTAATAGCGGACCCCACAAGTGCTTGGATTCTGGAGACCAGTGGCAAATTATGGGCTGCTGAAAAAGTGGAATCTGGTTACAGAAATATATCAAATTGCCTTTAGCAACTCATCGCATGATGTTAAAAATAAATAAGTATATAGGCAACGATGCGTTTTAATTTATTTATATTAGTTTTTTATTTATTAAATGAACAATTACAGACTGAATTGTTTGGTGATTATAGACTAGATGAACTTTGAATTCAGGAATGTTATTATTTGACCCTATGTTTTGCATAACTGGCCAACATTTTTCATCTAATTTTAAAAACTCTGGGTCTGACCACCAGAGTGCGCTAGTGCCGATTTGTTGCGACTCGGCGTTATAAAAACAACTAAAAATGCTGTCCAAACACCCTAAATCTTGCGACACATTTGTTGTGATGCCGCCTCTAATCAAGAACAATACAGTTATATTTGGAAAAAACTCGGACCGCCCCAGTGAGGAGGTGCAAGAGGTCATTTATGTGAAAGGCGGACAGAGACGTAAAACACTAGAATGCACTTACATAAAAATAGCTGGAGTATCTCCAGTAAACTCCGTCATATTGAGCAAACCAGCATGGATGTGGGGAGCCGAGATGGGAGCAAACGATAAGAATGTGGTCATCGGCAACGAAGCAGTATGGACAAACTACTGCGCTAAGGATGCGGATGCTACACGCAAGCGTTTATTAGGGACAGACTTAGTGCGTCTTGGATTAGAGAGAGGGGATACTGCTGAAGGGGCACTTGATATTATAACAGCACTTCTTGAAAAGTATGGTCAAGGTGGTCCTGCCGCTGAGGGAGATAGTAGTTATTTCCATCACAACTCTTTCTTAATAGCGGACCCCACAAGTGCTTGGATTCTGGAGACCAGTGGCAAATTATGGGCTGCTGAAAAAGTGGAATCTGGTTACAGAAATATATCAAATTGCCTTTAGCAACTCATCGCATGATGTTAAAAATAAATAAGTATATAGGCAACGATGCGTTTTAATTTATTTATATTAGATTTTTTATTTATTAAATGAACAATTACAGACTGAATTGTTTGGTGATTATAGACTAGATGAACTTTGAATTCAGGAATGTTATTATTTGACCCTATGTTTTGCATAACTGGCCAACATTTTTCATCTAATTTTAAAAACTCTGGGTCTGACCACCAGAGTGCGCTAGTGCCGATTTGTTGCGACTCGGCGTTATAAAAACAACTAAAAATGCTGTCCAAACACCCTAAATCTTGCGACACATTTGTTGTGATGCCGCCTCTAATCAAGAACAATACAGTTATATTTGGAAAAAACTCGGACCGCCCCAGTGAGGAGGTGCAAGAGTGTGAAAGGCGGACAGAGACGTAAAACACTAGAATGCACTTACATAAAAATAGCTGGAGTATCTCCAGTAAACTCCGTCATATTG
Source organism: Phlogophora meticulosa (assembly GCA_905147745.2). Lineage (NCBI taxonomy): Eukaryota > Metazoa > Arthropoda > Insecta > Lepidoptera > Noctuidae > Phlogophora > Phlogophora meticulosa. The sequence continues at coordinate 1,239,569 of CAJHWW020000001.1, read as the reverse complement.
AGCAAACCAGCATGGATGTGGGGAGCCGAGATGGGAGCAAACGATAAGAATGTGGTCATCGGCAACGAAGCAGTATGGACAAACTACTGCGCTAAGGATGCGGATGCTACACGCAAGCGTTTATTAGGGACAGACTTAGTGCGTCTTGGATTAGAGAGAGGGGATACTGCTGAAGGGGCACTTGATATTATAACAGCACTTCTTGAAAAGTATGGTCAAGGTGGTCCTGCCGCTGAGGGAGATAGTAGTTATTTCCATCACAACTCTTTCTTAATAGCGGACCCCACAAGTGCTTGGATTCTGGAGACCAGTGGCAAATTATGGGCTGCTGAAAAAGTGGAATCTGGTTACAGAAATATATCAAATTGCCTTTAGCAACTCATCGCATGATGTTAAAAATAAATAAGTATATAGGCAACGATGCGTTTTAATTTATTTATATTAGATTTTTTATTTATTAAATGAACAATTACAGACTGAATTGTTTGGTGATTATAGACTAGATGAACTTTGAATTCAGGAATGTTATTATTTGACCCTATGTTTTGCATAACTGGCCAACATTTTTCATCTAATTTTAAAAACTCTGGGTCTGACCACCAGAGTGCGCTAGTGCCGATTTGTTGCGACTCGGCGTTATAAAAACAACTAAAAATGCTGTCCAAACACCCTAAATCTTGCGACACATTTGTTGTGATGCCGCCTCTAATCAAGACCAATACAGTTATATTTGGAAAAAACTCGGACCGCCCCAGTGAGGAGGTGCAAGAGGTCATTTATGTGAAAGGCGGACAGAGACGTAAAACACTAGAATGCACTTACATAAAAATAGCTGGAGTATCTCCAGTAAACTCCGTCATATTGAGCAAACCAGCATGGATGTGGGGAGCCGAGATGGGAGCAAACGATAAGAATGTGGTCATCGGCAACGAAGCAGTATGGACAAACTACTGCGCTAAGGATGCGGATGCTACACGCAAGCGTTTATTAGGGACAGACTTAGTGCGTCTTGGATTAAAGAGAGGGGATACTGCTGAAGGGGCACTTGATATTATAACAGCACTTCTTGAAAAGTATGGTCAAGGTGGTCCTGCCGCTGAGGGAGATAGTGGTTATTTCCATCACAACTCTTTCTTAATAGCGGACCCCACAAGTGCTTGGATTCTGGAGACCAGTGGCAAATTATGGGCTGCTGAAAAAGTGGAATCTGGTTACAGAAATATATCAAATTGCCTTTAGCAACTCATCGCATGATGTTAAAAATAAATAAGTATATAGGCAACGATGCGTTTTAATTTATTTATATTAGATTTTTTATTTATTAAATGAACAATTACAGACTGAATTGTTTGGTGATTATAGACTAGATGAACTTTGAATTCAGGAATGTTATTATTTGACCCTATGTTTTGCATAACTGGCCAACATTTTTCATCTAATTTTAAAAACTCTGGGTCTGACCACCAGAGTGCGCTAGTGCCGATTTGTTGCGACTCGGCGTTATAAAAACAACTAAAAATACTGTCCAAACACCCTAAATCTTGCGACACATTTGTTGTGATGCCGCCTCTAATCAAGAACAATACAGTTATATTTGGAAAAAACTCGGACCGCCCCAGTGAGGAGGTGCAAGAGGTCATTTATGTGAAAGGCGGACAGAGACGTAAAACACTAGAATGCACTTACATAAAAATAGCTGGAGTATCTCCAGTAAACTCCGTCATATTGAGCAAACCAGCATGGATGTGGGGAGCCGAGATGGGAGCAAACGATAAGAATGTGGTCATCGGCAACGAAGCAGTATGGACAAACTACTGCGCTAAGGATGCGGATGCTACACGCAAGCGTTTATTAGGGACAGACTTAGTGCGTCTTGGATTAGAGAGAGGGGATACTGCTGAAGGGGCACTTGATATTATAACAGCACTTCTTGAAAAGTATGGTCAAGGTGGTCCTGCCGCTGAGGGAGATAGTAGTTATTTCCATCACAACTCTTTCTTAATAGCGGACCCCACAAGTGCTTGGATTCTGGAGACCAGTGGCAAATTATGGGCTGCTGAAAAAGTGGAATCTGGTTACAGAAATATATCAAATTGCCTTTAGCAACTCATCGCATGATGTTAAAAATAAATAAGTATATAGGCAACGATGCGTTTTAATTTATTTATATTAGATTTTTTATTTATTAAATGAACAATTACAGACTGAATTGTTTGGTGATTATAGACTAGATGAACTTTGAATTCAGGAATGTTATTATTTGACCCTATGTTTTGCATAACTGGCCAACATTTTTCATCTAATTTTAAAAACTCTGGGTCTGACCACCAGAGTGCGCTAGTGCCGATTTGTTGCGACTCGGCGTTATAAAAACAACTAAAAATGCTGTCCAAACACCCTAAATCTTGCGACACATTTGTTGTGATGCCGCCTCTAATCAAGACCAATACAGTTATATTTGGAAAAAACTCGGACCGCCCCAGTGAGGAGGTGCAAGAGGTCATTTATGTGAAAGGCGGACAGAGACGTAAAACACTAGAATGCACTTACATAAAAATAGCTGGAGTATCTCCAGTAAACTCCGTCATATTGAGCAAACCAGCATGGATGTGGGGAGCCGAGATGGGAGCAAACGATAAGAATGTGGTCATCGGCAACGAAGCAGTATGGACAAACTACTGCGCTAAGGATGCGGATGCTACACGCAAGCGTTTATTAGGGACAGACTTAGTGCGTCTTGGATTAGAGAGAGGGGATACTGCTGAAGGGGCACTTGATATTATAACAGCACTTCTTGAAAAGTATGGTCAAGGTGGTCCTGCCGCTGAGGGAGATAGTGGTTATTTCCATCAAAACTCTTTCTTAATAGCGGACCCCACAAGTGCTTGGATTCTGGAGACCAGTGGCAAATTATGGGCTGCTGAAAAAGTGGAATCTGGTTACAGAAATATATCAAATTGCCTTTAGCAACTCATCGCATGATGTTAAAAATAAATAAGTATATAGGCAACGATGCGTTTTAATTTATTTATATTAGATTTTTTATTTATTAAATGAACAATTACAGACTGAATTGTTTGGTGATTATAGACTAGATGAACTTTGAATTCAGGAATGTTATTATTTGACCCTATGTTTTGCATAACTGGCCAACATTTTTCATCTAATTTTAAAAACTCTGGGTCTGACCACCAGAGTGCGCTAGTGCCGATTTGTTGCGACTCGGCGTTATAAAAACAACTAAAAATGCTGTCCAAACACCCTAAATCTTGCGACACATTTGTTGTGATGCCGCCTCTAATCAAGACCAATACAGTTATATTTGGAAAAAACTCGGACCGCCCCAGTGAGGAGGTGCAAGAGGTCATTTATGTGAAAGGCGGACAGAGACGTAAAACACTAGAATGCACTTACATAAAAATAGCTGGAGTATCTCCAGTAAACTCCGTCATATTGAGCAAACCAGCATGGATGTGGGGAGCCGAGATGGGAGCAAACGATAAGAATGTGGTCATCGGCAACGAAGCAGTATGGACAAACTACTGCGCTAAGGATGCGGATGCTACACGCAAGCGTTTATTAGGGACAGACTTAGTGCGTCTTGGATTAGAGAGAGGGGATACTGCTGAAGGGGCACTTGATATTATAACAGCACTTCTTGAAAAGTATGGTCAAGGTGGTCCTGCCGCTGAGGGAGATAGTAGTTATTTCCATCACAACTCTTTCTTAATAGCGGACCCCACAAGTGCTTGGATTCTGGAGACCAGTGGCAAATTATGGGCTGCTGAAAAAGTGGAATCTGGTTACAGAAATATATCAAATTGCCTTTAGCAACTCATCGCATGATGTTAAAAATAAATAAGTATATAGGCAACGATGCGTTTTAATTTATTTATATTAGATTTTTTATTTATTAAATGAACAATTACAGACTGAATTGTTTGGTGATTATAGACTAGATGAACTTTGAATTCAGGAATGTTATTATTTGACCCTATGTTTTGCATAACTGGCCAACATTTTTCATCTAATTTTAAAAACTCTGGGTCTGACCACCAGAGTGCGCTAGTGCCGATTTGTTGCGACTCGGCGTTATAAAAACAACTAAAAATGCTGTCCAAACACCCTAAATCTTGCGACACATTTGTTGTGATGCCGCCTCTAATCAAGAACAATACAGTTATATTTGGAAAAAACTCGGACCGCCCCAGTGAGGAGGTGCAAGAGGTCATTTATGTGAAAGGCGGACAGAGACGTAAAACACTAGAATGCACTTTCATAAAAATAGCTGGAGTATCTCCAGTAAACTCCGTCATATTGAGCAAACCAGCATGGATGTGGGGAGCCGAGATGGGAGCAAACGATAAGAATGTGGTCATCGGCAACGAAGCAGTATGGACAAACTACTGCGCTAAGGATGCGGATGCTACACGCAAGCGTTTATTAGGGACAGACTTAGTGCGTCTTGGATTAGAGAGAGGGGATACTGCTGAAGGGGCACTTGATATTATAACAGCACTTCTTGAAAAGTATGGTCAAGGTGGTCCTGCCGCTGAGGGAGATAGTAGTTATTTCCATCACAACTCTTTCTTAATAGCGGACCCCACAAGTGCTTGGATTCTGGAGACCAGTGGCAAATTATGGGCTGCTGAAAAAGTGGAATCTGGTTACAGAAATATATCAAATTGCCTTTAGCAACTCATCGCATGATGTTAAAAATAAATAAGTATATAGGCAACGATGCGTTTTAATTTATTTATATTAGATTTTTTATTTATTAAATGAACAATTACAGACTGAATTGTTTGGTGATTATAGACTAGATGAACTTTGAATTCAGGAATGTTATTATTTGACCCTATGTTTTGCATAACTGGCCAACATTTTTCATCTAATTTTAAAAACTCTGGGTCTGACCACCAGAGTGCGCTAGTGCCGATTTGTTGCGACTCGGCGTTATAAAAACAACTAAAAATGCTGTCCAAACACCCTAAATCTTGCGACACATTTGTTGTGATGCCGCCTCTAATCAAGACCAATACAGTTATATTTGGAAAAAACTCGGACCGCCCCAGTGAGGAGGTGCAAGAGGTCATTTATGTGAAAGGCGGACAGAGACGTAAAACACTAGAATGCACTTACATAAAAATAGCTGGAGTATCTCCAGTAAACTCCGTCATATTGAGCAAACCAGCATGGATGTGGGGAGCCGAGATGGGAGCAAACGATAAGAATGTGGTCATCGGCAACGAAGCAGTATGGACAAACTACTGCGCTAAGGATGCGGATGCTACACGCAAGCGTTTATTAGGGACAGACTTAGTGCGTCTTGGATTAGAGAGAGGGGATACTGCTGAAGGGGCACTTGATATTATAACAGCACTTCTTGAAAAGTATGGTCAAGGTGGTCCTGCCGCTGAGGGAGATAGTAGTTATTTCCATCACAACTCTTTCTTAATAGCGGACCCCACAAGTGCTTGGATTCTGGAGACCAGTGGCAAATTATGGGCTGCTGAAAAAGTGGAATCTGGTTACAGAAATATATCAAATTGCCTTTAGCAACTCATCGCATGATGTTAAAAATAAATAAGTATATAGGCAACGATGCGTTTTAATTTATTTATATTAGATTTTTTATTTATTAAATGAACAATTACAGACTGAATTGTTTGGTGATTATAGACTAGATGAACTTTGAATTCAGGAATGTTATTATTTGACCCTATGTTTTGCATAACTGGCCAACATTTTTCATCTAATTTTAAAAACTCTGGGTCTGACCACCAGAGTGCGCTAGTGCCGATTTGTTGCGACTCGGCGTTATAAAAACAACTAAAAATGCTGTCCAAACACCCTAAATCTTGCGACACATTTGTTGTGATGCCGCCTCTAATCAAGACCAATACAGTTATATTTGGAAAAAACTCGGACCGCCCCAGTGAGGAGGTGCAAGAGGTCATTTATGTGAAAGGCGGACAGAGACGTAAAACACTAGAATGCACTTACATAAAAATAGCTGGAGTATCTCCAGTAAACTCCGTCATATTGAGCAAACCAGCATGGATGTGGGGAGCCGAGATGGGAGCAAACGATAAGAATGTGGTCATCGGCAACGAAGCAGTATGGACAAACTACTGCGCTAAGGATGCGGATGCTACACGCAAGCGTTTATTAGGGACAGACTTAGTGCGTCTTGGATTAGAGAGAGGGGATACTGCTGAAGGGGCACTTGATATTATAACAGCACTTCTTGAAAAGTATGGTCAAGGTGGTCCTGCCGCTGAGGGAGATAGTAGTTATTTCCATCACAACTCTTTCTTAATAGCGGACCCCACAAGTGCTTGGATTCTGGAGACCAGTGGCAAATTATGGGCTGCTGAAAAAGTGGAATCTGGTTACAGAAATATATCAAATTGCCTTTAGCAACTCATCGCATGATGTTAAAAATAAATAAGTATATAGGCAACGATGCGTTTTAATTTATTTATATTAGATTTTTTATTTATTAAATGAACAATTACAGACTGAATTGTTTGGTGATTATAGACTAGATGAACTTTGAATTCAGGAATGTTATTATTTGACCCTATGTTTTGCATAACTGGCCAACATTTTTCATCTAATTTTAAAAACTCTGGGTCTGACCACCAGAGTGCGCTAGTGCCGATTTGTTGCGACTCGGCGTTATAAAAACAACTAAAAATGCTGTCCAAACACCCTAAATCTTGCGACACATTTGTTGTGATGCCGCCTCTAATCAAGAACAATACAGTTATATTTGGAAAAAACTCGGACCGCCCCAGTGAGGAGGTGCAAGAGGTCATTTATGTGAAAGGCGGACAGAGACGTAAAACACTAGAATGCACTTTCATAAAAATAGCTGGAGTATCTCCAGTAAACTCCGTCATATTGAGCAAACCAGCATGGATGTGGGGAGCCGAGATGGGAGCAAACGATAAGAATGTGGTCATCGGCAACGAAGCAGTATGGACAAACTACTGCGCTAAGGATGCGGATGCTACACGCAAGCGTTTATTAGGGACAGACTTAGTGCGTCTTGGATTAAAGAGAGGGGATACTGCTGAAGGGGCACTTGATATTATAACAGCACTTCTTGAAAAGTATGGTCAAGGTGGTCCTGCCGCTGAGGGAGATAGTGGTTATTTCCATCACAACTCTTTCTTAATAGCGGACCCCACAAGTGCTTGGATTCTGGAGACCAGTGGCAAATTATGGGCTGCTGAAAAAGTGGAATCTGGTTACAGAAATATATCAAATTGCCTTTAGCAACTCATCGCATGATGTTAAAAATAAATAAGTATATAGGCAACGATGCGTTTTAATTTATTTATATTAGATTTTTTATTTATTAAATGAACAATTACAGACTGAATTGTTTGGTGATTATAGACTAGATGAACTTTGAATTCAGGAATGTTATTATTTGACCCTATGTTTTGCATAACTGGCCAACATTTTTCATCTAATTTTAAAAACTCTGGGTCTGACCACCAGAGTGCGCTAGTGCCGATTTGTTGCGACTCGGCGTTATAAAAACAACTAAAAATGCTGTCCAAACTCCCTAAATCTTGCGACACATTTGTTGTGATGCCGCCTCTAATCAAGAACAATACAGTTATATTTGGAAAAAACTCGGACCGCCCCAGTGAGGAGGTGCAAGAGGTCATTTATGTGAAAGGCGGACAGAGACGTAAAACACTAGAATGCACTTACATAAAAATAGCTGGAGTATCTCCAGTAAACTCCGTCATATTGAGCAAACCAGCATGGATGTGGGGAGCCGAGATGGGAGCAAACGATAAGAATGTGGTCATCGGCAACGAAGCAGTATGGACAAACTACTGCGCTAAGGATGCGGATGCTACACGCAAGCGTTTATTAGGGACAGACTTAGTGCGTCTTGGATTAGAGAGAGGGGATACTGCTGAAGGGGCACTTGATATTATAACAGCACTTCTTGAAAAGTATGGTCAAGGTGGTCCTGCCGCTGAGGGAGATAGTAGTTATTTCCATCACAACTCTTTCTTAATAGCGGACCCCACAAGTGCTTGGATTCTGGAGACCAGTGGCAAATTATGGGCTGCTGAAAAAGTGGAATCTGGTTACAGAAATATATCAAATTGCCTTTAGCAACTCATCGCATGATGTTAAAAATAAATAAGTATATAGGCAACGATGCGTTTTAATTTATTTATATTAGATTTTTTATTTATTAAATGAACAATTACAGACTGAATTGTTTGGTGATTATAGACTAGATGAACTTTGAATTCAGGAATGTTATTATTTGACCCTATGTTTTGCATAACTGGCCAACATTTTTCATCTAATTTTAAAAACTCTGGGTCTGACCACCAGAGTGCGCTAGTGCCGATTTGTTGCGACTCGGCGTTATAAAAACAACTAAAAATGCTGTCCAAACACCCTAAATCTTGCGACACATTTGTTGTGATGCCGCCTCTAATCAAGACCAATACAGTTATATTTGGAAAAAACTCGGACCGCCCCAGTGAGGAGGTGCAAGAGGTCATTTATGTGAAAGGCGGACAGAGACGTAAAACACTAGAATGCACTTACATAAAAATAGCTGGAGTATCTCCAGTAAACTCCGTCATATTGAGCAAACCAGCATGGATGTGGGGAGCCGAGATGGGAGCAAACGATAAGAATGTGGTCATCGGCAACGAAGCAGTATGGACAAACTACTGCGCTAAGGATGCGGATGCTACACGCAAGCGTTTATTAGGGACAGACTTAGTGCGTCTTGGATTAGAGAGAGGGGATACTGCTGAAGGGGCACTTGATATTATAACAGCACTTCTTGAAAAGTATGGTCAAGGTGGTCCTGCCGCTGAGGGAGATAGTAGTTATTTCCATCACAACTCTTTCTTAATAGCGGACCCCACAAGTGCTTGGATTCTGGAGACCAGTGGCAAATTATGGGCTGCTGAAAAAGTGGAATCTGGTTACAGAAATATATCAAATTGCCTTTAGCAACTCATCGCATGATGTTAAAAATAAATAAGTATATAGGCAACGATGCGTTTTAATTTATTTATATTAGATTTTTTATTTATTAAATGAACAATTACAGACTGAATTGTTTGGTGATTATAGACTAGATGAACTTTGAATTCAGGAATGTTATTATTTGACCCTATGTTTTGCATAACTGGCCAACATTTTTCATCTAATTTTAAAAACTCTGGGTCTGACCACCAGAGTGCGCTAGTGCCGATTTGTTGCGACTCGGCGTTATAAAAACAACTAAAAATGCTGTCCAAACACCCTAAATCTTGCGACACATTTGTTGTGATGCCGCCTCTAATCAAGACCAATACAGTTATATTTGGAAAAAACTCGGACCGCCCCAGTGAGGAGGTGCAAGAGGTCATTTATGTGAAAGGCGGACAGAGACGTAAAACACTAGAATGCACTTACATAAAAATAGCTGGAGTATCTCCAGTAAACTCCGTCATATTGAGCAAACCAGCATGGATGTGGGGAGCCGAGATGGGAGCAAACGATAAGAATGTGGTCATCGGCAACGAAGCAGTATGGACAAACTACTGCGCTAAGGATGCGGATGCTACACGCAAGCGTTTATTAGGGACAGACTTAGTGCGTCTTGGATTAGAGAGAGGGGATACTGCTGAAGGGGCACTTGATATTATAACAGCACTTCTTGAAAAGTATGGTCAAGGTGGTCCTGCCGCTGAGGGAGATAGTGGTTATTTCCATCACAACTCTTTCTTAATAGCGGACCCCACAAGTGCTTGGATTCTGGAGACCAGTGGCAAATTATGGGCTGCTGAAAAAGTGGAATCTGGTTACAGAAATATATCAAATTGCCTTTAGCAACTCATCGCATGATGTTAAAAATAAATAAGTATATAGGCAACGATGCGTTTTAATTTATTTATATTAGATTTTTTATTTATTAAATGAACAATTACAGACTGAATTGTTTGGTGATTATAGACTAGATGAACTTTGAATTCAGGAATGTTATTATTTGACCCTATGTTTTGCATAACTGGCCAACATTTTTCATCTAATTTTAAAAACTCTGGGTCTGACCACCAGAGTGCGCTAGTGCCGATTTGTTGCGACTCGGCGTTATAAAAACAACTAAAAATGCTGTCCAAACACCCTAAATCTTGCGACACATTTGTTGTGATGCCGCCTCTAATCAAGACCAATACAGTTATATTTGGAAAAAACTCGGACCGCCCCAGTGAGGAGGTGCAAGAGGTCATTTATGTGAAAGGCGGACAGAGACGTAAAACACTAGAATGCACTTACATAAAAATAGCTGGAGTATCTCCAGTAAACTCCGTCATATTGAGCAAACCAGCATGGATGTGGGGAGCCGAGATGGGAGCAAACGATAAGAATGTGGTCATCGGCAACGAAGCAGTATGGACAAACTACTGCGCTAAGGATGCGGATGCTACACGCAAGCGTTTATTAGGGACAGACTTAGTGCGTCTTGGATTAGAGAGAGGGGATACTGCTGAAGGGGCACTTGATATTATAACAGCACTTCTTGAAAAGTATGGTCAAGGTGGTCCTGCCGCTGAGGGAGATAGTAGTTATTTCCATCACAACTCTTTCTTAATAGCGGACCCCACAAGTGCTTGGATTCTGGAGACCAGTGGCAAATTATGGGCTGCTGAAAAAGTGGAATCTGGTTACAGAAATATATCAAATTGCCTTTAGCAACTCATCGCATGATGTTAAAAATAAATAAGTATATAGGCAACGATGCGTTTTAATTTATTTATATTAGATTTTTTATTTATTAAATGAACAATTACAGACTGAATTGTTTGGTGATTATAGACTAGATGAACTTTGAATTCAGGAATGTTATTATTTGACCCTATGTTTTGCATAACTGGCCAACATTTTTCATCTAATTTTAAAAACTCTGGGTCTGACCACCAGAGTGCGCTAGTGCCGATTTGTTGCGACTCGGCGTTATAAAAACAACTAAAAATGCTGTCCAAACACCCTAAATCTTGCGACACATTTGTTGTGATGCCGCCTCTAATCAAGAACAATACAGTTATATTTGGAAAAAACTCGGACCGCCCCAGTGAGGAGGTGCAAGAGGTCATTTATGTGAAAGGCGGACAGAGACGTAAAACACTAGAATGCACTTACATAAAAATAGCTGGAGTATCTCCAGTAAACTCCGTCATATTGAGCAAACCAGCATGGATGTGGGGAGCCGAGATGGGAGCAAACGATAAGAATGTGGTCATCGGCAACGAAGCAGTATGGACAAACTACTGCGCTAAGGATGCGGATGCTACACGCAAGCGTTTATTAGGGACAGACTTAGTGCGTCTTGGATTAGAGAGAGGGGATACTGCTGAAGGGGCACTTGATATTATAACAGCACTTCTTGAAAAGTATGGTCAAGGTGGTCCTGCCGCTGAGGGAGATAGTGGTTATTTCCATCACAACTCTTTCTTAATAGCGGACCCCACAAGTGCTTGGATTCTGGAGACCAGTGGCAAATTATGGGCTGCTGAAAAAGTGGAATCTGGTTACAGAAATATATCAAATTGCCTTTAGCAACTCATCGCATGATGTTAAAAATAAATAAGTATATAGGCAACGATGCGTTTTAATTTATTTATATTAGATTTTTTATTTATTAAATGAACAATTACAGACTGAATTGTTTGGTGATTATAGACTAGATGAACTTTGAATTCAGGAATGTTATTATTTGACCCTATGTTTTGCATAACTGGCCAACATTTTTCATCTAATTTTAAAAACTCTGGGTCTGACCACCAGAGTGCGCTAGTGCCGATTTGTTGCGACTCGGCGTTATAAAAACAACTAAAAATGCTGTCCAAACACCCTAAATCTTGCGACACATTTGTTGTGATGCCGCCTCTAATCAAGAACAATACAGTTATATTTGGAAAAAACTCGGACCGCCCCAGTGAGGAGGTGCAAGAGGTCATTTATGTGAAAGGCGGACAGAGACGTAAAACACTAGAATGCACTTACATAAAAATAGCTGGAGTATCTCCAGTAAACTCCGTCATATTGAGCAAACCAGCATGGATGTGGGGAGCCGAGATGGGAGCAAACCGTAAGAATGTGGTCATCGGCAACGAAGCAGTATGGACAAACTACTGCGCTAAGGATGCGGATGCTACACGCAAGCGTTTATTAGGGACAGACTTAGTGCGTCTTGGATTAGAGAGAGGGGATACTGCTGAAGGGGCACTTGATATTATAACAGCACTTCTTGAAAAGTATGGTCAAGGTGGTCCTGCCGCTGAGGGAGATAGTAGTTATTTCCATCACAACTCTTTCTTAATAGCGGACCCCACAAGTGCTTGGATTCTGGAGACCAGTGGCAAATTATGGGCTGCTGAAAAAGTGGAATCTGGTTACAGAAATATATCAAATTGCCTTTAGCAACTCATCGCATGATGTTAAAATTAAATAAGTATATAGGCAACGATGCGTTTTAATTTATTTATATTAGATTTTTTATTTATTAAATGAACAATTACAGACTGAATTGTTTGGTGATTATAGACTAGATGAACTTTGAATTCAGGAATGTTATTATTTGACCCTATGTTTTGCATAACTGGCCAACATTTTTCATCTAATTTTAAAAACTCTGGGTCTGACCACCAGAGTGCGCTAGTGCCGATTTGTTGCGACTCGGCGTTATAAAAACAACTAAAAATGCTGTCCAAACACCCTAAATCTTGCGACACATTTGTTGTGATGCCGCCTCTAATCAAGAACAATACAGTTATATTTGGAAAAAACTCGGACCGCCCCAGTGAGGAGGTGCAAGAGGTCATTTATGTGAAAGGCGGACAGAGACGTAAAACACTAGAATGCACTTACATAAAAATAGCCGGAGTATCTCCAGTAAACTCCGTCATATTGAGCAAACCAGCATGGATGTGGGGAGCCGAGATGGGAGCAAACGATAAGAATGTGGTCATCGGCAACGAAGCAGTATGGACAAACTACTGCGCTAAGGATGCGGATGCTACACGCAAGCGTTTATTAGGGACAGACTTAGTGCGTCTTGGATTAGAGAGAGGGGATACTGCTGAAGGGGCACTTGATATTATAACAGCACTTCTTGAAAAGTATGGTCAAGGTGGTCCTGCCGCTGAGGGAGATAGTAGTTATTTCCATCACAACTCTTTCTTAATAGCGGACCCCACAAGTGCTTGGATTCTGGAGACCAGTGGCAAATTATGGGCTGCTGAAAAAGTGGAATCTGGTTACAGAAATATATCAAATTGCCTTTAGCAACTCATCGCATGATGTTAAAAATAAATAAGTATATAGGCAACGATGCGTTTTAATTTATTTATATTAGATTTTTTATTTATTAAATGAACAATTACAGACTGAATTGTTTGGTGATTATAGACTAGATGAACTTTGAATTCAGGAATGTTATTATTTGACCCTATGTTTTGCATAACTGGCCAACATTTTTCATCTAATTTTAAAAACTCTGGGTCTGACCACCAGAGTGCGCTAGTGCCGATTTGTTGCGACTCGGCGTTATAAAAACAACTAAAAATGCTGTCCAAACACCCTAAATCTTGCGACACATTTGTTGTGATGCCGCCTCTAATCAAGAACAATACAGTTATATTTGGAAAAAACTCGGACCGCCCCAGTGAGGAGGTGCAAGAGGTCATTTATGTGAAAGGCGGACAGAGACGTAAAACACTAGAATGCACTTACATAAAAATAGCTGGAGTATCTCCAGTAAACTCCGTCATATTGAGCAAACCAGCATGGATGTGGGGAGCCGAGATGGGAGCAAACGATAAGAATGTGGTCATCGGCAACGAAGCAGTATGGACAAACTACTGCGCTAAGGATGCGGATGCTACACGCAAGCGTTTATTAGGGACAGACTAAGTGCGTCTTGGATTAGAGAGAGGGGATACTGCTGAAGGGGCACTTGATATTATAACAGCACTTCTTGAAAAGCATGGTCAAGGTGGTCCTGCCGCTGAGGGAGATAGTAGTTATTTCCATCACAACTCTTTCTTAATAGCGGACCCCACAAGTGCTTGGATTCTGGAGACCAGTGGCAAATTATGGGCTGCTGAAAAAGTGGAATCTGGTTACAGAAATATATCAAATTGCCTTTAGCAACTCATCGCATGATGTTAAAAATAAATAAGTATATAGGCAACGATGCGTTTTAATTTATTTATATTAGATTTTTTATTTATTAAATGAACAATTACAGACTGAATTGTTTGGTGATTATAGACTAGATGAACTTTGAATTCAGGAATGTTATTATTTGACCCTATGTTTTGCATAACTGGCCAACATTTTTCATCTAATTTTAAAAACTCTGGGTCTGACCACCAGAGTGCGCTAGTGCCGATTTGTTGCGACTCGGCGTTATAAAAACAACTAAAAATGCTGTCCAAACACCCTAAATCTTGCGACACATTTGTTGTGATGCCGCCTCTAATCAAGAACAATACAGTTATATTTGGAAAAAACTCGGACCGCCCCAGTGAGGAGGTGCAAGAGGTCATTTATGTGAAAGGCGGACAGAGACGTAAAACACTAGAATGCACTTACATAAAAATAGCTGGAGTATCTCCAGTAAACTCCGTCATATTGAGCAAACCAGCATGGATGTGGGGAGCCGAGATGGGAGCAAACGATAAGAATGTGGTCATCGGCAACGAAGCAGTATGGACAAACTACTGCGCTAAGGATGCGGATGCTACACGCAAGCGTTTATTAGGGACAGACTTAGTGCGTCTTGGATTAGAGAGAGGGGATACTGCTGAAGGGGCACTTGATATTATAACAGCACTTCTTGAAAAGTATGGTCAAGGTGGTCCTGCCGCTGAGGGAGATAGTGGTTATTTCCATCACAACTCTTTCTTAATAGCGGACCCCACAAGTGCTTGGATTCTGGAGACCAGTGGCAAATTATGGGCTGCTGAAAAAGTGGAATCTGGTTACAGAAATATATCAAATTGCCTTTAGCAACTCATCGCATGATGTTAAAAATAAATAAGTATATAGGCAACGATGCGTTTTAATTTATTTATATTAGATTTTTTATTTATTAAATGAACAATTACAGACTGAATTGTTTGGTGATTATAGACTAGATGAACTTTGAATTCAGGAATGTTATTATTTGACCCTATGTTTTGCATAACTGGCCAACATTTTTCATCTAATTTTAAAAACTCTGGGTCTGACCACCAGAGTGCGCTAGTGCCGATTTGTTGCGACTCGGCGTTATAAAAACAACTAAAAATGCTGTCCAAACACCCTAAATCTTGCGACACATTTGTTGTGATGCCGCCTCTAATCAAGACCAATACAGTTATATTTGGAAAAAACTCGGACCGCCCCAGTGAGGAGGTGCAAGAGGTCATTTATGTGAAAGGCGGACAGAGACGTAAAACACTAGAATGCACTTACATAAAAATAGCTGGAGTATCTCCAGTAAACTCCGTCATATTGAGCAAACCAGCATGGATGTGGGGAGCCGAGATGGGAGCAAACGATAAGAATGTGGTCATCGGCAACGAAGCAGTATGGACAAACTACTGCGCTAAGGATGCGGATGCTACACGCAAGCGTTTATTAGGGACAGACTTAGTGCGTCTTGGATTAGAGAGAGGGGATACTGCTGAAGGGGCACTTGATATTATAACAGCACTTCTTGAAAAGTATGGTCAAGGTGGTCCTGCCGCTGAGGGAGATAGTAGTTATTTCCATCACAACTCTTTCTTAATAGCGGACCCCACAAGTGCTTGGATTCTGGAGACCAGTGGCAAATTATGGGCTGCTGAAAAAGTGGAATCTGGTTACAGAAATATATCAAATTGCCTTTAGCAACTCATCGCATGATGTTAAAAATAAATAAGTATATAGGCAACGATGCGTTTTAATTTATTTATATTAGATTTTTTATTTATTAAATGAACAATTACAGACTGAATTGTTTGGTGATTATAGACTAGATGAACTTTGAATTCAGGAATGTTATTATTTGACCCTATGTTTTGCATAACTGGCCAACATTTTTCATCTAATTTTAAAAACTCTGGGTCTGACCACCAGAGTGCGCTAGTGCCGATTTGTTGCGACTCGGCGTTATAAAAACAACTAAAAATGCTGTCCAAACACCCTAAATCTTGCGACACATTTGTTGTGATGCCGCCTCTAATCAAGAACAATACAGTTATATTTGGAAAAAACTCGGACCGCCCCAGTGAGGAGGTGCAAGAGGTCATTTATGTGAAAGGCGGACAGAGACGTAAAACACTAGAATGCACTTACATAAAAATAGCCGGAGTATCTCCAGTAAACTCCGTCATATTGAGCAAACCAGCATGGATGTGGGGAGCCGAGATGGGAGCAAACGATAAGAATGTGGTCATCGGCAACGAAGCAGTATGGACAAACTACTGCGCTAAGGATGCGGATGCTACACGCAAGCGTTTATTAGGGACAGACTTAGTGCGTCTTGGATTAGAGAGAGGGGATACTGCTGAAGGGGCACTTGATATTATAACAGCACTTCTTGAAAAGTATGGTCAAGGTGGTCCTGCCGCTGAGGGAGATAGTGGTTATTTCCATCACAACTCTTTCTTAATAGCGGACCCCACAAGTGCTTGGATTCTGGAGACCAGTGGCAAATTATGGGCTGCTGAAAAAGTGGAATCTGGTTACAGAAATATATCAAATTGCCTTTAGCAACTCATCGCATGATGTTAAAAATAAATAAGTATATAGGCAACGATGCGTTTTAATTTATTTATATTAGATTTTTTATTTATTAAATGAACAATTACAGACTGAATTGTTTGGTGATTATAGACTAGATGAACTTTGAATTCAGGAATGTTATTATTTGACCCTATGTTTTGCATAACTGGCCAACATTTTTCATCTAATTTTAAAAACTCTGGGTCTGACCACCAGAGTGCGCTAGTGCCGATTTGTTGCGACTCGGCGTTATAAAAACAACTAAAAATGCTGTCCAAACACCCTAAATCTTGCGACACATTTGTTGTGATGCCGCCTCTAATCAAGACCAATACAGTTATATTTGGAAAAAACTCGGACCGCCCCAGTGAGGAGGTGCAAGAGGTCATTTATGTGAAAGGCGGACAGAGACGTAAAACACTAGAATGCACTTACATAAAAATAGCTGGAGTATCTCCAGTAAACTCCGTCATATTGAGCAAACCAGCATGGATGTGGGGAGCCGAGATGGGAGCAAACGATAAGAATGTGGTCATCGGCAACGAAGCAGTATGGACAAACTACTGCGCTAAGGATGCGGATGCTACACGCAAGCGTTTATTAGGGACAGACTTAGTGCGTCTTGGATTAGAGAGAGGGGATACTGCTGAAGGGGCACTTGATATTATAACAGCACTTCTTGAAAAGTATGGTCAAGGTGGTCCTGCCGCTGAGGGAGATAGTGGTTATTTCCATCACAACTCTTTCTTAATAGCGGACCCCACAAGTGCTTGGATTCTGGAGACCAGTGGCAAATTATGGGCTGCTGAAAAAGTGGAATCTGGTTACAGAAATATATCAAATTGCCTTTAGCAACTCATCGCATGATGTTAAAAATAAATAAGTATATAGGCAACGATGCGTTTTAATTTATTTATATTAGATTTTTTATTTATTAAATGAACAATTACAGACTGAATTGTTTGGTGATTATAGACTAGATGAACTTTGAATTCAGGAATGTTATTATTTGACCCTATGTTTTGCATAACTGGCCAACATTTTTCATCTAATTTTAAAAACTCTGGGTCTGACCACCAGAGTGCGCTAGTGCCGATTTGTTGCGACTCGGCGTTATAAAAACAACTAAAAATGCTGTCCAAACACCCTAAATCTTGCGACACATTTGTTGTGATGCCGCCTCTAATCAAGACCAATACAGTTATATTTGGAAAAAACTCGGACCGCCCCAGTGAGGAGGTGCAAGAGGTCATTTATGTGAAAGGCGGACAGAGACGTAAAACACTAGAATGCACTTACATAAAAATAGCTGGAGTATCTCCAGTAAACTCCGTCATATTGAGCAAACCAGCATGGATGTGGGGAGCCGAGATGGGAGCAAACGATAAGAATGTGGTCATCGGCAACGAAGCAGTATGGACAAACTACTGCGCTAAGGATGCGGATGCTACACGCAAGCGTTTATTAGGGACAGACTTAGTGCGTCTTGGATTAGAGAGAGGGGATACTGCTGAAGGGGCACTTGATATTATAACAGCACTTCTTGAAAAGTATGGTCAAGGTGGTCCTGCCGCTGAGGGAGATAGTAGTTATTTCCATCACAACTCTTTCTTAATAGCGGACCCCACAAGTGCTTGGATTCTGGAGACCAGTGGCAAATTATGGGCTGCTGAAAAAGTGGAATCTGGTTACAGAAATATATCAAATTGCCTTTAGCAACTCATCGCATGATGTTAAAAATAAATAAGTATATAGGCAACGATGCGTTTTAATTTATTTATATTAGATTTTTTATTTATTAAATGAACAATTACAGACTGAATTGTTTGGTGATTATAGACTAGATGAACTTTGAATTCAGGAATGTTATTATTTGACCCTATGTTTTGCATAACTGGCCAACATTTTTCATCTAATTTTAAAAACTC
The DNA here is from genome assembly GCA_905147745.2 of Phlogophora meticulosa. NCBI lineage: Eukaryota > Metazoa > Arthropoda > Insecta > Lepidoptera > Noctuidae > Phlogophora > Phlogophora meticulosa. Next base: position 1,220,838 of record CAJHWW020000001.1, on the reverse strand, counting down.
TGGGTCTGACCACCAGAGTGCGCTAGTGCCGATTTGTTGCGACTCGGCGTTATAAAAACAACTAAAAATGCTGTCCAAACACCCTAAATCTTGCGACACATTTGTTGTGATGCCGCCTCTAATCAAGAACAATACAGTTATATTTGGAAAAAACTCGGACCGCCCCAGTGAGGAGGTGCAAGAGGTCATTTATGTGAAAGGCGGACAGAGACGTAAAACACTAGAATGCACTTACATAAAAATAGCTGGAGTATCTCCAGTAAACTCCGTCATATTGAGCAAACCAGCATGGATGTGGGGAGCCGAGATGGGAGCAAACGATAAGAATGTGGTCATCGGCAACGAAGCAGTATGGACAAACTACTGCGCTAAGGATGCGGATGCTACACGCAAGCGTTTATTAGGGACAGACTTAGTGCGTCTTGGATTAGAGAGAGGGGATACTGCTGAAGGGGCACTTGATATTATAACAGCACTTCTTGAAAAGTATGGTCAAGGTGGTCCTGCCGCTGAGGGAGATAGTGGTTATTTCCATCACAACTCTTTCTTAATAGCGGACCCCACAAGTGCTTGGATTCTGGAGACCAGTGGCAAATTATGGGCTGCTGAAAAAGTGGAATCTGGTTACAGAAATATATCAAATTGCCTTTAGCAACTCATCGCATGATGTTAAAAATAAATAAGTATATAGGCAACGATGCGTTTTAATTTATTTATATTAGATTTTTTATTTATTAAATGAACAATTACAGACTGAATTGTTTGGTGATTATAGACTAGATGAACTTTGAATTCAGGAATGTTATTATTTGACCCTATGTTTTGCATAACTGGCCAACATTTTTCATCTAATTTTAAAAACTCTGGGTCTGACCACCAGAGTGCGCTAGTGCCGATTTGTTGCGACTCGGCGTTATAAAAACAACTAAAAATGCTGTCCAAACACCCTAAATCTTGCGACACATTTGTTGTGATGCCGCCTCTAATCAAGAACAATACAGTTATATTTGGAAAAAACTCGGACCGCCCCAGTGAGGAGGTGCAAGAGGTCATTTATGTGAAAGGCGGACAGAGACGTAAAACACTAGAATGCACTTACATAAAAATAGCTGGAGTATCTCCAGTAAACTCCGTCATATTGAGCAAACCAGCATGGATGTGGGGAGCCGAGATGGGAGCAAACCGTAAGAATGTGGTCATCGGCAACGAAGCAGTATGGACAAACTACTGCGCTAAGGATGCGGATGCTACACGCAAGCGTTTATTAGGGACAGACTTAGTGCGTCTTGGATTAGAGAGAGGGGATACTGCTGAAGGGGCACTTGATATTATAACAGCACTTCTTGAAAAGTATGGTCAAGGTGGTCCTGCCGCTGAGGGAGATAGTAGTTATTTCCATCACAACTCTTTCTTAATAGCGGACCCCACAAGTGCTTGGATTCTGGAGACCAGTGGCAAATTATGGGCTGCTGAAAAAGTGGAATCTGGTTACAGAAATATATCAAATTGCCTTTAGCAACTCATCGCATGATGTTAAAATTAAATAAGTATATAGGCAACGATGCGTTTTAATTTATTTATATTAGATTTTTTATTTATTAAATGAACAATTACAGACTGAATTGTTTGGTGATTATAGACTAGATGAACTTTGAATTCAGGAATGTTATTATTTGACCCTATGTTTTGCATAACTGGCCAACATTTTTCATCTAATTTTAAAAACTCTGGGTCTGACCACCAGAGTGCGCTAGTGCCGATTTGTTGCGACTCGGCGTTATAAAAACAACTAAAAATGCTGTCCAAACACCCTAAATCTTGCGACACATTTGTTGTGATGCCGCCTCTAATCAAGAACAATACAGTTATATTTGGAAAAAACTCGGACCGCCCCAGTGAGGAGGTGCAAGAGGTCATTTATGTGAAAGGCGGACAGAGACGTAAAACACTAGAATGCACTTACATAAAAATAGCCGGAGTATCTCCAGTAAACTCCGTCATATTGAGCAAACCAGCATGGATGTGGGGAGCCGAGATGGGAGCAAACGATAAGAATGTGGTCATCGGCAACGAAGCAGTATGGACAAACTACTGCGCTAAGGATGCGGATGCTACACGCAAGCGTTTATTAGGGACAGACTTAGTGCGTCTTGGATTAGAGAGAGGGGATACTGCTGAAGGGGCACTTGATATTATAACAGCACTTCTTGAAAAGTATGGTCAAGGTGGTCCTGCCGCTGAGGGAGATAGTAGTTATTTCCATCACAACTCTTTCTTAATAGCGGACCCCACAAGTGCTTGGATTCTGGAGACCAGTGGCAAATTATGGGCTGCTGAAAAAGTGGAATCTGGTTACAGAAATATATCAAATTGCCTTTAGCAACTCATCGCATGATGTTAAAAATAAATAAGTATATAGGCAACGATGCGTTTTAATTTATTTATATTAGATTTTTTATTTATTAAATGAACAATTACAGACTGAATTGTTTGGTGATTATAGACTAGATGAACTTTGAATTCAGGAATGTTATTATTTGACCCTATGTTTTGCATAACTGGCCAACATTTTTCATCTAATTTTAAAAACTCTGGGTCTGACCACCAGAGTGCGCTAGTGCCGATTTGTTGCGACTCGGCGTTATAAAAACAACTAAAAATGCTGTCCAAACACCCTAAATCTTGCGACACATTTGTTGTGATGCCGCCTCTAATCAAGAACAATACAGTTATATTTGGAAAAAACTCGGACCGCCCCAGTGAGGAGGTGCAAGAGGTCATTTATGTGAAAGGCGGACAGAGACGTAAAACACTAGAATGCACTTACATAAAAATAGCTGGAGTATCTCCAGTAAACTCCGTCATATTGAGCAAACCAGCATGGATGTGGGGAGCCGAGATGGGAGCAAACGATAAGAATGTGGTCATCGGCAACGAAGCAGTATGGACAAACTACTGCGCTAAGGATGCGGATGCTACACGCAAGCGTTTATTAGGGACAGACTAAGTGCGTCTTGGATTAGAGAGAGGGGATACTGCTGAAGGGGCACTTGATATTATAACAGCACTTCTTGAAAAGCATGGTCAAGGTGGTCCTGCCGCTGAGGGAGATAGTAGTTATTTCCATCACAACTCTTTCTTAATAGCGGACCCCACAAGTGCTTGGATTCTGGAGACCAGTGGCAAATTATGGGCTGCTGAAAAAGTGGAATCTGGTTACAGAAATATATCAAATTGCCTTTAGCAACTCATCGCATGATGTTAAAAATAAATAAGTATATAGGCAACGATGCGTTTTAATTTATTTATATTAGATTTTTTATTTATTAAATGAACAATTACAGACTGAATTGTTTGGTGATTATAGACTAGATGAACTTTGAATTCAGGAATGTTATTATTTGACCCTATGTTTTGCATAACTGGCCAACATTTTTCATCTAATTTTAAAAACTCTGGGTCTGACCACCAGAGTGCGCTAGTGCCGATTTGTTGCGACTCGGCGTTATAAAAACAACTAAAAATGCTGTCCAAACACCCTAAATCTTGCGACACATTTGTTGTGATGCCGCCTCTAATCAAGAACAATACAGTTATATTTGGAAAAAACTCGGACCGCCCCAGTGAGGAGGTGCAAGAGGTCATTTATGTGAAAGGCGGACAGAGACGTAAAACACTAGAATGCACTTACATAAAAATAGCTGGAGTATCTCCAGTAAACTCCGTCATATTGAGCAAACCAGCATGGATGTGGGGAGCCGAGATGGGAGCAAACGATAAGAATGTGGTCATCGGCAACGAAGCAGTATGGACAAACTACTGCGCTAAGGATGCGGATGCTACACGCAAGCGTTTATTAGGGACAGACTTAGTGCGTCTTGGATTAGAGAGAGGGGATACTGCTGAAGGGGCACTTGATATTATAACAGCACTTCTTGAAAAGTATGGTCAAGGTGGTCCTGCCGCTGAGGGAGATAGTGGTTATTTCCATCACAACTCTTTCTTAATAGCGGACCCCACAAGTGCTTGGATTCTGGAGACCAGTGGCAAATTATGGGCTGCTGAAAAAGTGGAATCTGGTTACAGAAATATATCAAATTGCCTTTAGCAACTCATCGCATGATGTTAAAAATAAATAAGTATATAGGCAACGATGCGTTTTAATTTATTTATATTAGATTTTTTATTTATTAAATGAACAATTACAGACTGAATTGTTTGGTGATTATAGACTAGATGAACTTTGAATTCAGGAATGTTATTATTTGACCCTATGTTTTGCATAACTGGCCAACATTTTTCATCTAATTTTAAAAACTCTGGGTCTGACCACCAGAGTGCGCTAGTGCCGATTTGTTGCGACTCGGCGTTATAAAAACAACTAAAAATGCTGTCCAAACACCCTAAATCTTGCGACACATTTGTTGTGATGCCGCCTCTAATCAAGACCAATACAGTTATATTTGGAAAAAACTCGGACCGCCCCAGTGAGGAGGTGCAAGAGGTCATTTATGTGAAAGGCGGACAGAGACGTAAAACACTAGAATGCACTTACATAAAAATAGCTGGAGTATCTCCAGTAAACTCCGTCATATTGAGCAAACCAGCATGGATGTGGGGAGCCGAGATGGGAGCAAACGATAAGAATGTGGTCATCGGCAACGAAGCAGTATGGACAAACTACTGCGCTAAGGATGCGGATGCTACACGCAAGCGTTTATTAGGGACAGACTTAGTGCGTCTTGGATTAGAGAGAGGGGATACTGCTGAAGGGGCACTTGATATTATAACAGCACTTCTTGAAAAGTATGGTCAAGGTGGTCCTGCCGCTGAGGGAGATAGTAGTTATTTCCATCACAACTCTTTCTTAATAGCGGACCCCACAAGTGCTTGGATTCTGGAGACCAGTGGCAAATTATGGGCTGCTGAAAAAGTGGAATCTGGTTACAGAAATATATCAAATTGCCTTTAGCAACTCATCGCATGATGTTAAAAATAAATAAGTATATAGGCAACGATGCGTTTTAATTTATTTATATTAGATTTTTTATTTATTAAATGAACAATTACAGACTGAATTGTTTGGTGATTATAGACTAGATGAACTTTGAATTCAGGAATGTTATTATTTGACCCTATGTTTTGCATAACTGGCCAACATTTTTCATCTAATTTTAAAAACTCTGGGTCTGACCACCAGAGTGCGCTAGTGCCGATTTGTTGCGACTCGGCGTTATAAAAACAACTAAAAATGCTGTCCAAACACCCTAAATCTTGCGACACATTTGTTGTGATGCCGCCTCTAATCAAGAACAATACAGTTATATTTGGAAAAAACTCGGACCGCCCCAGTGAGGAGGTGCAAGAGGTCATTTATGTGAAAGGCGGACAGAGACGTAAAACACTAGAATGCACTTACATAAAAATAGCCGGAGTATCTCCAGTAAACTCCGTCATATTGAGCAAACCAGCATGGATGTGGGGAGCCGAGATGGGAGCAAACGATAAGAATGTGGTCATCGGCAACGAAGCAGTATGGACAAACTACTGCGCTAAGGATGCGGATGCTACACGCAAGCGTTTATTAGGGACAGACTTAGTGCGTCTTGGATTAGAGAGAGGGGATACTGCTGAAGGGGCACTTGATATTATAACAGCACTTCTTGAAAAGTATGGTCAAGGTGGTCCTGCCGCTGAGGGAGATAGTAGTTATTTCCATCACAACTCTTTCTTAATAGCGGACCCCACAAGTGCTTGGATTCTGGAGACCAGTGGCAAATTATGGGCTGCTGAAAAAGTGGAATCTGGTTACAGAAATATATCAAATTGCCTTTAGCAACTCATCGCATGATGTTAAAAATAAATAAGTATATAGGCAACGATGCGTTTTAATTTATTTATATTAGATTTTTTATTTATTAAATGAACAATTACAGACTGAATTGTTTGGTGATTATAGACTAGATGAACTTTGAATTCAGGAATGTTATTATTTGACCCTATGTTTTGCATAACTGGCCAACATTTTTCATCTAATTTTAAAAACTCTGGGTCTGACCACCAGAGTGCGCTAGTGCCGATTTGTTGCGACTCGGCGTTATAAAAACAACTAAAAATGCTGTCCAAACACCCTAAATCTTGCGACACATTTGTTGTGATGCCGCCTCTAATCAAGACCAATACAGTTATATTTGGAAAAAACTCGGACCGCCCCAGTGAGGAGGTGCAAGAGGTCATTTATGTGAAAGGCGGACAGAGACGTAAAACACTAGAATGCACTTACATAAAAATAGCTGGAGTATCTCCAGTAAACTCCGTCATATTGAGCAAACCAGCATGGATGTGGGGAGCCGAGATGGGAGCAAACGATAAGAATGTGGTCATCGGCAACGAAGCAGTATGGACAAACTACTGCGCTAAGGATGCGGATGCTACACGCAAGCGTTTATTAGGGACAGACTTAGTGCGTCTTGGATTAGAGAGAGGGGATACTGCTGAAGGGGCACTTGATATTATAACAGCACTTCTTGAAAAGTATGGTCAAGGTGGTCCTGCCGCTGAGGGAGATAGTAGTTATTTCCATCACAACTCTTTCTTAATAGCGGACCCCACAAGTGCTTGGATTCTGGAGACCAGTGGCAAATTATGGGCTGCTGAAAAAGTGGAATCTGGTTACAGAAATATATCAAATTGCCTTTAGCAACTCATCGCATGATGTTAAAAATAAATAAGTATATAGGCAACGATGCGTTTTAATTTATTTATATTAGATTTTTTATTTATTAAATGAACAATTACAGACTGAATTGTTTGGTGATTATAGACTAGATGAACTTTGAATTCAGGAATGTTATTATTTGACCCTATGTTTTGCATAACTGGCCAACATTTTTCATCTAATTTTAAAAACTCTGGGTCTGACCACCAGAGTGCGCTAGTGCCGATTTGTTGCGACTCGGCGTTATAAAAACAACTAAAAATGCTGTCCAAACACCCTAAATCTTGCGACACATTTGTTGTGATGCCGCCTCTAATCAAGAACAATACAGTTATATTTGGAAAAAACTCGGACCGCCCCAGTGAGGAGGTGCAAGAGGTCATTTATGTGAAAGGCGGACAGAGACGTAAAACACTAGAATGCACTTTCATAAAAATAGCTGGAGTATCTCCAGTAAACTCCGTCATATTGAGCAAACCAGCATGGATGTGGGGAGCCGAGATGGGAGCAAACGATAAGAATGTGGTCATCGGCAACGAAGCAGTATGGACAAACTACTGCGCTAAGGATGCGGATGCTACACGCAAGCGTTTATTAGGGACAGACTTAGTGCGTCTTGGATTAAAGAGAGGGGATACTGCTGAAGGGGCACTTGATATTATAACAGCACTTCTTGAAAAGTATGGTCAAGGTGGTCCTGCCGCTGAGGGAGATAGTGGTTATTTCCATCACAACTCTTTCTTAATAGCGGACCCCACAAGTGCTTGGATTCTGGAGACCAGTGGCAAATTATGGGCTGCTGAAAAAGTGGAATCTGGTTACAGAAATATATCAAATTGCCTTTAGCAACTCATCGCATGATGTTAAAAATAAATAAGTATATAGGCAACGATGCGTTTTAATTTATTTATATTAGATTTTTTATTTATTAAATGAACAATTACAGACTGAATTGTTTGGTGATTATAGACTAGATGAACTTTGAATTCAGGAATGTTATTATTTGACCCTATGTTTTGCATAACTGGCCAACATTTTTCATCTAATTTTAAAAACTCTGGGTCTGACCACCAGAGTGCGCTAGTGCCGATTTGTTGCGACTCGGCGTTATAAAAACAACTAAAAATACTGTCCAAACACCCTAAATCTTGCGACACATTTGTTGTGATGCCGCCTCTAATCAAGAACAATACAGTTATATTTGGAAAAAACTCGGACCGCCCCAGTGAGGAGGTGCAAGAGGTCATTTATGTGAAAGGCGGACAGAGACGTAAAACACTAGAATGCACTTACATAAAAATAGCTGGAGTATCTCCAGTAAACTCCGTCATATTGAGCAAACCAGCATGGATGTGGGGAGCCGAGATGGGAGCAAACGATAAGAATGTGGTCATCGGCAACGAAGCAGTATGGACAAACTACTGCGCTAAGGATGCGGATGCTACACGCAAGCGTTTATTAGGGACAGACTTAGTGCGTCTTGGATTAGAGAGAGGGGATACTGCTGAAGGGGCACTTGATATTATAACAGCACTTCTTGAAAAGTATGGTCAAGGTGGTCCTGCCGCTGAGGGAGATAGTAGTTATTTCCATCACAACTCTTTCTTAATAGCGGACCCCACAAGTGCTTGGATTCTGGAGACCAGTGGCAAATTATGGGCTGCTGAAAAAGTGGAATCTGGTTACAGAAATATATCAAATTGCCTTTAGCAACTCATCGCATGATGTTAAAAATAAATAAGTATATAGGCAACGATGCGTTTTAATTTATTTATATTAGATTTTTTATTTATTAAATGAACAATTACAGACTGAATTGTTTGGTGATTATAGACTAGATGAACTTTGAATTCAGGAATGTTATTATTTGACCCTATGTTTTGCATAACTGGCCAACATTTTTCATCTAATTTTAAAAACTCTGGGTCTGACCACCAGAGTGCGCTAGTGCCGATTTGTTGCGACTCGGCGTTATAAAAACAACTAAAAATGCTGTCCAAACACCCTAAATCTTGCGACACATTTGTTGTGATGCCGCCTCTAATCAAGACCAATACAGTTATATTTGGAAAAAACTCGGACCGCCCCAGTGAGGAGGTGCAAGAGGTCATTTATGTGAAAGGCGGACAGAGACGTAAAACACTAGAATGCACTTACATAAAAATAGCTGGAGTATCTCCAGTAAACTCCGTCATATTGAGCAAACCAGCATGGATGTGGGGAGCCGAGATGGGAGCAAACGATAAGAATGTGGTCATCGGCAACGAAGCAGTATGGACAAACTACTGCGCTAAGGATGCGGATGCTACACGCAAGCGTTTATTAGGGACAGACTTAGTGCGTCTTGGATTAGAGAGAGGGGATACTGCTGAAGGGGCACTTGATATTATAACAGCACTTCTTGAAAAGTATGGTCAAGGTGGTCCTGCCGCTGAGGGAGATAGTAGTTATTTCCATCACAACTCTTTCTTAATAGCGGACCCCACAAGTGCTTGGATTCTGGAGACCAGTGGCAAATTATGGGCTGCTGAAAAAGTGGAATCTGGTTACAGAAATATATCAAATTGCCTTTAGCAACTCATCGCATGATGTTAAAAATAAATAAGTATATAGGCAACGATGCGTTTTAATTTATTTATATTAGATTTTTTATTTATTAAATGAACAATTACAGACTGAATTGTTTGGTGATTATAGACTAGATGAACTTTGAATTCAGGAATGTTATTATTTGACCCTATGTTTTGCATAACTGGCCAACATTTTTCATCTAATTTTAAAAACTCTGGGTCTGACCACCAGAGTGCGCTAGTGCCGATTTGTTGCGACTCGGCGTTATAAAAACAACTAAAAATGCTGTCCAAACACCCTAAATCTTGCGACACATTTGTTGTGATGCCGCCTCTAATCAAGACCAATACAGTTATATTTGGAAAAAACTCGGACCGCCCCAGTGAGGAGGTGCAAGAGGTCATTTATGTGAAAGGCGGACAGAGACGTAAAACACTAGAATGCACTTACATAAAAATAGCTGGAGTATCTCCAGTAAACTCCGTCATATTGAGCAAACCAGCATGGATGTGGGGAGCCGAGATGGGAGCAAACGATAAGAATGTGGTCATCGGCAACGAAGCAGTATGGACAAACTACTGCGCTAAGGATGCGGATGCTACACGCAAGCGTTTATTAGGGACAGACTTAGTGCGTCTTGGATTAGAGAGAGGGGATACTGCTGAAGGGGCACTTGATATTATAACAGCACTTCTTGAAAAGTATGGTCAAGGTGGTCCTGCCGCTGAGGGAGATAGTGGTTATTTCCATCACAACTCTTTCTTAATAGCGGACCCCACAAGTGCTTGGATTCTGGAGACCAGTGGCAAATTATGGGCTGCTGAAAAAGTGGAATCTGGTTACAGAAATATATCAAATTGCCTTTAGCAACTCATCGCATGATGTTAAAAATAAATAAGTATATAGGCAACGATGCGTTTTAATTTATTTATATTAGATTTTTTATTTATTAAATGAACAATTACAGACTGAATTGTTTGGTGATTATAGACTAGATGAACTTTGAATTCAGGAATGTTATTATTTGACCCTATGTTTTGCATAACTGGCCAACATTTTTCATCTAATTTTAAAAACTCTGGGTCTGACCACCAGAGTGCGCTAGTGCCGATTTGTTGCGACTCGGCGTTATAAAAACAACTAAAAATGCTGTCCAAACACCCTAAATCTTGCGACACATTTGTTGTGATGCCGCCTCTAATCAAGACCAATACAGTTATATTTGGAAAAAACTCGGACCGCCCCAGTGAGGAGGTGCAAGAGGTCATTTATGTGAAAGGCGGACAGAGACGTAAAACACTAGAATGCACTTACATAAAAATAGCTGGAGTATCTCCAGTAAACTCCGTCATATTGAGCAAACCAGCATGGATGTGGGGAGCCGAGATGGGAGCAAACGATAAGAATGTGGTCATCGGCAACGAAGCAGTATGGACAAACTACTGCGCTAAGGATGCGGATGCTACACGCAAGCGTTTATTAGGGACAGACTTAGTGCGTCTTGGATTAGAGAGAGGGGATACTGCTGAAGGGGCACTTGATATTATAACAGCACTTCTTGAAAAGTATGGTCAAGGTGGTCCTGCCGCTGAGGGAGATAGTAGTTATTTCCATCACAACTCTTTCTTAATAGCGGACCCCACAAGTGCTTGGATTCTGGAGACCAGTGGCAAATTATGGGCTGCTGAAAAAGTGGAATCTGGTTACAGAAATATATCAAATTGCCTTTAGCAACTCATCGCATGATGTTAAAAATAAATAAGTATATAGGCAACGATGCGTTTTAATTTATTTATATTAGATTTTTTATTTATTAAATGAACAATTACAGACTGAATTGTTTGGTGATTATAGACTAGATGAAGTTTGAATTCAGGAATGTTATTATTTGACCCTATGTTTTGCATAACTGGCCAACATTTTTCATCTAATTTTAAAAACTCTGGGTCTGACCACCAGAGTGCGCTAGTGCCGATTTGTTGCGACTCGGCGTTATAAAAACAACTAAAAATGCTGTCCAAACACCCTAAATCTTGCGACACATTTGTTGTGATGCCGCCTCTAATCAAGAACAATACAGTTATATTTGGAAAAAACTCGGACCGCCCCAGTGAGGAGGTGCAAGAGGTCATTTATGTGAAAGGCGGACAGAGACGTAAAACACTAGAATGCACTTACATAAAAATAGCTGGAGTATCTCCAGTAAACTCCGTCATATTGAGCAAACCAGCATGGATGTGGGGAGCCGAGATGGGAGCAAACGATAAGAATGTGGTCATCGGCAACGAAGCAGTATGGACAAACTACTGCGCTAAGGATGCGGATGCTACACGCAAGCGTTTATTAGGGACAGACTTAGTGCGTCTTGGATTAGAGAGAGGGGATACTGCTGAAGGGGCACTTGATATTATAACAGCACTTCTTGAAAAGTATGGTCAAGGTGGTCCTGCCGCTGAGGGAGATAGTGGTTATTTCCATCACAACTCTTTCTTAATAGCGGACCCCACAAGTGCTTGGATTCTGGAGACCAGTGGCAAATTATGGGCTGCTGAAAAAGTGGAATCTGGTTACAGAAATATATCAAATTGCCTTTAGCAACTCATCGCATGATGTTAAAAATAAATAAGTATATAGGCAACGATGCGTTTTAATTTATTTATATTAGATTTTTTATTTATTAAATGAACAATTACAGACTGAATTGTTTGGTGATTATAGACTAGATGAACTTTGAATTCAGGAATGTTATTATTTGACCCTATGTTTTGCATAACTGGCCAACATTTTTCATCTAATTTTAAAAACTCTGGGTCTGACCACCAGAGTGCGCTAGTGCCGATTTGTTGCGACTCGGCGTTATAAAAACAACTAAAAATGCTGTCCAAACACCCTAAATCTTGCGACACATTTGTTGTGATGCCGCCTCTAATCAAGAACAATACAGTTATATTTGGAAAAAACTCGGACCGCCCCAGTGAGGAGGTGCAAGAGGTCATTTATGTGAAAGGCGGACAGAGACGTAAAACACTAGAATGCACTTACATAAAAATAGCTGGAGTATCTCCAGTAAACTCCGTCATATTGAGCAAACCAGCATGGATGTGGGGAGCCGAGATGGGAGCAAACCATAAGAATGTGGTCATCGGCAACGAAGCAGTATGGACAAACTACTGCGCTAAGGATGCGGATGCTACACGCAAGCGTTTATTAGGGACAGACTTAGTGCGTCTTGGATTAGAGAGAGGGGATACTGCTGAAGGGGCACTTGATATTATAACAGCACTTCTTGAAAAGTATGGTCAAGGTGGTCCTGCCGCTGAGGGAGATAGTAGTTATTTCCATCACAACTCTTTCTTAATAGCGGACCCCACAAGTGCTTGGATTCTGGAGACCAGTGGCAAATTATGGGCTGCTGAAAAAGTGGAATCTGGTTACAGAAATATATCAAATTGCCTTTAGCAACTCATCGCATGATGTTAAAATTAAATAAGTATATAGTCAACGATGCGTTTTAATTTATTTATATTAGATTTTTTATTTATTAAATGAACAATTACAGACTGAATTGTTTGGTGATTATAGACTAGATGAACTTTGAATTCAGGAATGTTATTATTTGACCCTATGTTTTGCATAACTGGCCAACATTTTTCATCTAATTTTAAAAACTCTGGGTCTGACCACCAGAGTGCGCTAGTGCCGATTTGTTGCGACTCGGCGTTATAAAAACAACTAAAAATGCTGTCCAAACACCCTAAATCTTGCGACACATTTGTTGTGATGCCGCCTCTAATCAAGAACAATACAGTTATATTTGGAAAAAACTCGGACCGCCCCAGTGAGGAGGTGCAAGAGGTCATTTATGTGAAAGGCGGACAGAGACGTAAAACACTAGAATGCACTTACATAAAAATAGCCGGAGTATCTCCAGTAAACTCCGTCATATTGAGCAAACCAGCATGGATGTGGGGAGCCGAGATGGGAGCAAACGATAAGAATGTGGTCATCGGCAACGAAGCAGTATGGACAAACTACTGCGCTAAGGATGCGGATGCTACACGCAAGCGTTTATTAGGGACAGACTTAGTGCGTCTTGGATTAGAGAGAGGGGATACTGCTGAAGGGGCACTTGATATTATAACAGCACTTCTTGAAAAGTATGGTCAAGGTGGTCCTGCCGCTGAGGGAGATAGTAGTTATTTCCATCACAACTCTTTCTTAATAGCGGACCCCACAAGTGCTTGGATTCTGGAGACCAGTGGCAAATTATGGGCTGCTGAAAAAGTGGAATCTGGTTACAGAAATATATCAAATTGCCTTTAGCAACTCATCGCATGATGTTAAAAATAAATAAGTATATAGGCAACGATGCGTTTTAATTTATTTATATTAGATTTTTTATTTATTAAATGAACAATTACAGACTGAATTGTTTGGTGATTATAGACTAGATGAACTTTGAATTCAGGAATGTTATTATTTGACCCTATGTTTTGCATAACTGGCCAACATTTTTCATCTAATTTTAAAAACTCTGGGTCTGACCACCAGAGTGCGCTAGTGCCGATTTGTTGCGACTCGGCGTTATAAAAACAACTAAAAATGCTGTCCAAACACCCTAAATCTTGCGACACATTTGTTGTGATGCCGCCTCTAATCAAGAACAATACAGTTATATTTGGAAAAAACTCGGACCGCCCCAGTGAGGAGGTGCAAGAGGTCATTTATGTGAAAGGCGGACAGAGACGTAAAACACTAGAATGCACTTACATAAAAATAGCTGGAGTATCTCCAGTAAACTCCGTCATATTGAGCAAACCAGCATGGATGTGGGGAGCCGAGATGGGAGCAAACGATAAGAATGTGGTCATCGGCAACGAAGCAGTATGGACAAACTACTGCGCTAAGGATGCGGATGCTACACGCAAGCGTTTATTAGGGACAGACTAAGTGCGTCTTGGATTAGAGAGAGGGGATACTGCTGAAGGGGCACTTGATATTATAACAGCACTTCTTGAAAAGCATGGTCAAGGTGGTCCTGCCGCTGAGGGAGATAGTAGTTATTTCCATCACAACTCTTTCTTAATAGCGGACCCCACAAGTGCTTGGATTCTGGAGACCAGTGGCAAATTATGGGCTGCTGAAAAAGTGGAATCTGGTTACAGAAATATATCAAATTGCCTTTAGCAACTCATCGCATGATGTTAAAAATAAATAAGTATATAGGCAACGATGCGTTTTAATTTATTTATATTAGATTTTTTATTTATTAAATGAACAATTACAGACTGAATTGTTTGGTGATTATAGACTAGATGAAGTTTGAATTCAGGAATGTTATTATTTGACCCTATGTTTTGCATAACTGGCCAACATTTTTCATCTAATTTTAAAAACTCTGGGTCTGACCACCAGAGTGCGCTAGTGCCGATTTGTTGCGACTCGGCGTTATAAAAACAACTAAAAATGCTGTCCAAACACCCTAAATCTTGCGACACATTTGTTGTGATGCCGCCTCTAATCAAGAACAATACAGTTATATTTGGAAAAAACTCGGACCGCCCCAGTGAGGAGGTGCAAGAGGTCATTTATGTGAAAGGCGGACAGAGACGTAAAACACTAGAATGCACTTACATAAAAATAGCTGGAGTATCTCCAGTAAACTCCGTCATATTGAGCAAACCAGCATGGATGTGGGGAGCCGAGATGGGAGCAAACGATAAGAATGTGGTCATCGGCAACGAAGCAGTATGGACAAACTACTGCGCTAAGGATGCGGATGCTACACGCAAGCGTTTATTAGGGACAGACTTAGTGCGTCTTGGATTAGAGAGAGGGGATACTGCTGAAGGGGCACTTGATATTATAACAGCACTTCTTGAAAAGTATGGTCAAGGTGGTCCTGCCGCTGAGGGAGATAGTGGTTATTTCCATCACAACTCTTTCTTAATAGCGGACCCCACAAGTGCTTGGATTCTGGAGACCAGTGGCAAATTATGGGCTGCTGAAAAAGTGGAATCTGGTTACAGAAATATATCAAATTGCCTTTAGCAACTCATCGCATGATGTTAAAAATAAATAAGTATATAGGCAACGATGCGTTTTAATTTATTTATATTAGATTTTTTATTTATTAAATGAACAATTACAGACTGAATTGTTTGGTGATTATAGACTAGATGAACTTTGAATTCAGGAATGTTATTATTTGACCCTATGTTTTGCATAACTGGCCAACATTTTTCATCTAATTTTAAAAACTCTGGGTCTGACCACCAGAGTGCGCTAGTGCCGATTTGTTGCGACTCGGCGTTATAAAAACAACTAAAAATGCTGTCCAAACACCCTAAATCTTGCGACACATTTGTTGTGATGCCGCCTCTAATCAAGAACAATACAGTTATATTTGGAAAAAACTCGGACCGCCCCAGTGAGGAGGTGCAAGAGGTCATTTATGTGAAAGGCGGACAGAGACGTAAAACACTAGAATGCACTTACATAAAAATAGCTGGAGTATCTCCAGTAAACTCCGTCATATTGAGCAAACCAGCATGGATGTGGGGAGCCGAGATGGGAGCAAACCGTAAGAATGTGGTCATCGGCAACGAAGCAGTATGGACAAACTACTGCGCTAAGGATGCGGATGCTACACGCAAGCGTTTATTAGGGACAGACTTAGTGCGTCTTGGATTAGAGAGAGGGGATACTGCTGAAGGGGCACTTGATATTATAACAGCACTTCTTGAAAAGTATGGTCAAGGTGGTCCTGCCGCTGAGGGAGATAGTAGTTATTTCCATCACAACTCTTTCTTAATAGCGGACCCCACAAGTGCTTGGATTCTGGAGACCAGTGGCAAATTATGGGCTGCTGAAAAAGTGGAATCTGGTTACAGAAATATATCAAATTGCCTTTAGCAACTCATCGCATGATGTTAAAATTAAATAAGTATATAGGCAACGATGCGTTTTAATTTATTTATATTAGATTTTTTATTTATTAAATGAACAATTACAGACTGAATTGTTTGGTGATTATAGACTAGATGAACTTTGAATTCAGGAATGTTATTATTTGACCCTATGTTTTGCATAACTGGCCAACATTTTTCATCTAATTTTAAAAACTCTGGGTCTGACCACCAGAGTGCGCTAGTGCCGATTTGTTGCGACTCGGCGTTATAAAAACAACTAAAAATGCTGTCCAAACACCCTAAATCTTGCGACACATTTGTTGTGATGCCGCCTCTAATCAAGAACAATACAGTTATATTTGGAAAAAACTCGGACCGCCCCAGTGAGGAGGTGCAAGAGGTCATTTATGTGAAAGGCGGACAGAGACGTAAAACACTAGAATGCACTTACATAAAAATAGCCGGAGTATCTCCAGTAAACTCCGTCATATTGAGCAAACCAGCATGGATGTGGGGAGCCGAGATGGGAGCAAACGATAAGAATGTGGTCATCGGCAACGAAGCAGTATGGACAAACTACTGCGCTAAGGATGCGGATGCTACACGCAAGCGTTTATTAGGGACAGACTTAGTGCGTCTTGGATTAGAGAGAGGGGATACTGCTGAAGGGGCACTTGATATTATAACAGCACTTCTTGAAAAGTATGGTCAAGGTGGTCCTGCCGCTGAGGGAGATAGTAGTTATTTCCATCACAACTCTTTCTTAATAGCGGACCCCACAAGTGCTTGGATTCTGGAGACCAGTGGCAAATTATGGGCTGCTGAAAAAGTGGAATCTGGTTACAGAAATATATCAAATTGCCTTTAGCAACTCATCGCATGATGTTAAAAATAAATAAGTATATAGGCAACGATGCGTTTTAATTTATTTATATTAGATTTTTTATTTATTAAATGAACAATTACAGACTGAATTGTTTGGTGATTATAGACTAGATGAACTTTGAATTCAGGAATGTTATTATTTGACCCTATGTTTTGCATAACTGGCCAACATTTTTCATCTAATTTTAAAAACTCTGGGTCTGACCACCAGAGTGCGCTAGTGCCGATTTGTTGCGACTCGGCGTTATAAAAACAACTAAAAATGCTGTCCAAACACCCTAAATCTTGCGACACATTTGTTGTGATGCCGCCTCTAATCAAGAACAATACAGTTATATTTGGAAAAAACTCGGACCGCCCCAGTGAGGAGGTGCAAGAGGTCATTTATGTGAAAGGCGGACAGAGACGTAAAACACTAGAATGCACTTACATAAAAATAGCTGGAGTATCTCCAGTAAACTCCGTCATATTGAGCAAACCAGCATGGATGTGGGGAGCCGAGATGGGAGCAAACGATAAGAATGTGGTCATCGGCAACGAAGCAGTATGGACAAACTACTGCGCTAAGGATGCGGATGCTACACGCAAGCGTTTATTAGGGACAGACTAAGTGCGTCTTGGATTAGAGAGAGGGGATACTGCTGAAGGGGCACTTGATATTATAACAGCACTTCTTGAAAAGCATGGTCAAGGTGGTCCTGCCGCTGAGGGAGATAGTAGTTATTTCCATCACAACTCTTTCTTAATAGCGGACCCCACAAGTGCTTGGATTCTGGAGACCAGTGGCAAATTATGGGCTGCTGAAAAAGTGGAATCTGGTTACAGAAATATATCAAATTGCCTTTAGCAACTCATCGCATGATGTTAAAAATAAATAAGTATATAGGCAACGATGCGTTTTAATTTATTTATATTAGATTTTTTATTTATTAAATGAACAATTACAGACTGAATTGTTTGGTGATTATAGACTAGATGAACTTTGAATTCAGGAATGTTATTATTTGACCCTATGTTTTGCATAACTGGCCAACATTTTTCATCTAATTTTAAAAACTCTGGGTCTGACCACCAGAGTGCGCTAGTGCCGATTTGTTGCGACTCGGCGTTATAAAAACAACTAAAAATGCTGTCCAAACACCCTAAATCTTGCGACACATTTGTTGTGATGCCGCCTCTAATCAAGAACAATACAGTTATATTTGGAAAAAACTCGGACCGCCCCAGTGAGGAGGTGCAAGAGGTCATTTATGTGAAAGGCGGACAGAGACGTAAAACACTAGAATGCACTTACATAAAAATAGCTGGAGTATCTCCAGTAAACTCCGTCATATTGAGCAAACCAGCATGGATGTGGGGAGCCGAGATGGGAGCAAACGATAAGAATGTGGTCATCGGCAACGAAGCAGTATGGACAAACTACTGCGCTAAGGATGCGGATGCTACACGCAAGCGTTTATTAGGGACAGACTTAGTGCGTCTTGGATTAGAGAGAGGGGATACTGCTGAAGGGGCACTTGATATTATAACAGCACTTCTTGAAAAGTATGGTCAAGGTGGTCCTGCCGCTGAGGGAGATAGTGGTTATTTCCATCACAACTCTTTCTTAATAGCGGACCCCACAAGTGCTTGGATTCTGGAGACCAGTGGCAAATTATGGGCTGCTGAAAAAGTGGAATCTGGTTACAGAAATATATCAAATTGCCTTTAGCAACTCATCGCATGATGTTAAAAATAAATAAGTATATAGGCAACGATGCGTTTTAATTTATTTATATTAGATTTTTTATTTATTAAATGAACAATTACAGACTGAATTGTTTGGTGATTATAGACTAGATGAACTTTGAATTCAGGAATGTTATTATTTGACCCTATGTTTTGCATAACTGGCCAACATTTTTCATCTAATTTTAAAAACTCTGGGTCTGACCACCAGAGTGCGCTAGTGCCGATTTGTTGCGACTCGGCGTTATAAAAACAACTAAAAATGCTGTCCAAACACCCTAAATCTTGCGACACATTTGTTGTGATGCCGCCTCTAATCAAGAACAATACAGTTATATTTGGAAAAAACTCGGACCGCCCCAGTGAGGAGGTGCAAGAGGTCATTTATGTGAAAGGCGGACAGAGACGTAAAACACTAGAATGCACTTACATAAAAATAGCTGGAGTATCTCCAGTAAACTCCGTCATATTGAGCAATCCAGCATGGATGTGGGGAGCCGAGATGGGAGCAAACCGTAAGAATGTGGTCATCGGCAACGAAGCAGTATGGACAAACTACTGCGCTAAGGATGCGGATGCTACACGCAAGCGTTTATTAGGGACAGACTTAGTGCGTCTTGGATTAGAGAGAGGGGATACTGCTGAAGGGGCACTTGATATTATAACAGCACTTCTTGAAAAGTATGGTCAAGGTGGTCCTGCCGCTGAGGGAGATAGTAGTTATTTCCATCACAACTCTTTCTTAATAGCGGACCCCACAAGTGCTTGGATTCTGGAGACCAGTGGCAAATTATGGGCTGCTGAAAAAGTGGAATCTGGTTACAGAAATATATCAAATTGCCTTTAGCAACTCATCGCATGATGTTAAAAATAAATAAGTATATAGGCAACGATGCGTTTTAATTTATTTATATTAGATTTTTTATTTATTAAATGAACAATTACAGACTGAATTGTTTGGTGATTATAGACTAGATGAAGTTTGAATTCAGGAATGTTATTATTTGACCCTATGTTTTGCATAACTGGCCAACATTTTTCATCTAATTTTAAAAACTCTGGGTCTGACCACCAGAGTGCGCTAGTGCCGATTTGTTGCGACTCGGCGTTATAAAAACAACTAAAAATGCTGTCCAAACACCCTAAATCTTGCGACACATTTGTTGTGATGCCGCCTCTAATCAAGAACAATACAGTTATATTTGGAAAAAACTCGGACCGCCCCAGTGAGGAGGTGCAAGAGGTCATTTATGTGAAAGGCGGACAGAGACGTAAAACACTAGAATGCACTTACATAAAAATAGCCGGAGTATCTCCAGTAAACTCCGTCATATTGAGCAAACCAGCATGGATGTTGGGAGCCGAGATGGGAGCAAACGATAAGAATGTGGTCATCGGCAACGAAGCAGTATGGACAAACTACTGCGCTAAGGATGCGGATGCTACACGCAAGCGTTTATTAGGGACAGACTTAGTGCGTCTTGGATTAGAGAGAGGGGATACTGCTGAAGGGGCACTTGATATTATAACAGCACTTCTTGAAAAGTATGGTCAAGGTGGTCCTGCCGCTGAGGGAGATAGTGGTTATTTCCATCACAACTCTTTCTTAATAGCGGACCCCACAAGTGCTTGGATTCTGGAGACCAGTGGCAAATTATGGGCTGCTGAAAAAGTGGAATCTGGTTACAGAAATATATCAAATTGCCTTTAGCAACTCATCGCATGATGTTAAAAATAAATAAGTATATAGGCAACGATGCGTTTTAATTTATTTATATTAGATTTTTTATTTATTAAATGAACAATTACAGACTGAATTGTTTGGTGATTATAGACTAGATGAAGTTTGAATTCAGGAATGTTATTATTTGACCCTATGTTTTGCATAACTGGCCAACATTTTTCATCTAATTTTAAAAACTCTGGGTCTGACCACCAGAGTGCGCTAGTGCCGATTTGTTGCGACTCGGCGTTATAAAAACAACTAAAAATGCTGTCCAAACACCCTAAATCTTGCGACACAATTGTTGTGATGCCGCCTCTAATCAAGAACAATACAGTTATATTTGGAAAAAACTCGGACCGCCCCAGTGAGGAGGTGCAAGAGTGTGAAAGGCGGACAGAGACGTAAAACACTAGAATGCACTTACATAAAAATAGCTGGAGTATCTCCAGTAAACTCCGTCATATTGAGCAAACCAGCATGGATGTGGGGAGCCGAGATGGGAGCAAACGATAAGAATGTGGTCATCGGCAACGAAGCAGTATGGACAAACTACTGCGCTAAGGATGCGGATGCTACACGCAAGCGTTTATTAGGGACAGACTTAGTGCGTCTTGGATTAGAGAGAGGGGATACTGCTGAAGGGGCACTTGATATTATAACAGCACTTCTTGAAAAGTATGGTCAAGGTGGTCCTGCCGCTGAGGGAGATAGTAGTTATTTCCATCACAACTCTTTCTTAATAGCGGACCCCACAAGTGCTTGGATTCTGGAGACCAGTGGCAAATTATGGGCTGCTGAAAAGTGGAATCTGGTTACAGAAATATATCAAATTGCCTTTAGCAACTCATCGCATGATGTTAAAAATAAATAAGTATATAGGCAACGATGCGTTTTAATTTATTTATATTAGATTTTTTATTTATTAAATGAACAATTACAGACTGAATTGTTTGGTGATTATAGACTAGATGAACTTTGAATTCAGGAATGTTATTATTTGACCCTATGTTTTGCAAAACTGGCCAACATTTTTCATCTAATTTTAAAAACTCTGGGTCTGACCACCAGAGTGCGCTAGTACCGATTTGTTGCGACTCGGCGTTATAAAAACAACTAAAAATGCTGTCCAAACACCCTAAATCTTGCGACACATTTGTTGTGATGCCGCCTCTAATCAAGAACAATACAGTTATATTTGGAAAAAACTCGGACCGCCCCAGTGAGGAGGTGCAAGAGGTCATTTATGTGAAAGGCGGACAGAGACGTAAAACACTAGAATGCACTTACATAAAAATAGCTGGAGTATCTCCAGTAAACTCCGTCATATTGAGCAAACCAGCATGGATGTGGGGAGCCGAGATGGGAGCAAACGATAAGAATGTGGTCATCGGCAACGAAGCAGTATGGACAAACTACTGCGCAAAGGATGCGGATGCTACACGCAAGCGTTTATTAGGGACAGACTTAGTGCGTCTTGGATTAGAGAGAGGGGATACTGCTGAAGGGGCACTTGATATTATAACAGCACTTCTTGAAAAGTATGGTCAAGGTGGTCCTGCCGCTGAGGGAGATAGTGGTTATTTCCATCACAACTCTTTCTTAATAGCGGACCCCACAAGTGCTTGGATTCTGGAGACCAGTGGCAAATTATGGGCTGCTGAAAAAGTGGAATCTGGTTACAGAAATATATCAAATTGCCTTTAGCAACTCATCGCATGATGTTAAAAATAAATAAGTATATAGGCAACGATGCGTTTTAATTTATTTATATTAGATTTTTTATTTATTAAATGAACAATTACAGACTGAATTGTTTGGTGATTATAGACTAGATGAAGTTTGAATTCAGGAATGTTATTATTTGACCCTATGTTTTGCATAACTGGCCAACATTTTTCATCTAATTTTAAAAACTCTAAGTCTGACCACCAGAGTGCGCTAGTGCCGATTTGTTGCGACTCGGCGTTATAAAAACAACTAAAAATGCTGTCCAAACACCCTAAATCTTGCGACACATTTGTTGTGATGCCGCCTCTAATCAAGAACAATACAGTTATATTTGGAAAAAACTCGGACCGCCCCAGTGAGGAGGTGCAAGAGGTCATTTATGTGAAAGGCGGACAGAGACGTAAAACACTAGAATGCACTTACATAAAAATAGCTGGAGTATCTCCAGTAAACTCCGTCATATTGAGCAAACCAGCATGGATGTGGGGAGCCGAGATGGGAGCAAACCATAAGAATGTGGTCATCGGCAACGAAGCAGTATGGACAAACTACTGCGCTAAGGATGCGGATGCTACACGCAAGCGTTTATTAGGGACAGACTTAGTGCGTCTTGGATTAGAGAGAGGGGATACTGCTGAAGGGGCACTTGATATTATAACAGCACTTCTTGAAAAGTATGGTCAAGGTGGTCCTGCCGCTGAGGGAGATAGTGGTTATTTCCATCACAACTCTTTCTTAATAGCGGACCCCACAAGTCCTTGGATTCTGGAGACCAGTGGCAAATTATGGGCTGCTGAAAAAGTGGAATCTGGTTACAGAAATATATCAAATTGCCTTTAGCAACTCATCGCATGATGTTAAAAATAAATAAGTATATAGGCAACGATGCGTTTTAATTTATTTATATTAGATTTTTTATTTATTAAATGAACAATTACAGACTGAATTGTTTGGTGATTATAGACTAGATGAACTTTGAATTCAGGAATGTTATTATTTGACCCTATGTTTTGCATAACTGGCCAACATTTTTCATCTAATTTTAAAAACTCTGGGTCTGACCACCAGAGTGCGCTAGTGCCGATTTGTTGCGACTCGGCGTTATAAAAACAACTAAAAATGCTGTCCAAACACCCTAAATCTTGCGACACATTTGTTGTGATGCCGCCTCTAATCAAGAACAATACAGTTATATTTGGAAAAAACTCGGACCGCCCCAGTGAGGAGGTGCAAGAGGTCATTTATGTGAAAGGCGGACAGAGACGTAAAACACTAGAATGCACTTACATAAAAATAGCCGGAGTATCTCCAGTAAACTCCGTCATATTGAGCAAACCAGCATGGATGTTGGGAGCCGAGATGGGAGCAAACGATAAGAATGTGGTCATCGGCAACGAAGCAGTATGGACAAACTACTGCGCTAAGGATGCGGATGCTACACGCAAGCGTTTATTAGGGACAGACTTAGTGCGTCTTGGATTAGAGAGAGGGGATACTGCTGAAGGGGCACTTGATATTATAACAGCACTTCTTGAAAAGTATGGTCAAGGTGGTCCTGCCGCTGAGGGAGATAGTGGTTATTTCCATCACAACTCTTTCTTAATAGCGGACCCCACAAGTGCTTGGATTCTGGAGACCAGTGGCAAATTATGGGCTGCTGAAAAAGTGGAATCTGGTTACAGAAATATATCAAATTGCCTTTAGCAACTCATCGCATGATGTTAAAAATAAATAAGTATATAGGCAACGATGCGTTTTAATTTATTTATATTAGATTTTTTATTTATTAAATGAACAATTACAGACTGAATTGTTTGGTGATTATAGACTAGATGAACTTTGAATTCAGGAATGTTATTATTTGACCCTATGTTTTGCATAACTGGCCAACATTTTTCATCTAATTTTAAAAACTCTGGGTCTGACCACCAGAGTGCGCTAGTGCCGATTTGTTGCGACTCGGCGTTATAAAAACAACTAAAAATGCTGTCCAAACACCCTAAATCTTGCGACACATTTGTTGTAATGCCGCCTCTAATCAAGAACAATACAGTTATATTTGGAAAAAACTCGGACCGCCCCAGTGAGGAGGTGCAAGAGGTCATTTATGTGAAAGGCGGACAGAGACGTAAAACACTAGAATGCACTTACATAAAAATAGCCGGAGTATCTCCAGTAAACTCCGTCATATTGAGCAAACCAGCATGGATGTGGGGAGCCGAGATGGGAGCAAACGATAAGAATGTGGTCATCGGCAACGAAGCAGTATGGACAAACTACTGCGCTAAGGATGCGGATGCTACACGCAAGCGTTTATTAGGGACAGACTTAGTGCGTCTTGGATTAGAGAGAGGGGATACTGCTGAAGGGGCACTTGATATTATAACAGCACTTCTTGAAAAGTATGGTCAAGGTGGTCCTGCCGCTGAGGGAGATAGTAGTTATTTCCATCACAACTCTTTCTTAATAGCGGACCCCACAAGTGCTTGGATTCTGGAGACCAGTGGCAAATTATGGGCTGCTGAAAAAGTGGAATCTGGTTACAGAAATATATCAAATTGCCTTTAGCAACTCATCGCATGATGTTAAAATTAAATAAGTATATAGGCAACGATGCGTTTTAATTTATTTATATTAGATTTTTTATTTATTAAATGAACAATTACAGACTGAATTGTTTGGTGATTATAGACTAGATGAACTTTGAATTCAGGAATGTTATTATTTGACCCTATGTTTTGCATAACTGGCCAACATTTTTCATCTAATTTTAAAAACTCTGGGTCTGACCACCAGAGTGCGCTAGTGCCGATTTGTTGCGACTCGGCGTTATAAAAACAACTAAAAATGCTGTCCAAACACCCTAAATCTTGCGACACATTTGTTGTGATGCCGCCTCTAATCAAGAACAATACAGTTATATTTGGAAAAAACTCGGACCGCCCCAGTGAGGAGGTGCAAGAGGTCATTTATGTGAAAGGCGGACAGAGACGTAAAACACTAGAATGCACTTACATAAAAATAGCTGGAGTATCTCCAGTAAACTCCGTCATATTGAGCAAACCAGCATGGATGTGGGGAGCCGAGATGGGAGCAAACGATAAGAATGTGGTCATCGGCAACGAAGCAGTATGGACAAACTACTGCGCTAAGGATGCGGATGCTACACGCAAGCGTTTATTAGGGACAGACTTAGTGCGTCTTGGATTAGAGAGAGGGGATACTGCTGAAGGGGCACTTGATATTATAACAGCACTTCTTGAAAAGTATGGTCAAGGTGGTCCTGCCGCTGAGGGAGATAGTAGTTATTTCCATCACAACTCTTTCTTAATAGCGGACCCCACAAGTGCTTGGATTCTGGAGACCAGTGGCAAATTATGGGCTGCTGAAAAAGTGGAATCTGGTTACAGAAATATATCAAATTGCCTTTAGCAACTCATCGCATGATGTTAAAAATAAATAAGTATATAGGCAACGATGCGTTTTAATTTATTTATATTAGATTTTTTATTTATTAAATGAACAATTACAGACTGAATTGTTTGGTGATTATAGACTAGATGAACTTTGAATTCAGGAATGTTATTATTTGACCCTATGTTTTGCATAACTGGCCAACATTTTTCATCTAATTTTAAAAACTCTGGGTCTGACCACCAGAGTGCGCTAGTGCCGATTTGTTGCGACTCGGCGTTATAAAAACAACTAAAAATGCTGTCCAAACACCCTAAATCTTGCGACACATTTGTTGTGATGCCGCCTCTAATCAAGAACAATACAGTTATATTTGGAAAAAACTCGGACCGCCCCAGTGAGGAGGTGCAAGAGGTCATTTATGTGAAAGGCGGACAGAGACGTAAAACACTAGAATGCACTTACATAAAAATAGCTGGAGTATCTCCAGTAAACTCCGTCATATTGAGCAAACCAGCATGGATGTGGGGAGCCGAGATGGGAGCAAACGATAAGAATGTGGTCATCGGCAACGAAGCAGTATGGACAAACTACTGCGCTAAGGATGCGGATGCTACACGCAAGCGTTTATTAGGGACAGACTTAGTGCGTCTTGGATTAGAGAGAGGGGATACTGCTGAAGGGGCACTTGATATTATAACAGCACTTCTTGAAAAGTATGGTCAAGGTGGTCCTGCCGCTGAGGGAGATAGTAGTTATTTCCATCACAACTCTTTCTTAATAGCGGACCCCACAAGTGCTTGGATTCTGGAGACCAGTGGCAAATTATGGGCTGCTGAAAAAGTGGAATCTGGTTACAGAAATATATCAAATTGCCTTTAGCAACTCATCGCATGATGTTAAAAATAAATAAGTATATAGGCAACGATGCGTTTTAATTTATTTATATTAGATTTTTTTTTTATTAAATGAACAATTACAGACTGAATTGTTTGGTGATTATAGACTAGATGAACTTTGAATTCAGGAATGTTATTATTTGACCCTATGTTTTGCATAACTGGCCAACATTTTTCATCTAATTTTAAAAACTCTGGGTCTGACCACCAGAGTGCGCTAGTGCCGATTTGTTGCGACTCGGCGTTATAAAAACAACTAAAAATGCTGTCCAAACACCCTAAATCTTGCGACACATTTGTTGTGATGCCGCCTCTAATCAAGAACAATACAGTTATATTTGGAAAAAACTCGGACCGCCCCAGTGAGGAGGTGCAAGAGGTCATTTATGTGAAAGGCGGACAGAGACGTAAAACACTAGAATGCACTTACATAAAAATAGCTGGAGTATCTCCAGTAAACTCCGTCATATTGAGCAAACCAGCATGGATGTGGGGAGCCGAGATGGGAGCAAACGATAAGAATGTGGTCATCGGCAACGAAGCAGTATGGACAAACTACTGCGCTAAGGATGCGGATGCTACACGCAAGCGTTTATTAGGGACAGACTTAGTGCGTCTTGGATTAGAGAGAGGGGATACTGCTGAAGGGGCACTTGATATTATAACAGCACTTCTTGAAAAGTATGGTCAAGGTGGTCCTGCCGCTGAGGGAGATAGTAGTTATTTCCATCACAACTCTTTCTTAATAGCGGACCCCACAAGTGCTTGGATTCTGGAGACCAGTGGCAAATTATGGGCTGCTGAAAAAGTGGAATCTGGTTACAGAAATATATCAAATTGCCTTTAGCAACTCATCGCATGATGTTAAAAATAAATAAGTATATAGGCAACGATGCGTTTTAATTTATTTATATTAGATTTTTTATTTATTAAATGAACAATTACAGACTGAATTGTTTGGTGATTATAGACTAGATGAACTTTGAATTCAGGAATGTTATTATTTGACCCTATGTTTTGCATAACTGGCCAACATTTTTCATCTAATTTTAAAAACTCTGGGTCTGACCACCAGAGTGCGCTAGTGCCGATTTGTTGCGACTCGGCGTTATAAAAACAACTAAAAATGCTGTCCAAACACCCTAAATCTTGCGACACATTTGTTGTGATGCCGCCTCTAATCAAGAACAATACAGTTATATTTGGAAAAAACTCGGACCGCCCCAGTGAGGAGGTGCAAGAGGTCATTTATGTGAAAGGCGGACAGAGACGTAAAACACTAGAATGCACTTACATAAAAATAGCTGGAGTATCTCCAGTAAACTCCGTCATATTGAGCAAACCAGCATGGATGTGGGGAGCCGAGATGGGAGCAAACGATAAGAATGTGGTCATCGGCAACGAAGCAGTATGGACAAACTACTGCGCTAAGGATGCGGATGCTACACGCAAGCGTTTATTAGGGACAGACTTAGTGCGTCTTGGATTAGAGAGAGGGGATACTGCTGAAGGGGCACTTGATATTATAACAGCACTTCTTGAAAAGTATGGTCAAGGTGGTCCTGCCGCTGAGGGAGATAGTAGTTATTTCCATCACAACTCTTTCTTAATAGCGGACCCCACAAGTGCTTGGATTCTGGAGACCAGTGGCAAATTATGGGCTGCTGAAAAAGTGGAATCTGGTTACAGAAATATATCAAATTGCCTTTAGCAACTCATCGCATGATGTTAAAAATAAATAAGTATATAGGCAACGATGCGTTTTAATTTATTTATATTAGATTTTTTATTTATTAAATGAACAATTACAGACTGAATTGTTTGGTGATTATAGACTAGATGAACTTTGAATTCAGGAATGTTATTATTTGACCCTATGTTTTGCATAACTGGCCAACATTTTTCATCTAATTTTAAAAACTCTGGGTCTGACCACCAGAGTGCGCTAGTGCCGATTTGTTGCGACTCGGCGTTATAAAAACAACTAAAAATGCTGTCCAAACACCCTAAATCTTGCGACACATTTGTTGTGATGCCGCCTCTAATCAAGAACAATACAGTTATATTTGGAAAAAACTCGGACCGCCCCAGTGAGGAGGTGCAAGAGGTCATTTATGTGAAAGGCGGACAGAGACGTAAAACACTAGAATGCACTTACATAAAAATAGCTGGAGTATCTCCAGTAAACTCCGTCATATTGAGCAAACCAGCATGGATGTGGGGAGCCGAGATGGGAGCAAACGATAAGAATGTGGTCATCGGCAACGAAGCAGTATGGACAAACTACTGCGCTAAGGATGCGGATGCTACACGCAAGCGTTTATTAGGGACAGACTTAGTGCGTCTTGGATTAGAGAGAGGGGATACTGCTGAAGGGGCACTTGATATTATAACAGCACTTCTTGAAAAGTATGGTCAAGGTGGTCCTGCCGCTGAGGGAGATAGTGGTTATTTCCATCACAACTCTTTCTTAATAGCGGACCCCACAAGTGCTTGGATTCTGGAGACCAGTGGCAAATTATGGGCTGCTGAAAAAGTGGAATCTGGTTACAGAAATATATCAAATTGCCTTTAGCAACTCATCGCATGATGTTAAAAATAAATAAGTATATAGGCAACGATGCGTTTTAATTTATTTATATTAGATTTTTTATTTATTAAATGAACAATTACAGACTGAATTGTTTGGTGATTATAGACTAGATGAACTTTGAATTCAGGAATGTTATTATTTGACCCTATGTTTTGCATAACTGGCCAACATTTTTCATCTAATTTTAAAAACTCTGGGTCTGACCACCAGAGTGCGCTAGTGCCGATTTGTTGCGACTCGGCGTTATAAAAACAACTAAAAATGCTGTCCAAACACCCTAAATCTTGCGACACATTTGTTGTGATGCCGCCTCTAATCAAGAACAATACAGTTATATTTGGAAAAAACTCGGACCGCCCCAGTGAGGAGGTGCAAGAGGTCATTTATGTGAAAGGCGGACAGAGACGTAAAACACTAGAATGCACTTACATAAAAATAGCTGGAGTATCTCCAGTAAACTCCGTCATATTGAGCAAACCAGCATGGATGTGGGGAGCCGAGATGGGAGCAAACCGTAAGAATGTGGTCATCGGCAACGAAGCAGTATGGACAAACTACTGCGCTAAGGATGCGGATGCTACACGCAAGCGTTTATTAGGGACAGACTTAGTGCGTCTTGGATTAGAGAGAGGGGATACTGCTGAAGGGGCACTTGATATTATAACAGCACTTCTTGAAAAGTATGGTCAAGGTGGTCCTGCCGCTGAGGGAGATAGTAGTTATTTCCATCACAACTCTTTCTTAATAGCGGACCCCACAAGTGCTTGGATTCTGGAGACCAGTGGCAAATTATGGGCTGCTGAAAAAGTGGAATCTGGTTACAGAAATATATCAAATTGCCTTTAGCAACTCATCGCATGATGTTAAAATTAAATAAGTATATAGGCAACGATGCGTTTTAATTTATTTATATTAGATTTTTTATTTATTAAATGAACAATTACAGACTGAATTGTTTGGTGATTATAGACTAGATGAACTTTGAATTCAGGAATGTTATTATTTGACCCTATGTTTTGCATAACTGGCCAACATTTTTCATCTAATTTTAAAAACTCTGGGTCTGACCACCAGAGTGCGCTAGTGCCGATTTGTTGCGACTCGGCGTTATAAAAACAACTAAAAATGCTGTCCAAACACCCTAAATCTTGCGACACATTTGTTGTGATGCCGCCTCTAATCAAGAACAATACAGTTATATTTGGAAAAAACTCGGACCGCCCCAGTGAGGAGGTGCAAGAGGTCATTTATGTGAAAGGCGGACAGAGACGTAAAACACTAGAATGCACTTACATAAAAATAGCCGGAGTATCTCCAGTAAACTCCGTCATATTGAGCAAACCAGCATGGATGTGGGGAGCCGAGATGGGAGCAAACGATAAGAATGTGGTCATCGGCAACGAAGCAGTATGGACAAACTACTGCGCTAAGGATGCGGATGCTACACGCAAGCGTTTATTAGGGACAGACTTAGTGCGTCTTGGATTAGAGAGAGGGGATACTGCTGAAGGGGCACTTGATATTATAACAGCACTTCTTGAAAAGTATGGTCAAGGTGGTCCTGCCGCTGAGGGAGATAGTAGTTATTTCCATCACAACTCTTTCTTAATAGCGGACCCCACAAGTGCTTGGATTCTGGAGACCAGTGGCAAATTATGGGCTGCTGAAAAAGTGGAATCTGGTTACAGAAATATATCAAATTGCCTTTAGCAACTCATCGCATGATGTTAAAAATAAATAAGTATATAGGCAACGATGCGTTTTAATTTATTTATATTAGATTTTTTATTTATTAAATGAACAATTACAGACTGAATTGTTTGGTGATTATAGACTAGATGAACTTTGAATTCAGGAATGTTATTATTTGACCCTATGTTTTGCATAACTGGCCAACATTTTTCATCTAATTTTAAAAACTCTGGGTCTGACCACCAGAGTGCGCTAGTGCCGATTTGTTGCGACTCGGCGTTATAAAAACAACTAAAAATGCTGTCCAAACTCCCTAAATCTTGCGACACATTTGTTGTGATGCCGCCTCTAATCAAGAACAATACAGTTATATTTGGAAAAAACTCGGACCGCCCCAGTGAGGAGGTGCAAGAGGTCATTTATGTGAAAGGCGGACAGAGACGTAAAACACTAGAATGCACTTACATAAAAATAGCTGGAGTATCTCCAGTAAACTCCGTCATATTGAGCAAACCAGCATGGATGTGGGGAGCCGAGATGGGAGCAAACCGTAAGAATGTGGTCATCGGCAACGAAGCAGTATGGACAAACTACTGCGCTAAGGATGCGGATGCTACACGCAAGCGTTTATTAGGGACAGACTTAGTGCGTCTTGGATTAGAGAGAGGGGATACTGCTGAAGGGGCACTTGATATTATAACAGCACTTCTTGAAAAGCATGGTCAAGGTGGTCCTGCCGCTGAGGGAGATAGTAGTTATTTCCATCACAACTCTTTCTTAATAGCGGACCCCACAAGTGCTTGGATTCTGGAGACCAGTGGCAAATTATGGGCTGCTGAAAAAGTGGAATCTGGTTACAGAAATATATCAAATTGCCTTTAGCAACTCATCGCATGATGTTAAAAATAAATAAGTATATAGGCAACGATGCGTTTTAATTTATTTATATTAGATTTTTTATTTATTAAATGAACAATTACAGACTGAATTGTTTGGTGATTATAGACTAGATGAACTTTGAATTCAGGAATGTTATTATTTGACCCTATGTTTTGCATAACTGGCCAACATTTTTCATCTAATTTTAAAAACTCTGGGTCTGACCACCAGAGTGCGCTAGTGCCGATTTGTTGCGACTCGGCGTTATAAAAACAACTAAAAATGCTGTCCAAACTCCCTAAATCTTGCGACACATTTGTTGTGATGCCGCCTCTAATCAAGAACAATACAGTTATATTTGGAAAAAACTCGGACCGCCCCAGTGAGGAGGTGCAAGAGGTCATTTATGTGAAAGGCGGACAGAGACGTAAAACACTAGAATGCACTTACATAAAAATAGCTGGAGTATCTCCAGTAAACTCCGTCATATTGAGCAAACCAGCATGGATGTGGGGAGCCGAGATGGGAGCAAACGATAAGAATGTGGTCATCGGCAACGAAGCAGTATGGACAAACTACTGCGCTAAGGATGCGGATGCTACACGCAAGCGTTTATTAGGGACAGACTTAGTGCGTCTTGGATTAGAGAGAGGGGATACTGCTGAAGGGGCACTTGATATTATAACAGCACTTCTTGAAAAGTATGGTCAAGGTGGTCCTGCCGCTGAGGGAGATAGTAGTTATTTCCATCACAACTCTTTCTTAATAGCGGACCCCACAAGTGCTTGGATTCTGGAGACCAGTGGCAAATTATGGGCTGCTGAAAAAGTGGAATCTGGTTACAGAAATATATCAAATTGCCTTTAGCAACTCATCGCATGATGTTAAAAATAAATAAGTATATAGGCAACGATGCGTTTTAATTTATTTATATTAGATTTTTTATTTATTAAATGAACAATTACAGACTGAATTGTTTGGTGATTATAGACTAGATGAACTTTGAATTCAGGAATGTTATTATTTGACCCTATGTTTTGCATAACTGGCCAACATTTTTCATCTAATTTTAAAAACTCTGGGTCTGACCACCAGAGTGCGCTAGTGCCGATTTGTTGCGACTCGGCGTTATAAAAACAACTAAAAATGCTGTCCAAACACCCTAAATCTTGCGACACATTTGTTGTGATGCCGCCTCTAATCAAGACCAATACAGTTATATTTGGAAAAAACTCGGACCGCCCCAGTGAGGAGGTGCAAGAGGTCATTTATGTGAAAGGCGGACAGAGACGTAAAACACTAGAATGCACTTACATAAAAATAGCTGGAGTATCTCCAGTAAACTCCGTCATATTGAGCAAACCAGCATGGATGTGGGGAGCCGAGATGGGAGCAAACGATAAGAATGTGGTCATCGGCAACGAAGCAGTATGGACAAACTACTGCGCTAAGGATGCGGATGCTACACGCAAGCGTTTATTAGGGACAGACTTAGTGCGTCTTGGATTAGAGAGAGGGGATACTGCTGAAGGGGCACTTGATATAATAACAGCACTTCTTGAAAAGTATGGTCAAGGTGGTCCTGCCGCTGAGGGAGATAGTAGTTATTTCCATCACAACTCTTTCTTAATAGCGGACCCCACAAGTGCTTGGATTCTGGAGACCAGTGGCAAATTATGGGCTGCTGAAAAAGTGGAATCTGGTTACAGAAATATATCAAATTGCCTTTAGCAACTCATCGCATGATGTTAAAAATAAATAAGTATATAGGCAACGATGCGTTTTAATTTATTTATATTAGATTTTTTATTTATTAAATGAACAATTACAGACTGAATTGTTTGGTGATTATAGACTAGATGAACTTTGAATTCAGGAATGTTATTATTTGACCCTATGTTTTGCATAACTGGCCAACATTTTTCATCTAATTTTAAAAACTCTGGGTCTGACCACCAGAGTGCGCTAGTGCCGATTTGTTGCGACTCGGCGTTATAAAAACAACTAAAAATGCTGTCCAAACACCCTAAATCTTGCGACACATTTGTTGTGATGCCGCCTCTAATCAAGACCAATACAGTTATATTTGGAAAAAACTCGGACCGCCCCAGTGAGGAGGTGCAAGAGGTCATTTATGTGAAAGGCGGACAGAGACGTAAAACACTAGAATGCACTTACATAAAAATAGCTGGAGTATCTCCAGTAAACTCCGTCATATTGAGCAAACCAGCATGGATGTGGGGAGCCGAGATGGGAGCAAACGATAAGAATGTGGTCATCGGCAACGAAGCAGTATGGACAAACTACTGCGCTAAGGATGCGGATGCTACACGCAAGCGTTTATTAGGGACAGACTTAGTGCGTCTTGGATTAGAGAGAGGGGATACTGCTGAAGGGGCACTTGATATTATAACAGCACTTCTTGAAAAGCATGGTCAAGGTGGTCCTGCCGCTGAGGGAGATAGTAGTTATTTCCATCACAACTCTTTCTTAATAGCGGACCCCACAAGTGCTTGGATTCTGGAGACCAGTGGCAAATTATGGGCTGCTGAAAAAGTGGAATCTGGTTACAGAAATATATCAAATTGCCTTTAGCAACTCATCGCATGATGTTAAAAATAAATAAGTATATAGGCAACGATGCGTTTTAATTTATTTATATTAGATTTTTTATTTATTAAATGAACAATTACAGACTGAATTGTTTGGTGATTATAGACTAGATGAACTTTGAATTCAGGAATGTTATTATTTGACCCTATGTTTTGCATAACTGGCCAACATTTTTCATCTAATTTTAAAAACTCTGGGTCTGACCACCAGAGTGCGCTAGTGCCGATTTGTTGCGACTCGGCGTTATAAAAACAACTAAAAATGCTGTCCAAACACCCTAAATCTTGCGACACATTTGTTGTGATGCCGCCTCTAATCAAGAACAATACAGTTATATTTGGAAAAAACTCGGACCGCCCCAGTGAGGAGGTGCAAGAGGTCATTTATGTGAAAGGCGGACAGAGACGTAAAACACTAGAATGCACTTACATAAAAATAGCTGGAGTATCTCCAGTAAACTCCGTCATATTGAGCAAACCAGCATGGATGTGGGGAGCCGAGATGGGAGCAAACGATAAGAATGTGGTCATCGGCAACGAAGCAGTATGGACAAACTACTGCGCTAAGGATGCGGATGCTACACGCAAGCGTTTATTAGGGACAGACTTAGTGCGTCTTGGATTAGAGAGAGGGGATACTGCTGAAGGGGCACTTGATATTATAACAGCACTTCTTGAAAAGTATGGTCAAGGTGGTCCTGCCGCTGAGGGAGATAGTAGTTATTTCCATCACAACTCTTTCTTAATAGCGGACCCCACAAGTGCTTGGATTCTGGAGACCAGTGGCAAATTATGGGCTGCTGAAAAAGTGGAATCTGGTTACAGAAATATATCAAATTGCCTTTAGCAACTCATCGCATGATGTTAAAAATAAATAAGTATATAGGCAACGATGCGTTTTAATTTATTTATATTAGATTTTTTATTTATTAAATGAACAATTACAGACTGAATTGTTTGGTGATTATAGACTAGATGAACTTTGAATTCAGGAATGTTATTATTTGACCCTATGTTTTGCATAACTGGCCAACATTTTTCATCTAATTTTAAAAACTCTGGGTCTGACCACCAGAGTGCGCTAGTGCCGATTTGTTGCGACTCGGCGTTATAAAAACAACTAAAAATGCTGTCCAAACACCCTAAATCTTGCGACACATTTGTTGTGATGCCGCCTCTAATCAAGAACAATACAGTTATATTTGGAAAAAACTCGGACCGCCCCAGTGAGGAGGTGCAAGAGGTCATTTATGTGAAAGGCGGACAGAGACGTAAAACACTAGAATGCACTTACATAAAAATAGCTGGAGTATCTCCAGTAAACTCCGTCATATTGAGCAAACCAGCATGGATGTGGGGAGCCGAGATGGGAGCAAACGATAAGAATGTGGTCATCGGCAACGAAGCAGTATGGACAAACTACTGCGCTAAGGATGCGGATGCTACACGCAAGCGTTTATTAGGGACAGACTTAGTGCGTCTTGGATTAGAGAGAGGGGATACTGCTGAAGGGGCACTTGATATTATAACAGCACTTCTTGAAAAGTATGGTCAAGGTGGTCCTGCCGCTGAGGGAGATAGTAGTTATTTCCATCACAACTCTTTCTTAATAGCGGACCCCACAAGTGCTTGGATTCTGGAGACCAGTGGCAAATTATGGGCTGCTGAAAAAGTGGAATCTGGTTACAGAAATATATCAAATTGCCTTTAGCAACTCATCGCATGATGTTAAAAATAAATAAGTATATAGGCAACGATGCGTTTTAATTTATTTATATTAGATTTTTTATTTATTAAATGAACAATTACAGACTGAATTGTTTGGTGATTATAGACTAGATGAACTTTGAATTCAGGAATGTTATTATTTGACCCTATGTTTTGCATAACTGGCCAACATTTTTCATCTAATTTTAAAAACTCTGGGTCTGACCACCAGAGTGCGCTAGTGCCGATTTGTTGCGACTCGGCGTTATAAAAACAACTAAAAATGCTGTCCAAACACCCTAAATCTTGCGACACATTTGTTGTGATGCCGCCTCTAATCAAGAACAATACAGTTATATTTGGAAAAAACTCGGACCGCCCCAGTGAGGAGGTGCAAGAGGTCATTTATGTGAAAGGCGGACAGAGACGTAAAACACTAGAATGCACTTACATAAAAATAGCTGGAGTATCTCCAGTAAACTCCGTCATATTGAGCAAACCAGCATGGATGTGGGGAGCCGAGATGGGAGCAAACGATAAGAATGTGGTCATCGGCAACGAAGCAGTATGGACAAACTACTGCGCTAAGGATGCGGATGCTACACGCAAGCGTTTATTAGGGACAGACTTAGTGCGTCTTGGATTAGAGAGAGGGGATACTGCTGAAGGGGCACTTGATATTATAACAGCACTTCTTGAAAAGTATGGTCAAGGTGGTCCTGCCGCTGAGGGAGATAGTGGTTATTTCCATCACAACTCTTTCTTAATAGCGGACCCCACAAGTGCTTGGATTCTGGAGACCAGTGGCAAATTATGGGCTGCTGAAAAAGTGGAATCTGGTTACAGAAATATATCAAATTGCCTTTAGCAACTCATCGCATGATGTTAAAAATAAATAAGTATATAGGCAACGATGCGTTTTAATTTATTTATATTAGATTTTTTATTTATTAAATGAACAATTACAGACTGAATTGTTTGGTGATTATAGACTAGATGAACTTTGAATTCAGGAATGTTATTATTTGACCCTATGTTTTGCATAACTGGCCAACATTTTTCATCTAATTTTAAAAACTCTGGGTCTGACCACCAGAGTGCGCTAGTGCCGATTTGTTGCGACTCGGCGTTATAAAAACAACTAAAAATGCTGTCCAAACACCCTAAATCTTGCGACACATTTGTTGTGATGCCGCCTCTAATCAAGAACAATACAGTTATATTTGGAAAAAACTCGGACCGCCCCAGTGAGGAGGTGCAAGAGGTCATTTATGTGAAAGGCGGACAGAGACGTAAAACACTAGAATGCACTTACATAAAAATAGCTGGAGTATCTCCAGTAAACTCCGTCATATTGAGCAAACCAGCATGGATGTGGGGAGCCGAGATGGGAGCAAACCGTAAGAATGTGGTCATCGGCAACGAAGCAGTATGGACAAACTACTGCGCTAAGGATGCGGATGCTACACGCAAGCGTTTATTAGGGACAGACTTAGTGCGTCTTGGATTAGAGAGAGGGGATACTGCTGAAGGGGCACTTGATATTATAACAGCACTTCTTGAAAAGTATGGTCAAGGTGGTCCTGCCGCTGAGGGAGATAGTAGTTATTTCCATCACAACTCTTTCTTAATAGCGGACCCCACAAGTGCTTGGATTCTGGAGACCAGTGGCAAATTATGGGCTGCTGAAAAAGTGGAATCTGGTTACAGAAATATATCAAATTGCCTTTAGCAACTCATCGCATGATGTTAAAATTAAATAAGTATATAGGCAACGATGCGTTTTAATTTATTTATATTAGATTTTTTATTTATTAAATGAACAATTACAGACTGAATTGTTTGGTGATTATAGACTAGATGAACTTTGAATTCAGGAATGTTATTATTTGACCCTATGTTTTGCATAACTGGCCAACATTTTTCATCTAATTTTAAAAACTCTGGGTCTGACCACCAGAGTGCGCTAGTGCCGATTTGTTGCGACTCGGCGTTATAAAAACAACTAAAAATGCTGTCCAAACACCCTAAATCTTGCGACACATTTGTTGTGATGCCGCCTCTAATCAAGAACAATACAGTTATATTTGGAAAAAACTCGGACCGCCCCAGTGAGGAGGTGCAAGAGGTCATTTATGTGAAAGGCGGACAGAGACGTAAAACACTAGAATGCACTTACATAAAAATAGCCGGAGTATCTCCAGTAAACTCCGTCATATTGAGCAAACCAGCATGGATGTGGGGAGCCGAGATGGGAGCAAACGATAAGAATGTGGTCATCGGCAACGAAGCAGTATGGACAAACTACTGCGCTAAGGATGCGGATGCTACACGCAAGCGTTTATTAGGGACAGACTTAGTGCGTCTTGGATTAGAGAGAGGGGATACTGCTGAAGGGGCACTTGATATTATAACAGCACTTCTTGAAAAGTATGGTCAAGGTGGTCCTGCCGCTGAGGGAGATAGTAGTTATTTCCATCACAACTCTTTCTTAATAGCGGACCCCACAAGTGCTTGGATTCTGGAGACCAGTGGCAAATTATGGGCTGCTGAAAAAGTGGAATCTGGTTACAGAAATATATCAAATTGCCTTTAGCAACTCATCGCATGATGTTAAAAATAAATAAGTATATAGGCAACGATGCGTTTTAATTTATTTATATTAGATTTTTTATTTATTAAATGAACAATTACAGACTGAATTGTTTGGTGATTATAGACTAGATGAACTTTGAATTCAGGAATGTTATTATTTGACCCTATGTTTTGCATAACTGGCCAACATTTTTCATCTAATTTTAAAAACTCTGGGTCTGACCACCAGAGTGCGCTAGTGCCGATTTGTTGCGACTCGGCGTTATAAAAACAACTAAAAATGCTGTCCAAACACCCTAAATCTTGCGACACATTTGTTGTGATGCCGCCTCTAATCAAGAACAATACAGTTATATTTGGAAAAAACTCGGACCGCCCCAGTGAGGAGGTGCAAGAGGTCATTTATGTGAAAGGCGGACAGAGACGTAAAACACTAGAATGCACTTACATAAAAATAGCTGGAGTATCTCCAGTAAACTCCGTCATATTGAGCAAACCAGCATGGATGTGGGGAGCCGAGATGGGAGCAAACGATAAGAATGTGGTCATCGGCAACGAAGCAGTATGGACAAACTACTGCGCTAAGGATGCGGATGCTACACGCAAGCGTTTATTAGGGACAGACTAAGTGCGTCTTGGATTAGAGAGAGGGGATACTGCTGAAGGGGCACTTGATATTATAACAGCACTTCTTGAAAAGCATGGTCAAGGTGGTCCTGCCGCTGAGGGAGATAGTAGTTATTTCCATCACAACTCTTTCTTAATAGCGGACCCCACAAGTGCTTGGATTCTGGAGACCAGTGGCAAATTATGGGCTGCTGAAAAAGTGGAATCTGGTTACAGAAATATATCAAATTGCCTTTAGCAACTCATCGCATGATGTTAAAAATAAATAAGTATATAGGCAACGATGCGTTTTAATTTATTTATATTAGATTTTTTATTTATTAAATGAACAATTACAGACTGAATTGTTTGGTGATTATAGACTAGATGAACTTTGAATTCAGGAATGTTATTATTTGACCCTATGTTTTGCATAACTGGCCAACATTTTTCATCTAATTTTAAAAACTCTGGGTCTGACCACCAGAGTGCGCTAGTGCCGATTTGTTGCGACTCGGCGTTATAAAAACAACTAAAAATGCTGTCCAAACACCCTAAATCTTGCGACACATTTGTTGTGATGCCGCCTCTAATCAAGAACAATACAGTTATATTTGGAAAAAACTCGGACCGCCCCAGTGAGGAGGTGCAAGAGGTCATTTATGTGAAAGGCGGACAGAGACGTAAAACACTAGAATGCACTTACATAAAAATAGCTGGAGTATCTCCAGTAAACTCCGTCATATTGAGCAAACCAGCATGGATGTGGGGAGCCGAGATGGGAGCAAACGATAAGAATGTGGTCATCGGCAACGAAGCAGTATGGACAAACTACTGCGCTAAGGATGCGGATGCTACACGCAAGCGTTTATTAGGGACAGACTTAGTGCGTCTTGGATTAGAGAGAGGGGATACTGCTGAAGGGGCACTTGATATTATAACAGCACTTCTTGAAAAGTATGGTCAAGGTGGTCCTGCCGCTGAGGGAGATAGTAGTTATTTCCATCACAACTCTTTCTTAATAGCGGACCCCACAAGTGCTTGGATTCTGGAGACCAGTGGCAAATTATGGGCTGCTGAAAAAGTGGAATCTGGTTACAGAAATATATCAAATTGCCTTTAGCAACTCATCGCATGATGTTAAAAATAAATAAGTATATAGGCAACGATGCGTTTTAATTTATTTATATTAGATTTTTTATTTATTAAATGAACAATTACAGACTGAATTGTTTGGTGATTATAGACTAGATGAACTTTGAATTCAGGAATGTTATTATTTGACCCTATGTTTTGCATAACTGGCCAACATTTTTCATCTAATTTTAAAAACTCTGGGTCTGACCACCAGAGTGCGCTAGTGCCGATTTGTTGCGACTCGGCGTTATAAAAACAACTAAAAATGCTGTCCAAACACCCTAAATCTTGCGACACATTTGTTGTGATGCCGCCTCTAATCAAGAACAATACAGTTATATTTGGAAAAAACTCGGACCGCCCCAGTGAGGAGGTGCAAGAGGTCATTTATGTGAAAGGCGGACAGAGACGTAAAACACTAGAATGCACTTACATAAAAATAGCTGGAGTATCTCCAGTAAACTCCGTCATATTGAGCAAACCAGCATGGATGTGGGGAGCCGAGATGGGAGCAAACGATAAGAATGTGGTCATCGGCAACGAAGCAGTATGGACAAACTACTGCGCTAAGGATGCGGATGCTACACGCAAGCGTTTATTAGGGACAGACTAAGTGCGTCTTGGATTAGAGAGAGGGGATACTGCTGAAGGGGCACTTGATATTATAACAGCACTTCTTGAAAAGTATGGTCAAGGTGGTCCTGCCGCTGAGGGAGATAGTAGTTATTTCCATCACAACTCTTTCTTAATAGCGGACCCCACAAGTGCTTGGATTCTGGAGACCAGTGGCAAATTATGGGCTGCTGAAAAAGTGGAATCTGGTTACAGAAATATATCAAATTGCCTTTAGCAACTCATCGCATGATGTTAAAAATAAATAAGTATATAGGCAACGATGCGTTTTAATTTATTTATATTAGATTTTTTATTTATTAAATGAACAATTACAGACTGAATTGTTTGGTGATTATAGACTAGATGAAGTTTGAATTCAGGAATGTTATTATTTGACCCTATGTTTTGCATAACTGGCCAACATTTTTCATCTAATTTTAAAAACTCTGGGTCTGACCACCAGAGTGCGCTAGTGCCGATTTGTTGCGACTCGGCGTTATAAAAACAACTAAAAATGCTGTCCAAACACCCTAAATCTTGCGACACATTTGTTGTGATGCCGCCTCTAATCAAGAACAATACAGTTATATTTGGAAAAAACTCGGACCGCCCCAGTGAGGAGGTGCAAGAGGTCATTTATGTGAAAGGCGGACAGAGACGTAAAACACTAGAATGCACTTACATAAAAATAGCCGGAGTATCTCCAGTAAACTCCGTCATATTGAGCAAACCAGCATGGATGTTGGGAGCCGAGATGGGAGCAAACGATAAGAATGTGGTCATCGGCAACGAAGCAGTATGGACAAACTACTGCGCTAAGGATGCGGATGCTACACGCAAGCGTTTATTAGGGACAGACTTAGTGCGTCTTGGATTAGAGAGAGGGGATACTGCTGAAGGGGCACTTGATATTATAACAGCACTTCTTGAAAAGTATGGTCAAGGTGGTCCTGCCGCTGAGGGAGATAGTGGTTATTTCCATCACAACTCTTTCTTAATAGCGGACCCCACAAGTGCTTGGATTCTGGAGACCAGTGGCAAATTATGGGCTGCTGAAAAAGTGGAATCTGGTTACAGAAATATATCAAATTGCCTTTAGCAACTCATCGCATGATGTTAAAAATAAATAAGTATATAGGCAACGATGCGTTTTAATTTATTTATATTAGATTTTTTATTTATTAAATGAACAATTACAGACTGAATTGTTTGGTGATTATAGACTAGATGAAGTTTGAATTCAGGAATGTTATTATTTGACCCTATGTTTTGCATAACTGGCCAACATTTTTCATCTAATTTTAAAAACTCTGGGTCTGACCACCAGAGTGCGCTAGTGCCGATTTGTTGCGACTCGGCGTTATAAAAACAACTAAAAATGCTGTCCAAACACCCTAAATCTTGCGACACAATTGTTGTGATGCCGCCTCTAATCAAGAACAATACAGTTATATTTGGAAAAAACTCGGACCGCCCCAGTGAGGAGGTGCAAGAGTGTGAAAGGCGGACAGAGACGTAAAACACTAGAATGCACTTACATAAAAATAGCTGGAGTATCTCCAGTAAACTCCGTCATATTGAGCAAACCAGCATGGATGTGGGGAGCCGAGATGGGAGCAAACGATAAGAATGTGGTCATCGGCAACGAAGCAGTATGGACAAACTACTGCGCAAAGGATGCGGATGCTACACGCAAGCGTTTATTAGGGACAGACTTAGTGCGTCTTGGATTAGAGAGAGGGGATACTGCTGAAGGGGCACTTGATATTATAACAGCACTTCTTGAAAAGTATGGTCAAGGTGGTCCTGCCGCTGAGGGAGATAGTGGTTATTTCCATCACAACTCTTTCTTAATAGCGGACCCCACAAGTGCTTGGATTCTGGAGACCAGTGGCAAATTATGGGCTGCTGAAAAAGTGGAATCTGGTTACAGAAATATATCAAATTGCCTTTAGCAACTCATCGCATGATGTTAAAAATAAATAAGTATATAGGCAACGATGCGTTTTAATTTATTTATATTAGATTTTTTATTTATTAAATGAACAATT
The DNA here is from genome assembly GCA_905147745.2 of Phlogophora meticulosa. Taxonomy (NCBI): domain Eukaryota; kingdom Metazoa; phylum Arthropoda; class Insecta; order Lepidoptera; family Noctuidae; genus Phlogophora; species Phlogophora meticulosa. The sequence continues at coordinate 1,177,771 of CAJHWW020000001.1, read as the reverse complement.
ACAGACTGAATTGTTTGGTGATTATAGACTAGATGAAGTTTGAATTCAGGAATGTTATTATTTGACCCTATGTTTTGCATAACTGGCCAACATTTTTCATCTAATTTTAAAAACTCTAAGTCTGACCACCAGAGTGCGCTAGTGCCGATTTGTTGCGACTCGGCGTTATAAAAACAACTAAAAATGCTGTCCAAACACCCTAAATCTTGCGACACATTTGTTGTGATGCCGCCTCTAATCAAGAACAATACAGTTATATTTGGAAAAAACTCGGACCGCCCCAGTGAGGAGGTGCAAGAGGTCATTTATGTGAAAGGCGGACAGAGACGTAAAACACTAGAATGCACTTACATAAAAATAGCTGGAGTATCTCCAGTAAACTCCGTCATATTGAGCAAACCAGCATGGATGTGGGGAGCCGAGATGGGAGCAAACCATAAGAATGTGGTCATCGGCAACGAAGCAGTATGGACAAACTACTGCGCTAAGGATGCGGATGCTACACGCAAGCGTTTATTAGGGACAGACTTAGTGCGTCTTGGATTAGAGAGAGGGGATACTGCTGAAGGGGCACTTGATATTATAACAGCACTTCTTGAAAAGTATGGTCAAGGTGGTCCTGCCGCTGAGGGAGATAGTGGTTATTTCCATCACAACTCTTTCTTAATAGCGGACCCCACAAGTCCTTGGATTCTGGAGACCAGTGGCAAATTATGGGCTGCTGAAAAAGTGGAATCTGGTTACAGAAATATATCAAATTGCCTTTAGCAACTCATCGCATGATGTTAAAAATAAATAAGTATATAGGCAACGATGCGTTTTAATTTATTTATATTAGATTTTTTATTTATTAAATGAACAATTACAGACTGAATTGTTTGGTGATTATAGACTAGATGAACTTTGAATTCAGGAATGTTATTATTTGACCCTATGTTTTGCATAACTGGCCAACATTTTTCATCTAATTTTAAAAACTCTGGGTCTGACCACCAGAGTGCGCTAGTGCCGATTTGTTGCGACTCGGCGTTATAAAAACAACTAAAAATGCTGTCCAAACACCCTAAATCTTGCGACACATTTGTTGTGATGCCGCCTCTAATCAAGAACAATACAGTTATATTTGGAAAAAACTCGGACCGCCCCAGTGAGGAGGTGCAAGAGGTCATTTATGTGAAAGGCGGACAGAGACGTAAATACTAGAATGCACTTACATAAAAATAGCCGGAGTATCTCCAGTAAACTCCGTCATATTGAGCAAACCAGCATGGATGTGGGGAGCCGAGATGGGAGCAAACGATAAGAATGTGGTCATCGGCAACGAAGCAGTATGGACAAACTACTGCGCTAAGGATGCGGATGCTACACGCAAGCGTTTATTAGGGACAGACTTAGTGCGTCTTGGATTAGAGAGAGGGGATACTGCTGAAGGGGCACTTGATATTATAACAGCACTTCTTGAAAAGTATGGTCAAGGTGGTCCTGCCGCTGAGGGAGATAGTGGTTATTTCCATCACAACTCTTTCTTAATAGCGGACCCCACAAGTGCTTGGATTCTGGAGACCAGTGGCAAATTATGGGCTGCTGAAAAAGTGGAATCTGGTTACAGAAATATATCAAATTGCCTTTAGCAACTCATCGCATGATGTTAAAAATAAATAAGTATATAGGCAACGATGCGTTTTAATTTATTTATATTAGATTTTTTATTTATTAAATGAACAATTACAGACTGAATTGTTTGGTGATTATAGACTAGATGAACTTTGAATTCAGGAATGTTATTATTTGACCCTATGTTTTGCATAACTGGCCAACATTTTTCATCTAATTTTAAAAACTCTGGGTCTGACCACCAGAGTGCGCTAGTGCCGATTTGTTGCGACTCGGCGTTATAAAAACAACTAAAAATGCTGTCCAAACACCCTAAATCTTGCGACACATTTGTTGTAATGCCGCCTCTAATCAAGAACAATACAGTTATATTTGGAAAAAACTCGGACCGCCCCAGTGAGGAGGTGCAAGAGGTCATTTATGTGAAAGGCGGACAGAGACGTAAAACACTAGAATGCACTTACATAAAAATAGCCGGAGTATCTCCAGTAAACTCCGTCATATTGAGCAAACCAGCATGGATGTGGGGAGCCGAGATGGGAGCAAACGATAAGAATGTGGTCATCGGCAACGAAGCAGTATGGACAAACTACTGCGCTAAGGATGCGGATGCTACACGCAAGCGTTTATTAGGGACAGACTTAGTGCGTCTTGGATTAGAGAGAGGGGATACTGCTGAAGGGGCACTTGATATTATAACAGCACTTCTTGAAAAGTATGGTCAAGGTGGTCCTGCCGCTGAGGGAGATAGTAGTTATTTCCATCACAACTCTTTCTTAATAGCGGACCCCACAAGTGCTTGGATTCTGGAGACCAGTGGCAAATTATGGGCTGCTGAAAAAGTGGAATCTGGTTACAGAAATATATCAAATTGCCTTTAGCAACTCATCGCATGATGTTAAAAATAAATAAGTATATAGGCAACGATGCGTTTTAATTTATTTATATTAGATTTTTTATTTATTAAATGAACAATTACAGACTGAATTGTTTGGTGATTATAGACTAGATGAACTTTGAATTCAGGAATGTTATTATTTGACCCTATGTTTTGCATAACTGGCCAACATTTTTCATCTAATTTTAAAAACTCTGGGTCTGACCACCAGAGTGCGCTAGTGCCGATTTGTTGCGACTCGGCGTTATAAAAACAACTAAAAATGCTGTCCAAACACCCTAAATCTTGCGACACATTTGTTGTGATGCCGCCTCTAATCAAGAACAATACAGTTATATTTGGAAAAAACTCGGACCGCCCCAGTGAGGAGGTGCAAGAGGTCATTTATGTGAAAGGCGGACAGAGACGTAAAACACTAGAATGCACTTACATAAAAATAGCTGGAGTATCTCCAGTAAACTCCGTCATATTGAGCAAACCAGCATGGATGTGGGGAGCCGAGATGGGAGCAAACGATAAGAATGTGGTCATCGGCAACGAAGCAGTATGGACAAACTACTGCGCTAAGGATGCGGATGCTACACGCAAGCGTTTATTAGGGACAGACTTAGTGCGTCTTGGATTAGAGAGAGGGGATACTGCTGAAGGGGCACTTGATATTATAACAGCACTTCTTGAAAAGTATGGTCAAGGTGGTCCTGCCGCTGAGGGAGATAGTAGTTATTTCCATCACAACTCTTTCTTAATAGCGGACCCCACAAGTGCTTGGATTCTGGAGACCAGTGGCAAATTATGGGCTGCTGAAAAAGTGGAATCTGGTTACAGAAATATATCAAATTGCCTTTAGCAACTCATCGCATGATGTTAAAAATAAATAAGTATATAGGCAACGATGCGTTTTAATTTATTTATATTAGATTTTTTATTTATTAAATGAACAATTACAGACTGAATTGTTTGGTGATTATAGACTAGATGAACTTTGAATTCAGGAATGTTATTATTTGACCCTATGTTTTGCATAACTGGCCAACATTTTTCATCTAATTTTAAAAACTCTGGGTCTGACCACCAGAGTGCGCTAGTGCCGATTTGTTGCGACTCGGCGTTATAAAAACAACTAAAAATGCTGTCCAAACACCCTAAATCTTGCGACACATTTGTTGTGATGCCGCCTCTAATCAAGAACAATACAGTTATATTTGGAAAAAACTCGGACCGCCCCAGTGAGGAGGTGCAAGAGGTCATTTATGTGAAAGGCGGACAGAGACGTAAAACACTAGAATGCACTTACATAAAAATAGCTGGAGTATCTCCAGTAAACTCCGTCATATTGAGCAAACCAGCATGGATGTGGGGAGCCGAGATGGGAGCAAACGATAAGAATGTGGTCATCGGCAACGAAGCAGTATGGACAAACTACTGCGCTAAGGATGCGGATGCTACACGCAAGCGTTTATTAGGGACAGACTTAGTGCGTCTTGGATTAGAGAGAGGGGATACTGCTGAAGGGGCACTTGATATTATAACAGCACTTCTTGAAAAGTATGGTCAAGGTGGTCCTGCCGCTGAGGGAGATAGTAGTTATTTCCATCACAACTCTTTCTTAATAGCGGACCCCACAAGTGCTTGGATTCTGGAGACCAGTGGCAAATTATGGGCTGCTGAAAAAGTGGAATCTGGTTACAGAAATATATCAAATTGCCTTTAGCAACTCATCGCATGATGTTAAAAATAAATAAGTATATAGGCAACGATGCGTTTTAATTTATTTATATTAGATTTTTTATTTATTAAATGAACAATTACAGACTGAATTGTTTGGTGATTATAGACTAGATGAACTTTGAATTCAGGAATGTTATTATTTGACCCTATGTTTTGCATAACTGGCCAACATTTTTCATCTAATTTTAAAAACTCTGGGTCTGACCACCAGAGTGCGCTAGTGCCGATTTGTTGCGACTCGGCGTTATAAAAACAACTAAAAATGCTGTCCAAACACCCTAAATCTTGCGACACATTTGTTGTGATGCCGCCTCTAATCAAGAACAATACAGTTATATTTGGAAAAAACTCGGACCGCCCCAGTGAGGAGGTGCAAGAGGTCATTTATGTGAAAGGCGGACAGAGACGTAAAACACTAGAATGCACTTACATAAAAATAGCTGGAGTATCTCCAGTAAACTCCGTCATATTGAGCAAACCAGCATGGATGTGGGGAGCCGAGATGGGAGCAAACGATAAGAATGTGGTCATCGGCAACGAAGCAGTATGGACAAACTACTGCGCTAAGGATGCGGATGCTACACGCAAGCGTTTATTAGGGACAGACTTAGTGCGTCTTGGATTAGAGAGAGGGGATACTGCTGAAGGGGCACTTGATATTATAACAGCACTTCTTGAAAAGTATGGTCAAGGTGGTCCTGCCGCTGAGGGAGATAGTGGTTATTTCCATCACAACTCTTTCTTAATAGCGGACCCCACAAGTGCTTGGATTCTGGAGACCAGTGGCAAATTATGGGCTGCTGAAAAAGTGGAATCTGGTTACAGAAATATATCAAATTGCCTTTAGCAACTCATCGCATGATGTTAAAAATAAATAAGTATATAGGCAACGATGCGTTTTAATTTATTTATATTAGATTTTTTATTTATTAAATGAACAATTACAGACTGAATTGTTTGGTGATTATAGACTAGATGAAGTTTGAATTCAGGAATGTTATTATTTGACCCTATGTTTTGCATAACTGGCCAACATTTTTCATCTAATTTTAAAAACTCTGGGTCTGACCACCAGAGTGCGCTAGTGCCGATTTGTTGCGACTCGGCGTTATAAAAACAACTAAAAATGCTGTCCAAACACCCTAAATCTTGCGACACAATTGTTGTGATGCCGCCTCTAATCAAGAACAATACAGTTATATTTGGAAAAAACTCGGACCGCCCCAGTGAGGAGGTGCAAGAGTGTGAAAGGCGGACAGAGACGTAAAACACTAGAATGCACTTACATAAAAATAGCTGGAGTATCTCCAGTAAACTCCGTCATATTGAGCAAACCAGCATGGATGTGGGGAGCCGAGATGGGAGCAAACGATAAGAATGTGGTCATCGGCAACGAAGCAGTATGGACAAACTACTGCGCTAAGGATGCGGATGCTACACGCAAGCGTTTATTAGGGACAGACTTAGTGCGTCTTGGATTAGAGAGAGGGGATACTGCTGAAGGGGCACTTGATATTATAACAGCACTTCTTGAAAAGTATGGTCAAGGTGGTCCTGCCGCTGAGGGAGATAGTGGTTATTTCCATCACAACTCTTTCTTAATAGCGGACCCCACAAGTCCTTGGATTCTGGAGACCAGTGGCAAATTATGGGCTGCTGAAAAAGTGGAATCTGGTTACAGAAATATATCAAATTGCCTTTAGCAACTCATCGCATGATGTTAAAAATAAATAAGTATATAGGCAACGATGCGTTTTAATTTATTTATATTAGATTTTTTATTTATTAAATGAACAATTACAGACTGAATTGTTTGGTGATTATAGACTAGATGAACTTTGAATTCAGGAATGTTATTATTTGACCCTATGTTTTGCATAACTGGCCAACATTTTTCATCTAATTTTAAAAACTCTGGGTCTGACCACCAGAGTGCGCTAGTGCCGATTTGTTGCGACTCGGCGTTATAAAAACAACTAAAAATGCTGTCCAAACACCCTAAATCTTGCGACACATTTGTTGTGATGCCGCCTCTAATCAAGAACAATACAGTTATATTTGGAAAAAACTCGGACCGCCCCAGTGAGGAGGTGCAAGAGGTCATTTATGTGAAAGGCGGACAGAGACGTAAATACTAGAATGCACTTACATAAAAATAGCCGGAGTATCTCCAGTAAACTCCGTCATATTGAGCAAACCAGCATGGATGTGGGGAGCCGAGATGGGAGCAAACGATAAGAATGTGGTCATCGGCAACGAAGCAGTATGGACAAACTACTGCGCTAAGGATGCGGATGCTACACGCAAGCGTTTATTAGGGACAGACTTAGTGCGTCTTGGATTAGAGAGAGGGGATACTGCTGAAGGGGCACTTGATATTATAACAGCACTTCTTGAAAAGTATGGTCAAGGTGGTCCTGCCGCTGAGGGAGATAGTGGTTATTTCCATCACAACTCTTTCTTAATAGCGGACCCCACAAGTGCTTGGATTCTGGAGACCAGTGGCAAATTATGGGCTGCTGAAAAAGTGGAATCTGGTTACAGAAATATATCAAATTGCCTTTAGCAACTCATCGCATGATGTTAAAAATAAATAAGTATATAGGCAACGATGCGTTTTAATTTATTTATATTAGATTTTTTATTTATTAAATGAACAATTACAGACTGAATTGTTTGGTGATTATAGACTAGATGAACTTTGAATTCAGGAATGTTATTATTTGACCCTATGTTTTGCATAACTGGCCAACATTTTTCATCTAATTTTAAAAACTCTGGGTCTGACCACCAGAGTGCGCTAGTGCCGATTTGTTGCCACTCGGCGTTATAAAAACAACTAAAAATGCTGTCCAAACACCCTAAATCTTGCGACACATTTGTTGTGATGCCGCCTCTAATCAAGAACAATACAGTTATATTTGGAAAAAACTCGGACCGCCCCAGTGAGGAGGTGCAAGAGGTCATTTATGTGAAAGGCGGACAGAGACGTAAAACACTAGAATGCACTTACATAAAAATAGCTGGAGTATCTCCAGTAAACTCCGTCATATTGAGCAAACCAGCATGGATGTGGGGAGCCGAGATGGGAGCAAACGATAAGAATGTGGTCATCGGCAACGAAGCAGTATGGACAAACTACTGCGCTAAGGATGCGGATGCTACACGCAAGCGTTTATTAGGGACAGACTTAGTGCGTCTTGGATTAGAGAGAGGGGATACTGCTGAAGGGGCACTTGATATTATAACAGCACTTCTTGAAAAGTATGGTCAAGGTGGTCCTGCCGCTGAGGGAGATAGTAGTTATTTCCATCACAACTCTTTCTTAATAGCGGACCCCACAAGTGCTTGGATTCTGGAGACCAGTGGCAAATTATGGGCTGCTGAAAAAGTGGAATCTGGTTACAGAAATATATCAAATTGCCTTTAGCAACTCATCGCATGATGTTAAAAATAAATAAGTATATAGGCAACGATGCGTTTTAATTTATTTATATTAGATTTTTTATTTATTAAATGAACAATTACAGACTGAATTGTTTGGTGATTATAGACTAGATGAACTTTGAATTCAGGAATGTTATTATTTGACCCTATGTTTTGCATAACTGGCCAACATTTTTCATCTAATTTTAAAAACTCTGGGTCTGACCACCAGAGTGCGCTAGTGCCGATTTGTTGCGACTCGGCGTTATAAAAACAACTAAAAATGCTGTCCAAACACCCTAAATCTTGCGACACATTTGTTGTGATGCCGCCTCTAATCAAGAACAATACAGTTATATTTGGAAAAAACTCGGACCGCCCCAGTGAGGAGGTGCAAGAGGTCATTTATGTGAAAGGCGGACAGAGACGTAAAACACTAGAATGCACTTACATAAAAATAGCTGGAGTATCTCCAGTAAACTCCGTCATATTGAGCAAACCAGCATGGATGTGGGGAGCCGAGATGGGAGCAAACGATAAGAATGTGGTCATCGGCAACGAAGCAGTATGGACAAACTACTGCGCTAAGGATGCGGATGCTACACGCAAGCGTTTATTAGGGACAGACTTAGTGCGTCTTGGATTAGAGAGAGGGGATACTGCTGAAGGGGCACTTGATATTATAACAGCACTTCTTGAAAAGTATGGTCAAGGTGGTCCTGCCGCTGAGGGAGATAGTAGTTATTTCCATCACAACTCTTTCTTAATAGCGGACCCCACAAGTGCTTGGATTCTGGAGACCAGTGGCAAATTATGGGCTGCTGAAAAAGTGGAATCTGGTTACAGAAATATATCAAATTGCCTTTAGCAACTCATCGCATGATGTTAAAAATAAATAAGTATATAGGCAACGATGCGTTTTAATTTATTTATATTAGATTTTTTATTTATTAAATGAACAATTACAGACTGAATTGTTTGGTGATTATAGACTAGATGAACTTTGAATTCAGGAATGTTATTATTTGACCCTATGTTTTGCATAACTGGCCAACATTTTTCATCTAATTTTAAAAACTCTGGGTCTGACCACCAGAGTGCGCTAGTGCCGATTTGTTGCGACTCGGCGTTATAAAAACAACTAAAAATGCTGTCCAAACACCCTAAATCTTGCGACACATTTGTTGTGATGCCGCCTCTAATCAAGAACAATACAGTTATATTTGGAAAAAACTCGGACCGCCCCAGTGAGGAGGTGCAAGAGGTCATTTATGTGAAAGGCGGACAGAGACGTAAAACACTAGAATGCACTTACATAAAAATAGCTGGAGTATCTCCAGTAAACTCCGTCATATTGAGCAAACCAGCATGGATGTGGGGAGCCGAGATGGGAGCAAACGATAAGAATGTGGTCATCGGCAACGAAGCAGTATGGACAAACTACTGCGCTAAGGATGCGGATGCTACACGCAAGCGTTTATTAGGGACAGACTTAGTGCGTCTTGGATTAGAGAGAGGGGATACTGCTGAAGGGGCACTTGATATTATAACAGCACTTCTTGAAAAGTATGGTCAAGGTGGTCCTGCCGCTGAGGGAGATAGTGGTTATTTCCATCACAACTCTTTCTTAATAGCGGACCCCACAAGTGCTTGGATTCTGGAGACCAGTGGCAAATTATGGGCTGCTGAAAAAGTGGAATCTGGTTACAGAAATATATCAAATTGCCTTTAGCAACTCATCGCATGATGTTAAAAATAAATAAGTATATAGGCAACGATGCGTTTTAATTTATTTATATTAGATTTTTTATTTATTAAATGAACAATTACAGACTGAATTGTTTGGTGATTATAGACTAGATGAAGTTTGAATTCAGGAATGTTATTATTTGACCCTATGTTTTGCATAACTGGCCAACATTTTTCATCTAATTTTAAAAACTCTGGGTCTGACCACCAGAGTGCGCTAGTGCCGATTTGTTGCGACTCGGCGTTATAAAAACAACTAAAAATGCTGTCCAAACACCCTAAATCTTGCGACACAATTGTTGTGATGCCGCCTCTAATCAAGAACAATACAGTTATATTTGGAAAAAACTCGGACCGCCCCAGTGAGGAGGTGCAAGAGTGTGAAAGGCGGACAGAGACGTAAAACACTAGAATGCACTTACATAAAAATAGCTGGAGTATCTCCAGTAAACTCCGTCATATTGAGCAAACCAGCATGGATGTGGGGAGCCGAGATGGGAGCAAACGATAAGAATGTGGTCATCGGCAACGAAGCAGTATGGACAAACTACTGCGCTAAGGATGCGGATGCTACACGCAAGCGTTTATTAGGGACAGACTTAGTGCGTCTTGGATTAGAGAGAGGGGATACTGCTGAAGGGGCACTTGATATTATAACAGCACTTCTTGAAAAGTATGGTCAAGGTGGTCCTGCCGCTGAGGGAGATAGTGGTTATTTCCATCACAACTCTTTCTTAATAGCGGACCCCACAAGTCCTTGGATTCTGGAGACCAGTGGCAAATTATGGGCTGCTGAAAAAGTGGAATCTGGTTACAGAAATATATCAAATTGCCTTTAGCAACTCATCGCATGATGTTAAAAATAAATAAGTATATAGGCAACGATGCGTTTTAATTTATTTATATTAGATTTTTTATTTATTAAATGAACAATTACAGACTGAATTGTTTGGTGATTATAGACTAGATGAACTTTGAATTCAGGAATGTTATTATTTGACCCTATGTTTTGCATAACTGGCCAACATTTTTCATCTAATTTTAAAAACTCTGGGTCTGACCACCAGAGTGCGCTAGTGCCGATTTGTTGCGACTCGGCGTTATAAAAACAACTAAAAATGCTGTCCAAACACCCTAAATCTTGCGACACATTTGTTGTGATGCCGCCTCTAATCAAGAACAATACAGTTATATTTGGAAAAAACTCGGACCGCCCCAGTGAGGAGGTGCAAGAGGTCATTTATGTGAAAGGCGGACAGAGACGTAAATACTAGAATGCACTTACATAAAAATAGCCGGAGTATCTCCAGTAAACTCCGTCATATTGAGCAAACCAGCATGGATGTGGGGAGCCGAGATGGGAGCAAACGATAAGAATGTGGTCATCGGCAACGAAGCAGTATGGACAAACTACTGCGCTAAGGATGCGGATGCTACACGCAAGCGTTTATTAGGGACAGACTTAGTGCGTCTTGGATTAGAGAGAGGGGATACTGCTGAAGGGGCACTTGATATTATAACAGCACTTCTTGAAAAGTATGGTCAAGGTGGTCCTGCCGCTGAGGGAGATAGTGGTTATTTCCATCACAACTCTTTCTTAATAGCGGACCCCACAAGTGCTTGGATTCTGGAGACCAGTGGCAAATTATGGGCTGCTGAAAAAGTGGAATCTGGTTACAGAAATATATCAAATTGCCTTTAGCAACTCATCGCATGATGTTAAAAATAAATAAGTATATAGGCAACGATGCGTTTTAATTTATTTATATTAGATTTTTTATTTATTAAATGAACAATTACAGACTGAATTGTTTGGTGATTATAGACTAGATGAACTTTGAATTCAGGAATGTTATTATTTGACCCTATGTTTTGCATAACTGGCCAACATTTTTCATCTAATTTTAAAAACTCTGGGTCTGACCACCAGAGTGCGCTAGTGCCGATTTGTTGCGACTCGGCGTTATAAAAACAACTAAAAATGCTGTCCAAACACCCTAAATCTTGCGACACATTTGTTGTGATGCCGCCTCTAATCAAGAACAATACAGTTATATTTGGAAAAAACTCGGACCGCCCCAGTGAGGAGGTGCAAGAGGTCATTTATGTGAAAGGCGGACAGAGACGTAAATACTAGAATGCACTTACATAAAAATAGCCGGAGTATCTCCAGTAAACTCCGTCATATTGAGCAAACCAGCATGGATGTGGGGAGCCGAGATGGGAGCAAACGATAAGAATGTGGTCATCGGCAACGAAGCAGTATGGACAAACTACTGCGCTAAGGATGCGGATGCTACACGCAAGCGTTTATTAGGGACAGACTTAGTGCGTCTTGGATTAGAGAGAGGGGATACTGCTGAAGGGGCACTTGATATTATAACAGCACTTCTTGAAAAGTATGGTCAAGGTGGTCCTGCCGCTGAGGGAGATAGTGGTTATTTCCATCACAACTCTTTCTTAATAGCGGACCCCACAAGTGCTTGGATTCTGGAGACCAGTGGCAAATTATGGGCTGCTGAAAAAGTGGAATCTGGTTACAGAAATATATCAAATTGCCTTTAGCAACTCATCGCATGATGTTAAAAATAAATAAGTATATAGGCAACGATGCGTTTTAATTTATTTATATTAGATTTTTTATTTATTAAATGAACAATTACAGACTGAATTGTTTGGTGATTATAGACTAGATGAACTTTGAATTCAGGAATGTTATTATTTGACCCTATGTTTTGCATAACTGGCCAACATTTTTCATCTAATTTTAAAAACTCTGGGTCTGACCACCAGAGTGCGCTAGTGCCGATTTGTTGCGACTCGGCGTTATAAAAACAACTAAAAATGCTGTCCAAACACCCTAAATCTTGCGACACATTTGTTGTAATGCCGCCTCTAATCAAGAACAATACAGTTATATTTGGAAAAAACTCGGACCGCCCCAGTGAGGAGGTGCAAGAGGTCATTTATGTGAAAGGCGGACAGAGACGTAAAACACTAGAATGCACTTACATAAAAATAGCCGGAGTATCTCCAGTAAACTCCGTCATATTGAGCAAACCAGCATGGATGTGGGGAGCCGAGATGGGAGCAAACGATAAGAATGTGGTCATCGGCAACGAAGCAGTATGGACAAACTACTGCGCTAAGGATGCGGATGCTACACGCAAGCGTTTATTAGGGACAGACTTAGTGCGTCTTGGATTAGAGAGAGGGGATACTGCTGAAGGGGCACTTGATATTATAACAGCACTTCTTGAAAAGTATGGTCAAGGTGGTCCTGCCGCTGAGGGAGATAGTAGTTATTTCCATCACAACTCTTTCTTAATAGCGGACCCCACAAGTGCTTGGATTCTGGAGACCAGTGGCAAATTATGGGCTGCTGAAAAAGTGGAATCTGGTTACAGAAATATATCAAATTGCCTTTAGCAACTCATCGCATGATGTTAAAAATAAATAAGTATATAGGCAACGATGCGTTTTAATTTATTTATATTAGATTTTTTATTTATTAAATGAACAATTACAGACTGAATTGTTTGGTGATTATAGACTAGATGAACTTTGAATTCAGGAATGTTATTATTTGACCCTATGTTTTGCATAACTGGCCAACATTTTTCATCTAATTTTAAAAACTCTGGGTCTGACCACCAGAGTGCGCTAGTGCCGATTTGTTGCGACTCGGCGTTATAAAAACAACTAAAAATGCTGTCCAAACACCCTAAATCTTGCGACACATTTGTTGTGATGCCGCCTCTAATCAAGAACAATACAGTTATATTTGGAAAAAACTCGGACCGCCCCAGTGAGGAGGTGCAAGAGGTCATTTATGTGAAAGGCGGACAGAGACGTAAAACACTAGAATGCACTTACATAAAAATAGCTGGAGTATCTCCAGTAAACTCCGTCATATTGAGCAAACCAGCATGGATGTGGGGAGCCGAGATGGGAGCAAACGATAAGAATGTGGTCATCGGCAACGAAGCAGTATGGACAAACTACTGCGCTAAGGATGCGGATGCTACACGCAAGCGTTTATTAGGGACAGACTTAGTGCGTCTTGGATTAGAGAGAGGGGATACTGCTGAAGGGGCACTTGATATTATAACAGCACTTCTTGAAAAGTATGGTCAAGGTGGTCCTGCCGCTGAGGGAGATAGTAGTTATTTCCATCACAACTCTTTCTTAATAGCGGACCCCACAAGTGCTTGGATTCTGGAGACCAGTGGCAAATTATGGGCTGCTGAAAAAGTGGAATCTGGTTACAGAAATATATCAAATTGCCTTTAGCAACTCATCGCATGATGTTAAAAATAAATAAGTATATAGGCAACGATGCGTTTTAATTTATTTATATTAGATTTTTTATTTATTAAATGAACAATTACAGACTGAATTGTTTGGTGATTATAGACTAGATGAACTTTGAATTCAGGAATGTTATTATTTGACCCTATGTTTTGCATAACTGGCCAACATTTTTCATCTAATTTTAAAAACTCTGGGTCTGACCACCAGAGTGCGCTAGTGCCGATTTGTTGCGACTCGGCGTTATAAAAACAACTAAAAATGCTGTCCAAACACCCTAAATCTTGCGACACATTTGTTGTGATGCCGCCTCTAATCAAGAACAATACAGTTATATTTGGAAAAAACTCGGACCGCCCCAGTGAGGAGGTGCAAGAGGTCATTTATGTGAAAGGCGGACAGAGACGTAAAACACTAGAATGCACTTACATAAAAATAGCTGGAGTATCTCCAGTAAACTCCGTCATATTGAGCAAACCAGCATGGATGTGGGGAGCCGAGATGGGAGCAAACGATAAGAATGTGGTCATCGGCAACGAAGCAGTATGGACAAACTACTGCGCTAAGGATGCGGATGCTACACGCAAGCGTTTATTAGGGACAGACTTAGTGCGTCTTGGATTAGAGAGAGGGGATACTGCTGAAGGGGCACTTGATATTATAACAGCACTTCTTGAAAAGTATGGTCAAGGTGGTCCTGCCGCTGAGGGAGATAGTAGTTATTTCCATCACAACTCTTTCTTAATAGCGGACCCCACAAGTGCTTGGATTCTGGAGACCAGTGGCAAATTATGGGCTGCTGAAAAAGTGGAATCTGGTTACAGAAATATATCAAATTGCCTTTAGCAACTCATCGCATGATGTTAAAAATAAATAAGTATATAGGCAACGATGCGTTTTAATTTATTTATATTAGATTTTTTTTTTATTAAATGAACAATTACAGACTGAATTGTTTGGTGATTATAGACTAGATGAACTTTGAATTCAGGAATGTTATTATTTGACCCTATGTTTTGCATAACTGGCCAACATTTTTCATCTAATTTTAAAAACTCTGGGTCTGACCACCAGAGTGCGCTAGTGCCGATTTGTTGCGACTCGGCGTTATAAAAACAACTAAAAATGCTGTCCAAACACCCTAAATCTTGCGACACATTTGTTGTGATGCCGCCTCTAATCAAGAACAATACAGTTATATTTGGAAAAAACTCGGACCGCCCCAGTGAGGAGGTGCAAGAGGTCATTTATGTGAAAGGCGGACAGAGACGTAAAACACTAGAATGCACTTACATAAAAATAGCTGGAGTATCTCCAGTAAACTCCGTCATATTGAGCAAACCAGCATGGATGTGGGGAGCCGAGATGGGAGCAAACGATAAGAATGTGGTCATCGGCAACGAAGCAGTATGGACAAACTACTGCGCTAAGGATGCGGATGCTACACGCAAGCGTTTATTAGGGACAGACTTAGTGCGTCTTGGATTAGAGAGAGGGGATACTGCTGAAGGGGCACTTGATATTATAACAGCACTTCTTGAAAAGTATGGTCAAGGTGGTCCTGCCGCTGAGGGAGATAGTAGTTATTTCCATCACAACTCTTTCTTAATAGCGGACCCCACAAGTGCTTGGATTCTGGAGACCAGTGGCAAATTATGGGCTGCTGAAAAAGTGGAATCTGGTTACAGAAATATATCAAATTGCCTTTAGCAACTCATCGCATGATGTTAAAAATAAATAAGTATATAGGCAACGATGCGTTTTAATTTATTTATATTAGATTTTTTATTTATTAAATGAACAATTACAGACTGAATTGTTTGGTGATTATAGACTAGATGAACTTTGAATTCAGGAATGTTATTATTTGACCCTATGTTTTGCATAACTGGCCAACATTTTTCATCTAATTTTAAAAACTCTGGGTCTGACCACCAGAGTGCGCTAGTGCCGATTTGTTGCGACTCGGCGTTATAAAAACAACTAAAAATGCTGTCCAAACACCCTAAATCTTGCGACACATTTGTTGTGATGCCGCCTCTAATCAAGAACAATACAGTTATATTTGGAAAAAACTCGGACCGCCCCAGTGAGGAGGTGCAAGAGGTCATTTATGTGAAAGGCGGACAGAGACGTAAAACACTAGAATGCACTTACATAAAAATAGCTGGAGTATCTCCAGTAAACTCCGTCATATTGAGCAAACCAGCATGGATGTGGGGAGCCGAGATGGGAGCAAACGATAAGAATGTGGTCATCGGCAACGAAGCAGTATGGACAAACTACTGCGCTAAGGATGCGGATGCTACACGCAAGCGTTTATTAGGGACAGACTTAGTGCGTCTTGGATTAGAGAGAGGGGATACTGCTGAAGGGGCACTTGATATTATAACAGCACTTCTTGAAAAGTATGGTCAAGGTGGTCCTGCCGCTGAGGGAGATAGTAGTTATTTCCATCACAACTCTTTCTTAATAGCGGACCCCACAAGTGCTTGGATTCTGGAGACCAGTGGCAAATTATGGGCTGCTGAAAAAGTGGAATCTGGTTACAGAAATATATCAAATTGCCTTTAGCAACTCATCGCATGATGTTAAAAATAAATAAGTATATAGGCAACGATGCGTTTTAATTTATTTATATTAGATTTTTTATTTATTAAATGAACAATTACAGACTGAATTGTTTGGTGATTATAGACTAGATGAACTTTGAATTCAGGAATGTTATTATTTGACCCTATGTTTTGCATAACTGGCCAACATTTTTCATCTAATTTTAAAAACTCTGGGTCTGACCACCAGAGTGCGCTAGTGCCGATTTGTTGCGACTCGGCGTTATAAAAACAACTAAAAATGCTGTCCAAACACCCTAAATCTTGCGACACATTTGTTGTGATGCCGCCTCTAATCAAGAACAATACAGTTATATTTGGAAAAAACTCGGACCGCCCCAGTGAGGAGGTGCAAGAGGTCATTTATGTGAAAGGCGGACAGAGACGTAAAACACTAGAATGCACTTACATAAAAATAGCTGGAGTATCTCCAGTAAACTCCGTCATATTGAGCAAACCAGCATGGATGTGGGGAGCCGAGATGGGAGCAAACGATAAGAATGTGGTCATCGGCAACGAAGCAGTATGGACAAACTACTGCGCTAAGGATGCGGATGCTACACGCAAGCGTTTATTAGGGACAGACTTAGTGCGTCTTGGATTAGAGAGAGGGGATACTGCTGAAGGGGCACTTGATATTATAACAGCACTTCTTGAAAAGTATGGTCAAGGTGGTCCTGCCGCTGAGGGAGATAGTGGTTATTTCCATCACAACTCTTTCTTAATAGCGGACCCCACAAGTGCTTGGATTCTGGAGACCAGTGGCAAATTATGGGCTGCTGAAAAAGTGGAATCTGGTTACAGAAATATATCAAATTGCCTTTAGCAACTCATCGCATGATGTTAAAAATAAATAAGTATATAGGCAACGATGCGTTTTAATTTATTTATATTAGATTTTTTATTTATTAAATGAACAATTACAGACTGAATTGTTTGGTGATTATAGACTAGATGAACTTTGAATTCAGGAATGTTATTATTTGACCCTATGTTTTGCATAACTGGCCAACATTTTTCATCTAATTTTAAAAACTCTGGGTCTGACCACCAGAGTGCGCTAGTGCCGATTTGTTGCGACTCGGCGTTATAAAAACAACTAAAAATGCTGTCCAAACACCCTAAATCTTGCGACACATTTGTTGTGATGCCGCCTCTAATCAAGAACAATACAGTTATATTTGGAAAAAACTCGGACCGCCCCAGTGAGGAGGTGCAAGAGGTCATTTATGTGAAAGGCGGACAGAGACGTAAAACACTAGAATGCACTTACATAAAAATAGCTGGAGTATCTCCAGTAAACTCCGTCATATTGAGCAAACCAGCATGGATGTGGGGAGCCGAGATGGGAGCAAACGATAAGAATGTGGTCATCGGCAACGAAGCAGTATGGACAAACTACTGCGCTAAGGATGCGGATGCTACACGCAAGCGTTTATTAGGGACAGACTTAGTGCGTCTTGGATTAGAGAGAGGGGATGCTGCTGAAGGGGCACTTGATATTATAACAGCACTTCTTGAAAAGTATGGTCAAGGTGGTCCTGCCGCTGAGGGAGATAGTAGTTATTTCCATCACAACTCTTTCTTAATAGCGGACCCCACAAGTGCTTGGATTCTGGAGACCAGTGGCAAATTATGGGCTGCTGAAAAAGTGGAATCTGGTTACAGAAATATATCAAATTGCCTTTAGCAACTCATCGCATGATGTTAAAAATAAATAAGTATATAGGCAACGATGCGTTTTAATTTATTTATATTAGATTTTTTATTTATTAAATGAACAATTACAGACTGAATTGTTTGGTGATTATAGACTAGATGAACTTTGAATTCAGGAATGTTATTATTTGACCCTATGTTTTGCATAACTGGCCAACATTTTTCATCTAATTTTAAAAACTCTGGGTCTGACCACCAGAGTGCGCTAGTGCCGATTTGTTGCGACTCGGCGTTATAAAAACAACTAAAAATGCTGTCCAAACACCCTAAATCTTGCGACACATTTGTTGTGATGCCGCCTCTAATCAAGAACAATACAGTTATATTTGGAAAAAACTCGGACCGCCCCAGTGAGGAGGTGCAAGAGGTCATTTATGTGAAAGGCGGACAGAGACGTAAAACACTAGAATGCACTTACATAAAAATAGCTGGAGTATCTCCAGTAAACTCCGTCATATTGAGCAAACCAGCATGGATGTGGGGAGCCGAGATGGGAGCAAACGATAAGAATGTGGTCATCGGCAAAGAAGCAGTATGGACAAACTACTGCGCTAAGGATGCGGATGCTACACGCAAGCGTTTATTAGGGACAGACTTAGTGCGTCTTGGATTAGAGAGAGGGGATACTGCTGAAGGGGCACTTGATATTATAACAGTACTTCTTGAAAAGTATGGTCAAGGTGGTCCTGCCGCTGAGGGAGATAGTAGTTATTTCCATCACAACTCTTTCTTAATAGCGGACCCCACAAGTGCTTGGATTCTGGAGACCAGTGGCAAATTATGGGCTGCTGAAAAAAAGGAATCTGGTTACAGAAATATATCAAATTGCCTTTAGCAACTCATCGCATGATGTTAAAAATAAATAAGTATATAGGCAACGATGCGTTTTAATTTATTTATATTAGATTTTTTATTTATTAAATGAACAATTACAGACTGAATTGTTTGGTGATTATAGACTAGATGAACTTTGAATTCAGGAATGTTATTATTTGACCCTATGTTTTGCATAACTGGCCAACATTTTTCATCTAATTTTAAAAACTCTGGGTCTGACCACCAGAGTGCGCTAGTGCCGATTTGTTGCGACTCGGCGTTATAAAAACAACTAAAAATGCTGTCCAAACACCCTAAATCTTGCGACACATTTGTTGTGATGCCGCCTCTAATCAAGAACAATACAGTTATATTTGGAAAAAACTCGGACCGCCCCAGTGAGGAGGTGCAAGAGGTCATTTATGTGAAAGGCGGACAGAGACGTAAAACACTAGAATGCACTTACATAAAAATAGCTGGAGTATCTCCAGTAAACTCCGTCATATTGAGCAAACCAGCATGGATGTGGGGAGCCGAGATGGGAGCAAACGATAAGAATGTGGTCATCGGCAACGAAGCAGTATGGACAAACTACTGCGCTAAGGATGCGGATGCTACACGCAAGCGTTTATTAGGGACAGACTTAGTGCGTCTTGGATTAGAGAGAGGGGATACTGCTGAAGGGGCACTTGATATTATAACAGCACTTCTTGAAAAGTATGGTCAAGGTGGTCCTGCCGCTGAGGGAGATAGTAGTTATTTCCATCACAACTCTTTCTTAATAGCGGACCCCACAAGTGCTTGGATTCTGGAGACCAGTGGCAAATTATGGGCTGCTGAAAAAGTGGAATCTGGTTACAGAAATATATCAAATTGCCTTTAGCAACTCATCGCATGATGTTAAAAATAAATAAGTATATAGGCAACGATGCGTTTTAATTTATTTATATTAGATTTTTTTTTTATTAAATGAACAATTACAGACTGAATTGTTTGGTGATTATAGACTAGGTGAACTTTGAATTCAGGAATGTTATTATTTGACCCTATGTTTTGCATAACTGGCCAACATTTTTCATCTAATTTTAAAAACTCTGGGTCTGACCACCAGAGTGCGCTAGTGCCGATTTGTTGCGACTCGGCGTTATAAAAACAACTAAAAATGCTGTCCAAACACCCTAAATCTTGCGACACATTTGTTGTGATGCCGCCTCTAATCAAGAACAATACAGTTATATTTGGAAAAAACTCGGACCGCCCCAGTGAGGAGGTGCAAGAGGTCATTTATGTGAAAGGCGGACAGAGACGTAAAACACTAGAATGCACTTACATAAAAATAGCTGGAGTATCTCCAGTAAACTCCGTCATATTGAGCAAACCAGCATGGATGTGGGGAGCCGAGATGGGAGCAAACGATAAGAATGTGGTCATCGGCAAAGAAGCAGTATGGACAAACTACTGCGCTAAGGATGCGGATGCTACACGCAAGCGTTTATTAGGGACAGACTTAGTGCGTCTTGGATTAGAGAGAGGGGATACTGCTGAAGGGGCACTTGATATTATAACAGTACTTCTTGAAAAGTATGGTCAAGGTGGTCCTGCCGCTGAGGGAGATAGTAGTTATTTCCATCACAACTCTTTCTTAATAGCGGACCCCACAAGTGCTTGGATTCTGGAGACCAGTGGCAAATTATGGGCTGCTGAAAAAAAGGAATCTGGTTACAGAAATATATCAAATTGCCTTTAGCAACTCATCGCATGATGTTAAAAATAAATAAGTATATAGGCAACGATGCGTTTTAATTTATTTATATTAGATTTTTTATTTATTAAATGAACAATTACAGACTGAATTGTTTGGTGATTATAGACTAGATGAACTTTGAATTCAGGAATGTTATTATTTGACCCTATGTTTTGCATAACTGGCCAACATTTTTCATCTAATTTTAAAAACTCTGGGTCTGACCACCAGAGTGCGCTAGTGCCGATTTGTTGCGACTCGGCGTTATAAAAACAACTAAAAATGCTGTCCAAACACCCTAAATCTTGCGACACATTTGTTGTGATGCCGCCTCTAATCAAGAACAATACAGTTATATTTGGAAAAAACTCGGACCGCCCCAGTGAGGAGGTGCAAGAGGTCATTTATGTGAAAGGCGGACAGAGACGTAAAACACTAGAATGCACTTACATAAAAATAGCTGGAGTATCTCCAGTAAACTCCGTCATATTGAGCAAACCAGCATGGATGTGGGGAGCCGAGATGGGAGCAAACGATAAGAATGTGGTCATCGGCAACGAAGCAGTATGGACAAACTACTGCGCTAAGGATGCGGATGCTACACGCAAGCGTTTATTAGGGACAGACTTAGTGCGTCTTGGATTAGAGAGAGGGGATACTGCTGAAGGGGCACTTGATATTATAACAGCACTTCTTGAAAAGTATGGTCAAGGTGGTCCTGCCGCTGAGGGAGATAGTAGTTATTTCCATCACAACTCTTTCTTAATAGCGGACCCCACAAGTGCTTGGATTCTGGAGACCAGTGGCAAATTATGGGCTGCTGAAAAAGTGGAATCTGGTTACAGAAATATATCAAATTGCCTTTAGCAACTCATCGCATGATGTTAAAAATAAATAAGTATATAGGCAACGATGCGTTTTAATTGATTTATATTAGATTTTTTATTTATTAAATGAACAATTACAGACTGAATTGTTTGGTGATTATAGACTAGATGAACTTTGAATTCAGGAATGTTATTATTTGACCCTATGTTTTGCATAACTGGCCAACATTTTTCATCTAATTTTAAAAACTCTGGGTCTGACCACCAGAGTGCGCTAGTGCCGATTTGTTGCGACTCGGCGTTATAAAAACAACTAAAAATGCTGTCCAAACACCCTAAATCTTGCGACACATTTGTTGTGATGCCGCCTCTAATCAAGAACAATACAGTTATATTTGGAAAAAACTCGGACCGCCCCAGTGAGGAGGTGCAAGAGGTCATTTATGTGAAAGGCGGACAGAGACGTAAAACACTAGAATGCACTTACATAAAAATAGCTGGAGTATCTCCAGTAAACTCCGTCATATTGAGCAAACCAGCATGGATGTGGGGAGCCGAGATGGGAGCAAACGATAAGAATGTGGTCATCGGCAACGAAGCAGTATGGACAAACTACTGCGCTAAGGATGCGGATGCTACACGCAAGCGTTTATTAGGGACAGACTTAGTGCGTCTTGGATTAGAGAGAGGGGATACTGCTGAAGGGGCACTTGATATTATAACAGCACTTCTTGAAAAGTATGGTCAAGGTGGTCCTGCCGCTGAGGGAGATAGTAGTTATTTCCATCACAACTCTTTCTTAATAGCGGACCCCACAAGTGCTTGGATTCTGGAGACCAGTGGCAAATTATGGGCTGCTGAAAAAGTGGAATCTGGTTACAGAAATATATCAAATTGCCTTTAGCAACTCATCGCATGATGTTAAAAATAAATAAGTATATAGGCAACGATGCGTTTTAATTTATTTATATTAGATTTTTTATTTATTAAATGAACAATTACAGACTGAATTGTTTGGTGATTATAGACTAGGTGAACTTTGAATTCAGGAATGTTATTATTTGACCCTATGTTTTGCATAACTGGCCAACATTTTTCATCTAATTTTAAAAACTCTGGGTCTGACCACCAGAGTGCGCTAGTGCCGATTTGTTGCGACTCGGCGTTATAAAAACAACTAAAAATGCTGTCCAAACACCCTAAATCTTGCGACACATTTGTTGTGATGCCGCCTCTAATCAAGAACAATACAGTTATATTTGGAAAAAACTCGGACCGCCCCAGTGAGGAGGTGCAAGAGGTCATTTATGTGAAAGGCGGACAGAGACGTAAAACACTAGAATGCACTTACATTAAAATAGCTGGAGTATCTCCAGTAAACTCCGTCATATTGAGCAAACCAGCATGGATGTGGGGAGCCGAGATGGGAGCAAACGATAAGAATGTGGTCATCGGCAAAGAAGCAGTATGGACAAA
This sequence comes from Phlogophora meticulosa, assembly GCA_905147745.2. Lineage (NCBI taxonomy): Eukaryota > Metazoa > Arthropoda > Insecta > Lepidoptera > Noctuidae > Phlogophora > Phlogophora meticulosa. The sequence continues at coordinate 1,154,851 of CAJHWW020000001.1, read as the reverse complement.
CTACTGCGCTAAGGATGCGGATACTACACGCAAGCGTTTATTAGGGACAGACTTAGTGCGTCTTGGATTAGAGAGAGGGGATACTGCTGAAGGGGCACTTGATATTATAACAGCACTTCTTGAAAAGTATGGTCAAGGTGGTCCTGCCGCTGAGGGAGATAGTAGTTATTTCCATCACAACTCTTTCTTAATAGCGGACCCCACAAGTGCTTGGATTCTGGAGACCAGTGGCAAATTATGGGCTGCTGAAAAAAAGGAATCTGGTTACAGAAATATATCAAATTGCCTTTAGCAACTCATCGCATGATGTTAAAAATAAATAAGTATATAGGCAACGATGCGTTTTAATTTATTTATATTAGATTTTTTATTTATTAAATGAACAATTACAGACTGAATTGTTTGGTGATTATAGACTAGATGAACTTTGAATTCAGGAATGTTATTATTTGACCCTATGTTTTGCATAACTGGCCAACATTTTTCATCTAATTTTAAAAACTCTGGGTCTGACCACCAGAGTGCGCTAGTACCGATTTGTTGCGACTCGGCGTTATAAAAACAACTAAAAATGCTGTCCAAACACCCTAAATCTTGCGACACATTTGTTGTGATGCCGCCTCTAATCAAGAACAATACAGTTATATTTGGAAAAAACTCGGACCGCCCCAGTGAGGAGGTGCAAGAGGTCATTTATGTGAAAGGCGGACAGAGACGTAAAACACTAGAATGCACTTACATAAAAATAGCTGGAGTATCTCCAGTAAACTCCGTCATATTGAGCAAACCAGCATGGATGTGGGGAGCCGAGATGGGAGCAAACGATAAGAATGTGGTCATCGGCAACGAAGCAGTATGGACAAACTACTGCGCTAAGGATGCGGATGCTACACGCAAGCGTTTATTAGGGACAGACTTAGTGCGTCTTGGATTAGAGAGAGGGGATACTGCTGAAGGGGCACTTGATATTATAACAGCACTTCTTGAAAAGTATGGTCAAGGTGGTCCTGCCGCTGAGGGAGATAGTAGTTATTTCCATCACAACTCTTTCTTAATAGCGGACCCCACAAGTGCTTGGATTCTGGAGACCAGTGGCAAATTATGGGCTGCTGAAAAAGTGGAATCTGGTTACAGAAATATATCAAATTGCCTTTAGCAACTCATCGCATGATGTTAAAAATAAATAAGTATATAGGCAACGATGCGTTTTAATTTATTTATATTAGATTTTTTATTTATTAAATGAACAATTACAGACTGAATTGTTTGGTGATTATAGACTAGATGAACTTTGAATTCAGGAATGTTATTATTTGACCCTATGTTTTGCATAACTGGCCAACATTTTTCATCTAATTTTAAAAACTCTGGGTCTGACCACCAGAGTGCGCTAGTGCCGATTTGTTGCGACTCGGCGTTATAAAAACAACTAAAAATGCTGTCCAAACACCCTAAATCTTGCGACACATTTGTTGTGATGCCGCCTCTAATCAAGAACAATACAGTTATATTTGGAAAAAACTCGGACCGCCCCAGTGAGGAGGTGCAAGAGGTCATTTATGTGAAAGGCGGACAGAGACGTAAAACACTAGAATGCACTTACATAAAAATAGCTGGAGTATCTCCAGTAAACTCCGTCATATTGAGCAAACCAGCATGGATGTGGGGAGCCGAGATGGGAGCAAACGATAAGAATGTGGTCATCGGCAACGAAGCAGTATGGACAAACTACTGCGCTAAGGATGCGGATGCTACACGCAAGCGTTTATTAGGGACAGACTTAGTGCGTCTTGGATTAGAGAGAGGGGATACTGCTGAAGGGGCACTTGATATTATAACAGCACTTCTTGAAAAGTATGGTCAAGGTGGTCCTGCCGCTGAGGGAGATAGTAGTTATTTCCATCACAACTCTTTCTTAATAGCGGACCCCACAAGTGCTTGGATTCTGGAGACCAGTGGCAAATTATGGGCTGCTGAAAAAGTGGAATCTGGTTACAGAAATATATCAAATTGCCTTTAGCAACTCATCGCATGATGTTAAAAATAAATAAGTATATAGGCAACGATGCGTTTTAATTTATTTATATTAGATTTTTTATTTATTAAATGAACAATTACAGACTGAATTGTTTGGTGATTATAGACTAGATGAACTTTGAATTCAGGAATGTTATTATTTGACCCTATGTTTTGCATAACTGGCCAACATTTTTCATCTAATTTTAAAAACTCTGGGTCTGACCACCAGAGTGCGCTAGTGCCGATTTGTTGCGACTCGGCGTTATAAAAACAACTAAAAATGCTGTCCAAACACCCTAAATCTTGCGACACATTTGTTGTGATGCCGCCTCTAATCAAGAACAATACAGTTATATTTGGAAAAAACTCGGACCGCCCCAGTGAGGAGGTGCAAGAGGTCATTTATGTGAAAGGCGGACAGAGACGTAAAACACTAGAATGCACTTACATAAAAATAGCTGGAGTATCTCCAGTAAACTCCGTCATATTGAGCAAACCAGCATGGATGTGGGGAGCCGAGATGGGAGCAAACGATAAGAATGTGGTCATCGGCAACGAAGCAGTATGGACAAACTACTGCGCTAAGGATGCGGATGCTACACGCAAGCGTTTATTAGGGACAGACTTAGTGCGTCTTGGATTAGAGAGAGGGGATACTGCTGAAGGGGCACTTGATATTATAACAGCACTTCTTGAAAAGTATGGTCAAGGTGGTCCTGCCGCTGAGGGAGATAGTAGTTATTTCCATCACAACTCTTTCTTAATAGCGGACCCCACAAGTGCTTGGATTCTGGAGACCAGTGGCAAATTATGGGCTGCTGAAAAAGTGGAATCTGGTTACAGAAATATATCAAATTGCCTTTAGCAACTCATCGCATGATGTTAAAAATAAATAAGTATATAGGCAACGATGCGTTTTAATTTATTTATATTAGATTTTTTATTTATTAAATGAACAATTACAGACTGAATTGTTTGGTGATTATAGACTAGATGAACTTTGAATTCAGGAATGTTATTATTTGACCCTATGTTTTGCATAACTGGCCAACATTTTTCATCTAATTTTAAAAACTCTGGGTCTGACCACCAGAGTGCGCTAGTACCGATTTGTTCCGACTCGGCGTTATAAAAACAACTAAAAATGCTGTCCAAACACCCTAAATCTTGCGACACATTTGTTGTGATGCCGCCTCTAATCAAGAACAATACAGTTATATTTGGAAAAAACTCGGACCGCCCCAGTGAGGAGGTGCAAGAGGTCATTTATGTGAAAGGCGGACAGAGACGTAAAACACTAGAATGCACTTACATAAAAATAGCTGGAGTATCTCCAGTAAACTCCGTCATATTGAGCAAACCAGCATGGATGTGGGGAGCCGAGATGGGAGCAAACGATAAGAATGTGGTCATCGGCAACGAAGCAGTATGGGCAAACTACTGCGCTAAGGATGCGGATGCTACACGCAAGCGTTTATTAGGGACAGACTTAGTGCGTCTTGGATTAGAGAGAGGGGATACTGCTGAAGGGGCACTTGATATTATAACAGCACTTCTTGAAAAGTATGGTCAAGGTGGTCCTGCCGCTGAGGGAGATAGTAGTTATTTCCATCACAACTCTTTCTTAATAGCGGACCCCACAAGTGCTTGGATTCTGGAGACCAGTGGCAAATTATGGGCTGCTGAAAAAGTGGAATCTGGTTACAGAAATATATCAAATTGCCTTTAGCAACTCATCGCATGATGTTAAAAATAAATAAGTATATAGGCAACGATGCGTTTTAATTTATTTATATTAGATTTTTTATTTATTAAATGAACAATTACAGACTGAATTGTTTGGTGATTATAGACTAGATGAACTTTGAATTCAGGAATGTTATTATTTGACCCTATGTTTTGCATAACTGGCCATCATTTTTCATCTAATTTTAAAAACTCTGGGTCTGACCACCAGAGTGCGCTAGTGCCGATTTGTTGCGACTCGGCGTTATAAAAACAACTAAAAATGCTGTCCAAACACCCTAAATCTTGCGACACATTTGTTGTGATGCCGCCTCTAATCAAGAACAATACAGTTATATTTGGAAAAAACTCGGACCGCCCCAGTGAGGAGGTGCAAGAGGTCATTTATGTGAAAGGCGGACAGAGACGTAAAACACTAGAATGCACTTACATAAAAATAGCTGGAGTATCTCCAGTAAACTCCGTCATATTGAGCAAACCAGCATGGATGTGGGGAGCCGAGATGGGAGCAAACGATAAGAATGTGGTCATCGGCAACGAAGCAGTATGGACAAACTACTGCGCTAAGGATGCGGATGCTACACGCAAGCGTTTATTAGGGACAGACTTAGTGCGTCTTGGATTAGAGAGAGGGGATACTGCTGAAGGGGCACTTGATATTATAACAGCACTTCTTGAAAAGTATGGTCAAGGTGGTCCTGCCGCTGAGGGAGATAGTAGTTATTTCCATCACAACTCTTTCTTAATAGCGGACCCCACAAGTGCTTGGATTCTGGAGACCAGTGGCAAATTATGGGCTGCTGAAAAAGTGGAATCTGGTTACAGAAATATATCAAATTGCCTTTAGCAACTCATCGCATGATGTTAAAAATAAATAAGTATATAGGCAACGATGCGTTTTAATTTATTTATATTAGATTTTTTATTTATTAAATGAACAATTACAGACTGAATTGTTTGGTGATTATAGACTAGGTGAACTTTGAATTCAGGAATGTTATTATTTGACCCTATGTTTTGCATAACTGGCCAACATTTTTCATCTAATTTTAAAAACTCTGGGTCTGACCACCAGAGTGCGCTAGTGCCGATTTGTTGCGACTCGGCGTTATAAAAACAACTAAAAATGCTGTCCAAACACCCTAAATCTTGCGACACATTTGTTGTGATGCCGTCTCTAATCAAGAACAATACAGTTATATTTGGAAAAAACTCGGACCGCCCCAGTGAGGAGGTGCAAGAGGTCATTTATGTGAAAGGCGGACAGAGACGTAAAACACTAGAATGCACTTACATAAAAATAGCTGGAGTATCTCCAGTAAACTCCGTCATATTGAGCAAACCAGCATGGATGTGGGGAGCCGAGATGGGAGCAAACGATAAGAATGTGGTCATCGGCAACGAAGCAGTATGGACAAACTACTGCGCTAAGGATGCGGATGCTACACGCAAGCGTTTATTAGGGACAGACTTAGTGCGTCTTGGATTAGAGAGAGGGGATACTGCTGAAGGGGCACTTGATATTATAACAGCACTTCTTGAAAAGTATGGTCAAGGTGGTCCTGCCGCTGAGGGAGATAGTAGTTATTTCCATCACAACTCTTTCTTAATAGCGGACCCCACAAGTGCTTGGATTCTGGAGACCAGTGGCAAATTATGGGCTGCTGAAAAAGTGGAATCTGGTTACAGAAATATATCAAATTGCCTTTAGCAACTCATCGCATGATGTTAAAAATAAATAAGTATATAGGCAACGATGCGTTTTAATTTATTTATATTAGATTTTTTATTTATTAAATGAACAATTACAGACTGAATTGTTTGGTGATTATAGACTAGATGAACTTTGAATTCAGGAATGTTATTATTTGACCCTATGTTTTGCATAACTGGCCAACATTTTTCATCTAATTTTAAAAACTCTGGGTCTGACCACCAGAGTGCGCTAGTGCCGATTTGTTGCGACTCGGCGTTATAAAAACAACTAAAAATGCTGTCCAAACACCCTAAATCTTGCGACACATTTGTTGTGATGCCGCCTCTAATCAAGAACAATACAGTTATATTTGGAAAAAACTCGGACCGCCCCAGTGAGGAGGTGCAAGAGTGTGAAAGGCGGACAGAGACGTAAAACACTAGAATGCACTTACATAAAAATAGCTGGAGTATCTCCAGTAAACTCCGTCATATTGAGCAAACCAGCATGGATGTGGGGAGCCGAGATGGGAGCAAACGATAAGAATGTGGTCATCGGCAACGAAGCAGTATGGACAAACTACTGCGCTAAGGATGCGGATGCTACACGCAAGCGTTTATTAGGGACAGACTTAGTGCGTCTTGGATTAGAGAGAGGGGATACTGCTGAAGGAGCACTTGATATTATAACAGCACTTCTTGAAAAGTATGGTCAAGGTGGTCCTGCCGCTGAGGGAGATAGTAGTTATTTCCATCACAACTCTTTCTTAATAGCGGACCCCACAAGTGCTTGGATTCTGGAGACCAGTGGCAAATTATGGGCTGCTGAAAAAGTGGAATCTGGTTACAGAAATATATCAAATTGCCTTTAGCAACTCATCGCATGATGTTAAAAATAAATAAGTATATAGGCAACGATGCGTTTTAATTTATTTATATTAGATTTTTTATTTATTAAATGAACAATTACAGACTGAATTGTTTGGTGATTATAGACTAGATGAACTTTGAATTCAGGAATGTTATTATTTGACCCTATGTTTTGCATAACTGGCCAACATTTTTCATCTAATTTTAAAAACTCTGGGTCTGACCACCAGAGTGCGCTAGTACCGATTTGTTGCGACTCGGCGTTATAAAAACAACTAAAAATGCTGTACAAACACCCTAAATCTTGCGACACATTTGTTGTGATGCCGCCTCTAATCAAGAACAATACAGTTATATTTGGAAAAAACTCGGACCGCCCCAGTGAGGAGGTGCAAGAGGTCATTTATGTGAAAGGCGGACAGAGACGTAAAACACTAGAATGCACTTACATAAAAATAGCTGGAGTATCTCCAGTAAACTCCGTCATATTGAGCAAACCAGCATGGATGTGGGGAGCCGAGATGGGAGCAAACGATAAGAATGTGGTCATCGGCAACGAAGCAGTATGGACAAACTACTGCGCTAAGGATGCGGATGCTACACGCAAGCGTTTATTAGGGACAGACTTAGTGCGTCTTGGATTAGAGAGAGGGGATACTGCTGAAGGGGCACTTGATATTATAACAGCACTTCTTGAAAAGTATGGTCAAGGTGGTCCTGCCGCTGAGGGAGATAGTAGTTATTTCCATCACAACTCTTTCTTAATAGCGGACCCCACAAGTGCTTGGATTCTGGAGACCAGTGGCAAATTATGGGCTGCTGAAAAAGTGGAATCTGGTTACAGAAATATATCAAATTGCCTTTAGCAACTCATCGCATGATGTTAAAAATAAATAAGTATATAGGCAACGATGCGTTTTAATTTATTTATATTAGATTTTTTATTTATTAAATGAACAATTACAGACTGAATTGTTTGGTGATTATAGACTAGATGAACTTTGAATTCAGGAATGTTATTATTTGACCCTATGTTTTGCATAACTGGCCAACATTTTTCATCTAATTTTAAAAACTCTGGGTCTGACCACCAGAGTGCGCTAGTGCCGATTTGTTGCGACTCGGCGTTATAAAAACAACTAAAAATGCTGTCCAAACACCCTAAATCTTGCGACACATTTGTTGTGATGCCGCCTCTAATCAAGAACAATACAGTTATATTTGGAAAAAACTCGGACCGCCCCAGTGAGGAGGTGCAAGAGGTCATTTATGTGAAAGGCGGACAGAGACGTAAAACACTAGAATGCACTTACATAAAAATAGCTGGAGTATCTCCAGTAAACTCCGTCATATTGAGCAAACCAGCATGGATGTGGGGAGCCGAGATGGGAGCAAACGATAAGAATGTGGTCATCGGCAACGAAGCAGTATGGACAAACTACTGCGCTAAGGATGCGGATGCTACACGCAAGCGTTTATTAGGGACAGACTCAGTGCGTCTTGGATTAGAGAGAGGGGATACTGCTGAAGGGGCACTTGATATTATAACAGCACTTCTTGAAAAGTATGGTCAAGGTGGTCCTGCCGCTGAGGGAGATAGTAGTTATTTCCATCACAACTCTTTCTTAATAGCGGACCCCACAAGTGCTTGGATTCTGGAGACCAGTGGCAAATTATGGGCTGCTGAAAAAGTGGAATCTGGTTACAGAAATATATCAAATTGCCTTTAGCAACTCATCGCATGATGTTAAAAATAAATAAGTATATAGGCAACGATGCGTTTTAATTTATTTATATTAGATTTTTTATTTATTAAATGAACAATTACAGACTGAATTGTTTGGTGATTATAGACTAGGTGAACTTTGAATTCAGGAATGTTATTATTTGACCCTATGTTTTGCATAACTGGCCAACATTTTTCATCTAATTTTAAAAACTCTGGGTCTGACCACCAGAGTGCGCTAGTGCCGATTTGTTGCGAGTCGGCGTTATAAAAACAACTAAAAATGCTGTCCAAACACCCTAAATCTTGCGACACATTTGTTGTGATGCCGTCTCTAATCAAGAACAATACAGTTATATTTGGAAAAAACTCGGACCGCCCCAGTGAGGAGGTGCAAGAGGTCATTTATGTGAAAGGCGGACAGAGACGTAAAACACTAGAATGCACTTACATAAAAATAGCTGGAGTATCTCCAGTAAACTCCGTCATATTGAGCAAACCAGCATGGATGTGGGGAGCCGAGATGGGAGCAAACGATAAGAATGTGGTCATCGGCAACGAAGCAGTATGGACAAACTACTGCGCTAAGGATGCGGATGCTACACGCAAGCGTTTATTAGGGACAGACTTAGTGCGTCTTGGATTAGAGAGAGGGGATACTGCTGAAGGGGCACTTGATATTATAACAGCACTTCTTGAAAAGTATGGTCAAGGTGGTCCTGCCGCTGAGGGAGATAGTAGTTATTTCCATCACAACTCTTTCTTAATAGCGGACCCCACAAGTGCTTGGATTCTGGAGACCAGTGGCAAATTATGGGCTGCTGAAAAAGTGGAATCTGGTTACAGAAATATATCAAATTGCCTTTAGCAACTCATCGCATGATGTTAAAAATAAATAAGTATATAGGCAACGATGCGTTTTAATTTATTTATATTAGATTTTTTATTTATTAAATGAACAATTACAGACTGAATTGTTTGGTGATTATAGACTAGATGAACTTTGAATTCAGGAATGTTATTATTTGACCCTATGTTTTGCATAACTGGCCAACATTTTTCATCTAATTTTAAAAACTCTGGGTCTGACCACCAGAGTGCGCTAGTGCCGATTTGTTGCGACTCGGCGTTATAAAAACAACTAAAAATGCTGTCCAAACACCCTAAATCTTGCGACACATTTGTTGTGATGCCGCCTCTAATCAAGAACAATACAGTTATATTTGGAAAAAACTCGGACCGCCCCAGTGAGGAGGTGCAAGAGGTCATTTATGTGAAAGGCGGACAGAGACGTAAAACACTAGAATGCTCTTACATAAAAATAGCTGGAGTATCTCCAGTAAACTCCGTCATATTGAGCAAACCAGCATGGATGTGGGGAGCCGAGATGGGAGCAAACGATAAGAATGTGGTCATCGGCAACGAAGCAGTATGGACAAACTACTGCGCTAAGGATGCGGATGCTACACGCAAGCGTTTATTAGGGACAGACTTAGTGCGTCTTGGATTAGAGAGAGGGGATACTGCTGAAGGGGCACTTGATATTATAACAGCACTTCTTGAAAAGTATGGTCAAGGTGGTCCTGCCGCTGAGGGAGATAGTAGTTATTTCCATCACAACTCTTTCTTAATAGCGGACCCCACAAGTGCTTGGATTCTGGAGACCAGTGGCAAATTATGGGCTGCTGAAAAAGTGGAATCTGGTTACAGAAATATATCAAATTGCCTTTAGCAACTCATCGCATGATGTTAAAAATAAATAAGTATATAGGCAACGATGCGTTTTAATTTATTTATATTAGATTTTTTATTTATTAAATGAACAATTACAGACTGAATTGTTTGGTGATTATAGACTAGATGAACTTTGAATTCAGGAATGTTATTATTTGACCCTATGTTTTGCATAACTGGCCAACATTTTTCATCTAATTTTAAAAACTCTGGGTCTGACCACCAGAGTGCGCTAGTGCCGATTTGTTGCGACTCGGCGTTATAAAAACAACTAAAAATGCTGTCCAAACACCCTAAATCTTGCGACACATTTGTTGTGATGCCGCCTCTAATCAAGAACAATACAGTTATATTTGGAAAAAACTCGGACCGCCCCAGTGAGGAGGTGCAAGAGGTCATTTATGTGAAAGGCGGACAGAGACGTAAAACACTAGAATGCACTTACATAAAAATAGCTGGAGTATCTCCAGTAAACTCCGTCATATTGAGCAAACCAGCATGGATGTGGGGAGCCGAGATGGGAGCAAACGATAAGAATGTGGTCATCGGCAAAGAAGCAGTATGGACAAACTACTGCGCTAAGGATGCGGATGCTACACGCAAGCGTTTATTAGGGACAGACTTAGTGCGTCTTGGATTAGAGAGAGGGGATACTGCTGAAGGGGCACTTGATATTATAACAGCACTTCTTGAAAAGTATGGTCAAGGTGGTCCTGCCGCTGAGGGAGATAGTAGTTATTTCCATCACAACTCTTTCTTAATAGCGGACCCCACAAGTGCTTGGATTCTGGAGACCAGTGGCAAATTATGGGCTGCTGAAAAAGTGGAATCTGGTTACAGAAATATATCAAATTGCCTTTAGCAACTCATCGCATGATGTTAAAAATAAATAAGTATATAGGCAACGATGCGTTTTAATTTATTTATATTAGATTTTTTATTTATTAAATGAACAATTACAGACTGAATTGTTTGGTGATTATAGACTAGATGAACTTTGAATTCAGGAATGTTATTATTTGACCCTATGTTTTGCATAACTGGCCAACATTTTTCATCTAATTTTAAAAACTCTGGGTCTGACCACCAGAGTGCGCTAGTGCCGATTTGTTGCGACTCGGCGTTATAAAAACAACTAAAAATGCTGTCCAAACACCCTAAATCTTGCGACACATTTGTTGTGATGCCGTCTCTAATCAAGAACAATACAGTTATATTTGGAAAAAACTCGGACCGCCCCAGTGAGGAGGTGCAAGAGGTCATTTATGTGAAAGGCGGACAGAGACGTAAAACACTAGAATGCACTTACATAAAAATAGCTGGAGTATCTCCAGTAAACTCCGTCATATTGAGCAAACCAGCATGGATGTGGGGAGCCGAGATGGGAGCAAACGATAAGAATGTGGTCATCGGCAACGAAGCAGTATGGACAAACTACTGCGCTAAGGATGCGGATGCTACACGCAAGCGTTTATTAGGGACAGACTTAGTGCGTCTTGGATTAGAGAGAGGGGATACTGCTGAAGGGGCACTTGATATTATAACAGCACTTCTTGAAAAGTATGGTCAAGGTGGTCCTGCCGCTGAGGGAGATAGTAGTTATTTCCATCACAACTCTTTCTTAATAGCGGACCCCACAAGTGCTTGGATTCTGGAGACCAGTGGCAAATTATGGGCTGCTGAAAAAGTGGAATCTGGTTACAGAAATATATCAAATTGCCTTTAGCAACTCATCGCATGATGTTAAAAATAAATAAGTATATAGGCAACGATGCGTTTTAATTTATTTATATTAGATTTTTTATTTATTAAATGAACAATTACAGACTGAATTGTTTGGTGATTATAGACTAGATGAACTTTGAATTCAGGAATGTTATTATTTGACCCTATGTTTTGCATAACTGGCCAACATTTTTCATCTAATTTTAAAAACTCTGGGTCTGACCACCAGAGTGCGCTAGTGCCGATTTGTTGCGACTCGGCGTTATAAAAACAACTAAAAATGCTGTCCAAACACCCTAAATCTTGCGACACATTTGTTGTGATGCCGCCTCTAATCAAGAACAATACAGTTATATTTGGAAAAAACTCGGACCGCCCCAGTGAGGAGGTGCAAGAGGTCATTTATGTGAAAGGCGGACAGAGACGTAAAACACTAGAATGCACTTACATAAAAATAGCTGGAGTATCTCCAGTAAACTCCGTCATATTGAGCAAACCAGCATGGATGTGGGGAGCCGAGATGGGAGCAAACGATAAGAATGTGGTCATCGGCAACGAAGCAGTATGGACAAACTACTGCGCTAAGGATGCGGATGCTACACGCAAGCGTTTATTAGGGACAGACTTAGTGCGTCTTGGATTAGAGAGAGGGGATACTGCTGAAGGGGCACTTGATATTATAACAGCACTTCTTGAAAAGTATGGTCAAGGTGGTCCTGCCGCTGAGGGAGATAGTAGTTATTTCCATCACAACTCTTTCTTAATAGCGGACCCCACAAGTGCTTGGATTCTGGAGACCAGTGGCAAATTATGGGCTGCTGAAAAAGTGGAATCTGGTTACAGAAATATATCAAATTGCCTTTAGCAACTCATCGCATGATGTTAAAAATAAATAAGTATATAGGCAACGATGCGTTTTAATTTATTTATATTAGATTTTTTATTTATTAAATGAACAATTACAGACTGAATTGTTTGGTGATTATAGACTAGATGAACTTTGAATTCAGGAATGTTATTATTTGACCCTATGTTTTGCATAACTGGCCAACATTTTTCATCTAATTTTAAAAACTCTGGGTCTGACCACCAGAGTGCGCTAGTACCGATTTGTTGCGACTCGGCGTTATAAAAACAACTAAAAATGCTGTCCAAACACCCTAAATCTTGCGACACATTTGTTGTGATGCCGCCTCTAATCAAGAACAATACAGTTATATTTGGAAAAAACTCGGACCGCCCCAGTGAGGAGGTGCAAGAGGTCATTTATGTGAAAGGCGGACAGAGACGTAAAACACTAGAATGCACTTACATAAAAATAGCTGGAGTATCTCCAGTAAACTCCGTCATATTGAGCAAACCAGCATGGATGTGGGGAGCCGAGATGGGAGCAAACGATAAGAATGTGGTCATCGGCAACGAAGCAGTATGGACAAACTACTGCGCTAAGGATGCGGATGCTACACGCAAGCGTTTATTAGGGACAGACTTAGTGCGTCTTGGATTAGAGAGAGGGGATACTGCTGAAGGGGCACTTGATATTATAACAGCACTTCTTGAAAAGTATGGTCAAGGTGGTCCTGCCGCTGAGGGAGATAGTAGTTATTTCCATCACAACTCTTTCTTAATAGCGGACCCCACAAGTGCTTGGATTCTGGAGACCAGTGGCAAATTATGGGCTGCTGAAAAAGTGGAATCTGGTTACAGAAATATATCAAATTGCCTTTAGCAACTCATCGCATGATGTTAAAAATAAATAAGTATATAGGCAACGATGCGTTTTAATTTATTTATATTAGATTTTTTATTTATTAAATGAACAATTACAGACTGAATTGTTTGGTGATTATAGACTAGATGAACTTTGAATTCAGGAATGTTATTATTTGACCCTATGTTTTGCATAACTGGCCAACATTTTTCATCTAATTTTAAAAACTCTGGGTCTGACCACCAGAGTGCGCTAGTACCGATTTGTTCCGACTCGGCGTTATAAAAACAACTAAAAATGCTGTCCAAACACCCTAAATCTTGCGACACATTTGTTGTGATGCCGCCTCTAATCAAGAACAATACAGTTATATTTGGAAAAAACTCGGACCGCCCCAGTGAGGAGGTGCAAGAGGTCATTTATGTGAAAGGCGGACAGAGACGTAAAACACTAGAATGCACTTACATAAAAATAGCTGGAGTATCTCCAGTAAACTCCGTCATATTGAGCAAACCAGCATGGATGTGGGGAGCCGAGATGGGAGCAAACGATAAGAATGTGGTCATCGGCAACGAAGCAGTATGGGCAAACTACTGCGCTAAGGATGCGGATGCTACACGCAAGCGTTTATTAGGGACAGACTTAGTGCGTCTTGGATTAGAGAGAGGGGATACTGCTGAAGGGGCACTTGATATTATAACAGCACTTCTTGAAAAGTATGGTCAAGGTGGTCCTGCCGCTGAGGGAGATAGTAGTTATTTCCATCACAACTCTTTCTTAATAGCGGACCCCACAAGTGCTTGGATTCTGGAGACCAGTGGCAAATTATGGGCTGCTGAAAAAGTGGAATCTGGTTACAGAAATATATCAAATTGCCTTTAGCAACTCATCGCATGATGTTAAAAATAAATAAGTATATAGGCAACGATGCGTTTTAATTTATTTATATTAGATTTTTTATTTATTAAATGAACAATTACAGACTGAATTGTTTGGTGATTATAGACTAGATGAACTTTGAATTCAGGAATGTTATTATTTGACCCTATGTTTTGCATAACTGGCCATCATTTTTCATCTAATTTTAAAAACTCTGGGTCTGACCACCAGAGTGCGCTAGTGCCGATTTGTTGCGACTCGGCGTTATAAAAACAACTAAAAATGCTGTCCAAACACCCTAAATCTTGCGACACATTTGTTGTGATGCCGCCTCTAATCAAGAACAATACAGTTATATTTGGAAAAAACTCGGACCGCCCCAGTGAGGAGGTGCAAGAGGTCATTTATGTGAAAGGCGGACAGAGACGTAAAACACTAGAATGCACTTACATAAAAATAGCTGGAGTATCTCCAGTAAACTCCGTCATATTGAGTAAACCAGCATGGATGTGGGGAGCCGAGATGGGAGCAAACGATAAGAATGTGGTCATCGGCAACGAAGCAGTATGGACAAACTACTGCGCTAAGGATGCGGATGCTACACGCAAGCGTTTATTAGGGACAGACTTAGTGCGTCTTGGATTAGAGAGAGGGGATACTGCTGAAGGGGCACTTGATATTATAACAGCACTTCTTGAAAAGTATGGTCAAGGTGGTCCTGCCGCTGAGGGAGATAGTAGTTATTTCCATCACAACTCTTTCTTAATAGCGGACCCCACAAGTGCTTGGATTCTGGAGACCAGTGGCAAATTATGGGCTGCTGAAAAAGTGGAATCTGGTTACAGAAATATATCAAATTGCCTTTAGCAACTCATCGCATGATGTTAAAAATAAATAAGTATATAGGCAACGATGCGTTTTAATTTATTTATATTAGATTTTTTATTTATTAAATGAACAATTACAGACTGAATTGTTTGGTGATTATAGACTAGGTGAACTTTGAATTCAGGAATGTTATTATTTGACCCTATGTTTTGCATAACTGGCCAACATTTTTCATCTAATTTTAAAAACTCTGGGTCTGACCACCAGAGTGCGCTAGTGCCGATTTGTTGCGACTCGGCGTTATAAAAACAACTAAAAATGCTGTCCAAACACCCTAAATCTTGCGACACATTTGTTGTGATGCCGTCTCTAATCAAGAACAATACAGTTATATTTGGAAAAAACTCGGACCGCCCCAGTGAGGAGGTGCAAGAGGTCATTTATGTGAAAGGCGGACAGAGACGTAAAACACTAGAATGCACTTACATAAAAATAGCTGGAGTATCTCCAGTAAACTCCGTCATATTGAGCAAACCAGCATGGATGTGGGGAGCCGAGATGGGAGCAAACGATAAGAATGTGGTCATCGGCAACGAAGCAGTATGGACAAACTACTGCGCTAAGGATGCGGATGCTACACGCAAGCGTTTATTAGGGACAGACTTAGTGCGTCTTGGATTAGAGAGAGGGGATACTGCTGAAGGGGCACTTGATATTATAACAGCACTTCTTGAAAAGTATGGTCAAGGTGGTCCTGCCGCTGAGGGAGATAGTAGTTATTTCCATCACAACTCTTTCTTAATAGCGGACCCCACAAGTGCTTGGATTCTGGAGACCAGTGGCAAATTATGGGCTGCTGAAAAAGTGGAATCTGGTTACAGAAATATATCAAATTGCCTTTAGCAACTCATCGCATGATGTTAAAAATAAATAAGTATATAGGCAACGATGCGTTTTAATTTATTTATATTAGATTTTTTATTTATTAAATGAACAATTACAGACTGAATTGTTTGGTGATTATAGACTAGATGAACTTTGAATTCAGGAATGTTATTATTTGACCCTATGTTTTGCATAACTGGCCAACATTTTTCATCTAATTTTAAAAACTCTGGGTCTGACCACCAGAGTGCGCTAGTGCCGATTTGTTGCGACTCGGCGTTATAAAAACAACTAAAAATGCTGTCCAAACACCCTAAATCTTGCGACACATTTGTTGTGATGCCGCCTCTAATCAAGAACAATACAGTTATATTTGGAAAAAACTCGGACCGCCCCAGTGAGGAGGTGCAAGAGTGTGAAAGGCGGACAGAGACGTAAAACACTAGAATGCACTTACATAAAAATAGCTGGAGTATCTCCAGTAAACTCCGTCATATTGAGCAAACCAGCATGGATGTGGGGAGCCGAGATGGGAGCAAACGATAAGAATGTGGTCATCGGCAACGAAGCAGTATGGACAAACTACTGCGCTAAGGATGCGGATGCTACACGCAAGCGTTTATTAGGGACAGACTTAGTGCGTCTTGGATTAGAGAGAGGGGATACTGCTGAAGGAGCACTTGATATTATAACAGCACTTCTTGAAAAGTATGGTCAAGGTGGTCCTGCCGCTGAGGGAGATAGTAGTTATTTCCATCACAACTCTTTCTTAATAGCGGACCCCACAAGTGCTTGGATTCTGGAGACCAGTGGCAAATTATGGGCTGCTGAAAAAGTGGAATCTGGTTACAGAAATATATCAAATTGCCTTTAGCAACTCATCGCATGATGTTAAAAATAAATAAGTATATAGGCAACGATGCGTTTTAATTTATTTATATTAGATTTTTTATTTATTAAATGAACAATTACAGACTGAATTGTTTGGTGATTATAGACTAGATGAACTTTGAATTCAGGAATGTTATTATTTGACCCTATGTTTTGCATAACTGGCCAACATTTTTCATCTAATTTTAAAAACTCTGGGTCTGACCACCAGAGTGCGCTAGTACCGATTTGTTGCGACTCGGCGTTATAAAAACAACTAAAAATGCTGTACAAACACCCTAAATCTTGCGACACATTTGTTGTGATGCCGCCTCTAATCAAGAACAATACAGTTATATTTGGAAAAAACTCGGACCGCCCCAGTGAGGAGGTGCAAGAGGTCATTTATGTGAAAGGCGGACAGAGACGTAAAACACTAGAATGCACTTACATAAAAATAGCTGGAGTATCTCCAGTAAACTCCGTCATATTGAGCAAACCAGCATGGATGTGGGGAGCCGAGATGGGAGCAAACGATAAGAATGTGGTCATCGGCAACGAAGCAGTATGGACAAACTACTGCGCTAAGGATGCGGATGCTACACGCAAGCGTTTATTAGGGACAGACTTAGTGCGTCTTGGATTAGAGAGAGGGGATACTGCTGAAGGGGCACTTGATATTATAACAGCACTTCTTGAAAAGTATGGTCAAGGTGGTCCTGCCGCTGAGGGAGATAGTAGTTATTTCCATCACAACTCTTTCTTAATAGCGGACCCCACAAGTGCTTGGATTCTGGAGACCAGTGGCAAATTATGGGCTGCTGAAAAAGTGGAATCTGGTTACAGAAATATATCAAATTGCCTTTAGCAACTCATCGCATGATGTTAAAAATAAATAAGTATATAGGCAACGATGCGTTTTAATTTATTTATATTAGATTTTTTATTTATTAAATGAACAATTACAGACTGAATTGTTTGGTGATTATAGACTAGATGAACTTTGAATTCAGGAATGTTATTATTTGACCCTATGTTTTGCATAACTGGCCAACATTTTTCATCTAATTTTAAAAACTCTGGGTCTGACCACCAGAGTGCGCTAGTGCCGATTTGTTGCGACTCGGCGTTATAAAAACAACTAAAAATGCTGTCCAAACACCCTAAATCTTGCGACACATTTGTTGTGATGCCGCCTCTAATCAAGAACAATACAGTTATATTTGGAAAAAACTCGGACCGCCCCAGTGAGGAGGTGCAAGAGGTCATTTATGTGAAAGGCGGACAGAGACGTAAAACACTAGAATGCACTTACATAAAAATAGCTGGAGTATCTCCAGTAAACTCCGTCATATTGAGCAAACCAGCATGGATGTGGGGAGCCGAGATGGGAGCAAACGATAAGAATGTGGTCATCGGCAACGAAGCAGTATGGACAAACTACTGCGCTAAGGATGCGGATGCTACACGCAAGCGTTTATTAGGGACAGACTCAGTGCGTCTTGGATTAGAGAGAGGGGATACTGCTGAAGGGGCACTTGATATTATAACAGCACTTCTTGAAAAGTATGGTCAAGGTGGTCCTGCCGCTGAGGGAGATAGTAGTTATTTCCATCACAACTCTTTCTTAATAGCGGACCCCACAAGTGCTTGGATTCTGGAGACCAGTGGCAAATTATGGGCTGCTGAAAAAGTGGAATCTGGTTACAGAAATATATCAAATTGCCTTTAGCAACTCATCGCATGATGTTAAAAATAAATAAGTATATAGGCAACGATGCGTTTTAATTTATTTATATTAGATTTTTTATTTATTAAATGAACAATTACAGACTGAATTGTTTGGTGATTATAGACTAGGTGAACTTTGAATTCAGGAATGTTATTATTTGACCCTATGTTTTGCATAACTGGCCAACATTTTTCATCTAATTTTAAAAACTCTGGGTCTGACCACCAGAGTGCGCTAGTGCCGATTTGTTGCGAGTCGGCGTTATAAAAACAACTAAAAATGCTGTCCAAACACCCTAAATCTTGCGACACATTTGTTGTGATGCCGTCTCTAATCAAGAACAATACAGTTATATTTGGAAAAAACTCGGACCGCCCCAGTGAGGAGGTGCAAGAGGTCATTTATGTGAAAGGCGGACAGAGACGTAAAACACTAGAATGCACTTACATAAAAATAGCTGGAGTATCTCCAGTAAACTCCGTCATATTGAGCAAACCAGCATGGATGTGGGGAGCCGAGATGGGAGCAAACGATAAGAATGTGGTCATCGGCAACGAAGCAGTATGGACAAACTACTGCGCTAAGGATGCGGATGCTACACGCAAGCGTTTATTAGGGACAGACTTAGTGCGTCTTGGATTAGAGAGAGGGGATACTGCTGAAGGGGCACTTGATATTATAACAGCACTTCTTGAAAAGTATGGTCAAGGTGGTCCTGCCGCTGAGGGAGATAGTAGTTATTTCCATCACAACTCTTTCTTAATAGCGGACCCCACAAGTGCTTGGATTCTGGAGACCAGTGGCAAATTATGGGCTGCTGAAAAAGTGGAATCTGGTTACAGAAATATATCAAATTGCCTTTAGCAACTCATCGCATGATGTTAAAAATAAATAAGTATATAGGCAACGATGCGTTTTAATTTATTTATATTAGATTTTTTATTTATTAAATGAACAATTACAGACTGAATTGTTTGGTGATTATAGACTAGATGAACTTTGAATTCAGGAATGTTATTATTTGACCCTATGTTTTGCATAACTGGCCAACATTTTTCATCTAATTTTAAAAACTCTGGGTCTGACCACCAGAGTGCGCTAGTGCCGATTTGTTGCGACTCGGCGTTATAAAAACAACTAAAAATGCTGTCCAAACACCCTAAATCTTGCGACACATTTGTTGTGATGCCGCCTCTAATCAAGAACAATACAGTTATATTTGGAAAAAACTCGGACCGCCCCAGTGAGGAGGTGCAAGAGGTCATTTATGTGAAAGGCGGACAGAGACGTAAAACACTAGAATGCTCTTACATAAAAATAGCTGGAGTATCTCCAGTAAACTCCGTCATATTGAGCAAACCAGCATGGATGTGGGGAGCCGAGATGGGAGCAAACGATAAGAATGTGGTCATCGGCAACGAAGCAGTATGGACAAACTACTGCGCTAAGGATGCGGATGCTACACGCAAGCGTTTATTAGGGACAGACTTAGTGCGTCTTGGATTAGAGAGAGGGGATACTGCTGAAGGGGCACTTGATATTATAACAGCACTTCTTGAAAAGTATGGTCAAGGTGGTCCTGCCGCTGAGGGAGATAGTAGTTATTTCCATCACAACTCTTTCTTAATAGCGGACCCCACAAGTGCTTGGATTCTGGAGACCAGTGGCAAATTATGGGCTGCTGAAAAAGTGGAATCTGGTTACAGAAATATATCAAATTGCCTTTAGCAACTCATCGCATGATGTTAAAAATAAATAAGTATATAGGCAACGATGCGTTTTAATTTATTTATATTAGATTTTTTATTTATTAAATGAACAATTACAGACTGAATTGTTTGGTGATTATAGACTAGATGAACTTTGAATTCAGGAATGTTATTATTTGACCCTATGTTTTGCATAACTGGCCAACATTTTTCATCTAATTTTAAAAACTCTGGGTCTGACCACCAGAGTGCGCTAGTGCCGATTTGTTGCGACTCGGCGTTATAAAAACAACTAAAAATGCTGTCCAAACACCCTAAATCTTGCGACACATTTGTTGTGATGCCGCCTCTAATCAAGAACAATACAGTTATATTTGGAAAAAACTCGGACCGCCCCAGTGAGGAGGTGCAAGAGGTCATTTATGTGAAAGGCGGACAGAGACGTAAAACACTAGAATGCACTTACATAAAAATAGCTGGAGTATCTCCAGTAAACTCCGTCATATTGAGCAAACCAGCATGGATGTGGGGAGCCGAGATGGGAGCAAACGATAAGAATGTGGTCATCGGCAAAGAAGCAGTATGGACAAACTACTGCGCTAAGGATGCGGATGCTACACGCAAGCGTTTATTAGGGACAGACTTAGTGCGTCTTGGATTAGAGAGAGGGGATACTGCTGAAGGGGCACTTGATATTATAACAGCACTTCTTGAAAAGTATGGTCAAGGTGGTCCTGCCGCTGAGGGAGATAGTAGTTATTTCCATCACAACTCTTTCTTAATAGCGGACCCCACAAGTGCTTGGATTCTGGAGACCAGTGGCAAATTATGGGCTGCTGAAAAAGTGGAATCTGGTTACAGAAATATATCAAATTGCCTTTAGCAACTCATCGCATGATGTTAAAAATAAATAAGTATATAGGCAACGATGCGTTTTAATTTATTTATATTAGATTTTTTATTTATTAAATGAACAATTACAGACTGAATTGTTTGGTGATTATAGACTAGATGAACTTTGAATTCAGGAATGTTATTATTTGACCCTATGTTTTGCATAACTGGCCAACATTTTTCATCTAATTTTAAAAACTCTGGGTCTGACCACCAGAGTGCGCTAGTGCCGATTTGTTGCGACTCGGCGTTATAAAAACAACTAAAAATGCTGTCCAAACACCCTAAATCTTGCGACACATTTGTTGTGATGCCGTCTCTAATCAAGAACAATACAGTTATATTTGGAAAAAACTCGGACCGCCCCAGTGAGGAGGTGCAAGAGGTCATTTATGTGAAAGGCGGACAGAGACGTAAAACACTAGAATGCACTTACATAAAAATAGCTGGAGTATCTCCAGTAAACTCCGTCATATTGAGCAAACCAGCATGGATGTGGGGAGCCGAGATGGGAGCAAACGATAAGAATGTGGTCATCGGCAACGAAGCAGTATGGACAAACTACTGCGCTAAGGATGCGGATGCTACACGCAAGCGTTTATTAGGGACAGACTTAGTGCGTCTTGGATTAGAGAGAGGGGATACTGCTGAAGGGGCACTTGATATTATAACAGCACTTCTTGAAAAGTATGGTCAAGGTGGTCCTGCCGCTGAGGGAGATAGTAGTTATTTCCATCACAACTCTTTCTTAATAGCGGACCCCACAAGTGCTTGGATTCTGGAGACCAGTGGCAAATTATGGGCTGCTGAAAAAGTGGAATCTGGTTACAGAAATATATCAAATTGCCTTTAGCAACTCATCGCATGATGTTAAAAATAAATAAGTATATAGGCAACGATGCGTTTTAATTTATTTATATTAGATTTTTTATTTATTAAATGAACAATTACAGACTGAATTGTTTGGTGATTATAGACTAGATGAACTTTGAATTCAGGAATGTTATTATTTGACCCTATGTTTTGCATAACTGGCCAACATTTTTCATCTAATTTTAAAAACTCTGGGTCTGACCACCAGAGTGCGCTAGTGCCGATTTGTTGCGACTCGGCGTTATAAAAACAACTAAAAATGCTGTCCAAACACCCTAAATCTTGCGACACATTTGTTGTGATGCCGCCTCTAATCAAGAACAATACAGTTATATTTGGAAAAAACTCGGACCGCCCCAGTGAGGAGGTGCAAGAGGTCATTTATGTGAAAGGCGGACAGAGACGTAAAACACTAGAATGCACTTACATAAAAATAGCTGGAGTATCTCCAGTAAACTCCGTCATATTGAGCAAACCAGCATGGATGTGGGGAGCCGAGATGGGAGCAAACGATAAGAATGTGGTCATCGGCAACGAAGCAGTATGGACAAACTACTGCGCTAAGGATGCGGATGCTACACGCAAGCGTTTATTAGGGACAGACTTAGTGCGTCTTGGATTAGAGAGAGGGGATACTGCTGAAGGGGCACTTGATATTATAACAGCACTTCTTGAAAAGTATGGTCAAGGTGGTCCTGCCGCTGAGGGAGATAGTAGTTATTTCCATCACAACTCTTTCTTAATAGCGGACCCCACAAGTGCTTGGATTCTGGAGACCAGTGGCAAATTATGGGCTGCTGAAAAAGTGGAATCTGGTTACAGAAATATATCAAATTGCCTTTAGCAACTCATCGCATGATGTTAAAAATAAATAAGTATATAGGCAACGATGCGTTTTAATTTATTTATATTAGATTTTTTATTTATTAAATGAACAATTACAGACTGAATTGTTTGGTGATTATAGACTAGATGAACTTTGAATTCAGGAATGTTATTATTTGACCCTATGTTTTGCATAACTGGCCAACATTTTTCATCTAATTTTAAAAACTCTGGGTCTGACCACCAGAGTGCGCTAGTACCGATTTGTTGCGACTCGGCGTTATAAAAACAACTAAAAATGCTGTCCAAACACCCTAAATCTTGCGACACATTTGTTGTGATGCCGCCTCTAATCAAGAACAATACAGTTATATTTGGAAAAAACTCGGACCGCCCCAGTGAGGAGGTGCAAGAGGTCATTTATGTGAAAGGCGGACAGAGACGTAAAACACTAGAATGCACTTACATAAAAATAGCTGGAGTATCTCCAGTAAACTCCGTCATATTGAGCAAACCAGCATGGATGTGGGGAGCCGAGATGGGAGCAAACGATAAGAATGTGGTCATCGGCAACGAAGCAGTATGGACAAACTACTGCGCTAAGGATGCGGATGCTACACGCAAGCGTTTATTAGGGACAGACTTAGTGCGTCTTGGATTAGAGAGAGGGGATACTGCTGAAGGGGCACTTGATATTATAACAGCACTTCTTGAAAAGTATGGTCAAGGTGGTCCTGCCGCTGAGGGAGATAGTAGTTATTTCCATCACAACTCTTTCTTAATAGCGGACCCCACAAGTGCTTGGATTCTGGAGACCAGTGGCAAATTATGGGCTGCTGAAAAAGTGGAATCTGGTTACAGAAATATATCAAATTGCCTTTAGCAACTCATCGCATGATGTTAAAAATAAATAAGTATATAGGCAACGATGCGTTTTAATTTATTTATATTAGATTTTTTATTTATTAAATGAACAATTACAGACTGAATTGTTTGGTGATTATAGACTAGATGAACTTTGAATTCAGGAATGTTATTATTTGACCCTATGTTTTGCATAACTGGCCAACATTTTTCATCTAATTTTAAAAACTCTGGGTCTGACCACCAGAGTGCGCTAGTGCCGATTTGTTGCGACTCGGCGTTATAAAAACAACTAAAAATGCTGTCCAAACACCCTAAATCTTGCGACACATTTGTTGTGATGCCGCCTCTAATCAAGAACAATACAGTTATATTTGGAAAAAACTCGGACCGCCCCAGTGAGGAGGTGCAAGAGGTCATTTATGTGAAAGGCGGACAGAGACGTAAAACACTAGAATGCACTTACATAAAAATAGCTGGAGTATCTCCAGTAAACTCCGTCATATTGAGCAAACCAGCATGGATGTGGGGAGCCGAGATGGGAGCAAACGATAAGAATGTGGTCATCGGCAACGAAGCAGTATGGACAAACTACTGCGCTAAGGATGCGGATGCTACACGCAAGCGTTTATTAGGGACAGACTTAGTGCGTCTTGGATTAGAGAGAGGGGATACTGCTGAAGGGGCACTTGATATTATAACAGCACTTCTTGAAAAGTATGGTCAAGGTGGTCCTGCCGCTGAGGGAGATAGTAGTTATTTCCATCACAACTCTTTCTTAATAGCGGACCCCACAAGTGCTTGGATTCTGGAGACCAGTGGCAAATTATGGGCTGCTGAAAAAGTGGAATCTGGTTACAGAAATATATCAAATTGCCTTTAGCAACTCATCGCATGATGTTAAAAATAAATAAGTATATAGGCAACGATGCGTTTTAATTTATTTATATTAGATTTTTTATTTATTAAATGAACAATTACAGACTGAATTGTTTGGTGATTATAGACTAGGTGAACTTTGAATTCAGGAATGTTATTATTTGACCCTATGTTTTGCATAACTGGCCAACATTTTTCATCTAATTTTAAAAACTCTGGGTCTGACCACCAGAGTGCGCTAGTGCCGATTTGTTGCGACTCGGCGTTATAAAAACAACTAAAAATGCTGTCCAAACACCCTAAATCTTGCGACACATTTGTTGTGATGCCGTCTCTAATCAAGAACAATACAGTTATATTTGGAAAAAACTCGGACCGCCCCAGTGAGGAGGTGCAAGAGGTCATTTATGTGAAAGGCGGACAGAGACGTAAAACACTAGAATGCACTTACAAAAAAATAGCTGGAGTATCTCCAGTAAACTCCGTCATATTGAGCAAACCAGCATGGATGTGGGGAGCCGAGATGGGAGCAAACGATAAGAATGTGGTCATCGGCAACGAAGCAGTATGGACAAACTACTGCGCTAAGGATGCGGATGCTACACGCAAGCGTTTATTAGGGACAGACTTAGTGCGTCTTGGATTAGAGAGAGGGGATACTGCTGAAGGGGCACTTGATATTATAACAGCACTTCTTGAAAAGTATGGTCAAGGTGGTCCTGCCGCTGAGGGAGATAGTAGTTATTTCCATCACAACTCTTTCTTAATAGCGGACCCCACAAGTGCTTGGATTCTGGAGACCAGTGGCAAATTATGGGCTGCTGAAAAAGTGGAATCTGGTTACAGAAATATATCAAATTGCCTTTAGCAACTCATCGCATGATGTTAAAAATAAATAAGTATATAGGCAACGATGCGTTTTAATTTATTTATATTAGATTTTTTATTTATTAAATGAACAATTACAGACTGAATTGTTTGGTGATTATAGACTAGATGAACTTTGAATTCAGGAATGTTATTATTTGACCCTATGTTTTGCATAACTGGCCAACATTTTTCATCTAATTTTAAAAACTCTGGGTCTGACCACCAGAGTGCGCTAGTGCCGATTTGTTGCGACTCGGCGTTATAAAAACAACTAAAAATGCTGTCCAAACACCCTAAATCTTGCGACACATTTGTTGTGATGCCGCCTCTAATCAAGAACAATACAGTTATATTTGGAAAAAACTCGGACCGCCCCAGTGAGGAGGTGCAAGAGGTCATTTATGTGAAAGGCGGACAGAGACGTAAAACACTAGAATGCACTTACATAAAAATAGCTGGAGTATCTCCAGTAAACTCCGTCATATTGAGCAAACCAGCATGGATGTGGGGAGCCGAGATGGGAGCAAACGATAAGAATGTGGTCATCGGCAACGAAGCAGTATGGACAAACTACTGCGCTAAGGATGCGGATGCTACACGCAAGCGTTTATTAGGGACAGACTTAGTGCGTCTTGGATTAGAGAGAGGGGATACTGCTGAAGGAGCACTTGATATTATAACAGCACTTCTTGAAAAGTATGGTCAAGGTGGTCCTGCCGCTGAGGGAGATAGTAGTTATTTCCATCACAACTCTTTCTTAATAGCGGACCCCACAAGTGCTTGGATTCTGGAGACCAGTGGCAAATTATGGGCTGCTGAAAAAGTGGAATCTGGTTACAGAAATATATCAAATTGCCTTTAGCAACTCATCGCATGATGTTAAAAATAAATAAGTATATAGGCAACGATGCGTTTTAATTTATTTATATTAGATTTTTTATTTATTAAATGAACAATTACAGACTGAATTGTTTGGTGATTATAGACTAGATGAACTTTGAATTCAGGAATGTTATTATTTGACCCTATGTTTTGCATAACTGGCCAACATTTTTCATCTAATTTTAAAAACTCTGGGTCTGACCACCAGAGTGCGCTAGTACCGATTTGTTGCGACTCGGCGTTATAAAAACAACTAAAAATGCTGTACAAACACCCTAAATCTTGCGACACATTTGTTGTGATGCCGCCTCTAATCAAGAACAATACAGTTATATTTGGAAAAAACTCGGACCGCCCCAGTGAGGAGGTGCAAGAGGTCATTTATGTGAAAGGCGGACAGAGACGTAAAACACTAGAATGCACTTACATAAAAATAGCTGGAGTATCTCCAGTAAACTCCGTCATATTGAGCAAACCAGCATGGATGTGGGGAGCCGAGATGGGAGCAAACGATAAGAATGTGGTCATCGGCAACGAAGCAGTATGGACAAACTACTGCGCTAAGGATGCGGATGCTACACGCAAGCGTTTATTAGGGACAGACTTAGTGCGTCTTGGATTAGAGAGAGGGGATACTGCTGAAGGGGCACTTGATATTATAACAGCACTTCTTGAAAAGTATGGTCAAGGTGGTCCTGCCGCTGAGGGAGATAGTAGTTATTTCCATCACAACTCTTTCTTAATAGCGGACCCCACAAGTGCTTGGATTCTGGAGACCAGTGGCAAATTATGGGCTGCTGAAAAAGTGGAATCTGGTTACAGAAATATATCAAATTGCCTTTAGCAACTCATCGCATGATGTTAAAAATAAATAAGTATATAGGCAACGATGCGTTTTAATTTATTTATATTAGATTTTTTATTTATTAAATGAACAATTACAGACTGAATTGTTTGGTGATTATAGACTAGATGAACTTTGAATTCAGGAATGTTATTATTTGACCCTATGTTTTGCATAACTGGCCAACATTTTTCATCTAATTTTAAAAACTCTGGGTCTGACCACCAGAGTGCGCTAGTGCCGATTTGTTGCGACTCGGCGTTATAAAAACAACTAAAAATGCTGTCCAAACACCCTAAATCTTGCGACACATTTGTTGTGATGCCGCCTCTAATCAAGAACAATACAGTTATATTTGGAAAAAACTCGGACCGCCCCAGTGAGGAGGTGCAAGAGGTCATTTATGTGAAAGGCGGACAGAGACGTAAAACACTAGAATGCACTTACATAAAAATAGCTGGAGTATCTCCAGTAAACTCCGTAATATTGAGCAAACCAGCATGGATGTGGGGAGCCGAGATGGGAGCAAACGATAAGAATGTGGTCATCGGCAACGAAGCAGTATGGACAAACTACTGCGCTAAGGATGCGGATGCTACACGCAAGCGTTTATTAGGGACAGACTTAGTGCGTCTTGGATTAGAGAGAGGGGATACTGCTGAAGGGGCACTTGATATTATAACAGCACTTCTTGAAAAGTATGGTCAAGGTGGTCCTGCCGCTGAGGGAGATAGTAGTTATTTCCATCACAACTCTTTCTTAATAGCGGACCCCACAAGTGCTTGGATTCTGGAGACCAGTGGCAAATTATGGGCTGCTGAAAAAGTGGAATCTGGTTACAGAAATATATCAAATTGCCTTTAGCAACTCATCGCATGATGTTAAAAATAAATAAGTATATAGGCAACGATGCGTTTTAATTTATTTATATTAGATTTTTTATTTATTAAATGAACAATTACAGACTGAATTGTTTGGTGATTATAGACTAGATGAACTTTGAATTCAGGAATGTTATTATTTGACCCTATGTTTTGCATAACTGGCCAACATTTTTCATCTAATTTTAAAAACTCTGGGTCTGACCACCAGAGTGCGCTAGTGCCGATTTGTTGCGACTCGGCGTTATAAAAACAACTAAAAATGCTGTCCAAACACCCTAAATCTTGCGACACATTTGTTGTGATGCCGCCTCTAATCAAGAACAATACAGTTATATTTGGAAAAAACTCGGACCGCCCCAGTGAGGAGGTGCAAGAGGTCATTTATGTGAAAGGCGGACAGAGACGTAAAACACTAGAATGCTCTTACATAAAAATAGCTGGAGTATCTCCAGTAAACTCCGTCATATTGAGCAAACCAGCATGGATGTGGGGAGCCGAGATGGGAGCAAACGATAAGAATGTGGTCATCGGCAACGAAGCAGTATGGACAAACTACTGCGCTAAGGATGCGGATGCTACACGCAAGCGTTTATTAGGGACAGACTTAGTGCGTCTTGGATTAGAGAGAGGGGATACTGCTGAAGGGGCACTTGATATTATAACAGCACTTCTTGAAAAGTATGGTCAAGGTGGTCCTGCCGCTGAGGGAGATAGTAGTTATTTCCATCACAACTCTTTCTTAATAGCGGACCCCACAAGTGCTTGGATTCTGGAGACCAGTGGCAAATTATGGGCTGCTGAAAAAGTGGAATCTGGTTACAGAAATATATCAAATTGCCTTTAGCAACTCATCGCATGATGTTAAAAATAAATAAGTATATAGGCAACGATGCGTTTTAATTTATTTATATTAGATTTTTTATTTATTAAATGAACAATTACAGACTGAATTGTTTGGTGATTATAGACTAGATGAACTTTGAATTCAGGAATGTTATTATTTGACCCTATGTTTTGCATAACTGGCCAACATTTTTCATCTAATTTTAAAAACTCTGGGTCTGACCACCAGAGTGCGCTAGTGCCGATTTGTTGCGACTCGGCGTTATAAAAACAACTAAAAATGCTGTCCAACACCCTAAATCTTGCGACACATTTGTTGTGATGCCGCCTCTAATCAAGAACAATACAGTTATATTTGGAAAAAACTCGGACCGCCCCAGTGAGGAGGTGCAAGAGGTCATTTATGTGAAAGGCGGACAGAGACGTAAAACACTAGAATGCACTTACATAAAAATAGCTGGAGTATCTCCAGTAAACTCCGTCATATTAAGCAAACCAGCATGGATGTGGGGAGCCGAGATGGGAGCAAACGATAAGAATGTGGTCATCGGCAACGAAGCAGTATGGACAAACTACTGCGCTAAGGATGCGGATGCTACACGCAAGCGTTTATTAGGGACAGACTTAGTGCGTCTTGGATTAGAGAGAGGGGATGCTGCTGAAGGGGCACTTGATATTATAACAGCACTTCTTGAAAAGTATGGTCAAGGTGGTCCTGCCGCTGAGGGAGATAGTAGTTATTTCCATCACAACTCTTTCTTAATAGCGGACCCCACAAGTGCTTGGATTCTGGAGACCAGTGGCAAATTATGGGCTGCTGAAAAAGTGGAATCTGGTTACAGAAATATATCAAATTGCCTTTAGCAACTCATCGCATGATGTTAAAAATAAATAAGTATATAGGCAACGATGCGTTTTAATTTATTTATATTAGATTTTTTATTTATTAAATGAACAATTACAGACTGAATTGTTTGGTGATTATAGACTAGATGAACTTTGAATTCAGGAATGTTATTATTTGACCCTATGTTTTGCATAACTGGCCAACATTTTTCATCTAATTTTAAAAACTCTGGGTCTGACCACCAGAGTGCGCTAGTGCCGATTTGTTGCGACTCGGCGTTATAAAAACAACTAAAAATGCTGTCCAACACCCTAAATCTTGCGACACATTTGTTGTGATGCCGCCTCTAATCAAGAACAATACAGTTATATTTGGAAAAAACTCGGACCGCCCCAGTGAGGAGGTGCAAGAGGTCATTTATGTGAAAGGCGGACAGAGACGTAAAACACTAGAATGCACTTACATAAAAATAGCTGGAGTATCTCCAGTAAACTCCGTCATATTGAGCAAACCAGCATGGATGTGGGGAGCCGAGATGGGAGCAAACGATAAGAATGTGGTCATCGGCAACGAAGCAGTATGGACAAACTACTGCGCTAAGGATGCGGATGCTACACGCAAGCGTTTATTAGGGACAGACTTAGTGCGTCTTGGATTAGAGAGAGGGGATACTGCTGAAGGGGCACTTGATATTATAACAGCACTTCTTGAAAAGTATGGTCAAGGTGGTCCTGCCGCTGAGGGAGATAGTAGTTATTTCCATCACAACTCTTTCTTAATAGCGGACCCCACAAGTGCTTGGATTCTGGAGACCAGTGGCAAATTATGGGCTGCTGAAAAAGTGGAATCTGGTTACAGAAATATATCAAATTGCCTTTAGCAACTCATCGCATGATGTTAAAAATAAATAAGTATATAGGCAACGATGCGTTTTAATTTATTTATATTAGATTTTTTATTTATTAAATGAACAATTACAGACTGAATTGTTTGGTGATTATAGACTAGATGAACTTTGAATTCAGGAATGTTATTATTTGACCCTATGTTTTGCATAACTGGCCAACATTTTTCATCTAATTTTAAAAACTCTGGGTCTGACCACCAGAGTGCGCTAGTACCGATTTGTTCCGACTCGGCGTTATAAAAACAACTAAAAATGCTGTCCAAACACCCTAAATCTTGCGACACATTTGTTGTGATGCCGCCTCTAATCAAGAACAATACAGTTATATTTGGAAAAAACTCGGACCGCCCCAGTGAGGAGGTGCAAGAGGTCATTTATGTGAAAGGCGGACAGAGACGTAAAACACTAGAATGCACTTACATAAAAATAGCTGGAGTATCTCCAGTAAACTCCGTCATATTGAGCAAACCAGCATGGATGTGGGGAGCCGAGATGGGAGCAAACGATAAGAATGTGGTCATCGGCAACGAAGCAGTATGGACAAACTACCGCGCTAAGGATGCGGATGCTACACGCAAGCGTTTATTAGGGACAGACTTAGTGCGTCTTGGATCAGAGAGAGGGGATACTGCTGAAGGGGCACTTGATATTATAACAGCACTTCTTGAAAAGTATGGTCAAGGTGGTCCTGCCGCTGAGGGAGATAGTAGTTATTTCCATCACAACTCTTTCTTAATAGCGGACCCCACAAGTGCTTGGATTCTGGAGACCAGTGGCAAATTATGGGCTGCTGAAAAAGTGGAATCTGGTTACAGAAATATATCAAATTGCCTTTAGCAACTCATCGCATGATGTTAAAAATAAATAAGTATATAGGCAACGATGCGTTTTAATTTATTTATATTAGATTTTTTATTTATTAAATGAACAATTACAGACTGAATTGTTTGGTGATTATAGACTAGATAAACTTTGAATTCAGGAATGTTATTATTTGACCCTATGTTTTGCATAACTGGCCAACATTTTTCATCTAATTTTAAAAACTCTGGGTTTGACCACCAGAGTGCGCTAGTGCCGATTTGTTGCGACTCGGCGTTATAAAAACAACTAAAAATGCTGTCCAAACTCCCTAAATCTTGCGACACATTTGTTGTGATGCCGCCTCTAATCAAGAACAATACAGTTATATTTGGAAAAAACTCGGACCGCCCCAGTGAGGAGGTGCAAGAGGTCATTTATGTGAAAGGCGGACAGAGACGTAAAACACTAGAATGCACTTACATAAAAATAGCTGGAGTATCTCCAGTAAACTCCGTCATATTGAGCAAACCAGCATGGATGTGGGGAGCCGAGATGGGAGCAAACGATAAGAATGTGGTCATCGGCAACGAAGCAGTATGGACAAACTACCGCGCTAAGGATGCGGATGCTACACGCAAGCGTTTATTAGGGACAGACTTAGTGCGTCTTGGATCAGAGAGAGGGGATACTGCTGAAGGGGCACTTGATATTATAACAGCACTTCTTGAAAAGTATGGTCAAGGTGGTCCTGCCGCTGAGGGAGATAGTAGTTATTTCCATCACAACTCTTTCTTAATAGCGGACCCCACAAGTGCTTGGATTCTGGAGACCAGTGGCAAATTATGGGCTGCTGAAAAAGTGGAATCTGGTTACAGAAATATATCAAATTGCCTTTCTATAACCACATAAATTGATAAACATTCTGTAGACTTGCAACAAAAGGTTAAGGATCTGTACTTTTGGAATGGAAAGGAGGAATTAGCAGGATGCTTGTCAGCTGGTGGTGATGATGGTAGGCAAAGTGAAGGTAAAAGGATGATTCAAGTGAAATTAGATTAAAACCACCGTTTTCTGTACAAGACATGATGTTCATTTTACGTGACAAGAAAGCACTATTTGCAGAGGTATTGGTGACGAATACCCTACTCAGGGGAGTCAGGTGTCATGTCTCTCAGCTACAAATGTAAATGTGCACTGGTTCACATGTACCTCGGACCCATGCGTTTCGTTCTACAAACCTTTTGTTTTCAGCCCTAATCCCGTACTTCCTACTGAAATAATTAGCCCTAGAAAGAAAGGACTTAAGTGGGAACATCAACTTTATAAGATGCATGTAGACCGTATAAAAGCAGGGAAGCATGGGTGTTAACGCACAGGACGGCGAGGTGCGGGGCGCACTCACCTCTTCCCCCACCAACCCGACGAAGATTATAAAAGGACTGGCGCCGCGGTCATTCGAGAGCAGGATTAGCTCGTGGCAACAGCGACACCTACAACAAGAAGAAAACTAATAAAAGTGCGGGTATTAGCCATCCACGACAACCAGTTCGGGTTTCGTCCGCAGTTATCAACCGAGAGCGCGATACTGTGCCTTAAGCATACCGTCAGCTACTATACGAAGAGAAACACGCCGGTATACGCATGCTTCCTGGATCTCTCCAAGGCTTTCGATCTAGTCCAATATGATGTCCTGTGGGGCAAGTTAGACCAGATTAACCTACCGATAGAAATTACCAGTCTATTTCGGTTCTGGTATGGGCATTAAAAGAATTGTGTGCGATGGGAGGGGATGATGTCAGAGCAGTATGAACTTGAATGTGGTGTCAGGCAAGGTGGGTTGACATCTCCTACGTTATTCAACATATACATGAATGACCTCATCGGCGCGCTCAGCAACTGCCATGTCGGCTGCCATATTGATGGAGTATCTGTAAATAATCTCAGTTATGCGGACGACATGGTGTTGCTGAGTGCGTCGGTATGTGGCCTAAGAAGGTTGTTAAGTGTTTGTGAGGACTATGCTCGTGATCATGGTTTGCGATATAACGTGGCAAAGAGCCAGTTCATGGTTTTTGGGGTTGGTGCAGTACAAATTCAGACTGTTAGACTGAACGGGACACCTCTGGAGAGGGTAAATAAATTTAAATACTTAGGACATATTCTCACGCCTGACCTAAGTGATAATGAGGATATTGGGAGAGAGCGAAGGTCGCTCTCAATACGAGCCAACATGATAGCCCGCAGATTTGCTAAGTGTTCGAGGGGGGTAAAAGTCACTCTATTTAGAGCGTATTGTACATCCCTTTACACCTGCAGCCTGTGGGCTTGTTACACAAAGAAGTGCTATAGCGACCTTCGTGTTCTCTACAATAATGCGGTTAGGATTGTGGTGGGGCTGCCTCGGTTCTGCAGCGCTTCGGGCATGTTCGCGGAGGAGCGCACCGCCTGTTTCCATGCGACTATGCGCAAGCGGAGCATGTCTCTAGTGCGCAGAGTACGGGCCAGCTCCAACACAATCCTTGCAATGATTGCTGACCGGCTGGACTGCCCCTACATGCTGCATTGCTGCAGCAGACATGTTCAGGCAAAACCGTTTAGCAGGCGTTACTAATCCTTGTGTGTGTTAATGTCTTTTCATGTTTTTATACTATTGTAATTCTATTCATAATGTTTATGGCTATTATTGAATTGTTTTGATTATGTGTGAATGTTCTCACTATGATTTGATTTAATTATTTCTATTAAAATTCGTTGCCTACTAACATAGTTTTTAAGCTCGATTGTTACTAACCATTTTGGATCATGTTATCTGAGAAAAAAATGAATTATTATTATTATTAGTGAAAAGTTTGTCGGTCGCGAAATCCGTTCCATACTCCGTGTTACTAGTTCCATAAGTAACCTAAAGTCTAGTAACCATAAATTTGACTTGTTTCAGACAAATTCAAGCACATAAGCTTACAAAGAAATAGGCAAATGACATGAAATTTAACAAAAAAAAGTACTAGTTGGTGAACAAGTTATTGTTAAAACGTTCACTTGCCAAACATAGGTTTTCGTAATAATTATTATTTGTAAAGAGATTTTTTGGTAAGTAATAATTTGGCAAATGAAATTATGCGAAAATTTGTTTGGGAAGTGATAATTTGGCAATTTCTTTTCGGTAAAACAAGGGGGACCTGTGATATTTACTGTCTAATAAAATAGGATGTTTGGTATCGTAACTGTAGTTAGTGTTACGTAACCTACCACCTACACGAATGACACCTTGATCATCTAAAAATGGAGATAAAGAAATTAACCGATTATTTTTAGATAACAACCTTTTTAAACGAAGTGTTTCGTATTCGTCGGGAAACATTTCCATTTGACAGTAACGTAGCATGACTGTAAATGCTTGTTGCAACTCATCGCATGATAGATTGCCACTCAACCTGTTATTAGGATTTTTTAAGTTAAAAATAAATTATAAATACCTCCACCCGCGACTCGCCGGCGATGCTCTCGGCCTGCTCATCAGAAGCGGGCTCAGAGATGTCGCTGGCATCGACCGGGTCCGAACGCCGGTGGGCGCAAACTCCGGCATCACCGGCGCCCTCGCTGGGATTAGAGACGCCGCAGAAGCTCCGGCGACGCCATCGAGGAGGTGGCGAAGCGGTACTGCTTCGACCCGCCACGCCCACAGCGCGATCGGGCGCGACGGGACCGGGCTGCCGCTCCCTCGCCTACCTTCGCGGAGGTACTGCGCCGGACGCCGTCGCCACCCGCGACTCCAACCCCGAGCACGACGGGGGAGAGCGCTACGCGCCCCCGCACCGGCAGAGGACGGAAAAAAGAAGAAGCAGCTACGATACCCTCCGCTGGTGGTGGAAAGGCTACCAGACTGGGCGTCGCACTTCCGGGCCATCAGTGTGAAGCTGGGCCACCCTCCCCACGCCCGCCCCTTCGGGGGCGGAGTCCGGTTCAATCCGGAAAGCGAGGAGGAGTACAGGCTGGTCCAGCGCTACCTCACTGGCCTGGAGAAGGACAGCGGCGTCTCTTGGTTCGCCTACTCGCTGCCGGCGGAGAAGAGCTTAAAGGTGGCAATCATTGGCCTACCCGCCGACACGAAGCCTGAGGAGATAGAGGAGGAGCTCCGCGTGCAGGGCTACGAGCCGGAATACGTGCGCCATATTAAGGCGCGCGGGGACCGGCCGGGCTGCATATTTCACGCGGTCCTTAAGAAGACGCCTGAGGTCAGGCGCATATTTGACACCACCGTGTTCCTGTATGTGCTTATGAGGTTAATTTACTTTTTCTGCATTAAAAACATAAGAAATGAATGGATTTTGATTTTATTAACCTACCATTATCTACAAATTGTTTTTTTCTGATATTCATATTTGCAAAAAATTCGCAGAAATTTTGCAGATGCGAATGCAAATACGAATATCCAAAAATATGCGAATATTTGTTACATCACTAACATATATACACATCAGTGAATTATAAACATAACATAGCTTAGTTCTTTAACTTGATTAATATTACAACCATGCTTGACAAAAATTTGTTCTTTTTCAAAAAATTAAGCAAAACTCACACACACAGGAAATTCGAATCGTGAGTATGAACCATTGATTGCATAACACTTTCCATATGATTAATAACAGATGCAAAACCATTTCTATCCAGTAATTACAATTGCAAAACCACTTCTATCCATTCATGTCAAATGCAAAATCATCTCCATCTACTTATTACTCATACAGGGTGGCCCATAAGTCCTTTAAAATGTAAATTTCGAATAAAATGCATAAGACGCGCGGGAGGGGCGCGGGCGAGGCAAAAACAGTACGTTCGGTTTCTGGGAAGTCAGTCGCCATGGAGCGTTTCACCGGTGCGGACCGTGCTTTTTGTGTGCGCGAGTTTTATCGGAACAATTTTTCGGCAACCATTGCGCGGTGTAAATTTCAAGAACATCAGAATCTACACAACTTTCATGACACTCCAACTGTTCAAACGATCAACAACTGGGTTGCAAAGTTTGAAGAGACTGGTTCGACGTTAGATAAAAAGCGGTCGGGCCGACCAAGGACATCAAGGACGGAAGAAAACATCGACATAGTGTTACAGTCTGTTCGTGAAAATCCTACCCTGTCTACTCGTAAGCGTTC
Source organism: Phlogophora meticulosa (assembly GCA_905147745.2). Classification (NCBI taxonomy): domain Eukaryota; kingdom Metazoa; phylum Arthropoda; class Insecta; order Lepidoptera; family Noctuidae; genus Phlogophora; species Phlogophora meticulosa. The sequence goes on along the minus strand of CAJHWW020000001.1, from coordinate 1,118,350 downwards.
CAGAATATTAAACGTATCCAGAACATCGTTACAGCGGATTTTTAAAGAAAGATTTACGTCTGCACCCCTACAAAATTCAGTTGGTACAGGAATTAAAAGACACTGGGGTGCGTGCAGAAAACCTCCTCGTGTGCCTGATAGCTGCTGGTCCCTTACGGATACGTTCGGGGGGAAGAGCAGTTGTTAGGCCGGTGCATCCTGGGCATGGACAATTATGTCTTCGCGAAAACCCGGTTGTGGTGGGGTTTCTAGGAGAGTGTATTGTCCGTGGCGAATTTCTGCGGGGGGGGGGAGCAGTAAGCTCCACAATGTTCTTCCACGTGTTGCTCTGACTAAGCAGAGTGCATAGTGGAGGAGCAACGGAAGAAGGTCGCTCCTGATCGATCGACACTCGTCGATCGACGCTGGATGTGACCCTGCCACAACGGTGCATTTGCACCAACGTGGCTGTCGTTACCCAATCCTAAGTTTTCGCGGCGAAAGGATGAGTGGCTGGTGGGAGACCAGTCGTTAGCGCTTCAGGGACCGCATCCTTTAAAATGCACATAAAAATGGAAAAGACAAACGAGCAAAAACTACCCCAGGGCGGTACCAGCTGCTCAGCAGTTGGAGAATCCGCCACGTTCCTTGGAACGTCATGCCCCACATCGTATTCTGGGGGGGGCACCGAATGTCTTCCGTTTGCCAGTGGCAACAAGAGCCGAGGAGGCTCCACACGATCCTCCCTTAAGGACCTTTTAGGTGAGGATTGTGAAACGCCCGGCCAGCAGTCAGGTGGGCGTTGCGTGGACGCTGCTTCTAAATTCTGGAGGAAACGTCCGCGCGACGTAGAGTCGGACCGCACGGAGCCAGTTGGATTATCCTCGGGCGAGGAAAACTTTCCGGCCGCTAAAGTGCCGACGCTGAGACGAGGTCGGGGGCGAGCTCTGGCGAGCGGAGCTTCCGCTCCGATGCCGGGGCGTGATGCCCGGGGTCGCTTCGTGCGGCCTGCCACGCCGAGAGTGGAGAATGGTCCCGGGGCTTCATCCGGGATTTCCACCGATGAGCTGGAAGGTGTCACCGCTTCACTCGTGAGCACGAAAGCGGAAGATAACGCCGCAAAGCGTGCTCAAAGAAGAGCGGTCGCGGCCGATGAGGTCGCTGAGATGGCCCGTCGGTCCAGGGAGCGGCGTTCAGCCCAGGCGGATAGAGGTGAGAGCCTGACGGCGGAGGCACTCAACCGCCAAGTATTGGACGGCGTGGACGTTGTCCTGAAGGTTGCCACTAAATCCCGCAACCTGAAGGGCTCGTTCATTCGCGCTCTCAACGAGGCGGCAGTAGGGATCCGAGAGGCGGTCGAGGTCCTCCTCAAACGCACGACCTCGGAGGAGACGGTAAAGCTATGGCAGGAGAACAGCCGCCTCCTGTAGTGTGTAAGACTTATGTATGTGTACCTAAACCTATATAAACGATTGTACACTAGTATTAAGACAGTATTAAACACGATTCCTAATGGATACCTTGTTTTTACTCATCTCCCCGGACTCACAACCTTACATGGCGACCCTGCCATCCAAGACGGGCTGCCGAGTTCGGTCGCGTGGACATTAATTGATCGAGTGTTTGTTAAATCAACATCGTGTTAAATCAATTTCGCCGTTTAAATTAAATATATTAAATAAATAAAAAAAATGTGCAGATCAAACATAGAAAAGGAGGACGTTTTTATAGCACAAAGTGCATCAGGTGGTTCAAACTCAGCCTCTATGCAGGAGTATCACTTATCAAACATAAGTATAGTGATGTTCATAATTTGTACTTTGCTCGGTATCGTCGGACTTTATGCGGTTTATAAACTGTATCGAAATTGCCATCATTCGTGGATCAGGAATGAGGTCTTCGCACAAAACCTGACCCGTTCGTTTCGTCGACCGAATCCGGAGACTCGTGTTTGTTACGAGTGCCGCCAGCACCGACAGGAGGCGCGCTTGGAGGCTCGCCAGGAGGCGGGTATCAGAGGCCAGAAACCGCAGTAAGTGAATCAAAGCAGTGACAAGTGAAGTGAGAGATTTATTTCGTGTATTGGAAGAATGTGTAGCGTTTTAATCTATTAGTTTTTATATATTAGGTCTTTACCTATGAAATTGCCGTTCTGCAGTACTGGCCACTTCAAATCAAAATATTTTTTGTTTGGCTAAGAATTCTAATTTCAAATTAATTTTATTTTAAAAACATGGATTTTTTTTTCCAAAAGTAGTCATTTGTTTATTGATTAGTGTTACATTTTCATCGCATTTAAATCTTTTTCGTCATCATGGATACGTTAAAAATTCGAGTAATTATGGAATATGAGTACCGTCGTGGCAGCAACGCGGCACAAGCGGCACGCAACATCAACGACGTTTACGGAGCTAACACTACAAACCAACGCACTACCTGTTATTGGTTTGCTCGCTTCCGTTCTGGAAATTTCGACCTGAAAAATGAACCTCGCGGTCGTCCGAAGACTTTGGTCGACAATGACGAATTAAAGGCGATTGTGGAAGCTGATGATACACAATCTACGGCTGAATTAGCAGCAGCTTTCGACGTTAGCGTCAAAACAATATTGGTCCATTTGCGTCAAATTGGCAAGGTAAAAAAGCTTGACAAATGGGTGCCCCACGAACTCAATGATCGCCAGCGCGAAGTACGCGTCGAGACGTGCCTTGCACTGCTCAACAGACACACAAATGAAGGAATTTTGAACCGCATTGTTACCTGCGATGAAAAATGGATTCTGTTTGATAACCGCAAGCGCTCAGCAAGTTGGTTGGATCCTGGTTCAGCACCTAAACAATGCCCTAAACGAAAACTTACCCCAAGAAAAGTGATGGTCACTGTTTGGTGGTCTAGCGCCGGTGTGATTCAACACAGCTTCTTACCAAACGGGGTGAGCATTACTGCAGATGTGTACTGTGAAGAATTGAACACAATGATGGAGAAGCTGGCACATCTCCAACCAGCATTGGTCAATCGCTCGTCTCCGCTGCTCCTGCACGACAACGCGCGACCTCATACTGCACAGCAGACGGTCTCCAAGTTGCAAGAACTGGGGTTGGAAGCTCTCCGTCATCCGCCCTACTCACCAGACCTTGCGCCTACAGACTACTACTTTTTCCAGAATTTGGATAACTTCTTGGCGGGAAAAAAATTCAATACCCGAGAGGCAGTACAAAATGCCTTTGAAGAATTTGTTGCCTCCCGTCCAGCTGATTTCTTTAAGAAGGGCATCAATAAACTGCCACTGCGTTGGCAAAGATGCATTGATTGCATGGGTGATTACTTCGATTAATACAAATAAAAAATACATGAAAAAAATTCATTTAAATTTTTTCATACAAAACGGCAATTTCATAGGTAAAGACCTATTATAAACATTTAGTTATGTAATTTTTCTTTTCTTCTTTACATTGTTTGGTAATGGCAAATGAGCTTAAGTTGTTGTACGAACAATTAAAAAATATTGGAAATAATTTAGTAAAACTAAGTTATCCTAAAAGAACTGAAACAGTTCTAAAACAAAAGCTACAGGAAGCTACAAATTTAAAATATCAATTTGATGAATGTATTAATACCTTATCGCTACAAATTGAAAAGAAACACAACAACTTAGTACAAGTGTTTTGCAAGAAATACAGACATGTTGTGATTTATTTGAAAAGACTTTTACCCAAATAGAATCATTTTGCACCAAAACTTACAGTTCTCAACCTAGTACTGAGTGTACAGTCGAAACTAAAACTAAAGTAGACAATATAGAGGCTTTTAACTATAGGACTGCCGTAGCCTTATTGCCAATTATGAATGGTGATGAGAATGTCACGAAAAGTTTAATAGATACTATAGAGTTATATAGTTCTTCACTCACTGAAGAAGGCAACAAAATGCTAGTTAAATTTATATTAAAAACTCGATTAAACGAGAACGCAAAACTAAGATTGTCAACATCTTATGATAGTTGTGAGTCGCTTATTATTGAAATGCGTCAACACCTACTTACCAAAAAATCGAGCACTGCAATTCACAAGGAAATGACACTATTGAAAAATTTGGATCAAAGGTCGAGCAGCTTTTTGTAGATTTGACGGTCGGACGGTAGATTGTGTATCATCAGCTTCCACAATCGCCTTTAATTCGTCATTGTCGACCAAAGTCTTCGGACGACCGCGAGGTTCATTTTTCAGGTCGAAATTTCCAGAACGGAAGCGAGCAAACCAATAACAGGTAGTGCGTTGGTTTGTAGTGTTAGCTCCGTAAACGTCGTTGATGTTGCGTGCCGCTTGTGCCGCGTTGCTGCCACGACGGTACTCATATTCCATAATTACTCGAATTTTTAACGTATCCATGATGACGAAAAAGATTTAAATACGATGAAAATGTAACACTAATCAATAAACAAATGACTACTTTTGGAAAAAAAAATCCATGTTTTTAAAATAAAATTAATTTGAAATTAGAATTCTTAGCCAAACAAAAAATATTTTGATTTGAAATGGCCAGTACTGCAGAACGGCAATTTCATAGGTAAAGACCTAATATAATGCACTTTCACCAAAGAACTCAACCGAAAAGTATTAATGTAAATTATAACGGGCAGACAGTAGAATCTGTAACAAATACCAAATTTCTAGGAATAAATATTGATTACAGACTTTCATGGACAACCCATTTAGACAATCTCTGCAAAAGAATCAACAAATCCTCATTCGCTCTTTACAAGCTCTCAAAAATAGTTAACAAAGAAGCGATTTTAACGGCCTATCACGGACTGGTGGCACCATTACTGCGATACGGTATTATATTTTGGGGTAATTCGGTAGACAAGGAATTTATATTTAAGGCTCAAAAGAAATGCATTAGAGCAATGTGCCAAATAAATAGTACAATTAGCTGTCAACCTTACTTTAAAAATCTAAAGATTCTCACATTGCCTTCCCTATACATTTACGAATCAAATATTTTTGTGAAATCAAATCTAAGCTACTATAAGACTACTGTCAAAAGCTATTATCGAAAATTAAGGGATAAGAAAAGGTTAGAGGTACAAATACCTTATGGTAAAACGGCACTATTAAATAAAAGTATTTTATGCATGACATCATTAATCTATAATAAATTGCCTGATGACATTAAACAATTACCAATCCTCCAGTTTAAAAAGAAACTACATTCATTATTAATAGACAAATGTTATTATGATGTCAAAGATTACTTGTTTGACAAAAATATTGTATTCCAATGACAAGAAAGGAAAAATAAGTATAATTTTCTCCCACATATGTTGTTGTTGTTTAATATTTATGTAAGAATATAATTTGCAATGTTTTAAAAATGAATTTTGACTAATATGACTTGAAATTGAATTTGTATGTATTTATGATTTGGAATATTTTAATAATGTATCGAGACTAATATGACTAATTGTGTTTTAACTTCTGATTTGTATTTTATTATTGTATGCCTCAACGGCAGGACATAGCTGAACTTATTTTAATTAATTAAGACCTGTATTTATGATGTATACCTATAGTCCACAATAAAGATGATTTGATTTGATTTGATTTGAAATATTAAATACTCGCGAAACGCAAGTAGATATTAATTATTTTAGACCGGAAATACATTTATTATCAGACTATAACATTTGTAACTTTGAACGAGATAATAATACTGATGGAGAGAGAGTACGCACTATGTTTTCCCTATTAAAATTAAGTCATCTGAACTGCGAAGAAAGGTCAACAATCGAAAGTATTTGTGCAAAATTTTCGGATGTGTTTCATCTACCAAATGATAAATTATCTACCACTAACCTTTACGAACAAAGTATACAATTAAAACCAAATGCTGATCCAGTTTATACTAGACAGTACAGATTGCCCTTTTCACAACGAAAGGAAATTGAAACACAAGTTAAGAAAATGCTTTCCGAAAATATCATTGAACCAGCAAAAAGTGAGTGGTCAAGCCCTATTTTGTTAGTACCCAAAAAATCTGATGACACTTCTAAGAAATGGAGACTGGTTATTGACTTTCGTAAATTAAATACTCAAATTTTAGACGATAAATTCCCACTTCCGAATATTAACGATATATTAGATTCCTTATCCGGTTCAATGTATTTTTCACAGTTAGATTTATCACAAGCATACTATCAGGCAAAATTAAAACCAGATTGCAGAAAGTATACAGCATTCACCACACCTTCAGGTCAATATCAAATGACAAGGTTACCCATGGGATTAAAGATTAGCCCTAGTGCATTCTCGCGTCTAATGACAGTTGCTATGTCAGGACTTACATACGACAAACTATTTGTTTATTTGGATAATTTGATCTGTTTTGGACGTAATTTACAAATTCATAACAAAAATCTTATAGATATTTTAACTAGATTACGCAAAGTTAACTTGAAACTTAATCCAATGAAATGTGATTTCCTAAGAAAAGAAATGCAGTTTTTAGGACATGTTATTTCATCCGAAGGAATCAAACCAGATTTAGAGAAAATAAAAATAGTGAAAAATTATCCCGTGCCAAAAACCGCTGACGAAACAAAAAGATTCATAGCGTTCGTCAACTTTTATAGAAAATTTATACCAGATTTTGCAGCAATATGTCTACCCCTTAACAAACTGTGTCGAAAAAATGTTAATTTCGAATGGTCGCATGAATGTCAAAAATCCTTCGTTTCCCTAAAAGAGTCGTTAATGTCTCCACCAATATTACAATATCCCAACTTCGACGAAAATAATAATTTCATTTTACAAACAGATGCGTCTGGATATGCAATCGGATCCGTGCTAAGTAATAATGATAACAGACCAATTGCATATGCAAGTCGTAGCCTTAATAAAGCGGAAATTAGGTATCCTACGATAGAAAAAGAGTTACTCGCTATCGTATGGTCTGTAAAGTATTTCCGACCCTATCTTTACGGCCGAAAATTTGTTATCAGAACTGACCATAAACCATTAGTTTACTTATTTAATCAAACAAACCCATCAAGTCTTTGGAGGTATGAGGAACAGGGTGTAAAGTTCCTCATCCACCATAGAAAAGGGAGGATCCTCCGACCAGACGGGTGTCGTGTCTGGTGGGCAACTGCCCGACGATTGTTGTCGGGCTCGTTTATATATACTCAGTCGCGTGGATAACTTTAATACCGCGATGTAGGAAACATCGATTTAGTTCGTATGTGGCGAGATAGATGTCGCTACATCACTCCCCTCCGAGACCGGAGGTCGATCGCTTGATGAGTCATTTTTGTGATGCTTGCCGGGCCAGTTGAGTGTTCCAGTGGGTCGGAACCGGATGCCGCATAGTTCGCGGTGAGTCGGAACTGTCTGCGGTGGTACTGCGTATAGGCTCCAGTGAGTCGTGGTGCAGTGCTGCGTATTGGCTGGCTGCTCGGGTCGACCAGGAGAGGAAGTGCGTCTCTGCTTGCTGACCGGCCGAAGTGCAGCGTGCGTGCCAAGGTTGCTGAGAAGGTTGTGGGTGATGACCAGGCATGTGCGTTCGCTGCATGCTAGTGGTCAGGATACCCGTAGAAGTCGTAGTTGCTGACTGGCTGTATGACTCTCTGCTTGAAAGCTTGAGGAAGTGATGATGACGTCACGCTGAGGGTACTCTGCTCGAAGGCTGCGCTGACGTTCATGTTCGGGGTCACCAATTTGGAGGTATGAGGAACAGGGTGTAAAGTTCCTCATCCACCATAGAAAAGGGAGGATCCTCCGACCAGACGGGTGTCGTGTCTGGTGGGCAACTGCCCGACGATTGTTGTCGGGCTCGTTTATAATAGGTCTTTACCTATGAAATTGCCGTTTTGTATGAAAAAATTTAAATGATTTTTTTTCATGTATTTTTTATTTGTATTAATCGAAGTAATCACCCATGCAATCAATGCATCTTTGCCAACGCAGTGGCAGTTTATTGATGCCCTTCTTAAAGAAATCAGCTGGACGGGAGGCAACAAATTCTTCAAAGGCATTTTGTACTGCCTCTCGGGTATTGAATTTTTTTCCCGCCAAGAAGTTATCCAAATTCTGGAAAAAGTAGTAGTCTGTAGGCGCAAGGGCTGGTGAGTAGGGCGGATGACGGAGAGCTTCCAACCCCAGTTCTTGCAACTTGGAGACCGTCTGCTGTGCAGTATGAGGTCGCGCGTTGTCGTGCAGGAGCAGCGGAGACGAGCGATTGACCAATGCTGGTTGGAGATGTGCCAGCTTCTCCATCATTGTGTTCAATTCTTCACAGTACACATCTGCAGTAATGCTCACCCCGTTTGGTAAGAAGCTGTGTTGAATCACACCGGCGCTAGACCACCAAACAGTGACCATCACTTTTCTTGGGGTAAGTTTTCGTTTAGGGCATTGTTTAGGTGCTGAACCAGGATCCAACCAACTTGCTGAGCGCTTGCGGTTATCAAACAGAATCCATTTTTCATCGCAGGTAACAATGCGGTTCAAAATTCCTTCATTTGTGTGTCTGTTGAGCAGTGCAAGGCACGTCTCGACGCGTACTTCGCGCTGGCGATCATTGAGTTCGTGGGGCACCCATTTGTCAAGCTTTTTTACCTTGCCAATTTGACGCAAATGGACCAATATTGTTTTGACGCTAACGTCGAAAGCTGCTGCTAATTCAGCCGTAGATTGTGTATCATCAGCTTCCACAATCGCCTTTAATTCGTCATTGTCGACCAAAGTCTTCGGACGACCGCGAGGTTCATTTTTCAGGTCGAAATTTCCAGAACGGAAGCGAGCAAACCAATAACAGGTAGTGCGTTGGTTTGTAGTGTTAGCTCCGTAAACGTCGTTGATGTTGCGTGCCGCTTGTGCCGCGTTGCTGCCACGACGGTACTCATATTCCATAATTACTCGAATTTTTAACGTATCCATGATGACGAAAAAGATTTAAATGCGATGAAAATGTAACACTAATCAATAAACAAATGACTACTTTTGGAAAAAAAAATCCATGTTTTTAAAATAAAATTAATTTGAAATTAGAATTCTTAGCCAAACAAAAAATATTTTGATTTGAAATGGCCAGTACTGCAGAACGGCAATTTCATAGGTAAAGACCTAATATATACTCAGTCGCGTGGATAACTTTAATACCGCGATGTAGGAAACATCGATTTAGTTCGTATGTGGCGAGATAGATGTCGCTACAAGTCGTTTAACCAAATTTCGTTTAGTATTAGAAGAATATGATTACATAATAGAATATGTTAGAGGAACTGACAATGCAGCTGCAGATGCCTTGTCACGTATACAAATATCAAGCGACGAATTAAAAGAAATTAATCAGCACGTTGTGTCTGTATTAACTAGAGGCCAGAAAAAGCGTATGTGTGAAAGAGGTGGACAAGAAGTGAATGACAACCCCACGGTTGCTAAGCAATCTGCAAACGACTGGACTGATCACCCACGAGTTATGGAGTTGCTTAAAAAACCAAAGGATTGCACTGAGTTAAGGTTTGTGAATATGAAAGAATGGAATAGTTTAAAAGATTTTAAGCAATCAAATACTTTATGGAATTATGATGCATCGAATGGTATACTAAGAGTAAACCCATCTTATCGATTACAATGCGCACGAGATGCCTTTGTACGGGAGTTGGCTAATTACTGTAATCTAATGAAACTTGATAGTGTGTACATTGTACAAAGTAATGAAAACATAGAGATAATAAGAGATTTAATTCGAAATATAAATATTACACCTAATTGGTCCGGACCGTGTTTATATATATTAAAAGGTGTAAAAGTTATAAGTGATCACGATACAAAACGTGTCATTTTAAATGATTACCACTTATTGCCTAGCAGTGGACACGCTGGCATACGACGAATGATAAATAACATAAAACAGCGTTATTTTTGGCCAAAATTAGAAAAAGACGTCACAGAGTTTGTAAATCGTTGTGATAAATGCCAACGACAGAAACATTTTAGACACATAAAACAGCCAATGATTCTGACTGATACAGGTCATTCGGCATTTGATAGAGTATTTTTAGATTTAGTTGGGCCCTTAAGTATGGATAGTGATAATTATAAGTATATACTCACACTACAGTGTGATCTTAGCAAGTATGTAGAAGCTTATCCGCTTAGAAATAAGGATACAATTTCAGTGGCAACGGCATTCATAAATAATTTTGTATTACGCTATGGCATTCCGAGAAATATTATATCTGATCGCGGTACAGAGTTCGTATCTAAAGTAATGAATGAAGTTTGTAATGTTCTAAAAATTAAACAAATAACATCAACCGCATATCATCACCAATCAATTGGAGGCTTAGAAAATACCCATAAAAATTTACTTTCATTTCTACGCATACAAACAGAGAATCAATCCCAAAATTGGAGTTCATGGCTTCCATATTGGTGCTTTGCTTTTAATACGACCGTACATACGGAAACTAAGTACACTCCTTATGAACTAGTATTTGGTAAACTGTGCAATTTACCAAGTAATTTAACTTCAGATATTGAACTGCTATATAACTATGATGACTATCCACAACAACTCAGATACAAGCTTCAAAAATCACAGCATGACGCGAGACAAAATTTAATCATCAGTAAGCAAATCAGAAAATGTAAATATGATTTGTATACTAATCCTGTTACGTACAGTACTGGTGACATGGTACTTCTTAAAAATGAACAAACTGACACCAAATTAGATCCACTTTATACAGGACCGTATGAAGTAATAGAAGATTGTAACCCTAATTTAAAAATATTGTATAAAGGCAAAGAAGTAATAGTACATAAAAATAGAACCAGACCATATATTAACAATCAGCATTCAACGAATACAGACGTGCTCATCAATGTTTAATATCAATAAAAATAAATTAAGCTTGCATAAATAGTGACCTAGTTTTAGTGTTTTAGCGTGTTATACAAATAAAACATTATAGTGATAATTTAATATAATGGACTGACTGAATACTTTTATTACCGGATATTTATGGAAGGCAGCCCCTTTAATCGGAGCGCCATGATACGACGCAGCCCTCCGCCAACACCGATCCCGGTACCGACACCGGCACCGACATCGCCCCAACAACCAAGACAGGACCAAGATGAGAAGTTTGAAACGGTTTCCACTCCGGAGATTCAGAACTGGATGACGTCCATTGAGCAATGCCTGAATGAGGTCTGTGTTATTTCTTCTGAGGGAAAACTGAACGCTGATCAGAAGCTAAAAATAAGTAGTCTTTGCCGGAATGTTGGACATGGAGTTTCGCAAATGGCTGTTCAATACCAGTCGCTAAAGCAAAAAGCCATACAAAACCATACCTCCCTTAAAACCATGACCGAAGCTCGAGACCTATCAGATTGTCTAATGGAGATGAACCGGACGATTCAGGAGTCCTGTACGAAGCAGGAAGCAGCTACATCTTTTGCAGAAATGGTGAAGAAGGGCTCCAACACTTTTGTTCGTCCTAATGCTCTTAGCTCCGTGGCCATTTATCCCAGTGACAACTCAAAAACCAGTGACGAAACTAAGAACATGGTCCAAAAAATCATATGCCCTGGAGAAATGAAGCTGAAAGTACGAGGTGTACGCAAAATTGGAAAAGGTGGACTAATAATCAGCACTGAGACTAAAGATGACCTAGATAGGATCAAGCAAACAGTCCAACTCGCTTCGTCAGGTCTTACCGTCGACGAACCTAAAAAGCGCAAACCTCGCATTATAGTTATAGGAGTTCCCACATCAATGGCTGAAAATGAGGTTTATAAATGTATTTATGAGCAAAACTTGGCCGATAAACTGCCCACTATAACCCTAGATAAATTTTTGACCTCAATGAAACTAAGCCACAAATCTGGCAGGAAAGATGCTGAGTATTGCAATTTTATCATAGAAGTTCCAGCAGTCATTCGAAAGGCCCTCATCACACAAGATAGACTATTCGTAAATTGGACGTCCTGCCCGGTACGAGACTTCACACTGGTAACGAGATGTTACAAGTGCCAGCAGTACGGTCATGCAGCAAAATCATGCAAAATTCCTGCCCCTACATGTGGACATTGCGGTGAAGAAGGACACACTATTCAAGACTGCACAAAGAAAGCGGAGGCGCCAAAATGTGCTACATGTTTGCGTTTTAAAAAACAAGCCAACCACAAAACGGGGGACGCAGATTGTCCGGCTAAAAAAGCTGCCGAATACAGGTACATTAACTCGATAGACTATGAAGGCGCCTATGAGCGCCACATAATAGTTTATATTTTAGTCGTATTTTTATTTTAGTATTTTTAGTATGGATAATCACTTAATTACCGATATAGATAATACATTTTTAGCTGTGTCAAAGACATGTGACGTTGAGGATTGCAGACAATATCTTTCCGATTACCAAAAGTCACTAACCGTACTGACCCAAAACATTCGTAGTATTTATAAGAACATAGATAGCTTTAAAATTTTCCTACACAGACTAAACTTTGATTGTGATGTAATGGTATTAACCGAGTGCTGGCTAGGTAACCGCATCGATTACCTTCCAGTAATACCTGGGTACAACTTAATGCATACCAAAATAAACCACAGTCAAAATGATGGTGTGGTAGTCTTTACAAAACAATCACTTAAGGTCACAGTCGAGGAACCTCCTCTACAAGACTGCATGAGTAATTGTTTAGTTATTAAAATTGGTACAACCACAGCGATAACACAGGCCTGCAAAATGAAGGTCATAACTTCCTCTCTGGAATTTGATAGCTGATTCTGGAGTATTTTGATGCGCTGATTACGAATATGTACTTAGTTTTTCTCCATCACCTCCTGATTTTTCAAAAAAGCTACAGATAGAAAATTGAGAAAAAAGACAAGTTTTCACTTAAAAAATTATATATTTAAAAAAGTACTTAATTTTTAACTTAAAAAACTATTAACACGTAATAACAACTTATTGCTGGGTTAAAATACACTTAAATTTTATTTGTGGAACCTGGTCCTTTTTTCCTGGAAGCTTCTGTTGTGCGATTTTCGCTTATATTTCCGGTTTGGATCATCACGCTTCAACAACCAACAATAGTCCGCCATCATGCTGACATTCCATCTTCCTTGATACCGGACTTCAAGCTCTTTTAAATCTTGGTGAAATCTTTCACCTTGTTCTTCGCTAACGGCTCCTAGATTTTCTGGGAAGTAATCAATGTGCGAATTCAGAAAATGAAGTTTAACGCTCATATTACAACCCATTACACCAAAATTCGTTATCATTTTGGCTACTATTTCTTTATAGTCCGAGCTTTTATTGTTCCCCAAAAAGTTTTTTACCACTTCCTTAAATGATTTCCACGCTTGTAACTCGACATCATTGAGTTTTGAGGTGTCCAAGTTTTGTCTTGGTTACTTATAGAATGTCCAAAATAACTTTTGTAAATATTTTTCACATAGTCTGTAATGTTGTTTCGTTGTTTTATCACCATGAATTTCCCGCAAATATAACAAAAACAATTCGAAGAGTTTAAACAACTTCGCGACGACATTTTAAAGTTTAGGTTGCAAGATGCGCACTTCGACTGTTAGTTTTCTAATTCAGAGTAGGTACTTATACAAAAAAAACCTTTTGTTTTCTTCATTATACCCTTTTTGAACAACATTAACAACAATTAGGCAATATCACCTAAACATCGTGTATTAATGAGCTCATTACTAAATGAAGCCAAAATGACCCGTTTTCGAAATGGTTAATGCGAATTACTTACACTTATTATGTAGTAATTAACAAATTACTGATTTGCATTCATTTCTATGTCGTCTTAAACTAATTAAATGCAATAAAAATTAAGCTGAAGTAATTAAGTGACGTTTTATAGATTTTAAAATGTATGCGCTCAGACATTTTTAGTTAAAATCTTAAATATTCAATATCAAAGAATCCTGACGTGATAGAATTTTTTTATTATTTTTCTCGTAATCAGCACATCAGAAACTATAGAAAACGTTAATCAGATCTCAGAGAGGAAAACCATTGCAGACCTGTGTAATCGCTATGTATAGGTCTCCTTCCGCTAGAAACTTGGATTCATTTCACAATTCCTTAAACCAAATTTTTCAAGGGCTAAGCTCGTTCAAGAATGTAATACTAACAGGTGATTTAAATATAAATATTGGCTCTGAAAACTGCGATGCTGGGACCCAAGATTACCTTAATATCTGTTCGTACCATGGATTTCTCCCCGCTCACACGATGCCTACTCATCAGAGCGGTTCCTGCCTTGATCATATGATGATCAAAACCAGTCTATCATATATTACGCTTGTTACTAACGCAACAATTACTGACCATCACGCTGTCCTACTCACCGTAAATTTAACGCTGCCTAAGCTAAATCGTCCCCAGACCAAAAGCAAATTAAACACAAATAAACTCGAATATGAATTATGCAACCTTGATTTTAGCCTAGTTTACAATACTGCTGACGCTAATTTGGCTTTATCGTACTTAATAAAACATGTCCAACAAGCAATTTTACGTAGCACGATAGTTTCTACAGTGAATAAGAAACTTTATAATATTAAACCTTGGATTACTCCTGGACTAATTCGGTGTATAAGACACAGAGATAAACTTCATCAGAGAACTAAGAGATACCCAGATAATCTAATAATTCAGACTACCTATAAAAGATACAGGAATTTCTGCAACAATCTTCTAAAGAATTTAAAAAATAACTACGATAAAAATGAATTAAAAACAGCAGGTAACAATAGTAAGCAACTTTGGAAACATATTAAAAACGTCACCAATATGTCTAAACAGCGTGAAGCAAATTCGAGTTTACTGCTTACTAATCCTTCACCAGTCTTGTCAGCTAACAACGTTAATAACTTTTTTGTCAATATTGGGAAAACTCTTGCCGAACAGATTCCGAAACATTATTGTGACCAACCTTTTCAAAAATCAATCAATATCTGTAACCTGAAATCTTTTGTTATGCTTGACACTGACGAAGACGAAATTACTCGAATCATTTCTGGGCTAAAAGATGACTGTGCAGTTGGATTGGATAACATAAGCAATAAGATCCTAAAACTTTTTAAGCATATATTGGTACCTCCTTTAACGCATATTTTTCGAATCTGTATCTCCAAAGGTATTTTCCCTACTTGTCTAAAGAAGGCAGTTGTAATCCCTGTCTTTAAATCTGGAACTAAAGACTTAGTTAATAATTATAGGCCAATATCGTTACTCCCCTCAATATCAAAAATATTAGAGAAAATTGTAAACAATAGACTGGTTAACTATCTAGAAAAAAATAACTTTTTGTCCTCTGCGCAATTTGGTTTTAGAGCAAAATTATCTACAGCCGATGCGGTGCATAGCCTAACAAATTACATTTCAGAAGAACTCGGCAAAGGGAACCAGACCCTGGGAGTCTTCCTTGATTTAGCCAAGGCCTTCGACACGGTGTCTGTTTCTGTTCTTCTAAACAAATTACAGGCCATTGGAATAAGGGGAACGCCCCTGAAACTATTCGCTGACTACTTAGATGACCGATACCAATGTGTTAGAATAGATAATATCACGAGCGCTGAGCAGAAAAGTACTGGTTTTGGTGTTCCTCAGGGAAGTATTCTGGGCCCCACGCTATTCCTGATTTACATTAACGACTTGTGCAATCTTAATATTAAAGACGGCAAAATTATATCATATGCCGACGACACTGCATTAATATTTACCGCTAAAACCAGTAGCGAACTGTTCCAAGTCGCTCAATTAGGTTTTAATAATGTGACTAACTGGCTTCAAAGCAATTTACTTACACTAAATGCTGACAAGACAAAATATATTCACTTCTCCATGCGCAAGCCTCAACTTAACATTGCTAACCCTCAGTTATATGCCCATCAATGTGGTATCCGTTCAGTCAACATGTGTAATTGCCCTTTTATCCTCGAAACGAGCAACATAAAATACCTCGGAGTAATAATGGACGACACACTGTCTTTCAGAAAACATATTGATAGTTTAGTTAAAAGAGTACGCAAATTAATGTATGTTTTTAAAAAAATTGCGAACATTTGCAGATTCAAAACTAATAACACAAGTTTATTTAGCCCTATGTCAATCTATAATTCAATACTGCATTACTTCATGGGGTGGCGCAGCAAAAACCAATTTACTTCCTCTTGAAAGAGCTCAGAGAGCAATTTTAAAGGTAGCAAACTTCCATCCCTTTTTCTTTCCCACTGATCTGCTTTATAAATCCTGCAACGTGCTGACTGTTCGCCAACTTTTCATTATGCACTTAGTATTAAAACAACACACCATGCTTACCTACACTGCTGACATTACTAACAAGAGACGGAATGATATAGTATGCGCATCAAATTTTACTTCAAAACATGTCTTTGTGGAAAGATTTTTTACATTCTTAGGCCCATTTCTGTACAATAGATTAAATAGAAAACTAAGTATCTATAAATTGAATTATTTTAGCTGTAAAAAAATTATACTTAAATATTTACTAACCATCGCCTATGCACAGACAGAAGAGCTACTTGTTGTCTGCAAATAGAAACGCTTACATGCAATTTTACTGTTACTAACCTAAATTAGATTTAGTTTTTCACTTTATACTCATTGTTAATTTATTACATTAAGTATTTATGCACTTCCTAGCCTGAAGCACAGGTTCAACCTAGTTCAGGCAAATAAGAAATTGTGTTCTATTTTAATTGTTAAGAAACTTATTGTAAATGTGCCCTTTTTATAAATAAACGATCATTATTATTATTATTATTATTATTAAGTAATTTTTTTTTTGTTCAGCTGTTGCCATGTATGTATTTTTTTATGATTGTACTTTAATTTTAAAACCTAATGTTTTTTTTTTTATTGTGTACGCAATATTTTTTTTCTTTTATAATATTGTCTGCTTTTTGCATTTAAAATATAACAAGGTATCTGAACAAATAGACCTTACCTAAAAATAAAAATAAATGTAATCATTATTTTTATTTTATTTTGCCGGTGGGCGTGTAGTGTGTAAGACTTATGTATGTGTACCTAAACCTATATAAACGATTGTACACTAGTATTAAGACAGTATTAAACACGATTCCTAATGGATACCTTGTTTTTACTCATCTCCCCGGACTCACAACCTTACACTCCGATCCGAGCTAGAGGACCTCAAACGGGAGTTTGCTGCTAAGCAGACGGTCTGGCAGCAGCGGGCAGCCCCTGCCGCCGACAGCCCCTGCCATGGCGCGACTTCGTTGGCCCCTGCAATTGCGCCGCCGCCTCCTTCTTTAGCCATGTCGGATAACGACGTGGAGAGGGTGGCGAGGATCTGCATGGTGCAGTGTGGGGTCATGGTGAATGCCCGGCTAGAGGCCATAGACTCTCGACTCACCCCGGCCGAAATCCTTCGGCCCTCACTAGCGGCGGATAGGCGGAGAGTAGAGGAGTCCGCTAAGTCGAAGCTGGTGCCCCAGAAACTTGCGGAGAGGGCCAAAAAACTCGGGGAGGGGCCTAGGAACTCCGTGGAGGGTGCGTTCGCGCCCTCCTCCCAAAGAGTTATTCTGGCGACCGCCCCTGACACCCAAGCGCTGATGGGAACACGTCGTCGGCGGAAGAAACGGGCGACGGATGCAACTAAGCCCCTCTCTACCCAAAACATCGCGCTCCCAGCGACCGCACTCTCCACTCAGGAGACCTGGGCGACGGTCGTGAGGAGGGGCCGGAGGAGGAAGCCGACGGCACAACCGGCGCCGCCGGCACCCGCTAAAGCGGCGTCATCGGCACCCAAGAGGGCCCAGGGGCCGCCTAGGGTGAAAGCCCCACGCTCCGCGGCTGTGGTTGTGACGCTGCAGCCCGGAGCCGTCGAAAGGGGCCTCACATATAGGGCGGTCCTGACCTGGGGACACCGACCGGCTTCAAGATGAGGCCGGCGATTACGGGGGCGCGGCTCTTCGAGGTGTCAGGTGCCGATGGTGGCAAAAAGGCGGACCTCCTGGCCGCCAAGCTGCGGGAGGTCCTCAACCCGGAGGACGTCCGGGTGTCCAGGCCGACGAAGACCGCTGAGCTGCGCGTCGACGGCCTGGATGACTCGACGACTCCGGCTGAGGTGGTGGCGGCCGTCGCCCGAGCGGGTGGGTGTCCGCCTGAAGACATCCGCACGGGCGACATCCGGGTGGACGCTTCCGGGCTCGGCTCGATCTGGGTCAGATGCCCGGTGGCGGCCGCACACAAGGTCGCCAACGGCGGGCGCCTGTTGGTGGGATGGGTGGCAGCAAGGGCCAAGCTGCTGCGACCGAGGGCTTTGCGGTGCTACCGCTGCCTTGACATTGGGCATGTCAGGGTGCGGTGCAACGCCGAAACAGACCGCAGCGAGGAGTGTTATCGCTGCGGTCAGCCCGGCCATAAGGCGGCCCAGTGCTCCGCGTCGCCAAACTGCAGCCTCTGTACAGCTGCAGGGAGGCCCGCTGGGCACAGAGTGGGTCAAAAGGCCTGTGGTGCGCCCGCGCCCAAAAAGAAGAGAGGGGGTGCCAAGGCTGGCGGGGGCTCTTTACCCCCCCCTCAGCCTGGCCGCCCTCCGGCCGACTCCCGGCCTAGGCATGGTGCGGAGGGGATGGACTGCGCTTAATGGCGCTGTACCATTTCCTCCAGGGCAACATCAACCACTGTGCCAGAGCTCAGGATCTCTTGCTCCAGAGCATGGCAGAGTGGTCGATTCACGTGGCTGTGGTCGCCGAGCCGTACTTTGTCCCCCCCAGGGATAACTGGGTGGGCGATCTGGACGGTTTGGTGGCCATAATTGGCGGGGCTCTCGTCAACCCGTCGCGAGGTCACGGCTGGGTGGCCGTCCTCGCGAACGGTATTGGCACTGTTGGGGCGTATTTCTCGCCCAACAAGAGTCTCGCCGACTTCGAGAACTTCCTTGTCGAGTTGGGTGGCGTCGTGGGCCGACTCCACCCTCGCCCTGTGCTGTTGCTAGGGGATCTCAACGCCAAGTCTACGGCGTGGGGATCTCCGGCGACCGATGCTCGGGGTGAGGTTTTGGAGGAGTGGGCGGTCACCACTGGTTTGACCGTCCTAAATCGGGGCTCGGTCCACACATGCGTGCGGCAGCGGGGCCGAACCCGACGACGTCGACGGGGGGGCGCTGTGGTTCCGTGGGGCGATGTCGCAAATCTGCGACGCCTCCATGCCCCGCGTCCACGCACAGTCTGCAAGGCGCCAGGTGTACTGGTGGTCCGCCGAGATTGCGCAACTGCGCTTCTCGTGCGCGACGGTTTGGCGCCGGTACACCCGATACCGCAGAAGACGTCGTCGGATACCTGACGAAGAGGCCGCGCTGTATGAGGTGTACAGGTGAAGGACGAACGAGGTGAACGCCATCAGCGTCCCAGAGGTGACACGGGCAGAGATGGGGGCAGCCGTGACGCGGCTCCGGGCCAAGAACGTGGCTCCGGGGCCCGACGGGGTTCACGGCTGCGTGCTAGCCCTCGCTCTGAAGGAGCTAGAGCCCCAACTGAGAGGACTCTACACAGCGTGCCTCGAGCGGGGCCAGTTTCCCTCCTTGTGGAAGTCTGGCCGCCTGGTCCTGCTCAGGAAGGCGGGGCGCCCCGCGGACTCTCCGTCCGCGTACCGGCCCATAGTGTTGTTAGACGAGGTGGGCAAGCTGTTCGAGCGGATAATCGCAGCCCGCCTCGTCGACCACTTGTGCAGAGAGGGGCCGGACCTAGACGAGAGCCAGTTCGGTTTTCGGCATAGGCGCTCCACTATTCACGCTGTGTCGAGAGTGAGAGTCCTGGCGGAGGAAGCAGTGTCCCGGGGCGGGGTGGCGTTGGCGGTCTCTTTAGACATCTCCAACGCGTTCAACACCCTGCCCTGGAGCTGCATTCGGGAGGCACTGCGGTATCATCGGGTGCCTCTCTACCTCCGCCGCATCGTTGGGGCTTACCTGGCGGAGAGGTGTGTCACCTACATGGGACGTGATGGCGGACACCAGCACCGCGTGTCGTGCGGTGTTCCACAGGGCTCGGTCGTAGGCCCGCTCCTGTGGAACATCGGGTACGACTGGGTGCTGAGGGGCGGACTCCAACCGGGCGTAGACCTGACGTGTTACGCGGACGACACGCTGGTCACGGCCCGGGGGAGCTCGCACAGGGAGGCAGCGTTGCTGGCGACGGCGGCGGTCTCACAGGTGGTGAGCCGCATACGGCGCCTAGGCCTGGAGGTGGCCCTCAGCAAGTCGGAGGCCATGGTATTCCATGGTCCCCGACGGGCGCCGCCGCCGGGATCACACATCGTGGTCGGGGGGGTCCGAATAGCTGTCGAGTCCACCATGAAGTACCTAGGATTGGTGCTCGACAGCCGGTGGGATTTTGGACCCTACTTCCGGCAGCTGGCGCCCAAGTTGTTGGGCGCGGCCGGAGCGCTATCAACGCTGCTTCCCAATCTGGGGGGCCCGAGCGCCGCCTGTAGGCGGCTCTACGTAGGGATCGTGCGATCGATGGCCCTGTACGGGGCCCCGATCTGGGCGGCTGACCTGACGGCCTGTAGCCTCTCTGTTCTGCGGAAGCCACAGAGAGCGATGGCCGTCAGAGTCATCAGGGGATATCGCACGATCTCCTGCGAGGCGGCTTGTGCACTGGCCGGATCCCCGCCCTGAGACCTGGAGGCGAAAGTACTCGCGTCACTGTACCGGTGGCGCGAGGAAGCGCGGGCGCGAGGCGAGCGACTGACGCAGCGACACATGGAGCTGCGTCGGTCCCAGCTTCGTGAGGTCCTGGTGGCGGAATGGCGGGAAAGGCTTTCACGCCCTACCGCCGGCCTCGTCACCATCGAGGCGGTCCGGCCGGTACTCGATCACTGGCTCGGGAGGAGGCACGGCTCCCTGTCGTTTCGGGTGACACAGGTGCTCTCGGGGCATGGTTGCTTCGGGAAGTACCTGTGTCGCATAAACAGGGAGCCGGACGCCCGGTGTCACCACTGCGTCGACTGCCGGGAGGACACGGCGTGGCATACGCTGGCAGAGTGTCCCGCTTGGGAGGATCCACGCCGTGCCCTCATTGCGGAAGTAGGCAGGGACCTGTCGCTGCCGGCCGTCGTGTCATCGATGGTTGGCAGCGAGGAGGCCTGGAACGCGGTGGTGTCCTTCTGCGAGACGGTTATCTCGCGGAAGGAGGCTGCGGAACGGGAAAGGGACATATCTTCCTCCATCCCGGCCCGCAGCAGACGCACCGGGCGTCGGCGGAGGGCGGACAACGCCCTCTTCCAGCCCCCCTAAATGGGTCCAGGGGCGACGGACTTGGGGACGTCTGTCGCCCCCCTAACACCAGGACCCGAGGTGGCGGCGCGTGTTCCACGCGCGCCCCTCTTAGACGTCGCGGGGGGAGTCAGACACCTCACTCCGCCCCTCGTCCTGAGGAGGCCTGCATAGGCGGGCCGGCACTAGCTGGGGGTTGCGGAAGGATCGTACGTTCCCGCGACCCCCGGCGTAGGTGTGAGACGGAACAACGGGGTGGTTTTTAGTCAGTAAGAGTCTGACAGACCCCTTCGCTCCCCCAGAGCGAAGGACATCCATGAGGATTTTCCAACCCGCACAAAAAAAAAAAAAAAAAAAGGAATTAAAAGACACTGACGCCATCCAGAGACTAAATTACGCGAATGAAATGTTTAGCCGCTTTTCTTCGTTCAATAACGTGTTATTCTCTGATGAAACTCACTTCCACATTAATGGGCATGTGAGTAAACAAAGTAGCCGCTACTGGAGCCCCGAAAATCCAAAACGTCAACATCAGAAGCCATTACACAGCCCTAAAGTGACGGTATGGGCCGCTATGTCAGCTCGTGGCATCATAGGCCCTTATTTTTTTGAAGACGGCAGAGGTCGCGCGATTACAGATAATTCAGAGCGATATGTAGCAATGATCGAGGAGTTTTTTACACCAGCGTTGCAGAATTTTCTAGGCTACAATACGCGGACCTGGTTTCAACAGGATGGCGCGACGGCCCATACCTCTAACATCCGGATCCGGATCTAACCCCGATGGACTTTTTCTTATGGGGTTATCTGAAATCTAAAGTGTATGACACAAACCCGCGGTCAATTGAAGCCCTAAAAGAAAATATTCAAAGAGAAATGGAACATACTAACATCACAGAACTGACTTGCCGCGCAGTCGTCGATAGTTTTAGACGTCGCTTACAGGAGTGCCGTGATCGTAACGGGTTACATTTGGATGATGTTATTTTCAAAAAATAATTCCCATTTTATAAAGGTTAATACGAAATAAAAAGGTATTTCTTATTGTAATTAGTTTTTTGTTTATTAATTATTTACATGTGTAAGGACTTATGGGCCACCCTGTACATGCAAAATGGCCTCTATCCAGAGTTTAATGTCTTTTTTACAAGTTTGCACACTATGAATAACTAAGATGATATTTTGAATCCAATATAACATCGATTTGCCATGACATATCATTTCTCTAATAGGTATGGCTAAGTTAATCTCAGTAAATTAAGTTTTTATGGTGTTTCAGTAAAGTAAATAAATTGAAAAAGTGTATAGAAGCATATTTGCATCTACACCCCTCACTTCCAAAATGTCAAAGTGCATGGCAAAATGCATGGTGTATTGTGACAGAACATCATACCATGCATACACCTATACCAGCACTGTCACATCACAAAATGTATTTACTGTTGCGATGTTGTATTACAACTCTAGGCAATGTCTAAAATTTTATAGTGACAACACATTTTAAAAATGTGTTTCCGTCACTCAATGTGTTATCAAAGCAAAGAGAAAGAAAAAATAGTATGAAAATTACTGTATGGAAACAAAGAAGAAAAAAAAGTAGATAGCTAGAGCCAAAACAAACAAATTGTTTTACGTTACAACTAGACCTTTTATTTTCATGACGTAAAGCTTGTTTTATTTTTCTAATAAGTGCTAACTTTATGCACATTATAATTGTGAAGAACAATTACAATAGTGAAGAAACCATGAACTATCCTAACTAATCAATTGGTATAGTGCCCAAAAGACAGGAAGCATTGCCACATTAAATGGCATTGTTTAGATTCTGGCCAAAGTAGAAGCCAGCACTTGGATCTCGGAAGCATCAACCGTTACAACTTGATTTAATTAATTTCAATAATCTTGCAGTTTATAAATACATAACGAGAAAACAACAGGGGTGGGACAAGGAATATGAGGTTCAAGTTATCTTTAGGGTAGTTTGACTTCTGACATGACAATGCAAAACCTAACATGAAGAAATGACAAACAAAAACGAAAACAACCAAAACCTTTCTTCAACCAATACATAGAACCTAATCAAAATGTTAAGAGTACAATACTAGTATTATAATAGTAGTAGTGAGGCTCAAAACTTTTCGTTGATTCCATTTCACACAGAAATAGCCAACTAATAGTACAACGAGTTACGAGGTTACAAGACAAGACAGAAGCACCATCGCTTAAAATACCACGAGAGAAAAATGCGGCAAGGTATCAGTTTCAATCAAGACAATATATTCAGACGCCACACATCTCAGACCTGCCACGAACGGCAGCGAACCATGGATGGAGCATTCGATAGTACTATTACTATATCCATGGGCACCTTCACAGACCGATATTTTACGATAGCACTTAAAGTCGCTCCGCTAGCACGAAAATTCACTAACTATTGAGATGTACAGTGTACTACATAAAGTATTTTTTTCCCTTTCAATTGACCTGTGTGTACACCACCACAGACTATAATAGTGCCCACAGTCTATGCTATGACCACAGAGTTCCAATTCCAACGTCCCCTTCTGATCTGACTACACTGATTTATTTCATTTCAGTGTTGCCAACTGGGTATTAGGATTTTAGGCTAGGTTGAATGAGAGAAACGGCTAGTCATGCCCAGTAGGTAAAAAAAGCAGTAGTTAAATAAGTGGTTTTCGGGGTCGCGTATGTCGATTATCCGATCAAAATTGAAATCCAAGATGGTGCCAATGAAAGACGGACGCCCAATTTAGGTAAACAGCTGCACAGCAGGTTGGTATTATTTAAAAAAACTCATTATTTTTTATTCATTGGAACTCTTGTATAATGCAACAGGATGGGAATATTTTTTGATGAAAATATATTCTGTATGAATGATGTATGAATTGATATAGGAAAAAAATACAAATAAACGTCACTAACTTTTGCTATTAAATTTGTGCACTTGGCTTGGATACTAAATCCTTTTAGCTTTATTGAATAATTAAATCAGCAATATTGCTAACTTAATTTATTTTAATCAAAAAAATAATCGATTAATATTCTATTGTTTTGCGTCACGTCCGTATAGTTAGTATTCTTCGATTGAATTGTCTTAAATACATACATAAACTCGCGATTTTTTCCCGTTTTTTTTAAATAGCAGCTGTGTTTACGTATTATTATGTAGTAGTATGAAAGACGGGTTAAGCAGAGGTATACTCATAATATAATAGGTTCACCCACATTTCGCATTATGTAAATATAGGTCAATAATAACATAAAATGGATACTAAACACAAACAAGTGTGATGTTGCCAGAATATATCACACACTAAAGATTTCCTTGACAAGACTACAATAATTGAGGAGTGACTTTTCAAAACGGCTTATTTCGGGTTCCCAATTTTACTTATTTTTTTAATGCCAATCGGGACTTTATGTACACTCACATTATATGACGTGAAGTGTCCGGTTCTAAAGTACTTTAATCTCGAAGAAAAATGGCCATAGAAAATGCTTTCCGCAACAAAATAGCTTAATTCACGTTAATTCTCGGCCCTACTAATTGTGATAGGAGTTTTTTCAAAATAGCTCATTTCTAGAACATTTTGTATGGAAATTTTGTTAATACGTATCAAAATGGCTTATTTCTAATCTGGTATCACAGGTTATTTTGGAGGGTTGAAAGATAGCTTTAATATCTGGAAGTGGATCCGCAAATATATTTTTATACATTGGCAACACTTTTTATTTGACTACGGCCAATTAAAAAAATATTAAACGTCATGTGTCACCTTGCTGTCAACTTCTCAATACTTTCATGTCAAGGCTGAGTGTAAAGGTGAAAAATATTTTCTTGTATCGTTGCTCGTTGGTGTTTTTGTTGCTAATCCGAATAATTCTGAGTAAATAACGGTGCATAATGGCAGACAAGACCGTGGAGGAGTTAAATTCAGGCACCAGAAAAAGGAAATCAGGACAAAACAGCCGAACAAGAAAATCGTAAGTAGTTTTCAGCAATGTATAAACGGCTCTCGTTTCAATTGTAATTTAATCCTACTAGATACCTATTTCTTAACAATTAAATTTATTATTGCTTCAGGTACATTGATAAGGATCCTTTGGGTTTAGAATTCAGGATTCCATGTCGGCACAAAGAGGGCAGTAAATATAAATGTAGTTCATTCACTACGCGCCAAGTTCTAATAAACCGTAGTGCGTTTTATGCTAACACGTCCAAAATTGATCAGGATACCTATCTTTGTAGATTATTACATTCGTATGAACCACAGGATAAAACCAAACCATCAAAGAATATGAGAAAGAGAACTGTAAGCTGCAGTTACAACTTATTTTGTAAGAAAAATAAAATTAAACCTGTGTGTAAGAAAATGTTCATTGCAGTTTTTAGTGTCAATGAAAAAAGGCTTAATATAATCAATAGAACTACAGTCAGAGGAAACATTCCTAAAGAAAAGCGTGGTGGGGACCGTAAGTCATACAAATCTATTGATAAAAAGGAATCACTAAGGAATTTCATAAAATGTCTACCAGCAAGAGAAAGCCACCACAACAGACAAAAATCAAAAAGAATATATCTGTCTAGTGATTTAAACTGTAAGAAACTAATGGAGTTGTATAATTCTTCTGTTGCCTCAAACTTGCAAGTAAAAAAAACCATGTTTTATAAAATATTTTATGAAGAGTTTAATGTAGGATTTTCTGCGCCATCCTCTGATGCTTGCAATGTGTGTGTGCTGTGGGGAAATAGAATCAAAAATGAAAGAGACAGTGAAAAAAAGCAAAAATTAATGGTAGAACTTCGGGTACATAAGATAAGGGCCAAGGCATTTTATACCCACATGAAAGGTAATCCTCCAAACTCCATTTCACTTTGTTTTGATCTTCAACAAGTCCAAGCACTTCCAAAAACGCCTATTCAAGATGCCTTTTATTCTAGGCAAATAAGTCTTTATAATTTTTGTGTAGTACCTTTAAATTCAAAAGATCCTTGGTTTTATACTTGGGATGAAACCATTGCCAAGCGCGGGCCAACAGAAATAGGATCAGCTGTATATGATTATCTATCCTCCATGAACATTGACAATAATGTTGATACTATACGTTTATTTTGTGATGGCTGTGGAGGCCAAAATAAAAATAATCATATCATACATTCACTAATGCAATGGCTTTGCTTGCTTTGCTTGAAATAAAGGATTTAAAGGAAAATTTTAAAAATGTGGAGGGATTACAAAAAATAAAAAGAGTCTGGATAAAAAAAACTGTTAAAAGACAGATGACTATCGGTTGTGAAATAAAAGCTTCCCAATATTATAGATTTGATGGAAATGATCCTTGGCAGACATTATTGAAACGGGGTAAACGTATTCCACTAACTATTGATGTTGCAGAATCTATTCCGCAGCCAGTTTCAGGAAAAAAGAAAAAAGATGTAATAAATTTACTTGAAAAACAATTTGGGGAAGAATGGACTGCCTTGCCTGAACTTCAATGGTACAAAACTATTTTGTTACATGTGACGGAGGAACCAGCTGAGGAACATGAATATGATTGTGTCTGCAATGAAGAGGATGTAGGAGAAGTCCGTGTGTGATTTTCAGATTTTAATAAAAGTTTTTAGAAAACAATTTTTTTTTGCTAGCCCATCCTTTTCAAAATGGCTTATTTCTAGGAGTGCCAAAACAAAATGGCTTATTTCTTAGGAGTGCTGAAACAAAACATCTTATTTCTTGGAGTTTGCGACTAAATGGCTTATTTCCTTAAATCATATGATAATAACTCATAATTTAGAGTATTAAAAAAAATATATACACTGTGAAACGATCTATTAACGTACCTAGATTATGTACATAGAAGTTTGTTACTAAAAATATTCATATATGAAAAGTTTTCGTATTTTTCTTGGTCCTGAAAAAATGACCAGACAGAAATAAGCCATTTTGAAAAGTCACTCCTCAATTGATAATACTGGACTTGTATAGTTTGGCGATTTAAGTTGATACGTTTGTACCCAGCAATCATGACGTAGACCCACTGAAAGGTGAACGGCAGGTTTGTATGGGAATTTCGTACCGCTAATCAAATTTTGTGTTTTGTGATATTTTATGTTTTAATTGGTAGTTAATATGATAGACAAGCCCTTTTTAAATTATTGGATTTTTAGAACTTGGGATGTAAAAGTTATAACCAGTTTTATTTTTTAAGGTTAAGTTCTAGTGTACCTATGTAAACATTGATTTGATGATTAAGTATATTAGTATGTTCTAGATTGCTTGTCGCTATTTTTGTAATGTTTTAGCTACTACTACTCGGTAAATAAATAATCAGTCAGTCAATAAATAATTCCCATATGAAGAAAAAAATCTAGGTAACGAAAATCATTCCTATCATTAAATTGTTAACTTGATTTTATGCAAAAATTGTGCATTCTTTGGTACGATATATAAATGTTTTTTTTTATATATATTTAATGTTATTTCAATTTCTAAATAATTAATTATCATTTTGATATATTTGCTTTTTTGCATAAGGCAACTTCTAAAAACGTAACTGCGTTTAGTTTACGATTATATTACGTTTAGTTATTAAAATCTTTCTTCTGATATTATTAATAAATCCGAAGTTCTAAAAATAGTACACTTACATGAAAATCAATGGCTTATTTGCCT
Organism: Phlogophora meticulosa; assembly: GCA_905147745.2. Classification (NCBI taxonomy): domain Eukaryota; kingdom Metazoa; phylum Arthropoda; class Insecta; order Lepidoptera; family Noctuidae; genus Phlogophora; species Phlogophora meticulosa. The sequence continues at coordinate 1,090,374 of CAJHWW020000001.1, read as the reverse complement.
TAATATGTGGTACAAATTCAACAACAAAAAAAGGAAGCGGTATGAAATCTGCCATTCACCTTTCTTGACGTTGGCCCTTGACACTCTTGACAGACAGACAATGTTGAACAACTCGATGCTAAAAGGGATGTAATTCTTCCTGAATAATAACGATAGTTCCATTGATTTAAATGATTTATAAAATCTTTCTTTCATTTTAGTTTTTATTTATTAATATAAATAAAGTTATATACAGAACAAAAGTGAACACTTTAGTAATCAATATTTTATTCTTTTTATGTCATTAAAGTGGTTTATTCAATTTAACCTAGTACTTTGTTACAGCCATCTCTCGAGTTTTTGATCAAAGTAAATTGAACAACTGTCATTCCTTACCATGTTTCTGGGCACACATCGTATCGAAATATAAATATTTAATGGAAATTCTATTTTCTAGGTTGAAAGATCGATTTCCTGGTTAAATGCAGTGTAATTGAAATCGATTAAAATATTTGTTTTTTGCATCATTACATCGAATCATATGATAATAAATAACACACATTGCCATCCCTAAGCAAAGACGCAGTAGTCCAGTCGCGAACCAGACAAAATTGACTTACTTTTGAAATTATTGCGAATTGTGGTTAAATCTTTTTCAATTCTCTCTCTCTAGTCTTCGTCGTATTATAACTAGTTATTCACTGATTATGGTCTAACTTAGTACCCACGTGGTAAGGCACAATGTTGGTATGTCATAAAATCAAAAGCAATTTAACTCTAAATATATTTAGTTGTGTTCCACAAAAGCCAATAAAAAACGATTGAAGGTGAAGTTGAGATTAATAAATTGTTCATGTTATGTACCAATACATACCATGTGAGTTGTGTACTTCCCTAAGTTTCCTTAAGCTATAAATTTGGGATAATACGTGTTACAGTTTTAACGTTCCGCCATTTGAATTTAGAAGAATATGCATTGTTTTAAAGTTACCATCTTCACTTTGGATTGAGGTTAGTTTCATAAATGACAGTAATGAAGCTTTTCTAAAGAATATCACGAAATTCAGTGACTCTTGACCAGTGGCGTGCCTAGGGTTTCAAAATAACGCAAGCCCAAATTTTTTTTAACCGATTTCAGAAAAAGAAAGTTCTGTTTTTTATTTTACCAGTATTACACTAGCACCGTCATAGATTTGCGCTACTAATTTTGCGATGCAATCATGTCTATTCAATAATTCTAAAATAATATTAGAGAGTGAGTCTGCTGTGCGACTTTCCGACACATTAAGAAAGCCCAAAAAACGGTCATGAATTTCATTTTTATAATAATATCTGAGAATCAAGCACAGTTCTCTATGACTAACATCGGGGGTTTCGTCAATAATAATTGAAACAAATTTTGTTGGTCTAACTTCGTAATCGATGCAAGTTTGCATCACATCGGCTACGGAATAAATAATATCGTTTTGAATTTTGTTAGATAAATAACTCGGCCCCGGTTTGTCACTTTCCTGATGCTGCATATGATTTTCTAAAACGACATCGTATTTTGAAATTCACGAGACCGGTTCTAAAAAAATGCCTTTATTCAATGAAGTTTTGGACTCATCATGTCCTCTTAAAGGAAGTTCCTGTTGTGCTAAATGACAAACAATGTCGACTAATCTTTGAAAAACACTACGGTTGTTTTCAACGCGCGTGTTATATTTTGAAATTTCCTCAGATAACTGGCGTGATATAGCTGTCTCAATTCGTTGTTTACCAAAATTACCGAAAGAAACCATTGCACACAGGTGTTTTTGGGAATTTGCGTGCCTTTTAATGGCGCCAGATATGTTATTTAAATCATTATAACCAGATGTATTCCAAACGGAATCTTCATTCGAAAAAAATATGCAGCACCAGCAATACAACTTATTAGTATGCGAACAGCCAACAATCCAACTAGTTTTATACACTGATCTATTAAATTTTCGTTTATGCGATTTACTAGTCTGAGAAATACACAGATTAGGCGTCGGTTTTAATGAAGAAATTAACTGTTTTTTCTGAGCAAAGTTTAAAGATTTTACCTTATCTTCGCCAATCAAAACTTGAACGCATTTTAAATCCTCACAAGGAACAATTACCTCCATTGTTGTAGGTAAGTCACCAAAACAATTGTATCACTGAGGAAATCTAAGAAAACACACAAAAAACTTTAACAACATAACCTTTTCCCACCAAGCAAATGAAACTGAAGTTAGTTGCAGTCTCGGATGTCGAGAACTACTGTGTTGTCATTTAGGCAAAAAAAGTCGCCAAGTATATGAAAAATCTAACTAGATGTCGCAAATTTTATATTTTTGAGATATTGCTTGAATATTTAATTTCGTTATTTTAAAAAGTCGCTAGTTTTTATTGTTGCTAAATGTTAAAAAAGTTTCCAAACTCGTTAAAAATCTCCAAGATCTCAAAACGGCAACACTTCAGAGTTGGCAAGCTGACAAGGTCACGCATACGCGTGCAACTTCATACCGTAAGCCCTGCTTAAATCTGCCAGTTTTCGATTTTTACTACGCACAAGGTCTAATTCGTTCTAAATGTCTAAATGTGCAGGAGTACCCGAGTACCCGGTGTTCAGTAATTCATATATTATAATCACAATGGATACACACAACATAACAGAGAACAATAATACAAAATAACCAACAGCACTGACTCCTGCTCTAGGACAAGAACACTCAAGTAGGATAACCCCTCCTGGCAGATCAGATACCCTTACCAGAGATCTTTTTCCTTTTACCTTTCTTAGACCAGATTACCCTTCAAAGCCAGTATCAATATTCTCAAGACAATGAGACAGGACAAAAAACAATGCAATTCAAACACATTTGACCAGCAATACCGTAAAATGCTGTAACTTTGCCTGGATTTTGACACTTTTTGTTCGTATCTCTGAACCTATTTATTATTATGGCTTTTAAGAACTTTCAGATGGAAAACAGACCTTATGCCTAGCCAAGTAGAACTCAAATCTATTCAAATCACGCCGTTTTACCGAATTACAAACACTCAAAGTCGTAGGCAAAGTTGTAGGTAAAAGACACAAGTTTGCCTAGAAGGATATCTCAATAAATATATTGTTGATCTTTCCAGTATTTTTTTTACGTGTGCATGACACATCGTGCTTGTCCCCGGCAGTTACATTATTGCCATGAAGGTCGTATTTATTTTTTCACAATTACTAGGCAATGTTGTAGCAGGTACCACACACTTTTCATACAAAAATGTCGTTGATTCTAGGGTTGTCCCAAAAAAATACGGATTCGTTTTTTTTACTTTTATTCACTTTTTTCAATTGGTACTTAAGAGTAAAAATCGCAAATGCAATGCTTTTTTATAAAATGGCTTCACCTAAAAATATTAGAGTTATACCAATGAGTATTGTTTTAATTATGCAAGGTATTTTAAAAGAAAATACTATAAATTAATAAAATTAAAAACCAAAAATCTTATAAATTATGTAGATAGCAGTACTTATAATAATGAATAAGTCTTTCTCTTCTCTCTAAAAGCTAAAGTTACCAATATAATTAAAAAATCAGGAACGCAGTGTAGGAACAAAGTTTTAAGCTTTGGTATGAAAACAAATATCTATATATGAAAAAACAAAACAGCTCACTCCAAAATCACATAATTTAGGTAGTATTTTTTTTACATAAATTTATTAAGCATTAAACTGTTAGCTAAATCAAAACCATGAATAGGAACATAATTATATTACGAAATATAGGTACGTAATTATAAAAACAAATATTTGAAACATACGTACTTAGGAACCAAAACATAAAAAAGACAATAAAATAATCTCAAACAAAAATACAAAATTATTGGAAAAATTCAAATTGCGATGAACTCAAATGATTGACTACTGTCATAATACGAAGATTGAAAATGTTCGTCTAATTGTAGATATACATTTTTACTTATTGCATGTTATACTTATCAAAATCTAAATTAAATATGAATTGTCCTCGTCGGGAAATTTGGGGATCAGGTAATACTGCAATAACATCTTTTAAATCATGTACAGCACATATGTCATCAATGTTAGGGTAGGTGAAGACTGTTCCCTCAACACACTTGGAATTTTTTACTTTTCGTGTAAATTTCACTGTGGGTATTTGGTCTTTTATATATAAAACCTTCCCTATAAAGTGTTTCACACTTTTTTTCGACGCGAATTTAGCTATTATCCATTTGTTCTCTACTAGTCCAAGAGAATCCCCCACATAAAAATTAAAATCACTCAGTCCGAAAGGGCATATATTTTCTTGGTCAATGTTTTCTTGTTCTTCTTGTTCTTGTAAACATGACGTAATGTAACTATCAAAATTTTCGTAGTCGGAGTCGTCTGCAGCATGAAATGAAGTTTCCGATGTCAGGCTTGAGTCGCTATGGTACACGGGCTTCTTTTTTCTTTTAATTTTAGATGACTGTCCTTGTGAAGTACTGGCTTGTCTTCTTTTTCTTGTATTTATATCTCGTAAAACAACTCTTTTTTCAGGTGAAGCTTCTTTTATAACTATATTAGACGTAATTATTATCTTAGGTTTTTTATTCTTGTTCGGATTTTTTAATGGTTCAGGGTCATTATTAGGTTCATTAGCTATTTTTAACTGCAGGCATTCTGGTGTGCGTTCGCAAAACCGAGTATTCATTTTGGAAGTCTTTGGCAAATTCTTCAGGCAATGCACAAAGTCATTTGAAGCTGCCACTAAAGGCTGCAATGAAATGTTTATGGCACTTATGCAAAGGGTACAAAGGCTGGCAGGATTTTTTAGCATCAACGATGAACTATTTAATTGTACCGAGTTGTCTTCCAAGGTGGAAAGGAAGTCGCCGTTGTCTTGCTCGCAGGTGTCAGTAAATCCGGGGCTTTTAGGTTCAGCGTGCTTTATTTTCTTCTTGTAATTTGTTATTTTCGACGGTCCTGGTAAACTTGAATCTTTTTTCTCTTTCTGTTTAGTTATTTTTGTATCCTTCTTCACCTTTTTAGCTTTAGCTAGCTCTTCTGCTTCTTCAGTTGATATAGATTTGCCGGGTACGACTACAAGCTTGCTGTTTTGACCTGTTTTTATTGGTTGTGATCGTCTGTTTCGTTGCAAAAACTCCAGAAGGCTGGCGTCAAACTGATGAGTAGTTTCTTCCTGTACTGTTGGTATTTTTAATGTCACTCTTGAGGGATTAAAAGGAAATATTCCAGATCCTTCAAATCCTTTACATATGTTGGTCTCTTTTGTCATGTCTATTTTAGTCATTAGCTCCTGCAATAGCTGTGGGAAATGGCATTTGTTAATTGTGCTTGTATTGCTGTATGTAGCTTTATAATCTGTTAAAATTTCACGCCAAAGTCGTTTCATTGGCCCAAAAAACGCAACGTCTAGCGGTTGAGTTAGGTGCGTCGCATTTTTTGGAAGAAAAACAAATCTGATGTTTTGATTTTTACATATTTGAATTGTTTCGGCGCTTAGGTGCGATGCCAAGTTATCGCCTATGATAAGTTTAACGCCTTCTCGAGAGTTAGCCCATGGTAAAACTATAGTCTTAAACCAATCATCGAAGCATGTCATATCGAACCATCCAGATTTGGTTCGGTTATACCTAGCATTTTTTGGACCATTTTCACATCATCTGGACCACAAATGATCTGCCTTGTAAACCACATAGGGTGGTAGGCAATTTCCGTCAGCAGTTCCGCTGAACATTATTGATACTGCACTTTTGCTAGCATTCATGACCCTATCAGGGTGTTTTGTCCCCGTTTTAAATATACATTTTTTAGATCCGGGGTCGTCACTTAAATTTGTCTCATCGAAATTGAGAATATTGCTGGCAGGAACATCTTTAAGAGAAGTTTCAAGATTCTTGAAATATTCATTCATTTCCTCAACTGTTTTCGCAGCACGGCTTCTTTTAATATTTTGTGTTGCCCTTTGTGAAAAATTGTGTCTTTGTATGAATGCACGGGCCCATCTTTCACCTGGCATTTTCCCTTTAAATAGGTATTTTTTTCCACTTTTACCTAAGTAGTTGTAAACTACAATGCGCAAGTCTAAAAGCGTAAGAGGACAGCCAAATTCAGCTGTAATATTCACTACATCTGCGATGTGGGACTCTTCCTCAGTTGTTAACTCTGTAGGTCGACCAAATGGTTTATTATGCATGTTTTTTGATTTATTTATAATGGTCCGACGCGGGATCCCAAATTGCTTTTCCGCTTCGTATGACGAAATAATTTTGTTTCGTACGAGATCTGCTGCAACTTCTAATATTTCTACTGAGTAATCGCAATAACTACGAGCTCCTGGTTTTCTCCTGCTTCGTTTTCTATTATCCGTCATTTTTTCATATAACTGCAATAGAATTAAGACTTACTTAAATGCAATACAAAACACATTGAGTAGAGTGGATTAAAAACCGCTGGAGAAATGTGGTGTACTTGGCATAGTACACCACATTTCACCAGTAATATTTTTTAATTCCCATATAATAGCAGGAGAGACTACGAGTATTGCTGTCTTCTTAAGTACTATTTCCACCGGCTGGGCTCAGCGCTTCGTAAAGGATCCGCGCGCAGGCGGTGGCAGCCGACTGAGTCCCTCCGATTGCTAAAATCTGATGACCCAGGGCGCGTGGGCGCGCTTCCGCCGGCAAGCTATCATGACTAGAGCAACCAATAGCAATTTCAATGCCTGCCGGCCGGCGACGACACTTGAGCGTACGCGGCCGTAGCCGAATGGATCACGCACCGGTGGAGCCGAGCAGCGTATGCATTGATTCGACCAGGTTCCAAACTGGATAAATTCCATGCAAATATGACATTAACATAATAAAAATGTATCAATAATAAAATTCGAAAAGTGACAACCCTAGACCCAGGCAAAGTTGTGTCACTCAAGTTTCCAAAACAGTGCACAACATTGCCTACTAACTTATTTTAATGAAATCGTGCCTTCTTCATAAAAATATCAAGCAATACGGAAAATAGATAGTATTTCCTTACCCTGGAATGTTATACTTGCACGAAAACACCTTTTCTGTAGTTAAAACTGCAAAAGTTATAGGACACTAAACATTTTCACCCACTCGCACCGGTGTTTGTCGCACAACTGACGGAGTAACAATAAAGTTACCATTATAAAAAATGAAAAATATGTTGCCCTAATAATGTAAAGTCAATACCAAATGGTAAGAAATACGAAAAAACTAAGCAAACGCGAAATATCGTAATCGAAATGAAATAGGCAAAGTTGGGGCTAGTTGGCAAAGTTACAGCGTTTTACGGTACCACAAATAAAAAACTGAGTACTACACTTCAATCAGAATGAAGATACTCAATGTGCAAAACAGACATCATTTGAGGAGGTGAATTAAAAACTAGCTGCAAAATTGTCGTTTTTTATCTTGCGACTGAAATACACATTTCGACAACATCAAGCATTAACAACCATTGCCATCATTGAAGCACAACATCACCACTATATTGTCTGACCCAGTTATTTCATGTTGTATCTGACAACAAAACATTGCTCCTAATTCATTTTTCTTCCAACCAATGTAGCAGTATGTTTTTTGTTTAATGATAAAACCAAATGAAGTCAACAACTGAGACTGGCCGACCACCTGAGGCCCACGACTGGTCACCACTGCAGAAAGGAAGCACAAGCCAGAACCCAATGTAAAATGCTGGATAAGGCAAATGTCAAGAGTCACTGAATTTCGTGATATTCTTTAGAAAAGCTTCATTACTGTCAAGTGTCATTTATGAAACTAACCTCAATCCAAAGTGAAGATGGTAACTTTAAAACAATGCATGTTCTTCTAAATTCAAACCTATGCAATATTTACATGCTGTTGTAATATGGCGGAACGTTAAAACTGTAACACGTATTATCCCAAATTTATAGCTTAAGGAAACTTAGGGAAGTACACAACTCACATGGTATGTATTGGTACATAACATGAACAATTTATTAATCTCAACTTCACCTTCAATCGTTTTTTATTGGCTTTTGTGGAACACAACTAAATATATTTAGAGTTAAATTGCTTTTGATTTTATGACATACCAACATTGTGCCTTACCACGTGGGTACTAAGTTAGACCATAATCAGTGAATAACTAGTTATAATACGACGAAGACTAGAGAGAGAGAATTGAAAAAGATTTAACCACAATTCGCAATAATTTCAAAAGTAAGTCAATTTTGTCTGGTTCGCGACTGGACTACTGCGTCTTTGCTTAGGGATGGCAATGTGTGTTATTTATTATCATATGATTCGATGTAATGATGCAAAAAACAAATATTTTAATCGATTTCAATTACACTGCATTTAACCAGGAAATCGATCTTTCAACCTAGAAAATAGAATTTCCATTAAATATTTATATTTCGATACGATGTGTGCCCAGAAACATGGTAAGGAATGACAGTTGTTCAATTTACTTTGATCAAAAACTCGAGAGATGGCTGTAACAAAGTACTAGGTTAAATTGAATAAACCACTTTAATGACATAAAAAGAATAAAATATTGATTACTAAAGTGTTCACTTTTGTTCTGTATATAACTTTATTTATATTAATAAATAAAAACTAAAATGAAAGAAAGATTTTATAAATCATTTAAATCAATGGAACTATCGTTATTATTCAGGAAGAATTACATCCCTTTTAGCATCGAGTTGTTCAACATTGTCTGTCTGTCAAGAGTGTCAAGGGCCAACGTCAAGAAAGGTGAATGGCAGATTTCATACCGCTTCCTTTTTTTGTTGTTGAATTTGTACCACATATTAAGGCAAATAAGCCATTGATTTTCATGTAAGTGTACTATTTTTAGAACTTCGGATTTATTAATAATATCAGAAGAAAGATTTTAATAACTAAACGTAATATAATCGTAAACTAAACGCAGTTACGTTTTTAGAAGTTGCCTTATGCAAAAAAGCAAATATATCAAAATGATAATTAATTATTTAGAAATTGAAATAACATTAAATATATATAAAAAAAAAACATTTATATATCGTACCAAAGAATGCACAATTTTTGCATAAAATCAAGTTAACAATTTAATGATAGGAATGATTTTCGTTACCTAGATTTTTTTCTTCATATGGGAATTATTTATTGACTGACTGATTATTTATTTACCGAGTAGTAGTAGCTAAAACATTACAAAAATAGCGACAAGCAATCTAGAACATACTAATATACTTAATCATCAAATCAATGTTTACATAGGTACACTAGAACTTAACCTTAAAAAATAAAACTGGTTATAACTTTTACATCCCAAGTTCTAAAAATCCAATAATTTAAAAAGGGCTTGTCTATCATATTAACTACCAATTAAAACATAAAATATCACAAAACACAAAATTTGATTAGCGGTACGAAATTCCCATACAAACCTGCCGTTCACCTTTCAGTGGGTCTACGTCATGATTGCTGGGTACAAACGTATCAACTTAAATCGCCAAACTATACAAGTCCAGTATTATCAATTGAGGAGTGACTTTTCAAAATGGCTTATTTCTGTCTGGTCATTTTTTCAGGACCAAGAAAAATACGAAAACTTTTCATATATGAATATTTTTAGTAACAAACTTCTATGTACATAATCTAGGTACGTTAATAGATCGTTTCACAGTGTATATATTTTTTTTAATACTCTAAATTATGAGTTATTATCATATGATTTAAGGAAATAAGCCATTTAGTCGCAAACTCCAAGAAATAAGATGTTTTGTTTCAGCACTCCTAAGAAATAAGCCATTTTGTTTTGGCACTCCTAGAAATAAGCCATTTTGAAAAGGATGGGCTAGCAAAAAAAAATTGTTTTCTAAAAACTTTTATTAAAATCTGAAAATCACACACGGACTTCTCCTACATCCTCTTCATTGCAGACACAATCATATTCATGTTCCTCAGCTGGTTCCTCCGTCACATGTAACAAAATAGTTTTGTACCATTGAAGTTCAGGCAAGGCAGTCCATTCTTCCCCAAATTGTTTTTCAAGTAAATTTATTACATCTTTTTTCTTTTTTCCTGAAACTGGCTGCGGAATAGATTCTGCAACATCAATAGTTAGTGGAATACGTTTACCCCGTTTCAATAATGTCTGCCAAGGATCATTTCCATCAAATCTATAATATTGGGAAGCTTTTATTTCACAACCGATAGTCATCTGTCTTTTAACAGTTTTTTTTATCCAGACTCTTTTTATTTTTTGTAATCCCTCCACATTTTTAAAATTTTCCTTTAAATCCTTTATTTCAAGCAAAGCAAGCAAAGCCATTGCATTAGTGAATGTATGATATGATTATTTTTATTTTGGCCTCCACAGCCATCACAAAATAAACGTATAGTATCAACATTATTGTCAATGTTCATGGAGGATAGATAATCATATACAGCTGATCCTATTTCTGTTGGCCCGCGCTTGGCAATGGTTTCATCCCAAGTATAAAACCAAGGATCTTTTGAATTTAAAGGTACTACACAAAAATTATAAAGACTTATTTGCCTAGAATAAAAGGCATCTTGAATAGGCGTTTTTGGAAGTGCTTGGACTTGTTGAAGATCAAAACAAAGTGAAATGGAGTTTGGAGGATTACCTTTCATGTGGGTATAAAATGCCTTGGCCCTTATCTTATGTACCCGAAGTTCTACCATTAATTTTTGCTTTTTTTCACTGTCTCTTTCATTTTTGATTCTATTTCCCCACAGCACACACACATTGCAAGCATCAGAGGATGGCGCAGAAAATCCTACATTAAACTCTTCATAAAATATTTTATAAAACATGGTTTTTTTTACTTGCAAGTTTGAGGCAACAGAAGAATTATACAACTCCATTAGTTTCTTACAGTTTAAATCACTAGACAGATATATTCTTTTTGATTTTTGTCTGTTGTGGTGGCTTTCTCTTGCTGGTAGACATTTTATGAAATTCCTTAGTGATTCCTTTTTATCAATAGATTTGTATGACTTACGGTCCCCACCACGCTTTTCTTTAGGAATGTTTCCTCTGACTGTAGTTCTATTGATTATATTAAGCCTTTTTTCATTGACACTAAAAACTGCAATGAACATTTTCTTACACACAGGTTTAATTTTATTTTTCTTACAAAATAAGTTGTAACTGCAGCTTACAGTTCTCTTTCTCATATTCTTTGATGGTTTGGTTTTATCCTGTGGTTCATACGAATGTAATAATCTACAAAGATAGGTATCCTGATCAATTTTGGACGTGTTAGCATAAAACGCACTACGGTTTATTAGAACTTGGCGCGTAGTGAATGAACTACATTTATATTTACTGCCCTCTTTGTGCCGACATGGAATCCTGAATTCTAAACCCAAAGGATCCTTATCAATGTACCTGAAGCAATAATAAATTTAATTGTTAAGAAATAGGTATCTAGTAGGATTAAATTACAATTGAAACGAGAGCCGTTTATACATTGCTGAAAACTACTTACGATTTTCTTGTTCGGCTGTTTTGTCCTGATTTCCTTTTTCTGGTGCCTGAATTTAACTCCTCCACGGTCTTGTCTGCCATTATGCACCGTTATTTACTCAGAATTATTCGGATTAGCAACAAAAACACCAACGAGCAACGATACAAGAAAATATTTTTCACCTTTACACTCAGCCTTGACATGAAAGTATTGAGAAGTTGACAGCAAGGTGACACATGACGTTTAATATTTTTTTAATTGGCCGTAGTCAAATAAAAAGTGTTGCCAATGTATAAAAATATATTTGCGGATCCACTTCCAGATATTAAAGCTATCTTTCAACCCTCCAAAATAACCTGTGATACCAGATTAGAAATAAGCCATTTTGATACGTATTAACAAAATTTCCATACAAAATGTTCTAGAAATGAGCTATTTTGAAAAAACTCCTATCACAATTAGTAGGGCCGAGAATTAACGTGAATTAAGCTATTTTGTTGCGGAAAGCATTTTCTATGGCCATTTTTCTTCGAGATTAAAGTACTTTAGAACCGGACACTTCACGTCATATAATGTGAGTGTACATAAAGTCCCGATTGGCATTAAAAAAATAAGTAAAATTGGGAACCCGAAATAAGCCGTTTTGAAAAGTCACTCCTCAATTATTGTAGTCTTGTCAAGGAAATCTTTAGTGTGTGATATATTCTGGCAACATCACACTTGTTTGTGTTTAGTATCCATTTTATGTTATTATTGACCTATATTTACATAATGCGAAATGTGGGTGAACCTATTATATTATGAGTATACCTCTGCTTAACCCGTCTTTCATACTACTACATAATAATACGTAAACACAGCTGCTATTTAAAAAAAACGGGAAAAAATCGCGAGTTTATGTATGTATTTAAGACAATTCAATCGAAGAATACTAACTATACGGACGTGACGCAAAACAATAGAATATTAATCGATTATTTTTTTGATTAAAATAAATTAAGTTAGCAATATTGCTGATTTAATTATTCAATAAAGCTAAAAGGATTTAGTATCCAAGCCAAGTGCACAAATTTAATAGCAAAAGTTAGTGACGTTTATTTGTATTTTTTTCCTATATCAATTCATACATCATTCATACAGAATATATTTTCATCAAAAAATATTCCCATCCTGTTGCATTATACAAGAGTTCCAATGAATAAAAAATAATGAGTTTTTTTAAATAATACCAACCTGCTGTGCAGCTGTTTACCTAAATTGGGCGTCCGTCTTTCATTGGCACCATCTTGGATTTCAATTTTGACCGGATAATCGACATACGCGACCCCGAAAACCACTTATTTAACTACTGCTTTTTTTACCTACTGGGCATGACTAGCCGTTTCTCTCATTCAACCTAGCCTAAAATCCTAATACCCAGTTGGCAACACTGAAATGAAATAAATCAGTGTAGTCAGATCAGAAGGGGACGTTGGAATTGGAACTCTGTGGTCATAGCATAGACTGTGGGCACTATTATAGTCTGTGGTGGTGTACACACACAGTGTTGCCAACTTAGTGGAAATTCCACTAGATCTGGTGGTTTAGACTTACCTTTTAGCGGGCAAATATTGGCTTTAGTGGCTAGTGGATTTTTCTAGTGGCTTTGGTTGCTTCAGTTAGTGGTAAGGGGCGAAATTTAACCACTAGCAGAATTAACATATTTTCGGAAATAACTCGAACGTTTGCGTTATAAGTGTATATTTCTACTATGTGTAGGCAACACTAAGAACTAAGGTAGTTTCTTTCGGGGATTCTTCGAAAATAGTTCGTCAATTTCTTGAATAATTTTGATTATAGACTTTATTTTTATGAAAACTGGGTCAAGTTTGATTTGAATCAAAAATGTTTGTTTCCTATGCATGCACAAAAATATAAATACAACGGACAGTACAGTACAGTTCGAAGATCGCGTTGGATGTTTTACTTGTTTTGGTTTATTTTGTAAAACGAATATGCCTAAACCACAGTATACCCAAAAGTTCCGTGAAAGTTGGTTACGTGACTCAGATTTAAAGGACTGGTTACAAGTGGTGGAAAGTACTACTGGTCTAGTTGCTAAGTGCAAATTATGTGGTTCAATTTTAAGGAATCATTATGGAGATTTAAAGAGTCATGGATTATCCAAAAAGCACTTACAAAATTCTAAGGTACGTACGTAATAAAATTTATTATCATTTAAAGGAAACATGCTTAAAGAAGCAACGTCAACTTTCAAAGAGTTATTAGGTAGGTTTCCTTTTACACTATGATTATTTTAAAAGAATTCCGTTTCTTTTATAGATTGTAGCTACGCAACCTAAGTTGCCTTTTAAACCAGACACCGTGGATAAAAAGAAAGAAGAAGCTAGGCTAGCATTATTTACAGCAGCACATACCAGCTTACGTGTAGTGGATCATATGGGAGAAGTTATTAATCACATGCACAAGGAGGATGAAAAAATTCATTTACATAGGACAAAATGTTCCCAAATTATAAAACAAGTTCTATCACCCCATTTTTCAGAAAACCTAAAAAATGATTTGAAAGATCAACCCTATAGTTTATTGATAGACGAATCAACCGATATTTCCGTTCATAAATATTTAGGAATAATTATTATTTATTACAGCTGCAATTACAAAAAAATTATATCTACATTTTTAGATCTTCCAATGTTGAATGAGTGTGACGCGGACGGGATTATTGGCGCTATAAAGGTGGCACTTGCTAAATTCAATATACCTCTACAAAATTTAATGGGCATCGGAACAGATAATGCCTCGGTAATGACCGGAGTTAATAACGGTGTACATGCTAAATTGAAAAGAGAATTACCGAATCTGGTTTTGGTGCGCTGCATATGCCATTCTCTGCAATTGGCAGTATCAGCAGTAACAAAGCAGTTTTTACCCAGAAATCTCGAATTCATTATTAAAGAAACATATGACTGGTTCAGCCGTTCTTCTTCGAGGCAAGCTACCTATAAAGAACTATACAAACTTATCAATGACGGTCATGATCCTTTGAAAATTGTACAGTCTTGTCAAACTAGGTGGCTATCTATAGAGTCTGCAGTTGCACGGATTTACGCACAATGGTTGGAGCTGAAAACACACTTTAATTTGGCCAAATTAAAAGAAAGATGTTACACAGCAGAATTGCTGCATGGAATGTATTCAGATGACGTGAATTATGCGTACATTGCATTTATGTATCCACTTCTTACTGACGTTAACAGAGTTAATAAATTATTTGAATCAAAAGACGCTGATCATTCAAAACTTTATGACGAATTGACCAATTTGATTGATACACTTGTTGCGAAAATAATATTGCCTAACCAGAAGGTAGATATTTTGACGCAAAATATTCAAGATTTTGTTGATAAGAAATGTTATTTGGGGTACAGATTCGAATCTCATGAGTCAACGATGAAAGAAAAAGGACTTCCACCGAATGAAGAAGAAATAATACGTAATAGGTGTATCCAGTTCATTGTACATTTGATTCATGAACTGAAAAACAGATTGCCCGAAAACTTGAAACTCATGAAAAATATCAAAAGAATCTGTGTAGAACACGCACTATCTCACAATAAAGAGCCGATCGCTGACCTGATGTTGCATTTTAATAAAAAGCAAGAAGATATTGCGAAAGTTGACGAGCAGTGGCGTCAAATCCATCTACTCAGTTGGGAAAATACAAAAAATACAAAGGAATTTTGGTACGAGGTACTGAAGTTCAAAGACATGGCTGGAGAAAACAGATTTCAAGATTTAGCCACATTTGCTTTATCTTTATTAGTTTTACCTCATTCTAACGCTGACGTAGAGCGATTATTTAGTATGATGAACGTTGTGAAAACAAAACACAGAAACCGAATGAAGTTAAATTTGCTATCTTCAATTCTCACAGTCCGTGCTGGTTTAAAACGCGAAGGAAAATGTTGTAACAATTACTTAATACCCAATAGCGTAGTACAAAAAATTGGGACCAAGGAAATTTATTCTACAAAAACAGAAATAATAGTAGAAGCCGATTCTTCCGAAGATGATTGCCTTTAAGATTTTTTTTGTACTTATCAAAAATAAGCTATAATTTTATAAAAAAAATACAATATTGTTGTTTTATTTTCAAATAATATTTAGTTATTATCTGTCTAGCATAATATGTTAGTGGTTTTCTGGTGGTTTGAGGGATCGCCAAATTTAGTGGTTTTCTGGTGGTTTACGATACCACAATTGGTGGTTTCGTTATAATAAAGTTGGCAACACTGTACACACAGGTCAATTGAAAGGGAAAAAAATACTTTATGTAGTACACTGTACATCTCAATAGTTAGTGAATTTTCGTGCTAGCGGAGCGACTTTAAGTGCTATCGTAAAATATCGGTCTGTGAAGGTGCCCATGGATATAGTAATAGTACTATCGAATGCTCCATCCATGGTTCGCTGCCGTTCGTGGCAGGTCTGAGATGTGTGGCGTCTGAATATATTGTCTTGATTGAAACTGATACCTTGCCGCATTTTTCTCTCGTGGTATTTTAAGCGATGGTGCTTCTGTCTTGTCTTGTAACCTCGTAACTCGTTGTACTATTAGTTGGCTATTTCTGTGTGAAATGGAATCAACGAAAAGTTTTGAGCCTCACTACTACTATTATAATACTAGTATTGTACTCTTAACATTTTGATTAGGTTCTATGTATTGGTTGAAGAAAGGTTTTGGTTGTTTTCGTTTTTGTTTGTCATTTCTTCATGTTAGGTTTTGCATTGTCATGTCAGAAGTCAAACTACCCTAAAGATAACTTGAACCTCATATTCCTTGTCCCACCCCTGTTGTTTTCTCGTTATGTATTTATAAACTGCAAGATTATTGAAATTAATTAAATCAAGTTGTAACGGTTGATGCTTCCGAGATCCAAGTGCTGGCTTCTACTTTGGCCAGAATCTAAACAATGCCATTTAATGTGGCAATGCTTCCTGTCTTTTGGGCACTATACCAATTGATTAGTTAGGATAGTTCATGGTTTCTTCACTATTGTAATTGTTCTTCACAATTATAATGTGCATAAAGTTAGCACTTATTAGAAAAATAAAACAAGCTTTACGTCATGAAAATAAAAGGTCTAGTTGTAACGTAAAACAATTTCTTTGTTTTGGCTCTAGCTATCTACTTTTTTTTCTTCTTTGTTTCCATACAGTAATTTTCATACTATTTTTTCTTTCTCTTTGCTTTGATAACACATTGAGTGACAGAAACACATTTTTAAAATGTGTTGTCACTATAAAATTTTAGACATTGCCTAGAGTTGTAATACAACATCGCAACAGTAAATACATTTTGTGATGTGACAGTGCTGGTATAGTCGTATGCATGGTATGATGTTCTGTCACAATACACCATGCATTTTGCCATGCACTTTGACATTTTGGAAGTGAGGGGTGTAGATGCAAATATGCTTCTATACACTTTTTCAATTTATTTACTTTACTGAAACACCATAAAAACTTAATTTACTGAGATTAACTTAGCCATATCTATTAGAGAAATGATATGTCATGGCAAATCGATGTTATATTGGATTCAAAATATCATCTTAGTTATTCATAGTGTGCAAACTTGTAAAAAAGACATTAAAATCTGGATAGAGGCCATTTTGCATGTACAGGGTGGCCCATAAGTCCTTACACATGTAAATAATTAATAAACAAAAAACTAATTACAATAAGAAATACCTATTTATTTCGTATTAACCTTTATAAAATGGGAATTATTTTTTGAAAATAACATCATCCAAATGTAACCCGTTACGATCACGGCACTCCTGTAAGCGACGACGTCTAAAACTATCGACGACTGCGCGGCAAGTCAGTTCTGTGATGTTAGTATGTTCCATTTCTCTTTGAATATTTTCTTTTAGGGCTTCAATTGACCGCGGGTTTGTGTGTGCACTTTAGATTTCAGATAACCCCATAAGAAAAAGTCCATCGGGGTTAGATCCGGATCACTTTGTTGGGGAAAAGTTCACGAATGACGGGCATAGCGGTGTTAGAGGTATGGGCCGTCGCGCCATCCTGTTGAAACCAGGTCCGCGTATTGTACCCTAGAAAATTCTGCAACGCTGGTGTAAAAAACTCCTCGATCATTGCTACATATCGCTCTGAATTATCTGTAATCGCGCGACCTCTGCCGTCTTCAAAAAAATAAGGGCCTATGATGCCACGAGCTGACATAGCGGCCCATACCGTCACTTTAGGGCTGTGTAATGGCTTCTGATGTTTACGTTTTGGATTTTCGGTTCTCCAGTAGCGGCTATTTTGTTTACTCACATGCCCATTAATGTGGAAGTGAGTTTCATCAGAGAATAACACGTTATTGAACGAAGAAAAGCGGCTAAACATTTCATTCGCGTAATTTAGTCTCTGGATGGCGTCAGTGTCTTTTAATTCCTGTACCAACTGAATTTTGTAGGGGTGCAGACGTAAATCTTTCTTTAAAATCCGCTGTAACGATGTTCTGGATACGTTTAATATTCTGGAACGCTTACGAGTAGACTGGGTAGGATTTTCACGAACAGACTGTAACACTATGTCGATGTTTTCTTCCGTCCTTGATGTCCTTGGTCGGCCCGACCGCTTTTTATCTAACGTCGAACCAGTCTTCAAACTTTGCAACCCAGTTGTTGATCGTTTGAACAGTTGGAGTGTCATGAAAGTTGTGTAGATTCTGATGTTCTCGAAATTTACACCGCGCAATGGTTGCCGAAAAAATGTTCCGATAAAACTTGCGCACACAAAAAGCACGGTCCGCACCGGTGAAACACTCCATGGCGACTGACTTCCCAGAAACCGAACGTACTGTTTTTGCCTCGCCCGCGCCCCTCCCGCGCGTCTTATGCATTTTATTCGAAATTTACATTTTAAAGGACTTATGGGCCACCCTGTATGAGTAATAAGTAGATGGAGATGATTTTGCATTTGACATGAATGGATAGAAGTGGTTTTGCAATTGTAATTACTGGATAGAAATGGTTTTGCATCTGTTATTAATCATATGGAAAGTGTTATGCAATCAATGGTTCATACTCACGATTCGAATTTCCTGTGTGTGAGTTTTGCTTAATTTTTTGAAAAAGAACAAATTTTTGTCAAGTATGGTTGTAATATTAATCAAGTTAAAGAGCTAAGCTATATTATGTCTATAATTCACTGATGTGTATATATATGTTAGTGATGTAACAAATATTCGCATATTTTTGAATATTCGTATTTGCATTCGCATCTGCAAAATTTCTGCGAATTTTTTGCAGATATGAATATCAGAAAAAAAACAATTTGAAGATAATGGTAGGTTAATAAAATCAAAATCCATTCATTTCTTATGTTTTTAATGCAGAAAAAGTAAATTAACCTCATAAGCACATTAACAGTCTTCACTTTATCATTTGGTATTATTTATTCATTATTTTATAAATAAATAATAATAATATAATAATAATATAACTTTATTTCCAGAAAGTACAATTTCACAGCAAGACTTAAGACTAAATCCATACATTTGGTTATTTCTAATCAATAAAAATTGTACGCTACGCAGGTTGTGATCCTCTGACACCCAAGCTAAGATTAAACTTGTGTTATGGGTGCCAGGGCTCTCTCTTAACACAATTTACTAATGAATACAATTATGATTAATTAGGTGTCTACGAATTTAGGAATAATCAATTTGTTATGAGTGTTTTTAGAAGAAATGAAATTAATATTTATAAATTAATACAAGATTTTTACATATGTATAAACTAATTAATATTACAATAAAGCCTCTATGCTTATAATTGTGTGTGTAAGGGTGTGTGAGAGGGTGTGTGAGGGTGAGTGAGGGTGTATTTGAATGTGTGTGAGGTGGTGAACTGCGACTGGAAATATTAACTTAAAGAGTTTGAGAAGAAATTTTCAACGTCGTCATATGTAAGGGTCATAAGCCAGTCAATCAGATTTCTTTTACAAAGATGGAGATTGGTTCCATATATTTTGCAAAATTTGTTTGCTAAATTATATAATTTGCTACCCAAAAAGAGGAAATGTCTTTCCGCCATTTTTGTTTTTCGGCTTTCAACCGAACAAACGTTTGTATTACGACGTCTTAATGTAAGGAGTGGGTCATAAGACAGATACCTATGTTTGCGCAGTACTGTGTAGAGCACGAAGAGCTTTCTCACGGTCAGAACTTGGCAGTCTTTGTATAATTGTGTAGTACTGTACCGAAAGTGTTTGAAGGTCATGACCTTAAGAACAGCTCTCTGCGCTCTCTCTAATTGCAGTAAGTTTGACTTAAGAGCTCCTCCCCAGACCGTTATACCAAAAGACAGCACTGACTGGCAGAGCGAGTAGTAGACCATACGCAGTGTATGCAAATCTGCACTATGACGGAGACTTCTAAACACCGCGATAAGTTTCCTCACCCTGCCAGCCAGCGTTCTCAACTGGACGTTCCACGAGATGAAGCTATCTATAATGATACCCAGGTATTTGACGTTGCTTGACTTTGCCAAGGGGCGGCAAACACAAGTGTCGAAATGACCGTTGCAGGTATGTGCTCTAATCGTAAAGTGGTTATTTGGTTGAGAGGATAATTTATGTGAAAACGTCAAATAAGTTGTTTTGTCCACATTAAGTGTTAAAAGGTTGTGAGAAAGCCACGCCAAGACTATGTTTAACGCGAAATCTGCACGCTCGCGCACTTCTGCCCAGTCTCGTCCATGTACAAGAAGAGCCGTATCGTCTGCGTAAGTATATATATTACAGTGAGGTAGGGATAAGCTGCATAGACCGTTTACATAAATAAGGAACAATGTAGGGCCTAAAATTGAGCCCTGTGGAACTCCGAAGGATATAGAGTGTTCATCACTTATTACAGAACCAATTTTGACACATTGTGTTCGCTCTGATAGATAGCTTTGAAATAACGCTAACGCCGTGCCCCTCACTCCGATTCTTTCCAACTTGGATAATAAGACAGGGACAGAGACAGTGTCAAACGCCTTAGATAAGTCTAAAAATATGCCCAGGCATTTAGACTTCCTGTCAAGTGTCTTAACGGCGTCGTCTATAAGAGCAGCAGCGGCATCTTCGCAAGACTTCCCAATACGGAAACCATATTGATTTGGCGATAATATGTTTTGTGCATCTAGGAAGTTGATGAGACGGTTGTTAATAACTCTTTCTAAAATTTTCGACACTGCAGGAAGAACAGAAATGGGTCTAAAATTATTGACACTGTCCCTGTCACCACTCTTGTGGACGGGGTGTACAACAGCCTTTTTGAGGACACGGGGGAATATACCTTGAGTGAGGCACAGATCAGTGATATGAGAAATAACGGGGACCAATATCTGGCTGCTGTTAATTAAAATGCCAGCGGTTATACCATCCCACCCCGCAGCAGAGTCTTTACGGAGGTTTAGTATTATGGTCTTTACCTCGGCTTGATCGGGTGTTAGCAGGACAAGTGAGTTGAGTTGTCTGTCTTCTTTAGTGTAAGGTAAGTGGTGACTGGGAGAAATGGAGTGCTGATTCGCAAGATTTTGTCCAACGTTTGCAAAATATTCGTTAATGTAGTTAATTGAGGATAAAGAGTCAATAGATAATAGTTCCAAGGGAACGGATTTTGTTTTTTTTTTATGGATAATGTCATTAATCACCTTCCAGGTAACTTTGGGATTATTTTTAGCTTTAGTGAGTTCGTTTTTCTCATAATTGTGTTTTAACCGGGATAATAATTTATTACAGAAGTTACGATATCTAATGTAAGTTATTTTCAAAGTGTAATTTTCCGGCGATTTTTTGTGTTTTTTATGCAAGTCGTCTCTATTCCTTATACACTTTAATAAGCCAGGGGTAATCCAGGGCTTGAGAATTCTAAGCTTTGACGGAATGATGCGAATTGTAGTATTACTATGAATTATGAATGAAATTTTGTTTATGAAAAGTTCTGTTGCCTGATTAGGATTGTTATTTAATAGTATCAAATTAAAGTCTGTATCGGCGATGTCTAAGGCTACTTTTCCATAATTAATTTTAGAAATAGTTTTAGTATTTTTTTGTGAAGTAGAGACCTTATTTAAGCAAACTAACACGGGAGCATGATCAGTAATATGGCTGTCTAATATGAAAAAAGTTACCGTACCTGTGGCCCTTAGCATTGTGTGATCCAGACAGTTATTCTCTCTAGTTGGGAAGGTATAACCCGGTAACAGTCCGTATGTAGCGGTGAGGTTCATATACTCATTATAGTGAGGATCACTACTGGCAGGGCAGATATTTATGTTAATGTCGCCAATCAAGAGAATATTTTTATAATTAGACATTGACTCTAACAGGTTGTTCAGGCTATTTAGAAAGTTATTTATGTGACGGAAAGATGGCGGCCGATAAATAGCGATAATGACGGTATCAGGGCTCAGTATACAAACAAGGCAATTTGCATCCATAAATTTGGGTTCTGTGACGTTATGAGTACGATTTGAATTTATATATAAGACAAGACCATCATTTTGATTAAACGTATTGGTAGTATAATAGGAGGAATAACCCTGGAGATAAGGAATATTATGTAATTTGTTAAGCCAACATTCTGAGAATATTAGGACGTCACATCTAGTTTGTAGGGAAGTTAGGAGGACTAAAACGTTGTTAAAATTTTTGTTAATGCTACGTATATTTAATTGTAGTATTTTTAAGGAATGTTCAATGTTTTTATCTATTAATAATTGAGTGCATTTTGCTGGGGAACAGTGATAAAATTCATTATTCCCTAAAGAGTCTAGGTCTTCAAAGATATCATTAACAAATATTAATAAATATACATAAATAAATATTGCTGGACAATCCACACAGCATCATCTAGCCCCAAGCTAAGCAGAGCTTGTGTTATGGGTACTAGATGACTGATATACTTAATACAGTACATTACATAGATAGATATTTTTATTATATATATAGAAAATACCCAGAACACCTGGAACAAATTTATTTATTTATTTATTTTCATACATACATCTATCTTTACAGTTTCCCCAATGCGATAGAGTAGTAAATTACACAATCAATAAAAAATAATAACAATAAACATAAAACATTAATAACACTAAACTAAACTTAATAACACTTTTTAATACTTAAACAATAATCTCGATTCTCTATAGATAACATATGACGTATAAAGTCACTCTTGTGAATTCGCTCTGTGAACAAATGAACACATCGATCTTCTCGGCAACTAGATTTAGCGTGCGCAACGCTCTCGCAAGAGGGAAGTTCTCCAGCAATTTAGTGCGACTGCGCGGCATCATAAACAAGGCGGGCCGTCGTCGACGTTGCACGTACTTATCGGGAACCCTCAAGCCTATCCACTGTAGTACCCCTGGATTATGTAGGATACCCCTAAATACCCTAAGAGTGTATGATGCCAGCGCTAGATCCCTCCTAGTTTCCAATTTGTTGTATTCCACCATGCCCAATACAAACAAGGTAGGATACATCAAAGGGTAGAAAGGGTACACCCCATACAGCCTGAAGTACATATATCGGGCGTATTTATTTTGTATGCGCTCCAACATGAGACCATATTTAGCCTCATGTGGAGCCCATATCGCCGAATTACACTCCAGCTGACTTCTTATAAGGGCGTCATACAATACCGATATGGTTTTCATGCTTGTGAATGATGCCGCTCTACGAAGTACAAAACCCAAACGTTTGTACGCCTTTTTGCAGACATTTTTTATATGTTAACGGAAACTTAATTGGGTGTCCATACGAACGCCAAGATCTCGCACTGTCTCCACCCGTTTCAATGGCGCGTTGTCCACTTTGTACCTATAATGGAGTGGTGCCCTAGCCCGACTGAACGTTAGAACCGAACGCTTAGTGACATTGAATTGTAACTTGTTGTTTTGACTCCACTGAACTACGCGATCAATGTCTTGTTGCAGGCGGTGACAGTCATCCTCGCTTTCGATAGCCAGGAGCAACTTAAGGTCGTCTGCGAATAGCAGACACTTGGCATGTTTTACTACATCCGGCAGGTCATTTATCATGATAATGAATTCTAAAGGCCCCAAATTGCTGCCCTGGCTCACTCCCGACCTCGTAAAATAAGACTCAGACCGGTATCCACTGTATTCAACGTACTGTTTCCTGTCCCTCATATAGCTCACAAAAAGTTGGAGCAACTTGGGTGTGCAGCCCACCTTAGCCAACTTTGATAATAAGACATCATTATCCACCAGGTCAAATGCTTTCTTAAAATCAAAGTAGGCGGCATCTACCTGCACCCCGGAGTCAATATGAGGAACCAGGTACGTCATAGCATTCAGTAGATTGCTGGTCGTGCTACGCTCCGGTCGGAAGGCATGCTGTGCATCTGATAGTTGTGATGCAACTTGCCCCTGGACGTCACGCTGAATGGCCGACTCAAACACCTTCGCTGGTGTTGACAGAATCGCCACAGGTCTAAAATCCTCAACCGCTGTACCATTCCCGCCCTTTGGTATAGGAATTACGCGGGTGATCTTCCATTGTTCTGGAAAATACGATGTGTCCAAACACAAGTTAAATATACGCGCGAGTGGTTCCGCCAGTACCGATCGACAATCTCGCACGACAAACACTGGAATACCATCCGGACCTGCTGACCGCTTTGGTTTGAGTCGCGCCAATGCCGCTTGAACCTGATCAACTGAGAGTCGCGAGACCTGCACACGCGCGCTGTGCACGCCTCCTGCCTCCACCGCTTCTTGCACCTCGAGCCTTGCCGGCGCCTTACTGTACACACTATAAAAATATCTCGCAAATTCCATCGCACATTCAGGATCGGTCAACACTGAGCCCTCGTTATTCTGTAACCGCTCCTGATACTTTTGGTACTCTCGAGAAATACATTCTTTAATTCGCGCCCTACATATAGAAAACCTATCATAATCAGCCCGCGATTTTGTAGATTTATATCGCTTATGATAACTTGCTTTCAATCGAATATCAGAAACTATCTCCCCAGTATACCACTCAGGATAGCAATACTTGCTGTTTATAGATATGCTTCGTTTTTTAGGAACGCAACTATCTAAAACTGTATTAAATATCTTGTAAAAATATTCTAAAGCTTCCTTCGGTTGCTGAATACTATAAAGAGGGCTCCAATCGGCAGCCGCTAAAGATGAATAAAGTAAATGAAAATCCGCTTTATTGAAGTTCCATTGCTGTTCGATTTGACTTACGGGTACCCGACTGTCCACCGCCATTGACGCGGCTGCTGTCTGCGCTGAGGAATGCATCGCGCTCACGGTAACCTGTAGGGTTATCGTGAGTGGCGGGTGATACGCGTCTACCGGTACCAGAGAATCGTCTGCCTCGCATATTCTCCCGTCCAACGATAGCGAGCACAACACCAAATCCAATTGTCTCCCGTCACGGTTAGGTACTGTATTTATTTGAGCAAATCCACAACAGGACAGAAAGAATTCAAAATAATTTACAATGTTCTCATTACAAGAGTATAAATTAAAATCCCCTAACAATATAACATTTTTATATTTTACACACATTTGTTCTAGAATTCTAAAAAATATCATATACTCATTTTCATTAGTATTTGGGGGTAAATAAACAACACAACATAAAAACATGAACCTATCATTAACATGCACTGTCGCACAAACCAGTTCAAACGAGCAGTTATCTACGATGACGTCACTCGGTGTCACTCGTCGTAGCTCAAGCCCGTGTGTGGCCACGAGAAACGCTCCGCCTTGCTTACGCCCGTCCGCCCGGTCACATCTAATTATTTGATACCCTGGTGGCACGATCTCTGCATCTGTTATAGAATCGTTACATCCGGTTTCGGTTATTGCAAATATGTCGGCCTTAAACGATTCTATATTATTGCAAAACGTATTTAACTTCGTCCGAAGACCCCTGACATTTTGATAATAAAAATCAAAACTCCTTATTTTCTTTTTTTGATCCGCTTGATGATTTACGAAACCAAATCCATTCACTAAACTCAGTGTTGACGGGCCACATATCTGGTTGAAATAACTTTTCGTACGCCGATTCTGGTACAGTTATAATAAAAGATGCATAGTCTCTCTGAGCTCTATGCTTAATCTTCTCTATTTTGACAAAAACTTCTGCGCCACACGCACTTTTTACATGCGACATAAGTTTTTCAACTGTGGTTTCTGTTGACAATCTCCAAACGTGAAGGTGCCTCTTCCTTTCTGTTGCTTGTATTTCCGCTGCATCCATATTTTTCCCCTTCAGTACCTTTTTGGATTGAAAACGTCCCTTGTTCTTCTGTACCTCAATCCACCCATGATTTGCTATATTTTCGGCTTTATTGCAACTGTTCAAGTCATCTACCATCTCTGTATGAGGTTGATTGACGACTTGGGGCGGTTGTGACTCCGTAACTAGTGAGTGCCCTGACGCTGTTTTCGTGGCCTCAATCTTTTTACTCACGCGGGTAGTAGTAGAATTATTTAACTTATGGTCACCACGGGCCACCTCTGAGTATGTACTTGGGACTGCTATTTGTCTAGTCACTTCCACACTGGATTTTAAATTCTCTGACGAACTATCACTACTTTCATCCATACGGTTGATAGTAGGCAACAACTCCTTTTGAGCCAACTGGTCTTGAATTACCTTCATATTAGTTCTTAGGTATTCTAATTCTGTTTTCGTAGAAACACATACTTCTTGAAGATATTTAATATCGTTAGCTTGCATATTCAAACGCTCCAATACTTCCAATCTGAACAGCCTGAACTCCTTTAGCAGACTACCTCCGTCGTTGTACTCAAGGCGCGATTCGGAGTTTGTTGTCTTTGAGCGGCTTCCCCGTTTAGTGTTTACGTTGTCACTAGTCGGGTACGTATTCTCCTCGATGGCGTTGATGGTGCCCCTGACCGGTGTGTCTGGAGTATTCCGTAGGGGTTTAGGGCTGGCACAAACGCACTCCGGACATACCCACTGGCGTTTATATTCCGTGGGTAAACAGCTTTGTTTCAGTCCGAGACACTGCAAATCGTACACTTTATCGCAATGTTTTATGGTGCATTTCACAAAAAGTTCATCTAACACTGTACCCCCACAATCTGCACAGTTCAATGACATTCTAACTAGTATTGTAGAATTTATTCCGAATTAATTCTAAGCGAACGCGACAAATGCGTCCACCCGTGACCGTGCGCGCGACGAAACTATTAAATATTAAATTATTAATATAACTTAACTATTAATTATTAAATATTTGTAGATCGTACAAACATTTGTCCCAAGGCGGGAATCGAACCCGCAACCTCTTGCGTCGCAGGCGGACCTTCGCCCGCCACGCCACATCGGTCGTCATTTTACTTTGGGCAATGAAGCTTAATAATTAAATTTTCAGTAAAAATATATAATCAAAGTAGTAAACAAACAAAAACAAATTCTTCTATGAATTTTTTATCAGTTTTACTTAAGTTTTAATGTTATACATATAATCACCTGCTTGAACAAAAACTAAAAATAATAATCAAACAAACACATTATTTTTCTACAATAGACTATAAATATAATAATTTTTCATAAGTAGTACGAGCCTATTACTGTCCCACTGCAGGGCAAAGGCCTCTTCTCATACAGAGAAAGCACGAGCATTAATCACCACGCTTGCTCAAGACGGGTTGGCGATTTCAGACTTATATTAATTATATAAGTCCAGGTTTCCTCACGATGTTTTCCTTCACCGATGTCAGTGATGTCCAAGATAAACTTAGAAAGTACATATGAATTGAAAAACTTTCATTGGTACTTGCCCGGGTTTGAACCACTGGGCCATCATGACTTATACTTATTTTTCATAAGAATCACAAGTAAGTAAACACTTTAAAAATCAAAAACAAAATTATTTTTTACTTTAATAAAGCTTAAAAAATAAAACGTATACCACAAAAATTAAGTGCAATTGAAACTAACAAAAACAAATCTATGAAACTTTTATCAGTCTTTCTTTATATAACTTTTTAATGTTTAAATAATCATCATCTTGAATAAAACTCCAAAATATGATAAATAATCCAAAACTATATTCTTCTACATTAAACTATAAGGGTCTTTCCATAAAAATAGGGTGATTTATGAAATAAAGTTGTCATAATAATAATTAAATCCCGATTAGATCGCCAGTTGCTATTTATAGTAGATATTTGAATTATTGTACCATAATTAGAAGGGCCAGTCACTTAATATATTATTTGACGAGAAATTTAAGGTTTTCGTAGGTAAGAATCTTCTCTTAGATGGGCGACATATTTCATCATCTAAACTATCTTAATCTTTCTTGAGTGGTTGAAACGAGAGAGAACAAGTGTTCTACCACTTGTTACATTAACTACGCCCCTTTATTAATAAATTCATTGACATAGTCCTACCATCAACGAGGCTTTTATTAATAATGATATCATTCAAACACTCAATACCTTCCTACCCACACCTAAAATTGCTAGACCTATCTTTGTGCGGACCTTTCGCAGACATGATAAGACTCCACCTCTGGAGAGACATGACGATATTCAAATTACTATAAACAAGTATCAGTTTAATTAACATAATTTTGAATTTTTAACAACATAAATTTCATTCTTCCATAGCTTCTGGAACAGGTACATACTGATTTGGTCTATCCTTATACTTATTATTTTGATTGGTTTCCCTTTCTCTTCACATGTCTGCATTGAGTGATGCCTTCACACTCGTCCGGCCGCGTCCACTGTTGTTCATTACATAGAAATAAAATAACACAATGATTAAAATACTATTTTTCAGTCGAACTAAAATAATGTATGACAACTAATTTTAACTAATGCCAATATATAATGAAACCCAAATCTGAAGTGCTTTTAACCTATTTACATGTACAATATCTGTAAACTTTCTATTTTTTTTTTTACTAATTATATAATTTACATCGGAGATCCTCCTTCCTATTTGACAAGGCCATTATATGTATAATTTGCTTAATTTTAAACCCCTACCCATCACACGCCTAGGCATATAAATCATAACTAGTTGATTAGGTATAAAGTTCCTTAAGTTTACCTCTTTTATCATATAAAGCCTTTTGCTTAACTTGTGCCTTTTTTATATTACACCAGTTACGCTGGTCAGCAGATGCATACATGGAAAACATGCGCGTCAGTGACCCATTAACTATTGGTTTCTCCAATCTATTCGACTTCCTAAAGGAACCTTATATATCAATATTTACATTCAGGAATTGTTGACTCAGCAAAAAGTAGTTGACGTAATATGTATAACCGAGCATTTTATAATGTCAGGCCGAGAAAAAATATTATTTATTCCTAATTACAAGCTGGCGGCATGCTTTGTTAGACAGAATAAAAAACGTGGCGGTGCCTGTATCCTAGTAAGAGTTGGAAACGAGTATAAAGAACGACCTGACGTAATGAAATACTCGATATCAGGAATTATAGAATGTTGTGCTGTAGAATTTTCTTTTCAAAAAATTATAATTATATGTGTATATAGACCCCCTAAACTATGTAATCTAAGCCAATTTTATGAAAATTTAGATCTTATTTAAAAAAAAATGTTTGTAAAAAACCCTCCCAAAAAGTAATTTTATGTGGAGACTTTAATATAGATGTTTTGAACAGGAATAGAATTACCTCAGAATTTGAATGCTTTCTCAGGAGCTTCAACCTTAAACTAGAAATTAATCAGCCAACTAGATATTTTATCAGTAATACTTGCTTAGACAATTTTGCTCATAATCTTAAGCAGCACTGCCAACATGAAGTAACTGACTTTGGCTTATCTGACCACACTGCTCAAATGATGAAGATAAAAGTTAGTAAAACCAGTCAAATAAAAACATGGAGAACATTAAAACGAGATATAACTCAAGAACACCTTATTAAATTTAATTCTCTGATATATATAATACAGAAGATGCTAACAAAGCCTATGATAACTTTCTTGACATTTTCCATCTGTTACACGACCTCTGTTTCCCGTGCAAATTAGTTACTGTAAAATCTGAGAATAAAATAAAATGGGTCTCTCGAGGGATACGAATATGTAGCAATAAACAACGGCAACTGTTATGGCAACAGAGACTAAAACCAACTTGTGAAAACAAAAATAAATTTAAGATTTACTCAAGGAGGTTTAAGAAAATTATTAAACTTACACAAAAAGCTCAGAATAACCACTTAATAAATAACTCAAAAAACAAATCCAAAACAGCCTGGCAAATTATTAATAATTACGAAATTGTACGAGAACCCATTTCTCAAATAAAAAAAGGAGATGAAATAATATCAAACCCTAATTTAATAGCTGAATCTTCTAATAAGTTTTTCATTGACCAAACCTCCGGCGTACCTGAAGATACGTTATGTGATACAATGAACCTAAATACCAACCCACATTCAATATTTATGGCCCCAGTTATACCTCAAAATGTAATGCGTATAATCAAAAACCTAAAAAATAAAAAGAGCTCTGACATCGATGGCATTTCAACAACAGTTATCAAATCTGTTGCACATTGTATAGCTTAACCTCTTGCTCATATTATTAATGTAAGCATACAGTCTGGCGTATTTCCAGAAAGTCTTAAAACCGTAATAGTCATACCAGTATATAAAAAAAATGATAAAGAAGAAATGGCAAACTATAGGCCCATTGCTCGTATTTCCATATTCTCAAAGATCATAGAGAAAATTATCTATGAAGCTCTTGACAACTTCCTAACGAAATACCACATACTATGTGACAAACAAAAAGGCTTCAGAAAAAATAAAAATATAAGAATAAGAATAAGAATAATCTTTATTGACATAATAATTAGATACAGAAATTCAATGAAGCCTCTGACTCCCAAACTAGGTACAAACCTGTATGTCAGGAGTCAGCGCCCTCTCCCAAACCTTATTATACAATTTTATGCCAAATGAAGAGTACAATGGAGATATAAAGAAAAACAAAAAGTTTGATTAAGAAAACAAGCAAAATTTACTGACACAATATTTTAAATATTTAGCTAATTGAGTGTGAAAAAGAGTGTGTGTGTTGATGTTGTGTGGTGTGTATGTGTTTATTGTGTGTGTGCGTGTGTGTGTGTGTGCGTGTGTGTGTGCGTGTGTGTGTAAGTGTGTGTGGTTTTACTAAAACATGAAACAAAAAAATTAATACCTTTACCTTAGTACCTCTTCCGTTTCCTCATAGTTAAGTGAAAGGAGCCAGTTTTAATTTTAGATTGACAATCTTGAAGCGAACATGAGTAAAATTTTAAGATTTTATTAAGTTTATTATAAAGATGCACAGAAAGAAAAAGCCATTGGCGTCTTGCAAATGCAGTACGTGTTCTTATGTGATCAATTACATTTATAACTGTACGTTTGTTACGCAATTTGTTTGGATCGTAGGTAGTAGCGACATGTAATTTGGTAATGACTTGATAAATAAATAGCTGTCTAACCGTGAGTACCAGACATATTTCATAGAGCGTTCTAGTAGGGAATCTATAGGGTTTAAATCTCATAGTTTTGAGCAAAGATCGTTGCGCTCTCTCTAAGTGTATAATACGAGTTTTACATGCGCCTCCCCAAACTAGAATGCAGTAACCAATTACTGATTGAACAAGTGCATAATAGACATTACGCAGTAGTTCCAATTCAGCCACATGCCTCAGATTTTTAAACACCCATATTAATTTCCTGACACGTGACGATATCATGTCTAAATGAGGTTGCCAGGTTAATTTTGCGTCTAGAAGAACTCCAAGATATCTGACTGTAGGAGTTTTATTTATGTTAACACATGAACATTGGTGGTTCATTAAGAACTTACATGTATGAATACGGACGTCTATGTTTTGCTGTTTTACTGAAGAGTTAGTAAACTGAACTAATAGAGTTTTGGATACGTTTAACGTCAGTAAATTATGTTTCAGCCATAGATGAGCTCTGTAAAGTCCCTTTTCTGCAACATGGCGTACCTCGTCCCAAGTTTCTCCTTTAAAAACAAGAGCTGTGTCATCAGCATATGTAAAAATGTTTCCTTTCTCGAATTTCATCTGACACAGATCGTTGATGTAAATAACAAAGAGACTGGGACCAAGAATACTGCCCTGTGGGACGCCACATGTGACAGCCGCATCAGAGCTAGTGTATTTGTTAATTTTAACTTTCTGTCGGCGACCTGACAGAAAGCTAGTAAAAATTTTAAGCACAGTTCCTCGTATGCCATATCTTTCCAGCTTGTCTACAAGGATTGGGATCGAGACTGTATCAAACGCCTTCGCGAGGTCTATAAAAACTCCTATGCACTTTTGTTTCTCATCAAGACTTCCTGCAACATATTTTGCTAAAGAGCTAACAGCTCCATCTGTACTTTTTCCTGCTCTAAATCCAAACTGGGAGCTTGAGAGGATGTTGTTATGCTCCAAAAAATGCATCAGTTGTTTATTTAGAAGTTTTTCTAATACTTTAGAAAGTGCAGGAAGTACAGAGATAGGTCTATAGTTTGAGACACTGTCTCGTGCCCCACCCTTGTAGACAGGTGTTATGAGAGCTCTCTTAAAAACAGAGGGAAAAACCCCCTGCTCAAAGCACAACTTAACAATTACACTAAATACTGGGACTATGATATGTTTTGCCATTTTGATGAACTTATTTGAAATAGAGTCCCAACCAACCGCACTTTCATTTTTTAGATTCATAATCAGAGACTCTATCTCACCCTCATCTGGTGGAAGTAGAACCATAGAAGTCGTTGTACGTGATATGTTATAGTCATTAAGACTTACCTGAGTAGTGTTAAAAGACTCTAATATGTTATCCGCAAGTACTTTGCCGACATTTGCAAAGTAATTATAAACTTCATCAATAGCATCAAGTGGGTTTTCTCGAATATTTAACAGGTTATCAGCAGTGGTTTGTCGTTTGGTAGTGCCCGTAATAGATTTAATAGCAGACCACGTCTCCTTATTAGTTCATGCATTTTTCAGGAGGGATTTTTCGTGGCTTCTTTTTAATTTTTTAAGCAATGAATTACAAAAATTCCTATAACGTTTGTAGCTAGTTTCAAGAATCTGATTGTTAGGATCTTTCTTCAGATTTTTGTGTAATTTATCCCGGTGTCGAATGCACCGCAGTAGTCCAGGTGTTATCCATGGCTTCAAAATTTTCTTACGCCCGGACACCGCAAAACTCAAAGTGTTAGATTTTATAGCAGACGACAACTTATCAATAAAGAAAGTTGCAGCCTGTTCAGCATCAGCTGTAGGGCAGACAGAGGAGAAATCAGTTGATTCTAGTTGCTTAAGTGTCGCCACAAGGTCTGTTTTAACAATTTGTTTGTTTTTAAATTGATCACGTTTATAGGATAGGCTAAGAAGAACCGAGTCATGGTCTGTTACCGTTGATTCTATCACAATCACAATTGCAGGCAAGGAAGTTTTAATCATTATATGGTCAAGGCAATTATTTACTCTGGTTGGGAAAGTATGACCCGGAAGAAGCCCTACCTCAGCAGTGAGGTTTAAATATGATGGACTATTTCGATCAATATTATTGTTTTTAATATCAATATTTACGTCTCCAATTAGGACAGTATTTTTATTTTTACAAAGTCGTAGCAAACTGTCAACTGTGCTTAAAAAGTTTTCAATACAATAGATGGATGGAGATCTGTATGTGGCAAGAATAACAATATCAGTGCCAATTGAAATAAGCATAAAGTTTGCACCTACAGGGTTTGGTTCCTCTACTGTACACTTAATTCCTTGTTTGACATATATTACAATACCATCATTTTGATTAAGCATTTTTTTTGAGAAGTAGCATGAGTAATTTTCAATTTCGGGTGGTGGTTTGTCCTCTGAAAGCCAACATTCAGTAAGAATAATCACGTCAGGTTCAAATGTAAGCCGGGACAATTGTGCAATAAAACCATTAAAATTTTTGTATATACTGCGGATATTCTGGGAGATAATAGTAAATGATTTTGAGGTATTGTCTATTAATTTGCAACATGTTTCTGCTTCGCACTTATATGACTTAGTTACCGAGAGATTGTCCAGGTCCTGACTTATATTATGTAATGATGCCATTTGTAACAGATATTTTTATTTTATCATGGAATTTTATCATAATATTCGTAACGAGGTGTAGCAAGTAAAGTAAATGAGTGATTTGTTTTGCAGTGTATATGTAACTATATAGTTTGTGAGGTTTGATTGATTGTGTGTATTTTTGTGAAAGTTTGATATTTCATAGTTGTAGTTATTTGTAGTGTGTTTGTTGTAGGTGTAGATTAATATATTAGCTATGATAACGTAGAAACAGCGTAATAACAGAAAATTTAAAAAAGATACTTGGATAAAATATAGAAAAAATCTTATAATTATATTACTTGACATTAGTCATGCCGAAATTGCGCATCTAAGTTTTTCGATATCACTTTCTGAAGTAACTCGAATTTGGGGGTCTCCAGGCTTTTTGCGCAGATAGATTATACCACGTGAAGTCCAGCAAAAGTCAAATCCCCAGTCTTTGTGTTGTGTTCTTGCTGTGTAGTACAACATTCTGATACATAGACCGGTTGCTTAGGATGCTTAAGCATCAGATGAGAAGTGTTGAGCTTTTCGCTTTTTCCCTTTGACAGGAGTGAAGAACATTAATTCTTCACTCCTGTGCGGGAATTTAAGGGATTTATGAAATAATAACTGCAGGAATACTCAGTGCAAGAAAATAAATTATAATGGGTGTTAACTGTATGGCTTATGTACAACAAGTGACGAGACGTGTGCCAACGACATGACACATTACATGAGGTGCTAACTAAGAATAGTCAATTAGGTGAATTGCTGCTGGAGGTTGATCAGGCGCTCCAACATGCCCCCGGGCGTTGAAAGCATTGGTTTCAACCAGATTCCGAAGACACGGGTAATGGGCAGATTCTGTTGAATGCCCGCCGCACGACTCCAGTAGACGTCTTAATATCAGCTACTCGAGCGATGCCATCCGATCCAGGATGAACAGCCACAATTCGTCCAAGTCTCCACTTCAGAGGAGGAAGATTATCCTCCTTTATCACGACTAAGGAGTTCAATTTTAAACCATCCTTGCTGGAACGCCATTTGGACCGCAGTTGTAACTCAGCCACATACTCTTTGCTCCATCTGCTCCAGAAGTGTTGACGGAGTTGTTCAATCCGTTGAAAGCGAGACAGATAGTTGGCAGAGTGATCCTGGCAGTCAGGTTGCGGCAAGGAAGTAAGAGGCCGCCCAACGAGAAAGTGACCTGGAGTAAGCGGTGTGTAATCTGCAGGATCTGAAGATATCGGCGTCAGTGGACGAGAGTTCAAGATGGCTTCAATCTTAGTAAGTGCGGTGTAAAGCTCCTCAAACGTCAAATTACAATTTCCCAACACTCTTTGAAGGTAATATTTCGTTGACTTGACACCCGCCTCCCAGAGCCCACCGAAATGAGGGGTATATGCGGGGATAAAGTGGAACCTTATTCCATCGTTCGCTGCACTTTCACCCAAGGACGAACTGTTTAATTTTAAAAATTTGGATAAGTCATTGTACGCACCGACAAATGAGGTACCGTTATCCGAAAAAATATCAACGGGTTTTCCTCTCCTAGAAATAAATCGATACAAAGCCAGTAAGTAACTATTGCTAGTTAAATCGCCAACTAACTCCAAATGAATAGCCTTGGTTGTAAAACAAATAAAAATGGCGACATACACCTTTACTAGCCTGCATCCACGACCTTGTCGACTAGCACACATAATAGGGCCAGCATAATCAACCCCCGTACTCTCAAAGGGATAACCTGGACGAAGGCGTTCTCGTGGTAAGTTACCCATTAATGGAGGTACGATCTTACCCTTAATACGTTGACACAGAACACATTTGTGATAACAGGCCTTCGCCAAATTGCGGCCACCTATAGGCCAGTAAGATTCCCTGATGGAAGCTAGAAGTAATTGAGGGCCAGCGTGCATCAGCCTTTTATGCTCGAAATGAAATATTAATTTTGTTAACTCATGAGTGGACTGTAATAAAATAGGGTGCTTTTTACTGTAAGCAAAATTTTAGTTATCGAGACGTCCTCCTACTCGCATTATTTGTTTGTCGTCCAAAAAAACATTGAACTTTAGAAGGGCGCTCCCTTTACTTAAACTCGTTTTATTTAAAAGTACTTTGTACTCGGGAAATGATTGAAACTGACTTTGAATAATGACGACATTTAGTGCATCTTGTAATTCGTCGTTTGATAAATAATTAGCCTTTGGGTAGTGTTTTCTACATGCCTTAACAAATCGCAATACGTAAGCAACAGAACGTATAAGCCGTGAGTAATTCGAATAACGACTGAAATCAATCAAAAATTCACTGTTTGAAGGATTTATAATAGCATTTAAAACTATATTAGGTCGAGTCTCCGGTAGCGACTCCAGTCCTGGACATTTAACTCTAGAAGGCCACTCAGACGGGTCTAGTGTTAAAAATGTTGGTCCATCCCACCACAGATCCAAACCCTGCAGAACACTGATTTCCACCCCACGAGATATGAGGTCTGCCGGGTTTTGATCGGTTGGGACATATCGCCATGTACAGTTACCCGCCTTATCCAAAACTTCAGCAACGCGGTTGCGTACAAATGGCTGAAGTTTGGTTGGCATCATCTGTAACCATCCCAACACGATGGTCGAATCAGTCCAACAATAGACCCGACTGATGGTCACTCGGAGTGAGCTCATCACCTTTTCATGGAGACGAGCACCGACTACCGCACCACATAACTCCAGTCGCGGAATTGTTGTAGGCTTTATGGGAGCCACTCGACTCTTAGCCATCAACAAACGAACAAGATACTTACCCTTAGCATTAACACTGCGAAGGTAGACGCAAGCGCCATATGCAGACTCAGACGCGTCTGTGAAAATATGGAGTTCAAGCCCCACGTATAAATTACAAACTACAATTCGTGGAATACGTAAGTGATTTAATGTAGGCAAAGACTTAATTATAACACCCCAATGTTTACTAATCTCATCAGGTAATGGTTGATTCCATGATAGTTTGTCTAACCACAATTTTTGCAACAATACTTTCATGGTTATAACAATAGGACCTAACAGGCCTAAGGGGTCGAAAATTCGCGCAATTACGGATAGCAAATCACGCTTAGTGTACCCAGTCGAGGCCTTAGTCAGACTTATAGGAAACCCTAACTCATCGGCACTGACATACCATCCGAGACCAAGCAACCTGTCAGGTTCTTTAAGCCCAATGTTTAAATCTAATGACGCAGGCAATTTGCCTGACGCAGAATCCGAATCTGACACTAGTAGAGGGTCATTTGACTTCCACTTTCTTAATGGCATACATGCCGACGCAAGCGCCCTGGTAACTTCAGTGCGAATGAATTTTGCTTCGTCCAAGTCATTCCCCCCTGTCAGTAAGTCATCAACGTAAAAGTCCTGTGTTATGATATCGGATATTTTAGGGTTCCTACAATTGAGTCCTATTTGTTTAAGGCATCGTGTCGCAAGGAACGGTGCACTAGCCGTACCGTACGTAACGGTGTTTAATTCGTAAACATTAATAGGCTCACAAATATTATCACGCCAAACAATCTGTTGCAAATACCTATCCGACGGGTGGACGACTATTTGTCTATACATTTTTTCAACATCTGCAGATAAGACATATTTGTGAATTCTAAACCGAAGAAGTATAGACAATAGATCGTTCTGTACAGTTGGCCCGACCATCTGTAGGTCATTAAAGGACACTCCCGTGGAGGTAGGACAGCTCGCGTTGAAGACAACACGAAGTTTGGTCGTGCTACTCGACTCACGTAATATTCCGTGATGCGGAATAAAATACCCAGCACAGAAATTTGGTTTATTAATTTTTGTCATATGACCAAGTGACTCGTATTCTAACAAAAAGTCATGGTACATTATACTAAAGTCTGACTTGACCTTTAACCTACGCTCCAAAGACTGTAAACAATTCGTAGCCTTCTTAAAAGAATTGCCCAGAACTGAAGGATCTTTCTTAAGGGGTATGCGAACACAAAAACGACCATCAGACAATCGGGTCGTATTTTTAACGAAATTATCTTCACATAATTTTTCTTCTGGCATGTAAGAATTGGAAGATTTCGCGTTTATCTCCTCTAGTTGCCAAAACTTTGTCAGTTCGGTTCTAAGCTTTTCCCAATCACTGCATTCAGAAACCATTTTAGCAAAGTTACAGTTTACATCATTTGAATGCAGTGAAATATAATTTTGAGTAATTGGTCCGGAAACTACCCATCCTAAACGGGTTTCACACAATACTGGTTTTCCGGTACCTAACTTTAGTCTTTGCGATCCTAACAAGTCCCAAAAAAGGTCAGCGCCGATTAATAAATCAACATCAGCAGACTTATAAAAAGTAGGATCAGCTAAAATAATATTCGACGGTATGTCGAAATCTGAAATGTTTATTTCACGACACGGTACGTTACTTGTAATGTAAGGCAGAACAAAGCAATGAAGCTCGAAAGCAAAACTGTCATCCAATGACGTCATCTTAACACGACATGTTTTACCTACTTGCGAACTGATATTATTGATGCCAAGTATACACTTATTTACTTGGCTAGTTATTAAATTATGTTGTTTACACAACCTATCCGTTATGAATGACGAGGTGCTACCGCTATCAAGAACTGCGCGAACGAGATGCACGCAACCATTGTGGTCCCGCAGTTTGATCAGGGCGGTCGACAACAACACTTCTCGCTGCATATGACCACGTGGAGACGCAATGTTTGCTGATAAGGCTACGTTATTAGTATCAGTGGTCGCACACGGAAAAGAAGACGATGCGACGTTATTCGAATTATCACGACGTGCATTCGCAATGGTGTCTTTAGAATCTACGTGAATTAGTGTGTTATGCCTACGTTTGCATAGTTTGCAACCCGGTTTTTTACATTTGTTAGCATAGTGACCTGAACGAAAACAGTTGAAACAGACTTTATAACTGGGTAGTAATTTGAGACGATCGTCATTACTTAATGCTAGAAACTGTGCACAATTAATTAAAATGTGGTCATTGTTATTACATTTAGGACATACTTTAGAAGCTACTTCAGTGCTAGGATTGTTAAGAGATTGTGTTGCTACCATAGACTTGATCTTAGGGCCTGATTTACTTGGTGTTTGGGAATAATTATGGCGAACAAGTTCTAAGGTCTCGATTAAATCGGCTCGGTTACGTAGGAATTGCATAAATGCGTCGAACGTGATCGTGCTATCTCTTTCTATCCTACCTTTGTTCTCCTCCCATTCACGATAGGTCTTTTGATCAAGCTTGCGCGTAACAATATAAATCAAAAGTGTGTTCCAGTGTTGGACGGGCTCCCCTAACGTCTCTAAAGCTCGCAAATCTTTATTTAAGTGATCGATTAAACCTTTAATTGCAACGGAAGATTCCCTTGAGATAGACTCGATATTAAACAATGCGGATACATGATTTTGCACCAATAATCTTTTGTTGTCAAATCGATCACATAACAACCTCCATGCCACAGAATAATTGCTAGAAGAAAACTCAATAGATTGAATTACTACTGCGGCAGTTCCCTCAAGAGATGCTCTCAAGTAATGAAACTTATTGATTTCGTCAATGTCATCATTACTATGAATTAGACTAGTAAAGGTGTCATGAAATTCTAGCCAATTAGAATATAATCCGGTAAACTTAGGTAATTGTATTGCTGGCAATTTAACTGGACTGTGCATGCTAGCATGTGTACGAGTACTTTTACAGCTTTCCATCGATTTAGTATCCTTATTAAAATCAGTCAAAATATTTTGTGCTGTAGACAAGGATTTATAGTAAAGAGACTCGAATTCAGATCGCTCAGAATATTGTAATTTGAGATCATCTACAATGCATTCCAGGCCTAACTGTACCTCATCATACTGCTCGTACAATGACTCGATCTTACCCATGCGCAACTGCAATTCAGACACATCACAGTTTGATAATTCTTTGTCCTTGAGTGAGTCCAGAAAGTTGACAAACGCAGTCAAACGACCCTTAAAGCTACCTCGCTTTTTGACCAATTCTCTTTCCTCGGACATGCTGGGAGATGAGTGTTGTCAACCTGAAATTGATACAGGAATACAATTATATAACGAAACGTACAATATCTTTTCCTGAAAATTCTATTGCTAAACAATACACCTTAATAATGTAACTACCAACTGTATATACTATAAATACAATTCAGATCCAGTCTTTATCTCATTGAAAGCTTTAACGCTAACTTAGTAATAATTAGGCACAACTAAACACTACTTGCTATTGAATACATAAATGATTCTAAATAAGTTTTAATAACTTTACTAATTTAAATAATGACTTGCGCTAATATCAAACACTCAACTTATATGTATTTTGTTAAGATACCTGTTTATAGTTATTTACAACCACTGTTAAGTAGATATAATTACGTGAATTAGTTACAGCTTTTTAAATTTAAGTTTAAGTGATGTAGCAATAAGCTAACTGTACTGTAATCAGTATTATTTTTAAACTTAATTTGCTGATGAATAAATACTAATCACAATGCAACAAGTACCTAATGATTTTCATCTAACACAATACAATAGGTAATAAAAGTATACTGACCTTTTACATTAATATATACTTTTACTTATACTACCTGAGTGTTGGGTGAAGATATTACACTACTATTATAAACGCCGTACACCGCTAATAGCTTGCTTGAGATCACTCCAATCCACCAGCAAATAACCTCACGTGGCACGTGGACAGTAATATCCTTAATTCCTTGATTACAACCGCTGATCTTCTTTATATTATATGTTATCCGGTTCGTTAGGACCATGTGCGGGAATTTAAGGGATTTATGAAATAATAACTGCAGGAATACTCAGTGCAAGAAAATAAATTATAATGGGTGTTAACTGTATGGCTTATGTACAACAAGTGACGAGACGTGTGCCAACGACATGACACATTACATGAGGTGCTAACTAAGAATAGTCAATTAGGTGAATTGCTGCTGGAGGTTGATCAGGCGCTCCAACAACTCCTGTAATCACTTTATCCTTCAGTATGACAGAGTGAAAGTTTACGTAAATCGGGTATACGTTTTCTTTAGCCTTAAATCTGTACACATCCCTCAGATCAGACTGCGCGATTTTCAGGTTTAGACTCTGTCCCAAATTCGAGACTAATTCGCAGAGGTTGTCTTTAGTCTCCCCTTCTGTTTTTGGAACGTTCCGGATTTCTATTCCTGTAGCACGCGATGCCCGCTCAAGGAATTCTATCTTGTCTTCAAGATGCCGAATTATCTATCTTCTTTCTTTTCGGCCTCCAGGGTGGATATTCGACTTAAAAATTCGTCATATTTGTCCGACATTACTTCAACACTCTTTTTGAGCTCAATATTTTGCTCAATTATACTATTAATTTTTAGCATCATGTCCTTGTATTGACTTTCCTGTTTTTGAGAAAAGGTGTCGAACATAGCCCTAGTAAGGTCCGCGGAAGTAGTCTCGTCAGCCCCAATAAACTTCCTTTTTTTTCTTTGTGTGACGTTCATGACATTAGACTTAGGTGATAAGTCAGGTGCCGATGCGCTTTGTTGCAGCGAGCCTTCTTGTAGCACTGGTCGTACGAGCGTAAGAATTGAGTCATCCGTCGCGGCGACAGGTAACTTATGTAGTAGTTGAGGCGAGGCGGGAGGCGAGCGGTTAACGGGCATTATTCGTCACTAGTAGAAAGCGATGTACCAGGAGAGCAGAAGTTAAGTACAATATTAGCTTCCTAATTGTGCAGAGGTCAAGCTAAAGTGGTCGGGATCGATGAGTTGGAACAAAGTCGCTTTCCGTCCAATATAAGTAGACCTTCGGCGCAAGCGCTTCTAGGACACGTATAGTAAATTGTGTTATCTCTTTTTTATGCGTCCAGTTTTTACCAATTTTGCAGTATTTCTATCCCTTTTGCGATTTTGCTGTGTAGTGTGTGAATAAAGCGTACTCACGGACTGTGATTTTTTGTGTGTGTTTGATGAACGACGCGACGACGCTCCACACACCTCCTGCACTTTATGCTGTCCTAATTTTTCGTTTTGTTTTACTGTGTTAAAATTAACAATTTTGCTAATATTATTAAAAACAATTCCTTTGCCAAAATACGTCTGTACTCCACAGAGGTCTGGAGGGAAGGGAATATAAACATGGCCATCTTTGATTTTCTCCATGAAATAATGCCAAAAGTAGATTCCAAAATACCGGTATGTGCAATATATGCGGATATGTCGAAAGCTTCTGACTGCGTGGACCATGATATTCTCTTAACCAAATTTGACGCATACGGTATTCGTGGCAATGCTCTTAATTTAATAAAAACGTACCTTAAAGGCCGCAGACAATGTACAGAGATATCTAGCCTGTGTTTAAAATCTAGAAAAGAACAAAAATCCTTATCGTCCTTTGAAGAAATAAAATATGGAGCCCGCAGGGAAGTGTCCTCGGACCTTTATTATTTCTATTATATATTAATGACCTGCCACGTCATATATGTAATCCAATGGTTTTATTTGCAGACGATAGCACTTCAATAGTTTCATGCATCAATAAAGACTCATACCTAAATGATATCAACAACTCAATTAGCAGTTTAATAAAATGGCTTCACAACAATAACCTAGTTATAAATTTACAAAAAACTAAAACTATGCATTTTCACCAACGAAATTATATTTATTTAATTATATTATATAATGGTCAAAGTATCGATAAAGTGAATAGCACAAAATTTTTAGGAATCTTAATTGATAGCCAGTTAACTTGGAAGCCGCAAGCAGAAGATATCTGTAAACGTTTAAGCTCAGCCGCGTTTATGTTGTATAACCTATCCATAAAAGTAAATTTGTCAACAATATTAGTGGCCTATCATGGTCTTGTATACATTATATTATATTATATTAGATTATAGACTAGATGAACTTTGAATTCAGGAATGTTATTATTTGACCCTATGTTTTGCATAACTGGCCAACATTTTTCATCTAATTTTAAAAACTCTGGGTCTGACCACCAGAGTGCGCTAGTGCCGATTTGTTGCGACTCGGCGTTATAAAAACAACTAAAAATGCTGTCCAAACACCCTAAATCTTGCGACACATTTGTTGTGATGCCGCCTCTAATCAAGAACAATACAGTTATATTTGGAAAAAACTCGGACCGCCCCAGTGAGGAGGTGCAAGAGGTCATTTATGTGAAAGGCGGACAGAGACGTAAAACACTAGAATGCACTTACATAAAAATAGCTGGAGTATCTCCAGTAAACTCCGTCATATTGAGCAAACCAGCATGGATGTGGGGAGCCGAGATGGGAGCAAACGATAAGAATGTGGTCATCGGCAACGAAGCAGTATGGACAAACTACTGCGCTAAGGATGCGGATGCTACACGCAAGCGTTTATTAGGGACAGACTTAGTGCGTCTTGGATCAGAGAGAGGGGATACTGCTGAAGGGGCACTTGATATTATAACAGCACTTCTTGAAAAGTATGGTCAAGGTGGTCCTGCCGCTGAGGGAGATAGTAGTTATTTCCATCACAACTCTTTCTTAATAGCGGACCCCACAAGTGCTTGGATTCTGGAGACCAGTGGCAAATTATGGGCTGCTGAAAAAGTGGAATCTGGTTACAGAAATATATCAAATTGCCTTTAGCAACTCATCGCATGATGTTAAAAATAAATAAGTATATAGGCAACGATGCGTTTTAATTTATTTATATTAGATTTTTTATTTATTAAATGAACAATTACAGACTGAATTGTTTGGTGATTATAGACTAGATGAACTTTGAATTCAGGAATGTTATTATTTGACCCTATGTTTTGCATAACTGGCCAACATTTTTCATCTAATTTTAAAAACTCTGGGTCTGACCACCAGAGTGCGCTAGTGCCGATTTGTTGCGACTCGGCGTTATAAAAACAACTAAAAATGCTGTCCAAACACCCTAAATCTTGCGACACATTTGTTGTGATGCCGCCTCTAATCAAGAACAATACAGTTATATTTGGAAAAAACTCGGACCGCCCCAGTGAGGAGGTGCAAGAGGTCATTTATGTGAAAGGCGGACAGAGACGTAAAACACTAGAATGCACTTACATAAAAATAGCTGGAGTATCTCCAGTAAACTCCGTCATATTGAGCAAACCAGCATGGATGTGGGGAGCCGAGATGGGAGCAAACGATAAGAATGTGGTCATCGGCAACGAAGCAGTATGGACAAACTACTGCGCTAAGGATGCGGATGCTACACGCAAGCGTTTATTAGGGACAGACTTAGTGCGTCTTGGATTAGAGAGAGGGGATACTGCTGAAGGGGCACTTGATATTATAACAGCACTTCTTGAAAAGTATGGTCAAGGTGGTCCTGCCGCTGAGGGAGATAGTAGTTATTTCCATCGCAACTCATTCTTAATAGCGGACCCCACAAGTGCTTGGATTCTGGAGACCAGTGGCAAATTATGGGCTGCTGAAAAAGTGGAATCTGGTTACAGAAATATATCAAATTGCCTTTCTATAACCACATAAATTGATAAACATTCTGTAGACTTGCAACAAAAGGTTAAGGATCTGTACTTTTGGAATGGAGAGGAGGAATTAGACTTTGCAGGATGCTTGTCAGCTGGTGGTGATGATGGTAGGCAAAGTGAAGGTAAAAGGATGATTCAAGTGAAATTAGATTTAACACCACCGTTTTCTGTACAAGACATGATGTTCATTTTACGTGACAAGAAAGCACTATTTGCAGAGGTATTGGTGACGAATACCCTACTCAGGGGAGTCAGGTGTCATGTCTCTCAGCTACAAATGTAAATGTGCACTGGTTCACATGTACCCTGGACCCATGCGTTTCGTTCTACAAACCTTTTGTTTTCAGCCCTAATCCCGTACTTCCTACTGAAATAATTAGCCCTAGAAAGAAAGGACTTAAGTGGGAACATCAACTTTATAAGATGCATGTAGACCGTATAAAAGCAGGGAAGCATGGGTGTTTACGCACAGGACGGCGAGGTACGGGGCGCACTCACCTCTTCCCCCACCAACCCGACGAAGATTATAAAAGGACTGGCGCCGCGGTCATTCGAGACCTCCCTGCCTACACCCGGCAGGGAGGGTT
This sequence comes from Phlogophora meticulosa, assembly GCA_905147745.2. Taxonomy (NCBI): domain Eukaryota; kingdom Metazoa; phylum Arthropoda; class Insecta; order Lepidoptera; family Noctuidae; genus Phlogophora; species Phlogophora meticulosa. The sequence goes on along the minus strand of CAJHWW020000001.1, from coordinate 1,045,538 downwards.
TGGTCACACATCCCCGGGCGTACCCACCCGGGGAGTTAGAGATAGGTTTAGGCGTAGGCCCCAAAATTGCTCCCTAACGGGACTCTTAGTTCAGCCATGACGGACGCTGACTTAGCAGCGTTCGTCAGAGAGGTCCTCCTAAAGGACCCGGACATCCGCGCCAAATATTGCGGGAAAAATGCCGCCTTCGACAGGCTGGCCGCTCAACCGGAGCGAATTATTCGCGACGATAGTAACTCGTCGCCGTCCCTATCCACGAATGTAGGTAGTCTCCCATTGTCCAAAAGGACAATGGCACCGGTATACCCGGAACCCGCGCCCCGTCCAACGGTCGATAGCCCTTTATCGCCGACCTCTTCCACGAACGCAGGTAGTCCGGCGCCTTTGTCCAAAAAGACAAAGGCACCGAAATACCCGGAACCCGCGACCCGTCCGGCCTCGGCTTTTGTACCTATTACCGCCAGGTGCAACAATAGTCCCATTCTCGGAATGCCAGCCCCCGCGCATGACGATTCCGATGAATCAGTTGATAGGATGGACACGACTGTCCCTCGTTCACGCAGCTGCTCAGAGGCAGAGGAGTCTCCTTCCTCCTCGTCCGAAGACGACTACCAAGTCGTAGGAAAAGGAGGAAAGAGGAAGCCCTCTAAAGCTCCCTCACAGGCCACCAAGGCCAAAAAAATCGGCGCCCCGTCCTCAGTCGACGAATCCGCGCCCTCTCCCCCCCGCTCCCCCGTACCCCTGGCACAGGCCTCCGGTACGGGCCCTAACGGCACCGCCACCCGTAAGGCGAAGCCACCTCCCCCTGTCTTCATCCAAGACAAGGCGAAGTGGACGGCCGTCTCCAAAATGTGTGTTGATCGCAGGATCAACTACACCAACGCCCGAGCTACCCCTCTGGGTATCAAGGTAACCCTGCCGTCAGCAAATGACTACAGGGAAATAGTATCCCTTTTACGTGGGAAGGCCATCTCCTTCCACACCTATTCCCTCCCTGAGGAGACGCCAACCCGTGTGGTTATCAGGCGTATCCCCAGGGAGATCCGAACGGAGGACATCCTGGCCGACATCCGCGCCCAAGGTGTCCCCGCGTCCGCCGTCCACCGCCTTCATAAGGCCCGGGGTGGGCTAGTTTATGATATGGTCCTAGTAATTTGCGACCCCACAGAAGGGCACCACCCCATATTCAACATCAAAACGGTGTGTGCCCTGTCCGGTATTAAAATCGAAAAACCGTACCGTCCCCATCTAATTGGCCAGTGTCATCGCTGCCAATTGTACGGCCACTCTCAGCGAAACTGCTTCGCCAGGCCCAGATGCGTCAAGTGTCTGGGCGACCACGCCACGGGCAAATGCGACCGTCCCAAGGACCGCACTAAATGCATTGAACCACCGAGTTGTGTTCTGTGCGGACAGTCCGGTCATACCGCGAACTTCCGAGGGTGCCCGCGAGCCCCAAAGTCGTCTTCCCAAAGGTTGATGAGACGTGCAAACGCTCGTCAACAAAGGGAATGCCCCTCTACTAGGGCGCCACCCCCGCCATCGTCTGCGCTCCCTGAGCGCCTTAGCCCACAGAGGTCATCTCCGTGGAACAAGCTGAACCACCAGAAGGCCTTCCCGGCCCTGGCGGCTAAACGCAGCCACCCATCGGCGCTGATGGATTCACCCATCCCGGCGCCGACCCCAGCCCCTGCAGTCCAGGCTACCCTGACCGCAGGGGCTGAGGTTTCCGCCTTCCGTACTCAGCCTACGGAGGCTCTTTACGACGACAAAATCCGTACACAGCGCAATATGAACGTCATATTGCCAGTGTACTTAATCTTCTGCAACCGCGAAGCCGATCGTCTAGCCGATCGCTTAGAGGCTACCACAGACCCTAGGAAGCGCATCGAAGCGCTCATGGAGGCCCCCTCGGTGCTCAGTGACCTAGAAGCCCACTTTAATAACCGCAATGGATAGGTACGTTAACGCCAGAACCTTGAAACCGCGATCCCTAAAGTTAGGATACGTCAATATAAATGGCTTACTCCAGCAACGGGCTGAGTTTGCCAACTTCCTCCGCGATCACCAACCGGACGTCCTCCTCATACAGGAGACGTTCCTCAAACCGCACAACCGCGACCCCAAAATTGCAAACTACCGTATGGTGCGCAATGATAGATCCCGCTGCCACAAGGGCGGTACAATGATTTATTATAAAAACTCATTGCACTGTGTCCCTTTAACTTCTCCTCCCCCGACCTCGCTCCTTGAGTACTCTATCTGTCGGCTCGGCATGACTGGCCATCAGCCAATTACTATTGTATCCGCGTACTGCCCTCCCGCTCGTGGGAGGGACGACATCCCAGCTTTATCCCACGATATCTCGGTTCTTCTCGGCTTGAGTGACTCCGTTATCATAGCGGGAGATCTCAACGCCAAGCACCCCGCGTGGAATAGTAATGTAACCAACGCCAGAGGGAGGGCTGTCCTCAATCTGGGCGCCTCCCTTAACTATGACGTCATCGCCCCGATGACTCATACCCATTTCCCCCACGATCCTGACCATAGACCTGACATACTGGACATAGCGCTCCTAAAGAATGTAAACCTTCGTTTACAATCGATAGAGGCGCTCCACGAGCTTAACTCCGACCATCGTCCGGTGATGATGACGCTAGTTCCCCGTACGGGTCCGCTTGACCCTGACCAGCCACCCCCGACTCAATTAGTTACCGACTGGAGGAAGGTAAGCGAAAAGCTGAAATCCTCCTCGTCGCCTCTACTCGACTCCATCCCCGATCTAATCACCTCAGTCGCTGACACCACGGGCGCAGTCGACTCGTTTACGGAGCACGTACAGACAGTCCTGAACGACTGTTCAAGGCGGGTTCCGGCGCTGAATGCCCAGCGCTGGAACCTACCGGACGATGTACGGGCTCTGATAACCGAGAAGAACGCGTCCATCCGTGCCTATAGCGCTTTTCCCTGCTCTGCGAACAAAGCCCACATGCGAATGCTACAGCGTACTGTCAGCAAACGTGTGGCGGAGCATAGGTCGGAGAGCTGGGACAAGATGATCAGTGAGCTAGAGCCCAACCACCATGCCTTCTGGAACCTCCAGAGGAAACTCCGGTCCACCGTAGAGGCTACCATGCCTCCCCTCACTCGTCCAGATAAGAGCGTCGCGTTCGACGACTCGGAAAAATCCGAATGCCTAGCCGAAAGCTTAGAGACTCAATGCTCGCTTAGCTCCCAGCCGTTCGACCAAGCTCACCTCTTAAAGGTAGACGCCGAAGTCGAACGTAGGTCCTCGCTCCCTCCCGTCGACAACCCTGATGATCCTCTGCCTCCCGTCACTCCAGACGAAGTGCAAGACATCATTAAAGGGCTCAAACCGCGCAAAGCCCCCGGTAAGGACGGTATCACCAATAGGGTGTTTCAAATCCTCCCCGCGCAACTCGTTATGCTCATGACCGCCATCTTCAATGGCGCTCTGAGCAACAATATCTTTCCTCAATCGTGGAAAGAAGCCGTGGTTATTGGCATCCCCAAGCCTGGCAAGCCCAAGTCTGAGCCCACGAGCTACCGACCTATCAGTCTGCTCAATGTTTTCGGCAAAATCTACGAGAAGCTTATTTATAAGCGACTCAAGGACTATGTCGAGGCAAAGAGCCTGATACCGAACGAACAGTTCGGGTTCCGGCCGGGACACTCGTGTGTTCAACAGGTACACCGCGTAGTCGAACACGTCAGCGCAGGCTTTCAGAGAGGCGCGCTCACCGGCGCCCTCTTCTTCGACATTGCGAAAGCCTTCGACAAGGTCTGGCACAACGGGTTGTTATACAAGCTATACCAACTCGATGTGCCGGATCGTCTCGTGCTCATCTTGCGAGATTTTCTGTCGAATCGTACGTTTAGATATCGCGTAGACGGTACGCTATCGTCACCTCACCCTATCCGCGCGGGCGTCCCTCAAGGATCCGTGCTGTCTCCTCTCTTGTTCTCGCTGTTCACTAGCGACGTCCCTAGGGGTAGAAAGGCCCAGTTGGCGCTTTTCGCCGACGACACGGCCATCTACTATACCGGTCACAACCCTACCACCATAGCTCGCACTCTCCAAACTTCCGCAAACGTCTTAGGCGCTTGGTTCCGGAAATGGAGAGTCGAGGTCAATCCCGACAAAAGTCAAGCGGTTCTCTTTAGGAAACCCGGACGCCGCAATGTCCCCACGCCTAGTCCGTTAGCCATGTACGGCAAGCCTATCCCTTGGGATAAGCGAGCCAAATACTTAGGTGTGATACTCGATCACAGACTTTCGTTCGCCGAACACATAAAGGCGGCGCGTTCGCGCGCCGTCTTCGCGTCCGGCAGGCTTTATTGTATGACCAACGAGAAAAGCAAGTTATAATAATAATATAATAATAATCGTTTATTTAGTTGTCACTCAGGTGCAAATTGCGGCTCTTCGTCTCGGTCATCCGACCAATCATGACATACGCTTGCGCAGTGTTCGCTCACGCCAAGCCGTATCATATTCATAGGCTTCAGACCGTCCAGAACCGATTCCTGCGCAGAGTCACGGGAGCCCCCTTCTACGTCCGAAATGAGACTCTCCATGTAGATCTCAAAATACCTACGGTGAAACAGTTCATGAAGCGACTCACCCAGCGCTTCATGGACTGTTCTACCGCTCATCCTAACCCCTTAGTGTCATCGGCCGTCCGATACACTCCCTCGCGAATAAGCACAGTTCGAAGACCGAAACACACACTCACAGAGCCAGATGATCCTATCACTCTCCTCCAGGAGAGCGATAAGGCCACCAGCACTGTTCGCAGACAAAAACGGACATTCCGTCCTCGCCGCCGAGGCCCGTCGCGACGACCCCGTCAATGCCCCCCTCCCGACCCTTTGCTAGAGCCAGCCCGCGAAGCTGAGCCGATTAATGTTTAAAATGTCCCTAAATAATGGAACAATCAGATCCAGCCTGTCCCTTGCTGTCCTCTTCAGCGACGTCCTAAGCCGAGGTTCGTACCCCGCAGGGGGTGCCCTTAGCGATAGTCGCTTAGCTTATAAGTTTTTATGCCTGGCTGGAGGCCTTAATTTTAATTAAGCCCCCCACAGGAAAGTTCGGTTGAGCAGTAAATATCCCTAAAGGATAAACTGCGAGATGCCCATTCCAAAAAAAAAAAAAAAAAAAAAAGGTCATTCGAGAGCAGGATTAGCTCGTGGCAACAGCGACACCTACAACAAGAAGAAAACTAATAAAAGTGCGGGTATTAGTGAAAAGTTTGTCGGGGATTGGCTCGTGGTCGGACCGCGAGCTTCCCTGTACAAAGTCTCGTATCTTTTAACCGCGCGGACCGCTACTTTTAACCGTTCTCTCTGTGTGTGTACAGGACTCCGTTGGTACCTGTGCGGACACAGGGGGAGCCGCCCCGTGCTGCTCGGCGTGTACTCGCCGCAGCGGTCGCGGAGGCCACGCCCCGGCGATGCCGAAACCCGGCGCTCGCGGCTCGCTAGGCCGCGATGCCGAGTCCCCGGGGGCCCGCCCGGCGCTGGACCGGACGACGTCGCTGCCGAACATCGGCGACGCGTCGTCCGGTGCACCGCTGCACGCACCCCCACGAAGAGAACAAAGAAGCCAAAATAAGGGAGAGGAGGGGAAGAGGAGCTCCGCTGTAGCCGCCGGCCCACCGACGACATCTGCGCCTGCGCGTGTTGCGCCGACGCCGTCGTCGAGCCGACAGCACGCGGTAGCTGTCCGACCCGCCGCGTTCCGCCCGGTGCCTATACAGGCCCCGGGGCCCGCCGCGAATATAGGCCGCGCGCCGCACGCGCGCGCCCCAGCACCGCAAGTGCATGTGCCCGCGCCCGCGTCTAAGCCAGACAGATCGGCGCGTCCGGTAGTGCCTCCGGCACGAACCGGAACGACAACGTCAACAACAACTACACGCGCTCCGGTGCCGTCGGCGCGCATGTGCGCGTCGACTGGGAAGACGGTCGCGCCGCCACCTCGCTTCGCGTCGCCGCCCGCGCCCCGCGGGGCAGCGCCCAGTGCAGTGACACGTCAAGCTTTTTTTTTTTTTTTTTTTTTTTTTTTGGTGCGGGTTGGAAAATCCTCATGGATGTCCTTCGCTCTGGGGGAGCGAAGGGGTCTGTCAGACTCTTACTGACTAAAAACCACCCGTTGTTCCGTCTCACACCTACGCCGGGGGTCGCGGGAACGTACGATCCTTCCGCAACCCCCAGCTAGTGCCGGCCCGCCTATGCAGGCCTCCTCAGGACGAGGGGCGGAGTGAGGTGTTTGACTCCCCCCGCGACGTCTAAGAGGGGCGCGCGTGGAACACGCGCCGCCACCTCGGGTCCTGGTGTTAGGGGGGCGACAGACGTCCCCAAGTCCGTCGCCCCTGGACCCATTTAGGGGGGCTGGAAGAGGGCGTTGTCCGCCCTCCGCCGACGCCCGGTGCGTCTGCTGCGGGCCGGGTTGGAGGAAGATATCTCCCTTTCCCGTTCCGCAGCCTCCTTCCGCGAGATAACCGTCTCGCAGAAGGACACCACCGCGTTCCAGGCCTCCTCGCTGCCAACCATCGATGACACGACGGCCGGCAGCGACAGGTCCCTGCCTACTTCCGCAACGAGGGCACGGCGTGGATCCTCCCAAGCGGGACACTCTGCCAGCGTATGCCACGCCGTGTCCTCCCGGCACTCGACGCAGTGGTGACACCGGGCGTCCGGCTCCCTGTTTATGCGACACAGGTACTTCCCGAAGCAACCATGCCCCGAGAGCACCTGTGTCACCCGAAACGACAGGGAGCCGTGCCTCCTCCCGAGCCAGTGATCGAGCACCGGCCGGACCGCCTCGATGGTGACGAGGCCGGCGGTAGGGCGTGAAAGCCTTTCCCGCCATTCCGCCACCAGGACCTCACGAAGCTGGGACCGACGCAGCTCCATGTGTCGCTGCGTCAGTCGCTCGCCTCGCGCCCGCGCTTCCTCGCGCCACCGGTACAGTGACGCGAGTACTTTCGCCTCCAGGTCCCAGGGCGGGGATCCGGCCAGTGCACAAGCCGCCTCGCAGGAGATCGTGCGATATCCCCTGATGACTCTGACGGCCATCGCTCTCTGTGGCTTCCGCAGAACAGAGAGGCTACAGGCCGTCAGGTCAGCCGCCCAGATCGGGGCCCCGTACAGGGCCATCGATCGCACGATCCCTACGTAGAGCCGCCTACAGGCGGCGCTCGGGCCCCCCAGATTGGGAAGCAGCGTTGATAGCGCCCCGGCCGCGCCCAACAACTTGGGCGCCAGCCGCCGGAAGTGGGGTCCAAAATCCCACCGGCTGTCGAGCACCAATCCCAGGTACTTCATGGTGGACTCGACAGCTATTCGGACCCCCCCGACCACGATGTGTGATCCCGGCGGCGGCGCCCGTCGGGGACCATGGAATACCATGGCCTCCGACTTGCTGAGGGCCACCTCCAGGCCTAGGCGCCGTATGCGGCTCACCACCTGTGAGACCGCCGCCGTCGCCAGCAACGCTGCCTCCCTGTGCGAGCTCCCCCGGGCCGTGACCAGCGTGTCATCCGCGTAACACGTCAGGTCTACGCCCGGTTGGAGTCCGCCCCTCAGCACCCAGTCGTACCCGATGTTCCACAGGAGCGGACCTACGACCGAGCCCTGTGGAACACCGCACGACACGCGGTGCTGGTGTCCGCCATCACGTCCCATGTAGGTGACACACCTCTCCGCCAGGTAAGCCCCAACGATGCGGCGGAGGTAGAGAGGCACCCGATGATACCGCAGTGCCTCCCGAATGCAGCTCCAGGGCAGGGTGTTGAACGCGTTGGAGATGTCTAAAGAGACCGCCAACGCCACCCCGCCCCGGGACACTGCTTCCTCCGCTAGGACTCTCACTCTCGACACAGCGTGAATAGTGGAGCGCCCATGCCGAAAACCGAACTGGCTCTCGTCTAGGTCCGGCCCCTCTCTGCACAAGTGGTCGACGAGGCGGGCTGCGATTATCCGCTCGAACAGCTTGCCCACCTCGTCTAACAACACTATGGGCCGGTACGCGGACGGAGAGTCCGCGGGGCGCCCCGCCTTCCTGAGCAGGACCAGGCGGCCAGACTTCCACAAGGAGGGAAACTGGCCCCGCTCGAGGCACGCCGTGTAGAGTCCTCTCAGTTGGGGCTCTAGCTCCTTCAGAGCGAGGGCTAACACGCAGCCGTGAACCCCGTCGGGCCCCGGAGCCACGTTCTTGGCCCGGAGCCGCGTCACGGCTGCCCCCATCTCTGTCCGTGTCACCTCTGGGACGCTGATGGCGTTGTCCTCTGCAGGCTCTGCGGCTGTGGGCAAAGCCATCGGCGGCGGAGTGTGCTCCGCTCTTGCCGGGAAGAGGGCTGCGACTATAGCGTCCAACAGCTCGGGTTGAAGACTCTCGGTGAGTGGAGGCGCCGCGGCTCGGAGTTTCCCACGAACCGCACGATAAGGGCGCCCCCACGGATCCCCGTCCAGAGTCCCCAGCATCTCCTCCCTGGCTCGCGTCTTCGCCTCGCCGATGGCCAGCCTCAGAGCCTGCTTAGCCGCGCTGTACACCTCATACAGCGCGGCCTCTTCGTCAGGAACCCGACGACGTCTTCTGCGGTATCGGGTGTACCGGCGCCAAACCGTCGCGCACGAGAAGCGCAGTTGCGCAATCTCGGCGGACCACCAGTACACCTGGCGCCTTGCAGACTGTGCGTGGACGCGGGGCATGGAGGCGTCGCAGATTTGCGACATCGCCCCACGGAACCACAGCGCCCCCTCGTCGACGTCGTCGGGTTCGGTCGTTGCCGACTCCCGGATCCAGGCCTGGACAATGGCGGCCTCCTCGAGAAGTTCCCTGTCGATGCGCGTACGCGCCCAGCGCGGACCGTCCGTCCGCGGAGCCGATGGACTGCGGCCGCCGGCGGTCTGGGCGGAGACATCAAAACGGATATATCGGTGATCCGATAACGTCTCCGCCTCCGCGGCGACACGCCAGTCGCGGACACGGCTAGCGACAGCAGGGCTAGCGAACGAGACGTCCACTATAGACCCGCCCCGCTGCCGCACGCATGTGTGGACCGAGCCCCGATTTAGGACGGTCAAACCAGTGGTGACCGCCCACTCCTCCAAAACCTCACCCCGAGCATCGGTTGCCGGAGATCCCCACGCCGTAGACTTGGCGTTGAGATCCCCTAGCAACAGCACAGGGCGAGGGTGGAGTCGGCCCACGACGCCACCCAACTCGACAAGGAAGTTCTCGAAGTCGGCGAGACTCTTGTTGGGCGAGAAATACGCCCCAACAGTGCCAATACCGTTCGCGAGGACGGCCACCCAGCCGTGACCTCGCGACGGGCTGACGAGAGCCCCGCCAATTATGGCCACCAAACCGTCCAGATCGCCCACCCAGTTATCCCTGGGGGGGACAAAGTACGGCTCGGCGACCACAGCCACGTGAATCGACCACTCTGCCATGCTCTGGAGCAAGAGATCCTGAGCTCTGGCACAGTGGTTGATGTTGCCCTGGAGGAAATGGTACAGCGCCATTAAGCGCAGTCCATCCCCTCCGCACCATGCCTAGGCCGGGAGTCGGCCGGAGGGCGGCCAGGCTGAGGGGGGGGTAAAGAGCCCCCGCCAGCCTTGGCACCCCCTCTCTTCTTTTTGGGCGCGGGCGCACCACAGGCCTTTTGACCCACTCTGTGCCCAGCGGGCCTCCCTGCAGCTGTACAGAGGCTGCAGTTTGGCGACGCGGAGCACTGGGCCGCCTTATGGCCGGGCTGACCGCAGCGATAACACTCCTCGCTGCGGTCTGTTTCGGCGTTGCACCGCACCCTGACATGCCCAATGTCAAGGCAGCGGTAGCACCGCAAAGCCCTCGGTCGCAGCAGCTTGGCCCTTGCTGCCACCCATCCCACCAACAGGCGCCCGCCGTTGGCGACCTTGTGTGCGGCCGCCACCGGGCATCTGACCCAGATCGAGCCGAGCCCGGAAGCGTCCACCCGGATGTCGCCCGTGCGGATGTCTTCAGGCGGACACCCACCCGCTCGGGCGACGGCCGCCACCACCTCAGCCGGAGTCGTCGAGTCATCCAGGCCGTCGACGCGCAGCTCAGCGGTCTTCGTCGGCCTGGACACCCGGACGTCCTCCGGGTTGAGGACCTCCCGCAGCTTGGCGGCCAGGAGGTCCGCCTTTTTGCCACCATCGGCACCCGTAAGCTCGAAGAGCCGCGCCCCCGTAATCGCCGGCCTCATCTTGAAGCCGGTCGGTGTCCCCAGGTCGGGGAACGCGATCCTCGCCCTTGCCTCCGTCAGGACCGCCCTATATGTGAGGCCCCTTTCGACGGCTCCGGGCTGCAGCGTCACAACCACAGCCGCGGAGCGTGGGGCTTTCACCCTAGGCGGCCCCTGGGCCCTCTTGGGTGCCGATGACGCCGCTTTAGCGGGTGCCGGCGGCGCCGGTTGTGCCGTGGGCTTCCTCCTCCGGCCCCTCCTCACGACCGTCGCCCAGGTCTCATCAGGACCAGGCGGGGCCGCCAGAGGCGCGGACGTTGGAGGCGCGGACGTTGGAGGCGCGGCCGTCTTAGGTTTAGGCGCTGGCTCCTTCCGCCGCTTGTCTGCAGCGAGCGGTGGGCGGAGGGTTACCGCCGGGAGAAGCCTGGCTTCGATGGACTCCATCCGGGCACCCACCATCTTCCCGCATTGCATCATGCAGATGCGCGCGATCTTTTCGATCTCCGCATCTGCAATCGCAGGGGTCGATGACGGGGCTGCCGGCGGAGTCAACGGCGTTGCATCAACCGAGGGCGCAGGAGCCACCCTCTCGTCAGCAAACCGCCGCTTGAGGTCCTCTACCTCAGCTCGGAGACGGCCGTTCTCCTCCCACAACTTCGCCGTCTCCTCCGAGCTGGTACGGTTAAGGAGGACCTCAGTGGCCTCCTTAATCGCCTCAGCCGCCTCTTTGAGAGCGCGCGTGAACGTGCCCTTCAGGTTGCCCGATTTGGTGGCAACCTTCAGGACGACATCCACGCCGTCCACAATTTGGCGACTGAGCGCCACCGCCGACACACTCCCACCGGCATCCAAGCGGGCCGAGCGGCGCTCTCGGGCCTGTCGGGCCAGCTCGCTGACCTCGTCAGCCGCGACCGTCCTGCGCTGCGCCCGCTTTTCAGCGCCAACCTCCGCCTTGTTGGGCTGCAGGGACATATCCGAGCCCCCGCTCAGTTCCGCAAAACCGGGGTCGCCTCCCACGCCCTCCTGCTCCGCTGGAGCTGGCGTGCCGGGTCGGCTTCGTGCCAGGAAGCGACCTTGAGCGTTCCGCTCCGGCAATCGAGGGGCGGCTCCGCCCGCTGCCGTGCGACCTCGCCCTCTCCGTGTTGTCGGCACTTTGGCGGCCGACAGGTTCTCGTCACTCGACGAGAGACCTATCGGCCCCGAGACCTCGCTGCGCGGGCGTTTCCTCCAGACTTGGCCGGAGCACCCGCGCGCGTTCTGACAGGACACCTGGTCCCTTTCGGGACCCGAACCTCCTCGAAGATTAGCCGCTCCTCAGGACGAGGGGCGGAGTGAGGTGTTTGACTCCCCCCGCGACGTCTAAGAGGGGCGCGCGTGGAACACGCGCCACCACCTCGGGTCCTGGTGTTAAGGGGGCGACAGACGTCCCCAGGTCCGTCGCCCCTGGACCCATTTAGGGGGGCTGGAAGAGGGCGTTGTCCGCCCTCCGCCGACGCCCGGTGCGTCTGCTGCGGGCCGGGTTGGAGGAAGATATCTCCCTTTCCCGTTCCGCAGCCTCCTTCCGCGAGATAACCGTCTCGCAGAAGGACACCACCGCGTTCCAGGCCTCCTCGCTGCCAACCATCGATGACACGACGGCCGGCAGCGACAGGTCCCTGCCTACTTCCGCAACGAGGGCACGGCGTGGATCCTCCCAAGCGGGACACTCTGCCAGCGTATGCCACGCCGTGTCCTCCCGGCAGTCGACGCAGTGGTGACACCGGGCGTCCGGCTCCCTGTTTATGCGACACAGGTACTTCCCGAAGCAACCATGCCCCGAGAGCACCTGTGTCACCCGAAACGACAGGGAGCCGTGCCTCCTCCCGAGCCAGTGATCGAGCACCGGCCGGACCGCCTCGATGGTGACGAGGCCGGCGGTAGGGCGTGAAAGCCTTTCCCGCCATTCCGCCACCAGGACCTCACGAAGCTGGGACCGACGCAGCTCCATGTGTCGCTGCGTCAGTCGCTCGCCTCGCGCCCGCGCTTCCTCGCGCCACCGGTACAGTGACGCGAGTACTTTCGCCTCCAGGTCCCAGGGCGGGGATCCGGCCAGTGCACAAGCCGCCTCGCAGGAGATCGTGCGATATCCCCTGATGACTCTGACGGCCATCGCTCTCTGTGGCTTCCGCAGAACAGAGAGTCTACAGGCCGTCAGGTCAGCCGCCCAGATCGGGGCCCCGTACAGGGCCATCGATCGCACGATCCCTACGTAGAGCCGCCTACAGGCGGCGCTCGGGCCCCCCAGATTGGGAAGCAGCGTTGATAGCGCCCCGGCCGCGCCCAACAACTTGGGCGCCAGCCGCCGGAAGTGGGGTCCAAAATCCCACCGGCTGTCGAGCACCAATCCCAGGTACTTCATGGTGGACTCGACAGCTATTCGGACCCCCCCGACCACGATGTGTGATCCCGGCGGCGGCGCCCGTCGGGGACCATGGAATACCATGGCCTCCGACTTGCTGAGGGCCACCTCCAGGCCTAGGCGCCGTATGCGGCTCACCACCTGTGAGACCGCCGCCGTCGCCAGCAACGCTGCCTCCCTGTGCGAGCTCCCCCGGGCCGTGACCAGCGTGTCATCCGCGTAACACGTCAGGTCTACGCCCGGTTGGAGTCCGCCCCTCAGCACCCAGTCGTACCCGATGTTCCACAGGAGCGGACCTACGACCGAGCCCTGTGGAACACCGCACGACACGCGGTGCTGGTGTCCGCCATCACGTCCCATGTAGGTGACACACCTCTCCGCCAGGTAAGCCCCAACGATGCGGCGGAGGTAGAGAGGCACCCGATGATACCGCAGTGCCTCCCGAATGCAGCTCCAGGGCAGGGTGTTGAACGCGTTGGAGATGTCTAAAGAGACCGCCAACGCCACCCCGCCCCGGGACACTGCTTCCTCCGCTAGGACTCTCACTCTCGACACAGCGTGAATAGTGGAGCGCCCATGCCGAAAACCGAACTGGCTCTCGTCTAGGTCCGGCCCCTCTCTGCACAAGTGGTCGACGAGGCGGGCTGCGATTATCCGCTCGAACAGCTTGCCCACCTCGTCTAACAACACTATGGGCCGGTACGCGGACGGAGAGTCCGCGGGGCGCCCCGCCTTCCTGAGCAGGACCAGGCGGCCAGACTTCCACAAGGAGGGAAACTGGCCCCGCTCGAGGCACGCTGTGTAGAGTCCTCTCAGTTGGGGCTCTAGCTCCTTCAGAGCGAGGGCTAACACGCAGCCGTGAACCCCGTCGGGCCCCGGAGCCACGTTCTTGGCCCGGAGCCGCGTCACGGCTGCCCCCATCTCTGTCCGTGTCACCTCTGGGACGCTGATGGCGTTGTCCTCTGCAGGCTCTGCGGCTGTGGGCAAAGCCATCGGCGGCGGAGTGTGCTCCGCTCTTGCCGGGAAGAGGGCTGCGACTATAGCGTCCAACAGCTCGGGTTGGAGACTCTCGGTGAGTGGAGGCGCCGCGGCTCGGAGTTTCCCACGAACCGCACGATAAGGGCGCCCCCACGGATCCCCGTCCAGAGTCCCCAGCATCTCCTCCCTGGCTCGCGTCTTCGCCTCGCCGATGGCCAGCCTCAGAGCCTGAAGATTAGCCGCCAGCCCCAACTGTCCACCGAAAGGCGGTGGGCAGTTGGAACCGACGTTGCCCAGGATGCGCCACGTGGAGGCTCTTCAACATGCATCCCAGTGACACGTCAAGCTGTGCCAGCTTCGCGCACCGCCGCCGCCGGCCCCCGCCTCTCGCTGGCGGGCTCGGCAATGTCGGCTGAGCGGGAGCGGCAAAGTGAAAGGAACTTACACCGGCAGGTGAGTGACGTTTTTAATGTACCCGCATCACCTGCCCCCCCTCGAACCTCGGCCTACGACTCGCCCGCCATGCTATCGACATGCTCCTCACGCGCGGGGTCGAGCATGTCGCTAGCCTCGGCGGATTCGGCCGGATCCGGTCGCGGAGACGTGTCTCCGGACACGACACCGCGATCCGGACACCGGCCCACCGTGGGACCGGGGGGAACTACATCCCCAACCCCGTCGCTGGGATTCGGCTATGAATTCCAACTCAAGCCTAGGCCCCAGCGACGCAGGAGAAGCTCCGGCGAGACCGCGTCGGAGGAGGCGAAGCGGTACTGCCTCGACCCGCCGCGGCCACAGCGCGAAAGCGCGCCGCGGGGTCGGGGGCAACAACCGTCGCCCACTTTTGCCGACGCGGTCCGACACCTATCGCCGCCACACTCACCGGAGGAGACAGGGGCAGGGGCCAGTGCGATCACTCGCACCCCCGCCCCCACAACCTCAGGTACCCCCCTGCTAAACACCCCCGGCACAACGCAGACGCCAGCAGTAGAGGCGGCGTCTGCGAAAGCGAAGCCGGGGAAGACAACCAAGAAAATGCGCTTCCCACCGCTGGTAGTGGAAAGGCTGCCCGACTGGGCCACACATTTCCGGGCCATTGCGGGGAAACTGGGCCGACCTCCTAGTGCTCGTCCCTACGGAACCGGGGTTAGATTTACCCCGGAGACTGAGGACGAGTATAGGTTGGTCCAACGATACCTCACTGGCCTGGAGAAGGACAGTGGCGTGTCGTGGTTCGCCTATTCGCTCCCGGCGGACAAAAGCCTGAAGGTGGCCACCTTCAGGCTTTTGTCCGCCGGGAGCGAATCAGGGGGCTACCTGCGGACACGTCCCCGAAGGACATTGAGGAGGAACTCCGGACGTTGGGATACCAGCCGGAGTATGTGCGCCATATAAATGGCGCACAAGGACGACCCGGCTGTGTGTTTCACGCCATTTTAAAGAGGACTCCGGACGTCCGGAGCATATACGACACCACGACATTTATGTACATGCGTGGTGTCAAAATTGAGGCCTGGCGCGGCAAGAAAGGACCCGCCCAGTGTCACAGGTGCCAACGATTCAGGCATAGTTCGCACCTGTGTCACCGCCCGCTCGCTTGCGTACGATGCGGGGCCGAACACGCCGCGAGAGATTGCCCACGCCCACGGGAAGAACCGGCCACCTGCGCAAACTGCGGGGGCCCGCACCCGGCGAGCAATATAAAGTGCCCCGTATTCCAAAAGGAAATCAGGAATAAGCGAGCGGGGACCGTCGCCATCACGGCCACACGCCGTGCTCAACCTGCGGTAGAAATACCGCAGATCGAAACGACAGAGGCACAGGGCCCGACGCTGATGGCGGCGGCCAATGAGCCTCTAGTCAGAGGACAGGCCTCCTCCTCCTCAGGGCGGAGGAAGAAGAGACGCGGGGGGAAGAGACAGAGAGGCAAGAAGGCCAACCCTCCCCCTGCGGCGACCAAGGAATTCGCGACAGGCGATGCACCTGGGGCCGGACCGGCCCCTACCGTAGCGCAGGTCGGAACAGCAAAGAAGGTCAAACCCACCGCCATCGACCAGAAGTCGCAGCGGACTCGCAGCGGTGGGTTCCCAGGAACGACGCAAGAGGCCGCCACCGTCGCTGTCAACGCCGCCGTCCAACAGCGGCAACAAAGTGAAACCATTAAGTTCACATAAACGCCGCACGGCGGCGCTGAGGTGCGTGGCGACCAACACAAACCCGAATTTACGACCTGCGCTATTAAACTGCTTATGGACCTAATAAGGGCCATAAGACAGGGGCAGGACATAGAGACCGTCATCCTTGACGGCCTGGCCACTTTATTGACACTCTACCATGGCTAGGTCGTTAAGGGTGATACATTGGAACGCCCGCGGCCTTAGGTGCAAGGACGCCCCCCTCCGCCACCTCCTTCGGGAACAAAACATCGACGTGGCGCTAATTAGTGAGACGCACCTGGGACCGGAGGATAGGGTCCGGTTCCCGGGTTATCACATATATAGGCAGGATGAGATGACGGCACTGCACGCCCGCTACCGTGGTCTGGCGGTACTAGTGCGGCGAAGAGTCGTCCATCAGGAGCTCCCCTCACCGTCGCTTGGCACGTTTTACGCGCTGGGTGTGCAACTGCATGTTGCCGGCGAGGACGTAAACATCTACGCGTACTACAGACCGCCCGCGGCTCACTTTGACGTGTTAGAGCTGCGGGCGCTATTGCACGCGTCGAGTAACGCGACCATCCTTGCCGGCGACCTTAATTGCAAGCACCCGGCGTGGAACTCCATGCAGACAAACACGGGGGGAAGGCGACTCTTTGCAGACGCAGGGGCCTTCGGATACTCGGTGTCCGGCCCGGAGACGCCCACCCATTACCCAGACGTTGCCAATTACATGCCCGATGTGCTGGACATTGTATTCCACCGAGGGCTCAACTGCCAGATCACTCAAGAAGTGATCGACGACGAGCTACAGTCGGACCACCAACCGGTGCTCGTCGTCCTAGCGGGTACGCCCATCTCATTGAGACCTTTAGCGCCACGCCGATCACTGGATTGGACAGTGTTCGGAGAGAGGCTGGATACCACCACGCCGACTCGGCCTAATGTTACCTCCGCGGACGTTGAACAAATGGCGAGCGACGTCACTGCTTGCATACAAAGCGCCATAGAAGCGGCGACAACGATACTGCCGCAGGGGAGAGGGCAACTGCCGCCCCTGCCCGTGCATATCAAATCAATGATCGCCGTGAAGAGGCGCCTACGCAAGCAGTGGCAACAACACAGATGCCCGACGCTTAAAGCTCAGCTCAACCGTCTCGCGGAGAAGGTGAAGGCCGAGCTATTGGCGCACGCCGCCGCGAGCTGGGAGGAACGCATCGACGAGACAACAGACAGTTGGCCGTCGGTGCACAGACTCTGCCGCCAGCTCAGGAATACCCCAGCTCCGGTGCGCCCTCTGTTGAGTAGCGACGGGGTGCTAAAGTATGCAGCAGAGGACCGGGCGGAGGTCTTCGCCGAGCACCTGGAGCGTCAGTTCCAACCGAACCCGACTAGCGACCACGAGCATGTCGCAGCAGTCGAGAAACACCTGGAGAACTACTTCGCTTTGCCGATAGCTCCCGAGGAAGAACCTATCTTCTTCCCGCCTGGCGCGGTCAGACGCGCCATCTTAAAAACCAAGCCCAGAAAGGCTCCCGGTGCGGACGGTATAACCAATGCAGCGCTGCGCCACTTGCCGTTCCGTACGGTCGCGGCACTGGCGCGCCTGTATACGGGTATACTGCGCACCGGGACCTTTCCCGCCTCGTGGAAAGAGGGGCGCGTTATTATGCTGCCCAAGGCGGGGAAGAACGTTGTGAAGCCGGAGAGCTATCGGCCGATCACTCTGTTGCCGACAGTCTCCAAGGTGTTCGAAGCACTCCTGCTGCGACACCTCTTACCTCACGTAGTGCCACGCTCGGAGCAATTCGGGTTTCGAGCGGAACATAGCACGACGCTTCAGCTGTCGAGGGTACTGCACCACCTGACAGCTGCGAAGAATAAGAAGGAATACTCGGTGGCAGTATTCCTCGACATGGAGAAGGCCTTCGACCGTGTATGGCACGAGGGCCTGATATTCAAGTTGGCCACCTCGGACGCGCCCCGTCGCGTAGTGAAGGTGGTATCTAACTTTCTCTCCCACAGGACGGTAAGGGTGGTGGTCGACGGAGCGCTATCGAGCGCCCGCCCGGTGCTCGCGGGCGTGCCGCAAGGTAGCTGCGTATCGCCGGCGTGCTATGCACGTTTCACCGACGACATCCCCACCACTCCCGACTCGATGCTCGCGCTGTACGCAGACGACGCCGCGTACATTACTACATCGCTAAATGCGAAGTACGCGGCAGTCAAGATGCAGCTCGTACTCGATCTGCTACCTGAGTGGTTGGCCAAGTGGCGGCTCTCGGTGAACGTGGGTAAGACGCAGGCACTGACCACCCGGTTCGCGCCCCTCCCACCACCCTTGAAGCTGCATGGGGTCGCGATCGAGTGGTCCCCCCGGGCGAAGTACCTGGGTGTGACCATCGATCGCGGTCTCACGATGGGGCCACACGTCCGCGAGGTCGTCGCGCAGGGGGCAGTCGCCCGCCATTTGCTCAAACCTGTGCTCTCATCTCGCATCCCGGCGCGTGTCAAATTGGGCGTGTACAAGACCTACATACGCCCAATATTGACATACGCCGCCCCCGCGTGGTTCGCCCTCACTGGTGAGCCGAGCCGCTAGCTGCTCCGCACGCAACAAAACCATGCGTTGCGGACCATCGTGAATGCCCCTCACTACGTGAGGATCGATGTACTCCACCGGGATCTCGAGATTGAGAGCCTGGATGAGTTCGTGCGGCGACTCGCGAAGGCAATGTTCGCGCGTGCCGACGACGCTTCTGCCTGGCCCCATGTCAGACAGATAGCGCCACAGCACGCGCGGCCGCCTGACGCGAAGCCCCTGCCCCGCGACCTGGTAGCGGACGATTGACCCCACTCACCGGACATGACGCCTCGGGTAAGCTGCATCCAGGTTACACGTAGCTTACCCGATTAAAATAGACTCCACAATGTAAACAAACATTTGTTGCACGGCGTGTTCTAGGTGAATAAAGACATGCCGTGCAACATAAACACAGACAGTCATTACTCCACAAGACACCTTACACACACACGTGCAGTCGCAACGCGGGCCGCGACGCTCGTTTGACACTGAGCGGTGTTACACTACAAAACAAGCCGCTCACACATACACGACAGTTTATCTCTCAATCCGTAAACGGCTAGCTCTGTAAGCGGGGCGAGGGATAACTACATTTCATCCTGTAGGAGCGTCGAGTCGACATCCTTGTCGCTGGTCGCCTTCGTTGAGCCTCACCCGGGTAACCGGGGGTCTCACTCGACGGGGGTTGACCGCCGGGGTGTCGTGAAGAAGCGACGCTATATGGAAATAGCGTCGTGACGCGCCTACAGAAATATTCATTGCAACCAGTCACACGGACGCGTTAAATAAAACGCGTCACATTCTACTAGCCGTGATAGGCGCACAAAATGAGGGGCTCACAGTTGTGAGCCACAGTGCTGCATCCGCGGGCGAGGGGCGATGCCCCGACCCCGCTCGCCACGCCCCCTTGCGGGGGCGTCGCGACATCTTCGAGCATTCGAGAGCAGGATTAGCTCGTGGCAACAGCGACACCTACAACAAGAAGAAAACTAATAAAAGTGCGGGTATTAGTGAAAAGTTTGTCGGTCGCGAAATCCGTTCCATACTCCGTGTTACTAGTTCCATAAGTAACCTAAAGTCTAGTAACCATAAATTTGACTTGTTTCAGACAAACTCAAGCACATAAGCACACAAAGAAATAGGCAAATGACATGAAATTTAACAAAAAAAAGTACTAGTTGGTGAACAAGTTATTGTTAAAACGTTCACTTGCCAAACATACACTACACGAATGACACCTTGATCATCTAAAAATGGAGATAAAGAAATTAACCGATTATTTTTAGATAACAACCTTTTTAAACGAAGTGTTTCGTATTCGTCGGGAAACATTTCCATTTGACAGTAACGTAGCATGACTGTAAATGCTTGTTGCAACTCATCGCATGATAGATTGCCACTCAACCTGTTATTAGGATTTTTTAAGTTAAAAATAAATAAGTATATAGGCAACGATGCGTTTTAATTTATTTAAAACGCAAACTACTGCGCTAAGGATGCGGATGCTACACGCAAGCGTTTATTAGGGACAGACTTCAGTCTCGCGCGATTCGCCGAGGTGAGCGCATGCGATAAGCTGAGGTCGATTTTGTTCGCGTTTTTTTTTTTTTCGCAATACCCTCATCTAATAAATGTTACGCGATAATGGATAACATAGACTTTTGCGATTCAAGTGGAAGTGATATAGTAGAAGAAGAGATGGTGAATGAGCGTGAGCAACTAGTTAATAATAAGAATTCGAAGGAAGAGGGAAAAAAGTTGGAAAAAAGTTTAGTTAATAATAAGAATTCGAAGGAAGAGAGAAAAAAGTTGGAAAAAAGTTTAGTTACTAATAAGAATTCGAAGGAAGAAGGAAAAAAGTTGGACAAACGGCAACGGTCAGACAGTGAAGAAATAATAGAAGATGATGAGGGATTTATCACGGTTCGAAAGGACAAAAGGAGGTTAGTGAGGAGGCCGTCAATGAGTTCTAATAATAGTCTTGAGAATAATGAGAATACATGTAAATCAACAAATGAGAAAATAATAGTGTGCGTAACGTCGAAAGAGGTTTTACCCAAACCTTTCGGCATGGCCAAATTGTTAAGAGTAGAAAATATAAAAAATATTCTTAAAATACAATATAACAACCCATACAAGATACTAATTCAATTTGAAGACCGAAAAGATGCGGAGAATCTGATCAAGTGCAGCAAGTTTCAAAACCTGGATTATAGATGTCAGTTTATAGACGAAATTAACTTGTCATATGGTGAAGTGAAACAAATTGACTTAGATATTGAAGAGAAAGAGATTCTAGAGAGTATTGAATGTGAGAGGGAAGTTGTTTCTGTCAAGAGATTAAAAAGGCAATCTGATAGTGGAGAATGGATACAAAGCGAGACTATTCGCATTTGTTTTAAAAGTTCCACTTTACCCCCGTATCTCCTAATATACGGGTGCAGGTTTAAAGTGGAACCTTACACATTTCCTGTTAGCCAATGTTCGGGATGTTGGAGATTTGGGCATTTGATTAAAAGTTGCCCAACTAAGAAGCTACTGTGTCCAAAGTGCGGAGCTAATCACAGCAATTGTGAAACCATCACATTTAAATGCATTAATTGTAAAGGCCCGCATATGTCAATGAATAAATCGTGCCCTATGTTTAAAAAAGAAAAAGCCATTCGACAAATCATGTGCGAGGAGCATTGTACCTATAGAAGAGCACTGACGCTGTATCTTAATAAAAATAATTCGCATCAGTCTAAAGAACGTTATAACCTAGAAGATAATATAATTCAAACGCTCCAAGTCCCACCTCCTGTTGACAAAGATAAGTCATTTAGAGATGTTTTGTTGTCACAAGTTCACAATCATACAGAACGGATAGATCCAGTACCCAAAAATCATTATCCTGGCGAGACGAGTCGAGATATTACTATGAAGGAGTCTACTATATCTAAAACTACGTCAAAATCGAAGGAAACAATTAATAATAGTCGACTGGAAAAGGCTGAAGTCTATGAGATGGGGCAATCATCTAAGAAAAATGAAAGTACAGAAGGTCAGCAGACGTATACATCTAGGAATATATTTTACTTAAAAAAATTAATGGATAAATTGAATGAAATTGTATTCTCCAATTCGAGTATTGCTGTTAAAATCAAGTTAGTAATTAGTGTTATTTTTGAAGAAACGGTTCAATTTGTTTTAGGATTTGTGAGAGAGGGAGATTTGATGAAAAAAATATTTTCCTTATTTAACGATGGCTCCTAACAAATTACGGAATTTCGCTCTTAATATATTGCAATGGAATTCGCAGAGTATTAGACCTAAAATCACTGAATTCGAATCACTTTTGTTTAAAGATCAAATCCATATAGCTGTCATCTGTGAGACATGGTTAGAGGAACATAATTTTTTAAACATATCCCAATATAATATTTATAGAAAAGACCGAATCGATGGTTATGGGGGTGTCGCAATTATGGTACATAAATCTATTATATCTGAATTGAAATCATCTAATATTAATAATACTGGCATCGAAATGTTACATGTTAAGATTATTAATTGTAAATATCTAGAAAACATAGTATCAGTCTACTGTCCGTCCTCCGTTCAAACGAGACAATGTGATTGGGATGAGTTATTTTCTTTGTGTTCACGAAAAAGTCTTATAGTCGGGGACTTTAACGGGCATCACTCCAATTGGTCCTATAAGACTGATACAAGAGGTACACAAATTATGGACTCGGCGTTAGACAATGGATTTATACCTATTAATGATGGCAGTACCACTCGGGTAAAATATGTAAGTAATGTTTTACAACAGTCATCTCCTGATATCACATTTTCCTCATCCGATATAGCTATACATTTCTCTTGGCAAGTGTTAAGTGATAACTTAGGGAGTGATCATCTCATTATTAAAATTAAAATTAATTATCAAGATACAGTTAATACAACTATTAAACGTAATTTTAAAAAGTCTAATTGGCTGGACTATTGTAAAGATATAGAACAGCTATTCTCTAATGTTGATCCTAATATATGTGACATCCAGGAAATGTATTCAACTTTTATTACTATTATTAATAAATCTGCTGATAAAAATATCCCAATAATTAAAATGTGCAATAACCCTCAAAATAACTTCAAACCTAAGCCGTATTGGGATTCTCATCTTTCTAAATTAGTAGCGGAAAGAAGACTCGCGTTGAAGGAATTCAGACGTAACCCTACTCCGGCAAACCTAGCTATCTTAGAGGAAAAAACTTTAAAAGCCAAACAGGAAATCCGGCAAGCCAAGACAAATTGTTGGCAAAAATTTTGTAGCTCTATTGATGGCACTGTGACTTCATCAGAAATGTGGCGCAAAATGAAATGGATTAAGGGCTATAGACAAGCTGGTTATTTCGTTCCAATGGATAAAAAAAGAGAGCTCTTGCAAAGTTTAGCTCCTGACTCATCTCTCGCCTCTAAACCGTTATTTTCTTCAAGTAATGTCTTATTAGAGTCAGAGTTCACCTTTCAGGAATTAGAGTCGTGTATCAAAAAGAAAGATACTGCTCCTGGAGATGATAATATCACTTATTCTATGATTTTTAACCTTCCAGATGTCGCAAAAACGTTTTTACTCCGTATATTCAACAAAATCTTTTATTCTGGTTGTATCCCTAATGAATGGCGTAATATAAAAATTATTGCAATACCTAAAGTAGGGAATAACTCCAAACTTAGACCAATTTCATTAATCTCTTGCCCTTGTAAGATTTTCCATTTGATGCTAAATAAAAGAATAGAATGGTTTATTGAACATAACAATGTGTTATCTCCCAGTACTACCTGTTTTCGCAGAGGCCAATCATGCTTAGATTCACTTGCACAGTTGATAACCAATATACAGGTAGCTTTTACTAAAACTGGACCACATTAGCGTGTTTTTTAGATATTGAGAACGCATACAACAATATTTTAATCGACAGTGTAGTTAAAACACTAGATAACCTCAAAGTGGGCAGTCGAATATGTAACTATTTGTGGGAATTTCTTAGGGAAAGACATTTAATTGTTAAAGATGACACGGATGGGAAGGGTGATATCATAAGATGGACTAATAGGGGGTTGGCACAGGGAGACCCAATCTCTCCACTGTTATTTAATATTGCAACACTTGAAATTTGTAAAAATATCAACAACAGTAATTTGATCAAAATATGTCAATATGCTGATGACTTTGTCCTTTTTGTTAGTTCGAAAAAGATGTGTGACAGTGTGCATAATATGCAGTTATCGTTAAACTATATTGTGGAGATTTTATCTAATTTAGGTTTAGAATTATCAACGTCTAAGTCACAAGTTTGCCTATTCAGTAGAGGATATCGAAGGCAAACTGTTCATTTATATTTAAATAATATCCCTTTAGTACCAGCTGATAGTATTAAATATCTAGGTGTCTGGTTAGACCCTTCACTTCGATGGGGCAAACACATTAATGAACTTAATGAAAAATGTCAAAAAATGTTAAATATTATAAAAGTATTAGCTGGCTCTAATTGGGGTATGCACCCATTACAGTTGAGGCTTTTGTATATATCTTTAATTAGAAGTCGAATAGATTACGACTGTGTATTTTATGATAGTAGTGTTAAGTCTCGATTATGTAAATTAGAGAAAATTCAAAATAAGGCTATGAGAATTGTAGGTAGCTTCATTAAAACTACACCTATACATGTGATGGAGAGCGAGTTGTGCTTACCCCCATTACATATTAGACGTAAATTTTTAGCATTTAAGTTTTGTCTTAAGGCTAAGTCTTGTACAAACTGTGTGTCAAGTAAGTGTTTATCTGATCTTGGAGCTCTTAGAACCCACAGATATTGGTCAAATAAAAAAATACCTGTCTTAATGGATACATATAATATTACTAAAGAAGAAAATATATATTCGTCTAACCCTTTAGATATGTATAAATTAAATGTTTGGTGTAGCTATATTACAGTTAAGAATGTTATTAAAATTAATTTAGAAACTGTTAACAAGCCTAAAAATACATATGAGAGTAACTGTTTGAGAAACGATATCTTGCAAGAATTAAATTACACATACAATGGGTGGCATAAATTGTTTACCGATGGCTCTAAGAGTTCTCAGATTGGAGCCGCTTTTTATGATGCTACCACTAAAAATAACGAATGTTTCAAACTTGTGTCTAAGGTTTCCATAATGACAGCGGAGTTGTATGCTATTTCTGAAGCGTTGTCTTACGTTGCTACATTACAGCACGATAATATAGTTATATTCACAGATAGCAAGAGCGCGCTCCAGCATTTGGCTCGATGCGCCTCTGGACAGAGAGGTGTATCGATAGCCTTTGCTGTTTTGAGTAAAATTAATACAATTCTGCTGAATAATGTTAACTTGGTTTTACAATGGATTCCGTCACACATTGGCCTGAAGGGAAACGAGGAGGCTGACAGATTAGCTAGGATAGCAGCAACTACCGGAATAGAGGTTTATGTTTTACCAGTTTTTTCAGAAATTTTAGCCAAATTCAAAATTTACTGTTATAATGAATGGAAAGAATATTTCAAATCTAAAGACAAAGGGCTATGGTACAAAACCATCCAAAGTGAGCCTCCTCGGATCCCATGGTTTAGTAATTTTAAAGTTAGCCGTAGAACGTTAGTAACTTCTTTCAGAATTCGTTCCGGACACATGCCACTAAGATCCTTTGCATTTCTGATGAAGAAGGTAGAATCTCCGTTTTGTTTAGCCTGTGATAATAAAATAGAAGATGTTTATCACCTCTTGGTGGAGTGTGTCAGGAATGGGCCTGAAAGAAATGCGTTAGTTAGGGAACTAAAAATAAATAAGTTAGATGTAGGTATATTTAACATGATCTTAGCGAAACCAATGTCGCCAGAGGCTGCATTGGTATATTCATTGCTTAATTTGTAAATTTGATTGTAATTAGATTAGTTTATGATGGAACTAGCGTAACATATTGTTAAAAATTCCTAAAACAAATAAAGAAAAAAAAAAAAAAAAAAAAAAGACTTATATGCTCGTTTAACTCCGATACTATCTTGTCATCATTATTTTCTAACAAATGAATGGCATTATTGTACGTTTGGGCATCCGATTGATCTAAGTTACCAGTTATGCTTTTTATAACTGAACCTAAACCGTCTATGAGACCTCTTTTGCTACGACCGGGTTCTAAGGTTTTTAACTGAGATCTAATCATCTCCAATTTATTAGATAAATGATTAATCTGAAGTTCGTATAAAACAAAGGTTTGATTATCTAGTTTGGTTTGGAAATATTCTAGTTGGTTAATTACGGAGTCGAGTCTTTGTTCAATATCGGTTAAGTCTATGTATTGCAGAAAAGAATGGTAATGCGTTATAAGTCTTGCTTGTCCAAGGTTGAAAGGTAAGAGTCCGGGTCCTTCGTCCAAGCTTTCAAGTCTTATCTCGAGCGCCAGTGTTGTGTGAACGGTGACCGCAAGTAGTATCCTGTAACAATTTTGAAGTCTTAGGGCAACGTTTGAGTCGGGACTTAGCTACGGGGCCTTTCTTTTTAGATGTATATATGTGAATCGGAAGGTCAGCCAGCACAGTGTCATGAGTATAACGCGGTGCTAATTTTTGTCGACTAGCTGCTGGGTTACTAATGAAGACTTGCTGCTCTGGTTGGTATTCTATTTCGGGCTCTCTGTCCTTATTCCTGTTCTGTATTATGTTCGTCCGGTCAGTAAGTGTGAAGTCGTTAATAAGGTCGTATACAGTTTTCATCTGGTCTCGGTGTGTTAAAAGATACTGTTGCATTAAGTGTTCGGTCATGTTAATGTCGAGTGGGTCTCTTGGATCAAAATGTCCTCTAATTATGTCATGGGGTCTGCACTTTGTAAAACTGTGAATTGTACTATTGTAGGCTAGTATAGCGTAAGGCATGAGGTTGACCACCGGGTCATCTTTATGACGTAATCGTAAGATACGAAGATGTTCTAGTAATGTAGAGTGAAATCGTTCTACAATTCCGTTATCATTAGGAGAGTGAGCTAGTGTTCTATGGTGGTTAATTTTATGTAATCTAGTAAATTCAGTAAATAATTGATTTGTAAACTCGGTACCGTTATCGGTTACGATAGTGAGTGGAAGACCGTGATGTGTACAATAGTTTAAAATTGCCTGAAGAATACTAATCGCTGTGCCATCTCTTAAATAGTATGCCTGTCCGTATTTTGAGAAAGCGTCTACGACTGTAAGATACTTTTCATTTTGGGCTGTAAAGAGGTCCATATGTACTATCTCAAATGGTTTGGTAGCTGGGGGTACTAAATTTAGTTGGGGTCTAATTGGATTCCTATCATACTTGGCTTGTCCGCAAATTGTACACTCATTAATATATTTAGTTATTTCATCCCTCATCTTAGGCCAATAGTATTTCCGGGAAAGAGCAAGATAACATTCGTTTATGCCTCTGTGGTTGGTTTTGCCTTCGTGATAATGTTTTATGATCTGTTGCTGCCTTAAATATTCTTTAACGTCTTCTAGTTCAGTTTTTGTAAGCACTAAGTTCATAGCTGAGCTTTTAAAGTTGTTTTGGATAATAGGTATTATTGAATACATTCCTAAGGGCGGAGTTATCTTTAAAGCGGTTTTAACTTTCGGTTTGACATATTCTTTTATGGCATTCACTACGTCTTGCTCTAAGTTAGACTCTGAGACTTGGATATGTGTGCGAGTATGTGTGTCGAAGGGTTTAGTAGCTGTTGTCCGTTTAATGTAAGGGCTGTTACTCACTAGAGTTATGCATATTTGCCAGTGAAATTTATTCAAAGGTTCGTCGGTGATAGGGACTTCTAGAATAGGGTTTTCAGTGCTAGTATGGGCAGTGTCTGTCGTAGAACCTGTTCGAGAAGGTGGTCGCTCTGAAGGGTTGGCTAACATTGACTCTGTCTCCTCGTTGTTAATTTCTACACGGGATAATGCGTCTGCGTTAGTGTTGTATTTTCCCTTTTTGTACACTATAGTATAATCGTATTCGCTTAATTTAAGTCTCCACCTAGTCAATCTTTGGTTAGGTTCTTTAAGGTTCATTATCCACTGTAACGGCTTATGGTCGGTGAATATTTTGAATTTACGACCGAATAGGTAGGGTCTGAAGTACCTTGTAGCCCAAACTATGGCCAAAAGTTCCTTCTCTATAGTGCTATAGTTAGTTTCACTATCATTTAAAGTTCTCGAGGCGTAACAGATGGGTTTATCTGAGCCGATGGTACCTTGCGAGAGTACGGCACCTATAGCTACATTAGAGGCGTCCGTTGTCAATTTAAACTCCTTAGTAAAGTCGGGATACTGTAAGATAGGGTCATTCGTCAGTAGTCTCTTACATTTATTAAAACAGTCCATGTATTCAGAGTCAAACGTAATTTTGTTAGTCTTTTTAAGGCATTTTGTCATAGGCTTAGTGATGCGAGCAAAGTCCGGGATAAATTTCCTGTAGTAACCTAATAGTCCTAGGAACTGTTTTATTTCCTTAGATGTTTTTGGTAAAGGGTATTTTTCTATTGCTGCTATTTTATCTGGGTTAGGCTTAACACCTTCGCCACTGACTATATGTCCTAAAAATGCGGTTTCTAATTTTAAAAACTCGGATTTATCCATTTGGATTTTGAAGTTAGATTCCTGCAATCTTTTAAATACTTTCTCTAGATTAACTATGTGCTCTTGCAAAGATGTACTGAAAATGATGACGTCATCAAGATATACTAAACAGATCTCATTTTGTAAGCCTCTGAGCACATTGTCCATTACTCTTTGAAAGGCAGATGGAGAGTTCTTCAAACCCATGGGCATACGCAGAAATTCAAAGTGCCTATGTTCCACATTAAAAGCTGTTTTCGGAATGTCGTCTGGGTACATTTCACATTGGTAAAAACCTGATGCTAGGTCTAAAGTAGAGAAGTAATGGCACTTACCAAGCTTGTCAAGTATGTCATTGATGTTAGGAATTGGGTATTTGTCGTCTATAGTCTTGTCATTCAGTTTGCGAAAGTCTACTACAATGCGCCACTTTTGTTTACCTGATGCGTCGGCTTTCTTAGGAACTACCCAAATAGGCGAGCTCCAGGCTGATTCAGAAGGTCGTATAATACCTTGGTCCAGCATTTTAGTTATCTGGTCCCTAACTTCCTGTCGATGCACATAAGGGTAACGGTAGCTTTTCGTATATACGGGAATTTCGTCAGTCGTTCTAATGCGATGTTTGATTTTATTTGTAAAGGTTAAGGGCTCTCCCTCAACATAAAATACGTCAGCATAACGGGCACATAATGTCTCTAAGTTAGTTTTTTCCTCAATATTTAAATGGTCGGTACGCAATCGACTTAAAACCTCTTAAACGCGCATCGGATCTTGTTCAGTGCACATGCACTCGGTATTAAATATCTGCGCTTGTAAAGGACGGTCGAATGTAATAGTTATGTCGTATTCGGTCGGGTTTTCAATTTCTACAATTCCAGTACAATCAGTCACGCGAGTAATGCACTCGTGAATAATACAATTACAATGGATTTGCTGAGTTATCGAAACGTCGCCGTCTGGACAATAAATAGGAATATTTACTAGTTTTGATGAGTTAGCGGGAATGGTTTCTTGATTATTTGATCCTTTACATTGATAAAAACGTATAGGGATTGTTGTAAAATCCGTAATTAAATAATTATTTTTTAAATCAATCTGTGCTCCGTCGAGTAAATCTAGACCTATTAGGCCATCGAAATAATTATGGAATTTATAGACAAAAATTTTTACATTTGTTGGATTATTAAATTCAGCAAAGTTTGGAATCGTAATAGAATGTTCATGCGTACTAGTTACACGAGCGTTCGTTACTTCGAAGGGGTCAAAGTTTAAAGGGATATGTGAAAAATATTGTTCGACTGCCGCGGGACTAATAAAGGACTAATTAGCTCCGGTATCTACTAATAGTTTAAGTGGTGGGTCCGATATCTGTATGTAACGTAATTCTCTTTTGGACTGGAGATTTAATTCTATTTTGAAACATTTTGATCCTTCTCCTTGCGAAAATCCTGATCTACTTTAGAAGTTGCTGCTGTACGAGAAGCGGACGGTTTTGCTTCTAAGCACTGCATGTTATTTAATTGGTCTGGTACCTCTGGTTGATTTTCGGGGTAGGTCTGATAGTAGTCATAAAAGTCAAAATAAGCGTCGGGGTCACAATCATAATAATAGCCAGGTTGCTCGTAGTAATAGTCGGGGTAATTGTAAGTGTCGTAGTAGTCGGTTATTTCGTTAAAATTCATTTCGCGCGTTCTAAAATAGTTACTAGGCGGTGGGTTCCCTGACTTACGCCAATCGTGTGCTGGTACTCCTAGTGGTCTCGGTACGAAATGGCTAACGCCGCTCATCGGTTTCGGACCGGTATACTGAGCTTGGGGGTTCCTATTCGTCAATTTAAATGCGTCATTTTGAGGGTTGTAGTTCGGCGGGGGCGCACGGAACATATGCTGTGTACGACTAAACATATTAGGGGCTCTTGGAGGTACCTGATTATGCTGGAAGGGTGGTCTCCACTGCTGCTGCTGCTGCGGCGGCATAGGCATAGGCTTAAGCCAGCTAGGGCCTGGGCTAGGAAAGCTAAAAACTTTTGGAGTGGTCATAGGGACCGCGGGTGGCATTCTAGGGGTTGAATGCGTTGGCTGTGTAATCGGGTTACGTCGCTCGGGAATACTCTCGTTACGTTGCTGTAGGTACATGACATTCAATTCCTGTTGTACAAATTCCAGAGCCTTTTCAATAGTTTCCGGTCTCATACACCGGATACGGGACCCTAGAGGTTCCTTAAGACCTCTAACGTAAGATTGTAGAGTGAGTTTTTTATAAAGATCGCGTTTTGCTTCGATAGTTGTTGCTACATTTTCGTGTAAAGTGACATAAGTCATTATGGTGCTAAAAAGGGTCTGGCATTTGTCATAATATTCCTGCGGCGTGCTACTTCCTTGTGTCAGCAAAGACATGTCATTGTAAAGGGCGGTCTCGTCCCTTTGGTCAGAAAACTTATTAACTAATGCGTCACGAATACCTTGCCAACTTTCTGGGATGCCGTTGGAATTAATAGTTGATGCTGCTGGTCCGGTGATTTTATTCAGGATACCGTTAATGAGACACAAGTTAGTTAACTCGTAATTCGGGTCGTTCCTAACATATTGTATTACGAGCTGATCGCATATTTTAATGAAACGTGTTAGAACATTCGGATTCCCTTCAAAATTTGGAACTGCGCGCAAAGCGTTGTAGATAGTATCAGGGTTCAATGCCATGTCGCTACTATTAAATAATAAATCTAATCCTAAGCTATCTGAATCTATAAACCTATTTGAATCTACTTCCCTGCTCCTACCTATCTGTCTGGAGGAGACAGGATTTTTCCTAGGTTCCCTTGGGTGAAATTTTTTGATTTAATTATATAAAATATGGGTAAAGGAAGGACAAGGAAGCAACACTTAAAGAAAGTTTCAAGGACTTACATATACATGGTTTTTCTCGTTGTATCGATGGCTGGATACGTCCTCAGCTGCGTCTTCTTAAGTTCGGATATTCGACGAGGTACTTGGAAATACCGACAGCGACTATCGGAGTCAGCAGATTAACGATTTTTGGAAATCTATACCGCGCCGCGCACTGCCTCGAATATCCTACCGACTGCGCCAATTACGAAGGTGACAGCCGGAGGACTTAAAAAAAACCGGAATTAATTTAGAATAAAAGTTTAATTACTCAAAATTACAATATTAGCTTATATTAAATTTTAAGTCTAGACTTGGACGATGCTAGTACCGAAGTGCCGAAATAATTATTATAAAAATACAATATTCTAAACGATTGCAAAGTGCGGATGCGGCATCAGCAGATTGGAAGTAGGTGATCGGCCGCGACACGAGGCGTCGAGTCAGCGGTCTTCGTGTTGCAATTTTATGTGGAAAACATCTGTTGTAGGTAAATGGCTATCATGTCGCTATTCAGCCGTTTTGGTGTAGGCAGGGCACGTAACATGCGTTTTAATTTATTTATATTAGATTTCTTATTTATTAAATGAACAATTACAGACTGAATTGTTTGGTGATTATAGACTAGATGAACTTTGAATTCAGGAATGTTATTATTATACCCTAAAAACTCTGGGTCTGACCACCAGAGTGCGCTAGTGCCGATTTGTTGCGACTCGGCGTTATAAAAACAACTAAAAATGCTGTCCAAACACCCTAAATCTTGCGACACATTTGTTGTGATGCCGCCTCTAATCAAGAACAATACAGTTATATTTGGAAAAAACTCGGACCGCCCCAGTGAGGAGGTGCAAGAGGTCATTTATGTGAAAGGCGGACAGAGACATAAAACACTAGAATGCACTTACATAAAAATAGCTGGAGTATCTCCAGTAAACTCCGTCATATTGAGCAAACCAGCATGGATGTGGGGAGCCGAGATGGGAGCAAACGATAAGAATGTGGTCATCGGCAACGAAGCAGTATGGACAAACTACTGCGCTAAGGATGCGGATGCTACACGCAAGCGTTTATTAGGGACAGACTTAGTGCGTCTTGGATCAGAGAGAGGGGATACTGCTGAAGGGGCACTTGATATTATAACAGCACTTCTTGAAAAGTATGGTCAAGGTGGTCCTGCCACTGAGGGAGATAGTAGTTATTTCCATCACAACTCTTTCTTAATAGCGGACCCCACAAGTGCTTGGATTCTGGAGACCAGTGGCAAATTATGGGCTGCTGAAAAAGTGGAATCTGGTTACAGAAATATATCAAATTGCCTTTAGCAACTCATCGCATGATGTTAAAAATAAATAAGTATATAGGCAACGATGCGTTTTAATTTATTTATATTAGATTTTTTATTTATTAAATGAACAATTACAGACTGAATTGTTTGGTGATTATAGACTAGATGAACTTTGAATTCAGGAATGTTATTATTTGACCCTATGTTTTGCATAACTGGCCAACATTTTTCATCTAATTTTAAAAACTCTGGGTCTGACCACCAGAGAGCGCTAGTGCCGATTTGTTGCGACTGGGCGTTATAAAAACAACTAAAAATGCTGTCCAAACACCCTAAATCTTGCGACACATTTGTTGTGATGCCGCCTCTAATCAAGAACAATACAGTTATATTTGGAAAAAACTCGGACCGCCCCAGTGAGGAGGTGCAAGAGGTAATTTATGTGAAAGGCGGACAGAGACGTAAAACACTAGAATGCACTTACATAAAAATAGCTGGAGTATCTCCAGTAAACTCCGTCATATTGAGCAAACCAGCATGGATGTGGGGAGCCGAGATGGGAGCAAACGATAAGAATGTGGTCATCGGCAACGAAGCAGTATGGACAAACTACTGCGCTAAGGATGCGGATGCTACACGCAAGCGTTTATTAGGGACAGACTTAGTGCGTCTTGGATCAGAGAGAGGGGATACTGCTGAAGGGGCACTTGATATTATAACAGCACTTCTTGAAAAGTATGGTCAAGGTGGTCCTGCCGCTGAGGGAGATAGTAGTTATTTCCATCACAACTCTTTCTTAATAGCGGACCCCACAAGTGCTTGGATTCTGGAGACCAGTGGCAAATTATGGGCTGCTGAAAAAGTGGAATCTGGTTACAGAAATATATCAAATTGCCTTTAGCAACTCATCGCATGATGTTAAAAATAAATAAGTATATAGGCAACGATGCGTTTTAATTTATTTATATTAGATTTTTTATTTATTAAATGAACAATTACAGACTGAATTGTTTGGTGATTATAGACTAGATGAACTTTGAATTCAGGAATGTTATTATTTGACCCTATGTTTTGCATAACTGGCCAACATTTTTCATCTAATTTTAAAAACTCTGGGTCTGACCACCAGAGTGCGCTAGTGCCGATTTGTTGCGACTCGGCGTTATAAAAACAACTAAAAATGCTGTCCAAACACCCTAAATCTTGCGACACATTTGTTGTGATGCCGCCTCTAATCAAGAACAATACAGTTATATTTGGAAAAAACTCGGACCGCCCCAGTGAGGAGGTGCAAGAGGTCATTTATGTGAAAGGCGGACAGAGACGTAAAACACTAGAATGCACTTACATAAAAATAGCTGGAGTATCTCCAGTAAACTCCGTCATATTGAGCAAACCAGCATGGATGTGGGGAGCCGAGATGGGAGCAAACGATAAGAATGTGGTCATCGGCAACGAAGCAGTATGGACAAACTACTGCGCTAAGGATGCGGATGCTACACGCAAGCGTTTATTAGGGACAGACTTAGTGCGTCTTGGATCAGAGAGAGGGGATACTGCTGAAGGGGCACTTGATATTATAACAGCACTTCTTGAAAAGTATGGTCAAGGTGGTCCTGCCGCTGAGGGAGATAGTAGTTATTTCCATCACAACTCTTTCTTAATAGCGGACCCCACAAGTGCTTGGATTCTGGAGACCAGTGGCAAATTATGGGCTGCTGAAAAAGTGGAATCTGGTTACAGAAATATATCAAATTGCCTTTAGCAACTCATCGCATGATGTTAAAAATAAATAAGTATATAGGCAACGATGCGTTTTAATTTATTTATATTAGATTTTTTATTTATTAAATGAACAATTACAGACTGAATTGTTTGGTGATTATAGACTAGATGAACTTTGAATTCAGGAATGTTATTATTTGACCCTATGTTTTGCATAACTGGCCAACATTTTTCATCTAATTTTAAAAACTCTGGGTTTGGCCACCAGAGTGCGCTAGTGCCGATTCGTTGCGACTCGGCGTTATAAAAACAACTAAAAATGCTGTCCAAACACCCTAAATCTTGCGACACATTTGTTGTGATGCCGCCTCTAATCAAGAACAATACAGTTATATTTGGAAAAAACTCGGACCGCCCCAGTGAGGAGGTGCAAGAGGTCATTTATGTGAAAGGCGGACAGAGACGTAAAACACTAGAATGCACTTACATAAAAATAGCTGGAGTATCTCCAGTAAACTCCGTCATATTGAGCAAACCAGCATGGATGTGGGGAGCCGAGATGGGAGCAAACGATAAGAATGTGGTCATCGGCAACGAAGCAGTATGGACAAACTACTGCGCTAAGGATGCGGATGCTACACGCAAGCGTTTATTAGGGACAGACTTAGTGCGTCTTGGATCAGAGAGAGGGGATACTGCTGAAGGGGCACTTGATATTATAACAGCACTTCTTGAAAAGTATGGTCAAGGTGGTCCTGCCGCTGAGGGAGATAGTAGTTATTTCCATCACAACTCTTTCTTAATAGCGGACCCCACAAGTGCTTGGATTCTGGAGACCAGTGGCAAATTATGGGCTGCTGAAAAAGTGGAATCTGGTTACAGAAATATATCAAATTGCCTTTAGCAACTCATCGCATGATGTTAAAAATAAATAAGTATATAGGCAACGATGCGTTTTAATTTATTTATATTAGATTTTTTATTTATTAAATGAACAATTACAGACTGAATTGTTTGGTGATTATAGACTAGATGAACTTTGAATTCAGGAATGTTATTATTTGACCCTATGTTTTGCATAACTGGCCAACATTTTTCATCTAATTTTAAAAACTCTGGGTCTGACCACCAGAGTGCGCTAGTGCCGATTTGTTGCGACTCGGCGTTATAAAAACAACTAAAAATGCTGTCCAAACACCCTAAATCTTGCGACACATTTGTTGTGATGCCGCCTCTAATCAAGAACAATACAGTTATATTTGGAAAAAACTCGGACCGCCCCAGTGAGGAGGTGCAAGAGGTAATTTATGTGAAAGGCGGACAGAGACGTAAAACACTAGAATGCACTTACATAAAAATAGCTGGAGTATCTCCAGTAAACTCCGTCATATTGAGCAAACCAGCATGGATGTGGGGAGCCGAGATGGGAGCAAACGATAAGAATGTGGTCATCGGCAACGAAGCAGTATGGACAAACTACTGCGCTAAGGATGCGGATGCTACACGCAAGCGTTTATTAGGGACAGACTTAGTGCGTCTTGGATCAGAGAGAGGGGATACTGCTGAAGGGGCACTTGATATTATAACAGCACTTCTTGAAAAGTATGGTCAAGGTGGTCCTGCCGCTGAGGGAGATAGTAGTTATTTCCATCACAACTCTTTCTTAATAGCGGACCCCACAAGTGCTTGGATTCTGGAGACCAGTGGCAAATTATGGGCTGCTGAAAAAGTGGAATCTGGTTACAGAAATATATCAAATTGCCTTTAGCAACTCATCGCATGATGTTAAAAATAAATAAGTATATAGGCAACGATGCGTTTTAATTTATTTATATTAGATTTTTTATTTATTAAATGAACAATTACAGACTGAATTGTTTGGTGATTATAGACTAGATGAACTTTGAATTCAGGAATGTTATTATTTGACCCTATGTTTTGCATAACTGGCCAACATTTTTCATCTAATTTTAAAAACTCTGGGTCTGACCACCAGAGTGCGCTAGTGCCGATTTGTTGCGACTCGGCGTTATAAAAACAACTAAAAATGCTGTCCAAACACCCTAAATCTTGCGACACATTTGTTGTGATGCCGCCTCTAATCAAGAACAATACAGTTATATTTGGAAAAAACTCGGACCGCCCCAGTGAGGAGGTGCAAGAGGTAATTTATGTGAAAGGCGGACAGAGATGTAAAACACTAGAATGCACTTACATAAAAATAGCTGGAGTATCTCCAGTAAACTCCGTCATATTGAGCAAACCAGCATGGATGTGGGGAGCCGAGATGGAGCAAACGATAAGAATGTGGTCATCGGCAACGAAGCAGTATGGACAAACTACTGCGCTAAGGATGCGGATGCTACACGCAAGCGTTTATTAGGGACAGACTTAGTGCGTCTTGGATCAGAGAGAGGGGATACTGCTGAAGGGGCACTTGATATTATAACAGCACTTCTTGAAAAGTATGGTCAAGGTGGTCCTGCCGCTGAGGGAGATAGTAGTTATTTCCATCACAACTCTTTCTTAATAGCGGACCCCACAAGTGCTTGGATTCTGGAGACCAGTGGCAAATTATGGGCTGCTGAAAAAGTGGAATCTGGTTACAGAAATATATCAAATTGCCTTTCTATAACCACATAAATTGATAAACATTCTGTAGACTTGCAACAAAAGGTTAAGGATTTGTACTTTTGGAATGGAGAGGAGGAATTAGACTTTGCAGGATGCTTGTCAGCTGGTGGTGATGATGGTAGGCAAAGTGAAGGTAAAAGGATGATTCAAGTGAAATTAGATTTAACACCACCGTTTTCTGTACAAGACATGATGTTCATTTTACGTGACAAGAAAGCACTATTTGCAGAGGTATTGGTGACGAATACCCTACTCAGGGGAGTCAGGTGTCATGTCTCTCAGCTACAAATGTAAATGTGCACTGGTTCACATGTACCCTGGACCCATGCGTTTCGTTCTACAAACCTTTTGTTTTCAGCCCTAATCCCGTACTTCCTACTGAAATAATTAGCCCTAGAAAGAAAGGACTTAAGTGGGAACATCAACTTTATAAGATGCATGTAGACCGTATAAAAGCAGGGAAGCATGGGTGTTAACGCACAGGACGGCGAGGTGCGGGGCGCACTCACCTCTTCCTCCACCAACCCGACGAAGATTATAAAAGGACTGGCGCCGCGGTCATTCGAGGGGTTCAGAGCCAGATGATCCTATCACTCTCCTCCAGGAGAGCGATAAGGCCACCAGCACTGTTCGCATACAAAAACGGACATTCCGTCCTCGCCGCCGAGGCCCGTCGCGACGACCCCGTCGATGCCCCCCTCCCGACCCTTTGCTAGAGCCAGCCCGCGAAGCTGAGCCGATTAATGTTTAAAATGTCCCTAAATAATGGAACAATCAGATCCAGCCTGTCCCTTGCTGTCCTCTTCAGCGACGTCCTAAGCCGAGGTTCGTACCCCGCAGGGGGTGCCCTTAGCGATAGTCGCTTAGCTTATAAGTTTGTATGCCTGGCTGGAGGCCTTAATTTTAATTAAGCCCCCCACAGGAAAGTTCGGTTGAGCAGTAAATATCCCTGAAGGATAAACTGCGAGATGCCCATTCCGAAAAATAAAAGGTCATTCGAGAGCAGGATTAGCTCGTGGCAACAGCGAGACCTACAACAAGAAGAAAACTAATAAAACTGCGGGTATTAGTGAAAAGTTTGTCGGTCGCGAAATCCGTTCCATACTCCGTGTTACTAGTTCCATAAGTAACCTAAAGTCTAGTAACCATAAATTTGACTTGTTTCAGACAAATTCAAGCACATAAGCTTACAAAGAAATAGGCAAATGACATGAAATTTAACAAAAAAAAGTACTAGTTGGTGAACAAGTTATTGTTAAAACGTTCACTTGCCAAACATAGGTTTTCGTAATAATTATTTGTAAAGAGATTTTTTGGTAAGTAATAATTTGGCAAATGAAATTATGCGAAAATTTGTTTGGGAAGTGATAATTTGGCAATTTCTTTTCGGTAAAACAAGGGAGACCCGTGATATTTACTGTCTAATAAAATAGGATGTTTGGTATCGTAACTGTAGTTAGTGTTACGTAACCTACCACCTACACGAATGACATCTTGATCATCTAAAAATGGAGATAAAGAAATTAACCGATTATTTTTAGATAACAACCTTTTTAAACGAAGTGTTTCGTATTCGTCGGGAAACATTTCCATTTGACAGTAACGTAGCATGACTGTAAATGCTTGTTGCAACTCATCGCTGTCGCATCGTGTTATTAGGATTTTTTAAGTTAAAAATAAATAAGTATATAGGCAACGATGCGTTTTAATTTATTTATATTAAATTTTTTATTTATTAAATGAACAATTACAGACTGAATTGTTTGGTGATTATAGACTAGATGAACTTTGAATTCAGGAATGTTATTATTTGACCCTATGTTTTGCATAACTGGCCAACATTTTTCATCTAATTTTAAAAACTCTGGGTTTGACCACCAGAGTGCGCTAGTGCCGATTTGTTGCGACTCGGCGTTATAAAAACAACTAAAAATGCTGTCCAAACTCCCTAAATCTTGCGACACATTTGTTGTGATGCCGCCTCTAATCAAGAACAATACAGTTATATTTGGAAAAAACTCGGACCGCCCCAGTGAGGAGGTGCAAGAGGTCATTTATGTGAAAGGCGGACAGAGACGTAAAACACTTTTTTTTTTTTTTTTTTTTTTTTTTGGATTCTGGAGACCAGTGGCAAATTATGGGTTGCTGAAAAAGTGGAATCTGGTTACAGAAATATATCAAATTGCCTTTCTATAACCACATAAATTGATAAACATTCTGTAGACTTGCAACAAAAGGTTAAGGATCTGTACTTTTGGAATGGAGAGGAGGAATTAAACTTTGCAGGATGCTTGTCAGCTGGTGGTGATGATAGTAGGCAAAGTGAAGGTAAAAGGATGATTCAAGTGAAATTAGATTTAACACCACCGTTTTCTGTACAAGACATGATGTTCATTTTACGTGACAAGAAAGCACTATTTGCAGAGGTATTGGTGACGAATACCCTACTCAGGGGAGTCAGGTGTCATGTCTCTCAGCTACAAATGTAAATGTGCACTGGTTCACATGTACCCTGGACCCATGCGTTTCGTTCTACAAACCTTTTGTTTTCAGCCCTAATCCCGTACTTCCTACTGAAATAATTAGCCCTAGAAAGAAAGGACTTAAGTGGGAACATCAACTTTATAAGATGCATGTAGACCGTATAAAAGCAGGGAAGCATGGGTGTTAACGCACAGGACGGCGAGGTGCGGGGCGCACTCACCTCTTCCCCCACCAACCCGACGAAGATTATAAAAGGACTGGCGCCGCGGTCATTCGACGGGTTCAGAGCCAGATGATCCTATCACTCTCCTCCAGGAGAGCGATAAGGCCACCAGCACTGTTCGCATACAAAAACGGACATTCCGTCCTCGCCGCCGAGGCCCGTCGCGACGACCCCGTCGATGCCCCCCTCCCGACCCTTTGCTAGAGCCAGCCCGCGAAGCTGAGCCGATTAATGTTTAAAATGTCCCTAAATAATGGAACAATCAGATCCAGCCTGTCCCTTGCTGTCCTCTTCAGCGACGTCCTAAGCCGAGGTTCGTACCCCGCAGGGGGTGCCCTTAGCGATAGTCGCTTAGCTTATAAGTTTGTATGCCTGGCTGGAGGCCTTAATTTTAATTAAGCCCCCCACAGGAAAGTTCGGTTGAGCAGTAAATATCCCTGAAGGATAAACTGCGAGATGCCCATTCCAAAAAATAAAAGGTCATTCGAGAGCAGGATTAGCTCGTGGCAACAGCGAGACCTAAAATTTGTTTGGGAAGTGATAATTTGGCAATTTCTTTTCGGTAAAACAAGGGAGACCCGTGATATTTACTGTCTAATAAAATAGGATGTTTGGTATCGTAACTGTAGTTAGTGTTACGTAACCTACCACCTACACGAATGACACCTTGATCATCTAAAAATGGAGATAAAGAAATTAACCGATTATTTTTAGATAACAACCTTTTTAAACGAAGTGTTTCGTATTCGTCGGGAAACATTTCCATTTGACAGTAACGTAGCATGACTGTAAATGCTTGTTGCAACTCATCGCATGATAGATTGCCACTCAACCTGTACAAAACTGAAGGAACCTCTTAGGAAATTGGGAATTAAAAATAAACTCAGGACGTAGCACGCAGAGAACCCTTTTAATAATGACTGGTCACATTCAAAACGAAAACCAAGGACACCAAGGTTAACGCCTGATAAAATACTTATAGCTAAAGATACTAATTACAAATTGCTCAGAGTTGACTTGAACTGAAGCTTTAACATGCCCCCGGCCGTTGGAAGCTCGCCTTTCAACAGTTGTCTTTTAATAATGGGCAAATCTTGGAGAATGCCCGTCTCACAGTTCCAGTTGAAGTCCTGATATCGGCAACTCTGCTTATGCCATCTGTGCCAGGGTGAAGACCAACAACGCGGCCCAACTTCCACTTCAGCGGTGGTTGGTTATCCTCCTTTACGACCACGAGGGAGTCCAATTTCAGGCTGTCGTTGCCGGTATGCCACTTAACTCTCTGCTGAAGCTCGGAGACATATTCCTTGCTCCATCTTGACCAGAAATGCTGACGCAACTGCTCGATACGTTGATGGCGCGTCGAGTGATGAGTGGAGTAGTCCCGGATATCCTTTACAGGAAGAGACGTGAGAGGTCGTCCAATTAAGAAATGACCCGGAGTGAGAGGCAACTTCTATAGAATAGAATAGAATAGAATATTTATTTGAATATTTTTTTTCTGGATTTGACGATAATGGTGTGAGTGGTCGAGAATTTAAAATGCCTTCAATTTGAACTAAAACGGAGTTAAGCTCCTCGTAAGTTAGGTTACAATTGCCCAACACTCGATACAAATGAAATTTGGTCGATTTGACACCCGCCTCCCAAAGACCACCAAAATGTGGAGCGTAAGCAGGAATAAAATGGAATTTGATACCATCTCGAGCCACACTATCAGTTATGGAGTCACAATTGCGTTTCAAGAAATCAGCTATCTCATTGTAGGCTCCTACAAACGTAGTTCCGTTATCGGAGTATATGTTCAGAGGTTTTCCTCTTCGAGACATAAACCGACGTAAAGCCTGTAAATAGTTACTGCTCGTCATGTCACCCACTAACTCTAAATGAATGGCTTTAGTAGTGAAGCACACGAAAATAACAATGTAAACCTTAACCAATCTACATCCACGACCTTGACGACTAGCCGAGATTATAGGACCTGCGTAGTCAACTCCTACGCTTTGAAAGGGAAAGTCTGCTGGTGAGAGTCTGCTCAATGGGAGATTACCCATCTGAGGGACAACTGTCTGCGGCTTTAGACGCTGACATCGAACACACTGACGATAACAAGCTCTGGCTAAATTACGACCACCAAGTGGCCAGTAAGTCTCTCTAATTGTACTTAATAATAACTGAGGACCTGCGGGCATTAATTTGATATGCTCAAATCTAAATAAAAGTTTGACAAAGTGATGAGTGGACTGTAATAAAATTGGATGTTTCTTTTCAAATGAATATTCGGAATTATGTAATCTACCACCTATACGAATAATTTTATTATCATCTAGAAACACATTTAGGCTTAATAATTGGTTTTTATGTGGTAATTTTTTATTATTTAACAGTAAAATGTATTCATAAAATGACTCCTTTTGAGACTGAATAATAATTAAGTTTAATGAATTTTGTAATTCTTCATCATTAAAATAGGACGTGTTTGCTGAACGCCTTTTACATGCATTAATAAAACGGAAAACGTAGCAAATAGAACGCTGTAATCTAATAAAATTGGAAAAACGATTAAACTCGATGAATGATTTAAATAAATCTTCAGTAACATGAT
The DNA here is from genome assembly GCA_905147745.2 of Phlogophora meticulosa. Taxonomy (NCBI): domain Eukaryota; kingdom Metazoa; phylum Arthropoda; class Insecta; order Lepidoptera; family Noctuidae; genus Phlogophora; species Phlogophora meticulosa. The sequence continues at coordinate 1,003,711 of CAJHWW020000001.1, read as the reverse complement.
CTTGGGCTAAATTAATTAAAATACTAGATTTAATGTCTGGTAAGATTCCTGGGTTCATACCTGGAGATGGCCATGTAGTACTGTCAGACTTTAAGAAAGTCGGACCGAACCACCACAAATCCAGTGATTGCATAGCGGTAGGTTCCGCTCCGCGGGTTAATAAATCAGCTGGATTGTCGTGTGTCGACACATGTCTCCAGGTGCCTGCACCGGACAACTCTAATACTTCGGCAACACGGTTGCGAACAAAAGTATTTAATTTAATAGGTAACATCTTTAACTAACCCAGCACTATCATGTAGTCAGTCCAAAAGACTACACTATATGGTTTAATGCGAAGGGAACCAGCAACCTTTTGATATAAACGTGCACCAAGCACAGCAGCACAGAGCTCAAGTCGCGGTATTGTTAATGGTTTAATAGGAGTTACGCGACTTTTAGCCATTAACAATCGCACGTCGACGTCACCCTGCTCATTGATACTGCGAATATACAAACAAGCGCCGTAAGCTCGCTCTGAAGCGTCACAAAAAATATGAAATTCTACATGTTTGTACGAGTATGCGTCACAGACCACACGACGTGAAACACGTAAGTTATTAAGGCAAGGCAAGGCTTTAATTATGTTTGCCCATATTGTTTTAACCTCAGGTGATAACTGGTCATCCCACTTCAACCCGTCTAGCCAAAGTCTCTGAAGTAACATCTTCATACTCACGACACAAGGTGCTAACAACCCTAGTGGATCAAATATTCGCGCGATTACTGCTAACATGCCACGCTTAGTAGTTTCAATGTATTCAGGAACACTAATAGGAAAACACAAATCATCTGTGTCAGTTTGCCAACTAAGACCAAGTGTTTTATTGACAACATCACTTTCCTTGTGGAAATCAAAATGACTACCGCCAGATGGTTCTGAAATTAAATTGGGTTCGTTAGATTTCCACTTCCTTAAAGGCATGCAAGCAGAAGCAAGAGCATCAGTCACCTGATGACGCAACATTAGAGCCTCCTCAAACACGTCCGCACCGGTCAAAAGGTCATCTACGTAAAAATCATGAAGGATAACTTCCGCGACCTTTTGATCGTGACATTCAAGACCGATCTGTTTGAGGCACCTAGTAGCGAGAAACGGTGCACTAGCCGTACCGTAAGTTACTGTATGCAACTGGTAAGCTTTAAAAGGACTAGAAGCATCATCACGCCAAATAATTTGCTGCAGGTGCCTATCTGATGGATGTACAGACACCTGCCTGTACATTTTCTCTACGTCAGCAGAGAGGACGTATTTATGCATTCTAAATCTAAGAAGGATTGCAGTCAGATCGTCCTGGACGGTAGGCCCGACCATCTGTATTGCATTTAATGAAAGACCAGAGGTTGTGGGTGCACTAGCATTAAAAACTACTCGTAATTTAGTAGTACTACTACTCTCGCGCAGTACTCCGTGATGAGGAATAAAATATGACCGGTGATCTTCATGAATAGTACACTCGAACATATGACCTAAAGAAATGTACTCAGTCATGAAATCTTTGTACATTTTATCGAGTGAAGGTTGGCTGAGATTTCTGCGCTCCAAAGACAGAAAACATCGTTTTGCACGATGATATGAATCGCCTAAACTATTCGAAGATTCCTTCAACGGTATTTTAACGCTAAAGCGGCCATCAGCCAAACGCGTTGTGTGTTTTATAAAGTGTTCTTCACACATCTTCTCCTCAGCTGAATAAGTTGATGACTCATGACAAACTTCCTCGACCTGCCAGAAACGCGATAATTGGTTTCGGATGTCATCTAACTCAGTCGAACTGGAAGAACTTTCATTAACATTAGTAAAGTTACATTTAATTGATGAGAATTGAGATGAATTATTATTACTACAGCCGCTGTTAATTTTTTTTTTTGTTTTTTTTTTTTTTTTTTTTTTTGTTTTTTTATAAAAAACGTTGCTCCACACTAGGAACTTCTCCTGTGTCGTGGGTGCGTTTACAAACATTTAAAGTCACATACACGAACAGCCAGACCCGGAACAACTATCTGTAGGCCATACAAATATTTGTTCCGTGCGGGAATCGAACCCACGACACGCGGCGCAGCAGTCGATCGCTCAGCCACTGCGCCAACCGTGCTGTCAAAAATTGGGCCGCAAACTAGCCAACCAAGTCTAGTTTGATAAAGTGTTGGTTTCCCATCACCTAGTAAAATCTTATCTGATCCTAATAAACTCCAAAATACGTCTGCTCCTATAATAATATCAATAGAAGCCGGTGTGTGGAAATACGGATCAGCTAAGTGAATATTTGACGGTATATTCACATGTACCTGTCTAGTGGGAACGTTATCGGTGATCGTGGGCAGGACAAAACATATTAAATCATTAGCGTACGATTCATGCAACGATTTAATGTGCACACGACACATTTTCTCCACATGCGATAGAGAATTATTTATACCTTGTATAGATTTGTTTGTGTTTAAATGAGGCAGATTCAGCTTATTAAATAAATTCTCTGTCATTAAACAAGACGAACTACCAGAATCGAGAAGAGCTCGAGCGATGTTCTTTATTATTGACATCGTAGCACCTAATTAAGGCAGTCGACAACAGGATGTTGCCTGTGCTGCTCGTATGCGAATGCGCAGAGATAATAGGTCTTTACCTATGAAATTGCCGTTTTGTATGAAAAAATTTAAATGAATTTTTTTCATGTATTTTTTATTTGTATTAATCGAAGTAATCACCCATGCAATCAATGCATCTTTGCCAACGCAGTGGCAGTTTATTGATGCCCTTCTTAAAGAAATCAGCTGGACGGGAGGCAACAAATTCTTCAAAGGCATTTTGTACTGCCTCTCGGGTATTGAATTTTTTTCTCGCCAAGAAGTTATCCAAATTCTGGAAAAAGTAGTAGTCTGTAGGCGCAAGGTCTGGTGAGTAGGGCGGATGACGGAGAGCTTCCAACCCCAGTTCTTGCAACTTGGAGACCGTCTGCTGTGCAGTATGAGGTCGCGCGTTGTCGTGCAGGAGCAGCGGAGACGAGCGATTGACCAATGCTGGTTGGAGATGTGCCAGCTTCTCCATCATTGTGTTCAATTCTTCACAGTACACATCTGCAGTAATGCTCACCCCGTTTGGTAAGAAGCTGTGTTGAATCACACCGGCGCTAGACCACCAAACAGTGACCATAACTTTTCTTGGGGTAAGTTTTCGTTTAGGGCATTGTTTAGGTGCTGAACCAGGATCCAACCAACTTGCTGAGCGCTTGCGGTTATCAAACAGAATCCATTTTTCATCGCAGGTAACAATGCGGTTCAAAATTCCTTCATTTGTGTGTCTGTTGAGCAGTGCAAGGCACGTCTCGACGCGTACTTCGCGCTGGCGATCATTGAGTTCGTGGCGCACCCATTTGTCAAGCTTTTTTACCTTGCCAATTTGACGCAAATGGACCAATATTGTTTTGACGCTAACGTCGAAAGCTGCTGCTAATTCAGCCGTAGATTGTGTATCATAAGCTTCCACAATCGCCTTTAATTCGTAATTGTCGACCAAAGTCTTCGGACGACCGCGAGGTTCATTTTTCAGGTCGAAATTTCCAGAACGGAAGCGAGCAAACCAATAACAGGTAGTGCGTTGGTTTGTAGTGTTAGCTCCGTAAACGTCGTTGATGTTGCGTGCCGCTTGTGCCGCGTTGCTGCCACGACGGTACTCATATTCCATAATTACTCGAATTTTTAACGTATCCATGATGACGAAAAAGATTTAAATGCGATGAAAATGTAACACTAATCAATAAACAAATGACTACTTTTGGAAAAAAAAATCCATGTTTTTAAAATAAAATTAATTTGAAATTAGAATTCTTAGCCAAACACAAAATATTTTGATTTGAAATGGCCAGTACTGCAGAACGGCAATTTCATAGGTAAAGACCTAATATTAGTTGAGAGTGCAACGTGACTATTGTTTGTGTCGGCAGTGGAGGCTGACTCAACCTTAGCCTTATCGGTCGTACCGTCAGCTGATTTGCTTGAAACAGGTTGTGATTTAAAATCTGTGTTATGAATAAGCGTGTGGTGCTTGCGTTTACATATTTTACAGCCTGGTTTCTTGCAATTATTGGGATAGTGACCGTGACGCAAACAATTATAACATACCTTATAGCTAGGTAGTAAAGACATTCTATCGTTGACACTTAATGATAGAAACTGTGGACATGAATTATTGAGGTTATGATCGCTTTTACATTTTGGACAATTTGATGAAGAAGAACTACTGGTGTTTTTCGTTGTAATGAAGGCTTTTATTTTAGTGTTCTGTTTAATGTTAGTTATAGAATGACGTGATTTTTCCAGTGTTTCTATTAAATCAGCGCGATTACGCATAAATTCAATGAACTGATCAAAAGTGATTCGTTTAGACTTATCAATACGCCCTTTGTATTCCTCCCATTCTCGGAATGTTGTAGTATCTAGTTTTTGTCGAATTATATGGATAAGTAATGTGTCCCAACTATGAACAGGTTCGCCTAATGTTTTTAACGCTCTGATATTTTTGTTTACATTGTCTACAATACTTTTTAATGCAGTTGAGGACTCCTTTGTGATTGTTTCGACATTGAACAACGCAGTAACGTGATTCTCAATCAATAATCTTTCATTATCGAATCGCTCACATAGAAGCTCCCATGCCACGTTGTAGTTTTTAGCAGAAAACTCGATTGACTGGATCACGACAGCAGCAGATTCGGCTAATGATGACCTTAGGTAATGGAACTTATTAATCTCGTCTATATCGTCACTGCCATGAATGAGACTTGCGAAGGTATCGCGAAATTCAAGCCAGTTATCATATGATCCTGTGAATTTGCGTAATTGGATTGTAGGTAATTTGACGAACTGACGCTTACCACTACTGCAATTCGATTTTACTTCATCTTGCTCAAGTTTCGAAAACTTACCTAACATAATTTTAGCTTGAGCTACCAACCCATAATATTGAGATTCAATTGTAGTTCTTTCGAGTGCCTCAGTATCAATATTTTCACACATGCATTCTAATGTCAATTGAACCTCGTTAAATTCATTAAAAAGATCATCCAATTTGGTGACTCGCAATTGCAACTCCATTACCTGAAAAGGGGTTATCTCAGCGTCTTTTAGATTGCTTAAATAGGTTCCAAATACTGTTAACCTTCCTTTATAACTGCTTCGCTTCCTTTTAAGATCTTTAATCTCAGTCATTTTGAAAGGATAGTGTCGTAGACCTGTAAATTATACAATTATAATGTTAAACAATGAAACTTTAACTATATGACTCACTACTCCAAAGAAATAACGTAATAAACAAATTAATTATCTACCGGTTAAATGGTTTACAAAGCAACAATTAATATTAAAGGTTTTAATAAGTAAATAACATTTGTATATTGAAATATAAATAGCTAACTAATGTAGGTTAACACTAACACTACTGTACTGTATTTTAAGCACACGTTAACTATATTAATTTACAACTGTGATTTAACCTAATGCTCTGTAAATAATTCCTTGTAAATAAACAAGAGAAAACACAAGTGAATAACTTTGTAAATGTGATATAAAAATATTTTACTAACCTTAATTAAGTTCTCATTATCAATACCTACTTACTTTAATTCCTGTATTTTATTTTACCTGATTTAACATTAATGAGTGTTGGGTGACTTTAATTAATATTACAATACTTAAACACTTCCTGTTTTATTTCACTTAATGTCCGATCCACTTTTCTTCCAAAACGTGTTCGTAACCTCGTCACTCCGGTACTCATTTAATCCAATTTCCAGAATATCCAATTCCAGCTCATTCCACTTTGCTAGTATGAAGCTAATAATATCCGGTTCGTATGGACCATGTACAAAACTGAAGGAACCTCTTAGGAAATTGGGAATTAAAAATAAACTCAGGACGTAGCACGCAGAGAACCCTTTTAATAATGACTGGTCACATTCAAAACGAAAACCAAGGACACCAAGGTTAACGCCTGATAAAATACTTATAGCTAAAGATACTAATTACAAATTGCTCAGAGTTGACTTGAACTGAAGCTTTAACACAACCTGTTATTAGGATTTTTTAAGTTAAAAATAAATAAGTATATAGGCAACGATGCGTTTTAATTTATTTATATTAGATTTTTTATTTATTAAATGAACAATTACAGACTGAATTGTTTGGTGATTATAGACTAGATGAACTTTGAATTCAGGAATGTTATTATTTGACCCTATGTTTTGCATAACTGGCCAACATTTTTCATCTAATTTTAAAAACTCTGGGTTTGACCACCAGAGTGCGCTAGTGCCGATTTGTTGCGACTCGGCGTTATAAAAACAACTAAAAATGCTGTCCAAACACCCTAAATCTTGCGACACATTTGTTGTGATGCCGCCTCTAATCAAGAACAATACAGTTATATTTGGAAAAAACTCGGACCGCCCCAGTGAGGAGGTGCAAGAGGTCATTTATGTGAAAGGCGGACAGAGACGTAAAACACTAGAATGCACTTACATAAAAATAGCTGGAGTATCTCCAGTAAACTCCGTCATATTGAGCAAACCAGCATGGATGTGGGGAGCCGAGATGGGAGCAAACGATAAGAATGTGGTCATCGGCAACGAAGCAGTATGGACAAACTACTGCGCTAAGGATGCGGATGCTACACGCAAGCGTTTATTAGGGACAGACTTAGTGCGTCTTGGATTAGAGAGAGGGGATACTGCTGAAGGGGCACTTGATATTATAACAGCACTTCTTGAAAAGTATGGTCAAGGTGGTCCTGCCGCTGAGGGAGATAGTAGTTATTTCCATCACAACTCTTTCTTAATAGCGGACCCCACAAGTGCTTGGATTCTGGAGACCAGTGGCAAATTATGGGCTGCTGAAAAAGTGGAATCTGGTTACAGAAATATATCAAATTGCCTTTCTATAACCACATAAATTGATAAACATTCTGTAGACTTGCAACAAAAGGTTAAGGATCTGTACTTTTGGAATGGAGAGGAGGAATTAGACTTTGCAGGATGCTTGTCAGCTGGTTGTGATGATGGTAGGCAAAGTGAAGGTAAAAGGATGATTCAAGTGAAATTAGATTTAACACCACCGTTTTCTGTACAAGACATGATGTTCATTTTACGTGACAAGAAAGCACTATTTGCAGAGGTATTGGTGACGAATACCCTACTCAGGGGAGTCAGGTGTCATGTCTCTCAGCTACAAATGTAAATGTGCACTGGTTCACATGTACCCCGGACCCATGCGTTTCGTTCTACAAACCTTTTGTTTTCAGCCCTAATCCCGTACTTCCTACTGAAATAATTAGCCCTAGAAAGAAAGGACTTAAGTGGGAACATCAACTTTATAAGATGCATGTAGACCGCATAAAAGCAGGGAAGCATGGGTGTTAACGCACAGGACGGCGAGGTGCGGGGCGCACTCACCTCTTCCCCCACCAACCCGACGAAGATTATAAAAGGACTGGCGCCGCGGTCATTCGAGAAAAATCCGAATGCCTAGCCGAAAGCTTAGAGACTCAATGCTCGCTTAGCTCCCAGCCGTTCGACCAAGCTCACCTCTTAAAGGTAGACGCCGAAGTCGAACGTAGGTCCTCGCTCCCTCCCGTCGACAACCCTGATGATCCTCTGCCTCCCGTCACTCCGGACGAAGTGCAAGACATCATTAAAGGGCTCAAACCGCGCAAAGCCCCCGGTAAGGACGGTATCACCAATAGGGTGTTTCAAATCCTCCCCGCGCAACTCGTTATGCTCATGACCGCCATCTTCAATGGCGCTCTGAGCAACAATATCTTTCCTCAATCGTGGAAAGAAGCCGTGGTTATTGGCATCCCCAAGCCTGGCAAGCCCAAGTCTGAGCCCACGAGCTACCGACCTATCAGTCTGCTCAATGTTTTCGGCAAAATCTACGAGAAGCTTATTTATAAGCGACTCAAGGACTATGTCGAGGCAAAGAGCCTGATACCGAACGAACAGTTCGGGTTCCGGCCGGGACACTCGTGTGTTCAACAAGTGCACCGCGTAGTCGAACACGTCAGCGCGGGCTTTCAGAGAGGCGCGCTCACCGGCGCCCTCTTCTTCGACATTGCGAAAGCCTTCGACAAGGTCTGGCACAACGGGTTGTTATACAAGCTATACCAACTCGATGTGCCAGATCGTCTCGTGCTCATCTTGCGAGATTTTCTGTCGAATCGTACGTTTAGATATCGCGTAGACGGTACGCTATCGTCACCTCACCCTATCCGCGCGGGCGTCCCTCAAGGATCCGTGCTGTCTCCTCTCTTGTTCTCGCTGTTCACTAGCGACGTCCCTAGGGGTAGAAAGGCCCAGTTGGCGCTTTTCGCCGACGACACGGCCATCTACTATACCGGTCACAACCCCACCACCATAGCTCGCACCCTCCAAACCTCCGCAAACGTCTTAGGCGCTTGGTTCCGGAAATGGAGAGTCGTGGTCAATCCCGACAAAAGTCAAGCGGTTCTCTTTAGGAAACCCGGACGCCGCAATGTCCCCACGCCTAGTCCGTTAGCCATGTACGGCAAGCCTATCCCTTGGGATAAGCGAGCCAAATACTTAGGTGTGATACTCGATCACAGACTTTCGTTCGCCGAACACATAAAGGCGGCGCGTTCGCGCGCCGTCTTCGCGTCCGGCAGGCTTTATTGTATGACCAACGAGAAAAGCAAGTTGTCACTCAGGTGCAAATTGCGGCTCTTCGTCTCGGTCATCCGACCAATCATGACATACGCTTGCGCAGTGTTCGCTCACGCCAAGCCGTATCATATTCATAGGCTTCAGACCGTCCAGAACCGATTCCTGCGCAGAGTCACGGGAGCCCCCTTCTACGTCCGAAATGAGACTCTCCATGTAGATCTCAAAATACCTACGGTGAAACAGTTCATGAAGCGACTCACCCAGCGCTTCATGGACTGTTCTACCGCTCATCCTAACCCCTTAGTGTCATCGGCCGTCCGATACACTCCCTCGCGAATAAGTACAGTTCGAAGACCGAAACACACACTCACAGAGCCAGATGATCCTATCACTCTCCTCCAGGAGAGCGATAAGGCCACCAGCACTGTTCGCAAACAAAAACGGACATTCCGTCCTCGCCGCCGAGGCCCGTCGCGACGACCCCGTCAATGCCCCCCTCCTGACCCTTTGCTAGAGCCAGCCCGCGAAGCTGAGCCGATTAATGTTTAAAATGTCCCTAAATAATGGAACAATCAGATCCAGCCTGTCCCTTGCTGTCCTCTTCAGCGACGTCCTAAGCCGAGGTTCGTACCCCGCAGGGGGTGCCCTTAGCGATAGTCGCTTAGCTTATAAGTTTGTATGCCTGGCTGGAGGCCTTAATTTTAATTAAGCCCCCCACAGGAAAGTTCGGTTGAGCAGTAAATATCCCTGAAGGACAAACTGCGAGATGCCCATTCCAAAAAATAAAAGGTCATTCGAGAGCAGGATTAGCTCGTGGCAACAGCGAGACCTACAATAAGAAGAAAACTAATAAAAGTGCGGGTATTAGTGAAAAGTTTGTCGGTCGCGAAATCCGTTCCATACTCCGTGTTACTAGTTCCATAAGTAACCTAAAGTCTAGTAACCATAAATTTGACTTGTTTCAGACAAATTCAAGCACATAAGCTTACAAAGAAATAGGCAAATGACATGAAATTTAACAAAAAAAAGTACTAGTTGGAGAACAAGTTATTGTTAAAACGTTCACTTGCCAAACATAGGTTTTCGTAATAATTATTTGTAAAGAGATTTTTTGGTAGGTAAGTAATAATTTGGCAAATGAAATTATGCGAAAATTTGTTTGGGAAGTGATAATTTGGCAATTTCTTTTCGGTAAAACAAGGGAGACCCGTGATATTTACTGTCTAATAAAATAGGATGTTTGGTATCGTAACTGTAGTTAGTGTTTCGTAACCTACCACCTACACGAATGACACCTTGATCATCTAAAAATGCAGATAAAGAAATTAACCGATTATTTTTAGATAACAACCTTTTTAAACGAAGTGTTTCGTATTCGTCGGGAAACATTTCCATTTGACAGTAACGTAGCATGACTGTAAATGCTTGTTGCAACTCATCGCATGATAGATTGCCACTCAACCTGTTATTAGGATTTTTTAAGTTAAAAATAAATAAGTATATAGGCAACGATGCGTTTTAATTTATTTATATTAGATTTTTTATTTATTAAATGAACAATTACAGACTGAATTGTTTGGTGATTATAGACTAGATGAACTTTGAATTCAGGAATGTTATTATTTGACCCTATGTTTTGCATAACTGGCCAACATTTTTCATCTAATTTTAAAAACTCTGGGTTTGACCACCAGAGTGCGCTAGTGCCGATTTGTTGCGACTCGGCGTTATAAAAACAACTAAAAATGCTGTCCAAACACCCTAAATCTTGCGACACATTTGTTGTGATGCCGCCTCTAATCAAGAACAATACAGTTATATTTGGAAAAAACTCGGACCGCCCCAGTGAGGAGGTGCAAGAGGTCATTTATGTGAAAGGCGGACAGAGACGTAAAACACTAGAATGCACTTACATAAAAATAGCTGGAGTATCTCCAGTAAACTCCGTCATATTGAGCAAACCAGCATGGATGTGGGGAGCCGAGATGGGAGCAAACGATAAGAATGTGGTCGTCGGCAACGAAGCAGTATGGACAAACTACTGCGCTAAGGATGCGGATGCTACACGCAAGCGTTTATTAGGGACAGACTTAGTGCGTCTCGGATAAGAGAGAGGGGATACTGCTGAAGGGGCACTTGATATTATAACAGCACTTCTTGAAAAGTATGGTCAAGGTGGTCCTGCCGCTGAGGGAGATAGTAGTTATTTCCATCACAACTCTTTCTTAATAGCGGACCCCACAAGCGCTTGGATTCTGGAGACCAGTGGCAAATTATGGGCTGCTGAAAAAGTGGAATCTGGTTACAGAAATATATCAAATTGCCTTTAGCAACTCATCGCATGATGTTAAAAATAAATAAGTGTATAGGCAACGATGCGTTTTAATTTATTTATATTAGATTTTTTATTTATTAAATGAACAATTACAGACTGAATTGTTTGGTGATTATAGACTAGATGAACTTTGAATTCAGGAATGTTATTATTTGACCCTATGTTTTGCATAACTGGCCAACATTTTTCATCTAATTTTAAAAACTCTGGGTCTGACCACCAGAGTGCGCTAGTGCCGATTTGTTGCGACTCGGCGTTATAAAAACAACTAAAAATGCTGTCCAAACACCCTAAATCTTGCGACACATTTGTTGTGATGCCGCCTCTAATCAAGAACAATACAGTTATATTTGGAAAAAACTCGGACCGCCCCAGTGAGGAGGTGCAAGAGGTCATTTATGTGAAAGGCGGACAGAGACGTAAAACACTAGAATGCACTTACATAAAAATAGCTGGAGTATCTCCAGTAAACTCCGTCATATTGAGCAAACCAGCATGGATGTGGGGAGCCGAGATGGGAGCAAACGATAAGAATGTGGTCATCGGCAACGAAGCAGTATGGACAAACTACTGCGCTAAGGATGCGGATGCTACACGCAAGCGTTTATTAGGGACAGACTTAGTGCGTCTTGGATCAGAGAGAGGGGATACTGCTGAAGGGGCACTTGATATTATAACAGCACTTCTTGAAAAGTATGGTCAAGGTGGTCCTGCCGCTGAGGGAGATAGTAGTTATTTCCATCACAACTCTTTCTTAATAGCGGACCCCACAAGCGCTTGGATTCTGGAGACCAGTGGCAAATTATGGGCTGCTGAAAAAGTGGAATCTGGTTACAGAAATATATCAAATTGCCTTTAGCAACTCATCGCATGATGTTAAAAATAAATAAGTGTATAGGCAACGATGCGTTTTAATTTATTTATATTAGATTTTTTATTTATTAAATGAACAATTACAGACTGAATTGTTTGGTGATTATAGACTAGATGAACTTTGAATTCAGGAATGTTATTATTTGCCCCTATGTTTTGCATAACTGGCCAACATTTTTCATCTAATTTTAAAAACTCTGTGTCTGACCACCAGAGTGCGCTAGTGCCGATTTGTTGCGACTCGGCGTTATAAAAACAACTAAAAATGCTGTCCAAACACCCTAAATCTTGCGACACATTTGTTGTGATGCCGCCTCTAATCAAGAACAATACAGTTATATTTGGAAAAAACTCGGACCGCCCCAGTGAGGAGGTGCAAGAGGTCATTTATGTGAATGGCGGACAGAGACGTAAAACACTAGAATGCACTTACATAAAAATAGCTGGAGTATCTCCAGTAAACTCCGTCATATTGAGCAAACCAGCATGGATGTGGGGAGCCGAGATGGGAGCAAACGATAAGAATGTGGTCATCGGCAACGAAGCAGTATGGACAAACTACTGCGCTAAGGATGCGGATGCTACACGCAAGCGTTTATTAGGGACAGACTTAGTGCGTCTTGGATTAGAGAGAGGGGATACTGCTGAAGGGGCACTTGATATTATAACAGCACTTCTTGAAAAGTATGGTCAAGGTGGTCCTGCCGCTGAGGGAGATAGTAGTTATTTCCATCACAACTCTTTCTTAATAGCGGACCCCACAAGTGCTTGGATTCTGGAGACCAGTGGCAAATTATGGGCTGCTGAAAAAGTGGAATCTGGTTACAGAAATATATCAAATTGCCTTTCTATAACCACATAAATTGATAAACATTCTGTAGACTTGCAACAAAAGGTTAAGGATCTGAACTTTTGGAATGGAGAGGAGGAATTAGACTTTGCAGGATGCTTGTCAGCTGGTGGTGATGATGGTAGGCAAAGTGAAGGTAAAAGGATGATTCAAGTGAAATTAGATTTAAAACCACCGTTTTCTGTACAAGACATGATGTTCATTTTACGTGACAAGAAAGCACTATTTGCAGAGGTATTGGTGACGAATACCCTACTCAGGGGAGTCAGGTGTCATGTCTCTCAGCTACAAATGTAAATGTGCACTGGTTCACATGTACCCCGGACCCATGCGTTTCGTTCTACAAACCTTTTCTTTTCAGCCCTAATCCCGTACTTCCTACTGAAATAATTAGCCCTAGAAAGAAAGGACTTAAGTGGGAACATCAACTTTATAAGATGCATGTAGACCGTATAAAAGCAGGGAAGCATGGGTGTTAACGCACAGGACGGCGAGGTGCGGGGCGCACTCACCTCTTCCCCCACCAACCCGACGAAGATTATAAAAGGACTGGCGCCGCGGTCATTCGAGAGCTCTGCCGGCGGAGAAGAGCCTGAAGGTGGCCATTATTGGCCTGCCGGCGGACACGAAGCCAGAGGAGATTGAGGAGGAGCTCCGCGCACAAGGCTATGAGCCGGAATACGTGCGCCACATCAAGGCGCGCGGGGACCGGCCAGGCTGCATATTCCACGCGGTCCTCAAAAAGACGCCCGACGTCAGGCGCATATTTGACACCACCGTGTTCCTGTACATGCGTGGTGTCAGGATCGAAGCCTGGCGAGGCAAACGTGGGCCCGCCCAGTGCCACCGGTGCCAGCGCTTCAGGCACAGCTCGCACCAGTGCCACCGGCCGCTCGCCTGCGTCCGATGCGGAGAGGGGCACGTTGCGCGGGACTGCCCCCGACCCAGGGAAGAACCAGCCACCTGCGCAAACTGCGGGGGTAGCCACCCCGCTTGCAACATAAAGTGCCCCGTCTACCAGGCGGAGATCCGCAACAGGCGGGCGGGCACTGTCGCCATCTCGGCGAACACGCGCCGACTGCGTCCAGAGGCCCCTGCACCACCTGGTGGGATAGCTGCAGAAAGCAGCCAGGGTGCCAGCCTGATGGCGGCAGCAAACGGGCCCACCGACCGCGTGGGCGCAGCTGCCACCTCGAGCCGGAGGAAGAGGAAGCGGGGGGGCAAGGGTAAGAAACCCGACCCCCCAGCGACTATAGAAGAGGTCCCAAGGACCGCTCCTGTCCCCAGGGGGGTGCAGGTCGTGGACCAGACCGCCGGGGCTGCCGCCTCAACCGTCGGCGCCCCTAAACCCACAGAAGCCATCCCGAGAAAGAAGCCTCCGACCAGGGGCGCCGACACAGCTGCCGGCGGCCCCGAACCGGAACAGAGGAAGAAGCGGTTCACGACCTGTGCCATAGGACTGCTGATGGACCTTATAAAGGCCATCAGGCAGGGACAGGATGTGGAGCGCGTCATCCTCGATGGCCTGGCTGCCCTACTCACCCTTTACAATGGGTAGGCCACTGAGGGTGATGCACTGGAATGCCCGCGGCCTTAGGGACAAGGTCGCCCCACTCCGGCATCTCCTCAAGGCGGAAGATATAGACGTGGCGCTCATAAGCACCTGGGACCGGAGGACAGGATCAAGTTCCCGGGTTTCCTCACCTACAGGAGAGACGAAAGGTCGGCTCACAACATCCGCTACCGTGGTCTGGCGGTACTCGTGAGGCGAAGAGTCGTTCACCAGGAGCTCCCATTACCCCAACTGAATTCGTTTTACGCGCTGGGTGTGCAGCTGCACATAGCCGGCGAGGATCTCGACCTATACGCCTGCTATAAGTCGCCCGCGGCCAAACTGGATCTTCCGGAGCTGCGGGCACTGGTAAACACAGCAGGACGAACGACAATCCTCGCCGGTGACTTGAATTGCAAGCACCCGGCGTGGAACTCGAACAGGGCAAATGGCGAGGGGAAGAGACTCTTCGCCGACGCGGAAGCCTTCGGTTATACGGTGTCTGGTCCGGAGACGCCGTCACACTACCCAGACTGTGCGGCCTACATGCCCGATGTGCTCGACATCGTAGTACACCGGGGGCTATGCTGCCGGATCACGCAGCAAGTCCTGGACGACGAGATGGGATCGGACCACCATCCGGTACTCGTCGTCCTGGACGAGCAGCCGACCCGACTGAAGCCCATAGCGCCACGTCGAAAAATCGACTGGAAGCAGTTCGCCGAGAGGATTGAGACCACTACTCCGACTCGGCCCCTGAGTACCTCCGCGGATGTTGACGCGATGGCACAGGAGGTCACTGCTTGCATACAAGACGCCATGGAAGCGGCGACTACGACAGCGCAGCAGGGGAGAGTGCAATTGCCGCCCCTGCCAGCGCACATCAAATCGATGATCGCCGTGAAGAGGCGCCTTCGCAAGCAGTGGCAACAACTACGCTGCCCAACACTCAAGAGCAGACTCAACCGTCTCGCGGAGAAGATAAAGGCCGAGCTTGCAGCTCTTGGGAGCAGTTGGGAGGAGAAGATTGACGCCACGGAGGCAGGCGGCTGGCCGGCAATACACCGGCTATGCCGCCAACTCAACAATACCCCAGCTCCGGTGCGCCCCCTGCTCAACAGCGACGGGGCGCTGAGGTATGCAGCAGAGGACCGCGCGGAGGTCTTCGCAGAGCACCTGGAGCGTCAATTCACGCCGAACCCCACGGACAACGACGAGCATGTCGCGGCAGTCGAGAAACACCTCGGAGAATATTTCGCAGAGCCGATGGCTCCCGAGGAAGACCCTGTTTTCTTCTCGCCAGGGGCGGTGAAGCGCGCCATCCTTAGAACCAGGCCGAGGAAGGCCCCCGGAGCGGACGGTATCACCAACACAGCGCTGCGGCACCTGCCATACCGTATGGTAGCGGCGGTGTCGCGCCTGTTTACGGGGATACTACGCACGGGGACCTTCCCCGCCTCCTGGAAGGAGGGGCGCGTCATCATGCTGCCCAAGGCAGGCAAAAACATTCTGAAGCCGGAGAGCTATCGGCCCATCTCCCTGCTATCGACCACCTCCAAGGTGTTCGAATCACTCCTGCTTAGGCAGCTCGTCCCGCACGTCACACCGCGCCCAGAACAATTCGGGTTCCGCGCGGAACACAGTACGACGCTCCAGCTGTCGAGGGTGCTGCACCTGATGTCAGCTGCCATGAATAAGAAAGAGCACTCGGTCGCAGTACTCCTCGACATGGAGAAGGCCTTCGACCGCGTGTGGCATGAAGGCCTACTATTCAAGTTGGCCACCTCAAAGGCGCCCCGTCGCCTCGTGAGAGTGGTCCAATCCTTCCTTACCAACAGGTCCTTCAGGGTGGTGGTCGAGGGGGCGCTATCAGGCGCCCGCCCGGTGAGAGCGGGCGTGCCGCAGGGTAGCTGCCTCTCGCCAGCGTGTTACTCACGCTACTCCGACGATATCCCCACCACAGCAGACGCCACTCTCGCGCTGTACGCTGACGACTGACGACGCCGCGTACATCACTACCTCGATGAATCCGAGGTACACGGCGGTCAAAATGCAGCGCGCACTGGACTTGCTCCCAGACTGGCTGTCGCAGTGGAGGCTGTCGGTCAACGTGGGTAAGACGCAGGCGATCATTACAGGGTCCGTGCCACTCCCACCACCCCTGAAACTACACGGAGCCGACATCGGTTGGTCGCCCCGGGCTAAATACCTGGGTGTGACGATCGATCGTCGGCTGACCATGGGGCCGCACGTCCGCAACGTCGTCGCGCAGGTAAGGGTAGCCCGTTCCCTACTCAGACCAGTGCTCTCGTCCCGCCTCCCGCTGCGCGTCAAGTTGGGCGTATATAAAACTTATATACGCCCGATACTGACGTACGCGGCGCCAGCATGGCTTGCCCTCACGAGCGAGTCCCACAAGAAGCTGCTCCGCGCGCAACAAAGCCTTGCGCTGCGGACAATCGTCGGTGCCCCTCGCTTCGTGAGGAATCAAGTCATCCAGCGCGACCTCGGGATTGAGAGCCTGGACGTGTTTGTGCGGCGCCTAGCGAAGGCAATGTTCGCGCGTGCCGACGCATCTGCTTGGCCCCACGTCAAGCAAATAGCGCCATGGCACGCGCGGCCACCCGACGCGAAGCGCCTGCCCCGCGACCTAGTTGCGGACGGCGACGCCCCCACCCCACCGGACTTGACGCTTGGATAAGCCGTACCAGTCTACACGCGGCTTATCCATACACTGCTACTATACAAAATAACTCTCACCAAGGGGTGTGTAGTTGCCTAAGTTAACATAGGTAACTCACACCCCCGACTCATACTCACACGACTCCACATGCGCCAACCTCACGCGTCGCACCGATGGTACGGGCCCACGGTGCGCCGCAGACACTGGGCGGTGTTACACAACTACAATACCGCCCACACACTCATGTCGGCATTCCCGCCCAAACCACAACCGGCTAGACCTGGAAATGGGGAGGACGGGAGCCACACACCCCTCCCCCGTGGATGCGCCTAAGTCGGCATCTCTGTCGCTGGTCACCCCCGCCGGGCCTCCCCCAGGTAACTGGGGGTCTCACTCAGCGGGGGTAGACCGCCGGGATGCCGTGAAGAAAGCGAAACTTAGCTACGGCGCTGCCCGGCAGCGTCTGTTATGCTATAGTGTCGCGGCGCGCCCACGGGAAAACGTACTCACACGCAATCCTCACACAAGCGGGCTAAACCCCGCCACCAGCCACGCCATAGGGCCACACGACGAGGGGCCCGTATTTACGGGCCAACGTAAAGCTCCTGCGGGAGGGGGGCGAAGCCCCGTAACCGCCTGCCACGCCCCCTGACGGGGGCGTCGCGAATTTCATAGTTCAGTTCATTCGAGAGACTTCGCTCTACGCGCTCGACCCGAACGGACGTGCCGCTCTCGCTGCTCCCGCTCCTCGCTCGCTGCGTGACTCTTCACGCTCCGCCATCGTTGCGCCTCCACGCAACTCCGCCGTAGTCACCGACTACGAAGAATCCCGTGCATCAGAGCCGTCTTTTTCAAGACAGTGGGTTACTGATTTCGCTATTTCGTTTACGGAAACGTGCGTCTAACGACTTTGGCCCCTTCAGGGCTAAAACCACAGTTTCGTGGTCTCTCGGTGGATACCTTACGGTGCCAACGAAGCCGAGTGCGGTGTTGACCCGATACACCGGCCGAGCCCCTTCAGGGTGAGGCAGTCAAGTCGGCAGGGAGCTAGAAGCTTGGCCTTGGGGGATCTCCTAGTCAGCTCTAGTCTCTATTTTCCTTCCCCAGCAACTCACCTGGTGTCGGTTGGGTGTTTCTACCCCTTCGCACCAGACTGGTCAGGGCCCCGTTCGCACAATAAGATTTGCGACGGGATCACAAGCTTAGGGCTCACTCGAGGTACTCACCTCCCTGCCTACACCCGGCAGGGAGGGTTTGGTCACACATCCCCGGGCGTACCCACCCGGGGAGTTAGAGATAGGTTTAGGCGTAGGCCCCAAAATTACTCCCTAACGGGACTTTTTCTCAGCCATGACGGACGCTGACTTATTAGCGTTCGTCAGGGAGGTCCTCTTAAAGGACCCGGACATCCGCGCCAAATATGGCGGTAAAAACGTAGCCTTCGACAGGCTGGCCGCTCAACCGGAGCGAATTATTCGCGTCGATAATCACTCGTCGCCGTCCCCGTCCGCGAATGCAGGTAGTCTTCCATTGTCCAAAAAGACAATGGCACCGGTATACCCGGAACCCGCGCCCCGTCCGTTGGTCGATAGCCCCTTATCGCCGACCTCTTCCACGAACGCGGGTAATCTGGCGCCTTTGTCCAAAAAGACAATGGCACTGGTATACCCGGAACCCGCGCTCCGTCCGTTGGTCGATAGCCCCTTATCACCGACCTCTTCCACGAACGCAGGTAGTCCGGCGCCTTTGTCCAAAAAGACAAAGGCACCGAAATACCCGGAACCCGCGACCCGTCCGGCCTCGGCTTTTGGGTCTGTTACCGCCAGGTGCAATAAAAGTCCGATTCTCGGAATGCCAGCCCCCGCGCATGACGATTCCGATGAATCTTTAGATAGGATGGACACGACTGTCCCTCGCTCGCGCAGCTGCTCAGAGGCAGAGGAGTCTCCTTCCTCCTCGTCCGACGACGACTACCAAGTCGTAGGAAAAGGAGGAAAGAGGAAGCCCTCTAAAGCTCCCTCACAGGCCACCAAGGCCAAAAAAATCGGCGCCCCGTCCTCAGTTGACGAATCCGCGCCCTCTCCCCCCCGCTCCCCCGTACCCCTGTCACAGGCCTCCGGTACGGGCCCTAACGGCACCGCCACCCGTAAGGCGAAGCCACCTCCCCCTGTCTTCATCCAAGACAAGGCGAAGTGGACGGCCGTTTCTAAGATGTGTGTTGATCGCAGGATCAACTACACCAACGCCCGAGCTACCCCTCTGGGTATCAAGGTAACCCTGTCGTCAGCAAACGACTACAGGGAAATAGTATCCCTTTTACGTGGGAAGGCCATCTCCTTTGTAGTGTATAAGCTGTATTCTAATGTATACCTATACCTATGTATGTTACACGTGTACTTAAATATCAATAATTACTAATAAACGACTCAGTTGTCAACCAGCAGTCAGAGCAATTACTTCTCCTCTATACCCAACCTTTACATGGCGACCCTGCCATGTTTGGTCATGGGGTGTCGGGTCGCGAGGCAGCCGCACTTCGTGGGTGGTACAGACTCTCTTTCTAAGTGTACGTTGCGTTATTGAATTTTGTTCGAGAACCTTCATAAAAAGTTTTACAATGTGCAATTCTAATACTCCAAAACGAGAAGAAGTTATAATAAACCAGAATGGCATTGGATCGTCTAATGTGGCTACTGCCGACCAGCTACAATTTCATCTTTCTGCAATAAGCATCGTTATGATGATAATTCTGGGTTTGTTGTTGATATTGGCAGCCTATTTCCTGTACAAGTGCTACAAGAACTGCCATCATACGTGGATTAATGACCAGATACTTCGTCAAACTTTGAGAAATTCCTTTACTCGTCGTGGTCGTCGAGGAACTGCAGAAGGAAATAGATTTTCGGCGTTCAATACCAGGTGTACGTCGTGTTCAAACAGTTCCGGGCCATCACTTCCTAAAGAAGAGTTCGTGCTTAAACCGAATGTGTGATATCGTAAGAATAACGTAAAAGTGAAGTGATAAAAGTGCGTTCTGTGCGTGAAAGTGAATGGAAACCGGCGAAAATGCGTTGAACTATGGTAACCCGATGTATGTAACCTTTTATTAGTTATTAAGTATGCTAGTTATTTCATTTTAATATGACAAATTATGGCTCATGAGCTCAGCTCAGCTTATGAAAAATTGAAAAAAATTAAAGAAAATTTATATAAACTAAGTTTAGAAAGGAGGACGCCAGAGCGTGTGCAAGAAAAGCTGACTGAAGCAACTATTGTGTTTAGAAGTTACTCTGTTTTACTTCCAAGCATTACGAGACAAATAGATGATAAGAAATTTAGTGGTGAAAATTTGTCATTGATTAAATCGCATTGTGATAAAATAGCAGAGTTGTATTCTCAAATACAAGAGTTTTGTAATAAGTTACATATACGTGAAACTGTTAAGGGTAGTTGTGAACAATTTGGCTTAACATCAAATCTCGAATCCAAAATGGAGTTTAATTTAAAAGTAGCCCTGAGTTTGTTACCAGTTTTGAATAATGAGGAATCGACGACTCGTCAATTAATTGATGGTATAGATTACTATAGCTCTACCTTAGAAACCGAACAGTGTAAATTAAGTTTAGTAAACTTTGTCTTAAAAAGTCGTCTCTCGCAACAAGCGAAATTAAGACTTAAGTCCGATTATCCATCAATTGAAGCATTACTAACTGATATGCGTATGATTCTTCTGCCTAAGAAGAGTTCCGTCGCCTTGCAAAGTAAACTTCAAACTTTGCGACAAGATCAAAAGTCGATTAATGATTACGGTAAGGAGTTGACTGAGCTATTTATGGATTTATCTATAGCGCAAGCCGAAGGCAAAACCGAAAATCTCAAGATTTTACAGCCACTAAACGAAAAACAAGCAATTAAACGTTTTGCCGACGGATTACGTAATAGAAGACTCAGTACGATAATAGCTGCACAAAAGTTTGAATCCTTAAAGGACGCTGTACAAACAGCTATAGATGAAGAGACCATTGCAATGCCGTCTCAGTCTGAAAATGTATTATCTTTTAATAGGAACCGTAATAATTACTATCAAGGTCAGCGTTATCGAGGTTTCTCTAGAGGCACCCGCCAGTTTCGAGGTGCCTCCACGTCTAATAATTTTAGTAGGCCTACCGTCCATCGTGGTACGACTTTCTACCGAGGCCGTGGTCGTCCGTACCAGAACTATAGTCGTGGACAGCCAAAACAGAATCGAGGTACGTACTATCATTCTAATAACAGGAACAACAACCCTAGAGGTTATCAACGGAACGTGCAACGTAGTGATGCAAACATTCACGTTGTAAACGAGGACGAACCCACAAAAACTAATTCAAATGGGGAGCAGAGCAAGTTTTTTCGTGAATAATGGGTTTGTATTTGCAAATAATAGTCATTGTTGCATAGAATTATACGTAGATAAACATAACTACTTATTTTTAGTTGACACCGGCGCATCAATTTGTGCCATTAAATATAAACATGTTATTGAATTAAACATACCAATCCATAAAGAGAGCATTAACATAAGCGGAATTGGTGGTACAATAGAAGCAATAGGATATGTTTATTTAACTCTGAGCGATTGTTATGATAGAGGACATTTGTTTAATCATAAGTTTTATGTTTTTAAATCGTTACCGTGTATGGCACATGCTATTTTAGGACAGGATTATCTTACGAAATACAATGCTATATTAGACATTAGTTGTAAAACTTTAACATTAAATAATAACAACAGTAATGAGAAAGTAATTTTGCCTTTAAAATCGAAAAGGTCAACGTTTAATTATAATTTCACTTTGCCGCCAAGGACCGAATCAATTCATTACATACCTACTCACATTACCGAAGAGTGTCTTGTTTGCTCATCTGAATTACAAGAAGGAATATTCATTGCTAGCGTATTAGTTAAACCCGTAAATGGTATGATACCTATTTTAATCCTAAATACAAATGAAAGTGAGGTTCACCTTAATACTATTAAACCAACTTTACATAAAATTAGTGACTATAATTTGTTTACGTTTGAACAGTATACGAATTTGAACGCAGACCGTGTTAAAATATTGTTTAGCTTACTAAATTTAAATCATTTGAACGACGAAGAGCAAATCACGATTGAAAATATCTGTGCGAAATTTTCTGATATATTTTTATTGCCAGGTGATAAGCTAACGACAACAAACATTTACAAACATCAAATTAATTTACAACCCCATGCTCAACCAGTCTTTAGTAAACCGTACAGAATACCACATTCGCAAAAACATGAAGTAAATAAGCAGATTAGTAACATGTTACGGGAAGGTATAATCGAACCATGTCAATCAGAATGGTCAAGTCCATTGTTATTGGTCCCTAAAAAGGTAGACAATACAGGCAATAAGAATTGGCGCTTGGTAATTGATTATAGGAAATTAAATAACATTATACAAGATGACAAATTTCCTCTACCTAATATAACTGAAATTTTGGATTCCCTTTCAGGATCTATATACTTTTCTACTCTTGACCTTTCCAATGGGTATTACCAATGTGACCTTGATCCCGAAAGTCGGAAATATACAGCATTCTGTTCTGGACAATATAAAGTTCCGGGTAGCGTGGATAAAAGTACTGCTTCCGTATCAGGACAATACCAGATGACGAGAATGCCAATGGGATTAAAAACAAGCCCTAATGCCTTTTCAAAAATGATGACTGTTGCAATGTCGGGTTTGACCTACGAAAAGTGCTTAGTATACTTAGATGACCTTATTATTTTTGGAAATTCATTACAAAACCATAACAAAAATCTCATAGATGTTTTTAATAGATTGCGTCAGGTCAATTTAAAGTTAAATCCTCATAAATGTAACTTTCTTAAAAAGGACATATTATATTTAGGACATGTTATATCGAGCGAAGGTGTTTTACCTGATCCTGAGAAAATACGTGCTTTAAGTAACTGACCAGTTCCGAAAAATATTGAAGAAGTAATTAGATTTGTCGCGTTTACCAACTATTACAGAAAATTCATTAAAAACTTTGCCAATATAGCGTATCCCTTAACACAGCTAAATAAGAAAAATGCATTATTCATATGGGATCAAAAATGTCAAACCGCTTTTTGCACTTTAAAGTCAATAATTTCGAGCCCACCTATACTTGAGTACCCTAACTTTACTAGCAATTGTAAGTTCATACTACAAACCGACGCTTCCAAATATACATTGGGCGCAGTTTTATGTAATGACAATAGGAAACCAATAGCATTCGCGAGTAGAAATTTAAATAAAGCCGAAATTAACTATGCTACTGTGGAGAAAGAACTGTTAGCGATAGTATGGGCAGTTAAACATTTTCGCCCCTATTTATATGGCCGTACATTTGTAATTGAAACCGACCATAAGCCACTAGTTTACTTATTTGGCATGCGAGACCCATCTAGTCGCCTTATGAAGTTCAGACTTCTACTTGAGGAATATGGTTTTATCGTAGACTATATCAAAGGATCCACAAATATTCCAGCTGATTCAATGTGTCGATTACCTATCACATCAACGGACTTAAAAAATATGCATGAAAGCATAATCACAGTAATGACACGTTCGCAAGCACGTTCTTCAAATCATTAAGAAAACAAAGGCATGATCTAAAGTGTAATCCAATTACGTATAAACAAAATGACTTGGTACTTGTGAAAAACGAGACTGGAACCAAACTACAAAGTATTTATAATGGACCATATTTAGTTATCAAAGATGTTTCGCCAAATGTTGAAATATTGAAAGACAATGGTAAAATTGATTTAGTTCATAAGAATAGGACTAAGCTATATTATTCATAATATTTTCTTGTTAATTTTAGCATATTAAGCTTTGTACTCTTTTACTTACATACTATTATACAATTTGATAGAAATAAGCAAAACTGTAAGCATACTGTACTAAAATGTTTATTAAATATTACTCATGTTATATCATAAAACAAAATAATACTTTCATATTATTTTATTTTATTTCCTTTCGGGGAAGGTGTAATGTATAAGCTGTATTCTAATGTATACCTATACCTATGTATGTTACACGTGTACTTAAATATCAATAATTACTAATAAACGACTCAGTTGTCAACCAGCAGTCAGAGCAATTACTTCTCCTCTATACCCAACCTTTACACCTTCCACACCTATTCCCTCCCTGAGGAGACGCCGACCCGTGTGGTCATCAGGCGTATCCCCAGGGAGATCCGAACGGAGGACATCCTGGCCGACATCCGCGCCCAAGGTGTCCCCGCGTCCGCCGTCCACCGCCTTCATAAGGCCCGGGGTGGGCTAGTTTACGATATGGTCCTTGTTATTTGCGACCCCACCGAAGGACACCACCCAATATTCAACATAAAAACGGTGTGTGCCCTGTCCGGTATTAAGATTGAGAAACCGTACCGTCCCCATTTTATTGGCCAGTGTCATCGCTGCCAATTGTACGGCCACTCTCAGCGAAACTGCTTCGCCAGGCCCAGATGCGTCAAGTGTCTGGGCGACCACGCCACGGGCGACTGTGAACGACCTAAGGACCGCACTCGCTGCACTGAACCACCGAGTTGTGTTCTGTGCGGACAGTCCGGTCATACCGCGAACTTCCGAGGCTGCCCGCGAGCCCCAAAGTCATCTTCCCAAAAGTTGATGAGACGTGCAAACGCTCGTCAACAAAGGGAATGCCCCTCTACTAGGGCACCACCCCCGCCATCGTCTGCGCTCCCTGAGCGCCTTAGCCCACAGAGGTCATCTCCGTGGAACAAGCTCAACCACCAGAAGGCCTTCCCGGCCCTGGCGGCTAAACGCAGCCACCCACCGGCGCTGATGGATTCACCCATCCCGGCGCCGACCCCAGCCCCTGCGGTTCAGGCTACCCCGACCGCAGAGGCTGAGGTTTCCGCCTTCCGTACTCAGCCTACGGAGGCTCTTTATGACCCTGAGACCCGTACACAGCGCAATATGAACGTCATATTGCCAGTGTACTTAATCTTTCGCAACCGCGAAGCCGATCGTCTAGCCGATCGCTTAGAATCTACTACAGACCCTAAGAAGCGCATCGAAGCGCTCATGGAGTCCCCCTCGGTGCTCCGCGACCTAGAAGCCCACTTTAATAGCCGCAATGGATAGGTACGTTAACGCTAGAACCTTGAAACCGCGATCCCTAAAGTTAGGATACGTTAATCTAAATGGCTTACTCCAGCAACGGGCTGAGATTGCCAACTTCCTCCGCGATCACCAACCGGACGTCCTCCTCATACAGGAGACGTTCCTCAAACCGCACAACCGCGACCCCAAAATTGCAAACTACCGTATGGTGCGCAATGATAGATCCCGCTGTCACAAGGGCGGTACAATGATTTATTATAAAAACTCATTGCACTGTGTCCCTTTAACTTCTCCTCCCCCGACCTCGCTCCTTGAGTACTCTATCTGTCGGCTCGGCATGACTGGCCATCAGCCAATTACTATTGTATCCGCGTACTGCCCTCCCGCTCGTGGGAGGGACGACATCCCAGCTTTATCCCACGATATCTCGGTTCTCCTCGGCTTGAGTGACTCCGTTATCATAGCGGGCGATCTCAACGCCAAGCACCCCGCGTGGAATAGTAATGTAACCAACGCCAGAGGGAGGGCTGTCCTCAATCTGGGCGCCTCCCTTAACTATGACGTCATCGCCCCGATGACTCATACCCATTTTCCCCACGATCCTGACCATAGACCTGACATACTGGACATAGTGCTCCTAAAGAATGTAAACCTTCGTTTACAATCGATAGAGGCGCTCCACGAGCTTAACTCCGACCATCGTCCGGTGATGATGACGCTAGTTCCCCGTACGGGTCCGCTTGACCCTGATCAGCCACCCCCGACTCAGTTAGTTACCGACTGGAGGAAGGTAAGCGAAAAGCTGAAATCCTCCTCGTCGCCTCTACTCGACTCCATCCCCGATCTAATCACCTCAGTTGCTGACACCACGGGCGCAGTCGACTCGTTTACGGAGCACGTACAGACCGTCCTGAACGACTGTTCAAGGCGGGTTCCGGCGCTGGATGCCCAGCGCTGGAATCTACCGGACGATGTACGGCCTCTGATAACCGAGAAGAACGCGTCCGTCCGTGCCTATAGCGCTTTTCCCTGCTCTGCGAACAAAGCCCACATGCGAATGCTACAGCGTACTGTCAGCAAACGTGTGGCGGAGCATAGGTCGGAGAGCTGGGACAAGATGATCAGTGAGCTAGAGCCCAACCACCATGCCTTCTGGAACCTCCAGAGGAAACTCCGGTCCACCGTAGAGGCTACCATGCCTCCCCTCACTCGTCCAGATAAGA
The DNA here is from genome assembly GCA_905147745.2 of Phlogophora meticulosa. Lineage (NCBI taxonomy): Eukaryota > Metazoa > Arthropoda > Insecta > Lepidoptera > Noctuidae > Phlogophora > Phlogophora meticulosa. Next base: position 977,323 of record CAJHWW020000001.1, on the reverse strand, counting down.
GCGTCGCGTTCGACGACTCGGAAAAATCCGAATGCCTAGCCGAAAGCTTAGAGACTCAATGCTCGCTTAGCTCCCAGCCGTTCGACCAAGCTCACCTCTTAAAGGTAGACGCTGAAGTCGAACGTAGGTCCTCGCTCCCTCCCGTCGACAACCCTGATGATTCTCTGCCTCCCGTCACTCCGGACGAAGTGCAAGACATCATTAAAGGGCTCAAACCGCGCAAAGCCCCCGGTAAGGACGGTATCACCAATAGGGTGTTTCAAATCCTCCCCGCCCAACTCGTTATGCTCATGACCGCCATCTTCAATGGCGCTCTGAGCAACAATATCTTTCCTCAATCGTGGAAAGAAGCCGTGGTTATTGGCATCCCCAAGCCTGGCAAGCCCAAGTCTGAGCCCACGAGCTACCGACCTATCAGTCTGCTCAATGTTGTCGGCAAAATCTACGAGAAGCTTATTTATAAGCGACTCAAGGACTATGTCGAGGCAAAGAGCCTGATACCGAACGAACAGTTCGGGTTCCGGCCGGGACACTCGTGTGTTCAACAGGTGCACCGCGTAGTCGAACACGTCAGCGCGGGCTTTCAGAGAGGCGCGCTCACCGGCGCCCTCTTCTTCGACATTGCGAAAGCCTTCGACATGGTCTGGCACAACGGGTGTCATGGATGTCCTTCGCTCTGGGGGAGCGAAGGGGTCTGTCAGACTCTTACTGACTAAAAACCACCCCGTTGTTCCGTTGTTCCCCGTTGTTCCCCCCGCGACGTCTAAGAGGGGCGCGCGTGGAACACGCGCCGCCACCTCGGGTCCTGGTGTTAGGGGGGCGACAGACGTCCCCAAGTCCGTCGCCCCTGGACCCATTTAGGGGGGCTGGAAGAGGGCGTTGTCCGCCCTCCGCCGACGCCCGGTGCGTCTGCTGCGGGCCGGGTTGGAGGAAGATATCTCCCTTTCCCGTTCCGCAGCCTCCTTCCGCGAGATAACCGTCTCGCAGAAGGACACCACCGCGTTCCAGGCCTCCTCGCTGCCAACCATCGATGACACGACGGCCGGCAGCGACAGGTCCCTGACTACTTCCGCAACGAGGGCACGGCGTGGATCCTCCCAAGCGGGACACTCTGCCAGCGTATGCCATGCCGTGTCCTCCCGGCAGTCGACGCAGTGGTGACACCGGGCGTCCGGCTCCCTGTTTATGCGACACAGGTACTTCCCGAAGCAACCATGCCCCGAGAGCACCTGTGTCACCCGAAACGACAGGGAGCCGTGCCTCCTCCCGAGCCAGTGATCGAGCACCGGCCGGACCGCCTCAATGGTGACGAGGCCGGCGGTAGGGCGTGAAAGCCTTTCCCGCCATTCCGCCACCAGGACCTCACGAAGCTGGGACCGACGCAGCTCCATGTGTCGCTGCGTCAGTCGCTCGCCTCGCGCCCGCGCTTCCTCGCGCCACCGGTACAGTGACGCGAGTACTTTCGCCTCCAGGTCCCAGGGCGGGGATCCGGCCAGTGCACAAGCCGCCTCGCAGGAGATCGTGCGATATCCCCTGATGACCTGGTAACCATAAATTTGACTTGTTTCAGACAAATTCAAGCACATAAGCTTACAAAGAAATAGGCAAATGACATGAAATTTAACAAAAAAAAGTACTAGTTGGAGAACAAGTTATTGTTAAAACGTTCACTTGCCAAACATAGGTTTTCGTAATAATTATTTGTAAAGAGATTTTTTGGTAAGTAATAATTTGGCAAATGAAATTATGCGAAAATTTGTTTGGGAAGTGATAATTTGGCAATTTCTTTTCGGTAAAACAAGGGAGACCCGTGATATTTACTGTCTAATAAAATAGGATGTTTGGTATCGTAACTGTAGTTAGTGTTACGTAACCTACCACCTACACGAATGACACCTTGATCATCTAAAAATGGAGATAAAGAAATTAACCGATTATTTTTAGATAACAACCTTCTTAAACGAAGTGTTTTGTATTCGTCGGGAAACATTTCCATTTGACAGTAACGTAGCATGACTGTAAATGCTTGTTGCAACTCATCGCATGATAGATTGCCACTCAACCTGTTATTAGGATTTTTTAAGTTAAAAATAAATAAGTATATAGGCAACGATGCGTTTTAATTTATTTATATTAGATTTTTTATTTATTAAATGAACAATTACAGACTGAATTGTTTGGTGATTATAGACTAGATGAACTTTGAATTCAGGAATGTTATTATTTGACCCTATGTTTTGCATAACTGGCCAACATTTTTCATCTAATTTTAAAAACTCTGGGTCTGACCACCAGAGTGCGCTAGTGCCGATTTGTTGCGACTCGGCGTTATAAAAACAACTAAAAATGCTGTCCAAACTCCCTAAATCTTGCGACACATTTGTTGTGATGCCGCCTCTAATCAAGAACAATACAGTTATATTTGGAAAAAACTCGGACCGCCCCAGTGAGGAGGTGCAAGAGGTCATTTATGTGAAAGGCGGACAGAGACGTAAAACACTAGAATGCACTTACATAAAAATAGCTGGAGTATCTCCAGTAAACTCCGTCATATTGAGCAAACCAGCATGGATGTGGGGAGCCGAGATGGGAGCAAACGATAAGAATGTGGTCATCGGCAACGAAGCAGTATGGACAAACTACTGCGCTAAGGATGCGGATGCTACACGCAAGCGTTTATTAGGGACAGACTGAGTGCGTCTTGGATTAGAGAGAGGGGATACTGCTGAAGGGGCACTTGATATTATAACAGCACTTCTTGAAAAGTATGGTCAAGGTGGTCCTGCCGCTGAGGGAGATAGTAGTTATTTCCATCACAACTCTTTCTTAATAGCGGACCCCACAAGTGCTTGGATTCTGGAGACCAGTGGCAAATTATGGGCTGCTGAAAAAGTGGAATCTGGTTACAGAAATATATCAAATTGCCTTTCTATAACCACATAAATTGATAAACATTCTGTAGACTTGCAACAAAAGGTTAAGGATCTGTACTTTTGGAATGGAGAGGAGGAATTAGACTTTGCAGGATGCTTGTCAGCTGGTGGTGATGATGGTAGGCAAAGTGAAGGTAAAAGGATGATTCAAGTGAAATTAGATTTAACACCACCGTTTTCTGTACAAGACATGATGTTCATTTTACGTGACAAGAAAGCACTATTTGCAGAGGTATTGGTGACGAATACCCTACTCAGGGGAGTCAGGTGTCATGTCTCTCAGCTACAAATGTAAATGTGCACTGGTTCACATGTACCTCGGACCCATGCGTTTCGTTCTACAAACCTTTTGTTTTCAGCCCTAATCCCGTACTTCCTACTGAAATAATTAGCCCTAGAAAGAAAGGACTTAAGTGGGAACATCAACTTTATAAGATGCATGTAGACCGTATAAAAGCAGGGAAGCATGGGTGTTAACGCACAGGACGGCGAGGTGCGGGGCGCACTCACCTCTTCCCCCACCAACCCGACGAAGATTATAAAAGGACTGGCGCCGCGGTCATTCGAGATGCCTGGCTGGAGGCCTTAATTTTAATTAAGCCCCCCACAGGAAAGTTCGGTTGAGCAGTAAATATCCCTAAAGGATAAACTGCGAGATGCCCATTCCAAAAAAAAAAAAAGGTCATTCGAGAGCGGATTGGCTCGTGGTCGGACCGCGAGCTTCCCTGTACTAAGTCTCGTATCTCTAACCGCGCGGACCGCTACTTTTAACCGTTCTCTCTGTGTGCGTACAGGACACCGTTGGTACCTGTGCGGACACATGGGGAGCCGCCCCATGCTGCTCGGCGTGTACTCGCCGCAGCGGTCGCGGAGGCCACGCCCCGGCGATGCCGAAACCCGGCGCTCGCGGCTCGCTAGGCCGCGATGCCGAGTCCCCGGGGGCCCGCCCGGCGCTGGACCGGACGACGTCGCTGCCGAACATCGGCGACGCGTCGTCCGGTGCACCGCTGCACTCACCCCCACGAAAAGAACAAAGAAGAAAAAATTAGGGAGAGGAGGGGAAGAGGAGCTCCGCTGTAGCCGCCGGCCCACCGACGACATCTGCGCCTGCGCGTGTTGCGCCGACGCCGTCGCGGAGCCGACAGCACGCGGTAGCTGTCCGACCCGCCGCGTTCCGCCCGGTGCCTATACAGGCCCCGGGGCCCGCCGCGAAAGACAGATCGGCGCGTCCGGTAGTGCCCCCGGCACGAACCGGAACGACAGCGTCAACAACATCTACGCGCGCTCCGGCGCCGTCGGCGCGCACGTGCGCATCGACTGGGAAGACGGTCGCGCCGCCACCTCGCTTCGCGTCGCCGCCCGCGCCCCGCGGGGCAGCGCCCAGTGCAGTGACACGTCAAGCTGTGCCAGCTTCGCGCACCGCCGCCGCCGGCCCCCGCCTCTCGCTGGCGGGCTCGGCAAGGTCGGCTGAGCGGGAGCGGCAAAGTGAAAGGAATCTACACCGGCAGGTGAGTGACGTTTTAAATGTACCCGCATCACCTGCCCCCCCTCGAACCTCGGCCTACGACTCGCCCGCCATGCTATCGACATGCTCCTCACGCGCGGGGTCGAGCATGTCGCTAGCCTCGGCGGATTCGGCCGGATCCGGTCGCGGAGACGTGTCTCCGGACACGACACCGCGATCCGGACACCGGCCCACCGTGGGACCGGGGGGAACTACATCCCCAACCCCGTCGCTGGGATTCGGCTACGAATTCCAACTCAAGCCTAGGCCCCAGCGACGCAGGAGAAGCTCCGGCGAGACCGCGTCGGAGGAGGCGAAGCGGTACTGCCTCGACCCGCCGCGGCCACAGCGCGAAAGCGCGCCGCGGGGTCGGCGGCAACAACCGTCGCCCACTTTTGCCGACGCGGTCCGACACCTATCGCCGCCACACTCACCGGAGGAGACAGGGGCAGGGGCCAGTGCGATCACTCGCACCCCCGCCCCCACAACCTCAGGTACCCCCCTGCTAAACACCCCCGGCACAACGCAGACGCCAGCAGTAGAGGCGGCGTCTGCGAAAGCGAAGCCGGGGAAGACAACCAAGAAAATGCGCTTCCCACCGCTGGTAGTGGAAAGGCTGCCCGACTGGGCCACACATTTCCGGGCCATTGCGGGGAAACTGGGCCGACCTCCTAGTGCTCGTCCCTACGGAACCGGGGTTAGATTTACCCCGGAGACTGAGGACGAGTATAGGTTGGTCCAACGATACCTCACTGGCCTGGAGAAGGACAGTGGCGTGTCGTGGTTCGCCTATTCGCTCCCGGCGGACAAAAGCCTGAAGGTGGCCACCTTCAGGCTTTTGTCCGCCGGGAGCGAATCAGGGGGCTACCTGCGGACACGTCCCCGAAGGACATTGAGGAGGAACTCCGGACGTTGGGATACCAGCCGGAGTATGTGCGCCATATAAATGGCGCACAAGGACGACCCGGCTGTGTGTTTCACGCCATTTTAAAGAGGACTCCGGACGTCCGGAGCATATACGACACCACGACATTTATGTACATGCGTGGTGTCAAAATTGAGGCCTGGCGCGGCAAGAAAGGACCCGCCCAGTGTCACAGGTGCCAACGATTCAGGCATAGTTCGCACCTGTGTCACCGCCCGCTCGCTTGCGTACGATGCGGGGCCGAACACGCCGCGAGAGATTGCCCACGCCCACGGGAAGAACCGGCCACCTGCGCAAACTGCGGGGGCCCGCACCCGGCGAGCAATATAAAGTGCCCCGTATTCCAAAAGGAAATCAGGAATAAGCGAGCGGGGACCGTCGCCATCACGGCCACACGCCGTGCTCAACCTGCGGTAGAAATACCGCAGATCGAAACGACAGAGGCACAGGGCCCGACGCTGATGGCGGCGGCCAATGAGCCTCTAGTCAGAGGACAGGCCTCCTCCTCCTCAGGGCGGAGGAAGAAGAGACGCGGGGGGAAGAGACAGAGAGGCAAGAAGGCCAACCCTCCCCCTGCGGCGACCAAGGAATTCGCGACAGGCGATGCACCTGGGGCCGGACCGGCCCCTACCGTAGCGCAGGTCGGAACAGCAAAGAAGGTCAAACCCACCGCCATCGACCAGAAGTCGCAGCGGACTCGCAGCGGTGGGTTCCCAGGAACGACGCAAGAGGCCGCCACCGTCGCTGTCAACGCCGCCGTCCAACAGCGGCAACAAAGTGAAACCATTAAGTTCACATAAACGCCGCACGGCGGCGCTGAGGTGCGTGGCGACCAACACAAACCCGAATTTACGACCTGCGCTATTAAACTGCTTATGGACCTAATAAGGGCCATAAGACAGGGGCAGGACATAGAGACCGTCATCCTTGACGGCCTGGCCACTTTATTGACACTCTACCATGGCTAGGTCGTTAAGGGTGATACATTGGAACGCCCGCGGCCTTAGGTGCAAGGACGCCCCCCTCCGCCACCTCCTTCGGGAACAAAACATCGACGTGGCGCTAATTAGTGAGACGCACCTGGGACCGGAGGATAGGGTCCGGTTCCCGGGTTATCACATATATAGGCAGGATGAGATGACGGCACTGCACGCCCGCTACCGTGGTCTGGCGGTACTAGTGCGGCGAAGAGTCGTCCATCAGGAGCTCCCCTCACCGTCGCTTGGCACGTTTTACGCGCTGGGTGTGCAACTGCATGTTGCCGGCGAGGACGTAAACATCTACGCGTACTACAGACCGCCCGCGGCTCACTTTGACGTGTTAGAGCTGCGGGCGCTATTGCACGCGTCGAGTAACGCGACCATCCTTGCCGGCGACCTTAATTGCAAGCACCCGGCGTGGAACTCCATGCAGACAAACACGGGGGGAAGGCGACTCTTTGCAGACGCAGGGGCCTTCGGATACTCGGTGTCCGGCCCGGAGACGCCCACCCATTACCCAGACGTTGCCAATTACATGCCCGATGTGCTGGACATTGTATTCCACCGAGGGCTCAACTGCCAGATCACTCAAGAAGTGATCGACGACGAGCTACAGTCGGACCACCAACCGGTGCTCGTCGTCCTAGCGGGTACGCCCATCTCATTGAGACCTTTAGCGCCACGCCGATCACTGGATTGGACAGTGTTCGGAGAGAGGCTGGATACCACCACGCCGACTCGGCCTATTGTTACCTCCGCGGACGTTGAACAAATGGCGAGCGACGTCACTGCTTGCATACAAAGCGCCATAGAAGCGGCGACAACGATACTGCCGCAGGGGAGAGGGCAACTGCCGCCCCTGCCCGTGCATATCAAATCAATGATCGCCGTGAAGAGGCGCCTACGCAAGCAGTGGCAACAACACAGATGCCCGACGCTTAAAGCTCAGCTCAACCGTCTCGCGGAGAAGGTGAAGGCCGAGCTATTGGCGCACGCCGCCGCGAGCTGGGAGGAACGCATCGACGAGACAACAGACAGTTGGCCGTCGGTGCACAGACTCTGCCGCCAGCTCAGGAATACCCCAGCTCCGGTGCGCCCTCTGTTGAGTAGCGACGGGGTGCTAAAGTATGCAGCAGAGGACCGGGCGGAGGTCTTCGCCGAGCACCTGGAGCGTCAGTTCCAACCGAACCCGACTAGCGACCACGAGCATGTCGCAGCAGTCGAGAAACACCTGGAGAACTACTTCGCTTTGCCGATAGCTCCCGAGGAAGAACCTATCTTCTTCCCGCCTGGCGCGGTCAGACGCGCCATCTTAAAAACCAAGCCCAGAAAGGCTCCCGGTGCGGACGGTATAACCAATGCAGCGCTGCGCCACTTGCCGTTCCGTACGGTCGCGGCACTGGCGCGCCTGTATACGGGTATACTGCGCACCGGGACCTTTCCCGCCTCGTGGAAAGAGGGGCGCGTTATTATGCTGCCCAAGGCGGGGAAGAACGTTGTGAAGCCGGAGAGCTATCGGCCGATCACTCTGTTGCCGACAGTCTCCAAGGTGTTCGAAGCACTCCTGCTGCGACACCTCTTACCTCACGTAGTGCCACGCTCGGAGCAATTCGGGTTTCGAGCGGAACATAGCACGACGCTTCAGCTGTCGAGGGTACTGCACCACCTGACAGCTGCGAAGAATAAGAAGGAATACTCGGTGGCAGTATTCCTCGACATGGAGAAGGCCTTCGACCGTGTATGGCACGAGGGCCTGATATTCAAGTTGGCCATCTCGGACGCGCCCCGTCGCGTAGCGTAGTGAAGGTGGTATCTAACTTTCTCTCCCACAGGACGGTAAGGGTGGTGGTCGACGGAGCGCTATCGAGCGCCCGCCCGGTGCTCGCGGGCGTGCCGCAAGGTAGCTGCGTATCGCCGGCGTGCTATGCACGTTTCACCGACGACATCCCCACCACTCCCGACTCGATGCTCGCGCTGTACGCAGACGACGCCGCGTACATTACTACATCGCTAAATGCGAAGTACGCGGCAGTCAAGATGCAGCGCGTACTCGATCTGCTACCTGAGTGGTTGGCCAAGTGGCGGCTCTCGGTGAACGTGGGTAAGACGCAGGCACTGACCACCCGGTTCGCGCCCCTCCCACCACCCTTGAAGCTGCATGGGGTCGCGATCGAGTGGTCCCCCCGGGCGAAGTACCTGGGTGTGACCATCGATCGCGGTCTCACGATGGGGCCACACGTCCGCGAGGTCGTCGCGCAGGGGGCAGTCGCCCGCCATTTGCTCAAACCTGTGCTCTCATCTCGCATCCCGGCGCGTGTCAAATTGGGCGTGTACAAGACCTACATACGCCCAATATTGACATACGCCGCCCCCGCGTGGTTCGCCCTCACTGGTGAGCCGAGCCGCTAGCTGCTCCGCACGCAACAAAACCATGCGTTGCGGACCATCGTGAATGCCCCTCACTACGTGAGGATCGATGTACTCCACCGGGATCTCGAGATTGAGAGCCTGGATGAGTTCGTGCGGCGACTCGCGAAGGCAATGTTCGCGCGTGCCGACGCTTCTGCCTGGCCCCATGTCAGACAGATAGCGCCACAGCACGCGCGGCCGCCTGACGCGAAGCCCCTGCCCCGCGACCTGGTAGCGGACGATTGACCCCACTCACCGGACATGACGCCTCGGGTAAGCTGCATCCAGGTTACACGTAGCTTACCCGATTAAAATAGACTCCACAATGTAAACAAACATTTGTTGCACGGCGTGTTCTAGGTGAATAAAGACATGCCGTGCAACATAAACACAGACAGTCATTACTCCACAAGACACCTTACACACACACGTGCAGTCGCAACGCGGGCCGCGACGCTCGTTTGACACTGAGCGGTGTTACACTACAAAACAAGCCGCTCACACATACACGACAGTTTATCTCTCAATCCGTAAACGGCTAGCTCTGTAAGCGGGGCGAGGGATAACTACATCTCGTCCTGAAGGAGCGTCGAGTCGACATCCTTGTCGCTGGTCGCCTTCGTTGGGCCTCACCCGGGTAACCGGGGGTCTCACTCGACGGGGGTTGACCGCCGGGGTGTCGTGAAGAAGCGACGCTATATGGAAATAGCGTCGTGGCGCGCCTACAGAAATATTCATTGCAACCAGTCACACGGACGCGTTAAATAAAACGCGTCCAATTCTACTAGCCGTGATAGGCACACAAAATGAGGGGCTCACAGTCGTGAGCCACAGTGCTGCATCCGCGGGCGAGGGGCGATGCCCCGACCCCGCTCGCCACGCCCCCTTGCGGGGGCGTCGCGACATCTTCGAGCATTCGAGAGCAGGATTAGCTCGTGGCAACAGCGACACCTACAACAAGAAGAAAACTAATAAAAGTGCGGGTATTAGTGAAAAGTTTGTCGGTCGCGAAATCCGTTCCATACTCCGTGTTACTAGTTCCATAAGTAACCTAAAGTCTAGTAACCATAAATTTGACTTGTTTCAGACAAATTCAAGCACATAAGCTTACAAAGAAATAGGCAAATGACATGAAATTTAACAAAAAAAAGTACTAGTTGGTGAACAAGTTGTTGTTAAAACGTTCACTTGCCAAACATAGGTTTTCGTAATAATTATTTGCAAAGAGATTTTTTGGTAAGTAATAATTTGGCAAATGAAATTATGCGAAAATTTGTTTGGGAAGTGATAATTTGGCAATTTCTTTTCGGTAAAACAAGGGGGACCCGTGATATTTACTGTCTAATAAAATAGGATGTTTGGTATCGTAACTGTAGTTAGTGTTACGTAACCTACCACCTACACGAATGACACCTTGATCATCTAAAAATGGAGATAAAGAAATTAACCGATTATTTTTAGATAACAACCTTTTTAAACGAAGTGTTTCGTATTCGTCGGGAAACATTTCCATTTGACAGTAACGTAGCATGACTGTAAATGCTTGTTGCAACTCATCGCATGATAGATTGCCACTCAACCTGTTATTAGGATTTTTTAAGTTAAAAATAAATAAGTATATAGGCAACGATGCGTTTTAATTTATTTATATTAGATTTTTTATTTATTAAATGAACAATTACAGACTGAATTGTTTGGTGATTATAGACTAGATGAACTTTGAATTCAGGAATGTTATTATTTGACCCTATGTTTTGCATAACTGGCCAACATTTTTCATCTAATTTTAAAAACTCTGGGTCTGACCACCAGAGTGCGCTAGTGCCGATTTGTTGCGACTCGGCGTTATAAAAACAACTAAAAATGCTGTCCAAACTCCCTAAATCTTGCGACACATTTGTTGTGATGCCGCCTCTAATCAAGAACAATACAGTTATATTTGGAAAAAACTCGGACCGCCCCAGTGAGGAGGTGCAAGAGGTCATTTATGTGAAAGGCGGACAAGGACGTAAAACACTAGAATGCACTTACATAAAAATAGCTGGAGTATCTACAGTAAACTCCGTCATATTGAGCAAACCAGCATGGATGTGGGGAGCCGAGATGGGAGCAAACGATAAGAATGTGGTCATCGGCAACGAAGCAGTATGGACAAACTACTGCGCTAAGGATGCGGATGCTACACGCAAGCGTTTATTAGGGACAGACTTAGTGCGTCTTGGATTAGAGAGAGGGGATACTGCTGAAGGGGCACTTGATATTATAACAGCACTTCTTGAAAAGTATGGTCAAGGTGGTCCTGCCGCTGAGGGAGATAGTAGTTATTTCCATCACAACTCTTTCTTAATAGCGGACCCCACAAGTGCTTGGATTCTGGAGACCAGTGGCAAATTATGGGCTGCTGAAAAAGTGGAATCTGGTTACAGAAATATATCAAATTGCCTTTAGCAACTCATCGCATGATGTTAAAAATAAATAAGTATACGAGGTGGAGACGACAATACAACAATAAATTAAACTTCGTATACTTAATGCCGTTCCCAGTCTGCATACAAAAATTCAATCAAATATATCCAATAGTTTAGTCACAGGACATTATTTTACATTTTTAAGATTTTCTACATGATGTATCTAACAATAAGCCAGCGCCGACAGGTTAACGACATCAGCAATAATCTGCAACGGTGATATCGGTATAAACAAAACATGTTGCCAGCTCGCTACTTCAATAACCTTCGCCCAAATTGTTCTTAAATTTTACTTCCCAATGAGAATTAATGCATATTATACCATATTATATATATTAATGCATAAGAGTCATAAAGCGTCTGAAGAAACTTAGATTTGAAAATAATGCATGCGGAAGTTATTACTACTTGTTTCGCACTCATGTCAATCGTAAATTAAGTATGTGCGAAAGGGATAGATTAGATAGTTTGTTTATTTCTACTTCGCTTTCTTGCCGAAACCTGCAAAAATTGGTGTAGGTCAGTGTGTCGCCGTGATCCTATGACGTCGTACACGTCATTGTTTCGTATCGCAAGCGCAGGTGTTCCGGTTTCGCTGCCTTTGAAGCGCCCGCCGCCGCTCGTTTGTTTATGAAATTGTGATTACCTTAAGGCGCGTCCCCGTGCAAAACGCAGCGGTAGCCTTTTTTTATGCAGTTTTTAGGAGCCAACTTCTCTTTATCCAATAGAAATACCAACTAATAAAAAATACATTAAAATTCTACGTAATCTTGACTCCAAAATGGTAGTTTTTTTTTTAAATATATGTAACATAATATTTAATTAAAGGGTCACAACGAAACTACAGAAATGAGAAGTAATGATTTTTAACACGCATCTCCTCGTAAAGTAACCATTATTTTGATTTGATACTTAAACTAATGGATAGGTAATTTAATAAAGAACATAATGCTAATTTTATTTTTTTCAAAACACGAAAATTTGATTTTATATCGATTTTATTCTAAAATCTGAGCGTATTCTCTACGTTTTTCATGCGCTGGCTTAGTGTGCCGCAAGCTCTCGAAGGTGATACCCGTGTCGTTTGTTGCCGCGTCGACGCGCTCGCGCACTTACTCGCTCACGCAGAATATTAGTTTTATAGTGTGTTTTTGTTATTGACGTTTGTTTTAGTTATAGATTTTTTTGTATTAGTTATTTATTGTTTTATTTATCGCGAAAGGACGCTTTGTGTTTGTATTTTCATACTATTGAGTTTTGCGAAAAGGACGCTATCCTTTTCGCAAAACTCAATAGTATGAAATGTTGTGTAAACAGCCAAAATGCCTAAGTACAAGAAATTTGTGCGACAAGGACGTGCAAAAGTAGCAATGATGATCGAAGCTCGGTAAGCAGTCTCGAATTTATTTATGTTCTAACCCAAATTCGAACGAATTTTAAAATATTAGGACGGGATTTTATTGCGCAAGGGGTTTTCAACTCTCGGTGGTTAGTCGAGCGTTCAGAATCCAACAAATGCAGCCTAACTCGTAGTAAAAACATATTCCTGGAATCTCGACTCTACGTACTTTGTTGTGCGTTGAAAATCCAGTGCACCAATATTGCACATACGATTGTGGGCTAATGAATGAGAATATGTTCTTAATTATTACAAAAAATCAATGCAATTCGTTTATTAATCTTTTTTTTTTTTGTAGCCGGGCTAAAAGAACAGGACAAAATAGTCAAGAAGAAACACCAACAACATCTAAAGATTCTCAACAAAATTACGTTGATAGCGCGTATGTATCCCTCAAATCTATGTATGTATGTATCTATCAAAAATAGAATAAACCCACTAAGTACTGGTCTAACATGGGAGTAGGTAGTTAGCGAAGTGAATAACATCTCATCTTTATAATTTAAAAATAAATAAAAATGAATCTTTGTACTAAATGTTCCTTATCATACGCGTGCCATAGAGCTATGAAACTACAGACAGGAATATTCACATTGATTCAGTACTTACATGGTTCAGTGTTTGTCATGTATTAATTTTGGAGTGTAAATTTGAGATATAATATATTTTAAAATAATTATTTTTTTACAGTTCAAAGGACCACCAAACTGATGCACCTCTAATTGAGATTTCTAATATACAATCGAAAGAAAAAAGCAATAATGAGTAAGTATTAGATGATTATAATCCTTTTCTCGATCATCTACAGTCATCAAAACTTAAAAAAATATATATATCAATCATCTTTATGCAATATATTTCTTTTGTAGTACGGAAGACGATTTTGTACCAGACTTGACGGAATCAGAAAATACAGAAAAAAACGATAAAAACATTGAAGAGGTAAGTTTCTTAAACTTTCCGCTCCAACTTTTGCACTTGGAAGAAAGTTGAAAAAAATAATTAAACCGTGAATTACTCTAATTTGACTTTTTTGGATACATAATAAAAGATTTTTTTTTAGTTTCAAATTTCATACGAAGAAGAAGCAGAAAGTTGGGAAAAAGTTATAAACAGAAGAATTATTGATGTCAGACACTTCCTTTCCGAATTAAAATGTATTTCAAACCATTCAACCATCCCAATTTGTAAACAAAAGAACGAATTTCTTAGAAAGTTCGGTATGCATGATGCCGACAGTCGAGTTTATTGCGGGCTAGGATAATAAAGCGACATTAGATCGTACACAGCTGCGCAGTTTTTACTAATTTTAGCAACTTAAAAGGTACTTTTTATTACTCAATTGTTGTCGTTATTGAGAGTGGGTGTAATGCTATGTAGAGTGAAACATTGTATGAAAGACAAGCTAAACCAACCAAAGCCAATTTTACACTCTATTCATAAACGTAGGTAAGTTGCATAGTCAATTAGTCACAGAATTCATCATGACCAAAATTATTATGGCGAACCATTAACCGTTTCATAAAAAAAAAAAAAAAAATTGGATGCCATGTCTATGAATTCTTAGGTCTGCGATTTTTACTTGTATTTGTAAGATGCTCGCTAGATGGCGCCAGTACTGCTTGACGAAATATTATAGAGGCGGGGTGCGGCGAAGAGGGAACGAATGCTCAAGGTTATTTGGTGAGGGTAGCGCCTTAAGACGCTTTAGTGTGAATTATTGTGAGAAATTAGACGCTTTATTTAATTAGTGACAGGACACAACGTAGTAATAGGTACCTAGTTAAACAAATGGCCGCTAATGGCGACCTCTTCTCAAGAGTAAGAAACAATATTTTAAGACGGTGTAATTTGTGTGTTCGGGTTCATGGCGGACATATTGAAAATTTAAAAATTTAATCTTACTAAGTCTGAATATGTACGATAAGTGATTGTAATTAATAATTACTCGTGGGTGACTGTGACTATTCAGTTAATAATTTGTGATTCTGTGTAATTGTTTTTGCATTCATAAAAATAAATATGGCGCAAAAAATCACGTCGTCGTCGGCGCGGGTCGCACGACCCGACGCACCACCGATACATTACCCCGCGCTGTTGCCGCTCTTCTCACAGGTTAGTGAACCAATATTTAAAAATGGTGTTCTGTTTTGTTTACATTTTTATGCTATTTAGTTTGTTTGAAAAGATTGTTTTTTTAATTTTGGTACTAGGATTTATTTGATAGTTTCAAAATATTCCTATGAACTAGTATTACCAGTGTTTTCATTTATTGTTGTATCATCCTCTCCACGTAGTATAGGCAACGATGCGTTTTAATTTATTTATATTAGATTTTTATTTATTAAATGAACAATTACAGACTGAATTGTTTGATGATTATAGACTAGATGAACTTTGAATTCAGGAATGTTATTATTTGACCCTATGTTTTGCATAACTGGCCAACATTTTTCATCTAATTTTAAAAAACTCTGGGTCTGACCACCAGAGTGCGCTAGTGCCGATTTGTTGCGACTCGGCGTTATAAAAACAACTAAAAATGCTGTCCAAACACCCTAAATCTTGCGACACATTTGTTGTGATGCCGCCTCTAATCAAGAACAATACAGTTATATTTGGAAAAAAACTCGGACCGCCCCAGTGAGGAGGTGCAAGAGGTCATTTATGTGAAAGGCGGACAGAGACGTAAAACACTAGAATGCACTTACATAAAAATAGCTGGAGTATCTCCAGTAAATTCCGTCATATTGAGCAAACCAGCATGGATGTGGGGAGCCGAGATGGGAGCAAACGATAAGAATGTGGTCATCGGCAACGAAGCAGTATGGACAAACTACTGCGCTAAGGATGCGGATGCTACACGCAAGCGTTTATTAGGGACAGACTGAGTGCGTCTTGGATTAGAGAGAGGGGATACTGCTGAAGGGGCACTTGATATTATAACAGCACTTCTTGAAAAGTATGGTCAAGGTGGATTAGCTCGTGGCTTGCGTCGGCAACATCTCTCCGGAAAAATCAAGAAAAGTGCGGGTAGTCGGAGAAAAAGTTGCGGTCGCGAAATCCGCTCGGACCGCCATTAGTGTTTTTTTCCTTGTGTTTGCGCGAGTGTACCCTCGGCCACTGGCGTAAGCACAGGGGAAGCCGCTCCGCGCTGCCCGGTGCCCGGCACCGACGCGGTCGCGGATATACGCCACGCCCAACGAGTGAGTGAGTGCTAGTGACTTGGCATACAAGATGCCGAAGCCGAGCCGCGGCTCCCTGGGCCGCAGCGAACCAGCGTCTCATCCCCGCCCGGTGCTGGACCGGACGACCTCGCTCCCGAATATCGGTGATGCGTCGTCCGGTGCCCCACCGGCCGAAGGACGACCCAAAAATCCAGGTAAGGGACCCGGCGCAGCGGCGGCGGCCGCCCGACAACCCGAGGTACGCGGCGGTCAAAATGCAGCGCGCACTGGATTTGCTCCCAGACTGGCTGTCGCAGTGGAGGCTGTCGGTCAACGTGGGTAAGACGCAGGCGATCATTACAGGGTCCGTGCCACTCCCACCACCCCTGAAACTACACGGAGCCGACATCGGTTGGTCGCCCCGGGCTAAATACCTGGGTGTGACGATCGATCGTCGGCTGACCATGGGGCCGCACGTCCGCAACGTCGTCGCGCAGGTAAGGGTAGCCCGTTCCCTACTCAGACCAGTGCTCTCGTCCCGCCTCCCGCTGCGCGTCAAGTTGGGCGTATATAAAACTTATATACGCCCGATACTGACGTACGCGGCGCCAGCATGGCTTGCCCTCACGAGCGAGTCCCACAAGAAGCTGCTCCGCGCGCAACAAAGCCTTGCGCTGCGGACAATCGTCGGTGCCCCTCGCTTCGTGAGGAATCAAGTCATCCAGCGCGACCTCGGGATTGAGAGCCTGGACGAGTTTGTGCGGCGCCTAGCGAAGGCAATGTTCGCGCGTGCCGACGCATCTGCTTGGCCCCACGTCAAGCAAATAGCGCCATGGCACGCGCGGCCACCCGACGCGAAGCGCCTGCCCCGCGACCTAGTTGCGGACGGCGACGCCCCCACCCCACCGGATTTGACGCTTGGATAAGCCGTAACAGTCTACACGCGGCTTACCCATACACTGCTACTATACAAAATAACTCACACCAAGGGGTGTGTAGTTGCCTTTTTTTTTTTTTTTTTTTTTTTTTTTTTTTTTTTTTTTTTTTTTTTTTTTTGGCGCCACCACCTCGGGTCCTGGTGTTAAGGGGGCGACAGACGTCCCCAGGTCCGTCGCCCCTGGACCCATTTAGGGGGGCTGGAAGAGGGCGTTGTCCGCCCTCCGCCGACGCCCGGTGCGTCTGCTGCGGGCCGGGTTGGAGGAAGATATCTCCCTTTCCCGTTCCGCAGCCTCCTTCCGCGAGATAACCGTCTCGCAGAAGGACACCACCGCGTTCCAGGCCTCCTCGCTGCCAACCATCGATGACACGACGGCCGGCAGCGACAGGTCCCTGCCTACTTCCGCAACGAGGGCACGGCGTGGATCCTCCCAAGCGGGACACTCTGCCAGCGTATGCCACGCCGTGTCCTCCCGGCAGTCGACGCAGTGGTGACACCGGGCGTCCGGCTCCCTGTTTATGCGACACAGGTACTTCCCGAAGCAACCATGCCCCGAGAGCACCTGTGTCACCCGAAACGACAGGGAGCCGTGCCTCCTCCCGAGCCAGTGATCGAGCACCGGCCGGACCGCCTCGATGGTGACGAGGCCGGCGGTAGGGCGTGAAAGCCTTTCCCGCCATTCCGCCACCAGGACCTCACGAAGCTGGGACCGACGCAGCTCCATGTGTCGCTGCGTAAGTCGCTCGCCTCGCGCCCGCGCTTCCTCGCGCCACCGGTACAGTGACGCGAGTACTTTCGCCTCCAGGTCCCAGGGCGGGGATCCGGCCAGTGCACAAGCCGCCTCGCAGGAGATCGTGCGATATCCCCTGATGACTCTGACGGCCATCGCTCTCTGTGGCTTCCGCAGAACAGAGAGGCTACAGGCCGTCAGGTCAGCCGCCCAGATCGGGGCCCCGTACAGGGCCATCGATCGCACGATCCCTACGTAGAGCCGCCTACAGGCGGCGCTCGGGCCCCCCTAGATTGGGAAGCAGCGTTGATAGCGCCCCGGCCGCGCCCAACAACTTGGGCGCCAGCCGCCGGAAGTGGGGTCCAAAATCCCACCGGCTGTCGAGCACCAATCCCAGGTACTTCATGGTGGACTCGACAGCTATTCGGACCCCCCCGACCACGATGTGTGATCCCGGCGGCGGCGCCCGTCGGGGACCATGGAATACCATGGCCTCCGACTTGCTGAGGGCCACCTCCAGGCCTAGGCGCCGTATGCGGCTCACCACCTGTGAGACCGCCGCCGTCGCCAGCAACGCTGCCTCCCTGTGCGAGCTCCCCCGGGCCGTGACCAGCGTGTCATCCGCGTAACACGTCAGGTCTACGCCCGGTTGGAGTCCGCCCCTCAGCACCCAGTCGTACCCGATGTTCCACAGGAGCGGACCTACGACCGAGCCCTGTGGAACACCGCACGACACGCGGTGCTGGTGTCCGCCATCACGTCCCATGTAGGTGACACACCTCTCCGCCAGGTAAGCCCCAACGATGCGGCGGAGGTAGAGAGGCACCCGATGATACCGCAGTGCCTCCCGAATGCAGCTCCAGGGCAGGGTGTTGAACGCGTTGGAGATGTCTAAAGAGACCGCCAACGCCACCCCGCCCCGGGACACTGCTTCCTCCGCTAGGACTCTCACTCTCGACACAGCGTGAATAGTGGAGCGCCCATGCCGAAAACCGAACTGGCTCTCGTCTAGGTCCGGCCCCTCTCTGCACAAGTGGTCGACGAGGCGGGCTGCGATTATCCGCTCGAACAGCTTGCCCACCTCGTCTAACAACACTATGGGCCGGTACGCGGACGGAGAGTCCGCGGGGCGCCCCGCCTTCCTGAGCAGGACCAGGCGGCCAGACTTCCACAAGGAGGGAAACTGGCCCCGCTCGAGGCACGCTGTGTAGAGTCCTCTCAGTTGGGGCTCTAGCTCCTTCAGAGCGAGGGCTAACACGCAGCCGTGAACCCCGTCGGGCCCCGGAGCCACGTTCTTGGCCCAGAGAAGCCCAAAGAAGAGAGGGGGTGCCAAGGCTGGCGGGGGCTCTTTACCCCCCCCCTCAGCCTGGCCGCCCTCCGGCCGACTCCCGGCCTAGGCATGGTGCGGAGGGGATGGACTGCGCTTAATGGCGCTGTACCATTTCCTCCAGGGCAACATCAACCACTGTGCCAGAGCTCAGGATCTCTTGCTCCAGAGCATGGCAGAGTGGTCGATTCACGTGGCTGTGGTCGCCGAGCCGTACTTTGTCCCCCCCAGGGATAACTGGGTGGGCGATCTGGACGGTTTGGTGGCCATAATTGGCGGGGCTCTCGTCAACCCGTCGCGAGGTCACGGCTGGGTGGCCGTCCTCGCGAACGGTATTGGCACTGTTGGGGCGTATTTCTCGCCCAACAAGAGTCTCACCGACTTCGAGAACTTCCTTGTCGAGTTGGGTGGCGTCGTGGGCCGACTCCACCCTCGCCCTGTGCTGTTGCTAGGGGATCTCAACGCCAAGTCTACGGCGTGGGGATCTCCGGCGACCGATGCTCGGGGTGAGGTTTTGGAGGAGTGGGCGGTCACCACTGGTTTGACCGTCCTGAATCGGGGCTCGGTCCACACATGCGTGCGGCAGCGGGGCGGGTCTATAGTGGACGTCTCGTTCGCTAGCCCTGCTGTCGCTAGCCGTGTCCGCGACTGGCGTGTCGCCGCGGAGGCGGAGACGTTATCGGATCACCGATATATCCGTTTTGATGTCTCCGCCCAGACCGCCGGCGGCCGCAGTCAGGGAACTTCTCGAGGAGGCCGCCATTGTCCAGGCCTGGATCCGGGAGTCGGCAACGACCGAACCCGACGACGTCGACGAGGGGGCGCTGTGGTTCCGTGGGGCGATGTCGCAAATCTGCGACGCCTCCATGCCCCGCGTCCACGCACAGTCTGCAAGGCGCCAGGTGTACTGGTGGTCCGCCGAGATTGCGCAACTGCGCTTCTCGTGCGCGACGGTTTGGCGCCGGTACACCCGATACCGCAGAAGACGTCGTCGGGTTCCTGACGAAGAGGCCGCGCTGTATGAGGTGTACAGCGCGGCTAAGCAGGCTCTGAGGCTGGCCATCGGCGAGGCGAAGACGCGAGCCAGGGAGGAGATGCTGGGGACTCTGGACGGGGATCCGTGGGGGCGCCCTTATCGTGCGGTTCGTGGGAAACTCCGAGCCGCGGCGCCTCCACTCACCGAGAGTCTCCAACCCGAGCTGTTGGACGCTATAGTCGCAGCCCTCTTCCCGGCAAGAGCGGAGCACACTCCGCCGCCGATGGCTTTGCCCACAGCCGCAGAGCCTGCAGAGGACAACGCCATCAGCGTCCCAGGGGTGACACGGACAGAGATGGGGGCAGCCGTGACGCGGCTCCGGGCCAAGAACGTGGCTCCGGGGCCCGACGGGGTTCACGGCTGCGTGTTAGCCCTCGCTCTGAAGGAGCTAGAGCCCCAACTGAGAGGACTCTACGCGGCGTGCCTCGAGCGGGGCCAGTTTCCCTCCTTGTGGAAGTCTGGCCGCCTGGTCCTGCTCAGGAAGGCGGGGCGCCCCGCGGACTCTCCGTCCGCGTACCGGCCCATAGCGTTGTTAGACGAGGTGGGCAAGCTGTTCGAGCGGATAATCGCAGCCCGCCTCGTCGACCACTTGTGCAGAGAGGGGCCGGACCTAGACGAGAGCCAGTTCGGTTTTCGGCATGGGCGCTCCACTATTCACGCTGTGTCGAGAGTGAGAGTCCTAGCGGAGGAAGCAGTGTCCCGGGGCGGGGTGGCGTTGGCGGTCTCTTTAGACATCTCCAACGCGTTCAACACCCTGCCCTGGAGCTGCATTCGGGAGGCACTGCGGTATCATCGGGTGCCTCTCTACCTCCGCCGCATCGTTGGGGCTTACCTGGCGGAGAGGTGTGTCACCTACATGGGACGTGATGGCGGACACCAGCACCGCGTGTCGTGCGGTGTTCCACAGGGCTCGGTCGTAGGTCCGCTCCTGTGGAACATCGGGTACGACTGGGTGCTGAGGGGCGGACTCCAACCGGGCGTAGACCTGACGTTACGTTAAAGCTTCAGTTCAAGTCAACTCTGAGCAATTTAAGTTAGTCAGTTTCAATTAGTAACTTTAGCTATAAGTATTTTATCAGGCGTTAACCTTGGTGTCCTTGGTTTTCGTTTGAATGTGACCAGTCATTATTAGAAGGGTTCTCTGCGTGCTACGTCCTGAGTTTATTTTTAATTCCCAATTTCCTAAGAGGTTCCTTCAGTTTTTGTACATGGTCCATACGAACCGGATATTATTAGCTTCATACTAGCAAAGTGGAATGAGCTGGAATTGGATATTCTGGAAATTGGATTAAATGAGTACCGGAGTGACGAGGTTACGAACACGTTTTGGAAGAAAAGTGGATCGGACATTAAGTGAAATAAAACAGGAAGTGTTTAAGTATTGTAATATTAATTAAAGTCACCCAACACTCATTAATGTTAAATCAGGTAAAATAAAATACAGGAATTAAAGTAAGTAGGTACAATTGATAATGAGAACTTAATTAAGGTTAGTAAAATATTTTTATATCACATTTACAAAGTTATTTACTTGTGTTTTCTCTTGTTTATTTACAAGGAATTATTTACAGAGCATTAGGTTAAATCACAGTTGTAAATTAATATAGTTAACGTGTGCTTAAAATACAGTACAGTAGTGTTAGTGTTAACCTACATTAGTTAGCTATTTAAATTTCAATATACAAATGTTATTTACTTATTAAAACCTTTAATATTAATTGTTGCTTTGTAAACCATTTAACCGGTAGATAATTAATTTGTTTATTACGTTATTTCTTTGGAGTAGTAAACATTACATACTTTCCTTCGGTTCAGTGATAGAACTTAAATTCAAACTTGTATAATTATCGTTATTAACCTAGGCAAAGTTTATTGCAGTCTCATTAGACCATACGATAGGTATATACGTTAGTTTGTAACGTATAAACGTTATTAGTTATATAGTTAAAGTTTCATTGTTTAACATTATAATTGTATAATTTACAGGTCTACGACACTATCCTTTCAAAATGACTGAGATTAAAGATCTTAAAAGGAAGCGAAGCAGTTATAAAGGAAGGTTAACAGTATTTGGAACCTATTTAAGCAATCTAAAAGACGCTGAGATAACCCCCTTTCAGGTAATGGAGTTGCAATTGCGAGTCACCAAATGGGATGATCTTTTTAATGAATTTAACGAGGTTCAATTGACATTAGAATGCATGTGTGATAATATTGATACTGAGGCACTCGAAAGAACTACAATTGAATCTCAATATTATGGGTTGGTAGCTCAAGCTAAAATTATGTTAGGTAAGTTTTCGAAACTTGAGCAAGATGAAGTAAAATCGAATTGCAGTAGTGGTAAGCGTCAGTTCGTCAAATTACCTACAATCCAATTACCCAAATTCACAGGATCATATGATAACTGGCTTGAATTTCGCGATACCTTCGCAAGTCTCATTCATGGCAGTGACGATATAGACGAGATTAATAAGTTCCATTACCTAAGGTCATCATTAGCCGAATCTGCTGCTGTCGTGATCCAGTCAATCGAGTTTTCTGCTAAAAACTACAACGTGGCATGGGAGCTTCTATGTGAGCGATTCGATAATGAAAGATTATTGATTGAGAATCACGTTACTGCGTTGTTCAATGTCGAAACAATCACAAAGGAGTCCTCAACTGCATTAAAAAGTATTGTAGACAATGTAAACAAAAATATCAGAGCATTAAAAACATTAGGCGAACCTGTTCATAGTTGGGACACATTACTTATCCATATAATTCGACAAAAACTAGATACTACAACATTCCGAGAATGGGAGGAATACAAAGGGCGTATTGATAAGTCTAAACGAATCACTTTTGATCAGTTCATTGAATTTATGCGTAATCGCGCTGATTTAATAGAAACACTGGAAAAATCACGTCATTCTATAACTAACATTAAACAGAACACTAAAATAAAAGCCTTTGTTACAACGAAAAACACCAGTAGTTCTTCTTCATCAAATTGTCCAAAATGTAAAAACGATCATAACCTCAATTCATGTCCACAGTTTCTATCATTAAGTGTCAACGATAGAATGTCTTTACTACCTAGCTATAAGTTATGTTATAATTGTTTGCGTCACGGTCACTATCCCAATAATTGCAAGAAACCAGGCTGTAAAATATGTAAACGCAAGCACCACACGCTTATTCATAACACAGATTTTAAATCACAACCTGTTTCAAGCAAATCAGCTGACGGTACGACCGATAAGGCTAAGGTTGAGTCATCCTCCACTGCCGACACAAACAATAGTCACGTTGCACTCTCAGCTAATATCTCTGCGCATTCGCATACGAGCAGCACAGGCGACATCCTGTTGTCGACTGCCTTAATTAGGTGCTACGATGTCAATAATAAAGAACACATCGCTCGAGCTCTTCTCGATTCTGGTAGTTCGTCGTGTTTAATGACAGAGAATTTATTTAATAAGCTGAATCTGCCTCATTTAAACACAAACAAATCTATACAAGGTATAAATAATTCTCTATCTCATGTGGAGAAAATGTGTCGTGTGCACATTAAATCGTTGCATGAATCGTACGCTAATGATTTAATATGTTTTGTCCTGCCCACGATCACCGATAACGTTCCCGCTAGACAGGTACATGTGAATATACCGTCAAATATTCACTTAGCTGATCCGTATTTCCACACACCGGCTTCTATTGATATTATTATAGGAGCAGACGTATTTTGGAGTTTATTAGGATCAGATAAGATTTTACTAGGTGATGGGAAACCAACACTTTATCAAACTAGACTTGGTTGGCTAGTTTGCGGCCCAATTAACAGCGGCTGTAGTAATAATAATTCATCTCAATTCTCATCAATTAAATGTAACTTTACTAATGTTAATGAAAGTTCTTCCAGTTCGACTGAGTTAGATGACATCCGAAACCAATTATCGCGTTTCTGGCAGATCGAGGAAGTTTGTCATGAGTCATCAACTTATTCAGCTGAGGAGAAGATGTGTGAAGAACACTTTATAAAACACACAACGCGTTTGGCTGATGGCCGCTTTAGCGTTAAAATACCGTTGAAGGAATCTTCGAATAGTTTAGGCGATTCATATCATCGTGCAAAACGATGTTTTCTGTCTTTGGAGCGCAGAAATCTCAGCCAACCTTCACTCGATAAAATGTACAAAGATTTCATGACTGAGTACATTTCTTTAGGTCATATGTTCGAGTGTACTATTCATGAAGATCAGCGGTCGTATTTTATTCCTCATCACGGAGTACTGCGCGAGAGTAGTAGTACTACTAAATTACGAGTAGTTTTTAATGCTAGTGCACCCACAACCTCTGGTCTTTCATTAAATGCAATACAGATGGTCGGGCCTACCGTCCAGGACGATCTGACTGCAATCCTGCTTAGATTTAGAATGCATAAATACGTCCTCTCTGCTGACGTAGAGAAAATGTACAGGCAGGTGTCTGTACATCCATCAGATAGGCACCTGCAGCAAATTATTTGGCGTGATGATGCTTCTAGTCCTCTTAAAGCTTACCAGTTGCATACAGTAACTTACGGTACGGCTAGTGCACCGTTTCTCGCTACTAGGTGCCTCAAACAGATCGGTCTTGAATGTCACGATCAAAAGGTCGCGGAAGTTATCCTTCATGATTTTTACGTAGATGACCTTTTGACCGGTGCGGACGTGTTTGAGGAGGCTCTAATGTTGCGTCATCAGGTGACTGATGCTCTTGCTTCTGCTTGCATGCCTTTAAGGAAGTGGAAATCTAACGAACCCAATTTAATTTCAGAACCATCTGGCGGTAGTCATTTTGATTTCCACAAGGAAAGTGATGTTGTCAATAAAACACTTGGTCTTAGTTGGCAAACTGACACAGATGATTTGTGTTTTCCTATTAGTGTTCCTGAATGCATTGAAACTACTAAGCGTGGCATGTTAGCAGTAATCGCGCGAATATTTGATCCATTAGGGTTGTTAGCACCTTGTGTCGTGAGTATGAAGATGTTACTTCAGAGACTTTGGCTAGACGGGTTGAAGTGGGATGACCAGTTATCACCTGAGGTTAAAACAATATGGGCAAACATAATTAAAGCCTTGCCTTGCCTTAATAACTTACGTGTTTCACGTCGTGTGGTCTGTGACGCATACTCGTACAAACATGTAGAATTTCATATTTTTTGTGACGCTTCAGAGCGAGCTTACGGCGCTTGTTTGTATATTCGCAGTATCAATGAGCAGGGTGACGTCGACGTGCGATTGTTAATGGCTAAAAGTCGCGTAACTCCTATTAAACCATTAACAATACCGCGACTTGAGCTCTGTGCTGCTGTGCTTGGTGCACGTTTATATCAAAGGGTTGCTGGTTCCCTTCGCATTAAACCATTTAGTGTAGTCTTTTGGACTGACTCCATGATAGTGCTGGGTTGGTTAAAGATGTTACCTATTAAATTAAATACTTTTGTTCGCAACCGTGTTGCCGAAGTATTAGAGTTGTCCGGTGCAGGCACCTGGAGACATGTGTCGACACACGACAATCCAGCTGATTTAATAACCCGCGGAGCGGAACCTACCACTATGCAATCACTGGATTTGTGGTGGTTCGGTCCGACTTTCTTAAAGTCTGACAGTACTACATGGCCATCTCCAGGTATGAACCCAGGAATCTTACCAGACATTAAATCTAGTATTTTAATTAATTTAGCCCAAGATCATGTTACTGAAGATTTATTTAAATCATTCATCGAGTTTAATCGTTTTTCCAATTTTATTAGATTACAGCGTTCTATTTGCTACGTTTTCCGTTTTATTAATGCATGTAAAAGGCGTTCAGCAAACACGTCCTATTTAAATGATGAAGAATTACAAAATTCATTAAACTTAATTATTATTCAGTCTCAAAAGGAGTCATTTTCTGAATACATTTTACTGTTAAATAATAAAAAATTACCACATAAAAACCAATTATTAAGCCTAAATGTGTTTCTAGATGATAATAAAATTATTCGTATAGGTGGTAGATTACATAATTCCGAATATTCATTTGAAAAGAAACATCCAATTTTATTACAGTCCACTCATCACTTTGTCAAACTTTTATTTAGATTTGAGCCTATCAAATTAATGCACGCAGGTCCTCAGTTATTATTAAGTACAATTAGAGAGACTTACTGGCCACTTGGTGGTCGTAATTTAGCCAGAGCTTGTTATCGTCAGTGTGTTCGATGTCAGCGTCTAAAGCCGCAGACAGTTGTCCCTCAGATGGGTAATCTCCCATTGAGCAGACTCTCACCAGCAGACTTTCCCTTTCAAAGCGTAGGAGTTGACTACGCAGGTCCTATAATCTCGGCTAGTCGTCAAGGTCGTGGATGTAGATTGGTTAAGGTTTACATTGTTATTTTCGTGTGCTTCACTACTAAAGCCATTCATTTAGAGTTGGTGGGTGACATGACGAGCAGTAACTATTTACAGGCTTTACGTCGGTTTATGTCTCGAAGAGGAAAACCTCTGAACATATACTCCGATAACGGAACTACGTTTGTAGGAGCCTACAATGAGATAGCTGATTTCTTGAAACGCAATTGTGACTCCATAACTGATAGTGTGGCTCGAGATGGTATCAAATTCCATTCTATTCCTGCTTACGCTCCACATTTTGGTGGTCTTTGGGAGGCGGGTGTCAAATCGACCAAATTTCATTTGTATCGAGTGTTGGGCAATTGTAACCTAACTTACGAGGAGTTTAACTCCGTTTTAGTTCAAATTGAAGGCATTTTAAATTCTCGACCACTCACACCATTATCGTCAAATCCAGAAGACCTGTTGCCTCTCACTCCGGGTCATTTCTTAATTGGACGACCTCTCACGTCTCTTCCTGTAAAGGATATCCGGGACTACTCCACTCATCACTTAACACGCCATCAACGTATCGAGCAGTTGCGTCAGCATTTCTGGTCAAGATCTCCGAGCTTCAGCAGAGAGTTAAGTGGCATACCGGCAACGACAGCCTGAAATTGGACTCCCTCGTGGTCGTAAAGGAGGATAACCAACCACCGCTGAAGTGGAAGTTGGGCCGCGTTGTTGGTCTTCACCCTGGCACAGATGGCATAAGCAGAGTTGCCGATATCAGGACTTCAACTGGAACTGTGAGACGGGCATTCTCCAAGATTTGCCCATTGTTAAAAGACAACTGTTGAAAGGCGAGCTTCCAACGGCCGGGGGCATGTTAAAGCTTCAGTTCAAGTCAACTCTGAGCAATTTAAGTTAGTCAGTTTCAATTAGTAACTTTAGCTATAAGTATTTTATCAGGCGTTAACCTTGGTGTCCTTGGTTTTCGTTTGAATGTGACCAGTCATTATTAGAAGGGTTCTCTGCGTGCTACGTCCTGAGTTTATTTTTAATTCCCAATTTCCTAAGAGGTTCCTTCAGTTTTTGTACAAGTGTCCCGGGGCGGGGTGGCGTTGGCGGTCTCTTTAGACATCTCCAACGCGTTCAACACCCTGCCCTGGAGCTGCATTCGGGAGGCACTGCGGTATCATCGGGTGCCTCTCTACCTCCGCCGCATCGTTGGGGCTTACCTGGCGGAGAGGTGTGTCACCTACATGGGACGTGATGGCGGACACCAGCACCGCGTGTCGTGCGGTGTTCCACAGGGCTCGGTCGTAGGTCCGCTCCTGTGGAACATCGGGTACGACTGGGTGCTGAGGGGCGGACTCCAACCGGGCGTAGACCTGACGTGTTACGCGGATGACACGCTGGTCACGGCCCGGGGGAGCTCGCACAGGGAGGCAGCGTTGCTGGCGACGGCGGCGGTCTCACAGGTGGTGAGCCGCATACGGCGCCTAGGCCTGGAGGTGGCCCTCAGCAAGTCGGAGGCCATGGTATTCCATGGTCCCCGACGGGCGCCGCCGCCGGGATCACACATCGTGGTCGGGGGGGTCCGAATAGCTGTCGAGTCCACCATGAAGTACCTGGGATTGGTGCTCGACAGCCGGTGGGATTTTGGACCCCACTTCCGGCGGCTGGCGCCCAAGTTGTTGGGCGCGGCTGGGGCGCTATCAACGCTGCTTCCCAATCTGGGGGGCCCGAGCGCCGCCTGTAGGCGGCTCTACGTAGGGATCGTGCGATCGATGGCCCTGTACGGGGCCCCGATCTGGGCGGCTGACCTGACGGCCTGTAGCCTCTCTGTTCTGCGGAAGCCACAGAGAGCGATGGCCGTCAGAGTCATCAGGGGATATCGCACGATCTCGCGGTTATCGCAGGGGTTATCTCGCGGAAGGAGGCTGCGGAACGGGAAAGGGAGATATCTTCCTCCAACCCGGCCCGCAGCAGACGCACCGGGCGTCGGCGGAGGGCGGACAACGCCCTCTTCCAGCCCCCCTAAATGGGTCCAGGGGCGACGGACTTGGGGACGTCTGTCGCCCCCCTAACACCAGGACCCGAGGTGGCGGCGCGTGTTCCACGAGCGCCCCTCTTAGACGTCGCGGGGGGAGTCAAACACCTCACTCCGCCCCTCGTCCTGCGGAGGCCTGCATAGGCGGGCCGGCACTAGCTGGGGGTTGCGGAAGGATCGTACGTTCCCGCGACCCCCGGCGTAGGTGTGAGACGGAACAACGGGAAAAAGGTAACGCACACCCCCAACTCACACATACACGACTCCACATGCGCCAACCTCACGCGTCGCACCGATGGTACGGGCCCACGGTGCGCCGCAGACACTGGGCGGTGTTACACAACTACAATACCGCCCACACACCCATGTCGGCATTCCCGCCCAAACCACAACCGGCTAGACCTGGAAATGGGGAGGACGGGAGCCACACACCCCTCCCCCGTGGATGCGCCTAAGTCGGCATCTCTGTCGCTGGTCACCCCCGCCGGGCCTCCCCCAGGTAACTGGGGGTCTCACTCAGCGGGGGCAGACCGCCGGGTTGCCGTGAAGAAAGCGACACTTGGCTACGGCGCTGCCTGGCAGCGTCTGTTATGCTATAGTGTCGCGGCGCGCCCACGGGAAAACATACTCACACGCAACCTCTCACAAGCGGGCTAAACCCCGCCATCAGCCACGCCATAGGCCACATAAAGAGGGGCCCGTATTTACGGGCCGACGCATAGCTCCTGCGGGAGGGGGGCGAAGCCCCGTAACCGCCTGCCACGCCCCATGACGGGGGCGTCGCGAATTCATCAGTCATGGTCAAGGTGGTCCTGCCGCTGAGGGAGATAGTAGTTATTTCCATCACAACTCTTTCTTAAGAGTGTGTCTCAGTGGCAAATTATGGGCTGCTGAAAAAGTGGAATCTGGTTACAGAAATATATCAAATTGCCTTTCTATAACCACATAAATTGATAAACATTCTGTAGACTTGCAACAAAAGGTTAAGGATCTGTACTTTTGGAATGGAGAGGAGGAATTAGACTTTGCAGGATGCTTGTCAGCTGGTGGTGATGATGGTAGGCAAAGTGAAGGTAAAAGGATGATTCAAGTGAAATTAGATTTAACACCACCGTTTTCTGTACAAGACATGATGTTCATTTTACGTGACAAGAAAGCACTATTTGCAGAGGTATTGGTGACGAATACCCTACTCAGGGGAGTCAGGTGTCATGTCTCTCAGCTACAAATGTAAATGTGCACTGGTTCACATGTACCTCGGACCCATGCGTTTCGTTCTACAAACCTTTTGTTTTCAGCCCTAATCCCGTACTTCCTACTGAAATAATTAGCCCTAGAAAGAAAGGAGTTAAGTGGGAACATCAACTTTATAAGATGCATGTAGACCGTATAAAAGCAGGGAAGCATGGGTGTTAACGCACAGGACGGCGAGGTGCGGGGCGCACTCACCTCTTCCCCCACCAACCCGACGAAGATTATAAAAGGACTGGCGCCGCGGTCATTCGAGAGAGAGGATTAGCTCGTGGCTTGCGACGGCAACATCTCTGCAACAAAAGCGAAGAAAAGTGCGGGTAGTTGTGGAAAAAGTTTGCGGTCGCGAAATCCGCTCGGACCGTCATTAGTGTTTTTCCTTGTGTTTGCGCGAGTGTACCCTCGGAAACTGGCGCAAGCACAGGGGAAGCCGCTCCGCGCTGCCCGGTGCCCAGCACCGACGCGGTCGCGGATACACGCCACGCCCAACGAAGTGTAGTGAGTGTCAAGTGACTTGAACTCAAGATGCCGAAGCCGAGCCGCGGCTCCCTGGGCCGCAGCGACCCTGCGTCTCCACCCCGCCCGGTGCTGGACCGGACGACCTCGCTCCCGAATATCGGGGACGCGTCGTCCGGTGCCCCACCGGCCGTAGGACGACCCAAAACCTCAGGTAAGGGAACCGGTGCAGCGGCGGCGGCCGCCCCGCCGACGTCACTGGCGCCTGCGCGCGTTGCGCCGGCGCCGTCGTCGGGGCGCCCGCACGCTGTACCGGTGCGCCCGCCCGCGTTCCGCCCCGTGCCAACTCAGGCACAAGGGCCGACCGCCCCCCTCAGCCGCTCGCAGCAAACGCGAGCGACCATGCACGCGCCTACGCACGCGACCACGCATGCGTTGCGCGCGCCCCCGCGTGAATCAGCCCGGGCGGCCGCGCCCCCGGCCGCGCCGCCGGCCGGCCGACCCGGCCCCGCCCGCGCCCCTCCGAGACCGGAGAAACAACCCTCCCAGGCAGCTGTACTGCCTGGGACGGCACGCGACCTACCGGCACCGACCGTACCGAAGGGGCGCACACCCGCGGCACGCCAAGCTGTGCCGCCCCCGACATCGCTCCCCTCGCCACCCGCACGGCAAAAGGGGACACTGACTTCAGGCAGGCTAGGCGCCGGCTCGAGCCCTTCGAGTTCGCCGGCGCCCACCCCCGCCCCAACTGGCCGCCGCACGGGACCAGCACCGCGATCGCAACCGCTGCCAGCGGCGACCGCCTCTCCTGCGCCCCCGCACGCCTCCGCCCGTGACTCGCCGGCGATGCTCTCGGCCTGCTCATCAGGAGCGGGTTCGGTGATGTCGCTGGCATCGACCGGGTCGGAACGCCGGGGGGCGCAAACCCCGGCATCACCGGCGCCCTCGCTGGGATTCGACTACGAGTTCCAGCTTGAGGCGCGCCCCCTGAGACGCCGCAGGAGCTCCGGCGACGCCACCGAAGAGGGGGCGAAGCGTTACTGCCTTGACCCGCCGCGCCCTCAGCGCGATTGGGCGCGACGGGACCGGGCTGCCGCCCTCTCGCCCACCTTTGCGGACGTACTTCGCCGGACGCCATCACCGCCCGCGACACCAACCCCGAGCACGACGGGGGAGAGCGCCGCGCGCCCCGCCCCCGCACCGACTGCGGACGGGAAGAATAAGAAGACGGAAAAGAAACCGCGATACCCTCCGCTGGTAGTGGAAAGGCTGCCAGACTGGGCAACGCATTTCCGGGCCATTAGCGGGAAGCTGGGCCACCCTCCCCACGCCCGCCCCTTTGGGGGCGGAGTCCGGTTTAACCCGGACAGCGAAGAGGAATACAGGCTGGTCCAGCGCTACCTCACTGGCCTGGAAAAGGACAGCGGCGTGTCCTGGTTCGCCTACTCTCTGCCGGCGGAGAAGAGCCTCAAGGTGGCCATTATTGGCCTGCCGGCGGACACGAAGTCTGAGGAGATTGAGGAGGAGCTCCGCGCACAAGGCTTTGAGCCGGAATACGTGCGCCACATCAAGGCGCGCGGGGACCGGCCAGGCTGCATATTCCACGCGGTCCTCAAAAAGACGCCCGACGTCAGGCGCATATTTGACACCACCGTGTTCCTGTAAATGCGTGGTGTCAGGATCGAAGCCTGGCGAGGCAAACGTGGGCCCGCCCAGTGCCACCGGTGCCAGCGCTTCAGGCACAGCTCGCACCAGTGCCACCGGCCGCTCGCCTGCGTCCGATGCGGAGAGGGGCACGTTGCGCGGGACTGCCCCCGACCCAGGGAAGAACCAGCCACCTGCGCAAACTGCGGGGGTAGCCACCCCGCTTGCAACATAAAGTGCCCCGTCTACCAGGCGGAGATCCGCAACAGGCGGGCGGGCACTGTCGCCATCTCGGCGAACACGCGCCGACTGCGTCCAGAGGCCCCTGCACCACCTGGTGGGATAGCTGCAGAAAGCAGCCAGGGTGCCAGCCTGATGGCGGCAGCAAACGGGCCCACCGACCGCGTGGGCGCAGCTGCCACCTCGAGCCGGAGGAAGAGGAAGCGGGGGGCAAGGGTAAGAAACCCGGCCCCCCAGCGACTATAGAAGAGGTCCCAAGGACCGCTCCTGTCCCCAGGGGGGTGCAGGTCGTGGACCAGACCGCCGGGGCTGCCGCCTCAACCGTCGGCGCCCCTTAACCTACAGAAGCCATCCCGAGAAAGAAGCCTCCGACCAGGGGCGCCGACACAGCTGCCGGCGGCGCCGAACCGGAACAGAGGAAGAAGCGGTTCACGACCTGTGCCATAGGACTGCTGATGGACCTTATAAAGGCCATCAGGCAGGGACAGGATGTGGAGCGCGTCATCCTCGATGGCCTGGCTGCCCTACTCACCCTTTACAATGGGTAGGCCACTGAGGGTGATGCACTGGAATGCCCGCGGCCTTAGGGACAAGGTCGCCCCACTCCGGCATCTCCTCAAGGCGGAAGATATAGACGTGGCGCTCATAAGTGAGACGCACCTGGGACCGGAGGACAGGATCAAGTTCCCGGGTTTCCTCACTTACAGGAGAGACGAAAGGTCGGCTCACAACATCCGCTACCGTGGTCTGGCGGTACTCGTGAGGCGAAGAGTCGTTCACCAGGAGCTCCCATTACCCCAACTGAATTCGTTTTACGCGCTGGGTGTGCAGCTGCACGTAGCCGGCGAGGATCTCGACCTATACGCCTGCTATAAGTCGCCCGCGGCCAAACTGGATCTTCCGGAGCTGCGGGCACTAGTAAACACAGCAGGACGGCCGACAATCCTCGCCGGTGACTTGAATTGCAAGCACCCGGCGTGGAACTCGAACAGGGCAAATGGCGAGGGGAACAGACTCTTCGCCGACGCGGAAGCCTTCGGTTATACGGTGTCTGGTCCGGAGACGCCGTCACACTACCCAGACTGTGCGGCCTACATGCCCGATGTGCTCGACATCGTAGTACACCGGGGGCTATGCTGCCGGATCACGCAGCAAGTCCTGGACGACGAGATGGGATCGGACCACCACCCGGTACTCGTCGTCCTGGACGAGCAGCCGACCCGACTGAAGCCCATAGCGCCACGTCGGAAAATCGACTGGAAGCAGTTCGCCGAGAGGATTGAGACCACTACTCCGACTCCGCCCCTGAGTTTCTCCGCGGATGTTGACGCGATGGCACAGGAGGTCACTGCTTGCATACAAGACGCCATGGAAGCGGCGACTACGACAGCGCAGCAGGGGAGAGTGCAATTGCCGCCCCTGCCAGCGCACATCAAATCGATGATCGCCGTGAAGAGGCGCCTTCGCAAGCAGTGGCAACAACTACGCTGCCCAACACTCAAGAGCAGACTCAACCGTCTCGCGGAGAAGATAAAGGCCGAGCTTGCAGCTCTCGCCGCCGCGAGTTGGGAGGAGAAGATCGACGCTACGGAGGCAGGCGGCTGGCCGGCAATACACCGGCTATGCCGCCAACTCAACAATACCCCAGCTCCGGTGCGCCCCCTGCTCAACAGCGACGGGGCGTTGAGGTATGCAGCAGAGGACCGCGCGGAGGTCTTCACAGAGCACCTGGAGCGTCAATTCACGCCGAACCCCACGGACAACGACGAGCATGTCGCGGCAGTCGAGAAACACCTCGGAGAATATTTCGCAGAGCCGATGGCTCCCGAGGAAGACCCTGTTTTCTTCTCGCCAGGGGCGGTGAAGCGCGCCATCCTTAGAACCAGGCCGAGGAAGGCCCCCGGAGCGGACGGTATCACCAACACAGCGCTGCGGCACCTGCCATACCGTACGGTAGCGGCGGTGTCGCGCCTGTTTACGGGGATACTACGCACGGGGACCTTCCCCGCCTCCTGGAAGGAGGGGCGCGTCATCATGCTGCCCAAGGCAGGCAAAAACATTCTGAAGCCGGAGAGCTATCGGCCCATCTCCCTGCTATCGACCACCTCCAAGGTGTTCGAATCACTCCTGCTTAGGCAGCTCGTCCCGCACGTCACACCGCGCCCAGAACAATTCGGGTTCCGCGCGGAACATAGTACGACGCTCCAGCTGTCGAGGGTGCTGCACCTGATGTCAGCTGCCATGAACAAGAAAGAGCACTCGGTCGCAGTATTCCTCGACATGGAGAAGGCCTTCGACCGCGTGTGGCATGAAGGCCTACTATTCAAGTTGGCCACCTCAAAGGCGCCCCGTCGCCTCGTGAGAGTGGTCCAATCCTTCCTTACCAACAGGTTCTTCAGGGTGGTGGTCGAGGGGGTGCTATCAGGCGCCCGCCCGGTGAGAGCGGGCGTGCCGCAGGGTAGCTGCCTCTCGCCAGCGTGTTACTCACGCTACACCGACGACATCCCCACCACAGCAGACGCCACTCTCGCGCTGTACGCTGACGACGCCGCGTACATCACTACCTCGATGAATCCGAGGTACGCGGCGGTCAAAATGCAGCGCGCACTGGACTTGCTCCCAGACTGGCTGTCGCAGTGGAGGCTGTCGGTCAACGTGGGTAAGACGCAGGCGATCATTACAGGGTCCGTGCCACTCCCACCACCCCTGAAACTACAAGGAGCCGACATCGGTTGGTCGCCCCGGGCTAAATACCTGGGTGTGACGATCGATCGTCGGCTGACCATGGGGCCGCACGTCCGCAACGTCGTCGCGCAGGTAAGGGTAGCCCGTTCCCTACTCAGACCAGTGCTCTCGTCCCGCCTCCCGCTGCGCGTCAAGTTGGGCGTATATAAAACTTATATACGCCCGATACTGACGTACGCGGCGCCAGCATGGCTTGCCCTCACGAGCGAGTCCCACAAGAAGCCGCTCCGCGCGCAACAAAGCCTTGCGCTGCGGACAATCGTCGGTGCCCCTCGCTTCGTGAGGAATCAAGTCGTCCAGCGCGACCTCGGGATTGAGAGCCTGGACGAGTTTGTGCGGCGCCTAGCGAAGGCAATGTTCGCGCGTGCCGACGCATCTGCTTGGCCCCACGTCAAGCAAATAGCGCCATGGCACGCGCGGCCACCCGACGCGAGGCGCCTGCCCCGCGACCTAGTTGCGGACGGCGACGCCCCCACCCCACCGGACTTGACGCTTGGATAAGCCGTACCAGTCTACACGCGGCTTATCCATACACTGTTACTATACAAAATAACACGCCCCCTGACGGGGGCGTCGCGAATTTCAGTTCAGTTCATTCGAGAGACTTCGCTCTACGCGCTCGACCCGAACGGACGTGCCGCTCTCGCTGCTCCCGCTCCTCGCTCGCTGCGTGACTCTTCACGCTCCGCCATTGTTGCGCCTCCGCACTCCGCCGTAGTCGCCGACTACGAAGAATCCCGTGCATCAGAGCCGTCTTTTTCAAGACAGTGGGTTACTGATTTCGCTATTTCGTTAACGGAAACGTGCGTCTAACGTCTTTGGCCCCTTCAGGGCTAAAACCACAGTTTCGTGGTCTCTCGGTGGATACCTTACGGTGCCAACGAAGCCGAGTGCGGTGTTGACCCGATACACCGGCCGAGCCCCTTCAGGGTGAGGCAGTCAAGTCGGCAGGGAGCTAGAAGCTTGGCCTTGGGGGATCTCCTAGTCAGCTCTAGTCTCTATTTTCCTTCCCCAGCAACTCACCTGGTGTCGGTTGGGTGTGTCTACCCCTTCGCACCAGACTGGTCAGGGCCCCGTTCGCACAATAAGATTTGCGACGGGATCACAAGCTTAGGGCTCACCCGAGGTACTCACCTCCCTGCCTACACCCGGCAGGGAGGGTTTGGTCACACATCCCCGGGCGTACCCACCCGGGGAGTTAGAGTTAGAGATAGGTTTAGGCGTAGGCCCCAAAATTGCTCCCTAACGGGACTCTTAGTTCAGCCATGACGGACGCTGACTTAGCAGCGTTCGTCAGAGAGGTCCTCTTAAAGGACCCGGACTTTCGCGCAAAATATTGCGGGAAAAATGCCGCCTTCGACAGGCTGGCCGCTCAACCGGAGCGAATTATTCGCGTCGATAGTAACTCGTCGCCGTCCCTGTCCACGAATGTAGGTAGTCTCCCATTGTCCAAAAAGACAAAGGCACCGAAATACCCGGAACCCGCGACCCGTCCGGCCTCGGCTTTTGTGCCTGTTACCGCCAGGTGCAACAATAGTCCGATTCTCGGAATGCCAGCCCCCGCGCATGACGATTCCGATGAATCCGTAGATAGGATGGACACGACTGTCCCTCGCTCACGCAGCTGCTCAGAGGCAGAGGAGTCTCCTTCCTCCTCGTCCGACGACGACTACCAAGTCGTAGGAAAAGGAGGAAAGAGGAAGCCCTCTAAAGCTCCCTCACAGGCCACCAAGGCCAAAAAAATCGGCGCCCCGTCCTCAGTTGACGAATCCGCGCCCTCTCCCCCCCGCTCCCCCGTACCCCTGGCACAGGCCTCCGGTACGGGCCCTAACGGCACCGCCACCCGTAAGGCGAAGCCACCTCCCCCTGTCTTCATCCAAGACAAGGCGAAGTGGACGGCCGTCTCCAAAATGTGTGTTGACCGCAGGATCAACTACACCAACGCCCGAGCTACCCCTCTGGGTATCAAGGTAACCCTGCCGTCAGCAAATGACTACAGGGAAATAGTATCCCTTTTACGTGGGAAGGCCATCTCCTTCCACACCTATTCCCTCCCTGAGGAGACGCCAACCCGTGTGGTTATCAGGCGTATCCCCAGGGAGATCCGAACGGAGGACATCCTGGCCGACATCCGCGCCCAAGGTGTCCCCGCGTCCGCCGTCCACCGCCTTCATAAGGCCCGGGGTGGGCTAGTTTATGATATGGTCCTAGTTATTTGCGAACATCAAAACGGTGTGTGCCCTGTCCGGTATTAAGATAGAGAAACCATACCGTCCCCATCTAATTGGCCAGTGTCATCGCTGCCAATTGTACGGCCACTCTCAGCGAAACTGCTTCGCCAGGCCCAGATGCGTCAAGTGTCTGGGCGACCACGCCACGGGCAAATGTGACCGACCCAAGGACCGCACTCGCTGCACTGAACCACCGAGTTGTGTTCTGTGCGGACAGTCCGGTCATACCGCGAACTTCCGAGGGTGCCCGCGAGCCCCAAAGTCATCTTCCCAAAGGTTGATGAGACGTGCAAACGCTCGTCAACAAAGGGAATGCCCCTCTACTAGGGCACCACCCCCGCCATCGTCTGCGCTCCCTGAGCGCCTTAGCCCACAGAGGTCATCTCCGTGGAACAAGCTCAACCACCAGAAGGCCTTCCCGGCCCTGGCGGCTAAACGCAGCCACCCACCGGCGCTGATGGATTCACCCATCCCGGCGCCGACCCCAGCCCCTGCAGTTCAGGCTACCCAGACCGCAGAGGCTGAGGTTTCCGCCTTCCGTGCTCAGCCTACGGAGGCTCTTTATGACACCAAGATCCGTACACAGCGCAATATGAACGTCATATTGCCAGTGTACTTAATCTTTTGCAACCGCGAAGCCGATCGCCTAGCCGATCGCTTAGAAGCTACCACAGTTCCTAAGAATCGCATCGAAGCGCTCATGGAGGCCCCCTCGGTGCTCCGTGACCTAGAAGCCCATTTTAATAACCGCAATAGATAGGTACGTTAACGCTAGAACCTTGAAACCGCGATCCCTAAAGTTAGGATACGTTAATATAAATGGCTTACTCCAGCAACGGGCTGAGTTTGCCAACTTCCTCCGCGATCACCAACCGGACGTCCTCCTCATGCAGGAGACGTTCCTCAAACCGCACAACCGCGACCCCAAAATTGCAAACTACCGTATGGTGCGCAATGATAGATCCCGCTGTCATAAGGGCGGTACAATGATTTATTATAAAAACTCATTGCACTGTGTCCCTTTAACTTCTCCTCCCCCGACCTCGCTCCTTGAGTACTCTATCTGTCGGCTCGGCATGACTGGCCATCAGCCAATTACTATTGTATCCGCGTACTGCCCTCCCGCTCGTGGGAGGGATGACATCCCAGCGTTATCCCACGATCTCTCGGTTCTCCTCGGCTTGAGTGACTCCGTTATCATAGCGGGCGATCTCAACGCCAAGCACCCCGCGTGGAATAGCAATATAACTAACGCCAGAGGGAGGGCTGTCCTCAATCTGGGCGCCTCCCTTAACTATGACGTCATCGCCCCGATGACTCATACCCATTTTCCCCACGATCCTGACCATAGACCTGACATACTGGACATAGCGCTCCTAAAGAATGTAAACCTTCGTTTACAATCGATAGAGGCGCTCCACGAGCTTAACTCCGACCATCGTCCGGTGATGATGACGCTAGTTCCCCGTACGGGTTCGCTTGACCCTGATCAGCCACCCCCGACTCAATTAGTTACCGACTGGAGGAAGGTAAGCGAAAAGCTGAAATCCTCCTCGTCGCCTCTACTCGACTCCATCCCCGATCTAATCACCTCAGTCGCTGACACCACGGGCGCAGTCGACTCGTTTACGGAGCACGTACAGACAGTCCTGAACGACTGTTCAAGGCGGCCCAGCGCTGGAACCTACCGGACGATGTACGGGCTCTGATAACCGAGAAGAACGCGTCCGTCCGTGCCTATAGCGCTTTTCCCTGCTCTGCGAACAAAGCCCACATGCGAATGCTACAGCGTACTGTCAGCAAACGTGTGGCGGAGCATAGGTCGGAGAGCTGGGACAAGATGATCAGTGCGCTAGAGCCCAACCACCATGCCTTCTGGAACCTCCAGAGGAAACTCCGGTCCACCGTAGAGGCTACCATGCCTCCCCTCACTCGTCCAGATAAGAGCGTCGCGTTCGACGACTCGGAAAAATCCGAATGCCTAGCCGAAAGCTTAGAGACTCAATGCTCGCTTAGCTCCCAGCCGTTCGACCAAGCTCACCTCTTAAAGGTAGACGCCGAAGTCGAACGTAGGTCCTCGCTCCCTCCCGTCGACAACCCTGATGATCCTCTGCCTCCCGTCACTCCGGACGAAGTGCAAGACATCATTAAAGGGCTCAAACCGCGCAAAGCCCCCGGTAAGGACGGTATCACCAATAGGGTGTTTCAAATCCTCCCCGCGCAACTCGTTATGCTCATGACCGCCATCTTCAATGGCGCTCTGAGCAACAATATCTTTCCTCAATCGTGGAAAGAAGCCGTGGTTATTGGCATCCCCAAGCCTGGCAAGCCCAAGTCTGAGCCCACGAGCTACCGACCTATCAGTCTGCTCAATGTTTTCGGCAAAATCTACGAGAAGCTTATTTATAAGCGACTCAAGGACTATGTCGAGGCAAAGAGCCTGATACCGAACGAACAGTTCGGGTTCCGGCCGGGACACTCGTGTGTTCAACAGGTGCACCGCGTAGTCGAACACGTCAGCGCGGGCTTTCAGAGAGGCGCGCTCACCGGCGCCCTCTTCTTCGACATTGCGAAAGCCTTCGACAAGGTCTGGCACAACGGGTTGTTATACAAGCTATACCAACTCGATGTGCCAGATCGTCTCGTGCTCATCTTGCGAGATTTTCTGTCGAATCGTACGTTTAGATATCGCGTAGACGGTACGCTATCGTCACCTCACCCTATCCGCGCGGGCGTCCCTCAAGGATCCGTGCTGTCTCCTCTCTTGTTCTCGCTGTTCACTAGCGACGTCCCTAGGGGTAGAAAGGCCCAGTTGGCGCTTTTCGCCGACGACACGGCCATCTACGTTACCGGTAACAACCCCACCACCATAGCTCGCACCCTCCAAACTTCCGCAAACGTCTTAGGCGCTTGGTTCCGAAAATGGAGAGTCGAAGTCAATCCCGACAAAAGTCAAGCGGTTCTCTTTAGGAAACCCGGACGCCGCAATGTCCCCACGCCTAGTCCGTTAGCCATGTACGGCAAGCCTATCCCTTGGGATAAGCGAGCCAAATACTTAGGTGTGATACTCGATCACAGACTTTCGTTCGCCGAACACATAAAGGCGGCGCGTTCGCGCGCCGTCTTCGCGTCCGGCAGGCTTTATTGTATGACCAACGAGAAAAGCAAGTTGTCACTCAGGTGCAAATTGCGGCTCTTCGTCTCGGTCATCCGACCAATCATGACATACGCTTGCGCAGTGTTCGCTCACGCCAAGCCGTATCATATTCATAGGCTTCAGACCGTCCAGAACCGATTCCTGCGCAGAGTCACGGGAGCCCCCTTCTACGTCCGAAATGAGACTCTCCATGTAGATCTCAAAATACCTACGGTGAAACAGTTCATGAAGCGACTCACCCAGCGCTTCATGGACTGTTCTACCGCTCATCCTAACCCCTTAGTGTCATCGGCCGTCCGATACACTCCCTCGCGAATTAGTACAGTTCGAAGACCGAAACACACACTCACAGAGCCAGATGATCCTATCACTCTCCTCCAGGAGAGCGATAAGGCCACCAGCACTGTTCGCAAACAAAAACGGACATTCCGTCCTCGCCGCCGAGGCCCGTCGCGACGACCCCGTCAATGCCACCCTCCCGACCATTTGCTAGAGCCAGCCCGCGAAGCTGAGCCGATTAATGTTTAAAATGTCCCTAAATAATGGAACAATCAGATCCAGCCTTTCGAGAGGAGGATTAGCTCGTGGCAACAGCGACACCTACAACAAGAAGAAAACTAATAAAAGTGTGGGTATTAGTGAAAAGTTTGTCGGTCGCGAAATCCGTTCCATACTCCGTGTTACTAGTTCCATAAGTAACCTAAAGTCTAGTAACCATAAATTTGACTTGTTTCAGACAAATTCAAGCACATAAGCTTGCAAAGAAATAGGCAAATGACATGAAATTTAACAAAAAAAAGTACTAGTTGGTGAACAAGTTATTGTTCAAACGTTCACTTGCCAAACATAGGTTTTCGTAATAATTATTTGTAAAGAGATTTTTTGGTAAGTAATAATTTGGCAAATGAAATTATGCGAAAATTTGTTTGGGAAGTGATAATTTGGCAATTTCTTTTCGGTAAAACAAGGGAGACCCGTGATATTTACTGTCTAATAAAATAGGATGTTTGGTATCGTAACTGTAGTTAGTGTTACGTAACCTACCACCTACACGAATGACACCTTGATCATCTAAAAATGGAGATAAAGAAATTAACCGATTATTTTTAGATAACAACCTTTTTAAACGAAGTGTTTCGTATTCGTCGGGAAACATTTCCATTTGACAGTAACGTAGCATGACTGTAAATGCTTGTTGCAACTCATCGCATGATAGATTGCCACTCAACCTGTTATTAGGATTTTTTAAGTTAAAAATAAATAAGTATATAGGCAACGATGCGTTTTAATTTATTTATATTAGATTTTTTATTTATTAAATGAACAATTACAGACTGAATTGTTTGGTGATTATAGACTAGATGAACTTTGAATTCAGGAATGTTATTATTTGACCCTATGTTTTGCATAACTGGCCAACATTTTTCATCTAATTTTAAAAACTCTGGGTTTGACCACCAGAGTGCGCTAGTGCCGATTTGTTGCGACTCGGCGTTATAAAAACAACTAAAAATGCTGTCCAAACTCCCTAAATCTTGCGACTATTTGTTGTGATGCCGCCTCTAATCAAGAAAAATACAGTTATATTTGGAAAAAACTCGGACCGCCCCCGTGAGGAGGTGCAAGAGGTCATTTATGTGAAAGGCGGACAGAGACGTAAAACACTAGAATGCACTTACATAAAAATAGCTGGAGTATCTCCAGTAAACTCCGTCATATTAAGCAAACCAGCATGGATGTGGGGAGCCGAGATGGGAGCAAACGATAAGAATGTGGTCATCGGCAACGAAGCAGTATGGACAAACTACTGCGCTAAGGATGCGGATGCTACACGCAAGCGTTTATTAGGGACAGACTAAGTGCGTCTTGGATTAGAGAGAGGGGATACTGCTGAAGGGGCACTTGATATTATAACAGCACTTCTTGAAAAGTATGGTCAAGGTGGTCCTGCCGCTGAGGGAGATAGTAGTTATTTCCATCACAACTCTTTCTTAATAGCGGACCCCACAAGTGCTTGGATTCTGGAGACCAGTGGCAAATTATGGGCTGCTGAAAATGTGGAATCTGGTTCCAGAAATATATCAAATTGCCTTTCTATAACCACATAAATTGATAAACATTCAGTAGACTTGCAACAAAAGGTTAAGGATCTGTACTTTTGGAATGGAGAGGAGGAATTAGACTTTGCAGGATGCTTGTCAGCTGGTGGTGATGATGGTAGGCAAAGTGAAGGTAAAAGGATGATTCAAGTGAAATTAGATTTAACACCACCGTTTTCTGTACAAGACATGATGTTCATTTTACGTGACAAGAAAGCACTATTTGCAGAGGTATTGGTGACGAATACCCTACTCAGGGGAGTCAGGTGTCATGTCTCTCAGCTACAAATGTAAATGTGCACTGGTTCACATGTACCCCGGACCCATGCGTTTCGTTCTACAAACCTTTTGTTTTCAGCCCTAATCCCGTACTTCCTACTGAAATAATTAGCCCTAGAAAGAAAGGACTTAAGTGGGAACATCAACTTTATAAGATGCATGTAGACCGTATAAAAGCAGGGAAGCATGGGTGTTAACGCACAGGACGGCGAGGTGCGGGGCGCACTCACCTCTTCCCCCACCAACCCGACGAAGATTATAAAAGGACTGGCGATGGCGCCGCGGTCATTCGAGAAATCTTTTTGCCTGGCTGGAGGCCTTAATTTTAATTAAGCCCCCCACAGGAAAGTTCGGTTGAGCAGTAAATATCCCTAAAGGATAAACTGCGAGATGCCCATTCCAACAAAACAAAACAAAAGGTCATTCGAGAGCAGGATTAGCTCGTGGCAACAGCGACACCTACAACAAGAAGAAAACTAATAAAAGTGCGGGTATTAGTGAAAAGTTTGTCGGTCGCGAAATCCGTTCCATACTCCGTGTTACTAGTTCCATAAGTAACCTAAAGTCTAGTAACCATAAATTTGACTTGTTTCAGACAAATTCAAGCACATAAGCTTGCAAAGAAATAGGCAAATAACATGAAATTTAACAAAAAAAAGTACTAGTTGGTGAACAAGTTATTGTTAAAACGTTCACTTGCCAAACATAGGTTTTCGTAATAATTATTTGTAAAGAGATTTTTTGGTAAGTAATAATTTGGCAAATGAAATTATGCGAAAATTTGTGTAATGAAAGGATTACCTACTTACATACCTATCATTTCATTGATTTGAATTTACCCGCGCTCATTCACGCGTGACTGATTGTTAGAATGACAGATAGGAATGAATGACTGACAGCAAGATAGATGTCAGTGTGTTGACTTGTTGTGCACGCCGCACGGTGATATTTAGAGGTTAGAAACTATTGTGTTATAAAAAATACTTGGAAGATAAATAGGAGACGATTTTCGTGAAATTATAAGCTTTGAAAGTTGTTTCTTTATTTACAGGTAAAGTAATATTTTGTGAATATGTAGGTACCTATTTACTTTAAAACAACTACCTATTTGTAATACTTACAATAAAAACTTTATTTACAGAAACGCAATTGATATATTCTATAAAGAAAAGAGAAAGAGAGATATCTTATAAAACAACATTCTCTGCAAAGGACATTTTACAGAAATGGATAAGCTAAAATTCGAGTTTACAATTAAAAGTTTCGAAGACCAAAAAACAAATGTACTGGCAGTAACCTCAATAACGACAAAAGAGGGTAAGATTTACCTTGTACCACAAGAACTACAGCCAATAAAAAACCATGGAAAATTAATGGAAACTGAGCAATGTAAAACGATAAAAAATACATTACAAAGGAGACATGAAAATTGAAGTTTATGGATAACTTTATCAGATGAACTAAAAAAGACTTACATGGATGACAATGACAATATACAATTCAAGAATTATTATTTGGAAGAAGTGATAAGTACAACAGGAATAACACAACCAATAATAAAAGAGGGTATATCTGAAGAAACACTGTCTAGAATCCTAGAAAAAATTGCTAATATAAATCCACAAGTACCAAAGCAGACTAATTTGAAAAAAATATCTGACAAATTTGTAATTGAGAAATTCACCGGAGAAAACTCAAATGTAACTCATTGGATGGCTACATTTGAAAAAGAATGTGATCGATTGGAAATACTTGAAGATGAAAGAAAAATTTAGATTTTTAGACTGTTTCTGGATAAATCGTGTTTGAATTGGTACAGCTCTATGCTAATAAGATATACTCTAACTTCTGAATGGAAACAATGGAAGGAAGATTTTTGTGACACTTATGAGAATAAAGGTTGGACACCAATAAGATATGCCATAGAATATAAATACAAAACAGGATCACTATTAGACTATGCAATAAGAAAGGAGAAAATATTGTTAGAAATGAACAACACAATAAACAAAAGTACTCTGATAGATCTGATTGCAGTAGGTCTACCAAGTTATATAACAAACAGAATTGATAGAAAGAAAATAAAGGAGACTAAAGATCTGTTCAATGAAGTGAAAAGCTTGGAACATTTAGTAAACAAAAAAGGTTTTGATAAAAA
This sequence comes from Phlogophora meticulosa, assembly GCA_905147745.2. NCBI lineage: Eukaryota > Metazoa > Arthropoda > Insecta > Lepidoptera > Noctuidae > Phlogophora > Phlogophora meticulosa. The sequence continues at coordinate 932,845 of CAJHWW020000001.1, read as the reverse complement.
GAAAATTACCAGCTCATTAGTAAAAACAAAAGAGTTTCAAGAACCTTGCAAGATTTGTAAAAAACATAATAAAGGTAATAGATATCATCCTGAAGACTCATGCTGGTTCAAAACAAATGAAGGTTATAAAGGAAAACCAAATATTATCAATTTTGTTAACAATTCAGAAGTAGAAACTGAATTAAATAATATGGACCAAAAAAACTAGTAGTACCACCATTAATCAAAGTCAAATTAACATTAAATAACACATTGGATACATATGGAATAGATGATTCAGGTTCAAACATCTCATTAGTTAATTCAAAATTACTAAAGTTAAGAGATGAAGAAATAAATAATGCACAGGCAGTGAAGTTAACTACGATTAATGGTGTGAAAAAAACAAATGGAATAGTAAAAATAAAAATAAAAATCTTTGAAATAGAAGAAGAAGTAAATGTGTTTTTAATTAACGAGGACAATTTCAACTACGACTTTTTAATTGGATTAGATATGATAAAACTATTTAAATTGATACAAAATGAAAAGCTACAAATAACACAAGGAATTAATATAAATGCAAAAAAGGAAGCAGAAAAAAAAAACAAACAAAAAACAATTACAAGTTTACAGTGAACTTTAACGAACATGTTGAGGAAAGAAATTTTAAAATTTTTATGAACCACCTCGAATATGAACAAAAAGCTGAAATAAATGAGCTAATTGAGAAGTACGCATCGATCTTTGCAAAAGACAAGTACGATGTTGGAACTGTTAGGGATTATGAAGCCAGAATTGATCTATTGGTCGATTAATATTGTAGTAAAAGACCCTACAGATGCAATATTGAGGACAAGAAGGAAATAGAGAGTCAAGTAACAAAGTTATTAGAGAAAAATCTAATTGAGGAATCATACAGCCCATTTGCTGCTCCGGTAACTTTGGCATACAAAAAGGAAGACAATAGAAAATCAAGGCTTTGTATAGACTTTCGCGATTTAAATAAACTTATTGTCCCGCAATCACAACCTTTTCCGTTAATTGAAGATCTGATGGTGAAAACAAGAAATTGCAAATATTTTTCTATCCTGGATTTAAATTCAGCATTTTGGTCGATACCATTACGAGTCGAAGACAGAAGAAAAACAGCCTTTGTGACACAAGACAGCCATTTTCAATGGACTTGTTTACCATTTGGACTAAAAACCTCACCGGCAATATTCCAAAGAATACTGAGTAATATTATAAGACGACATCAACTTACGGAATTCACAGTAAACTACATCGACGATATTTTGATTTTTTCAAAATCGTTTCAGGAACACATAACCCACTTAACAAAATTGTTAGAAGCAATAAAGAAGGAAGGCTTTAGACTGAAATTTTCTAAATGCACTTTCGCATCGGATTCGGTGAAATATTTAGGGCACATTATTCATAATAATACAGTACGCCCAATAAAAGATAATTTAATATCAATAAAAAACTTTCCCATACCTCAAAATCAGAAAAATGTGAGACAGTTTCTGGGAAAAATTAATTTTTATAATGAATACCTATATACCAAACATTGCGATAACATTGGATCCACTACACAACCTACTAAGGAAGAATCAAAAATTCATTTGGACAGAAGAATGTCAAAAATCCTTTGAGAAAATGAAACAATTACTATGTTCACAACCTATATTTGAGATATTTGACCCAGACTTACCAATACTAATCTACACAGATGCAAGTATACTAGGCGTTGGAGCAGTATTGAAACAGAGACAACAAAACACAAAAGAAAAACCAGTTGCATATTTTTCCAAGAAACTAAATGAAGTACAGAAAAGGAAAAAAGCTATTTATTTAGAATGCCTAGCAATAAAAGAGGCAGTTAAATACTGGCAACACTGGCTCATAGGTAAACGATTTACGGTTTATTCTGATCATAAACCATTAGAAAAAATGAACATTAAATCGAGAACGGATGAAGAACTCGGGGACTTGACATATTACCTTTCTCATGTTAGATACGCAGGTATGAAAATGAGACGCAAATGCAGGTTCAGTATGGAATGAATTATATTTCCAAAAATCGGTTCCTTATATACAAAATCTGTTACATATATTATTACATAGTGGGTACATATCAAAAGTTCCTTGACGCGCAATATTGTTAAATACCCTCATACTGTATTTAATCTGTGTGGATGAATATTCCGCTACAGTACACCCCCTCAAGCGAAGCGTACAACTGGTTTCACTATTCTTCCTGATCGCGTTGTTCTCTGTGTGTCATCCTTTTCTTGTTCGTTCATAGTGTAGGCAGGCTTCAGTCTGTCGATCGAGACGTTGGTTACTCTTCCTGGTAGTTGGAGCTTGTAGTATTTCTCACATCTTTCCAATACGGGATATGGGCCTTCATATGTCGGCTGCAGTGGTTTTTTCGTGCAATCTCCACGTAGGTAAACGTTATCGCAGGTACGTAGGTCGGAGTGTACAAACATGTTTTTGTTGCTATGCGATGTCTCGGCCGGTCGGTATGCGTTGATAGTGTGTCGCAGCTGTTCAACGAAATCGTGACTCATTGGGTTATTTCCTTGTGTTTCAACAAAAAAATCTCCAGGTAATCGCAGCGATGTTCCGTAGGTGTATTGTGCAGGACTAATCCCGGTGTCGTTGCGAGTGGCGGCGCGTAGTCCGAGTAGTACGGTTGGTAGCTCGTCAAACCACTTTCCGTTCTCACTAGCAGTGCAGCGCGCGGTAAGTGCGGCTTTGAGTGAGCGGTGCCAGCGTTCGATGATTCCATTTGATTGTGGGTGATATGCAGTCGTTCTCGTTCTGTTTATTCCCATTAGCTTCATTAATTCGGAGAAAAGCTTGCTCTCGAACTGACGACCTTGATCGCTTGTTATCGTGATAGGACAACCAAACCTTGTTATCCAGCCTTCATATATCGTTTTGACTATTGTTTCTGCAGTTATGTCGTGGAGAGGTAATGCTTCGGGCCATCGTGTGTACCGGTCGATAATAGTGAGCAGGTACTTGTGTCCATATTGTGATGGTGGTAGGGGCCCAACAATGTCAACATGGATGTGTTGGAATCGTTCCGATGGTGGGAATGTTGCGATTTGACTCGTTGTATGTCGACTGACTTTTGATTTTTGACAGGCTTCACAGGCTTTCGTTCATCGTCCCGCGTCAGCGTTCATAGACGGCCAGAAGTATTTTTCACTGAGTATTTTTCTTGTTGTGCGCATGCCGGGGTGACTAATGTTATGTACACTTTCGTACGCTGCTCGGCGAAATGTTTCTGGTAGGTACGGGCGAATATTTTGAGTTGATGTGTCGCATAGTAATTTGCAATTTGTGTTTGGTAGGATAATGTGCTTCAGTTTTAAGTTGCATTGCTTCATTAAATCACGTATGGTACTGTCTCTTTCTTGCGCTGTAGCTAGTTGCTCGTAGTCGATCGTTGTAGGACAGGTGTTGATACGTGATAATGAATCTGCGACTACGTTATCTTGCCCGCTAATATGACGAATGTCGTTTGTGAACTCGCTTATGTACATGAGTTGTCTGGCTCGGCGCGGTGTCTCGCTGTCTGTCGATGTTTTATTTATCGCGTAGGTTAGCGGCTTGTGGTCGGTGAATATTATGAGATGTCTTCCTTCAAACATTTTTCTGAAATGCTTCACGGCCATGTATATAGCTAATAGCTCTCTGTCGAATGTGCTATATTTGACTTGCGCGCTTGATAAAGATTTAGAGAAATATCCCAGTGGCTGCCATTTGTTATGTACATATTGTTGCAGTACAGCGCCGGCGCATTTATCAGACGCATCAGTCATCAATGCGATGGGTGCGTTGTGTGAGGAGTGAGCTAGTAATGCTGCATTTTGTAAGCCAGTCTTACATAACTCAAATGCCTTTTTGCCTTGGTCGTTCCATATTATCTTTGTTTTGTCTCGTTTCTTGCTATTGTGCAAATATGCATTTAGAGCTGCTTGTATTTCGGCTGCCCTTGAAATGCAATCTCTGTAGAAATTGACGGTACCAAGGAATCTTCTTAATTGTTCAATGGTTGTGGGTAGTGGAAAATTTGTGATTGCTTCTACTTTTTCTGCTGGAGGTTTGATGCCATCTTGTGAGACAGTGTGTCCAAGAAACTTGATCACTTTCTTGCCTAGTACACATTTCGACGGATTTATAGTGATACCGTATTCGTTCAGTCGTTGTAGGACGGTTCGCAAATGTTGTCTGTGTTCTTCTTCTGTACAGGAACTTATGATGATGTCGTCGACAAAAGGGTAGGCAAAATCGAGTCCGTGGAGTACTTCGTGAATAAAACGCTGGAAAGTCTGTCCAGCATTTTTTAAGCCTGGGCACATTCGAGGAAATTCAAATAGCCCGAATGGTGTGATGATGGCTGTTTTTTCTATGTGATCTTCCAGTACAGGCAATTGTTGGTATGCCCTATTCAGGTCAACTGTTGAGAATATCTGCTTCCCGTGCAGCTGGTAAGTGAAATCCTTCAAACGTGGTACAGGATATCGGTCTGACTTGGTTATGGCATTTAATCTCCGGTAGTCTCCACAAACGCGTAAGTCTCCGTTTGGTTTGGGTACCACGTGAAGTGGACTAGCCCAGGGGCTCTTGCTTGGTCGGCATAATCCCTGATCCATCATGGTTTGAAATTCTTTCTTTGCAGCTTCGTATCGGTGAGGTGGCAGTGGACGAGCTTTGCAGTATAATGGCGGCCCTGTTGTTTCGATGTGGTGCTTGACGTTGTGCTTCGGAGTATTTTTCATAGTGGATAGTCTTGTAATATCGGGGAATTTCGCCAATATGTCATGATATTTTTGTTCCAGGTCTATGGTTCTGATGGTTGGTGCTGTAGATTTGCAGATGGATGTTTTTACTGACAAGTTAGTTATCTTGTCGATTAAACATTTTCCAGAGAGGTCGACTAGTAGGTGGTGGTGCTTCAAAAAATCAGCGCCGATGATTGGCTTACTGACTGCTGCTACGACGAACTTCCATCTGAACGGTCGTCTCAGGTTGAAATCTAGGTCTAATGTTTTTTCACCGAAGGTAGCTATTTCTGTATTGTTTGCTGCATATAGTTTAAATGCGGTTGGCTTCAAGATTTCACAGCGTTTTCTAGGAATGACGGATATGTTTGCACCGGTGTCGATAAGAAAGCTTAGATTTGTCTTCTTGTCTTTCAGAAATAGACGGTGTGATTTTTCCCAGGCGCCAGATTCCGTCTCTTCTAACACCTGCTTTAGTTTCCCGAGCTTGAAGGTTGCTTATCTTCATAAGTACATGGTCTAGTACATTTCCGCGCTTGCCCGCCGAACTTACGATGAAAATAACAAACGGAATTGTCGTTGTACTCGGTCCTGTGATTTGAGTTCGACCGGCGGTTATCATGCGGCGATCGGTACGCACTGCGTGATCGATAACGCGCGCCTCCGCCTCGGGCGCCTCGCCAGTTGCGCCCGCGCTGCCTTCCGTAGCGGCTGTGGTCTGTTTTTAATTCCGATATTTCTTTCGCCAACATGTCAATCTTCGCGTGAAGTAATGCGTTTTCATGATTTGCAGCCACAGGTGGAGGTGAAGGTGTTGACGGTGACGAAGTGTTGTGTACTGCTGATATTTGGTGGTGGAGTTGTTCTAGCATTTTGTCGGCCATTATTGCTAACTCATTTAGTTCGGTTTTCTTGGCTATAGTTTCGCTCACAGCTAGAATGGCGCGTACAGATGGCGGCAGGTGCTTCGTCCATATAACACGCAGCGTGTTCTCAGCGATGTTGTTACCGGCTAAATTTTGCATGCGACGTAGCAGTTGTGAAGGCTTCAAATCTCCAAGTTCCACGTTGGACAGCAGCCGCTCGAGTTTAGTGTGGTCGCTCTCGTCGTAGGTTTGGATGAGCCTCATCTTCATGGTGGCGTATCTATTATTTTCTGCTGCATTTCTGGTATCGAACATGATGTCTTGAATTTCGTCTAGATCTTGTAGGTCAAGTTGGCGGATGAGCAGCTCTGATAGCTCCTTGTCGCTTAGTTTTCCAGCTGACACGATCGCTTCAAATTGCAGGAACCAAAGTTTGATTCTGTTTCTCCATAGAGGCGGGATCCGTTGGTTGTACGAGACGGCTGACAGTTCGTGCGAATCTTTTTGCGGTGATGATGTTTCGCCTGTAGTGTTCGGTTGCGGAGTACCTGGGCTCATTTTTGCTTCTATTAGTTTCTTTCGTCGGGGTCACCACTGTTAGATACGCAGGTATGAAAATGAGACGCAAATGCAGGTTGAGTATGGAATGAATTATATTTCCAAAAATCGGTTCCTTATATACAAAATCTGTTACATATATTATTACATAGTGGGTACATATCAAAAGTTCCTTGACGCGCAATATTGTTAAATACCCTCATACTGTATTTAATCTGTGTGGATGAATATTCCGCTACACTCAATATGACTTTGAGATAAAATATTCACCAGGAAAAAACAATATTGAAGCTGACTGCCTAAGCAGAAATCCTGTATTGGAAGCACATGAAAATGAAGATGAACAGTTGAAAGTGGTTAATTGGATAAAACTAGAGAATATAATTGTTGATCAAAAAAATAATGAAGACCTACAAAAACAAAAACAAAAATTTATATTAAAGAACAGCATATACTACAAGAAAATCAAGAAAAAAGAAAAAATTGTTTTATCAGAAGACTTCAGTATATGTTTCATCAAAGAAGTACATAAAGAATACTGTCACATTGGAATTGAACAAATGCAAAAGAAAATTACACCATACTACACTGCTAAGAATTTAAGACAGAATATAAGGAACATTTGTAGAAAATGTGAAGTTTGTATTATGAACAAATCCAGAGGCCAGGATAAATTAGGTCTGATGTCTCACCTAGGACCAGCCACACATCCTTTTCAAATAATGTCCATTGACACAATTGGTGGATTTGGGGGCTCCAGATCGACAAAGAAATACATGCACCTCTTAGTGGATCATTTCACTAGATATGCATACATTGTCAATTCAAAAACACAGAATTCAAATGACTTTATAAAACTTGTCAAAAATGTCACAGAAAATAATACAATTGGTATGATCTTAACAGATCAATACCCAGGAATAAATTCAAAAGAATTCAAACTATTCTTAGAGAAAAAAAATATTCCAATTATTTTCACAGCAGTAAATTCACCTTTTTCAAATGGAATAAATGAAAGATTAAACCAAACCCTGGTCAATAAAATAAGATGCAAAGTAAATGAAGAAAATAAAAAAACAGCATGGACAACGATAGCACAAAAATGTGTGGAAAAGTACAATGAAACAGAGCACACAGTCACAGGCTTTGCACCTGTGTACTTGTTACAAGGAAAAAATATAACCTTTGTTCCAAATGAACTAAAAGAAAAAAAAAAGAAAAAGTGATTTGCTGAGAGATAGACAACTGGCTCTGGAAAACAGTATAAAATCACACAACTACAATAAAAAACTATCAGATAGAAATAGAAAACATTATGAGTTCAATGTAGGAGACATGGTATTCGCGGAAAATGGCAATAGATTAAACAGAAGAAAACTAGATGAGTTGAAGATTGGACCTTATGAAATAACAGAGAAACTGTCAGACTCAATATATAGAATTAATACAGGACATAGAAAATCGGAATCAAATCTCTTCCACATCACCAAACTACTCCCAGCTCCTGTATTTGAAGATAAATGTTAATGAAATATTGTGATACAATATTCTCCCCGAAGAGGGGAGGTGTAATGAAAGGATTACCTACTTACATACCTATCATTTCATTGATTTGAATTTACCCGCGCTCATTCACGCGCGAGTGATTGTTAGAATGACAGATAGGAATGAATGACTGACAGCAAGATAGATGTCAGTGTGTTGACTTGTTGTGCACGCCGCACGGTGATATTTAGAGGTTAGAAACTATTGTGTTATAAAAAATACTTGGAAGATAAATAGGAGACGATATTCGTGAAATTATAAGCTTTGAATGTTGTTTCTTTATTTACAGGTAAAGTAATATTTTGTGAATATGTAGGTACCTATTTACTTTAAAACAACTACCTATTTGTAATACTTACAATAAAAACTTTATTTACAGAAACGCAATTGAGTTTATTTACGGACGTCGGTTACCCTATAAGATATCTTATATTTGTTTGGGAAGTGATAATTTGGCAATTTCTTTTCGGTAAAACAAGGGAGACCCGTGATATTTACTGTCTAATAAAATAGGATGTTTGGTATCGTAACTGTAGTTAGTGTTACGTAACCTACCACCTACACGAATGACACCTTGATCATCTAAAAATGGAGATAAAGAAATTAACCGATTATTTTTAGATAACAACCTTTTTAAACGAAGTGTTTTGTATTCGTCGGGAAACATTTCCATTTGACAGTAACGTAGCATGACTGTAAATGCTTGTTGCAACTCATCGCATGATAGATTGCCACTCAACCTGTTATTAGGATTTTTTAAGTTAAAAATAAATAAGTATATAGGCAACGATGCGTTTTAATTTATTTATATTAGATTTTTTATTTATTAAATGAACAATTACAGACTGAATTGTTTGGTGATTATAGACTAGATGAACTTTGAATTCAGGAATGTTATTATTTGACCCTATGTTTTGCATAACTGGCCAACATTTTTCATCTAATTTTAAAAACTCTGGGTCTGACCACCAGAGTGCGCTAGTGCCGATTTGTTGCGACTCGGCGTTATAAAAACAACTAAAAATGCTGTCCAAACACCCTAAATCTTGCGACACATTTTTTGTGATGCCGCCTCTAATCAAGAACAATACAGTTATATTTGGAAAAAACTCGGACCGCCCCAGTGAGGAGGTGCAAGAGGTCATTTATGTGAAAGGCGGACAGAGACGTAAAACACTAGAATGCACTTACATAAAAATAGCTGGAGTATCTCCAGTAAACTCCGTCATATTGAGCAAACCAGCATGGATGTGGGGAGCCGAGATGGGAGCAAACGATAAGAATGTGGTCATCGGCAACGAAGCAGTATGGACAAACTACTGCGCTAAGGATTCGGATGCTACACGCAAGCGTTTATTAGGGACAGACTAAGTGCGTCTTGGATTACAGAGAGGGGATACTGCTGAAGGGGCACTTGATATTATAACAGCACTTCTTGAAAAGTATGGTCAAGGTGGTCCTGCCGCTGAGGGAGATAGTAGTTATTTCCATCACAACTCTTTCTTAATAGCGGACCCCACAAGTGCTTGGATTCTGGAGACCAGTGGCAAATTATGGGCTGCTGAAAAAGTGGAATCTGGTTACAGAAATATATCAAATTGCCTTTCTATAACCACATAAATTGATAAACATTCTGTAGACTTGCAACAAAAGGTTAAGGATCTGTACTTTTGGAATGGAGAGGAGGAATTAGACTTTGCAGGATGCTTGTCAGCTGGTGGTGATGATGGTAGGCAAAGTGAAGGTAAAAGGATGATTCAAGTGAAATTAGATTTAACACCACCGTTTTCTGTACAAGACATGATGTTCATTTTACGTGACAAGAAAGCACTATTTGCAGAGGTATTGGTGACGAATACCCTACTCAGGGGAGTCAGGTGTCATGTCTCTCAGCTACAAATGTAAATGTGCACTGGTTCACATGTACCCCGGACCCATGCGTTTCGTTCTACAAACCTTTTGTTTTCAGCCCTAATCCCGTACTTCCTACTGAAATAATTAGCCCTAGAAAGAAAGGACTTAAGTGGGAACATCAACTTTATAAGATGCATGTAGACCGTATAAAAGCAGGGAAGCATGGGTGTTAACGCACAGGACGGCGAGGTGCGGGGCGCACTCACCTCTTCCCCCACCAACCCGACGAAGATTATAAAAGGACTGGCGATGGCGCCGCGGTCATTCGAGAGCAGGATTAGCTCGTGGCAACAGCGACACCTACAACAAGAAGAAAACTAATAAAAGTGCGGGTATTAGTGAAAAGTTTGTCGGTCGCGAAATCCGTTCCATACTCCGTGTTACTAGTTCCATAAGTAACCTAAAGTCTAGTAACCATAAATTTGACTTGTTTCAGACAAATTCAAGCACATAAGCTTACAAAGAAATAGGCAAATGACATGAAATTTAACAAAAAAAAGTACTAGTTGGTGAACAAGTTATTGTTAAAACGTTCACTTGCCAAACATAGGTTTTCGTAATAATTATTTGTAAAGAGATTTTTTGGAAAGTAATAATTTGGCAAATGAAATTATGCGAAAATTTGTTTGGGAAGTGATAATTTGGCAATTTCTTTTCGGTAAAACAAGGGAGACCCGTGATATTTACTGTCTCATAAAATAGGATGTTTGGTATCGTAACTGTAGTTAGTGTTACGTAACCTACCACCTACACGAATGACACCTTGATCATCTAAAAATGGAGATAAAGAAATTAACCGATTATTTTTAGATAACAACCTTTTTAAACGAAGTGTTTTGTATTCGTCGGGATTTTTTTTTTTTTTTTTGAAACGTTGCCCCACACTAGGAATTTCTCCTGTATTGTGGGTGCGTATACAAACATTTAAATTAACATACACAAACAGCCAGACCCGGAACAACTACCTGCAGGTCATACAAATATTTGTTCCGTGCGGGGATCGAACCCACAACACGCGGCGCAGCAGCCGATGGCTCAACCACTGCGCCAACCGTGTCGTCCGCCGTTGCCGTCATTTCCATTTGACAGTAACGTAGCATGACTGTAAATGCTTGTTGCAACTCATCGCATGATAGATTGCCACTCAACCTGTTATAAGGATTTTTGAAGTTAAAAATAAATAAGTATATAGGCAACGATGCGTTTTAATTTATTTATATTAGATTTTTTATTTATTAAATGAACAATTACAGACTGAATTGTTTGGTGATTATAGACTAGATGAACTTTGAATTCAGGAATGTTATTATTTGACCCTATGTTTTGCATAACTGGCCAACATTTTTCATCTAATTTTAAAAACTCTGGGTCTGACCACCAGAGTGCGCTAGTGCCGATTTGTTGCGACTCGGCGTTATAAAAACAACTAAAAATGCTGTCCAAACACCCTAAATCTTGCGACACATTTGTTGTGATGCCGCCTCTAATCAAGAACAATACAGTTATATTTGGAAAAAACTCGGACCGCCCCAGTGAGGAGGTGCAAGAGGTCATTTATGTGAAAGGCGGACAGAGACGTAAAACACTAGAATGCACTTACATAAAAATAGCTGGAGTATCTCCAGTAAACTCCGTCATATTGAGCAAACCAGCATGGATGTGGGGAGCCGAGATGGGAGCAAACGATAAGAATGTGGTCATCGGCAACGAAGCAGTATGGACAAACTACTGCGCTAAGGATGCGGATGCTACACGCAAGCGTTTATTAGGGACAGACTAAGTGCGTCTTGGATTAGAGAGAGGGGATACTGCTGAAGGGGCACTTGATATTATAACAGCACTTCTTGAAAAGTATGGTCAAGGTGGTCCTGCCGCTGAGGGAGATAGTAGTTATTTCCATCACAACTCTTTCTTAATAGCGGACCCCACAAGTGCTTGGATTCTGGAGACCAGTGGCAAATTATGGGCTGCTGAAAAAGTGGAATCTGGTTACAGAAATATATCAAATTGCCTTTAGCAACTCATCGCATGATGTTAAAAATAAATAAGTATATAGGCAACGATGCGTTTTAATTTATTTATATTAGATTTTTTATTTATTAAATGAACAATTACAGACTGAATTGTTTGGTGATTATAGACTAGATGAACTTTGAATTCAGGAATGTTATTATTTGACCCTATGTTTTGCATAACTGGCCAACATTTTTCATCTAATTTTAAAAACTCTGGGTCTGACCACCAGAGTGCGCTAGTGCCGATTTGTTGCGACTCGGCGTTATAAAAACAACTAAAAATGCTGTCCAAACTCCCTAAATCTTGCGACACATTTGTTGTGATGCCGCCTCTAATCAAGAACAATACAGTTATATTTGGAAAAAACTCGGACCGCCCCAGTGAGGAGGTGCAAGAGGTCATTTATGTGAAAGGCGGACAGAGACGTAAAACACTAGAATGCACTTACATAAAAATAGCTGGAGTATCTCCAGTAAACTCCGTCATATTGAGCAAACCAGCATGGATGTGGGGAGCCGAGATGGGAGCAAACGATAAGAATGTGGTCATCGGCAACGAAGCAGTATGGACAAACTACTGCGCTAAGGATGCGGATGCTACACGCAAGCGTTTATTAGGGCCAGACTTAGTGCGTCTTGGATTAGAGAGAGGGGATACTGCTGAAGGGGCACTTGATATTATAACAGCACTTCTTGAAAAGTATGGTCAAGGTGGTCCTGCCGCTGAGGGAGATAGTAGTTATTTCCATCGCAACTCTTTCTTAATAGCGGACCCCACAAGTGCTTGGATTCTGGAGACCAGTGGCAAATTATGGGCTGCTGAAAAAGTGGAATCTGGTTACAGAAATATATCAAATTGCCTTTCTATAACCACATAAATTGATAAACATTCTGTAGACTTGCAACAAAAGGTTAAGGATCTGTACTTTTGGAATGGAGAGGAGGAATTAGACTTTGCAGGATGCTTGTCAGCTGGTGGTGATGATGGTAGGCAAAGTGAAGGTAAAAGGATGATTCAAGTGAAATTAGATTTAACACCACCGTTTTCTGTACAAGACATGATGTTCATTTTACGTGACAAGAAAGCACTATTTGCAGAGGTATTGGTGACGAATACCCTACTCAGGGGAGTCAGGTGTCATGTCTCTCAGCTACAAATGTAAATGTGCACTGGTTCACATGTACCCCGGACCAATGCGTTTCGTTCTACAAACCTTTTGTTTTCAGCCCTAATCCCGTACTTCCTACTGAAATAATTAGCCCTAGAAAGAAAGGACTTAAGTGGGAACATCAACTTTATAAGATGCATGTAGACCGTATAAAAGCAGGGAAGCATGGGTGTTAACGCACAGGACGGCGAGGTGCGGGGCGAACTCACCTCTTCCCCCACCAACCCGACGAAGATTATAAAAGGACTGGCGATGGCGCCGCGGTCATTCGAGAAATCTTTTTGCCTGGCTGGAGGCCTTAATTTTAATTAAGCCCCCCACAGGAAAGTTCGGTTGAGCAGTAAATATCCCTAAAGGATAAACTGCGAGATGCCCATTCCAACAAAACAAAACAAAAGGTCATTCGAGAGCAGGATTAGCTCGTGGCAACAGCGACACCTACAACAAGAAGAAAACTAATAAAAGTGCGGGTATTAGTGAAAAGTTTGTCGGTCGCGAAATCCGTTCCATACTCCGTGTTACTAGTTCCATAAGTAACCTAAAGTCTAGTAACCATAAATTTGACTTGTTTCAGACAAATTCAAGCACATAAGCTTACAAAGAAATAGGCAAATGACATGAAATTTAACAAAAAAAAGTACTAGTTGGTGAACAAGTTATTGTTAAAACGTTCACTTGCCAAACATAGGTTTTCGTAATAATTATTTGTAAAGAGATTTTTTGGTAAGTAATAATTTGGCAAATGAAATTATGCGAAAATTTGTTTGGGAAGTGATAATTTGGCAATTTCTTTTCGGTAAAACAAGGGAGACCCGTGATATTTACTGTCTCATAAAATAGGATGTTTGGTATCGTAACTGTAGTTAGTGTTACGTAACCTACCACCTACACGAATGACACCTTGATCATCTAAAAATGGAGATAAAGAAATTAACCAATTATTTTTAGATAACAACCTTTTTAAACGAAGTGTTTTGTATTCGTCGGGATTTTTTTTTTTTTTTTGAAACGTTGCCCCACACTAGGAATTTCTCCTGTATTGTGGGTGCGTATACAAACATTTAAATTAACATACACAAACAGCCAGACCCGGAACAACTACCTGCAGGTCATACAAATATTTGTTCCGTGCGGGGATCGAACCCACAACACGCGGCGCAGCAGCCGATGGCTCAACCACTGCGCCAACCGTGTCGTCCGCCGTTGCCGTCATTTCCATTTGACAGTAACGTAGCATGACTGTAAATGCTTGTTGCAACTCATCGCATGATAGATTGCCACTCAACCTGTTATTAGGATTTTTTAAGTTAAAAATAAATAAGTATAAAGGCAACGATGCGTTTTAATTTATTTATATTAGATTTTTTATTTATTAAATGAACAATTACAGACTGAATTGTTTGGTGATTATAGACTAGATGAACTTTGAATTCAGGAATGTTATTATTTGACCCCATGTTTTGCATAACTGGCCAACATTTTTCATCTAATTTTAAAAACTCTGGGTCTGACCACCAGAGTGCGCTAGTGCCGATTTGTTGCGACTCGGCGTTATAAAAACAACTAAAAATGCTGTCCAAACACCCTAAATCTTGCGACACATTTTTTGTGATGCCGCCTCTAATCAAGAACAATACAGTTATATTTGGAAAAAACTCGGACCGCCCCAGTGAGGAGGTGCAAGAGGTCATTTATGTGAAAGGCGGACAGAGACGTAAAACACTAGAATGCACTTACATAAAAATAGCTGGACTATCTCCAGTAAACTCCATCATATTGAGCAAACCAGCATGGATGTGGGGAGCCGAGATGGGAGCAAACGATAAGAATGTGGTCATCGGCAACGAAGCAGTATGGACAAACTACTGCGCTAAGGATGCGGATGCTACACGCAAGCGTTTATTAGGGACAGACTTAGTGCGTCTTGGATTAGAGAGAGGGGATACTGCTGAAGGGGCACTTGATATTATAACAGCACTTCTTGAAAAGTATGGTCAAGGTGGTCCTGCCGCTGAGGGAGATAGTAGTTATTTCCATCACAACTCTTTCTTAATAGCGGACCCCACAAGTGCTTGGATTCTGGAGACCAGTGGCAAATTATGGGCTGCTGAAAATGTGGAATCTGGTTCCAGAAATATATCAAATTGCCTTTCTATAACCACATAAATTGATAAACATTCAGTAGACTTGCAACAAAAGGTTAAGGATCTGTACTTTTGGAATGGAGAGGAGGAATTAGACTTTGCAGGATGCTTGTCAGCTGGTGGTGATGATGGTAGGCAAAGTGAAGGTAAAAGGATGATTCAAGTGAAATTAGATTTAACACCACCGTTTTCTGTACAAGACATGATGTTCATTTTACGTGACAAGAAAGCACTATTTGCAGAGGTATTGGTGACGAATACCCTACTCAGGGGAGTCAGGTGTCATGTCTCTCAGCTACAAATGTAAATGTGCACTGGTTCACATGTACCCCGGACCCATGCGTTTCGTTCTACAAACCTTTTGTTTTCAGCCCTAATCCCGTACTTCCTACTGAAATAATTAGCCCTAGAAAGAAAGGACTTAAGTGGGAACATCAACTTTATAAGATGCATGTAGACCGTATAAAAGCAGGGAAGCATGGGTGTTAACGCACAGGACGGCGAGGTGCGGGGCGCACTCACCTCTTCCCCCACCAACCCGACGAAGATTATAAAAGGACTGGCGATGGCGCCGCGGTCATTCGAGAAATCTTTTTGCCTGGCTGGAGGCCTTAATTTTAATTAAGCCCCCCACAGGAAAGTTCGGTTGAGCAGTAAATATCCCTAAAGGATAAACTGCGAGATGCCCATTCCAACAAAACAAAACAAAAGGTCATTCGAGAGCAGGATTAGCTCGTGGCAACAGCGACACCTACAACAAGAAGAAAACTAATAAAAGTGCGGGTATTAGTGAAAAGTTTGTCGGTCGCGAAATCCGTTCCATACTCCGTGTTACTAGTTCCATAAGTAACCTAAAGTCTAGTAACCATAAATTTGACTTGTTTCAGACAAATTCAAGCACATAAGCTTGCAAAGAAATAGGCAAATAACATGAAATTTAACAAAAAAAAGTACTAGTTGGTGAACAAGTTATTGTTAAAACGTTCACTTGCCAAACATAGGTTTTCGTAATAATTATTTGTAAAGAGATTTTTTGGTAAGTAATAATTTGGCAAATGAAATTATGCGAAAATTTGTGTAATGAAAGGATTACCTACTTACATACCTATCATTTCATTGATTTGAATTTACCCGCGCTCATTCACGCGTGACTGATTGTTAGAATGACAGATAGGAATGAATGACTGACAGCAAGATAGATGTCAGTGTGTTGACTTGTTGTGCACGCCGCACGGTGATATTTAGAGGTTAGAAACTATTGTGTTATAAAAAATACTTGGAAGATAAATAGGAGACGATTTTCGTGAAATTATAAGCTTTGAAAGTTGTTTCTTTATTTACAGGTAAAGTAATATTTTGTGAATATGTAGGTACCTATTTACTTTAAAACAACTACCTATTTGTAATACTTACAATAAAAACTTTATTTACAGAAACGCAATTGATATATTCTATAAAGAAAAGAGAAAGAGAGATATCTTATAAAACAACATTCTCTGCAAAGGACATTTTACAGAAATGGATAAGCTAAAATTCGAGTTTACAATTAAAAGTTTCGAAGACCAAAAAACAAATGTACTGGCAGTAACCTCAATAACGACAAAAGAGGGTAAGATTTACCTTGTACCACAAGAACTACAGCCAATAAAAAACCATGGAAAATTAATGGAAACTGAGCAATGTAAAACGATAAAAAATACATTACAAAGGAGACATGAAAATTGAAGTTTATGGATAACTTTATCAGATGAACTAAAAAAGACTTACATGGATGACAATGACAATATACAATTCAAGAATTATTATTTGGAAGAAGTGATAAGTACAACAGGAATAACACAACCAATAATAAAAGAGGGTATATCTGAAGAAACACTGTCTAGAATCCTAGAAAAAATTGCTAATATAAATCCACAAGTACCAAAGCAGACTAATTTGAAAAAAATATCTGACAAATTTGTAATTGAGAAATTCACCGGAGAAAACTCAAATGTAACTCATTGGATGGCTACATTTGAAAAAGAATGTGATCGATTGGAAATACTTGAAGATGAAAGAAAAATTTAGATTTTTAGACTGTTTCTGGATAAATCGTGTTTGAATTGGTACAGCTCTATGCTAATAAGATATACTCTAACTTCTGAATGGAAACAATGGAAGGAAGATTTTTGTGACACTTATGAGAATAAAGGTTGGACACCAATAAGATATGCCATAGAATATAAATACAAAACAGGATCACTATTAGACTATGCAATAAGAAAGGAGAAAATATTGTTAGAAATGAACAACACAATAAACAAAAGTACTCTGATAGATCTGATTGCAGTAGGTCTACCAAGTTATATAACAAACAGAATTGATAGAAAGAAAATAAAGGAGACTAAAGATCTGTTCAATGAAGTGAAAAGCTTGGAACATTTAGTAAACAAAAAAGGTTTTGATAAAAAGAAAATTACCAGCTCATTAGTAAAAACAAAAGAGTTTCAAGAACCTTGCAAGATTTGTAAAAAACATAATAAAGGTAATAGATATCATCCTGAAGACTCATGCTGGTTCAAAACAAATGAAGGTTATAAAGAAAAACCAAATATTATCAATTTTGTTAACAATTCAGAAGTAGAAACTGAATTAAATAATATGGACCAAAAAAACTAGTAGTACCACCATTAATCAAAGTCAAATTAACATTAAATAACACATTGGATACATATGGAATAGATGATTCAGGTTCAAACATCTCATTAGTTAATTCAAAATTACTAAAGTTAAGAGATGAAGAAATAAATAATGCACAGGCAGTGAAGTTAACTACGATTAATGGTGTGAAAAAAACAAATGGAATAGTAAAAATAAAAATAAAAATCTTTGAAATAGAAGAAGAAGTAAATGTGTTTTTAATTAACGAGGACAATTTCAACTACGACTTTTTAATTGGATTAGATATGATAAAACTATTTAAATTGATACAAAATGAAAAGCTACAAATAACACAAGGAATTAATATAAATGCAAAAAAGGAAGCAGAAAAAAAAAACAAACAAAAAACAATTACAAGTTTACAGTGAACTTTAACGAACATGTTGAGGAAAGAAATTTTAAAATTTTTATGAACCACCTCGAATATGAACAAAAAGCTGAAATAAATGAGCTAATTGAGAAGTACGCATCGATCTTTGCAAAAGACAAGTACGATGTTGGAACTGTTAGGGATTATGAAGCCAGAATTGATCTATTGGTCGATTAATATTGTAGTAAAAGACCCTACAGATGCAATATTGAGGACAAGAAGGAAATAGAGAGTCAAGTAACAAAGTTATTAGAGAAAAATCTAATTGAGGAATCATACAGCCCATTTGCTGCTCCGGTAACTTTGGCATACAAAAAGGAAGACAATAGAAAATCAAGGCTTTGTATAGACTTTCGCGATTTAAATAAACTTATTGTCCCGCAATCACAACCTTTTCCGTTAATTGAAGATCTGATGGTGAAAACAAGAAATTGCAAATATTTTTCTATCCTGGATTTAAATTCAGCATTTTGGTCGATACCATTACGAGTCGAAGACAGAAGAAAAACAGCCTTTGTGACACAAGACAGCCATTTTCAATGGACTTGTTTACCATTTGGACTAAAAACCTCACCGGCAATATTCCAAAGAATACTGAGTAATATTATAAGACGACATCAACTTACGGAATTCACAGTAAACTACATCGACGATATTTTGATTTTTTCAAAATCGTTTCAGGAACACATAACCCACTTAACAAAATTGTTAGAAGCAATAAAGAAGGAAGGCTTTAGACTGAAATTTTCTAAATGCACTTTCGCATCGGATTCGGTGAAATATTTAGGGCACATTATTCATAATAATACAGTACGCCCAATAAAAGATAATTTAATATCAATAAAAAACTTTCCCATACCTCAAAATCAGAAAAATGTGAGACAGTTTCTGGGAAAAATTAATTTTTATAATGAATACCTATATACCAAACATTGCGATAACATTGGATCCACTACACAACCTACTAAGGAAGAATCAAAAATTCATTTGGACAGAAGAATGTCAAAAATCCTTTGAGAAAATGAAACAATTACTATGTTCACAACCTATATTTGAGATATTTGACCCAGACTTACCAATACTAATCTACACAGATGCAAGTATACTAGGCGTTGGAGCAGTATTGAAACAGAGACAACAAAACACAAAAGAAAAACCAGTTGCATATTTTTCCAAGAAACTAAATGAAGTACAGAAAAGGAAAAAAGCTATTTATTTAGAATGCCTAGCAATAAAAGAGGCAGTTAAATACTGGCAACACTGGCTCATAGGTAAACGATTTACGGTTTATTCTGATCATAAACCATTAGAAAAAATGAACATTAAATCGAGAACGGATGAAGAACTCGGGGACTTGACATATTACCTTTCTCATGTTAGATACGCAGGTATGAAAATGAGACGCAAATGCAGGTTCAGTATGGAATGAATTATATTTCCAAAAATCGGTTCCTTATATACAAAATCTGTTACATATATTATTACATAGTGGGTACATATCAAAAGTTCCTTGACGCGCAATATTGTTAAATACCCTCATACTGTATTTAATCTGTGTGGATGAATATTCCGCTACAGTACACCCCCTCAAGCGAAGCGTACAACTGGTTTCACTATTCTTCCTGATCGCGTTGTTCTCTGTGTGTCATCCTTTTCTTGTTCGTTCATAGTGTAGGCAGGCTTCAGTCTGTCGATCGAGACGTTGGTTACTCTTCCTGGTAGTTGGAGCTTGTAGTATTTCTCACATCTTTCCAATACGGGATATGGGCCTTCATATGTCGGCTGCAGTGGTTTTTTCGTGCAATCTCCACGTAGGTAAACGTTATCGCAGGTACGTAGGTCGGAGTGTACAAACATGTTTTTGTTGCTATGCGATGTCTCGGCCGGTCGGTATGCGTTGATAGTGTGTCGCAGCTGTTCAACGAAATCGTGACTCATTGGGTTATTTCCTTGTGTTTCAACAAAAAAATCTCCAGGTAATCGCAGCGATGTTCCGTAGGTGTATTGTGCAGGACTAATCCCGGTGTCGTTGCGAGTGGCGGCGCGTAGTCCGAGTAGTACGGTTGGTAGCTCGTCAAACCACTTTCCGTTCTCACTAGCAGTGCAGCGCGCGGTAAGTGCGGCTTTGAGTGAGCGGTGCCAGCGTTCGATGATTCCATTTGATTGTGGGTGATATGCAGTCGTTCTCGTTCTGTTTATTCCCATTAGCTTCATTAATTCGGAGAAAAGCTTGCTCTCGAACTGACGACCTTGATCGCTTGTTATCGTGATAGGACAACCAAACCTTGTTATCCAGCCTTCATATATCGTTTTGACTATTGTTTCTGCAGTTATGTCGTGGAGAGGTAATGCTTCGGGCCATCGTGTGTACCGGTCGATAATAGTGAGCAGGTACTTGTGTCCATATTGTGATGGTGGTAGGGGCCCAACAATGTCAACATGGATGTGTTGGAATCGTTCCGATGGTGGGAATGTTGCGATTTGACTCGTTGTATGTCGACTGACTTTTGATTTTTGACAGGCTTCACAGGCTTTCGTTCATCGTCCCGCGTCAGCGTTCATAGACGGCCAGAAGTATTTTTCACTGAGTATTTTTCTTGTTGTGCGCATGCCGGGGTGACTAATGTTATGTACACTTTCGTACGCTGCTCGGCGAAATGTTTCTGGTAGGTACGGGCGAATATTTTGAGTTGATGTGTCGCATAGTAATTTGCAATTTGTGTTTGGTAGGATAATGTGCTTCAGTTTTAAGTTGCATTGCTTCATTAAATCACGTATGGTACTGTCTCTTTCTTGCGCTGTAGCTAGTTGCTCGTAGTCGATCGTTGTAGGACAGGTGTTGATACGTGATAATGAATCTGCGACTACGTTATCTTGCCCGCTAATATGACGAATGTCGTTTGTGAACTCGCTTATGTACATGAGTTGTCTGGCTCGGCGCGGTGTCTCGCTGTCTGTCGATGTTTTATTTATCGCGTAGGTTAGCGGCTTGTGGTCGGTGAATATTATGAGATGTCTTCCTTCAAACATTTTTCTGAAATGCTTCACGGCCATGTATATAGCTAATAGCTCTCTGTCGAATGTGCTATATTTGACTTGCGCGCTTGATAAAGATTTAGAGAAATATCCCAGTGGCTGCCATTTGTTATGTACATATTGTTGCAGTACAGCGCCGGCGCATTTATCAGACGCATCAGTCATCAATGCGATGGGTGCGTTGTGTGAGGAGTGAGCTAGTAATGCTGCATTTTGTAAGCCAGTCTTACATAACTCAAATGCCTTTTTGCCTTGGTCGTTCCATATTATCTTTGTTTTGTCTCGTTTCTTGCTATTGTGCAAATATGCATTTAGAGCTGCTTGTATTTCGGCTGCCCTTGAAATGCAATCTCTGTAGAAATTGACGGTACCAAGGAATCTTCTTAATTGTTCAATGGTTGTGGGTAGTGGAAAATTTGTGATTGCTTCTACTTTTTCTGCTGGAGGTTTGATGCCATCTTGTGAGACAGTGTGTCCAAGAAACTTGATCACTTTCTTGCCTAGTACACATTTCGACGGATTTATAGTGATACCGTATTCGTTCAGTCGTTGTAGGACGGTTCGCAAATGTTGTCTGTGTTCTTCTTCTGTACAGGAACTTATGATGATGTCGTCGACAAAAGGGTAGGCAAAATCGAGTCCGTGGAGTACTTCGTGAATAAAACGCTGGAAAGTCTGTCCAGCATTTTTTAAGCCTGGGCACATTCGAGGAAATTCAAATAGCCCGAATGGTGTGATGATGGCTGTTTTTTCTATGTGATCTTCCAGTACAGGCAATTGTTGGTATGCCCTATTCAGGTCAACTGTTGAGAATATCTGCTTCCCGTGCAGCTGGTAAGTGAAATCCTTCAAACGTGGTACAGGATATCGGTCTGGCTTGGTTATGGCATTTAATCTCCGGTAGTCTCCACAAACGCGTAAGTCTCCGTTTGGTTTGGGTACCACGTGAAGTGGACTAGCCCAGGGGCTCTTGCTTGGTCGGCATAATCCCTGATCCATCATGGTTTGAAATTCTTTCTTTGCAGCTTCGTATCGGTGAGGTGGCAGTGGACGAGCTTTGCAGTATAATGGCGGCCCTGTTGTTTCGATGTGGTGCTTGACGTTGTGCTTCGGAGTATTTTTCATAGTGGATAGTCTTGTAATATCGGGGAATTTCGCCAATATGTCATGATATTTTTGTTCCAGGTCTATGGTTCTGATGGTTGGTGCTGTAGATTTGCAGATGGATGTTTTTACTGACAAGTTAGTTATCTTGTCGATTAAACATTTTCCAGAGAGGTCGACTAGTAGGTGGTGGTGCTTCAAAAAATCAGCGCCGATGATTGGCTTACTGACTGCTGCTACGACGAACTTCCATCTGAACGGTCGTCTCAGGTTGAAATCTAGGTCTAATGTTTTTTCACCGAAGGTAGCTATTTCTGTATTGTTTGCTGCATATAGTTTAAATGCGGTTGGCTTCAAGATTTCACAGCGTTTTCTAGGAATGACGGATATGTTTGCACCGGTGTCGATAAGAAAGCTTAGATTTGTCTTCTTGTCTTTCAGAAATAGACGGTGTGATTTTTCCCAGGCGCCAGATTCCGTCTCTTCTAACACCTGCTTTAGTTTCCCGAGCTTGAAGGTTGCTTATCTTCATAAGTACATGGTCTAGTACATTTCCGCGCTTGCCCGCCGAACTTACGATGAAAATAACAAACGGAATTGTCGTTGTACTCGGTCCTGTGATTTGAGTTCGACCGGCGGTTATCATGCGGCGATCGGTACGCACTGCGTGATCGATAACGCGCGCCTCCGCCTCGGGCGCCTCGCCAGTTGCGCCCGCGCTGCCTTCCGTAGCGGCTGTGGTCTGTTTTTAATTCCGATATTTCTTTCGCCAACATGTCAATCTTCGCGTGAAGTAATGCGTTTTCATGATTTGCAGCCACAGGTGGAGGTGAAGGTGTTGACGGTGACGAAGTGTTGTGTACTGCTGATATTTGGTGGTGGAGTTGTTCTAGCATTTTGTCGGCCATTATTGCTAACTCATTTAGTTCGGTTTTCTTGGCTATAGTTTCGCTCACAGCTAGAATGGCGCGTACAGATGGCGGCAGGTGCTTCGTCCATATAACACGCAGCGTGTTCTCAGCGATGTTGTTACCGGCTAAATTTTGCATGCGACGTAGCAGTTGTGAAGGCTTCAAATCTCCAAGTTCCACGTTGGACAGCAGCCGCTCGAGTTTAGTGTGGTCGCTCTCGTCGTAGGTTTGGATGAGCCTCATCTTCATGGTGGCGTATCTATTATTTTCTGCTGCATTTCTGGTATCGAACATGATGTCTTGAATTTCGTCTAGATCTTGTAGGTCAAGTTGGCGGATGAGCAGCTCTGATAGCTCCTTGTCGCTTAGTTTTCCAGCTGACACGATCGCTTCAAATTGCAGGAACCAAAGTTTGATTCTGTTTCTCCATAGAGGCGGGATCCGTTGGTTGTACGAGACGGCTGACAGTTCGTGCGAATCTTTTTGCGGTGATGATGTTTCGCCTGTAGTGTTCGGTTGCGGAGTACCTGGGCTCATTTTTGCTTCTATTAGTTTCTTTCGTCGGGGTCACCACTGTTAGATACGCAGGTATGAAAATGAGACGCAAATGCAGGTTGAGTATGGAATGAATTATATTTCCAAAAATCGGTTCCTTATATACAAAATCTGTTACATATATTATTACATAGTGGGTACATATCAAAAGTTCCTTGACGCGCAATATTGTTAAATACCCTCATACTGTATTTAATCTGTGTGGATGAATATTCCGCTACACTCAATATGACTTTGAGATAAAATATTCACCAGGAAAAAACAATATTGAAGCTGACTGCCTAAGCAGAAATCCTGTATTGGAAGCACATGAAAATGAAGATGAACAGTTGAAAGTGGTTAATTGGATAAAACTAGAGAATATAATTGTTGATCAAAAAAATAATGAAGACCTACAAAAACAAAAACAAAAATTTATATTAAAGAACAGCATATACTACAAGAAAATCAAGAAAAAAGAAAAAATTGTTTTATCAGAAGACTTCAGTATATGTTTCATCAAAGAAGTACATAAAGAATACTGTCACATTGGAATTGAACAAATGCAAAAGAAAATTACACCATACTACACTGCTAAGAATTTAAGACAGAATATAAGGAACATTTGTAGAAAATGTGAAGTTTGTATTATGAACAAATCCAGAGGCCAGGATAAATTAGGTCTGATGTCTCACCTAGGACCAGCCACACATCCTTTTCAAATAATGTCCATTGACACAATTGGTGGATTTGGGGGCTCCAGATCGACAAAGAAATACATGCACCTCTTAGTGGATCATTTCACTAGATATGCATACATTGTCAATTCAAAAACACAGAATTCAAATGACTTTATAAAACTTGTCAAAAATGTCACAGAAAATAATACAATTGGTATGATCTTAACAGATCAATACCCAGGAATAAATTCAAAATAATTCAAACTATTCTTAGAGAAAAAAAATATTCCAATTATTTTCACAGCAGTAAATTCACCTTTTTCAAATGGAATAAATGAAAGATTAAACCAAACCCTGGTCAATAAAATAAGATGCAAAGTAAATGAAGAAAATAAAAAAACAGCATGGACAACGATAGCACAAAAATGTGTGGAAAAGTACAATGAAACAGAGCACACAGTCACAGGCTTTGCACCTGTGTACTTGTTACAAGGAAAAAATATAACCTTTGTTCCAAATGAACTAAAAGAAAAAAAAAAGAAAAAGTGATTTGCTGAGAGATAGACAACTGGCTCTGGAAAACAGTATAAAATCACACAACTACAATAAAAAACTATCAGATAGAAATAGAAAACATTATGAGTTCAATGTAGGAGACATGGTATTCGCGGAAAATGGCAATAGATTAAACAGAAGAAAACTAGATGAGTTGAAGATTGGACCTTATGAAATAACAGAGAAACTGTCAGACTCAATATATAGAATTAATACAGGACATAGAAAATCGGAATCAAATCTCTTCCACATCACCAAACTACTCCCAGCTCCTGTATTTGAAGATAAATGTTAATGAAATATTGTGATACAATATTCTCCCCGAAGAGGGGAGGTGTAATGAAAGGATTACCTACTTACATACCTATCATTTCATTGATTTGAATTTACCCGCGCTCATTCACGCGCGAGTGATTGTTAGAATGACAGATAGGAATGAATGACTGACAGCAAGATAGATGTCAGTGTGTTGACTTGTTGTGCACGCCGCACGGTGATATTTAGAGGTTAGAAACTATTGTGTTATAAAAAATACTTGGAAGATAAATAGGAGACGATATTCGTGAAATTATAAGCTTTGAATGTTGTTTCTTTATTTACAGGTAAAGTAATATTTTGTGAATATGTAGGTACCTATTTACTTTAAAACAACTACCTATTTGTAATACTTACAATAAAAACTTTATTTACAGAAACGCAATTGAGTTTATTTACGGACGTCGGTTACCCTATAAGATATCTTATATTTGTTTGGGAAGTGATAATTTGGCAATTTCTTTTCGGTAAAACAAGGGAGACCCGTGATATTTACTGTCTAATAAAATAGGATGTTTGGTATCGTAACTGTAGTTAGTGTTACGTAACCTACCACCTACACGAATGACACCTTGATCATCTAAAAATGGAGATAAAGAAATTAACCGATTATTTTTAGATAACAACCTTTTTAAACGAAGTGTTTTGTATTCGTCGGGAAACATTTCCATTTGACAGTAACGTAGCATGACTGTAAATGCTTGTTGCAACTCATCGCATGATAGATTGCCACTCAACCTGTTATTAGGATTTTTTAAGTTAAAAATAAATAAGTATATAGGCAACGATGCGTTTTAATTTATTTATATTAGATTTTTTATTTATTAAATGAACAATTACAGACTGAATTGTTTGGTGATTATAGACTAGATGAACTTTGAATTCAGGAATGTTATTATTTGACCCTATGTTTTGCATAACTGGCCAACATTTTTCATCTAATTTTAAAAACTCTGGGTCTGACCACCAGAGTGCGCTAGTGCCGATTTGTTGCGACTCGGCGTTATAAAAACAACTAAAAATGCTGTCCAAACACCCTAAATCTTGCGACACATTTTTTGTGATGCCGCCTCTAATCAAGAACAATACAGTTATATTTGGAAAAAACTCGGACCGCCCCAGTGAGGAGGTGCAAGAGGTCATTTATGTGAAAGGCGGACAGAGACGTAAAACACTAGAATGCACTTACATAAAAATAGCTGGAGTATCTCCAGTAAACTCCGTCATATTGAGCAAACCAGCATGGATGTGGGGAGCCGAGATGGGAGCAAACGATAAGAATGTGGTCATCGGCAACGAAGCAGTATGGACAAACTACTGCGCTAAGGATTCGGATGCTACACGCAAGCGTTTATTAGGGACAGACTAAGTGCGTCTTGGATTACAGAGAGGGGATACTGCTGAAGGGGCACTTGATATTATAACAGCACTTCTTGAAAAGTATGGTCAAGGTGGTCCTGCCGCTGAGGGAGATAGTAGTTATTTCCATCACAACTCTTTCTTAATAGCGGACCCCACAAGTGCTTGGATTCTGGAGACCAGTGGCAAATTATGGGCTGCTGAAAAAGTGGAATCTGGTTACAGAAATATATCAAATTGCCTTTCTATAACCACATAAATTGATAAACATTCTGTAGACTTGCAACAAAAGGTTAAGGATCTGTACTTTTGGAATGGAGAGGAGGAATTAGACTTTGCAGGATGCTTGTCAGCTGGTGGTGATGATGGTAGGCAAAGTGAAGGTAAAAGGATGATTCAAGTGAAATTAGATTTAACACCACCGTTTTCTGTACAAGACATGATGTTCATTTTACGTGACAAGAAAGCACTATTTGCAGAGGTATTGGTGACGAATACCCTACTCAGGGGAGTCAGGTGTCATGTCTCTCAGCTACAAATGTAAATGTGCACTGGTTCACATGTACCCCGGACCCATGCGTTTCGTTCTACAAACCTTTTGTTTTCAGCCCTAATCCCGTACTTCCTACTGAAATAATTAGCCCTAGAAAGAAAGGACTTAAGTGGGAACATCAACTTTATAAGATGCATGTAGACCGTATAAAAGCAGGGAAGCATGGGTGTTAACGCACAGGACGGCGAGGTGCGGGGCGCACTCACCTCTTCCCCCACCAACCCGACGAAGATTATAAAAGGACTGGCGATGGCGCCGCGGTCATTCGAGAGCAGGATTAGCTCGTGGCAACAGCGACACCTACAACAAGAAGAAAACTAATAAAAGTGCGGGTATTAGTGAAAAGTTTGTCGGTCGCGAAATCCGTTCCATACTCCGTGTTACTAGTTCCATAAGTAACCTAAAGTCTAGTAACCATAAATTTGACTTGTTTCAGACAAATTCAAGCACATAAGCTTACAAAGAAATAGGCAAATGACATGAAATTTAACAAAAAAAAGTACTAGTTGGTGAACAAGTTATTGTTAAAACGTTCACTTGCCAAACATAGGTTTTCGTAATAATTATTTGTAAAGAGATTTTTTGGAAAGTAATAATTTGGCAAATGAAATTATGCGAAAATTTGTTTGGGAAGTGATAATTTGGCAATTTCTTTTCGGTAAAACAAGGGAGACCCGTGATATTTACTGTCTCATAAAATAGGATGTTTGGTATCGTAACTGTAGTTAGTGTTACGTAACCTACCACCTACACGAATGACACCTTGATCATCTAAAAATGGAGATAAAGAAATTAACCGATTATTTTTAGATAACAACCTTTTTAAACGAAGTGTTTTGTATTCGTCGGGATTTTTTTTTTTTTTTTTGAAACGTTGCCCCACACTAGGAATTTCTCCTGTATTGTGGGTGCGTATACAAACATTTAAATTAACATACACAAACAGCCAGACCCGGAACAACTACCTGCAGGTCATACAAATATTTGTTCCGTGCGGGGATCGAACCCACAACACGCGGCGCAGCAGCCGATGGCTCAACCACTGCGCCAACCGTGTCGTCCGCCGTTGCCGTCATTTCCATTTGACAGTAACGTAGCATGACTGTAAATGCTTGTTGCAACTCATCGCATGATAGATTGCCACTCAACCTGTTATAAGGATTTTTGAAGTTAAAAATAAATAAGTATATAGGCAACGATGCGTTTTAATTTATTTATATTAGATTTTTTATTTATTAAATGAACAATTACAGACTGAATTGTTTGGTGATTATAGACTAGATGAACTTTGAATTCAGGAATGTTATTATTTGACCCTATGTTTTGCATAACTGGCCAACATTTTTCATCTAATTTTAAAAACTCTGGGTCTGACCACCAGAGTGCGCTAGTGCCGATTTGTTGCGACTCGGCGTTATAAAAACAACTAAAAATGCTGTCCAAACACCCTAAATCTTGCGACACATTTGTTGTGATGCCGCCTCTAATCAAGAACAATACAGTTATATTTGGAAAAAACTCGGACCGCCCCAGTGAGGAGGTGCAAGAGGTCATTTATGTGAAAGGCGGACAGAGACGTAAAACACTAGAATGCACTTACATAAAAATAGCTGGAGTATCTCCAGTAAACTCCGTCATATTGAGCAAACCAGCATGGATGTGGGGAGCCGAGATGGGAGCAAACGATAAGAATGTGGTCATCGGCAACGAAGCAGTATGGACAAACTACTGCGCTAAGGATGCGGATGCTACACGCAAGCGTTTATTAGGGACAGACTAAGTGCGTCTTGGATTAGAGAGAGGGGATACTGCTGAAGGGGCACTTGATATTATAACAGCACTTCTTGAAAAGTATGGTCAAGGTGGTCCTGCCGCTGAGGGAGATAGTAGTTATTTCCATCACAACTCTTTCTTAATAGCGGACCCCACAAGTGCTTGGATTCTGGAGACCAGTGGCAAATTATGGGCTGCTGAAAAAGTGGAATCTGGTTACAGAAATATATCAAATTGCCTTTAGCAACTCATCGCATGATGTTAAAAATAAATAAGTATATAGGCAACGATGCGTTTTAATTTATTTATATTAGATTTTTTATTTATTAAATGAACAATTACAGACTGAATTGTTTGGTGATTATAGACTAGATGAACTTTGAATTCAGGAATGTTATTATTTGACCCTATGTTTTGCATAACTGGCCAACATTTTTCATCTAATTTTAAAAACTCTGGGTCTGACCACCAGAGTGCGCTAGTGCCGATTTGTTGCGACTCGGCGTTATAAAAACAACTAAAAATGCTGTCCAAACTCCCTAAATCTTGCGACACATTTGTTGTGATGCCGCCTCTAATCAAGAACAATACAGTTATATTTGGAAAAAACTCGGACCGCCCCAGTGAGGAGGTGCAAGAGGTCATTTATGTGAAAGGCGGACAGAGACGTAAAACACTAGAATGCACTTACATAAAAATAGCTGGAGTATCTCCAGTAAACTCCGTCATATTGAGCAAACCAGCATGGATGTGGGGAGCCGAGATGGGAGCAAACGATAAGAATGTGGTCATCGGCAACGAAGCAGTATGGACAAACTACTGCGCTAAGGATGCGGATGCTACACGCAAGCGTTTATTAGGGCCAGACTTAGTGCGTCTTGGATTAGAGAGAGGGGATACTGCTGAAGGGGCACTTGATATTATAACAGCACTTCTTGAAAAGTATGGTCAAGGTGGTCCTGCCGCTGAGGGAGATAGTAGTTATTTCCATCGCAACTCTTTCTTAATAGCGGACCCCACAAGTGCTTGGATTCTGGAGACCAGTGGCAAATTATGGGCTGCTGAAAAAGTGGAATCTGGTTACAGAAATATATCAAATTGCCTTTCTATAACCACATAAATTGATAAACATTCTGTAGACTTGCAACAAAAGGTTAAGGATCTGTACTTTTGGAATGGAGAGGAGGAATTAGACTTTGCAGGATGCTTGTCAGCTGGTGGTGATGATGGTAGGCAAAGTGAAGGTAAAAGGATGATTCAAGTGAAATTAGATTTAACACCACCGTTTTCTGTACAAGACATGATGTTCATTTTACGTGACAAGAAAGCACTATTTGCAGAGGTATTGGTGACGAATACCCTACTCAGGGGAGTCAGGTGTCATGTCTCTCAGCTACAAATGTAAATGTGCACTGGTTCACATGTACCCCGGACCAATGCGTTTCGTTCTACAAACCTTTTGTTTTCAGCCCTAATCCCGTACTTCCTACTGAAATAATTAGCCCTAGAAAGAAAGGACTTAAGTGGGAACATCAACTTTATAAGATGCATGTAGACCGTATAAAAGCAGGGAAGCATGGGTGTTAACGCACAGGACGGCGAGGTGCGGGGCGAACTCACCTCTTCCCCCACCAACCCGACGAAGATTATAAAAGGACTGGCGATGGCGCCGCGGTCATTCGAGAAATCTTTTTGCCTGGCTGGAGGCCTTAATTTTAATTAAGCCCCCCACAGGAAAGTTCGGTTGAGCAGTAAATATCCCTAAAGGATAAACTGCGAGATGCCCATTCCAACAAAACAAAACAAAAGGTCATTCGAGAGCAGGATTAGCTCGTGGCAACAGCGACACCTACAACAAGAAGAAAACTAATAAAAGTGCGGGTATTAGTGAAAAGTTTGTCGGTCGCGAAATCCGTTCCATACTCCGTGTTACTAGTTCCATAAGTAACCTAAAGTCTAGTAACCATAAATTTGACTTGTTTCAGACAAATTCAAGCACATAAGCTTACAAAGAAATAGGCAAATGACATGAAATTTAACAAAAAAAAGTACTAGTTGGTGAACAAGTTATTGTTAAAACGTTCACTTGCCAAACATAGGTTTTCGTAATAATTATTTGTAAAGAGATTTTTTGGTAAGTAATAATTTGGCAAATGAAATTATGCGAAAATTTGTTTGGGAAGTGATAATTTGGCAATTTCTTTTCGGTAAAACAAGGGAGACCCGTGATATTTACTGTCTCATAAAATAGGATGTTTGGTATCGTAACTGTAGTTAGTGTTACGTAACCTACCACCTACACGAATGACACCTTGATCATCTAAAAATGGAGATAAAGAAATTAACCAATTATTTTTAGATAACAACCTTTTTAAACGAAGTGTTTTGTATTCGTCGGGATTTTTTTTTTTTTTTTGAAACGTTGCCCCACACTAGGAATTTCTCCTGTATTGTGGGTGCGTATACAAACATTTAAATTAACATACACAAACAGCCAGACCCGGAACAACTACCTGCAGGTCATACAAATATTTGTTCCGTGCGGGGATCGAACCCACAACACGCGGCGCAGCAGCCGATGGCTCAACCACTGCGCCAACCGTGTCGTCCGCCGTTGCCGTCATTTCCATTTGACAGTAACGTAGCATGACTGTAAATGCTTGTTGCAACTCATCGCATGATAGATTGCCACTCAACCTGTTATTAGGATTTTTTAAGTTAAAAATAAATAAGTATAAAGGCAACGATGCGTTTTAATTTATTTATATTAGATTTTTTATTTATTAAATGAACAATTACAGACTGAATTGTTTGGTGATTATAGACTAGATGAACTTTGAATTCAGGAATGTTATTATTTGACCCCATGTTTTGCATAACTGGCCAACATTTTTCATCTAATTTTAAAAACTCTGGGTCTGACCACCAGAGTGCGCTAGTGCCGATTTGTTGCGACTCGGCGTTATAAAAACAACTAAAAATGCTGTCCAAACACCCTAAATCTTGCGACACATTTTTTGTGATGCCGCCTCTAATCAAGAACAATACAGTTATATTTGGAAAAAACTCGGACCGCCCCAGTGAGGAGGTGCAAGAGGTCATTTATGTGAAAGGCGGACAGAGACGTAAAACACTAGAATGCACTTACATAAAAATAGCTGGACTATCTCCAGTAAACTCCATCATATTGAGCAAACCAGCATGGATGTGGGGAGCCGAGATGGGAGCAAACGATAAGAATGTGGTCATCGGCAACGAAGCAGTATGGACAAACTACTGCGCTAAGGATGCGGATGCTACACGCAAGCGTTTATTAGGGACAGACTTAGTGCGTCTTGGATTAGAGAGAGGGGATACTGCTGAAGGGGCACTTGATATTATAACAGCACTTCTTGAAAAGTATGGTCAAGGTGGTCCTGCCGCTGAGGGAGATAGTAGTTATTTCCATCACAACTCTTTCTTAATAGCGGACCCCACAAGTGCTTGGATTCTGGAGACCAGTGGCAAATTATGGGCTGCTGAAAATGTGGAATCTGGTTCCAGAAATATATCAAATTGCCTTTCTATAACCACATAAATTGATAAACATTCAGTAGACTTGCAACAAAAGGTTAAGGATCTGTACTTTTGGAATGGAGAGGAGGAATTAGACTTTGCAGGATGCTTGTCAGCTGGTGGTGATGATGGTAGGCAAAGTGAAGGTAAAAGGATGATTCAAGTGAAATTAGATTTAACACCACCGTTTTCTGTACAAGACATGATGTTCATTTTACGTGACAAGAAAGCACTATTTGCAGAGGTATTGGTGACGAATACCCTACTCAGGGGAGTCAGGTGTCATGTCTCTCAGCTACAAATGTAAATGTGCACTGGTTCACATGTACCCCGGACCCATGCGTTTCGTTCTACAAACCTTTTGTTTTCAGCCCTAATCCCGTACTTCCTACTGAAATAATTAGCCCTAGAAAGAAAGGACTTAAGTGGGAACATCAACTTTATAAGATGCATGTAGACCGTATAAAAGCAGGGAAGCATGGGTGTTAACGCACAGGACGGCGAGGTGCGGGGCGCACTCACCTCTTCCCCCACCAACCCGACGAAGATTATAAAAGGACTGGCGATGGCGCCGCGGTCATTCGAGAAATCTTTTTGCCTGGCTGGAGGCCTTAATTTTAATTAAGCCCCCCACAGGAAAGTTCGGTTGAGCAGTAAATATCCCTAAAGGATAAACTGCGAGATGCCCATTCCAACAAAACAAAACAAAAGGTCATTCGAGAGCAGGATTAGCTCGTGGCAACAGCGACACCTACAACAAGAAGAAAACTAATAAAAGTGCGGGTATTAGTGAAAAGTTTGTCGGTCGCGAAATCCGTTCCATACTCCGTGTTACTAGTTCCATAAGTAACCTAAAGTCTAGTAACCATAAATTTGACTTGTTTCAGACAAATTCAAGCACATAAGCTTGCAAAGAAATAGGCAAATAACATGAAATTTAACAAAAAAAAGTACTAGTTGGTGAACAAGTTATTGTTAAAACGTTCACTTGCCAAACATAGGTTTTCGTAATAATTATTTGTAAAGAGATTTTTTGGTAAGTAATAATTTGGCAAATGAAATTATGCGAAAATTTGTGTAATGAAAGGATTACCTACTTACATACCTATCATTTCATTGATTTGAATTTACCCGCGCTCATTCACGCGTGACTGATTGTTAGAATGACAGATAGGAATGAATGACTGACAGCAAGATAGATGTCAGTGTGTTGACTTGTTGTGCACGCCGCACGGTGATATTTAGAGGTTAGAAACTATTGTGTTATAAAAAATACTTGGAAGATAAATAGGAGACGATTTTCGTGAAATTATAAGCTTTGAAAGTTGTTTCTTTATTTACAGGTAAAGTAATATTTTGTGAATATGTAGGTACCTATTTACTTTAAAACAACTACCTATTTGTAATACTTACAATAAAAACTTTATTTACAGAAACGCAATTGATATATTCTATAAAGAAAAGAGAAAGAGAGATATCTTATAAAACAACATTCTCTGCAAAGGACATTTTACAGAAATGGATAAGCTAAAATTCGAGTTTACAATTAAAAGTTTCGAAGACCAAAAAACAAATGTACTGGCAGTAACCTCAATAACGACAAAAGAGGGTAAGATTTACCTTGTACCACAAGAACTACAGCCAATAAAAAACCATGGAAAATTAATGGAAACTGAGCAATGTAAAACGATAAAAAATACATTACAAAGGAGACATGAAAATTGAAGTTTATGGATAACTTTATCAGATGAACTAAAAAAGACTTACATGGATGACAATGACAATATACAATTCAAGAATTATTATTTGGAAGAAGTGATAAGTACAACAGGAATAACACAACCAATAATAAAAGAGGGTATATCTGAAGAAACACTGTCTAGAATCCTAGAAAAAATTGCTAATATAAATCCACAAGTACCAAAGCAGACTAATTTGAAAAAAATATCTGACAAATTTGTAATTGAGAAATTCACCGGAGAAAACTCAAATGTAACTCATTGGATGGCTACATTTGAAAAAGAATGTGATCGATTGGAAATACTTGAAGATGAAAGAAAAATTTAGATTTTTAGACTGTTTCTGGATAAATCGTGTTTGAATTGGTACAGCTCTATGCTAATAAGATATACTCTAACTTCTGAATGGAAACAATGGAAGGAAGATTTTTGTGACACTTATGAGAATAAAGGTTGGACACCAATAAGATATGCCATAGAATATAAATACAAAACAGGATCACTATTAGACTATGCAATAAGAAAGGAGAAAATATTGTTAGAAATGAACAACACAATAAACAAAAGTACTCTGATAGATCTGATTGCAGTAGGTCTACCAAGTTATATAACAAACAGAATTGATAGAAAGAAAATAAAGGAGACTAAAGATCTGTTCAATGAAGTGAAAAGCTTGGAACATTTAGTAAACAAAAAAGGTTTTGATAAAAAGAAAATTACCAGCTCATTAGTAAAAACAAAAGAGTTTCAAGAACCTTGCAAGATTTGTAAAAAACATAATAAAGGTAATAGATATCATCCTGAAGACTCATGCTGGTTCAAAACAAATGAAGGTTATAAAGAAAAACCAAATATTATCAATTTTGTTAACAATTCAGAAGTAGAAACTGAATTAAATAATATGGACCAAAAAAACTAGTAGTACCACCATTAATCAAAGTCAAATTAACATTAAATAACACATTGGATACATATGGAATAGATGATTCAGGTTCAAACATCTCATTAGTTAATTCAAAATTACTAAAGTTAAGAGATGAAGAAATAAATAATGCACAGGCAGTGAAGTTAACTACGATTAATGGTGTGAAAAAAACAAATGGAATAGTAAAAATAAAAATAAAAATCTTTGAAATAGAAGAAGAAGTAAATGTGTTTTTAATTAACGAGGACAATTTCAACTACGACTTTTTAATTGGATTAGATATGATAAAACTATTTAAATTGATACAAAATGAAAAGCTACAAATAACACAAGGAATTAATATAAATGCAAAAAAGGAAGCAGAAAAAAAAAACAAACAAAAAACAATTACAAGTTTACAGTGAACTTTAACGAACATGTTGAGGAAAGAAATTTTAAAATTTTTATGAACCACCTCGAATATGAACAAAAAGCTGAAATAAATGAGCTAATTGAGAAGTACGCATCGATCTTTGCAAAAGACAAGTACGATGTTGGAACTGTTAGGGATTATGAAGCCAGAATTGATCTATTGGTCGATTAATATTGTAGTAAAAGACCCTACAGATGCAATATTGAGGACAAGAAGGAAATAGAGAGTCAAGTAACAAAGTTATTAGAGAAAAATCTAATTGAGGAATCATACAGCCCATTTGCTGCTCCGGTAACTTTGGCATACAAAAAGGAAGACAATAGAAAATCAAGGCTTTGTATAGACTTTCGCGATTTAAATAAACTTATTGTCCCGCAATCACAACCTTTTCCGTTAATTGAAGATCTGATGGTGAAAACAAGAAATTGCAAATATTTTTCTATCCTGGATTTAAATTCAGCATTTTGGTCGATACCATTACGAGTCGAAGACAGAAGAAAAACAGCCTTTGTGACACAAGACAGCCATTTTCAATGGACTTGTTTACCATTTGGACTAAAAACCTCACCGGCAATATTCCAAAGAATACTGAGTAATATTATAAGACGACATCAACTTACGGAATTCACAGTAAACTACATCGACGATATTTTGATTTTTTCAAAATCGTTTCAGGAACACATAACCCACTTAACAAAATTGTTAGAAGCAATAAAGAAGGAAGGCTTTAGACTGAAATTTTCTAAATGCACTTTCGCATCGGATTCGGTGAAATATTTAGGGCACATTATTCATAATAATACAGTACGCCCAATAAAAGATAATTTAATATCAATAAAAAACTTTCCCATACCTCAAAATCAGAAAAATGTGAGACAGTTTCTGGGAAAAATTAATTTTTATAATGAATACCTATATACCAAACATTGCGATAACATTGGATCCACTACACAACCTACTAAGGAAGAATCAAAAATTCATTTGGACAGAAGAATGTCAAAAATCCTTTGAGAAAATGAAACAATTACTATGTTCACAACCTATATTTGAGATATTTGACCCAGACTTACCAATACTAATCTACACAGATGCAAGTATACTAGGCGTTGGAGCAGTATTGAAACAGAGACAACAAAACACAAAAGAAAAACCAGTTGCATATTTTTCCAAGAAACTAAATGAAGTACAGAAAAGGAAAAAAGCTATTTATTTAGAATGCCTAGCAATAAAAGAGGCAGTTAAATACTGGCAACACTGGCTCATAGGTAAACGATTTACGGTTTATTCTGATCATAAACCATTAGAAAAAATGAACATTAAATCGAGAACGGATGAAGAACTCGGGGACTTGACATATTACCTTTCTCATGTTAGATACGCAGGTATGAAAATGAGACGCAAATGCAGGTTCAGTATGGAATGAATTATATTTCCAAAAATCGGTTCCTTATATACAAAATCTGTTACATATATTATTACATAGTGGGTACATATCAAAAGTTCCTTGACGCGCAATATTGTTAAATACCCTCATACTGTATTTAATCTGTGTGGATGAATATTCCGCTACAGTACACCCCCTCAAGCGAAGCGTACAACTGGTTTCACTATTCTTCCTGATCGCGTTGTTCTCTGTGTGTCATCCTTTTCTTGTTCGTTCATAGTGTAGGCAGGCTTCAGTCTGTCGATCGAGACGTTGGTTACTCTTCCTGGTAGTTGGAGCTTGTAGTATTTCTCACATCTTTCCAATACGGGATATGGGCCTTCATATGTCGGCTGCAGTGGTTTTTTCGTGCAATCTCCACGTAGGTAAACGTTATCGCAGGTACGTAGGTCGGAGTGTACAAACATGTTTTTGTTGCTATGCGATGTCTCGGCCGGTCGGTATGCGTTGATAGTGTGTCGCAGCTGTTCAACGAAATCGTGACTCATTGGGTTATTTCCTTGTGTTTCAACAAAAAAATCTCCAGGTAATCGCAGCGATGTTCCGTAGGTGTATTGTGCAGGACTAATCCCGGTGTCGTTGCGAGTGGCGGCGCGTAGTCCGAGTAGTACGGTTGGTAGCTCGTCAAACCACTTTCCGTTCTCACTAGCAGTGCAGCGCGCGGTAAGTGCGGCTTTGAGTGAGCGGTGCCAGCGTTCGATGATTCCATTTGATTGTGGGTGATATGCAGTCGTTCTCGTTCTGTTTATTCCCATTAGCTTCATTAATTCGGAGAAAAGCTTGCTCTCGAACTGACGACCTTGATCGCTTGTTATCGTGATAGGACAACCAAACCTTGTTATCCAGCCTTCATATATCGTTTTGACTATTGTTTCTGCAGTTATGTCGTGGAGAGGTAATGCTTCGGGCCATCGTGTGTACCGGTCGATAATAGTGAGCAGGTACTTGTGTCCATATTGTGATGGTGGTAGGGGCCCAACAATGTCAACATGGATGTGTTGGAATCGTTCCGATGGTGGGAATGTTGCGATTTGACTCGTTGTATGTCGACTGACTTTTGATTTTTGACAGGCTTCACAGGCTTTCGTTCATCGTCCCGCGTCAGCGTTCATAGACGGCCAGAAGTATTTTTCACTGAGTATTTTTCTTGTTGTGCGCATGCCGGGGTGACTAATGTTATGTACACTTTCGTACGCTGCTCGGCGAAATGTTTCTGGTAGGTACGGGCGAATATTTTGAGTTGATGTGTCGCATAGTAATTTGCAATTTGTGTTTGGTAGGATAATGTGCTTCAGTTTTAAGTTGCATTGCTTCATTAAATCACGTATGGTACTGTCTCTTTCTTGCGCTGTAGCTAGTTGCTCGTAGTCGATCGTTGTAGGACAGGTGTTGATACGTGATAATGAATCTGCGACTACGTTATCTTGCCCGCTAATATGACGAATGTCGTTTGTGAACTCGCTTATGTACATGAGTTGTCTGGCTCGGCGCGGTGTCTCGCTGTCTGTCGATGTTTTATTTATCGCGTAGGTTAGCGGCTTGTGGTCGGTGAATATTATGAGATGTCTTCCTTCAAACATTTTTCTGAAATGCTTCACGGCCATGTATATAGCTAATAGCTCTCTGTCGAATGTGCTATATTTGACTTGCGCGCTTGATAAAGATTTAGAGAAATATCCCAGTGGCTGCCATTTGTTATGTACATATTGTTGCAGTACAGCGCCGGCGCATTTATCAGACGCATCAGTCATCAATGCGATGGGTGCGTTGTGTGAGGAGTGAGCTAGTAATGCTGCATTTTGTAAGCCAGTCTTACATAACTCAAATGCCTTTTTGCCTTGGTCGTTCCATATTATCTTTGTTTTGTCTCGTTTCTTGCTATTGTGCAAATATGCATTTAGAGCTGCTTGTATTTCGGCTGCCCTTGAAATGCAATCTCTGTAGAAATTGACGGTACCAAGGAATCTTCTTAATTGTTCAATGGTTGTGGGTAGTGGAAAATTTGTGATTGCTTCTACTTTTTCTGCTGGAGGTTTGATGCCATCTTGTGAGACAGTGTGTCCAAGAAACTTGATCACTTTCTTGCCTAGTACACATTTCGACGGATTTATAGTGATACCGTATTCGTTCAGTCGTTGTAGGACGGTTCGCAAATGTTGTCTGTGTTCTTCTTCTGTACAGGAACTTATGATGATGTCGTCGACAAAAGGGTAGGCAAAATCGAGTCCGTGGAGTACTTCGTGAATAAAACGCTGGAAAGTCTGTCCAGCATTTTTTAAGCCTGGGCACATTCGAGGAAATTCAAATAGCCCGAATGGTGTGATGATGGCTGTTTTTTCTATGTGATCTTCCAGTACAGGCAATTGTTGGTATGCCCTATTCAGGTCAACTGTTGAGAATATCTGCTTCCCGTGCAGCTGGTAAGTGAAATCCTTCAAACGTGGTACAGGATATCGGTCTGACTTGGTTATGGCATTTAATCTCCGGTAGTCTCCACAAACGCGTAAGTCTCCGTTTGGTTTGGGTACCACGTGAAGTGGACTAGCCCAGGGGCTCTTGCTTGGTCGGCATAATCCCTGATCCATCATGGTTTGAAATTCTTTCTTTGCAGCTTCGTATCGGTGAGGTGGCAGTGGACGAGCTTTGCAGTATAATGGCGGCCCTGTTGTTTCGATGTGGTGCTTGACGTTGTGCTTCGGAGTATTTTTCATAGTGGATAGTCTTGTAATATCGGGGAATTTCGCCAATATGTCATGATATTTTTGTTCCAGGTCTATGGTTCTGATGGTTGGTGCTGTAGATTTGCAGATGGATGTTTTTACTGACAAGTTAGTTATCTTGTCGATTAAACATTTTCCAGAGAGGTCGACTAGTAGGTGGTGGTGCTTCAAAAAATCAGCGCCGATGATTGGCTTACTGACTGCTGCTACGACGAACTTCCATCTGAACGGTCGTCTCAGGTTGAAATCTAGGTCTAATGTTTTTTCACCGAAGGTAGCTATTTCTGTATTGTTTGCTGCATATAGTTTAAATGCGGTTGGCTTCAAGATTTCACAGCGTTTTCTAGGAATGACGGATATGTTTGCACCGGTGTCGATAAGAAAGCTTAGATTTGTCTTCTTGTCTTTCAGAAATAGACGGTGTGATTTTTCCCAGGCGCCAGATTCCGTCTCTTCTAACACCTGCTTTAGTTTCCCGAGCTTGAAGGTTGCTTATCTTCATAAGTACATGGTCTAGTACATTTCCGCGCTTGCCCGCCGAACTTACGATGAAAATAACAAACGGAATTGTCGTTGTACTCGGTCCTGTGATTTGAGTTCGACCGGCGGTTATCATGCGGCGATCGGTACGCACTGCGTGATCGATAACGCGCGCCTCCGCCTCGGGCGCCTCGCCAGTTGCGCCCGCGCTGCCTTCCGTAGCGGCTGTGGTCTGTTTTTAATTCCGATATTTCTTTCGCCAACATGTCAATCTTCGCGTGAAGTAATGCGTTTTCATGATTTGCAGCCACAGGTGGAGGTGAAGGTGTTGACGGTGACGAAGTGTTGTGTACTGCTGATATTTGGTGGTGGAGTTGTTCTAGCATTTTGTCGGCCATTATTGCTAACTCATTTAGTTCGGTTTTCTTGGCTATAGTTTCGCTCACAGCTAGAATGGCGCGTACAGATGGCGGCAGGTGCTTCGTCCATATAACACGCAGCGTGTTCTCAGCGATGTTGTTACCGGCTAAATTTTGCATGCGACGTAGCAGTTGTGAAGGCTTCAAATCTCCAAGTTCCACGTTGGACAGCAGCCGCTCGAGTTTAGTGTGGTCGCTCTCGTCGTAGGTTTGGATGAGCCTCATCTTCATGGTGGCGTATCTATTATTTTCTGCTGCATTTCTGGTATCGAACATGATGTCTTGAATTTCGTCTAGATCTTGTAGGTCAAGTTGGCGGATGAGCAGCTCTGATAGCTCCTTGTCGCTTAGTTTTCCAGCTGACACGATCGCTTCAAATTGCAGGAACCAAAGTTTGATTCTGTTTCTCCATAGAGGCGGGATCCGTTGGTTGTACGAGACGGCTGACAGTTCGTGCGAATCTTTTTGCGGTGATGATGTTTCGCCTGTAGTGTTCGGTTGCGGAGTACCTGGGCTCATTTTTGCTTCTATTAGTTTCTTTCGTCGGGGTCACCACTGTTAGATACGCAGGTATGAAAATGAGACGCAAATGCAGGTTGAGTATGGAATGAATTATATTTCCAAAAATCGGTTCCTTATATACAAAATCTGTTACATATATTATTACATAGTGGGTACATATCAAAAGTTCCTTGACGCGCAATATTGTTAAATACCCTCATACTGTATTTAATCTGTGTGGATGAATATTCCGCTACACTCAATATGACTTTGAGATAAAATATTCACCAGGAAAAAACAATATTGAAGCTGACTGCCTAAGCAGAAATCCTGTATTGGAAGCACATGAAAATGAAGATGAACAGTTGAAAGTGGTTAATTGGATAAAACTAGAGAATATAATTGTTGATCAAAAAAATAATGAAGACCTACAAAAACAAAAACAAAAATTTATATTAAAGAACAGCATATACTACAAGAAAATCAAGAAAAAAGAAAAAATTGTTTTATCAGAAGACTTCAGTATATGTTTCATCAAAGAAGTACATAAAGAATACTGTCACATTGGAATTGAACAAATGCAAAAGAAAATTACACCATACTACACTGCTAAGAATTTAAGACAGAATATAAGGAACATTTGTAGAAAATGTGAAGTTTGTATTATGAACAAATCCAGAGGCCAGGATAAATTAGGTCTGATGTCTCACCTAGGACCAGCCACACATCCTTTTCAAATAATGTCCATTGACACAATTGGTGGATTTGGGGGCTCCAGATCGACAAAGAAATACATGCACCTCTTAGTGGATCATTTCACTAGATATGCATACATTGTCAATTCAAAAACACAGAATTCAAATGACTTTATAAAACTTGTCAAAAATGTCACAGAAAATAATACAATTGGTATGATCTTAACAGATCAATACCCAGGAATAAATTCAAAAGAATTCAAACTATTCTTAGAGAAAAAAAATATTCCAATTATTTTCACAGCAGTAAATTCACCTTTTTCAAATGGAATAAATGAAAGATTAAACCAAACCCTGGTCAATAAAATAAGATGCAAAGTAAATGAAGAAAATAAAAAAACAGCATGGACAACGATAGCACAAAAATGTGTGGAAAAGTACAATGAAACAGAGCACACAGTCACAGGCTTTGCACCTGTGTACTTGTTACAAGGAAAAAATATAACCTTTGTTCCAAATGAACTAAAAGAAAAAAAAAAGAAAAAGTG
This sequence comes from Phlogophora meticulosa, assembly GCA_905147745.2. Taxonomy (NCBI): domain Eukaryota; kingdom Metazoa; phylum Arthropoda; class Insecta; order Lepidoptera; family Noctuidae; genus Phlogophora; species Phlogophora meticulosa. Next base: position 890,522 of record CAJHWW020000001.1, on the reverse strand, counting down.
ATTTGCTGAGAGATAGACAACTGGCTCTGGAAAACAGTATAAAATCACACAACTACAATAAAAAACTATCAGATAGAAATAGAAAACATTATGAGTTCAATGTAGGAGACATGGTATTCGCGGAAAATGGCAATAGATTAAACAGAAGAAAACTAGATGAGTTGAAGATTGGACCTTATGAAATAACAGAGAAACTGTCAGACTCAATATATAGAATTAATACAGGACATAGAAAATCGGAATCAAATCTCTTCCACATCACCAAACTACTCCCAGCTCCTGTATTTGAAGATAAATGTTAATGAAATATTGTGATACAATATTCTCCCCGAAGAGGGGAGGTGTAATGAAAGGATTACCTACTTACATACCTATCATTTCATTGATTTGAATTTACCCGCGCTCATTCACGCGCGAGTGATTGTTAGAATGACAGATAGGAATGAATGACTGACAGCAAGATAGATGTCAGTGTGTTGACTTGTTGTGCACGCCGCACGGTGATATTTAGAGGTTAGAAACTATTGTGTTATAAAAAATACTTGGAAGATAAATAGGAGACGATATTCGTGAAATTATAAGCTTTGAATGTTGTTTCTTTATTTACAGGTAAAGTAATATTTTGTGAATATGTAGGTACCTATTTACTTTAAAACAACTACCTATTTGTAATACTTACAATAAAAACTTTATTTACAGAAACGCAATTGAGTTTATTTACGGACGTCGGTTACCCTATAAGATATCTTATATTTGTTTGGGAAGTGATAATTTGGCAATTTCTTTTCGGTAAAACAAGGGAGACCCGTGATATTTACTGTCTAATAAAATAGGATGTTTGGTATCGTAACTGTAGTTAGTGTTACGTAACCTACCACCTACACGAATGACACCTTGATCATCTAAAAATGGAGATAAAGAAATTAACCGATTATTTTTAGATAACAACCTTTTTAAACGAAGTGTTTTGTATTCGTCGGGAAACATTTCCATTTGACAGTAACGTAGCATGACTGTAAATGCTTGTTGCAACTCATCGCATGATAGATTGCCACTCAACCTGTTATTAGGATTTTTTAAGTTAAAAATAAATAAGTATATAGGCAACGATGCGTTTTAATTTATTTATATTAGATTTTTTATTTATTAAATGAACAATTACAGACTGAATTGTTTGGTGATTATAGACTAGATGAACTTTGAATTCAGGAATGTTATTATTTGACCCTATGTTTTGCATAACTGGCCAACATTTTTCATCTAATTTTAAAAACTCTGGGTCTGACCACCAGAGTGCGCTAGTGCCGATTTGTTGCGACTCGGCGTTATAAAAACAACTAAAAATGCTGTCCAAACACCCTAAATCTTGCGACACATTTTTTGTGATGCCGCCTCTAATCAAGAACAATACAGTTATATTTGGAAAAAACTCGGACCGCCCCAGTGAGGAGGTGCAAGAGGTCATTTATGTGAAAGGCGGACAGAGACGTAAAACACTAGAATGCACTTACATAAAAATAGCTGGAGTATCTCCAGTAAACTCCGTCATATTGAGCAAACCAGCATGGATGTGGGGAGCCGAGATGGGAGCAAACGATAAGAATGTGGTCATCGGCAACGAAGCAGTATGGACAAACTACTGCGCTAAGGATTCGGATGCTACACGCAAGCGTTTATTAGGGACAGACTAAGTGCGTCTTGGATTACAGAGAGGGGATACTGCTGAAGGGGCACTTGATATTATAACAGCACTTCTTGAAAAGTATGGTCAAGGTGGTCCTGCCGCTGAGGGAGATAGTAGTTATTTCCATCACAACTCTTTCTTAATAGCGGACCCCACAAGTGCTTGGATTCTGGAGACCAGTGGCAAATTATGGGCTGCTGAAAAAGTGGAATCTGGTTACAGAAATATATCAAATTGCCTTTCTATAACCACATAAATTGATAAACATTCTGTAGACTTGCAACAAAAGGTTAAGGATCTGTACTTTTGGAATGGAGAGGAGGAATTAGACTTTGCAGGATGCTTGTCAGCTGGTGGTGATGATGGTAGGCAAAGTGAAGGTAAAAGGATGATTCAAGTGAAATTAGATTTAACACCACCGTTTTCTGTACAAGACATGATGTTCATTTTACGTGACAAGAAAGCACTATTTGCAGAGGTATTGGTGACGAATACCCTACTCAGGGGAGTCAGGTGTCATGTCTCTCAGCTACAAATGTAAATGTGCACTGGTTCACATGTACCCCGGACCCATGCGTTTCGTTCTACAAACCTTTTGTTTTCAGCCCTAATCCCGTACTTCCTACTGAAATAATTAGCCCTAGAAAGAAAGGACTTAAGTGGGAACATCAACTTTATAAGATGCATGTAGACCGTATAAAAGCAGGGAAGCATGGGTGTTAACGCACAGGACGGCGAGGTGCGGGGCGCACTCACCTCTTCCCCCACCAACCCGACGAAGATTATAAAAGGACTGGCGATGGCGCCGCGGTCATTCGAGAGCAGGATTAGCTCGTGGCAACAGCGACACCTACAACAAGAAGAAAACTAATAAAAGTGCGGGTATTAGTGAAAAGTTTGTCGGTCGCGAAATCCGTTCCATACTCCGTGTTACTAGTTCCATAAGTAACCTAAAGTCTAGTAACCATAAATTTGACTTGTTTCAGACAAATTCAAGCACATAAGCTTACAAAGAAATAGGCAAATGACATGAAATTTAACAAAAAAAAGTACTAGTTGGTGAACAAGTTATTGTTAAAACGTTCACTTGCCAAACATAGGTTTTCGTAATAATTATTTGTAAAGAGATTTTTTGGTAAGTAATAATTTGGCAAATGAAATTATGCGAAAATTTGTTTGGGAAGTGATAATTTGGCAATTTCTTTTCGGTAAAACAAGGGAGACCCGTGATATTTACTGTCTCATAAAATAGGATGTTTGGTATCGTAACTGTAGTTAGTGTTACGTAACCTACCACCTACACGAATGACACCTTGATCATCTAAAAATGGAGATAAAGAAATTAACCGATTATTTTTAGATAACAACCTTTTTAAACGAAGTGTTTTGTATTCGTCGGGATTTTTTTTTTTTTTTTTGAAACGTTGCCCCACACTAGGAATTTCTCCTGTATTGTGGGTGCGTATACAAACATTTAAATTAACATACACAAACAGCCAGACCCGGAACAACTACCTGCAGGTCATACAAATATTTGTTCCGTGCGGGGATCGAACCCACAACACGCGGCGCAGCAGCCGATGGCTCAACCACTGCGCCAACCGTGTCGTCCGCCGTTGCCGTCATTTCCATTTGACAGTAACGTAGCATGACTGTAAATGCTTGTTGCAACTCATCGCATGATAGATTGCCACTCAACCTGTTATAAGGATTTTTGAAGTTAAAAATAAATAAGTATATAGGCAACGATGCGTTTTAATTTATTTATATTAGATTTTTTATTTATTAAATGAACAATTACAGACTGAATTGTTTGGTGATTATAGACTAGATGAACTTTGAATTCAGGAATGTTATTATTTGACCCTATGTTTTGCATAACTGGCCAACATTTTTCATCTAATTTTAAAAACTCTGGGTCTGACCACCAGAGTGCGCTAGTGCCGATTTGTTGCGACTCGGCGTTATAAAAACAACTAAAAATGCTGTCCAAACACCCTAAATCTTGCGACACATTTGTTGTGATGCCGCCTCTAATCAAGAACAATACAGTTATATTTGGAAAAAACTCGGACCGCCCCAGTGAGGAGGTGCAAGAGGTCATTTATGTGAAAGGCGGACAGAGACGTAAAACACTAGAATGCACTTACATAAAAATAGCTGGAGTATCTCCAGTAAACTCCGTCATATTGAGCAAACCAGCATGGATGTGGGGAGCCGAGATGGGAGCAAACGATAAGAATGTGGTCATCGGCAACGAAGCAGTATGGACAAACTACTGCGCTAAGGATGCGGATGCTACACGCAAGCGTTTATTAGGGACAGACTAAGTGCGTCTTGGATTAGAGAGAGGGGATACTGCTGAAGGGGCACTTGATATTATAACAGCACTTCTTGAAAAGTATGGTCAAGGTGGTCCTGCCGCTGAGGGAGATAGTAGTTATTTCCATCACAACTCTTTCTTAATAGCGGACCCCACAAGTGCTTGGATTCTGGAGACCAGTGGCAAATTATGGGCTGCTGAAAAAGTGGAATCTGGTTACAGAAATATATCAAATTGCCTTTAGCAACTCATCGCATGATGTTAAAAATAAATAAGTATATAGGCAACGATGCGTTTTAATTTATTTATATTAGATTTTTTATTTATTAAATGAACAATTACAGACTGAATTGTTTGGTGATTATAGACTAGATGAACTTTGAATTCAGGAATGTTATTATTTGACCCTATGTTTTGCATAACTGGCCAACATTTTTCATCTAATTTTAAAAACTCTGGGTCTGACCACCAGAGTGCGCTAGTGCCGATTTGTTGCGACTCGGCGTTATAAAAACAACTAAAAATGCTGTCCAAACTCCCTAAATCTTGCGACACATTTGTTGTGATGCCGCCTCTAATCAAGAACAATACAGTTATATTTGGAAAAAACTCGGACCGCCCCAGTGAGGAGGTGCAAGAGGTCATTTATGTGAAAGGCGGACAGAGACGTAAAACACTAGAATGCACTTACATAAAAATAGCTGGAGTATCTCCAGTAAACTCCGTCATATTGAGCAAACCAGCATGGATGTGGGGAGCCGAGATGGGAGCAAACGATAAGAATGTGGTCATCGGCAACGAAGCAGTATGGACAAACTACTGCGCTAAGGATGCGGATGCTACACGCAAGCGTTTATTAGGGACAGACTTAGTGCGTCTTGGATTAGAGAGAGGGGATACTGCTGAAGGGGCACTTGATATTATAACAGCACTTCTTGAAAAGTATGGTCAAGGTGGTCCTGCCGCTGAGGGAGATAGTAGTTATTTCCATCACAACTCTTTCTTAATAGCGGACCCCACAAGTGCTTGGATTCTGGAGACCAGTGGCAAATTATGGGCTGCTGAAAAAGTGGAATCTGGTTACAGAAATATATCAAATTGCCTTTCTTTAACCACATAAATTGATAAACATTCTGTAGACTTGCAACAAAAGGTTAAGGATCTGTACTTTTGGAATGGAGAGGAGGAATTAGACTTTGCAGGATGCTTGTCAGCTGGTGGTGATGATGGTAGGCAAAGTGAAGGTAAAAGGATGATTCAAGTGAAATTAGATTTAACACCACCGTTTTCTGTACAAGACATGATGTTCATTTTACGTGACAAGAAAGCACTATTTGCAGAGGTATTGGTGACGAATACCCTACTCAGGGGAGTCAGGTGTCATGTATCTCAGCTACAAATGTAAATGTGCACTGGTTCACATGTACCCCGGACCCATGCGTTTCGTTCTACAAACCTTTTGTTTTCAGCCCTAATCCCGTACTTCCTACTGAAATAATTAGCCCTAGAAAGAAAGGACTTAAGTGGGAACATCAACTTTATAAGATGCATGTAGACCGTATAAAAGCAGGGAAGCATGGGTGTTAACGCACAGGACGGCGAGGTGCGGGGCGCACTCACCTCTTCCCCCACCAACCCGACGAAGATTATAAAAGGACTGGCGATGGCGCCGCGGTCATTCGAGAAATCTTTTTGCCTGGCTGGAGGCCTTAATTTTAATTAAGCCCCCCACAGGAAAGTTCGGTTGAGCAGTAAATATCCCTAAAGGATAAACTGCGAGATGCCCATTCCAACAAAACAAAACAAAAGGTCATTCGAGAGCAGGATTAGCTCGTGGCAACAGCGACACCTACAACAAGAAGAAAACTAATAAAAGTGCGGGTATTAGTGAAAAGTTTGTCGGTCGCGAAATCCGTTCCATACTCCGTGTTACTAGTTCCATAAGTAACCTAAAGTCTAGTAACCATAAATTTGACTTGTTTCAGACAAATTCAAGCACATAAGCTTACAAAGAAATAGGCAAATGACATGAAATTTAACAAAAAAAAGTACTAGTTGGAGAACAAGTTATTGTTAAAACGTTCACTTGCCAAACATAGGTTTTCGTAATAATTATTTGTAAAGAGATTTTTTGGTAAGTAATAATTTGGCAAATGAAATTATGCGAAAATTTGTTTGGGAAGTGATAATTTGGCAATTTCTTTTCGGTAAAACAAGGGAGACCCGTGATATTTACTGTCTAATAAAATAGGATGTTTGGTATCGTAACTGTAGTTAGTGTTACGTAACCTACCACCTACACGAATGACACCTTGATCATCTAAAAATGGAGATAAAGAAATTAACCGATTATTTTTAGATAACAACCTTTTTAAACGAAGTGTTTTGTATTCGTCGGGAAACATTTCCATTTGACAGTAACGTAGCATGACTGTAAATGCTTGTTGCAACTCATCGCATGATAGATTGCCACTCAACCTGTTATTAGGATTTTTTAAGTTAAAAATAAATAAGTATATAGGCAACGATGCGTTTTAATTTATTTATATTAGATTTTTTATTTATTAAATGAACAATTACAGACTGAATTGTTTGGTGATTATAGACTAGATGAACTTTGAATTCAGGAATGTTATTATTTGACCCTATGTTTTGCATAACTGGCCAACATTTTTCATCTAATTTTAAAAACTCTGGGTCTGACCACCAGAGTGCGCTAGTGCCGATTTGTTGCGACTCGGCGTTATAAAAACAACTAAAAATGCTGTCCAAACACCCTAAATCTTGCGACACATTTGTTGTGATGCCGCCTCTAATCAAGAACAATACAGTTATATTTGGAAAAAACTCGGACCGCCCCAGTGAGGAGGTGCAAGAGGTCATTTATGTGAAAGGCGGACAGAGACGTAAAACACTAGAATGCACTTACATAAAAATAGCTGGAGTATCTCCAGTAAACTCCGTCATATTGAGCAAACCAGCATGGATGTGGGGAGCCGAGATGGGAGCAAACGATAAGAATGTGGTCATCGGCAACGAAGCAGTATGGACAAACTACTGCGCTAAGGATTCGGATGCTACACGCAAGCGTTTATTAGGGACAGACTAAGTGCGTCTTGGATTAGAGAGAGGGGATACTGCTGAAGGGGCACTTGATATTATAACAGCACTTCTTGAAAAGTATGGTCAAGGTGGTCCTGCCGCTGAGGGAGATAGTAGTTATTTCCATCACAACTCTTTCTTAATAGCGGACCCCACAAGTGCTTGGATTCTGGAGACCAGTGGCAAATTATGGGCTGCTGAAAAAGTGGAATCTGGTTACAGAAATATATCAAATTGCCTTTAGCAACTCATCGCATGATGTTAAAAATAAATAAGTATATAGGCAACGATGCGTTTTAATTTATTTATATTAGATTTTTTATTTATTAAATGAACAATTACAGACTGAATTGTTTGGTGATTATAGACTAGATGAACTTTGGCACTTGATATTATAACAGCACTTCTTGAAAAGTATGGTCATGGTGGTCCTGCCGCTGAGGGAGATAGTAGTTATTTCCATCGCAACTCATTCTTAATAGCGGACCCCACAAGTGCTTGGATTCTGGAGACCAGTGGCAAATTATGGGCTGCTGAAAAAGTGGAATCTGGTTACAGAAATATATCAAATTGCCTTTCTATAACCACATAAATTGATAAACATTCTGTAGACTTGCAACAAAAGGTTAAGGATCTGTACTTTTGGAATGGAGAGGAGGAATTAGACTTTGCAGGATGCTTGTCAGCTGGTGGTGATGATGGTAGGCAAAGTGAAGGTAAAAGGATGATTCAAGTGAAATTAGATTTAACACCACCGTTTTCTGTACAAGACATGATGTTCATTTTACGTGACAAGAAAGCACTATTTGCAGAGGTATTGGTGACGAATACCCTACTCAGGGGAGTCAGGTGTCATGTCTCTCAGCTACAAATGTAAATGTGCACTGGTTCACATGTACCCCGGACCCATGCGTTTCGTTCTACAAACCTTTTGTTTTCAGCCCTAATCCCGTACTTCCTACTGAAATAATTAGCCCTAGAAAGAAAGGACTTAAGTGGGAACATCAACTTTATAAGATGCATGTAGACCGTATAAAAGCAGGGAAGCATGGGTGTTAACGCACAGGACGGCGAGGTGCGGGGCGCACTCACCTCTTCCCCCACCAACCCGACGAAGATTATAAAAGGACTGGCGCCGCGGTCATTCGAGAGCCGTCCGATACACTCCCTCGCGAATAAGTACAGTTCGAAGACCGAAACACACACTCACAGAGCCAGATGATCCTATCACTCTCCTCCAGGAGAGCGATAAGGCCACCAGCACTGTTCGCAAACAAAAACGGACATTCCGTCCTCGCCGCCGAGGCCCGTCGCGACGACCCCGTCAATGCCCCCCTCCCGACCCTTTGCTAGAGCCAGCCCGCGAAGCTGAGCCGATTAATGTTTAAAATGTCCCTAAATAATGGAACAATCAGATCCAGCCTGTCCCTTGCTGTCCTCTTCAGCGACGTCCTAAGCCGAGGTTCGTAACCCGCAGGGGGTGCCCTTAGCGATAGTCGCTTAGCTTATAAGTTTTTATGCCTGGCTGGAGGCCTTAATTTTAATTAAGCCCCCCACAGGAAAGTTCGGTTGAGCAGTAAATATCCCTAAAGGATAAACTGCGAGATGCCCTAATAAAAAAAAAAAAAAAAAAAAAAAGGTCATTCGAGAGCAGGATTAGCTCGTGGCAACAGCGACACCTACAACAAGAAGAAAACTAATAAAAGTGCGGGTATTACTGAAAAGTTTGTCGGTCGCGAAATCCGTTCCATACTCCGTGTTACTAGTTCCATAAGTAACCTAAAGTCTAGTAACCATAAATTTGACTTGTTTCAGACAAATTCAAGCACATAAGCTTACAAAGAAATAGGCAAATGACATGAAATTTAACAAAAAAAAGTACTAGTTGGTGAACAAGTTATTGTTAAAACGTTCACATGCCAAACATAGGTTTTCGTAATAATTATTTGTAAAGAGATTTTTTTCTCTAATCAAGAACAATACAGTTATATTTGGAAAAAACTCGGACCGCCCCAGTGAGGAGGTGCAAGAGGTCATTTATGTGAAAGGCGGACAGAGACGTAAAACACTAGAATGCACTTACATAAAAATAGCTGGAGTATCTCCAGTAAACTCCGTCATATTGAGCAAACCAGCATGGATGTGGGGAGCCGAGATGGGAGCAAACGATAAGAATGTGGTCATCGGCAACGAAGCAGTATGGACAAACTACTGCGCTAAGGATGCGGATGCTACACGCAAGCGTTTATTAGGGACAGACTAACTGCGTCTTGGATTAGAGAGAGGGGATACTGCTGAAGGGGCACTTGATATTATAACAGCACTTCTTGAAAAGTATGGTCAAGGTGGTCCTGCCGCTGAGGGAGATAGTAGTTATTTCCATCACAACTCTTTCTTAATAGCGGACCCCACAAGTGCTTGGATTCTGGAGACCAGTGGCAAATTATGGGCTGCTGAAAAAGTGGAATCTGGTTACAGAAATATATCAAATTGCCTTTAGCAACTCATCGCATGATTTTAAAAATAAATAAGTATATAGGCAACGATGCGTTTTAATTTATTTATATTAGATTTTTTATTTATTAAATGAACAATTACAGACTGAATTGTTTGGTGATTATAGACTAGATGAACTTTGAATTCAGGAATGTTATTATTTGACCCTATGTTTTGCATAACTGGCCAACATTTTTCATCTAATTTTAAAAACTCTGGGTCTGACCACCAGAGTGCGCTAGTGCCGATTTGTTGCGACTCGGCGTTATAAAAACAACTAAAAATGCTGTCCAAACTCCCTAAATCTTGCGACACATTTGTTGTGATGCCGCCTCTAATCAAGAACAATACAGTTATATTTGGAAAAAACTCGGACCGCCCCAGTGAGGAGGTGCAAGAGGTCATTTATGTGAAAGGCGGACAGAGACGTAAAACACTAGAATGCACTTACATAAAAATAGCTGGAGTATCTCCAGTAAACTCCGTCATATTGAGCAAACCAGCATGGATGTGGGGAGCCGAGATGGGAGCAAACGATAAGAATGTGGTCATCGGCAACGAAGCAGTATGGACAAACTACTGCGCTAAGGATGCGGATGCTACACGCAAGCGTTTATTAGGGACAGACTTAGTGCGTCTTGGATTAGAGAGAGGGGATACTGCTGAAGGGGCACTTGATATTATAACAGCACTTCTTGAAAAGTATGGTCAAGGTGGTCCTGCCGCTGAGGGAGATAGTAGTTATTTCCATCACAACTCTTTCTTAATAGCGGACCCCACAAGTGCTTGGATTCTGGAGACCAGTGGCAAATTATGGGCTGCTGAAAAAGTGGAATCTGGTTACAGAAATATATCAAATTGCCTTTCTTTAACCACATAAATTGATAAACATTCTGTAGACTTGCAACAAAAGGTTAAGGATCTGTACTTTTGGAATGGAGAGGAGGAATTAGACTTTGCAGGATGCTTGTCAGCTGGTGGTGATGATGGTAGGCAAAGTGAAGGTAAAAGGATGATTCAAGTGAAATTAGATTTAACACCACCGTTTTCTGTACAAGACATGATGTTCATTTTACGTGACAAGAAAGCACTATTTGCAGAGGTATTGGTGACGAATACCCTACTCAGGGGAGTCAGGTGTCATGTATCTCAGCTACAAATGTAAATGTGCACTGGTTCACATGTACCCCGGACCCATGCGTTTCGTTCTACAAACCTTTTGTTTTCAGCCCTAATCCCGTACTTCCTACTGAAATAATTAGCCCTAGAAAGAAAGGACTTAAGTGGGAACATCAACTTTATAAGATGCATGTAGACCGTATAAAAGCAGGGAAGCATGGGTGTTAACGCACAGGACGGCGAGGTGCGGGGCGCACTCACCTCTTCCCCCACCAACCCGACGAAGATTATAAAAGGACTGGCGCCGCGGTCATTCGAGAGCCGTCCGATACACTCCCTCGCGAATAAGTACAGTTCGAAGACCGAAACACACACTCACAGAGCCAGATGATCCTATCACTCTCCTCCAGGAGAGCGATAAGCCCACCAGCACTGTTCGCAAACAAAAACGGACATTCCGTCCTCGCCGCCGAGGCCCGTCGCGACGACCCCGTCAATGCCCCCCTCCCGACCCTTTGCTAGAGCCAGCCCGCGAAGCTGAGCCGATTAATGTTTAAAATGTCCCTAAATAATGGAACAATCAGATCGAGCCTGTCCCTTGCTGTCCTCTTCAGCGACGTCCTAAGCCGAGGTTCGTAACCCGCAGGGGGTGCCCTTAGCGATAGTCGCTTAGCTTATAAGTTTTTATGCCTGGCTGGAGGCCTTAATTTTAATTAAGCCCCCCACAGGAAAGTTCGGTTGAGCAGTAAATATCCCTAAAGGATAAACTGCGAGATGCCCTAATAAAAAAAAAAAAAAAAAAAAAAAAAGGTCATTCGAGAGCAGGATTAGCTCGTGGCAACAGCGACACCTACAACAAGAAGAAAACTAATAAAAGTGCGGGTATTACTGAAAAGTTTGTCGGTCGCGAAATCCGTTCCATACTCCGTGTTACTAGTTCCATAAGTAACCTAAAGTCTAGTAACCATAAATTTGACTTGTTTCAGACAAATTCAAGCACATAAGCTTACAAAGAAATAGGCAAATGACATGAAATTTAACAAAAAAAAGTACTAGTTGGTGAACAAGTTATTGTTAAAACGTTCACATGCCAAACATAGGTTTTCGTAATAATTATTTGTAAAGAGATTTTTTTCTCTAATCAAGAACAATACAGTTATATTTGGAAAAAACTCGGACCGCCCCAGTGAGGAGGTGCAAGAGGTCATTTATGTGAAAGGCGGACAGAGACGTAAAACACTAGAATGCACTTACATAAAAATAGCTGGAGTATCTCCAGTAAACTCCGTCATATTGAGCAAACCAGCATGGATGTGGGGAGCCGAGATGGGAGCAAACGATAAGAATGTGGTCATCGGCAACGAAGCAGTATGGACAAACTACTGCGCTAAGGATGCGGATGCTACACGCAAGCGTTTATTAGGGACAGACTTAGTGCGTCTTGGATTAGAGAGAGGGGATACTGCTGAAGGGGCACTTGATATTATAACAGCACTTCTTGAAAAGTATGGTCAAGGTGGTCCTGCCGCTGAGGGAGATAGTAGTTATCTCCATCACAACTCTTTCTTAATAGCGGACCCCACAAGTGCTTGGATTCTGGAGACCAGTGGCAAATTATGGGCTGCTGAAAAAGTGGAATCTGGTTACAGAAATATATCAAATTGCCTTTCTATAACCACATAAATTGATAAACATTCTGTAGACTTGCAACAAAAGGTTAAGGATCTGTACTTTTGGAATGGAGAGGAGGAATTAGACTTTGCAGGATGCTTGTCAGCTGGTGGTGATGATGGTAGGCAAAGTGAAGGTAAAAGGATGATTCAAGTGAAATTAGATTTAACACCACCGTTTTCTGTACAAGACATGATGTTCATTTTACGTGACAAGAAAGCACTATTTGCAGAGGTATTGGTGACGAATACCCTACTCAGGGGAGTCAGGTGTCATGTCTCTCAGCTACAAATGTAAATGTGCACTGGTTCACATGTACCCCGGACCCATGCGTTTCGTTCTACAAACCTTTTGTTTTCAGCCCTAATCCCGTACTTCCTACTGAAATAATTAGCCCTAGAAAGAAAGAACTTAAGTGGGAACATCAACTTTATAAGATGCATGTAGACCGTATAAAAGCAGGGAAGCATGGGTGTTAACGCACAGGACGGCGAGGTGCGGGGCGCACTCACCTCTTCCCCCACCAACCCGACGAAGATTATAAAAGGACTGGCGCCGCGGTCATTCGAGAGCCGTCCGATACACTCCCTCGCGAATAAGTACAGTTCGAAGACCGAAACACACACTCACAGAGCCAGATGATCCTATCACTCTCCTCCAGGAGAGCGATAAGGCCACCAGCACTGTTCGCAAACAAAAACGGACATTCCGTCCTCGCCACCGAGGCCCGTCGCGACGACCCCGTCAATGCCCCCCTCCCGACCCTTTGCTAGAGCCAGCCCGCGAAGCTGAGCCGATTAATGTTTAAAATGTCCCTAAATAATGGAACAATCAGATCCAGCCTGTCCCTTGCTGTCCTCTTCAGCGACGTCCTAAGCCGAGGTTCGTACCCCGCAGGGGGTGCCCTTAGCGATAGTCGCTTAGCTTATAAATTTTATGCCTGGCTGGAGGCCTTAATTTTAATTAAGCCCCCCACAGGAAAGTTCGGTTGAGCAGTAAATATCCCTAAAGGATAAACTGCGAGATGCCCTAATAAAAAAAAAAAAAAAAAAAAAAAGGTCATTCGAGAGCAGGATTAGCTCGTGGCAACAGCGACACCTACAACAAGAAGAAAACTAATAAAAGTGCGGGTATTACTGAAAAGTTTGTCGGTCGCGAAATCCGTTCCATACTCCGTGTTACTAGTTCCATAAGTAACCTAAAGTCTAGTAACCATAAATTTGACTTGTTTCAGACAAATTCAAGCACATAAGCTTACAAAGAAATAGGCAAATGACATGAAATTTAACAAAAAAAAGTACTAGTTGGTGAACAAGTTATTGTTAAAACGTTCACATGCCAAACATAGGTTTTCGTAATAATTATTTGTAAAGAGATTTTTTTCTCTAATCAAGAACAATACAGTTATATTTGGAAAAAACTCGGACCGCCCCAGTGAGGAGGTGCAAGAGGTCATTTATGTGAAAGGCGGACAGAGACGTAAAACACTAGAATGCACTTACATAAAAATAGCTGGAGTATCTCCAGTAAACTCCGTCATATTGAGCAAACCAGCATGGATGTGGGGAGCCGAGATGGGAGCAAACGATAAGAATGTGGTCATCGGCAACGAAGCAGTATGGACAAACTACTGCGCTAAGGATGCGGATGCTACACGCAAGCGTTTATTAGGGACAGACTAAGTGCGTCTTGGATTAGAGAGAGGGGATACTGCTGAAGGGGCACTTGATATTATAACAGCACTTCTTGAAAAGTATGGTCAAGGTGGTCCTGCCGCTGAGGGAGATAGTAGTTATTTCCATCACAACTCTTTCTTAATAGCGGACCCCACAAGTGCTTGGATTCTGGAGACCAGTGGCAAATTATGGGCTGCTGAAAAAGTGGAATCTGGTTACAGAAATATATCAAATTGCCTTTAGCAACTCATCGCATGATTTTAAAAATAAATAAGTATATAGGCAACGATGCGTTTTAATTTATTTATATTAGATTTTTTATTTATTAAATGAACAATTACAGACTGAATTGTTTGGTGATTATAGACTAGATGAACTTTGAATTCAGGAATGTTATTATTTGACCCTATGTTTTGCATAACTGGCCAACATTTTTCATCTAATTTTAAAAACTCTGGGTCTGACCACCAGAGTGCGCTAGTGCCGATTTGTTGCGACTCGGCGTTATAAAAACAACTAAAAATGCTGTCCAAACTCCCTAAATCTTGCGACACATTTGTTGTGATGCCGCCTCTAATCAAGAACAATACAGTTATATTTGGAAAAAACTCGGACCGCCCCAGTGAGGAGGTGCAAGAGGTCATTTATGTGAAAGGCGGACAGAGACGTAAAACACTAGAATGCACTTACATAAAAATAGCTGGAGTATCTCCAGTAAACTCCGTCATATTGAGCAAACCAGCATGGATGTGGGGAGCCGAGATGGGAGCAAACGATAAGAATGTGGTCATCGGCAACGAAGCAGTATGGACAAACTACTGCGCTAAGGATGCGGATGCTACACGCAAGCGTTTATTAGGGACAGACTTAGTGCGTCTTGGATTAGAGAGAGGGGATACTGCTGAAGGGGCACTTGATATTATAACAGCACTTCTTGAAAAGTATGGTCAAGGTGGTCCTGCCGCTGAGGGAGATAGTAGTTATCTCCATCACAACTCTTTCTTAATAGCGGACCCCACAAGTGCTTGGATTCTGGAGACCAGTGGCAAATTATGGGCTGCTGAAAAAGTGGAATCTGGTTACAGAAATATATCAAATTGCCTTTCTTTAACCACATAAATTGATAAACATTCTGTAGACTTGCAACAAAAGGTTAAGGATCTGTACTTTTGGAATGGAGAGGAGGAATTAGACTTTGCAGGATGCTTGTCAGCTGGTGGTGATGATGGTAGGCAAAGTGAAGGTAAAAGGATGATTCAAGTGAAATTAGATTTAACACCACCGTTTTCTGTACAAGACATGATGTTCATTTTACGTGACAAGAAAGCACTATTTGCAGAGGTATTGGTGACGAATACCCTACTCAGGGGAGTCAGGTGTCATGTATCTCAGCTACAAATGTAAATGTGCACTGGTTCACATGTACCCCGGACCCATGCGTTTCGTTCTACAAACCTTTTGTTTTCAGCCCTAATCCCGTACTTCCTACTGAAATAATTAGCCCTAGAAAGAAAGGACTTAAGTGGGAACATCAACTTTATAAGATGCATGTAGACCGTATAAAAGCAGGGAAGCATGGGTGTTAACGCACAGGACGGCGAGGTGCGGGGCGCACTCACCTCTTCCCCCACCAACCCGACGAAGATTATAAAAGGACTGGCGATGGCGCCGCGGTCATTCGAGAAATCTTTTTGCCTGGCTGGAGGCCTTAATTTTAATTAAGCCCCCCACAGGAAAGTTCGGTTGAGCAGTAAATATCCCTAAAGGATAAACTGCGAGATGCCCATTCCAACAAAACAAAACAAAAGGTCATTCGAGAGCAGGATTAGCTCGTGGCAACAGCGACACCTACAACAAGAAGAAAACTAATAAAAGTGCGGGTATTAGTGAAAAGTTTGTCGGTCGCGAAATCCGTTCCATACTCCGTGTTACTAGTTCCATAAGTAACCTAAAGTCTAGTAACCATAAATTTGACTTGTTTCAGACAAATTCAAGCACATAAGCTTACAAAGAAATAGGCAAATGACATGAAATTTAACAAAAAAAAGTACTAGTTGGAGAACAAGTTATTGTTAAAACGTTCACTTGCCAAACATAGGTTTTCGTAATAATTATTTGTAAAGAGATTTTTTGGTAAGTAATAATTTGGCAAATGAAATTATGCGAAAATTTGTTTGGGAAGTGATAATTTGGCAATTTCTTTTCGGTAAAACAAGGGAGACCCGTGATATTTACTGTCTAATAAAATAGGATGTTTGGTATCGTAACTGTAGTTAGTGTTACGTAACCTACCACCTACACGAATGACACCTTGATCATCTAAAAATGGAGATAAAGAAATTAACCGATTATTTTTAGATAACAACCTTTTTAAACGAAGTGTTTTGTATTCGTCGGGAAACATTTCCATTTGACAGTAACGTAGCATGACTGTAAATGCTTGTTGCAACTCATCGCATGATAGATTGCCACTCAACCTGTTATTAGGATTTTTTAAGTTAAAAATAAATAAGTATATAGGCAACGATGCGTTTTAATTTATTTATATTAGATTTTTTATTTATTAAATGAACAATTACAGACTGAATTGTTTGGTGATTATAGACTAGATGAACTTTGAATTCAGGAATGTTATTATTTGACCCTATGTTTTGCATAACTGGCCAACATTTTTCATCTAATTTTAAAAACTCTGGGTCTGACCACCAGAGTGCGCTAGTGCCGATTTGTTGCGACTCGGCGTTATAAAAACAACTAAAAATGCTGTCCAAACACCCTAAATCTTGCGACACATTTGTTGTGATGCCGCCTCTAATCAAGAACAATACAGTTATATTTGGAAAAAACTCGGACCGCCCCAGTGAGGAGGTGCAAGAGGTCATTTATGTGAAAGGCGGACAGAGACGTAAAACACTAGAATGCACTTACATAAAAATAGCTGGAGTATCTCCAGTAAACTCCGTCATATTGAGCAAACCAGCATGGATGTGGGGAGCCGAGATGGGAGCAAACGATAAGAATGTGGTCATCGGCAACGAAGCAGTATGGACAAACTACTGCGCTAAGGATTCGGATGCTACACGCAAGCGTTTATTAGGGACAGACTAAGTGCGTCTTGGATTACAGAGAGGGGATACTGCTGAAGGGGCACTTGATATTATAACAGCACTTCTTGAAAAGTATGGTCAAGGTGGTCCTGCCGCTGAGGGAGATAGTAGTTATTTCCATCACAACTCTTTCTTAATAGCGGACCCCACAAGTGCTTGGATTCTGGAGACCAGTGGCAAATTATGGGCTGCTGAAAAAGTGGAATCTGGTTACAGAAATATATCAAATTGCCTTTAGCAACTCATCGCATGATGTTAAAAATAAATAAGTATATAGGCAACGATGCGTTTTAATTTATTTGACGGCGCGTTTGATTAATTAAGAGTGAATGTCAACCGGATATAGCCAACGCCATCTGTCGAAGTAATCGGTTGTCATTCGCTCTGACGCAACACCAAGAGCTAGTGTGGGGAGAACGAACGGGGCGACAAGTCAGTTCGAATCCGAGAGGCGACCTGTTCGCACCACGAAAACGCGCTACGTTTTTGGTGGAGTGTCTAGTGATTTAGTGTTCCTAATAATAATTAATCATTGTAATAAGATACTAGTTCCATAATTTAGTGTTCCTAATAATAATTAATCATTGTAATAAGATACTAGTTCCATAAGTAACCTAAAGTCTAGTAACCATAAATTTGACTTGTTTCAGACAAATTCAAGCACATAAGCTTACAAAGAAATAGGCAAATGACATGAAATTTAACAAAAAAAAGTACTAGTTGGAGAACAAGTTATTGTTAAAACGTTCACTTGCCAAACATAGGTTTTCGTAATAATTATTTGTAAAGAGATTTTTTGGTAAGTAATAATTTGGCAAATGAAATTATGCGAAAATTTGTTTGGGAAGTGATAATTTGGCAATTTCTTTTCGGTAAAACAAGGGAGACCCGTGATATTTACTGTCTAATAAAATAGGATGTTTGGTATCGTAACTGTAGTTAGTGTTACGTAACCTACCACCTACACGAATGACACCTTGATCATCTAAAAATGGAGATAAAGAAATTAACCGATTATTTTTAGATAACAACCTTTTTAAACGAAGTGTTTTGTATTCGTCGGGAAACATTTCCATTTGACAGTAACGTAGCATGACTGTAAATGCTTGTTGCAACTCATCGCATGATAGATTGCCACTCAACCTGTTATTAGGATTTTTTAAGTTAAAAATAAATAAGTATATAGGCAACGATGCGTTTTAATTTATTTATATTAGATTTTTTATTTATTAAATGAACAATGAAAACCTGATTATACTTTGTGTGAAACACGTCGTATTGATTCTCCTCGCCCGATTACCCACGTCCTAGTAAATTCGACCATGGATCCAAATGATATTGTGGACCGTCCTGACGTCCCTTTATCAGAAGTGGGATGCGAAGGGCATTCACCAGGAGAAGATATCGATGCGAACGTGGCATCGTCGCACAATTTACTACGCAACATGGAAGCCTTATTATCTCGCCTGTTGAAGACTCCGCCGCCTACTGAAGATTCAAACCGCATGACAATACAACTAGTGCGGTTTGACCCAGATGAAAAAGATGCAGACATAGAAGGTTGGTGCAGGATAACGGAAATAGTTGTGAATAGTAGGAAACTAGATGGTGCGGAACTTTTGCTAGCGCTTACACACGCTCTGAGAGGACGGGCGGCCACGTGTTTGACCAGATTACAAACTTCACAGTTAACATGGATTCAAATAAAAGAATTACTCCTGGCAAAATTTGGAAAACCAATGCTACCGCAAGATCACTTCGACGAGATATTAAGATTCCAACTGGGTGCGAAAGAAACCGCAAGTGAAGCTGCAACACGTGTCTGGAGCATGATAGAGCGCATCCCTCACACCAATATGTCAGAAGATGTCATCACGGGGTTTGTAGCTTCTGTGCTATGCCAAAAATATGGTATTATACGCCGAGAGCTGCAGACTTGTAATGTATCTACCAGAGCTCAGTTGCTAAGGGTTCTCAACGGTGTTTCATCGAAACGAAAATATGAAGGACAAGAAAGTAACGAGACCGAACTCAAAAGAAGCCGCTACAACGAACCACGCTTTACTGGATCGTGTCATCGGTGTGGTATACCAGGCCACCGAGCCCTGGACTGTCGCAAACGCCGCGAAGAGCCTGTTTCTAAAGCAACTACGAATACAGCTGAGCGGCCCATGAAGACGCAAGTCCATCCACGTCCTGTTACCTGTTACGTTTGTGGTCAACAAGGGCACGTCGCATCAGCGTGTCCAGACCGCAAAGGGAGCAACGAGGAACCGGCCGCCAGGGAGGTCCACCTGTGCGAGCGAAGGCCGGCAACTGGCATCTTTACCACGTCCAAGGGTGAGCTCGTTTCTTTTCTTTTTGATAGCGGCTCCGCCTGTTCATTGGTGACTTCCGACATGGCTAGTAAGCTACCGGGTACAATATGTAACGAACTTGTTCATCTGACGGGTATTGGATATAATAATGTTGTGAAGTGTGACTTGCAGATACTTAGCCCCATCAATGTTGAAGGCATACAATTAGACGTATTGTTTCATGTAGTTCCCAACGCTGCTATTAACGAACCAGTTATTCTAGGCAGGGATATTTTAGACAAGTGTGTTAATGTCGAAATTAGCAATGAGCGCATTCAATTCTCGTTACGTAAGGAGGTTAGCATTGTAGAGAAATCGAGTCAGTGTGATTTTACTAACATAGATTCAGATTTACAAGGTGAGCATAGAGTAGCCCTCATCAGATTATTACAAAAATACCGCGCGTTCTTCATAGAAGGCATACCGACACGTCGCGTCTCTACAGGTTTCATGCGAATAGAGTTAATTGACCCAAACAAAACTGTGCAGCGGCGTCCTTATAGGTTGTCACCGGTAGAAAAGGAAATAGTTAGGGATAAAATAAGGCATCTTTTAGAAGCGGGGGTTATTCGTGAGAGCACGTCACCCTTTGCCAGTCCGATATTACTCGTTAAAAAGAAAGACAACTCTGATAGAATGTGTGTAGACTATCGCGAGCTTAACGCTAATACCAAGCCAGAACATTACCCGTTACCAATAATTGATGAGCAGATAGATCGTCTTCATGGTGCATGTTATTTTTCCTCATTGGACATGGCATCAGGTTACCACCAAATTTTGATAGATCCTGAGGGCGACAGCACGGCTCGTACATCTTTCGTGACCCCGGAGGGTCAATATGAGTTCCTTGCCATGCCCTTTGGGTTACGAAATGCAGCGTCGGTGTATCAAAGGTGTATTAACAGAGCTCTAGGTACGCTTAAGGATACGGTGGCATTGGCTTATATGGATGACGTCCTCTGCTACTCTGATGACGTCACGCGCGGCCTTGAACGTTTAGACCTCACACTTAAAGCGCTATCTGAAGCGGGTTTTTCTCTAAATGTTCATAAATGTAAATTCATGAAAAATGAAGTAGATTTCCTCGGTTGTGTCGTTGGATCAGGTCAAGTAGTTACTTGACCTGATCTAACGACATGGCGATTGTGCCTTCCTAGGATTAGGAGTTCCTAATCCTAGGAAGGTACAAGCACTAACTGATGTACCTGCTCCGCGAACAGCCAGTCAAGTTCGTCAATTTTTAGGTCTCGCATCTTATTTTCGGCGTTTTATTCCAAATTATACCCGCTTAGTAGGTCCTTTATACCCCCTAACAAAACTAAAAGGTCCGATAACCTGGACGAGCCAACATAGTGAGATCCACAAAACAATAGTTAACATATTGACATCAGAGCCGGTCTTGACGATCTTTGACCCTAAATCTCCAGTAGAGCTTCATACAGACGCGAGCTCAGAAGGGTATGGTGCAATCCTTATTCAGCGACGTAATAATCTACCACATGTAATATCCTACTTTAGCCGTCGGACGGCCGACACGGAATCTCGTTACCATTCTTACGAACTTGAAACCTTGGCGGTGGTCCGAGCGGTCGAGCATTTCAGACATTATCTGTATGGACGGCACTTCACAGTTTTCACGGACTGTAATTCTCTTAAAGCATCAAAGTCTAAAACCGATCTTACACCCCGAGTCCATCGGTGGTGGGCCTTTCTCCAGGCCTATGACTTTGATATTGTCCACAAGCAAGGGAGTAGCATGGAACATGCCGATTTCCTCTCCAGAAATCCATTGAACGAACTTACTGCCAACCAGCCCGATACCGATCTGTACAAGAGAAACAAGTCTGTCCAATTCGTTGAACTTCATCAGGGTTGGCTGACAGTTGAACAAAAGAGAGATAGTGAAATACAGGACTTAATTAGCAAGCACAACAACAAAGAACTCCCTGAAGCCATTGCCCATACCTACGATGTTCGAAAAGGGATACTTTATAGGAAAATTGAGCGTAACAAAAGTAGCTATTGGCTCCCCGTTGTACCACGCTCCCTCACTTGGACTTTAATCAACCATGTCCATGTAGAGATTAAGCACCTCGGCGCTGAAAAGACGCTAGACAAACTATACGAGCAGTACTGGTTCCCACAAATGTCAAAGTTAGTGCGCAAATTTGTAGATTCTTGTATAGTGTGCAAAGCTTCGAAGGGTCCGTCGGGTGCTACCCAGATAAGACTTCATCCGATTCCTAAAGTTTCTACTCCGTGGCATACCATACACATTGATATCACGGGTAAACTCAGTGGAAAAAGTATTAATCATAATTATCATAATAAAAATATTCATCGGTAATCATCGATTCCTTTACTAAATATGTTCTCCTTGAATATACCCCCTCGTTAGATTCAGCAAGTGCTATTAAAGCACTAAAAAAAGCGGTTTGCCTTTTTGGAGCACCTAAACGTGTTATAGCTGACCAAGGCAGATGCTATATAAGCGCCGAATTTAGAGAATTTTGTAGGGACCATTCCATAGACCTTCATCTCATCGCAACGGGATCTAGTAGAGCAAACGGACAGGTGGAACGCGTAATGCGCACCCTGAAAAGCATTCTCACTATAATTGAGAACGACCCGAACAAAACTTGGCGAGATGAACTTCTAGATGTGCAGTTAGCTATAAATAGTACGCGATCTAGGGTAACTGGATTTTCACCCACTGAACTAATGTTTGGAATTAAAGCTCAATCGTTAGGTATGTCAAAAATTGTATTTGGTTCCGAACCCCAGCCCCGATCAGACTTAGACACCATCAGACGGAACGCCTCTGATAACATTGCGAAAGCAGCTTCAGCAGAAGTAGAAAGATTCAATCGAGGCAAGGCAATCGTAAAGCCGTTCTCTATAGGCGAGTATGTTTTTATAAGGAACAACGAGCGTAATCAGACAAAACTTCACAAAAAAATTCAAAGGTCCATTTTTAATTACCAAGGTGTTAGAAAATGATAGGTATGAGCTGAAAAACATTGATGGGTCTAATCGAACATACAAATATGCACACGAAAATCTGCGTTTAGTACCCGGGGGCCATGACGGTTTGGTAGAGATAGCTACCTCATTGATGAACGATGATGAGGAGGAGGCCGAGACGGCGGAGCAGGGCCAGATCGATGGGACACTAACATTAGATGATGATAGTGACACACTATCGGTGTCCAGCGGTCATACTGAAACCGCAAGCTCGGTAACCCTCTCGGCGTCAGAGCGTGAGGAACTTCAAGGGTAGTAATGTCAGTTTTATGAGAATTAATCACTGCCACTAGAATGTCTAAGCGTGGTCATATGAGATGACAGGTAGAGAGCCAGTTGTCCGGTCCACGTTGTCATATGAGATGATGACTGGTCGAAGGGACGCTGTCACTCTCTGGGTTAAGTGTGGTCATATGAGATGACAGGTAGAGAGCCAGTTGTCCGGTCCACGTTGTCATATGAGATGATGACTGGTCGAAGGGACGCTGTCACTCTCTGGGTTAAGTGTGGTCATATGAGATGACAGCTTGGGTTGAGAGCTAGGTTGTCCGGTCCACGTTATCATATGAGATGATGGCTGGTCGAAGGGACGCCTTGGCCAGAGTTGGCTTGCATGAGGTCAAACGTAATCCCTTGCGTTTATGTGTGCTTGTGTGTGGATCCCTAAATGTCCAAAGATAGAGACAGTGTACCTGTCATGTCAGGATAGGACGAGTTAAATGAAAGTGGTAATCCCAGCGGGTTTTATTTTTCTATTGTTACAGAGTAACTCAGCGCTGAAAGAAACTGAGAAGCACGAGGACGTGCTAATGTCAGTCTGGCCGTGACGGCGCGTTTGATTAATTAAGAGTGAATGTCAACCGGATATAGCCAACGCCATCTGTCGAAGTAATCGGTTGTCATTCGCTCTGACGCAACACCAAGAGCTAGTGTGGGGAGAACGAACGGGGCGACAAGTCAGTTCGAATCCGAGAGGCGACCTGTTCGCACCACGAAAACGCGCTACGTTTTTGGTGGAGTGTCTAGTGATTTAGTGTTCCTAATAATAATTAATCATTGTAATAAGATCCTGATTATACTTTGTGTGAAACACGTCGTATTGATTCTCCTCGCCCGATTACCCACGTCCTAGTAAATTCGACCATGGATCCAAATGATATTGTGGACCGTCCTGACGTCCCTTTATATTTATATTAGATTTTTTATTTATTAAATGAACAATTACAGACTGAATTGTTTGGTGATTATAGACTAGATGAACTTTGGCACTTGATATTATCACAGCACTTCTTGAAAAGTATGGTCATGGTGGTCCTGCCGCTGAGGGAGATAGTAGTTATTTCCATCGCAACTCTTTCTTAATAGCGGACCCCACAAGTGCTTGGATTCTGGAGACCAGTGGCAAATTATGGGCTGCTGAAAAAGTGGAATCTGGTTACAGAAATATATCAAATTGCCTTTCTATAACCACATAAATTGATAAACATTCTGTAGACTTGCAACAAAAGGTTAAGGATCTGTACTTTTGGAATGGAGAGGAGGAATTAGACTTTGCAGGATGCTTGTCAGCTGGTGGTGATGATGGTAGGCAAAGTGAAGGTAAAAGGATGATTCAAGTGAAATTAGATTTAACACCACCGTTTTCTGTACAAGACATGATGTTCATTTTACGTGTTACATTGTACAATTAGCCCTAGAAAGAAAGGACTTAAGTGGGAACATCAACTTTATAAGATGCATGTAGACCGTATAAAAGCAGGGAAGCATGGGTGTTAACGCACAGGACGGCGAGGTGCGGGGCGCACTCACCTCTTCCCCCACCAACCCGACGAAGATTATAAAAGGACTGGCGATGGCGCCGCGGTCATTCGAGAAATCTTTTTGCCTGGCTGGAGGCCTTAATTTTAATTAAGCCCCCCACAGGAAAGTTCGGTTGAGCAGTAAATATCCCTAAAGGATAAACTGCGAGATGCCCATTCCAACAAAACAAAACAAAAGGTCATTCGAGAGCAGGATTAGCTCGTGGCAACAGCGACACCTACAACAAGAAGAAAACTAATAAAAGTGCGGGTATTAGTGAAAAGTTTGTCGGTCGCGAAATCCGTTCCATACTCCGTGTTACTAGTTCCATAAGTAACCTAAAGTCTAGTAACCATAAATTTGACTTGTTTCAGACAAATTCAAGCACATAAGCTTACAAAGAAATAGGCAAATGACATGAAATTTAACAAAAAAAAGTACTAGTTGGAGAACAAGTTATTGTTAAAACGTTCACTTGCCAAACATAGGTTTTCGTAATAATTATTTGTAAAGAGATTTTTTGGTAAGTAATAATTTGGCAAATGAAATTATGCGAAAATTTGTTTGGGAAGTGATAATTTGGCAATTTCATTTCGGTAAAACAAGGGAGACCCGTGATATTTACTGTCTAATAAAATAGGATGTTTGGTATCGTAACTGTAGTTAGTGTTACGTAACCTACCACCTACACGAATGACACCTTGATCATCTAAAAATGGAGATAAAGAAATTAACCGATTATTTTTAGATAACAACCTTTTTAAACGAAGTGTTTTGTATTCGTCGGGAAACATTTCCATTTGACAGTAACGTAGCATGACTGTAAATGCTTGTTGCAACTCATCGCATGATAGATTGCCACTCAACCTGTTATTAGGATTTTTTAAGTTAAAAATAAATAAGTATATAGGCAACGATGCGTTTTAATTTATTTATATTAGATTTTTTATTTATTAAATGAACAATTACAGACTGAATTGTTTGGTGATTATAGACTAGATGAACTTTGGCACTTGATATTATAACAGCACTTCTTGAAAAGTATGGTCATGGTGGTCCTGCCGCTGAGGGAGATAGTAGTTATTTCCATCGCAACTCTTTCTTAATAGCGGACCCCACAAGTGCTTGGATTCTGGAGACCAGTGGCAAATTATGGGCTGCTGAAAAAGTGGAATCTGGTTACAGAAATATATCAAATTGCCTTTCTATAACCACATAAATTGATAAACATTCTGTAGACTTGCAACAAAAGGTTAAGGATCTGTACTTTTGGAATGGAGAGGAGGAATTAGACTTTGCAGGATGCTTGTCAGCTGGTGGTGATGATGGTAGGCAAAGTGAAGGTAAAAGGATGATTCAAGTGAAATTAGATTTAACACCACCGTTTTCTGTACAAGACATGATGTTCATTTTACGTGACAAGAAAGCACTATTTGCAGAGGTATTGGTGACGAATACCCTACTCAGGGGAGTCAGGTGTCATGTCTCTCAGCTACAAATGTAAATGTGCACTGGTTCACATGTACCCCGGACCCATGCGTTTCGTTCTACAAACCTTTTGTTTTCAGCCCTAATCCCGTACTTCCTACTGAAATAATTAGCCCTAGAAAGAAAGGACTTAAGTGGGAACATCAACTTTATAAGATGCATGTAGACCGTATAAAAGCAGGGAAGCATGGGTGTTAACGCACAGGACGGCGAGGTGCGGGGCGCACTCACCTCTTCCCCCACCAACCCGACGAAGATTATAAAAGGACTGGCGCCGCGGTCATTCGAGAGCCGTCCGATACACTCCCTCGCGAATAAGTACAGTTCGAAGACCGAAACACACACTCACAGAGCCAGATGATCCTATCACTCTCCTCCAGGAGAGCGATAAGGCCACCAGCACTGTTCGCAAACAAAAACGGACATTCCGTCCTCGCCGCCGAGGCCCGTCGCGACGACCCCGTCAATGCCCCCCTCCCGACCCTTTGCTAGAGCCAGCCCGCGAAGCTGAGCCGATTAATGTTTAAAATGTCCCTAAATAATGGAACAATCAGATCCAGCCTGTCCCTTGCTGTCCTCTTCAGCGACGTCCTAAGCCGAGGTTCGTACCCCGCAGGGGGTGCCCTTAGCGATAGTCGCTTAGCTTATAAGTTTTTATGCCTGGCTGGAGGCCTTAATTTTAATTAAGCCCCCCACAGGAAAGTTCGGTTGAGCAGTAAATATCCCTAAAGGATAAACTGCGAGATGCCCTAATAAAAAAAAAAAAAAAAAAAAAGGTCATTCGAGAGCAGGATTAGCTCGTGGCAACAGCGACACCTACAACAAGAAGAAAACTAATAAAAGTGCGGATATTACTGAAAAGTTTGTCGGTCGCGAAATCCGTTCCATACTCCGTGTTACTAGTTCCATAAGTAACCTAAAGTCTAGTAACCATAAATTTGACTTGTTTCAGACAAATTCAAGCACATAAGCTTACAAAGAAATAGGCAAATGACATGAAATTTAACAAAAAAAAGTACTAGTTGGAGAACAAGTTATTGTTAAAACGTGCACTTGCCAAACATAGGTTTTCGTAATAATTATTTGTAAAGAGATTTTTTGGTAAGTAATAATTTGGCAATTTCTTTTCGGTAAAACAAGGGAGACCCGTGATATTTACTGTCTCATAAAATAGGATGTTTGGTATCGTAACTGTAGTTAGTGTTACGTAACCTACCACCTACACGAATGACACCTTGATCATCTAAAAATGGAGATAAAGAAATTAACCGATTATTTTTAGATAACAACCTTTTTAAACGAAGTGTTTCGTATTCGTCGGGAAACATTTCCATTTGACAGTAACGTAGCATGACTGTAAATGCTTGTTGCAACTCATCGCATGATAGATTGCCACTCAACCTGTTATTAGGATTTTTTAAGTTAAAAATAAATAATTATATAGGCAACGATGCGTTTTAATTTATTTATATTAGATTTTTTATTTATTAAATGAACAATTACAGACTGAATTGTTTGGTGATTATAGACTAGATGAACTTTGAATTCAGGAATGTTATTATTTGACCCTATGTTTTGCATAACTGGCCAACATTTTTCATCTAATTTTAAAAACTCTGGGTCTGACCACCAGAGTGCGCTAGTGCCGATTTGTTGCGACTCGGCGTTATAAAAACAACTAAAAATGCTGGCCAAACTCCCTAAATCTTGCGACACATTTGTTGTGATGCCGCCTCTAATCAAGAACAGTACAGTTATATTTGGAAAAAACTCGGACCGCCCCAGTGAGGAGGTGCAAGAGGTCATTTATGTGAAAGGCGGACAGAGACGTAAAACACTAGAATGCACTTACATAAAAATAGCTGGAGTATCTCCAGTAAACTCCGTCATATTGAGCAAACCAGCATGGATGTGGGGAGCCGAGATGGGAGCAAACGATAAGAATGTGGTCATCGGCAACGAAGCAGTATGGACAAACTACTGCGCTAAGGATGCGGATGCTACACGCAAGCGTTTATTAGGGACAGACTTAGTGCGTCTTGGATTAGAGAGAGGGGATACTGCTGAAGGGGCACTTGATATTATAACAGAACTTCTTGAAAAGTATGGTCAAGGTGGTCCTGCCGCTGAGGGAGATAGTAGTTATTTCCATCACAACTCTTTCTTAATAGCGGACCCCACAAGTGCTTGGATTCTGGAGACCAGTGGCAAATTATGGGCTGCTGAAAATGTGGAATCTGGTTCCAGAAATATATCAAATTGCCTTTCTATAACCACATAAATTGATAAACATTCAGTAGACTTGCAACAAAAGGTTAAGGATCTGTACTTTTGGAATGGAGAGGAGGAATTAGACTTTGCAGGATGCTTGTCAGCTGGTGGTGATGATGGTAGGCAAAGTGAAGGTAAAAGGATGATTCAAGTGAAATTAGATTTAACACCACCGTTTTCTGTACAAGACATGATGTTCATTTTACGTGACAAGAAAGCACTATTTGCAGAGGTATTGGTGACGAATACCCTACTCAGGGGAGTCAGGTGTCATGTCTCTCAGCTACAAATGTAAATGTGCACTGGTTCACATGTACCCCGGACCCATGCGTTTCGTTCTACAAACCTTTTGTTTTCAGCCCTAATCCCGTACTTCCTACTGAAATAATTAGCCCTAGAAAGAAAGGACTTAAGTGGGAACATCAACTTTATAAGATGCATGTAGACCGTATAAAAGCAGGGAAGCATGGGTGTTAACGCACAGGACGGCGAGGTGCGGGGCGCACTCACCTCTTCCCCCACCAACCCGACGAAGATTATAAAAGGACTGGCGATGGCGCCGCGGTCATTAAACTCTTGGCTGAGGGCGCCGCCTCCAAGGCGGCTCCCAAAGCCACCGACACGGCCGTAGCTCCCCCGGAATCCCTTAAGGGATTCCTACGCGTACCCGAGAAGGGTCACCCCCCGCCCAGGTCGCCGTCGCCAGCGCTTTCCCCGGCTGCAAGATGCCCGTCCCCCGTGGACGAAGACATGTCCCCAGCGTCGGACTCCGAGTCGGACTCGGCAAAGTCCGAGCTATCTGAAGCCTCTTCCGACGGTTGCACCACCGTCGGAGCCTCATTGAAGAGGCGCAAGGGCCCGGGCCCCTCGGCCCCTCAGGCCAAGAAGGCACTTCCGTGCCCTCCCTCGCCCTCTAAAAATCCAAACCCGTCGGGCTCCCAACCCCTGAGCAACTCCCGCCCACCCTCGCCAATGGCCACCGGCCAGCCGTCCGGCCAGGCAAAAAAAGCCCGCCCCCCCCGCCTGTGTTCTTACACGACAAGGCGAAGTGGACCGAAGTGTCCAAAATGTGTAATGAAGATTCCATTCAGTACACAAGGGCCCATGCTGTCCAGCAGGGCATAAAAATCTCCGTCGCCTCAGCGGCGGATTACAGGGAGCTGACAAAGCGCCTTAAAATCAGGAACATCCCGTTCCACTCCTACTCCCTTCAGGAGTCTAAACCGGTCCGGGTGGTACTCAAACGAGTGCCACTAGAAATATCGGTAGCCGAGATCATGACTGACCTCGAGAGCCAAAAAATCCCGGTGGCAAAAGTCCACCGGATGCACCGTCGTGGGGGTAAGCCCTACGACATGGTGCTGGCCATCTGTGACCCAGTCGAGGGTCATCACCCCATCTTCGGGGTTAAAACGATTTGTGGGCTATCCGGCATTCAGCTGGAGAAGCCCCACAAAAGTGGCACTATAGGACAGTGCCACAAATGTCAGCTCTATGGCCACTCCCAGAGCCACTGCTTCGGCAAAGCCCGTTGCGTTAAGTGCCTGGGAGACCATGGCACAAAAGACTGTGACCGACCACCAGACCGCTCTCGCGCGACTGAGCCACCCAGCTGTGTGCTGTGTGGCCAGTCCGGACACCCCGCCAACTACAGGGGCTGTCCTAAGGCCCCCAAATCCTCAGCTCCAAAGCTGAAAGCGCGGGCCAACGAGAGGCAGAAGAGGGAATGCCCCTCTCTATCAAGGGATCTTCCATCCCGCTTAAGCCCCCAAAGGCCTAATGCCTGGCTGAAGCCGCTGGTGCTTGCGGCTCCTGCCCCTCCAGCAGCGCCGGCTAACCCCGCGCCCCCACAACCCCTCCCTCTCCCCCCTCAACCAACACCTGTCGAGGGGGCTAGAAACCCACCTCCCCCGATCCCAAACCTGACGGGGTTTAACCATATTGAGGTTATTCAGGCCTACGTGGCCTTATACTCCCCCAGGGCCATTCAAATGGCCCATGAACTAGTCGCCAGCAACGGCGACCTGGGACGCATCTCCCTCATATATAAAAAATATGAGGATATCACTTCCGCTGCCCTTAAACTTCAGAAGCCGTAATGCTCCATACTGTAGGCAGAACCCGTCCCCGATCCCCCAAAGTGGGTTTTTTCAATGCAAATGGCATCCAGGGCCAACGCGATGAGATCGCCAAATTCCTTGGCGACCATCAAATAGATATATTACTCATCCAAGAGTCATTCCTAAAGCCCCATCACCGAGACCCGAAAATTGCGAACTACCGGTTGGTCCGCAACGACAGGTCAAGATGCCATAAGGGTGGTACCCTTATTTATTACAAAAACGCCCTCCACTGTATCCCAATGGACCCACCCACCCTAACCCACCTGGAAGTGTCCATTTGCAGGCTTGGCCTCACGGGCCATCAGCCCATAACCATTATTTCCGCGTATCTCCCACCAGCCCTAAGCTCGGAGAACAACGCGGCTATCTCAAAGGACCTATCGGCCCTGTTCGGCTTAAGTGACTCCGTCATACTGGCGGGTGATCTGAACGCCAAACACCCCTCCTGGAACAGTCACTTGACTAACCCCAGGGGTAGAGCCCTGTTCGACCTTAGTGATAAACTAAAATTCGATGTCATCGCTCCGATGCATCCGACCCACTACCCACATATTGTGGACCACCGCCCCGACGTACTTGACATCGCGCTTCTTAAGAATGTTAACCTAAGGTTGCAATCTATAGAGGCGCTTGACGAACTCGACTCTGACCACCGACCGGTAATCATGGAGCTCATCTCTCGAACAGGCCTCCATGACCCTAATCAACCCCCCCCTCCAAAGGTGATCACGGACTGGGGGATTGTAAGCGATAAGCTGCAATCCATCACGTCCCACCACTTGGACCAAATCCCCGACAAGATAGAGACCATTGTGGAAACGGAGGCTGCGATCGACTTGCTCACGGGCCACGTACAAGCCGTCCTGGACGAAAGTTCAAGGGAGATACCGGCGACGAGTGATCGTCGCTGGAAGCTCCCGGACGACGTGCGTGCACTCGTGAGCGAGAAGAACGCGGCCGTCCGTGCCTATAGCGCTTTTCCCTGCGAGAGCAACAAAGTTCACATGCGTTACTTACAGCGTAAAGTAAGTAATAGTATGAAAGAGCTACGTTGCAATCGCTGGGACAAGATGCTTGGGGATCTCGAGCCCAACCACCAGGCATTTTGGGAACTACAGAGGAAGTTGCGCGCCTCCGATGTAACCACGATGCCTCCTCTCATTCGCCTCGATCAGAGCATAGCCTTTGACGACGAGGAAAAGGCAGAATGCCTTGCAGACAGTCTCGAGGCCCAATGCTCCCCCAGTTCACAGCCAGCAGACCCAGCTTTTATAGCCAGGGTAGACGCTGAAGTGGAGCAAAGGACCTCTCTCCCTCCTTCAGAGGACCCCGAAAATCCCCTGCCCCCAGTCAGTCCAGACGAGGTGCAGGATATAATCAACGGCCTCAAAGCTCGCAAAGCCCCTGGCTCTGACGGGCTCACCAATAGAGTATTCAAACTCTTCCCCGCCCCGTTAGTCATTCTAATGACCGCTATCTTCAATAGCGCGTTAACCAATAATATCTTCCCTCAGAAGTGGAAAGAAGCTACCGTCATCGGTATCCCCAAACCGGGCAAGCCTAAGACCTCCCCAGGCAGCTATCGTCCAATCAGTCTCCTCAATGTTCTCGGCAAAGTCTACGAAAAGCTTATTCTTAAGCGGCTCAAGGACTACGTCGAAACAAAGAGCTTAATTCCGATGGAACAGTTTGGTTTTCGAACCCAGCATTCGTGTCCACAACAGGTGCACCGAATCGTCGAGCACATCAGCGGCCGCTTCCAACGCGGCTTGATGACAGGAGTCCTCTACTTCGACATCGCGAAAGCGTTTGACAAAGTCTGGCACAACGGGCTGGTATACAAGCTGTACCAGCTCGGTGTGCCAGAACGTCTCGTACTCATACTACGGGACTATTTGTCGAACCGAACCTTCAAGTATCGCATAGAAGGGGCGTACTCTACGCCTCGTCCCATCCGCGCAGGAGTCCCGCAAGGCTCAGTTCTCTCCCCATTACTATTCACGCTGTACACCAGCGATCTCCCCTCAGTAGTTAAGGCAAACATTGCCCTATTCGCTGACGACACGGCCATCTACTACTCTGGCTTAAAGTGTCCAGCCATAGCTAAGGCCCTCCAATCCTCTGCCAACGCCCTAAGCGTCTGGTTCAGGAAATGGAGAATTGAAGTGAACCCCGACAAGAGCCAGGCGGTTTTATACTCCAGGAAGGGTAAAGACCCATCCCCTCCTCCCCCGATCACCATGTATGACAAGCCGATCCCCTGGGGGGTGCAAGCTAAGTACCTGGGGGTCATCCTTGACCGACACCTTACCTTCCGGACGCACATAATGACGGTGCGCTCGCGCGCCGCATTCGCTCTAGGGAGGTTACATCCCATGATCAATGCACGCAGCAAATTGTCACTTCGGTGCAAGATGCGACTCTACACCACGTGCATCAGGCCTATTATGACCTACGCGTGTGCCATATTCGCACATGCAAGGCCTTCCTATATCCATAGGATGCAGGTTTTACAGAACCGTTTTCTCCGTCGAGCCACGGGAGCCCCATGGTTCGTTAGGAATGTTAGACTCCATGTAGATTTAAAAATCCCCACCATCAAGCAATTCATGAAGCGTCTTACTGGGCGCTTTTTCGAATCAGCCGAGCGACACCCAAACCCACTTGTCGTCTCGGCCTCCCAATACTTCCCTACCAGAATTGGTAAGATTCGCCGCCCAAGGCATACCCTAGTCGAGCCAGACGACGAAACAACCGTCATCCAGGAGAGCAGTAGGGAAACTAGCACTCTTAGAAAATACACAAATACAAACCGACCCACATTCCGGCCTCGCCGACGAGGCCCGCGACGCGCGACGCCCTAGTTAGTTAAATGTAAATTCAATCTTTAGATTCTACAAGGCCAGCCCGCGTAGCTGAGTCAGTAGTATAAAAACCCCCCGACATAATAATAACGAGACCCAGCCTTTGTTTTTGTTAAGTATTCAACGACGCCCTAAGCCGAGGTTCGAGCCCCACAGGGGGCGCCCTTAGCGAGCGGTCGTTTAAATGTAATAATAATAATAATAATAATAATAAATTTATTCAAAAAACATAAGGTATATGTTAAATACAATTTTCTTAATTCTATGTCAAGTTCAGAAATAATCTATGCCTGAACTAGGAATTCCTGTGTTTCAGGCGAAAGGGAGGTAACATTAATTTATTAAATAATCACATAATAAGCATAATAATCTATAGACTATACAATATAAGATGTTTAAAAATTATGGTTTTTAACTTAGTTAACTAATTATAAATAGAAAATTACAATAATTTGACCAATCGTTACTTAAGAACAAGTAGTAACTTCTCTGTATCTTCATAGGACATTGATTGTAAAGCTTCCTTAAGGATTTTTTTGCAGTTACTGAAATTTAAGGAGTAGATGTTTCCTTTTTCATTTAACCTATTATAAAGTAGCGGTCCAAGGTACATATAAAATTTGGCTGTGAAAGCATGCTTTGTACTTTTTTGAGGACAAACTATATCTTTCCGTCTCTTATTAGTAAATTCAGTGCTATAAGGAAGAGCTGTGTGTTGTTTTAGTACAGTGCTGATTATAAATAACTGTCGAACTGTTAGTACCTCACAGGATTTATACAGAAGGTTAGTAGGGAA
The DNA here is from genome assembly GCA_905147745.2 of Phlogophora meticulosa. Classification (NCBI taxonomy): domain Eukaryota; kingdom Metazoa; phylum Arthropoda; class Insecta; order Lepidoptera; family Noctuidae; genus Phlogophora; species Phlogophora meticulosa. The sequence goes on along the minus strand of CAJHWW020000001.1, from coordinate 856,621 downwards.
CAGAAAAGGCCGACAAGTAGCCACCTTGAGAATAGCTCTTTGAGCTCGTTCAATGGGCAATAACAGTGTTTTACTCACTCCACCCCATGCAGTAATACAATAAGTCAAAATTGACTGACAAAGAGCAAAATATACTTGCTTAATTATTTTTGCATCTGCAATAATCCGTAGTTTTTTGAATACGAATATCAACTTACGAATTCTATTATTTAATGCTTCCATGTGGTATTTGAAGGAAAGGGTTTCATCTATTATAATACCTAGGTATTTTATTTTGTCAGTCTTTTTAATATTGGGACACTTACATTGACTTTCTGTAGGCACTTGGCAACAGTGAGCATGCAATGTTGAGGGGATATTGGGTATTTGTTTGCGCATCGAAAACTTAATGAAGTTTGTCTTGTCTGCATTTAAAGTTAGTGAGTTATTTAGAAGCCATTTATTTACAATATTAAATCCGTGTTGCGCAAGATTGTAGACTTCGTTTTCTGAGTCAGCCGAAAAAAGCAAAGCAGTGTCATCAGCGTAAGTTATGATAGTGCCGCGCTCTAGTTTTAAATCGCAAAGGTCATTTATGTAGATCAAAAATAGAGTGGGCCCCAAGATACTTCCTTGGGGAACACCATAAAATGTATTATTTTGAAAAGCGCTGACAACATTGCCAATCTTTACGCACTGGGATCGATTTTCCAAATAACTTTGGAAAATTTTTAACTGGGTGCCTCTTACACCCATGATCTCAAGCTTGCGCAGCAGCATCGGAATGGAAACTGTGTCAAAAGCTTTAGCGAGGTCCAGGAAAATCCCTACTGTATGTTTACCCCTGTCAAGTTCTTGCGCAAGATAGTCAGTTAGATGATGTACCGCATCAGCAGTTGAAACTCTAGGCCTAAATCCAAACTGCCGATTAGACAGAATTGATTTATCTTCCAAATATTTTAACAATCTTTTATTTATAATTTTCTCTAATATTTTTGACATAGAAGGCAGTAAAGAAATAGGCCTATAGTTTGTCACTTGATCTTTGCTTCCCGATTTATAGACAGGTATAATTACAGCTTTTTTGAGACACTCTGGAAAATGACCCAAAGACAAACAAATGCGGAAAATATAAGTTAGAGGTGGTACCAAAATGTCCTTGAATTTTTTAATAATTTTATTAGAGATGTTATCCCAGCCAACAGCGCAATCTTCTTTCAAGGTCATTATTATACTTTCTACCTCAGTCTCATCAGTATCTAACAGTGCGAAGGATGTTAAAGCAGTGTTACATGTTGATGGTGTACTTGTTATGTTGTGAGATTGATTCGTATTTTTTTTTGCTAGACTCTTTCCAATATTAACAAAGAAATTATTTGCTATGTTAGCGGATTCCAGCGGGGACGAGTGTGCTTGTAATAAACCTGAAGATGACTCATACTGTTTCGTAGTATACGTCACGTTTCTAATATATTTCCAGATCTTTTTGCTATTTGTTCCAGCCTTTTCCAATGCCACTTTGTCGTAGTTGCTTTTAATTTTTTTAAGGAGGTCGTTACAGTAATTTCTATATCTTTTGTACGAAAGTTGCAATACTATATTATCTGGATAAGATTTAGCCTTCATATGCAGTTTATCCCTATGTTTCATACAGCGGATGAGACCAGGTGTGATCCATGGTTTTATATTGTAGTTTTTGTTACTCAAGTGGGATAGGACTGTGTTTTTCTGAATAGCATTTCGTAAGTTTTCAATTACATACAACATGCCAAACTGCGGGTCAGCGGAATTATAGACTGGATCAAAATCGATGACGCGTAAATCTTCTTCAAGTTTATTTATATTCAGTTGTGACATTTTGCGAGTGCCTTGTTTAGGTAATTTACAATTTAGGGTTAGTAGGGCAGCATTGTGATCTGTTATTGTTGAGTTAACAACAAGTGCAAGTGAAGGGAAATTCGATGTAACTTGTAGTTAGCCCTGGCTGGGGGCCTTCTTGTAAGGTCACCACAGGATCGACCGGTTAAGCAGTAAACAGCCTTATAGTGCTGAACTGCGAGTGGCCCTACCTAAAAAAAAAAAAAAAAAAAAAAAAAAAGCCACGGTCATTAGAGAGCAGGATTAGCTCGTGGCAACAGCGACACCTACAACAAGAAGAAAACTAATAAAAGTGCGGGTATTAGTGAAAAGTTTGTCGGTCGCGAAATCCGTTCCATACTCCGTGTTACTAGTTCCATAAGTAACCTAAAGTCTAGTAACCATAAATTTGACTTGTTTCAGACAAATTCAAGCACATAAGCTTACAAAGAAATAGGCAAATGACATGAAATTTAACAACAAAAAGTACTAGTTGGTGAACAAGTTATTGTTAAAACGTTCACTTGCCAAACATAGGTTTTCGTAATAATTATTTGTAAAGAGATTTTTTGGTAAGTAATAATTTGGCAAATGAAATTGTAGTGTATGTAGATATTATTATATCACACTACAAACCAATAACATTGTTGTGACGTTGCCTCGGGCGCGCACGTCGCTCGGTTATAAATACCGGTCCGAATGGTGGGGAGGCAGTTGCCTGGCTGGAGGCCTTAATTTTAATTAAGCCCCCCACAGGAAAGTTCGGTTGAGCAGTAAATATCCCTAAAGGATAAACTGCGAGATGCCCATTCCAAAAAAAAAAAAAAAAAAATGGGGAGGCAGTCGTTGTCGAACTGTCGGCCTGTGCGGTGGTGCGTTGGCGAGTCAACTAGTGATTGTGTGTGAGTGAGTGTATTCTACATTGGCGACGAGGAGAAAAACCGTGAGTTTTATATTTAAATTATCTACAAAAGCAAATAGGACAATTTATTCATGTTCATAAAGTAAAATAACATTTATTTTTGGAGATAGATTGAAATAAAGTTTTTTTCTTTTCTTCTCATAAACAAAGAACCTATTTATGATGAACAAAAAGACAGTATTTATTATCTATACCGGAAAAGAAAACATAGTCTTCTACATTTCGGCCAGTGGTCATTAAATTGACAAGTTATCAAAGGATAACGGTTATCGCAGTAGATCATATCTACTGGTCATTAAACTGACAAGTCACCAAAGGGTGACAGTCAAATCAGTAGAATATATGGTTATTACGTAATAGTTATCATTCATGTACATACTGCTCAGATTTTTTTAACTTTTCAGTTGAATGCAAATCCTTAATTCTTTGATTTTAATTAAACAATAAAATGAGTTCCCAACTCACGCTTGAGAAATTTGATTGCGAGGGGGAACCGTCATCAGTAGGAACGAGATGGGAACGCTGGAAACGAGCACTATTGATCTACCTAGAAGCTGCTGACATCAAGAGTTGTGAGAAAAAACGTGCTTCGCTGCTACATTTTGGTGGACTAGAGCTACAGGAGATATTTTATAATATACCGGATGCAAATGTATCATCAGCGAATGGAGTGGACGTCTTCGAAGTTGCTATCACCAAACTCGACGCCTACTTCCTTCCCAAACAAAGCAAGATCTACGAACGTCACCTTTTCCGATTGATCAAACAAGAAGCAAATGAAAAGTTCGAAAAATTCATAGTACGGCTTAGACAGCAAGCAGACAAATGTCAATTTAAAGACAAAGACGATCAAATAATCTGTAGCGACATCTATCTCGCCACATACGAACTAAATCGACGTTTCCTACATCGCGATATTAAAGTTATCCACGCGACTGAGTATATATAAACGAGCCCGACAACAATCGTCGGGCAGTTGCCCACCAGACACGACACCCGTCTGGTCGGAGGATCCTCCCTTTTCTATGGTGGATGAGGAACTTTACACCCTGTTCCTCATACTTCCAAATTGGTGACCCCGACGTGATCACGCCTTCAAGACTGAAGACTCCAAGACGCCAGTCAATCCAGAACACCAGTGGAACAAGAAGAACGAAGCCTGCAACTATTTTGTGCGTGTTTATTTCCGTTACTGACGTAACATCTGTTGAGGTGGGGTCTCAGTTTTAAGCGGTGAGCGATTTTATTTTTTATATTTTGCAATGGCGGAAGCTGATGGTTTTGTTGACTGCAAGGACGCTCCCGTTATATCTGGAGAGGTAGCGAAGGTTGGAATGCCATTGCGTTGTCCACCATTTTGTCCGGAAGAACCGGCTTTATGGTTCGCGCAACTAGAGGGCCAATTTATTATGTCCAGGATTACGAGTGATAGTACGAAGTTTTATTATGTGTCCTCGCAGCTGGAATCCAAGCACGCCTTGCAAATAAAGGACATTATCACCAAGCCGCCAGAGAACAACAAGTACGAAACATTAAAAACAGAACTCATAAGGCGATTGTCAGCGTCTCAGGAGAAACGCATTAAACAACTCCTCTGCCACGAAGAGCTAGGTGATCGCAAGCCATCTCATTTCCTGCGGCACCTTCAGAACCTAGCTGGTCCAACGGGCGCTTCTGAGTTCGTGAAAAGTATATGGACGAACAGGTTGCCACCGAATATACAGACTGCCATTGCCTCACAGATTGACGATTTACAGGTCGAGAAGTTAGCCGACATTGCAGATAAGGTGTTCGAGATAGCCCCGATGACCCCACAAGTTGCTAGCGCCTCTGCCACCACTGACACTGCTTCGTCGGACCTGGCAAAACAAGTGAGCGAGCTGACGAGGCAGGTAGCTGCGCTCACTTCTCGCATGAACGACCGGGGAAGGAACCGCTCACGCTCGAGATCCCACAATCGCAACCGAAGGTATGATCGCTCCAATAGTAGACCACGGCAACCGCCTCCTGACCACCCACACTGCTATTACCACTTCACTTACGGGAATAAGGCGAAGAACTGCAGGTCGCCCTGCACCTTCCCATCGGAAAACAGGAAGGGCGGTCGCAAGTAGCGGCCAGCGACTGCCCCACGTCTTCAGGCCGTATATTCGTAACCGACCGGACGTCAAAGGTACAATTTCTTGTGGACACGGGTTCCGACTTGTGCGTTTTTCCCCGCACTGCTGTCAAGACGCCCTGCATCCAGTCAAGGTATGATTTGGTAGCTGCTAACGGTACGGTAATACACACATACGGGCCAACACAACTCCAGTTAGATTTAGGCCTCAGGAGGAACTACAGCTGGAGCTTCACCATAGCTGACGTTGGGAAGCCCATCATTGGAGTTGACTTTCTCAGCCACTACAATCTGCTGGTAGATTGTAGGAACCAACGCCTGATCGACAGCTTGACGTCCCTGTCGGTCTCCGCCACACACTGCAGCACCATCGACATTGCATCCGTGAAGGCCGTCGTCGGTGATACCGGCTACCACCACATACTACGTGAGTACCCAGAAATAACACGGCCACCAGGCAAACAGCTACCAGGTACACACAACACGATGCACTACATAAGGACGACACCAGGCCCGCCGGTAGCATGCAAACCCAGACGCCTTGACCCAGCTCGACTTCAGGTTGCCAAGAAGGAGTTCGAGGAGATGTTGGCAAGCGGGGTAGCGAGGCGTTCTGAGAGTGCTTGGTCAGCACCACTGCACCTAGTGAAGAAGAAGGACGACGGATGGAGACCATGTGGCGACTACAGGGCACTTAACGCCAGAACAGTACCTGACAGGTACCCCATTCGTCACATTCACGACTTCTCTCACCAGATCTCAGGCTGCACCGTCTTCTCGACTATCGATCTCGTAAAGGCCTACAATCAATTGGCCATCAATCCAGAAGATGTCCCAAAGACGGCGATCACTACACCATTCGGTCTTTACGAGTTCCCTTTCATGACGTTCGGTTTGAGGAACGCGGCACAAACCTTCCAAAGGTTCATCGACGAGGTCCTACTTGGCCTCGATTTCTGCTATGGGTACGTAGATGACATCCTAGTCTTCTCGACGTCTCCTGAAGAGCACGAGGCCCATCTACGTCAATTATTCAACCGCCTGAAGCAGTACGGCATCGTGGTCAACACAGCTAAGTGCAACATCGGACAGACTGAGGTTGTTTTTCTGGGCTATCGCGTGTCAGCTGCTGCTGCTGAAGGGACGATGCCTGTTCAATCCAAGGTCCAAGCAATACAGGAGTTCCCGGTTCCCAAGACCGTCAAGGAGCTGCGTCGATTCCTTGGCATGGTCAACTTTTATCGCCGATTCGTCCCGTACGCAGCCAAACTTCAGGGACCGTTGAACGCTTTACTTGCCGGACCCAAGGTAAAAGGCTCACATCCAGTGCACATGACTCCAGAATTGCTGAAGGCTTTCGAAGACTGCAAATCTTCGCTGTCTAAAGCAACACTTCTGGCTCACCCTGATTCATCTGCAGAGTTAAGCATCGTGACAGATGCCTCCGACACGGCAATCGGCGCCGTTCTTCAGCAGCGGAAGGGTGACAACTGGCAACCACTAGCCTTCTACTCGCACAAGCTAAGTGAGGCACAAAAGAAGTACAGCCCATACGACCGGGAGCTACTTGCGATTTACGAGGCAATTAAGTACTTCCGGCACATGGTCGAGGCAAGAACCTTCGCCATCTACACAGACCATAAGCCACTTACCTTTGCTTTCAGGATGAATAGGGACAGTTGCTCACCCAGGCAGTTCCGGTACCTGGACTTCATCGGGCAATTTACGACAGACCTGAGGTATTTACCAGGCAGTGAGAACGTGGTCGCCGATGCATTGTCGCGCGTGGAGGAAATATCAGCAGCTGTCGACTTCGAGGAACTTGCAAGACTCCAGGATACAGACCTAGAACTGCAAGACCTGATTCAACATGGCTCCACGCTGAAACTTCGAAAGGTAGCCTCCACTTACAGCAACGACCTACCAGTCTATTGTGACACCTCCACGCCGACACCACGCCCCTACATAACGCCTACCTTGCGAAGACAGGCATTCGATTCACTGCACAACCTACATCATCCTGGAAATGCAGCTACAGTGCGACTGGCGACACAACACTTTGTTTGGCCAGGGATCCGCAAAGATTGTAGAGAGTGGGCGAGGCAATGCCTACAATGCCAGACGTGCAAAACTGCACGTCACACTAAAGCTCCACTTTCCACCTACCTTACTCCTTCGTCCCGATTTTCCCACATTCACCTCGACATAGTGGGACCCTTAACCCCTTCGTCTGATTTCAGATACTGCCTCACGGTTATTGACCGATTTACGCGATGGCCTGAGGCGTACCCCTTGAAAGACATCACGGCGGAGACCTGCGCAGCTGCCCTGGTGTCTGGCTGGATAGCCAGGTTCGGCTGTCCCGCACGGGTCACTACAGACCGCGGACGCCAGTTCGAGAGTCATCTCTTCAAGGCTCTCACTACTTTGGTGGGTGCACATCACTACCGCACCACCGCCTACCATCCGGCAGCGAATGGCATCGTTGAACGTCTACATCGGCAGCTGAAGGCTGCCATCATGTGCCACACGTCCTCACAGTGGACAGAAGCCCTTCCACTGGTACTTCTCGGCATGCGTAATTCTTGGAAGGAAGATATCCAAGCCACGCCTGCAGAGCTGGTCTACGGTGAAGCATTGCACTTACCCGCTCAGTTCCTGTCCCCTAAAGATGACTTCACCACCACAGATGTCACGGAGTACGCAGCGAGCCTGCGAGTCCACATGGCCAAACTTGCACCAAAACCAACTTCGTGGCACACCAGTACCACTACTCCCTTCTACGTTCCCCGAGACTTACACTCTTCCACACACGTCTTCGTCCGCCGAGATCATGTTCGAAGATCACTAGAACCGCCTTACGCTGGACCCTACAAAGTCATACAAAGACATCCGAAGTACTTCGTGATAGAGGCAAACGAGAAAACCAATAACATCTCGGTGGACAGACTGAAACCCGCCTACATGACACGAGAGGAGACAGGGGTTCCAGCTGATTTACCAACGGCCCCAAAACCACCGACTTCAACCGCAACCAGTGGCGGCGCAGAGCAGAGGACGCGAAGCGGGCGGCGTGTCAAATTTCCCGATTTTTATCGACCGTAGTCACGGTCTGGCCAGGGGGAATATGTGGCGGAAACATTATTAATTTAAACCGCCATTTGAATAGTATGCGAAAACCGCTGCCGCTTATGAAGTGACGCCATACCCCGGAATCAGGTGATCCTTTGTTCGCCTCGGGTTCGACGGCCGCAAGGATACACGTGCCGGGCGCACCCAGCGAGCGCGTGATATTTGTACCGGGCGAGGCGGAAACGTCCTTGAGCTCCGGGCGATGGCGTGCACACGAAGCTGCCTGCGCGCGCGCCGAGAGACGACCAGCAGTTCAGTCTCGACTAGCTACCAAACCACTCGGTCCGCGACGCGCTTATTATATCGTTCTGCTTGTATAGAATCGCTGTGTTCCGCTTGTAGTTTAATTTCAATAATATATAATTTAATACTCATAATAATATTCTTCATTTCTTCTCTCGGCTTTACTCACTCTTACTGTCACATCCTTCCGCTACACTTCATTCAATCTATCATATAGTAAATTAGATACCGGGTACGATTCCCGACTCGAGTAGAATAGTCAACCCGACCATTCTACAGTGGCAGAGGAGTTGTTTAATGCGTTTCTCCTGAGACGCTGACAATCGCCTTATGAGTTCTGTTTTTAATGTTTCGTACTTGTTGTTCTCTGGCGGCTTGGTGATAATGTCCTTTATTTGCAAGGCGTGCTTGGATTCCAGCTGCGAGGACACATAATAAAACTTCGTACTATCACTCGTAATCCTGGACATAATAAATTGGCCCTCTAGTTGCGCGAACCATAAAGCCGGTTCTTCCGGACAAAATGGTGGACAACGCAATGGCATTCCAACCTTCGCTACCTCTCCAGATATAACGGGAGCGTCCTTGCAGTCAACAAAACCATCAGCTTCCGCCATTGCAAAATATAAAAAATAAAATCGCTCACCGCTTAAAACTGAGACCCCACCTCAACAGATGTTACGTCAGTAACGGAAATAAACACGCACAAAATAGTTGCAGGCTTCGTTCTTCTTGTTCCACTGGTGTTCTGGATTGACTGGCGTCTTGGAGTCTTCAGTCTTGAAGGCGTGATCACGTCGGGGTCACCAATTTGGAAGTATGAGGAACAGGGTGTAAAGTTCCTCATCCACCATAGAAAAGGGAGGATCCTCCGACCAGACGGGTGTCGTGTCTGGTGGGCAACTGCCCGACGATTGTTGTCGGGCTCGTTTATATATACTCAGTCGCGTGGATAACTTTAATATCGCGATGTAGGAAACGTCGATTTAGTTCGTATGTGGCGAGATAGATGTCGCTACAAATCGATCAAATCACAGAAAAGTGTTCCTCAAAAGAGCTCAGGAAGAAAATTCTACAAACAGGAGACTCAATAACGCTAACAAATATAATTGCTGAAGCAAATACTCTCGAAGCCGTAAGTCGACAAATAGAAGAATTCGGAGGAAGCAGCACATCAACTGAAAACATTAATAGAATAAAAGACACAAAATCAGAAATGAAGGAAAAAAACAATAGCAGTGATAAGAAGTGGAAAAGACAACCAGGATGTGGAAGATGTGGAAATTCAGGACACGCATCTCACGACAGCAAATGCCCAGCAAAAGAAATAGATTGTTATAAATGTGGGCTAAAGGGACATTTCAGACAATTTTGCAGAACAATGACACGGAACAGAACGAATAAAAGGAAATATGAGGAAAACTACAACAAACAAAGCGGAAATAAAAAAATGAAAAGAGACAACAAAAGAAACGATACAAACCAGATAGATCAAGTAGAATCAGAAGGCATTCAATATGTGTTCAAAATCGACGATGACAGTGTATTAGATTGTCATGTTGGCGGAATGAAGGTTAAAATGTTAGTAGACTCTGGGTGTAAATGCAACTTGATCACAAACAAAACCTGGGACAACATGAAAAAAAATAAGGTACAGGTTCGTAACCAAACATCCACATGCAATAAGACTTTTTATGGTTATGGGAGTAAGAAACCCCTCGACCTAATGGGATCATTCGACGCAAACTTAAAAATCGCGGACAGGTCAGAAAACGCCACTTTCTACGTCATAGCTGATGGAACTAGAGATTTACTTGGAAAAGACACTGCCATGGCTATGGGGGTACTTAAAATCGGATTAGAAATCGACCATATGGAAACTAAGACAGAATTTCCGAAATTCAAGGATGTTTTAGTGGAGGTACCAATCGATGAGAAAGTACAACCAGTTTCTCAACCATTAAGAAGGATCCCCATACCACTAGAAGAAAAAGTCGACAAGAAAATAAAAGAGCTGTTAGAGAAAGACATCATTGAAGAAGTTAAAGGATCCTCGAGATGGGTATCCCCAATAGTCCCAGTTTTGAAGAACACCGGAGATGTTCGTATTTGCGTGGATATGAGGCGGGCCAACACAGCAATTCTACGCGAAAATCACCCATTGCCTACTATGGACAAGTTAATACCAAAAATTAAAAATGCAAAGTACTTTTCAAAACTGGACATAAAAGATGCTTTTTATCAGGTGGAATTGCATCCTAACTCTCGACATATTACAACTTTTATTACTAGTAAAGGCCTGTTTAGATACAAAAGATTAATGTTTGGAATATCCTGTGCTCCGGAAATATTTCAAAAGACCATAGAACGAATGTTATTGAGATGCAACGGCACCATTAATTTTATAGACGACATTTTAGTATACGGAAAGGATGTGGAAGAACACGATAAAAGATTAGAAACAGTAATGAAAACTTTAAGAGAAAATAATGTTGTACTGAGAAACGACAAGTGCATATTCAGGGAAGAAAAGGCTCAATTTTTGGGTCACGAATTATCACACAAAGGTGTAAAACCATTAGATAAGTACGTGACGACTATTCAAGAATTTTGTCCACCTATGAATATAGGTGAGCTTCAGAGCTTCTTGGGATTAATAAATTACGTTGGAAAATGGATTCCAGATTTGGCAACAACTACTGAACCATTAAAAGAACTGCTAAGAAAGAAACAGAGCAAAACGACAGAATTAAAAACCCTTTGGGGCAGAAAACAGGAATTTGCATTTAACAAATTAAAATCAGCTTTGTCTAATATTCCTACTCTAGGATACTATGACGTCAAAGATCGGACTATGGTCATAGCAGATGCCAGTCCGGTAGGACTAGGAGGAGTATTAGTTCAAATTAATGATCGTGGACCTCGCATTATAGCGTATGGTCATCGGACACTAACAGACTGCGAAAGGCGATATTGCCAAACGGAAAAAGAAGCCTTAGCTCTAGTCTGGGCTGTGGAACATTTTTATGTTTTCCTGTTTGGAAAAGAGTTTGAATTAGTAACCGACCATAAACCACTTGAGGTTATATTTGGTCCTAAATCAAAACCATGCGCGAGGATCGAAAGATGGATACTACGCCTTCAAGCATATACATTCAAAGTTATATACAAACCTGGGAAAGAAAATATAGCAGATAGTTTATCAAGATTGTGTAAATTAAATACAACAATGCAGGACAAATCGGACAACTATATTCACCAAATTGTTGAAGGAAGCAGACCAATAGCAGTATCACTGGAACAAATTATGGAGGCATCAAAACAAGACGAGGAAATATTAAAGGTAAGGGAGGGCCTGTATAACAACACATGGGATGAAGAGGTAAAAAATTACAAAATCTTCCAAAATGAATTATGCTTTTACGATGGAGTTTTGTTGAGAGGCACAAGAATTGTTATTCCAAGAAAATTGCGCAGCCAGGTGTTAACAGCTGCTCACGAAGGGCATCCAGGAATAGTCTTAATGAAGGCGAGACTAAGAACCAAAGTGTGGTGGCCTAGATATGACAAAGAAACCGAGAACTTGGTTAAATGCTGCAAAGGCTGTACGTTAGTTTCAACCCCAAGTCCTCCAAACCCATTGAAACGACGGGCATTACCATGTGAACCTTGGGTAGATACATGTATAGATTTGTTGGGCCCTTTACCAAGCAGCGATTACATATTGGTTATCGTCGATTACTTCAGTCGATACAAGGAGGTGAAGATTTGTCGGAAAATTACCAGTACAGACATAATAAAATCTCTAAAAGAGATTTTTAGCAGGCTTGGTAACCCGATGACGATAACAGCTGATAATGGGAGACAATTCTGCAGCGAGGAGTTCAAAAAATTCTGTGTTGAACGGAATATAGTTTTGCATAACACGGTACCATACTGGCCTCAACAGAACGGGGAAGTCGAACGTCAGAACCGTGACATTCTAAAGCGACTAAAAATTAGCCAATTTGAGAATAAAAATTGGCAAGATGCTTTGTTAGAGTATTTGGCCATGTACAACAGTACCCCACATAGTGTTACGGGTAAAACACCAGCAGAATTATTTTTCAAACGGCAATACCGTGATAACATACCCATGGCAGGAGACATTACACATACCCATAAACCGGAAGATGCAGATGTTCGAGACAGAGACCAAGAAAAGAAAGAAATTGGAAAAGAATATGCTGATAACAAAAGAAGAGCTCGTGAATGTCAACTAGTGCCTGGTGATAAAGTTTACGTCAAGAATATGGTTAAAGATAAACTAAGTTTAAATTATGACCCAACTTCGCATACAGTGGAAAAAAGTGAAGGTGGAGACATAAGTGTTCGAAACGACATAACTGGAAAAGTATCACGAAGAAATGTTGTTCATTTGAAGAAAATCGAAGGCCAATGGGAAGTTGTAAATGATCAAAGTAAAGAAACAGACGGAGGAGAAGATACAAACGAATCCGAAAATAGAATAGAAGAAGGGTAGACGAAAGTAAACACTAAACTTAACAATGAAGTGATTTTAATTTTTTGTGCTATGATTTTGTTATGCCAGCGATATGAATTAATTATGAATAAAATAATAGTAACATGTCAAATGTCTTATTAATCACTGTGGTCACAATACAACAAGTTAAAACAAGGAAGGGAATGTAGTGTATGTAGATATTGTTATATCACACTACAAACCAATAACATTGTTGTGACGTTGCCTCGGGCGCGCACGTCGCTCGGTTATAAATACCGGTCCGAATGGTGGGGAGGCAGGAGTTACGTCAATTTGTTTCCCATTATTGTCACCAGACAGCGCGTATTCAATTTCAGTACAAATTGAAATTTACTTTGACGCCATCGAATACGTTTTTAGACTTCTTCGCTCTACGCGCTCGACCCGAACGGACGTGCCGCTCTCGCTGCTCCCGCTCCTGGCTCGCTGCGTGACTCTTCACGCTCCGCCATTGTTGCGCCTCCGCGCAACTCCGCCGTAGTCGCCGACTACGAAGAATCCCGTGCATCAGAGCCGTCTTTTTCAAGACAGTGGGTTACTGATTTCGCTATTTCGTTAACGGAAACGTGCGTCTAACGTCTTTGGCCCCTTCAGGGCTAAAACCACAGTTTCGTGGTCTCTCGGTGGATACCTTACGGTGCCAACGAAGCCGAGTGCGGTGTTGACCCGATACACCGGCCGAGCCCCTTCAGGGTGAGGCAGTCAAGTCGGCAGGGAGCTAGAAGCTTGGCCTTGGGGGATCTCCTAGTCAGCTCTAGTCTCTATTTTCCTTCCCCAGCAACTCACCTGGTGTCGGTTGGGTGTGTCTACCCCTTCGCACCAGACTGGTCAGGGCCCCGTTCGCACAATAAGATTTGCGACGGGATCACAAGCTTAGGGCTCACCCGAGGTACTCACCTCCCTGCCTACACCCGGCAGGGAGGGTTTGGTCACACATCCCCGGGCGTACCCACCCGGGGAGTTAGAGATAGGTTTAGGCGTAGGCCCCAAAATTACTCCCTAACGGGACTTTTTCTCAGCCATGACGGACGCTGACTTATTAGCGTTCGTCAGGGAGGTCCTCTTAAAGGACCCGGACATCCGCGCCAAATATGGCGGTAAAAACGTAGCCTTCGACAGGCTGGCCGCTCAACCGGAGCGAATTATTCGCGTCGATAATCACTCGTCGCCGTCCCCGTCCGCGAATGCAGGTAGTCTTCCATTGTCCAAAAAGACAATGGCACCGGTATACCCGGAACCCGCGCCCCGTCCGTTGGTCGATAGCCCCTTATCGCCGACCTCTTCCACGAACGCGGGTAATCCGGCGCCTTTGTCCAAAAAGACAATGGCACCGGTATACCCAGAACCCGCGCCCCGTCCGTTGGTCGATAGCCCCTTATCGCCGACCTCTTCCACGAACGCAGGTAGTCCGGCGCCTTTGTCCAAAAAGACAAAGGCACCGAAATACCCGGAACCCGCGACCCGTCCGGCCTCGGCTTTTGTGCCTGTTACCGCCAGGTGCATCAAAAGTCCGATTCTCGGAATGCCAGCCCCCGCGCATGACGATTCCGATGAATCTTTAGATAGGATGGACACGACTGTCCCTCGCTCGCGCAGCTGCTCAGAGGCAGAGGAGTCTCCTTCCTCCTCGTCCGACGACGACTACCAAGTCGTAGGAAAAGGAGGAAAGAGGAAGCCCTCTAAAGCTCCCTCACAGGCCACCAAGGCCAAAAAAATCGGCGCCCCGTCCTCAGTAGACGAATCCGCGCCCTCTCCCCCCCGCTCCCCCGTACCCCTGTCACAGGCCTCCGGTACGGGCCCTAACGGCACCGCCACCCGTAAGGCGAAGCCACCTCCCCCTGTCTTCATCCAAGACAAGGCGAAGTGGACGGCCGTCTCTAAGATGTGTGTTGATCGCAGGATCAACTACACCAACGCCCGAGCTACCCCTCTGGGTATCAAGGTAACCCTGTCGTCAGCAAATGACTACAGGGAAATAGTATCCCTTTTACGTGGGAAGGCCATCTCCTTCCACACCTATTCCCTCCCTGAGGAGACGCCTACCCGTGTGGTCATCAGGCGTATCCCCAGGGAGATCCGAACGGAGGACATCCTGGCCGACATCCGCGCCCAAGGTGTCCCCGCGTCCGCCGTCCACCGCCTTCATAAGGCCCGGGGTGGGCTAGTTTACGATATGGTCCTTGTTATTTGCGACCCCACCGAAGGGCACCACCCAATATTCAACATCAAAACGGTGTGTGCCCTGTCCGGTATTAAGATCGAGAAACCGTACCGTCCCCATCTAATTGGCCAGTGTCATCGCTGCCAATTGTACGGCCACTCTCAGCGAAACTGCTTCGCCAGGCCCAGATGCGTCAAGTGTCTGGGCGACCACGCCACGGGCAAATGTGACCGACCTAAAGACCGCACTCAGTGCACTGAACCACCGAGTTGTGTTCTGTGCGGACAGTCCGGTCATACCGCGAACTTCCGAGGGTGCCCGCGAGCCCCAAAGTCATCTTCCCAAAGGTTGATGAGACGTGCAAACGCTCGTCAACAAAGGGAATGCCCCTCTACTAGGGCACCACCCCCGCCATCGTCTGCGCTCCCTGAGCGCCTTAGCCCACAGAGGTCATCTCCGTGGAACAAGCTGAACCACCAGAAGGCCTTCCCGGCCCTGGCGGCTAAACGCAGCCACCCACCGGCGCTGATGGATTCACCCATCCCGGCGCCGACCCCAGCCCCTGCAGTTCAGGCTACCCAGACCGCAGAGGCTGAGGTTTCCGCCTTCCGTGCTCAGCCTACGGAGGCTCTTTACGACGCTAAAATCCGTACACAGCGCAATATGAACGTCATATTGCCAGTGTACTTAATCTTTTGCAACCGCGAAGCCGATCGTCTAGCCGATCGCTTAGAGGCTACCACAGACCCTAAGAAGCGCATCGAAGCGCTCATGGAGGCCCCCTCGGTGCTCCGTGACCTAGAAGCCCATTTTAATAACCGCAATGGATAGGTACGTTAACGCTAGAACCTTGAAACCGCGATCCCTAAAGTTAGGATACGTCAATATAAATGGCTTACTCCAGCAACGGGCTGAGTTTGCCAACTTCCTCCGCGATCACCAACCGGACGTCCTCCTCATACAGGAGACGTTCCTCAAACCGCACAACCGCGACCCCAAAATTGCAAACTACCGTATGGTGCGCAATGATAGATCCCGCTGTCACAAGGGCGGTACAATGATTTATTATAAAAACTCATTGCACTGTGTCCCTTTAACTTCTCCTCCCCCGACCTCGCTCCTTGAGTACTCTATCTGTCGGCTCGGCATGACTGGCCATCAGCCAATTACTATTGTATCCGCGTACTGCCCTCCCGCTCGTGGGAGGGACGACATCCCAGCTTTATCCCACGATATCTCGGTTCTTCTCGGCTTGAGTGACTCCGTTATCATAGCGGGCGATCTCAACGCCAAGCACCCCGCGTGGAATAGTAATGCAACCAACGCCAGAGGGAGGGCTGTCCTCAATCTGGGCGCCTCCCTTAACTATGACGTCATCGCCCCGATGACTCATACCCATTTTCCCCACGATCCTGACCATAGACCTGACATACTGGACATAGCGCTCCTAAAGAATGTAAACCTTCGTTTACAATCGATAGAGGCGCTCCACGAGCTTAACTCCGACCATCGTCCGGTGATGATGACGCTAGTTCCCCGTACGGGTCCGCTTGACCCTGATCAGCCACCCCCGACTCAATTAGTTACCGACTGGAGGAAGGTAAGCGAAAAGCTGAAATCCTCCTCGTCGCCTCTACTCGACTCCATCCCCGATCTAATCACCTCAGTCGCTGACACCACGGGCGCAGTCGACTCGTTTACGGAGCACGTACAGACAGTCCTGAACGACTGTTCAAGGCGGGTTCCGGCGCTGAATGCCCAGCGCTGGAACCTACCGGACGATGTACGGGCTCTGATAACCGAGAAGAACGCGTCCGTCCGTGCCTATAGCGCTTTTCCCTGCTCTGCGAACAAAGCCCACATGCGAATGCTACAGCGTACTGTCAGCAAACGTGTGGCGGAGCATAGGTCGGAGAGCTGGGACAAGATGATCAGTGAGCTAGAGCCCAACCACCATGCCTTCTGGAACCTCCAGAGGAAACTCCGGTCCACCGTAGAGGCTACCATGCCTCCCCTCACTCGTCCAGATAAGAGCGTCGCGTTCGACGACTCGGAAAAATCCGAATGCCTAGCCGAAAGCTTAGAGACTCAATGCTCGCTTAGCTCCCAGCCGTTCGACCAAGCTCACCTCTTAAAGGTAGACGCCGAAGTCGAACGTAGGTCCTCGCTCCCTCCCGTCGACAACCCTGATGATCCTCTGCCTCCCGTCACTCCGGACGAAGTGCAAGACATCATTAAAGGGCTCAAACCGCGCAAAGCCCCCGGTAAGGACGGTATCACCAATAGGGTGTTTCAAATCCTCCCCGCGCAACTCGTTATGCTCATGACCGCCATCTTCAATGGCGCTCTGAGCAACAATATCTTTCCTCAATCGTGGAAAGAAGCCGTGGTTATTGGCATCCCCAAGCCTGGCAAGCCCAAGTCTGAGCCCACGAGCTACCGACCTATCAGTCTGCTCAATGTTTTCGGCAAAATCTACGAGAAGCTTATTTATAAGCGACTCAAGGACTATGTCGAGGCAAAGAGCCTGATACCGAACGAACAGTTCGGGTTCCGGCCGGGACACTCGTGTGTTCAACAGGTGCACCGCGTAGTCGAACACGTCAGCGCGGGCTTTCAGAGAGGCGCGCTCACCGGCGCCCTCTTCTTCGACATTGCGAAAGCCTTCGACAAGGTCTGGCACAACGGGTTGTTATACAAGCTATACCAACTCGATGTGCCAGATCGTCTCGTGCTCATCTTGCGAGATTTTCTGTCGAATCGTACGTTTAGATATCGCGTAGACGGTACGCTATCGTCACCTCACCCTATCCGCGCGGGCGTCCCTCAAGGATCCGTGCTGTCTCCTCTCTTGTTCTCGCTGTTCACTAGCGACGTCCCTAGGGGTAGAAAGGCCCAGTTGGCGCTTTTCGCCGACGACACGGCCATCTACTATACCGGTCACAACCCTACCACCATAGCTCGCACTCTCCAAACTTCCGCAAACGTCTTAGGCGCTTGGTTCCGGAAATGGAGAGTCGAGGTCAATCCCGACAAAAGTCAAGCGGTTCTCTTTAGGAAACTCGGACGCCGCAATGTCCCCACGCCTAGTCCGTTAGCCATGTACGGCAAGCCTATCCCTTGGGATAAGCGAGCCAAATACTTAGGTGTGATACTCGATCACAGACTTTCGTTCGCCGAACACATAAAGGCGGCGCGTTCGCGCGCCGTCTTCGCGTCCGGCAGGCTTTATTGTATGACCAACGAGAAAAGCAAGTTGTCACTCAGGTGCAAATTGCGGCTCTTCGTCTCGGTCATCCGACCAATCATGACATACGCTTGCGCAGTGTTCGCTCACGCCAAGCCGTATCATATTCATAGGCTTCAGACCGTCCAGAACCGATTCCTGCGCAGAGTCACGGGAGCCCCCTTCTACGTCCGAAATGAGACTCTCCATGTAGATCTCAAAATACCTACGGTGAAACAGTTCATGAAGCGACTCACCCAGCGCTTCATGGACTGTTCTACCGCTCATCCTAACCCCTTAGTGTCATCGGCCGTCCGATACACTCCCTCGCGAATAAGTACAGTTCGAAGACCGAAACACACACTCACAGAGCCAGATGATCCTATCACTCTCCTCCAGGAGAGCGATAAGGCCACCAGCACTGTTCGCAAACAAAAACGGACATTCCGTCCTCGCCGCCGAGGCCCGTCGCGACGACCCCGTCAATGCCCCCCTCCCGACCCTTTGCTAGAGCCAGCCCGCGAAGCTGAGCCGATTAATGTTTAAAATGTCCCTAAATAATGGAACAATCAGATCCAGCCTGTCCCTTGCTGTCCTCTTCAGCGACGTCCTAAGCCGAGGTTCGTACCCCGCAGGGGGTGCCCTTAGCGATAGTCGCTTAGCTTATAAGTTTTTATGCCTGGCTGGAGGCCTTAATTTTAATTAAGCCCCCCACAGGAAAGTTCGGTTGAGCAGTAAATATCCCTAAAGGATAAACTGCGAGATGCCCATTCCAAAAAAAAAAAAAAAAATGGGGAGGCAGTCGTTGTCGAACTGTCGGCCTGTGCGGTGGTGCGTTGGCGAGTCAACTAGTGATTGTGTGTGAGTGAGTGTATTCTACAGAAATTATGCGAAAATTTGTTTGGGAAGTGATAATTTGGCAATTTCTTTTCGGTAAAACAAGGGAGACCCGTGTTATTTACTGTCTCATAAAATAGGATGTTTGGTATCGTAACTGTAGTTAGTGTTACGTAACCTACCACCTACACGAATGACACCTTGATCATCTAAAAATGGAGATAAAGAAATTAACCGATTATTTTTAGATAACAACCTTTTTAAACGAAGTGTTTTGTATTCGTCGGGATTTATTTTTTTTTTTTTAAACGTTGCCCCACACTAGGAATTTCTCCTGTATTGTGGGTGCGTTTACAAACATTTAAATTAACATACACAAACAGCCAGACCCGGAACAACTACCTGTAGGTCATACAAATATTTGTTCCGTGCGGGGATCGAACCCACAACACGCGGCGCAGCAGCCGATGGCTCAACCACTGCGCCAACCGTGTCGTCCGCCGTTGCCGTCATTTCCATTTGACAGTAACGTAGCATGACTGTAAATGCTTGTTGCAACTCATCGCATGATAGATTGCCACTCAACCTGTTATTAGGATTATTTAAAGTTAAAAATAAATAAGTATATAGGCAACGATGCGTTTTAATTTATTTATATTAGATTTTTTATTTATTAAATGAACAATTACAGACTGAATTGTTTGGTGATTATAGACTAGATGAACTTTGAATTCAGGAATGTTATTATTTGACCCCATGTTTTGCATAACTGGCCAACATTTTTCATCTAATTTTAAAAACTCTGGGTCTGACCACCAGAGTGCGCTAGTGCCGATTTGTTGCGACTCGGCGTTATAAAAACAACTAAAAATGCTGTCCAAACACCCTAAATCTTGCGACACATTTGTTGTGATGCCGCGCGATGCCGATGCGGATGCTACACGCAAGCGTTTATTAGGGACAGACTTAGTGCGTCTTGGATTAGAGAGAGGGGATACTGCTGAAGGGGCACTTGATATTATAACAGCACTTCTTGAAAAGTATGGTCAAGGTAGTCCTGCCGCTGAGCGAGATAGTAGTTATTTCCATCACAACTCTTTCTTAATAGCGGACCCCACAAGTGCTTGGATTCTGGAGACCAGTGGCAAATTATGGGCTGCTGAAAAAGTGGAATCTGGTTACAGAAATATATCAAATTGCCTTTCTATAACCACATAAATTGATAAACATTCTGTAGACTTGCAACAAAAGGTTAAGGATCTGTACTTTTGGAATGGAGGGGAATTAGACTTTGCAGGATGCTTGTCAGCTGGTGGTGATGATGGTAGGCAAAGTGAAGGTAAAAGGATGATTCAAGTGAAATTAGATTTAACACCACCGTTTTCTGTACAAGACATGATGTTCATTTTACGTGACAAGAAAGCACTATTTGCAGAGGTATTGGTGACGAATACCCTACTCAGGGGAGTCAGGTGTCATGTCTCTCAGCTACAAATGTAAATGTGCACTGGTTCACATGTACCCCGGACCCATGCGTTTCGTTCTACAAACCTTTTGTTTTCAGCCCTAATCCCGTACTTCCTACTGAAATAATTAGCCCTAGAAAGAAAGGACTTAAGTGGGAACATCAACTTTATAAGATGCATGTAGACCGTATAAAAGCAGGGAAGCATGGGTGTAAACGCACAGGACGGCGAGGTGCGGGGCGCACTCACCTCTTCCCCCACCAACCCGACGAAGATTATAAAAGGACTCGCGCCGCAGTCATTCGAGAAAAGTTCGGTTGAGCAGTAAATATCCCTGAAGGATAAACTGCGAGATGCCCATTAAAAAAAAAAAAGTCATTCGAGAGCAGGATTAGCTCGTGGCAACAGCGACACCTACAACAAGAAGAAAACTAATAAAAGTGCGGGTATTAGTGAAAAGTTTGTCGGTCGCGAAATCCGTTCGGACCGCCTTCTAGTGTTTTTCCTTGTGTTTGCGCGAGTGTACCCTCGGCCACTGGCGTAAGCACAGGGGAAGCCGCTCCCGCGCTGCCCGGTGCCCAAGCACCGACGCGGTCGCGGATAACGCCACGCCCGTTAGTGAATCAGTGTAGTGAATCGCTCCTGGAACCAGATGGAGACCAGGATGCAGAAGCCGGGCCGCGGCTCCTTGGGCCGCAGCGACCCAGAGTGGGAGACTCTGCTGCTGGACCGGACGACCTCGCTCCCGAATATCGGTGATGCGTCGTCCGGTGCCCCACCGGCCGTAGGACGACCCACAACTCAAGGTAAGGGACCCGGTGCGGCGGCGGCCGCCTCCCCGCCGACGTCACTTGCGCCTGCGCGCGTTGCGCCGGCACCGTCGTCGGGGCGCCCACACGCCGTACCGGTGCGCCCCCCCGCGTTCAACCCACACAGGCACAAGGGCCGACCGCCCCCCTCAGCCGCTCGCAGCAAGCGCGCGCGCCCCCGCGTGAACCCACCCGCGCGGCCGCGCCGCCGGCCGGCAGACCCGGCCCCGCCCGCGCTGCTCCGCGACCGGAGAAACAGTCCTCCCAGGCAGCTGCACTGCCTGGGACGGCACGCGACGCGACGACGACACAAGAACGCAGCGCACCGCCCACCGTACCGACGGGGCGCACACCCGCAGCACGCCAAGCTGTGCCGCCCCCTAAAACACTCCCCTCGCCACCCGCACGCCAGATGGGGAAACCAACGTCCGGGAGGCAAGGCGTCCTCCCAGCGGCGACCGCCTCTGCTGCGCCCCCGCGCGCCTCCACCCGCTACTCGCCGGCGATGCTCTCGGCCTGCTCATCAGAAGCGGGCTCAGAGATGTCGCTGGCATCGACCGGGTCCGAACGCCGGTGGGCGCAAACCCCGGCATCACCGGCGCCCTCGCTGGGATTAGAGATGCCGCAGAAGCTCCGGCGACGCCATCGAGGAGGAGCCGAAGCGGTACTGCTTCGACCCGCCGCGCCCACAGCGCGATCGGGCGCGACGGGACCGGGCTGCCGCTCCCTCGCCTACCTTCGCGGAGGTACTGCGCCGGACGCCGTCGCCGCCCGCGACTCCAACCCCGAGCACGACGGGGGAGAGCGCTACGCGCCCCCGCACCGGCAGAGGACGGAAAAAAGAAGAAGCAGCTACGATACCCTCCGCTGGTGGTGGAAAGGCTACCAGACTGGGCGTCGCACTTCCGGGCCATCAGTGTGAAGCTGGGCCACCGTCCCCACGCCCGCCCCTTCGGGGGCGGAGTCCGGTTCAATCCGGAAAGCGAGGAGGAGTACAGGCTGTTCCAGCGCTACCTCACTGGCCTGGAGAAGGACAGCGGCGTCTCTTGGTTCGCCTACTCGCTGCCGGCGGAGAAGAGCTTAAAGGTGGCCATCATTGGCCTACCCGCCGACACGAAGCCTGAGGAGATAGAGGAGGAGCTCCGCGTGCAGGGCTACGAGCCGGAATACGTGCGCCATATTAAGGCGCGCGGGGACCGGCCGGGCTGCATATTTCACGCGGTCCTTAAGACGCCTGAGGTCAGGCGCATATTTGACACCACCGTGTTCCTGTATGTGCTTATGAGGTTAATTTACTTTTTCTGCATTAAAAACATAAGAAATGAATGGATTTTGATTTTATTAACCTACCATTATCTTCAAATTGTTTTTTTTCTGATATTCATATTTGCAAAAAATTCGCAGAAATTTTGCAGATGCGAATGCAAATACGAATATCCAAAAATATGCGAATATTTGTTACATCACTAACATATATACACATCAGTGAATTATAAACATAATAGGTATAGCTTAGTTCTTTAACTTGATTAATATTACAACCATGCTTGACAAAAATTTGTTCTTTTTCAAAAAATTAAGCAAAACTCACACACACAGGAAATTCGAATCGTGAGTATGAACCATTGATTGCATAACACTTTCCATATGATTAATAACAGATGCAAAACCATTTCTATCCAGTAATTACAATTGCAAAACCACTTCTATCCATTCATGTCAAATGCAAAATCATCTCCATCTACTTATTACTCATACAGGGTGGCCTTCCTTCCATCCTTTAAAATGTAAATTTCGAATAAAATGCATAAGACGCGCGGGAGGGGCGCGGGCGGGGCAAAAACAGTACGTTCGGTTTCTGGGAAGTCAGTCGCCATGGAGCGTTTTACGCGAATGAAATGTTTAGCCGCTTTTCTTCGTTCAATAACGTGTTATTCTCTGATGAAACTCACTTCCACATTAATGGGCATGTGAGTAAACAAAATAGCCGCTACTGGAGCCCCGAAAATCCAAAACGTCAACATCAGAAGCCATTACACAGCCCTAAAGTGACGGTATGGGCCGCTATGTCAGCTCGTGGCATCATAGGCCCTTATTTTTTTGAAGACGGCAGAGGTTGCGCGATTACAGATAATTCAGAGCGATATGTAGCAATGATCAAGGAGTTTTTTACACCAGCGTTGCAGAATTTTCTAGGCTACAATACGCGGACCTGGTTTCAACAGGATGGCGCGACGGCCCATACCTCTAACACCGCTATGCCCGTCATTCGTGAACTTTTCCCCAACAAAGTGATCCGGATCTAACCCCGATGGACTTTTTCTTATGGGGTTATCTGAAATCTAAAGTGTATGACACAAACCCGCGGTCAATTGAAGCCCTAAAAGAAAATATTCAAAGAGAAATGGAACATACTAACATCACAGAACTGACTTGCCGCGCAGTCGTCGATAGTTTTAGACGTCGCTTACAGGAGTGCCGTGATCGTAACGGGTTACATTTGGATGATGTTATTTTCAAAAAATAATTCCCATTTTATAAAGGTTAATACGAAATAAAAAGGTATTTCTTATTGTAATTAGTTTTTTGTTTATTAATTATTTACACATGTAAATAATTAATAAACAAGTAAGGACTTATGGGCCACCCTGTACATGCAAAATGGCCTCTATCCAGATTTTAATGTCTTTTTTACAAGTTTGCACACTATGAATAACTAAGATGATATTTTGAATCCAATATAACATCGATTTGCCATGACATATCATTTCTCTAATAGATATGGCTAAGTTAATCTCAGTAAATTAAGTTTTTATGGTGTTTCAGTAAAGTAAATAAATTGAAAAAGTGTATAGAAGCATATTTGCATCTACACCCCTCACTTCCAAAATGTCAAAGTGCATGGCAAAATGCATGGTGTATTGTGACAGAACGTTATTTTTCTAATAAGTGCTAACTTTATGCACATTATAATTGTGAAGAACAATTACAATAGTGAAGAAACCATGAACTATCCTAACTAATCAATTGGTATAGTGCCCAAAAGACAGGAAGCATTGCCACATTAAATGGCATTGTTTAGATTCTGGCCAAAGTAGAAGCCAGCACTTGGATCTCGGAAGCATCAACCGTTACAACTTGATTTAATCAATTTCAATAATCTTGCAGTTTATAAATACATAACGAGAAAACAACAGGGGTGGGACAAGGAATATGAGGTTCAAGTTATCTTTAGGGTAGTTTGACTTCTGACATGACAATGCAAAACCTAATACATGAAGAAATGACAAACAAAAACGAAAACAACCAAAACCTTTCTTCAACCAATACATAGAACCTAATCAAAATGTTAAGAGTACAATACTAGTATTATAATAGTAGTAGTGAGGCTCAAAACTTTTCGTTGATTCCATTTCACACAGAAATAGCCAACTAATAGTACAACGAGTTACGAGGTTACAAGACAAGACAGAAGCACCATCGCTTAAAATACCACGAGAGAAAAATGCGGCAAGGTATCAGTTTCAATCAAGACAATATATTCAGACGCCACACATCTTAGACCTGCCACGAACGGCAGCGAACCATGGATGGAGCATTCGATAGTACTATTACTATATCCATGGGCACCTTCACAGACCGATATTTTACGATAGCACTTAAAGTCGCTCCGCTAGCACGAAAATTCACTAACTATTGAGATGTACTACATAAAGTATTTTTTTCCCTTTCAATTGACCTGTGTGTAAACCACCACAGACAGTTTATAATAGTGCCCACAGTCTATGCTATAGAGATGGGTCTAAAATTAATAAGCTGCTAAATTAACACTGCTAAATTTTTTTAGTGTCAACACCTGTTAAATAAGTTCTGAGATAGCTGTTTAATTTAGCAGTCACAACAAAATAATATCTGGTATCAGCCTTGAGCCTTCGTCTGTGATTGGCTGTTTGTTTTGATAATATGGCGTCCGAAACGAGGGCACGCCGAGGATTTGCTCCCCGTGGATATATTTGTCTCGCTTTATCCCACTACTGCAGGCCGCAGGCAGACGCGACGGCAACAAAACAACAAAGAAAAGGACACACGACACACGGTCGTGTTCCTGTTCCGTTTCCGTCTCTATTGAATTGTTTTCAACATAGCGATTGTAAAATGCGTTATTTAATTAACACCTTAACTGCCAGAAAACGAGACACAATAGAAAATGTATTGTTTGTCGGACACTTGGCGTTTAACGTGTTAAATGATAATTATAGTTGCAGTTGCACAGATTTTTATTTAGCGTCTTTTTTAACATAAGCTTCTTCCACTTGACAGTTATCGAACACAACCGAATTCAAATATCCGACGCATCGACTTTTATATCTATATAAGCCTAAATATAACCATGAATCACTCAATAAACTGTATAATATTAATTAACAGCTAGTTGCAAAATTATTGAACAGCATATATTATATTTTAATTAATCATCACATTATCATTCGACGCACCGGAAGCAGCTGACAAGCGGAAAGTAAGTAATTTTATAATTAGACATTACGATATTAAATTTATAAACCAAAATAACTAGAACATTCTTCTTAAAATTAAACAAGAGTAAATAAAATAAAATGAAAATTATTGATGACGTTGTACTTTTATACACCGAGTTGGTGTGAGCAGCACCGGAAGTGGATTTATTTAGCAACTACTTACACGATTTATTTAGCAACTACTACTAATTTTAGTGACCAATCACAGTTAGAATGTTAACGTCGAGCGAGTTCATTTAATTAACTGCTAAGTGCTAACTGCTAAATTTGGAAATAGTCTAATAATAATAATATTTAACTAGTGTTAAATAAAGATTGATTTTCGTTACGAAGGTTTACGCGAGTTTGTGATCTAAGTAGTACGTAGTTAGTGTTGTGACTGTTGTGTGAGTGAAAATTCCAATTGTTTGACTGTTTGTGTAGTGTTGTTTGCGTTTGAAACAGAATACTTACAAATTGAAAGAAAACAACTAACATGGATATACAACGCCAAAAAAAAGTGAAGTATGGAACTTTTTTACGGATAGCGATACCGTAAAAAAAATTGGTACGTGTAATTTGTGTAAAAAAACTATTTCATACAAGAGCTCAGTTTCAAATTTAAAATCCCACATGAAGTTTAAGCATCCTACTATTAATATCCAACAGGCACAACAACAAAGTGCTTGTACATTATCTGAGTCTGAGTGTTCCGTTAGTTTTCAACAGACTGTTCCTATTGCTGAAAATGCCCCCAGTACTTCAAGTTCTTCGAGTACTAATGATGAGTTTTTGCCACCACCAGCAAAGCAGAGAAAAATTCAATCAAGCCTATCAACTTTTGCCGTAAAAAAAATGGCGTTAAAAGAGAAACAACGACTCAATTATTATTTAATGCAGCTTTTCATACTTGACTTTCAACCATTTTCAATCGTAGAAGACGTCGGCTTTATCCAATACTCAAATGCTTTAAATTCGTCTTACACGCTTCCATCTCGAAAACATCTATCAAATACACTTTTACCTACAATGTACGAACAGTGTAGAACAGAGGTGCAAGAATTAATAAATAAAGAAGTCGAAACAATCTGCATTTCGACTGACAATTGGACTTCGGCGAGAAATGATAGTTTTATGGCTGTTACTGGGCATTCTATAAATAAAAATTTTGATTTGGAATCGATTGTTTTGGACTGTGAAGTAATTTCGGGTCCATCCAATAGTGAAAATACAGCATCTCAGTTAAAAAGTATTACCGATTCTTGGGGTATTTCAGCTAAAATCAATTTAGCTGTTTCTGATAACGCGGCTTACATCAAGAAAGCCATATCACAGGAGCTAGGGTGGAAACATTTCGGATGTGCAGCACACACAATAAATTTGATAATGCAAGAAGCGACGGAAAAATCTGTACCCATCAAGTCTGTGATTGAACGTGTGAAGCTCATCGTCGCTTATTTCAAGCGAAGCTCTAAAGCCATTAAAAATCTTGATGAGTTTCAAAAGCAAAATGGAGCAACACAGCCAAAACGACTGCTTCAAGAAGTCCCGACGAGGTGGAATTCCAAATTCTACATGCTCGAAAGGATCGTAGAAATTCAAGATGCCGTCAAGTCATCCATTGCCATTTTGGGTGTTACAAGCTTACCAAATTTAATGCCGGAAGAATGCTTACTTTGCAACGAAACTTGTAAAGCCCTGAAATGTTTTGAAGAAGCATCAAATTATCTGAGTGGTGAAAAGTATTTGACGGCCAGTCAACTATTAATAAACATAAAAGGCATAAAGAGAGTTCTCAGCGATATTTTAACCTCTGATTCTTCCGGTTATCACTATCTGCCAATAACATATGATTTTGTTCGAGCTTTGTTAGATTTAACTCATAGTCGTTTCGAAAATATAGAAAATAGTAACACGATTGGGGTAGCTACTTTTTTGGATCCCCGCTTTAAGTTACAGCCTTTTACATCTTCAAAGCAAGCAACTTTGAGGGAGAACATGATCAAACTTGTCGCTCAAGAAATAAATCGAGAAGGACCATGTGAAAATATTGAAGTTAGCAAAATTTCGCTTGATCCCACCTCAATATTTTACGACTGGGATGCTAGGGAGGCTGTACCGCAATCAATTGATTCACCAACTGCACGAGCAATAATAGAAATAGACAAATATTTGAATGAAAAAGTGATCAGTCGCAATAAAATTTACCGTTGAGCTGGTGGAAGCAGAACCAAGGCATTTTTCCACATTTGGCTAAGTTGGTTCGAAACAAATGTAATGTACTTTGTACTTCTGTTTCTTGCGAAAGACTTTTTTCGCGAACTGGTTACATAATTTCACAACGAAGAACACGCAGTGAGATGGCGGTAGTCGTCACGCAAACATTGTGCTCCCGTATTAAATTGTTAAAAAAATATAATATTTTATAATAATTATCCGTGCTAGCAAGACAATACAAATGTCAACTTAATATTAGGTCTTTACCTATGAAATTGCCGTTCTGCAGTACTGGCCATTTCAAATCAAAATATTTTTTGTTTGGCTAAGAATTCTAATTTCAAATTAATTTTATTTTAAAAACATGGATTTTTTTTTCCAAAAGTAGTCATTTGTTTATTGATTAGTGTTACATTTTCATCGCATTTAAATCTTTTTCGTCATCATGGATACGTTAAAAATTCGAGTAATTATGGAATATGAGTACCGTCGTGGCAGCAACGCGGCACAAGCGGCACGCAACATCAACGACGTTTACGGAGCTAACACTACAAACCAACGCACTACCTGTTATTGGTTTGCTCGCTTCCGTTCTGGAAATTTCGACCTGAAAAATGAACCTCGCGGTCGTCCGAAGACTTTGGTCGACAATGACGAATTAAAGGCGATTGTGGAAGCTGATGATACACAATCTACGGCTGAATTAGCAGCAGCTTTCGACGTTAGCGTCAAAACAATATTGGTCCATTTGCGTCAAATTGGCAAGGTAAAAAAGCTTGACAAATGGGTGCCCCACGAACTCAATGATCGCCAGCGCGAAGTACGCGTCGAGACGTGCCTTGCACTGCTCAACAGACACACAAATGAAGGAATTTTGAACCGCATTGTTACCTGCGATGAAAAATGGATTCTGTTTGATAACCGCAAGCGCTCAGCAAGTTGGTTGGATCCTGGTTCAGCACCTAAACAATGCCCTAAACGAAAACTTACCCCAAGAAAAGTGATGGTCACTGTTTGGTGGTCTAGCGCCGGTGTGATTCAACACAGCTTCTTACCAAACGGGGTGAGCATTACTGCAGATGTGTACTGTGAAGAATTGAACACAATGATGGAGAAGCTGGCACATCTCCAACCAGCATTGGTCAATCGCTCGTCTCCGCTGCTCCTGCACGACAACGCGCGACCTCATACTGCACAGCAGACGGTCTCCAAGTTGCAAGAACTGGGGTTGGAAGCTCTCCGTCATCCGCCCTACTCACCAGACCTTGCGCCTACAGACTACTACTTTTTCCAGAATTTGGATAACTTCTTGGCGGGAAAAAAATTCAATACCCGAGAGGCAGTACAAAATGCCTTTGAAGAATTTGTTGCCTCCCGTCCAGCTGATTTCTTTAAGAAGGGCATCAATAAACTGCCACTGCGTTGGCAAAGATGTATTGATTGCATGGGTGATTACTTCGATTAATACAAATAAAAAATACATGAAAAAAATTCATTTAAATTTTTTCATACAAAACGGCAATTTCATAGGTAAAGACCTATTATATAACTGCTACACTGGCCCGATTGGTACAACGTCTACCTCGTACGGCACAAGACTCGGGTTCGAGTCTCACTAACTGCATGTCTTTTTGGAAAGTAAAAAATCAAGAACTGATTTATAACCGAGAAGTATTAAATAAAACTAAATTACTTACAAGCAAGATAACTGTCACAGACAGTAATAATGGATGAATATGAAAACATTACTCAAAGAAGTCAAAATAAAAATAATAAAAATATGACGATTATTAGTAGTGACAGCGAATTCGATATGGACGTCTCATACCAAAGTTTGCCTAACGTAGTATGAAATAGTGATGATATTACTATATTGAAGGAGGAGATAGGAAAACTAAAACTGGAGTTGCAAACCGCCACCTCAGAAATTGATAACTTAAACATTGAAAATAACACACTTAAAAATAATTTACTAGACTGCGGAAAAAAGTTAAACCTACTAAAATCGATAGGAATACAAGAAAGTTCAAACAAAGAAACCTTACCTAGGCAGTTCTACTCGCCTCAATATCAGCGGAGAGTACGGACGCTATTAATGAAAACTGGTTTACCTAGGACTTCTTCCAGAGAATACACAATACAGGCATTAAACTTGATAAGTCCTAAAGCTGATGTTTTAAACAATTCGGTAGCTGACAAAAATAAGTCTCCGGGTCCCGATAAGCGGCTTTCATTCGTGGCTGACACACATATGGCTGAAAACCTACAGGATAGTGTCTTAAACAAAACCATCCTAAATTTCTCTAAAGAGGACAGTTGTGAAAATGAAGAAAGTATTAATATACTGCACACACCTATTGATGAACTGAGTCACGACGCTCCACGCAGTAGAAATACATTCTCACGCAACTACAAAGATATAAAAACGAAAAAAAGAGTTATGATACTATGTAATGATTGAACAATCAGCATTCAACGAATACAGACGTGCTCATCAATGTTTAATATCAATAAAAATAAATTAAGCTTGCATAAATAGTGACCTAGTTTTAGTGTTTTAGCGTGTTATACAAATAAAACATTATAGTGATAATTTAATATAATGGACTGACTGAATACTTTTATTACCGGATATTTATGGAAGGCAGCCCCTTTAATCGGAGCGCCATGATACGACGCAGCCCTCCGCCAACACCGATCCCGGTACCGACACCGGCACCGACATCGCCCCAACAACCAAGACAGGACCAAGATGAGAAGTTTGAAACGGTTTCCACTCCGGAGATTCAGAACTGGATGACGTCCATTGAGCAATGCCTGAATGAGATCTGTGTTATTTCTTCTGAGGGAAAACTGAACGCTGATCAGAAGCTAAAAATAAGTAGTCTTTGCCGGAATGTTGGACATGGAGTTTCGCAAATGGCTGTTCAATACCAGTCGCTAAAGCAAAAAGCCATACAAAACCATACCTCCCTTAAAACCATGACCGAAGCTCGAGACCTATCAGATTGTCTAATGGAGATGAACCGGACGATTCAGGAGTCCTGTACGAAGCAGGAAGCAGCTACATCTTTTGCAGAAATGGTGAAGAAGGGCTCCAACACTTTTGTTCGTCCTAATGCTCTTAGCTCCGTGGCCATTTATCCCAGTGACAACTCAAAAACCAGTGACGAAACTAAGAACATGGTCCAAAAAATCATATGCCCTGGAGAAATGAAGCTGAAAGTACGAGGTGTACGCAAAATTGGAAAAGGTGGACTAATAATCAGCACTGAGACTAAAGATGACCTAGATAGGATCAAGCAAACAGTCCAACTCGCTTCGTCAGGTCTTACCGTCGACGAACCTAAAAAGCGCAAACCTCGCATTATAGTTATAGGAGTTCCCACATCAATGGCTGAAAATGAGGTTTATAAATGTATTTATGAGCAAAACTTGGCCGATAAACTGCCCACTATAACCCTAGATAAATTTTTGACCTCAATGAAACTAAGCCACAAATCTGGCAGGGAAGATGCTGAGTATTGCAATTTTATCATAGAAGTTCCAGCAGTCATTCGAAAGGCCCTCATCACACAAGATAGACTATTCGTAAATTGGACGTCCTGCCCGGTACGAGACTTCACACTGGTAACGAGATGTTACAAGTGCCAGCAGTACGGTCATGCAGCAAAATCATGCAAAATTCCTGCCCCTACATGTGGACATTGCGGTGAAGAAGGACACACTATTCAAGACTGCACAAAGAAAGCGGAGGCGCCAAAATGTGCTACATGTTTGCGTTTTAAAAAACAAGCCAACCACAAGACGGGGGACGCAGATTGTCCGGCTAAAAAAGCTGCCGAATACAGGTACATTAACTCGATAGACTATGAAGGCGCCTAAGAGCGCCACATAATAGTTTATATTTTAGTCGTATTTTTATTTTTGTATTTTTAGTATGGATAATCACTTAATTACCGATATAGATAATACATTTTTAGCTGTGTCAAAGACATGTGACGTTGAGGATTGCAGACAATATCTTTCCGATTACCAAAAGTCACTAACCGTACTGACCCAAAACATTCGTAGTATTTATAAGAACATAGATAGCTTTAAAATTTTCCTACACAGACTAAACTTTGATTGTGATGTAATGGTATTAACCGAGTGCTGGCTAGGTAACCGCATCGATTACCTTCCAGTAATACCTGGGTACAACTTAATGCATACCAAAATAAACCACAGTCAAAATGATGGTGTGGTAGTCTTTACAAAACAATCACTTAAGGTCACAGTCGAGGAACCTCCTCTACAAAACTGCATGAGTAATTGTTTAGTTATTAAAATTGGTACAACCACAGCGATAATCGCTATGTATAGGTCTCCTTCCGCTAGAAACTTGGATTCATTACACAATTCCTTAAACCAAATTTTTCAAGGGCTAAGCTCGTTCAAGAATGTAATACTAACAGGTGATTTAAATATAAATATTGGCTCTGAAAACTGCGATGCTGGGACCCAAGATTACCTTAATATCTGTTCGTACCATGGATTTCTCCCCGCTCACACGATGCCTACTCATCAGAGCGGTTCCTGCCTTGATCATATGATGTCGATATAAGCATTCAACGAATACAGACGTGCTCATCAATGTTTAATATCAATAAAAATAAATTAAGCTTGCATAAATAGTGACCTAGTTTTAGTGTTTTAGCGTGTTATACAAATAAAACATTATAGTGATAATTTAATATAATGGACTGACTGAATACTTTTATTACCGGATATTTATGGAAGGCAGCCCCTTTAATCGGAGCGCCATGATACGACGCAGCCCTCCGCCAACACCGATCCCGGTACCGACACCGGCACCGACATCGCCCCAACAACCAAGACAGGACCAAGATGAGAAGTTTGAAACGGTTTCCACTCCGGAGATTCAGAACTGGATGACGTCCATTGAGCAATGCCTGAATGAGATCTGTGTTATTTCTTCTGAGGGAAAACTGAACGCTGATCAGAAGCTAAAAATAAGTAGTCTTTGCCGGAATGTTGGACATGGAGTTTCGCAAATGGCTGTTCAATACCAGTCGCTAAAGCAAAAAGCCATACAAAACCATACCTCCCTTAAAACCATGACCGAAGCTCGAGACCTATCAGATTGTCTAATGGAGATGAACCGGACGATTCAGGAGTCCTGTACGAAGCAGGAAGCAGCTACATCTTTTGCAGAAATGGTGAAGAAGGGCTCCAACACTTTTGTTCGTCCTAATGCTCTTAGCTCCGTGGCCATTTATCCCAGTGACAACTCAAAAACCAGTGACGAAACTAAGAACATGGTCCAAAAAATCATATGCCCTGGAGAAATGAAGCTGAAAGTACGAGGTGTACGCAAAATTGGAAAAGGTGGACTAATAATCAGCACTGAGACTAAAGATGACCTAGATAGGATCAAGCAAACAGTCCAACTCGCTTCGTCAGGTCTTACCGTCGACGAACCTAAAAAGCGCAAACCTCGCATTATAGTTATAGGAGTTCCCACATCAATGGCTGAAAATGAGGTTTATAAATGTATTTATGAGCAAAACTTGGCCGATAAACTGCCCACTATAACCCTAGATAAATTTTTGACCTCAATGAAACTAAGCCACAAATCTGGCAGGGAAGATGCTGAGTATTGCAATTTTATCATAGAAGTTCCAGCAGTCATTCGAAAGGCCCTCATCACACAAGATAGACTATTCGTAAATTGGACGTCCTGCCCGGTACGAGACTTCACACTGGTAACGAGATGTTACAAGTGCCAGCAGTACGGTCATGCAGCAAAATCATGCAAAATTCCTGCCCCTACATGTGGACATTGCGGTGAAGAAGGACACACTATTCAAGACTGCACAAAGAAAGCGGAGGCGCCAAAATGTGCTACATGTTTGCGTTTTAAAAAACAAGCCAACCACAAGACGGGGGACGCAGATTGTCCGGCTAAAAAAGCTGCCGAATACAGGTACATTAACTCGATAGACTATGAAGGCGCCTAAGAGCGCCACATAATAGTTTATATTTTAGTCGTATTTTTATTTTTGTATTTTTAGTATGGATAATCACTTAATTACCGATATAGATAATACATTTTTAGCTGTGTCAAAGACATGTGACGTTGAGGATTGCAGACAATATCTTTCCGATTACCAAAAGTCACTAACCGTACTGACCCAAAACATTCGTAGTATTTATAAGAACATAGATAGATTTAAAATTTTCCTACACAGACTAAACTTTGATTGTGATGTAATGGTATTAACCGAGTGCTGGCTAGGTAACCGCATCGATTACCTTCCAGTAATACCTGGGTACAACTTAATGCATACCAAAATAAACCACAGTCAAAATGATGGTGTGGTAGTCTTTACAAAACAATCACTTAAGGTCACAGTCGAGGAACCTCCTCTACAAAACTGCATGAGTAATTGTTTAGTTATTAAAATTGGTACAACCACAGCGATAATCGCTATGTATAGGTCTCCTTCCGCTAGAAACTTGGATTCATTACACAATTCCTTAAACCAAATTTTTCAAGGGCTAAGCTCGTTCAAGAATGTAATACTAACAGGTGATTTAAATATAAATATTGGCTCTGAAAACTGCGATGCTGGGACCCAAGATTACCTTAATATCTGTTCGTACCATGGATTTCTCCCCGCTCACACGATGCCTACTCATCAGAGCGGTTCCTGCCTTGATCATATGATGATCAAAACCAGTCTATCATATATGACGCTTGTTACTAACGCAACAATTACTGACCATCACGCTGTCCTACTTACCGTAAATTTAACGCTGCCTAAGCTAAATCGTCCCCAGACCAAAAGCAAATTAAACACAAATAAACTCGAATATGAATTATGCAACCTTGATTTTAGCCTAGTTTACAATACTGCTGACGCTAATTTGGCTTTATCGTACTTAATAAAACATGTCCAACAAGCAATTTTACGTAGCACGATAGTTTCTACAGTGAATAAGAAACTTTATAATATTAAACCTTGGATTACTCCTGGACTAATTCGGTGTATAAGACACAGAGATAAACTTCATCAGAGAACTAAGAGATACCCAGATAATCTAATAATTCAGACTACCTATAAAAGATACAGGAATTTCTGCAACAATCTTCTAAAGAATTTAAAAAATAACTACGATAAAAATGAATTAAAAACAGCAGGTAACAATAGTAAGCAACTTTGGAAACATATTAAAAACGTCACCAATATGTCTAAACAGCGAGAAGCAAATTCGAGTTTACTGCTTACTAATCCTTCACCAGTCTTGTCAGCTAACAACGTTAATAACTTTTTTGTCAATATTGGGAAAACTCTTGCCGAACAGATTCCGAAACATTATTGTGACCACCCTTTTCAAAAATCAATCAATATCTGTAACCTGAAATCTTTTGTTATGCTTGACACTGACGAAGACGAAATTACTCGAATCATTTCTGGGCTAAAAGATGACTGTGCAGTTGGATTGGATAACATAAGCAATAAGATCCTTAAACTTTTTAAGCATATATTGGTACTTCCTTTAACGCATATTTTTCGAATCTGTATCTCCAAAGGTATTTTCCCTACTTGTCTAAAAAAGGCAGTTGTAATCCCTGTCTTTAAATCTGGAACTAAAGACTTAGTTAATAATTATAGGCCAATATCGTTACTCCCCTCAATATCAAAAATATTAGAGAAAATTGTAAACAATAGACTGGTTAACTATCTAGAAAAAAATAACTTTTTGTCCTCTGCGCAATTTGGTTTTAGAGCAAAATTATCTACAGCCGATGCGGTGCATAGCCTAACAAATTACATTTCAGAAGAACTCGGCAAAGGGAACCAGACCCTGGGAGTCTTCCTTGATTTAGCCAAGGCCTTCGACACGGTGTCTGTTTCTGTTCTTCTAAACAAATTACAGGCCATTGGAATAAGGGGAACGCCCCTGAAACTATTCGCTGACTACTTAGATGACCGATACCAATGTGTTAGAATAGATAATATCACGAGCGCTGAGCAGAAAAGTACTGGTTTTGGTGTTCCTCAGGGAAGTATTCTGGGCCCCACGCTATTCCTGATTTACATTAACGACTTGTGCAATCTTAATATTAAAGACGGCAAAATTATATCATATGCCGACGACACTGCATTAATATTTACCGCTAAAACCAGTAGCGAACTGTTCCAAGTCGCTCAATTAGGTTTTAATAATGTGACTAACTGGCTTCAAAGCAATTTACTTACACTAAATGCTGACAAGACAAAATATATTCACTTCTCCATGCGCAAGCCTCAACTTAACATTGCTAACCCTCAGTTATATGCCCATCAATGTGGTATCCGTTCAGTCAACATGTGTAATTGCCCTTTTATCCTCGAAACGAGCAACATAAAATACCTCGGAGTAATAATGGACGACACACTGTCTTTCAGAAAACATATTGATAGTTTAGTTAAAAGAGTACGCAAATTAATGTATGTTTTTAAAAAATTGCGAACATTTGCAGATTCAAAACTAATAACACAAGTTTATTTAGCCCTATGTCAATCTATAATTCAATACTGCATTACTTCATGGGGTGGCGCAGCAAAAACCAATTTACTTCCTCTTGAAAGAGCTCAGAGAGCAATTTTAAAGGTAGCAAACTTCCATCCCTTTTTCTTTCCCACTGATCTGCTTTATAAATCCTGCAACGTGCTGACTGTTCGCCAACTTTTCATTATGCACTTAGTATTAAAACAACACACCATGCTTACCTACACTGCTGACATTACTAACAAGAGACGGAATGATATAGTATGCGCATCAAATTTTACTTCAAAACATGTCTTTGTGGAAAGATTTTTTACATTCTTAGGCCCATTTCTGTACAATAGATTAAATAGAAAACTAAGTATCTATAAATTGAATTATTTTAGCTGTAAAAAAATTATACTTAAATATTTACTAACCATCGCCTATGCACAGACAGAAGAGCTACTTGTTGTCTGCAAATAGAAACGCTTACATGCAATTTTACTGTTACTAACCTAAATTAGATTTAGTTTTTCACTTTATACTCATTGTTAATTTATTACATTAAGTATTTATGCACTTCCTAGCCTGAAGCACAGGTTCAACCTAGTTCAGGCAAATAAGAAATTGTGTTCTATTTTAAGTGTTAAGAAACTTATTGTAAATGTGCCCTTTTTATAAATAAACGATTATTATTATATTATTATTATTATTATTTTTTTGAAGACGGCAGAGGTCGCGCGATTACAGATAATTCAGAGCGATATGTAGCAATGATCAAGGAGTTTTTTACACCAGCGTTGCAGAATTTTCTAGGCTACAATACGCGGACCTGGTTTCAACAGGATGGCGCGACGGCCCATACCTCTAACACCGCTATGCCCGTCATTCGTGAACTTTTCCCCAACAAAGTGATCCGGATCTAACCCCGATGGACTTTTTCTTATGGGGTTATCTGAAATCTAAAGTGTATGACACAAACCCGCGGTCAATTGAAGCCCTAAAAGAAAATATTCAAAGAGAAATGGAACATACTAACATCACAGAACTGACTTGCCGCGCAGTCGTCGATAGTTTTAGACGTCGCTTACAGGAGTGCCGTGATCGTAATGGGTTACATTTGGATGATGTTATTTTCAAAAAATAATTTCCATTTTATAAAGGTTAATACGAAATAAAAAGGTATTTCTTATTGTAATTAGTTTTTTGTTTATTAATTATTTACATGTGTAAGGACTTATGGGCCACCCTGTACATGCAAAATGGCCTCTATCCAGATTTTAATGTCTTTTTTACAAGTTTGCACACTATGAATAACTAAGATGATATTTTGAATCCAATATAACATCGATTTGCCATGACATATCATTTCTCTAATGGATATGGCTAAGTTAATCTCAGTAAATTAAGTTTTTATGGTGTTTCAGTAAAGTAAATAAATTGAAAAAGTGTATAGAAGCATATTTGCATCTACACCCCTCACTTCCAAAATGTCAAAGTGCATGGCAAAATGCATGGTGTATTGTGACAGAACATCATACCATGCATACGCCTATACCAGCACTGTCACATCACAAAATGTATTTACTGTTGCGATGTTGTATTACAACTCTAGGCAATGTCTAAAATTTTATAGTGACAACACATTTTAAAAATGTGTTTCTGTCACTCAATGTGTTATCAAAGCAAAGAGAAAGAAAAAATAGTATGAAAATTACTGTATGGAAACAAAGAAGAAAAAAAAGTAGATAGCTAGAGCCAAAACAAAGAAATTGTTTTACGTTACAACTAGACCTTTTATTTTCATGACGTAAAGCTTGTTTTATTTTTCTAATAAGTGCTAACTTTATGCACATTATAATTGTGAAGAACAATTACAATAGTGAAGAAACCATGAACTATCCTAACTAATCAATTGGTATAGTGCCCAAAAGACAGGAAGCATTGCCACATTAAATGGCATTGTTTAGATTCTGGCCAAAGTAGAAGCCAGCACTTGGACCTCGGAAGCATCAACCGTTACAACTTGATTTAATTAATTTCAATAATCTTGCAGATTATAAATACATAACGAGAAAACAACAGGGGTGGGACAAGGAATATGAGGTTCAAGTTATCTTTAGGGTAGTTTGACTTCTGACATGACAATGCAAAACCTAACATGAAGAAATGACAAACAAAAACGAAAACAACCAAAACCTTTCTTCAACCAATACATAGAACCTAATCAAAATGTTAAGAGTACAATACTAGTATTATAATAGTAGTAGTGAGGCTCAAAACTTTTCGTTGATTCCATTTCACACAGAAATAGCCAACTAATAGTACAACGAGTTACGAGGTTACAAGACAAGACAGAAGCACCATCGCTTAAAATACCACGAGAGAAAAATGCGGCAAGGTATCAGTTTCAATCAAGACAATATATTCAGACGCCACACATCTCAGACCTGCCACGAACGGCAGCGAACCATGGATGGAGCATTCGATAGTACTATTACTATATCCATGGGCACCTTCACAGACCGATATTTTACGATAGCACTTAAAGTCGCTCCGCTAGCACAAAAATTCACTAACTATTGAGATGTACTACATAAAGTATTTTTTTCCCTTTCAATTGACCTGTGTGTACACCACCACAGACTATAATAGTGCCCACAGTCTATGCTATGACCACAGAGTTCCAATTCCAACGTCCCCTTCTGATCTGACTATACTGATTTATTTCATTTCAGTGTTGCCAACTGGGTATTAGGATTTTAGGCTAGGTTGAATGAGAGAAACGGCTAGTCATGCCCAGTAGGTAAAAAAAGCAGTAGTTAAATAATTGGTTTTCGGGGTCGCGTATGTCGATTATCCGGTCAAAATTGAAATCCAAGATGGTGCCAATGAAAGACGGACGCCCAATTTAGGTAAACAGCTGCACAGCAGGTTGGTTTTATTAAAAAAAACTCATTATTTTTTAATCATTGGAACTCTTGTATAATGCAACAGGATGGGAATATTTTTTGATGAAAATATATTCTGTGTGAATGATGTATGAATTGATATAGGAAAAAAATACAAATAAACGTCACTAACTTTTGCTATTAAATTTGTGCACTTGGCTTGGATACTAAATCCTTTTAGCTTTATTGAATAATTAAATCAGCAATATTGCTAACTTAATTTATTTTAATCAAAAAAATAATCGATTAATATTCTATTGTTTTGCGTCACGTCCGTATAGTTAGTATTCTTCGATTGAATTGTCTTAAATACATACATAAACTCACGATTTTTTCCCGTTTTTTTTTTAAATAGCAGCTGTGTTTACGTATTATTATGTAGTAGTATGAAAGACGGGTTAAGCAGAGGTATACTCATAATATAATAGGTTCATCCACATTTCGCATTATATAAATATAGGTCAATAATAACATAAAATGGATACTAAACACAAACAAGTGTGATGTTGCCAGAATATATCACACACTAAAGATTTCCTTGACAAGACTACAATAATTGATAATACTGGACTTGTATAGTTTGGCTATTTAAGTTGATACGTTTGTACCCAGCAATCATGACGTAGACCCACTGAAAGGTGAACGGCAGGTTTGTATGGGAATTTCGTACCGCTAATCAAATTTAGTGTTTTGTGATATTTTATGTTTTAATTGGTAGTTAATATGATAGACAAGCCCTTTTTAAATTATTAAATAAATAAATAAATAAATAATGCTGGACAATCCACACAGCATCATCTAGCCCCAAGCTAAGCAGAGCTTGTGTTATGGGTACTAGATGACTGATATACTTAATACAATACATTACATGGATAGATATTTTTTATTATACATAGCAAATACCCAGAACACCCGGAACAAATCCTTGTAGATCGTACAAAGATTTGTCCCAGGGCGGGAATCGAACCCGCAACCTCCTGCGTCGCAGGCGGACCTTCGCCCGTTGCGCCACATAGGTCGTCATTATTGGATTTTTAGAACTTGGGATGTAAAAGTTATAACCAGTTTTATTTTTTAAGGTTAAGTTCTAGTGTACCTATGTAAACATTGATTTGATGATTAAGTATATTAGTATGTTCTAGATTGCTTGTCGCTATTTTTGTAATGTTTTAGCTACTACTACTCAGTAAATAAATAATCAGTCGGTCAATAAATAATTCCCATATGAAGAAAAAAATCTAGGTAACTTATGATTTTATGCAAAAATTGTGCATTCTTTGGTACGATATATAAATGTTTTTTTTTTATATATTTAATGTTATTTCAATTTCTAAATAATTAATTATCATTTTGATATATTTGCTTTTTTGCATAAGGCAACTTCTAAAAACGTAACTGCGTTTAGTTTACGATTATATTACGTTTAGTTATTAAAATCTTTCTTCTGATATTATTAATAAAATCCGAAGTTATAAAAATAGTACACTTACATGAAAATCAAATGGCTTATTTGCCTTAATATGTGGTACAAATTCAACAACAAAAAAAGGAAGCGGTATGAAATCTGCCATTCACCTTTCTTGACGTTGGCCCTTGACACTCTTGACAGACAGACAATGTTGAACAACTCGATGCTAAAAGGGATGTAATTCTTCCTGAATAATAACGATAGTTCCATTGATTTAAATGATTTATAAAATCTTTCTTTCATTTTAGTTTTTATTTATTAATATAAATAAAGTTACATACAGAACAAAAGTGGACACTTTAGTAATCAATATTTTATTCTTTTTATGTCATTAAAGTGGTTTATTCAATTTAACCTAGTACTTTGTTACCGCCATCTCTCGAGTTTTTGATCAAAGTAAATTGAACAACTGTCATTCCTATAGTATTGTAGTCTGTGGTCATTCCTTACCATGTTTCTGGGCACACATCGTATCGAAATATAAATATTTAATGGAAATTCTAATTTTCTAGGTTGAAAGATCGATTTCCTGGTTAAATGCAGTGTAATTGAAATCGATTAAAATATTTGTTTTTTGCATCATTACATCGAATCATATGATAATAAATAACACACATTGCCATCCCTAAGCAAAGACGCAGTAGTCCAGTCGCGAACCAGACAAAATTGACTTACTTTTGAAATTATTGCGAATTGTGGAAAAATCCAATAATTTAAAAAGGGCTTGTCTATCATATTAACTACCAATTAAAACATAAAATATCACAAAACACAAAATTTGATTAGCGGTACGAAATTCCCATACAAACCTGCCGTTCACCTTTCAGTGGGTCTACGTCATGATTGCTAGGTACAAACGTATCAACTTAAATCGCCAAACTATACAAGTCCAGTATTATCAATTATAAATTATTGTAGTCTTGTCAAGGAAATCTTTAGTGTGTGATATATTCTGGCAACATCACACTTGTTTGTGTTTAGTATCCATTTTATGTTATTATTGACCTATATTTATATAATGCGAAATGTGGGTGAACCTATTATATTATGAGTATACCTCTGCTTAACCCGTCTTTCATACTACTACATAATAATACGTAAACACAGCTGCTATTTAAAAAAAACGGGAAAAAATCGTGAGTTTATGTATGTATTTAAGACAATTCAATCGAAGAATACTAACTATACGGACGTGACGCAAAACAATAGAATATTAATCGATTATTTTTTTGATTAAAATAAATTAAGTTAGCAATATTGCTGATTTAATTATTCAATAAAGCTAAAATGATTTAGTATCCAAGCCAAGTGCACAAATTTAATAGCAAAAGTTAGTTTATTTGACGTTTATTTGTATTTTTTTCCTATATCAATTCATACATCATTCATACAGAATATATTTTCATCAAAAAATATTCCCATCCTGTTGCATTATACAAGAGTTCCAATGATTAAAAAATAATGAGTTTTTTTTAATAAAACCAACCTGCTGTGCAGCTGTTTACCTAAATTGGGCGTCCGTCTTTCATTGGCACCATCTTGGATTTCAATTTTGACCGGATAATCGACATACGCGACCCCGAAAACCAATTATTTAACTACTGCTTTTTTTACCTACTGGGCATGACTAGCCGTTTCTCTCATTCAACCTAGCCTAAAATCCTAATACCCAGTTGGCAACACTGAAATGAAATAAATCAGTATAGTCAGATCAGAAGGGGACGTTGGAATTGGAACTCTGTGGTCATAGCATAGTAGAGATGGGCTTAAACGTAAAAAAAAAATAACACTGCTAAATGCTAATGCTAAAAATAATTAACAGTTGAAATTAGCAGTTATTTTCAGCAACTGTTAAATTTTGGTCACAGACGTATAAAGAGTGAGTTTATACGTCATTAATTCTCATTTCCTTCATACTTTTCACAGGCTTATT
This sequence comes from Phlogophora meticulosa, assembly GCA_905147745.2. Classification (NCBI taxonomy): domain Eukaryota; kingdom Metazoa; phylum Arthropoda; class Insecta; order Lepidoptera; family Noctuidae; genus Phlogophora; species Phlogophora meticulosa. Next base: position 813,700 of record CAJHWW020000001.1, on the reverse strand, counting down.
TTTAGCAACTGTTAAATTTAGTCACAGACAGATTTTTATCACCTAATTAATTCTCATTTCCTTCATACTTTTCACAGGCTTAGGACTGTCAACTTTTTCTGTTGGCGTATTTATAATGAGAATCAATTTATTTACGATTTCTTTTTTTTTCATATGTTTTTTTTGGGAAATTATATGTGCGGCAACAAAAGTTTTCTTTAGCACCTGCAACCTACCTTCTTTTTTTATATGTAGGCGACGAGTTAATAGAACAGCTTCAATTATATTAATTCATCATCTTTATTATTCCAACAGAATATCATAAAACCAGCGTCAATTTACGAGCGTAAATTAATATGACTCCGAGCTACCGATAAATATATTTACTTCTGATTTGATAACTCAGCGACTGATGTTGTAAGTGAGCTACTTTATATATTTTAGAGATTCAACCTCTGTCTGCTAATAGAATCAAATTCCAGCCTCAAAATTAGAAACCAAACTAGTACTTTTTTGTTAAATTTGATGTCATTTGCGTATTTCTTTGTAAGCTTATGTGCTTGAATTTGTCTGAAACAAATCAAATTTATGGTTACTAGACATTAGGTTATTTATGGAACTAGTTACAGTAGGTTATTAATAAAAAAAAATGGTTAGGTTAGGTTAAAACTGTGACCACCTACGCACGAGCCGAGCGAGCGAAGCGAGCGGTGCCGCGGCAGCGGCCGGCGAGTGCCAGAAACGACTAGATTATATAAAAAAAAATATGGAAAAAAATATTATTTTTAGGAGGCTATCGAGAGAAATAATATAATTATAATAACATTATTATTACCTTAACCTTATTATTATTACTATTAACCTACTGTAACTAGTTCCATAAATAACCTAATGTCTAGTTACCATAAATTTGACTTGTTTCAGACAAATTCAAGCACATAAGCTTACAAAGAAATACGCAAATGACATCAAATTTAACAAAAAAAAGTACTAGTTGGTGAACAAGTTTTTGTTCAAACGTTCACTTGCCAAACATAGGTTTTCGTAACAATTATTTGTAAAGAGATTTTTTGGTAAGTGATAATTTGGCAATTTCTTTTCGGTAAAACAAGGGAGACCCGTTCATTTGGGTAGGTATAATAGTCAATTACTTATGGTAACTTAGTGGAAATTAGAGCTTTCATTGACCATTATTTGATGACAATAATAAGGAAATTTTATGTTCAAATATAGTAGATTCACTCATCAATTACTTATGCTAAAGTATAAAAATAAAGGTGACTCTATGAAATTAGAGTACGTTGATATTATTTTATAGATGAAGTTGATACACTTATTAGAAGCTGGCAATGAGTAGACATATCACAAATTTTGTTGCTTAAGAATTATCACCATGTTGCGTCATATTAACAGTAGCTTGTTTTACAATATACGGTCGCTTATAAATCATTTATTAGACGCTAAAAGTTCGTCGCTGACCTATTAATTCATTAGACAACTAAATATATTTGCAGACGAGAATGACATTTTAAAGAAGCTGCCTTAATTAGCACCCGTTTTTTTTTAGTATTCGTAATTTTTATATAATAGTCTTTTTTTTTTCTTGTTTCTTTTTATTTTTTTATTTTCTTATATCTACTTATCACTTAGTAACAAAATAATTATCTTAAAATTTTATATATTTTTTATTTCCATTTAAAAATGTTAATTGTTTGACTTTTCGGACTCCAAGGCGTAATCATAATCATAATCATTTATTTGTCAGAATATGGTACATTATATGGTCTTAAGATTAGTCAATGGTATCTTCACATTCTGCCAAGTGTGGCGTGCAAATAATAGGTACATACATTTATTACAGGAGAGAGACTATTAGATTAGTATTAACATTATTGATACAATTTTAGGTATGTCAATAATAATATCGTAAAGACAAACAATTTATTTGGGATGTCTAACTATCATTTTAATGTCAGAGTAGGATGTCAAAATATAAAAGATTTACAATTTAATTAGGATGTCAAAGTATCATTCAAATAGTCGTTTAAATTATAATAACATTTAATACATAGCAAGTCTTTCAGTTTCTTTTTAAATCCATTTAAATTTAACTCTTTAATTGATTTTGGAATTTTATTATAAACTTGCGGGGCTATGCAGAATATGCTTTTCCACATTAAGGCTGTTTTGGCTCTCCGTCCGCGTAACATATCATTCCGTCTGTTACGTTTAACAGTATCTGATAGGTTCGGAAACAAGTGTGCATTCAACTTAACAAATAAAGCAGTTTCATAAATATACAAAGCCGGGAGTGTCAGAATTTTGTATTTTCTGAAATATGGTTCACAACTGTCCGTTACTTGAAGCCCAAACATGGCTCTGATGGATCGCTTTTGCGCTTTAAAAGCGGCTTCTCTGTTTGTTGAATTACCCCAAAATATAATACCGTATCTTAATACAGATGCCACAAGACCATGATAAGCTGTGAGTAGAGCATCTGTGTTAACTGTTGGAGCAAGTTTATACAGGGCATAGGATGAACTACTAATTTTTTTACATAGAGCTTCAATGTGATCCTTCCAGTTGAGCTGCCTATCTATAATCAAGCCTAGAAATTTCGTACTATCTACATCGTCAATTTTATTATTTTGGTATTGAACCTCCATTTTCGAACTGGGTTTTTTATGGCCAAAGTGCATTATTTGGGTTTTTGCAAGGTTAATTCTTAAATTATTATTATTAAGCCAAGAGATTAATGAATTGACCGCGTTATTGACATCAAATTCATACAATTCAGGTTTATTACAAGGTATTGTTACCGTACTATTGTCAGCAAAGAGTGTTATAGGGAAGTCTATGGCTTTGGGCAGGTCATTAATATAAATCAAAAACAGTAAGGGCCCTAATACACTGCCTTGTGGTACTCCAAAATACACTGTGCGTTCTTTGGACAGGTATGTAACTTCTTCTTTAGTCTTTGAATTTAAATCTGTTATAGCAGTGACTTGTTTTCTATTTGAAAGGTAAGTGAATAATAAGTCTAGAATGTTACCTCTTATACCATAGGAGTCAAGTTTATTTCGTAAAATATTGTGGTCAACACAGTCAAACGCTTGGGTCATATCACAATACACAGCACAAACAGGTGTCTTATTGTCAATATTAGTCATAATTTTATTTAGAAAGTCAAAAATAGCCATATTAATCGTCATATTCTTCCGGAAACCTTTTTGCTCGTTGCAGAGAATCATATGTTTTTCTAAATAGGCGTATAGCTCATTGTAAATATATTTTTCAAAAATTGGCAAAAGTGCAATAGGTCTATAGTTCTGCATTAGGTGCTTATTACCTTTTTTAAATATAGGTTTAACTATGGAGATCTTAAGACGGTCTGGAAAAACTCCCTGGCTGATACACAGGTTAAGAATGTGACTCAAGTGTTTAGAAATTAAATCGGCAACGTGTTTTATAATCTTAGTTGAAATTTCGTCATATCCTACGCTATTAGTGTTTTTAAGACCTTTTATAATGTTAAATATTTGTACCGGTTGACATGGAGCCATGAACATTGACTTTTGTTTATTCAATATGTAAGCACTCGATCTTTTACCTGATCCTGGTACTGGCATAATTTTTTCTATAAAATAGTCGTTGAACTTGTCAGCAATTAATTGAGGTTTTTTGATAGTTTCATTGTCAATTTGAATTGTATTTAATGAGTCATTAGGTAGATTGAATTTAGAGTTTTTTATTATTTTCCATGTCATTTTGCTTTTATCCCTTAAATCGATAGCGGCACCCACAGGATACGTTGGTTTCAAAATCTAGTACAGACGTAATTTTTTAACAAAAGTAATTTATTGTATTTTAGTTATTTTTTATTTATTTACAATTAGTAGAAAAAATAATTTGAGTTGACAGCACCGTTTTTTACCCGTCAAAGTCAAAATGTCTTCACGGCGGCAATACGTCGCGCCGACTCGGGTAAGTTTTTAATGTATTACTTTGAAATTTTGCATTAGCCTACTGGTAATTTATGGTGTAATAAAGAGTAGATATGTTAAATAATAGATTGCTATATTATTTTCTGCATTATCTCTCAAAATTATAATAGTATGGTGTCGGAAGTTTGTATGTACCCCGTGGTTCCCGTTGCCAAGTCTAACGCAAGTGACCAATTAGAAGTGACGGGTACCTCGGGATACATTGCCAATTTATTAAGCATGTGCATTAAAGCCATTTTCTTTTAAATTTTGTATTTTATTTTTGATTATGTTATGTGGTGTGGTTGCATACAGCATGTCTTTTTTTTATTTGCTTCAGTGCTTGAAAATAACCCGAACGCAAAAAAAATTGGCCTTAGTTCCCGTCGAAAATGCTAGTTCTGATGATGAAAATGGTGATTCTGACAGCGAACAGCGTTTTGATCCTGTTTCTTCGCCTATTATAAGTTCCGATCCACCTTCATTAGATTCATCGTATGAAAATCTAAACATTTTGACCAGTGACGAAGATGATAATGTGACTGCAAATGTCATCAATAACGAAAATGTGCGGTTAACACCTACATTTGAAGAAGTTTTTCCGTCCCCTTCAACAAACAATTATGAAGCTATTCCTACGTTGAACTCTATACAGTCGCTGCCAACACCATCAGTTCCGAGTTTACATTCCCCTGCGCCCGTTACACCACTAACCAGGCGTAAACGTAAGCAAGCCCCAAAAATAATAGCAAAAACATTTAAAAAAGTAATGACAGAAAAAGCCTACTACCCTGAATTTTTAAATGACCAATCGCTCTAAGTTTATAATTATTGAATGTATCAATATTTATTTTGTTTTTTAATCGTATGACTAATTACCGATTTTTCAATCGAAAAGATTAAAAGATACTCGAAAGAAAGTAAAAGTAAGGTAGATGTGGCATGTCCTCAGGTGGTGAAAGAATATAATAAGTATATGGGCGGTGTCGACTTGGCAGATATGCTGATTTCATTATATCGCACTCCATTGAAAAGTCGTAGATTATATATAAATAACGCATGGTTGCTGTACAGAAGAGACAATAGACCTAAGATATCGTTAAAAGATTTTCGATACGATGTTTATGAAAGTTTACGTGCTTCAGGCAGGATAATTGAACAACCAGGAGATTTAATTGATATTGCTACTGTAAGAAAAATACAAAAGCCGAAGCCGGTAACCAATCGACCAGTCGACAGTGTTCGTTTCGACAACCTAGGACATTTTCCTGATATTCAAGAGAAAAAGGCACGTTGTCGCTATTACAAGGAAGGTAAAACTAGGGTGCACTGCACTAAATGTAATGTAAGTCTGTGTTTTGTGGTAGGGGAAAAGAACTCTCGGAATTGTTTCCGTTTATTCCACAATAAGTAATGTTTTTTTATATAATAAATATCTTATTTTTGTATTGACTTTATCTTTTATTATTCGGCAACGTATACCTCAGTACCCGTAACGAAGCATTAATCCTTTACCGAGTTATCGGCATTGGGTTTTGTGGGACCCGTGCATTTTCTCGAAAACTAATAATTTAATTTTTTTTTAAGTATTTTTTCTATAGTTCAGGAAGGCCAATGAATTAAGAATAATCAGAAAAAAATGGTTTTTAACATATTTTCAATATTGCCAGTTTAAGGGTTATTGTCAGAAGTTTGAATATTGTAGTTATTTTGAGATCGTTTAGTCAGTTTAATAAGTTTCTTAAGTAACTTTGAGTAATTAGAATATTTTTTCTTATTTATATGAGTAGGTTTAAGTCTAGACGTCCATAACAATTGCCTTTTCTTGAAGCTACATAATTTAAGTCCTCGCGGTATCCATTTTGGTTTTTTACTTGTTGTTATTTTTATACGTCTAATGGGGAAGCATAGGTCATAAAATAATTTGAATTGTTCGATAAATGAGTTAAATGCATCATTTGGATTTTCACTATCATAGATTTCAGAAAACGTTAGTTTCTCAAGGCAGGTTCTGAATTTGGTCATATTCTCTGGGCTAAAGTCCCGTTGTGATTTATACCAATATTTCAAAACACAGTTAATAGGTACGGGACACTTCAGCAATTGCGCAGTGTGATCCGATAGGGCAAATTCTATCACTTCCGTCCTGCATTTCTTCTCGAAATTGTGGGCGAAATTATCAATGCAGGTTTGGCTTTGCATCCTAGTTGGTTTTTCTATTGCTAACGTCATGTTAAAACTTTTTAGGAGACATCTTAGTTCGAAAGTTATGTTATTTTTTTTCAATATGTCTATATTCAGATCGCCTGCTATAATAATATTCCTACAATTTCTTCTTGCTAGTAATGTTAATAATTGTTCTAATTTGCTAAAAAATACATTTAAATTCCCTGTCTTTGGTACTCTGTAAATACATATTATTACAATTTTATAACTTGTTAGTTCAATTGCACAGCATTCTACTACATTGGTCATTGAAAGTTCTGAGACCTCTGGTAACTCCCTCCATAAATGTCCAGACCGGACCAGAATGCAAGATCCGCCTCTTTTACTATTTTGTCTGCTGAAACATGCAGCCAATCTATAATTAGGTATTACAAGGCGGTCTTCATGACCTGACATCATAAAATGCTCCGTTATGCATAGTACATCCACGGACAGGTCTTTTTCAGACAGTTCATTAAGGCATATGGAGAGGGTATCTGCTTTGTTAAGCAGACCCGCTATATTTTGGTGTAGAACACATAGATATTTATTCACGAAAAAAATCACTAAGTACAGTATTATCCTCTAAAGACTGATTATTACTAGATGAGACATTATTAAATATTATTTTTTCTTCGACATTTTCGGTCTCTATTTTATTTTGATGGTTTGTAAAGTCAGTTTGTACAGATTTATGTACATATATTTTTTTACTTTGTAGAATTAATAAATTTTGATATTCATTTGATTTGTGTTTATAGTCCAATTTCAAAATTTCCCTTAAGAAAGATCTAGCTAGATTAAGTATAAAGTGTGTTCTCCGAGGCTGATATCTAGAGTAGTCCATATCCATAAAAATGACATTGTCATGCTTTCCACAGATAAACCTTAACATATAATTGAGTTTTCTTTCATTAAGATATCTATTTGATAGAACCTCGCTTATAATTATATTTGTGTTCTTGATGGTTGATGTATGCAAGTACATTTCCGTGTCGTATGGGTTGCGTTCGTGGCAGCCCCCAACAACAATAACATAGTCATTCATATTGAATTCAGCTATTTCATTTTTTAATGAATTGATGAGGTTTTCTAATGTAGTACCAGATTTTATAAACGAGAATACCGTATAATCTGATCCCAAAAGCTCACTCAGTGATTGTCTTAGTCCATTCCCTTGTTCATTATAATAATAATAATAATATAATAATAATATAATAATCGTTTATTTATAAAAAGGGCACATTTACAATAAGTTTCTTAACAATTAAAATAGAACACAATTTCTTATTTGCCTGAACTAGGTTGAACCTGTGCTTCAGGCTAGGAAGTGCATAAATACTTAATGTAATAAATTAACAATGAGTATAAAGTGAAAAACTAAATCTAATTTAGGTTAGTAACAGTAAAATTGCATGTAAGCGTTTCTATTTGCAGACAACAAGTAGCTCTTCTGTCTGTGCATAGGCGATGGTTAGTAAATATTTAAGTATAATTTTTTTACAGCTAAAATAATTCAATTTATAGATACTTAGTTTTCTATTTAATCTATTGTACAGAAATGGGCCTAAGAATGTAAAAAATCTTTCCACAAAGACATGTTTTGAAGTAAAATTTGATGCGCATACTATATCATTCCGTCTCTTGTTAGTAATGTCAGCAGTGTAGGTAAGCATGGTGTGTTGTTTTAATACTAAGTGCATAATGAAAAGTTGGCGAACAGTCAGCACGTTGCAGGATTTATAAAGCAGATCAGTGGGAAAGAAAAAGGGATGGAAGTTTGCTACCTTTAAAATTGCTCTCTGAGCTCTTTCAAGAGGAAGTAAATTGGTTTTTGCTGCGCCACCCCATGAAGTAATGCAGTATTGAATTATAGATTGACATAGGGCTAAATAAACTTGTGTTATTAGTTTTGAATCTGCAAATGTTCGCAATTTTTTAAAAACATACATTAATTTGCGTACTCTTTTAACTAAACTATCAATATGTTTTCTGAAAGACAGTGTGTCGTCCATTATTACTCCGAGGTATTTTATGTTGCTCGTTTCGAGGATAAAAGGGCAATTACACATGTTGACTGAACGGATACCACATTGATGGGCATATAACTGAGGGTTAGCAATGTTAAGTTGAGGCTTGCGCATGGAGAAGTGAATATATTTTGTCTTGTCAGCATTTAGTGTAAGTAAATTGCTTTGAAGCCAGTTAGTCACATTATTAAAACCTAATTGAGCGACTTGGAACAGTTCGCTACTGGTTTTAGCGGTAAATATTAATGCAGTGTCGTCGGCATATGATATAATTTTGCCGTCTTTAATATTAAGATTGCACAAGTCGTTAATGTAAATCAGGAATAGCGTGGGGCCCAGAATACTTCCCTGAGGAACACCAAAACCAGTACTTTTCTGCTCGGCGCTCGTGATATTATCTATTCTAACACATTGGTATCGGTCATCTAAGTAGTCAGCGAATAGTTTCAGGGGCGTTCCCCTTATTCCAATGGCCTGTAATTTGTTTAGAAGAACAGAAACAGACACCGTGTCGAAGGCCTTGGCTAAATCAAGGAAGACTCCCAGGGTCTGGTTCCCTTTGCCGAGTTCTTCTGAAATGTAATTTGTTAGGCTATGCACCGCATCGGCTGTAGATAATTTTGCTCTAAAACCAAATTGCGCAGAGGACAAAAAGTTATTTTTTTCTAGATAGTTAACCAGTCTATTGTTTACAATTTTCTCTAATATTTTTGATATTGAGGGGAGTAACGATATTGGCCTATAATTATTAACTAAGTCTTTAGTTCCAGATTTAAAGACAGGGATTACAACTGCCTTTTTTAGACAAGTAGGGAAAATACCTTTGGAGATACAGATTCGAAAAATATGCGTTAAAGGAAGTACCAATATATGCTTAAAAAGTTTAAGGATCTTATTGCTTATGTTATCCAATCCAACTGCACAGTCATCTTTTAGCCCAGAAATGATTCGAGTAATTTCGTCTTCGTCAGTGTCAAGCATAACAAAAGATTTCAGGTTACAGATATTGATTGATTTTTGAAAAGGTTGGTCACAATAATGTTTCGGAATCTGTTCGGCAAGAGTTTTCCCAATATTGACAAAAAAGTTATTAACGTTGTTAGCTGACAAGACTGGTGAAGGATTAGTAAGCAGTAAACTCGAATTTGCTTCTCGCTGTTTAGACATATTGGTGACGTTTTTAATATGTTTCCAAAGTTGCTTACTATTGTTACCTGCTGTTTTTAATTCATTTTTATCGTAGTTATTTTTTAAATTCTTTAGAAGATTGTTGCAGAAATTCCTGTATCTTTTATAGGTAGTCTGAATTATTAGATTATCTGGGTATCTCTTAGTTCTCTGATGAAGTTTATCTCTGTGTCTTATACACCGAATTAGTCCAGGAGTAATCCAAGGTTTAATATTATAAAGTTTCTTATTCACTGTAGAAACTATCGTGCTACGTAAAATTGCTTGTTGGACATGTTTTATTAAGTACGATAAAGCCAAATTAGCGTCAGCAGTATTGTAAACTAGGCTAAAATCAAGGTTGCATAATTCATATTCGAGTTTATTTGTGTTTAATTTGCTTTTGGTCTGGGGACGATTTAGCTTAGGCAGCGTTAAATTTACGGTAAGTAGGACAGCGTGATGGTCAGTAATTGTTGCGTTAGTAACAAGCGTCATATATGATAGACTGGTTTTGATCATCATATGATCAAGGCAGGAACCGCTCTGATGAGTAGGCATCGTGTGAGCGGGGAGAAATCCATGGTACGAACAGATATTAAGGTAATCTTGGGTCCCAGCATCGCAGTTTTCAGAGCCAATATTTATATTTAAATCACCTGTTAGTATTACATTCTTGAACGAGCTTAGCCCTTGAAAAATTTGGTTTAAGGAATTGTGTAATGAATCCAAGTTTCTAGCGGAAGGAGACCTATACATAGCGATTATCGCTGTGGTTGTACCAATTTTAATAACTAAACAATTACTCATGCAGTTTTGTAGAGGAGGTTCCTCGACTGTGACCTTAAGTGATTGTTTTGTAAAGACTACCACACCATCATTTTGACTGTGGTTTATTTTGGTATGCATTAAGTTGTACCCAGGTATTACTGGAAGGTAATCGATGCGGTTACCTAGCCAGCACTCGGTTAATACCATTACATCACAATCAAAGTTTAGTCTGTGTAGGAAAATTTTAAATCTATCTATGTTCTTATAAATACTACGAATGTTTTGGGTCAGTACGGTTAGTGACTTTTGGTAATCGGAAAGATATTGTCTGCAATCCTCAACGTCACATGTCTTTGACACAGCTAAAAATGTATTATCTATATCGGTAATTAAGTGATTATCCATACTAAAAATACAAAAATAAAAATACGACTAAAATATAAACTATTATGTGGCGCTCTTAGGCGCCTTCATAGTCTATCGAGTTAATGTACCTGTATTCGGCAGCTTTTTTAGCCGGACAATCTGCGTCCCCCGTCTTGTGGTTGGCTTGTTTTTTAAAACGCAAACATGTAGCACATTTTGGCGCCTCCGCTTTCTTTGTGCAGTCTTGAATAGTGTGTCCTTCTTCACCGCAATGTCCACATGTAGGGGCAGGAATTTTGCATGATTTTGCTGCATGACCGTACTGCTGGCACTTGTAACATCTCGTTACCAGTGTGAAGTCTCGTACCGGGCAGGACGTCCAATTTACGAATAGTCTATCTTGTGTGATGAGGGCCTTTCGAATGACTGCTGGAACTTCTATGATAAAATTGCAATACTCAGCATCTTCCCTGCCAGATTTGTGGCTTAGTTTCATTGAGGTCAAAAATTTATCTAGGGTTATAGTGGGCAGTTTATCGGCCAAGTTTTGCTCATAAATACATTTATAAACCTCATTTTCAGCCATTGATGTGGGAACTCCTATAACTATAATGCGAGGTTTGCGCTTTTTAGGTTCGTCGACGGTAAGACCTGACGAAGCGAGTTGGACTGTTTGCTTGATCCTATCTAGGTCATCTTTAGTCTCAGTGCTGATTATTAGTCCACCTTTTCCAATTTTGCGTACACCTCGTACTTTCAGCTTCATTTCTCCAGGGCATATGATTTTTTGGACCATGTTCTTAGTTTCGTCACTGGTTTTTGAGTTGTCACTGGGATAAATGGCCACGGAGCTAAGAGCATTAGGACGAACAAAAGTGTTGGAGCCCTTCTTCACCATTTCTGCAAAAGATGTAGCTGCTTCCTGCTTCGTACAGGACTCCTGAATCGTCCGGTTCATCTCCATTAGACAATCTGATAGGTCTCGAGCTTCGGTCATGGTTTTAAGGGAGGTATGGTTTTGTATGGCTTTTTGCTTTAGCGACTGGTATTGAACAGCCATTTGCGAAACTCCATGTCCAACATTCCGGCAAAGACTACTTATTTTTAGCTTCTGATCAGCGTTCAGTTTTCCCTCAGAAGAAATAACACAGATCTCATTCAGGCATTGCTCAATGGACGTCATCCAGTTCTGAATCTCCGGAGTGGAAACCGTTTCAAACTTCTCATCTTGGTCCTGTCTTGGTTGTTGGGGCGATGTCGGTGCCGGTGTCGGTACCGGGATCGGTGTTGGCGGAGGGCTGCGTCGTATCATGGCGCTCCGATTAAAGGGGCTGCCTTCCATAAATATCCGGTAATAAAAGTATTCAGTCAGTCCATTATATTAAATTATCACTATAATGTTTTATTTGTATAACACGCTAAAACACTAAAACTAGGTCACTATTTATGCAAGCTTAATTTATTTTTATTGATATTAAACATTGATGAGCACGTCTGTATTCGTTGAATGCTTATATCGACATCATATGATCAAGGCAGGAACCGCTCTGATGAGTAGGCATCGTGTGAGCGGGGAGAAATCCATGGTACGAACAGATATTAAGGTAATCTTGGGTCCCAGCATCGCAGTTTTCAGAGCCAATATTTATATTTAAATCACCTGTTAGTATTACATTCTTGAACGAGCTTAGCCCTTGAAAAATTTGGTTTAAGGAATTGTGTAATGAATCCAAGTTTCTAGCGGAAGGAGACCTATACATAGCGATTATCGCTGTGGTTGTACCAATTTTAATAACTAAACAATTACTCATGCAGTTTTGTAGAGGAGGTTCCTCGACTGTGACCTTAAGTGATTGTTTTGTAAAGACTACCACACCATCATTTTGACTGTGGTTTATTTTGGTATGCATTAAGTTGTACCCAGGTATTACTGGAAGGTAATCGATGCGGTTACCTAGCCAGCACTCGGTTAATACCATTACATCACAATCAAAGTTTAGTCTGTGTAGGAAAATTTTAAAGCTATCTATGTTCTTATAAATACTACGAATGTTTTGGGTCAGTACGGTTAGTGACTTTTGGTAATCGGAAAGATATTGTCTGCAATCCTCAACGTCACATGTCTTTGACACAGCTAAAAATGTATTATCTATATCGGTAATTAAGTGATTATCCATACTAAAAATACAAAAATAAAAATACGACTAAAATATAAACTATTATGTGGCGCTCTTAGGCGCCTTCATAGTCTATCGAGTTAATGTACCTGTATTCGGCAGCTTTTTTAGCCGGACAATCTGCGTCCCCCGTCTTGTGGTTGGCTTGTTTTTTAAAACGCAAACATGTAGCACATTTTGGCGCCTCCGCTTTCTTTGTGCAGTCTTGAATAGTGTGTCCTTCTTCACCGCAATGTCCACATGTAGGGGCAGGAATTTTGCATGATTTTGCTGCATGACCGTACTGCTGGCACTTGTAACATCTCGTTACCAGTGTGAAGTCTCGTACCGGGCAGGACGTCCAATTTACGAATAGTCTATCTTGTGTGATGAGGGCCTTTCGAATGACTGCTGGAACTTCTATGATAAAATTGCAATACTCAGCATCTTCCCTGCCAGATTTGTGGCTTAGTTTCATTGAGGTCAAAAATTTATCTAGGGTTATAGTGGGCAGTTTATCGGCCAAGTTTTGCTCATAAATACATTTATAAACCTCATTTTCAGCCATTGATGTGGGAACTCCTATAACTATAATGCGAGGTTTGCGCTTTTTAGGTTCGTCGACGGTAAGACCTGACGAAGCGAGTTGGACTGTTTGCTTGATCCTATCTAGGTCATCTTTAGTCTCAGTGCTGATTATTAGTCCACCTTTTCCAATTTTGCGTACACCTCGTACTTTCAGCTTCATTTCTCCAGGGCATATGATTTTTTGGACCATGTTCTTAGTTTCGTCACTGGTTTTTGAGTTGTCACTGGGATAAATGGCCACGGAGCTAAGAGCATTAGGACGAACAAAAGTGTTGGAGCCCTTCTTCACCATTTCTGCAAAAGATGTAGCTGCTTCCTGCTTCGTACAGGACTCCTGAATCGTCCGGTTCATCTCCATTAGACAATCTGATAGGTCTCGAGCTTCGGTCATGGTTTTAAGGGAGGTATGGTTTTGTATGGCTTTTTGCTTTAGCGACTGGTATTGAACAGCCATTTGCGAAACTCCATGTCCAACATTCCGGCAAAGACTACTTATTTTTAGCTTCTGATCAGCGTTCAGTTTTCCCTCAGAAGAAATAACACAGACCTCATTCAGGCATTGCTCAATGGACGTCATCCAGTTCTGAATCTCCGGAGTGGAAACCGTTTCAAACTTCTCATCTTGGTCCTGTCTTGGTTGTTGGGGCGAAGTCGGTGCCGGTGTCGGTACCGGGATCGGTGTTGGCGGAGGGCTGCGTCGTATCATGGCGCTCCGATTAAAGGGGCTGCCTTCCATAAATATCCGGTAATAAAAGTATTCAGTCAGTCCATTATATTAAATTATCACTATAATGTTTTATTTGTATAACACGCTAAAACACTAAAACTAGGTCACTATTTATGCAAGCTTAATTTATTTTTATTGATATTAAACATTGATGAGCACGTCTGTATTCGTTGAATGCTGACCTGAACTGAAATAAGGGCCTATGATGCCACGAGCTGACATAGCGGCCCATACCGTCACTTTAGGGCTGTGTAATGGCTTCTGATGTTGACGTTTTGGATTTTCGGGGCTCCAGTAGCGGCTATTTTGTTTACTCACATGCCCATTAATGTGGAAGTGAGTTTCATCAGAGAATAACACGTTATTGAACGAAGAAAAGCGGCTAAACATTTCATTCGCGTAAAACGCTCCATGGCGACTGACTTCCCAGAAACCGAACGTACTGTTTTTGCCCCGCCCGCGCCCCTCCCGCGCGTCTTATGCATTTTATTCGAAATTTACATTTTAAAGGATGGAAGGAAGGCCACCCTGTATGAGTAATAAGTAGATGGAGATGATTTTCCACCGAAAATCGAAAAATGCACCGGATAATAAACTACTATCAATTACATATAAACGATATAGGAATTTCTGTAATAATCTGTTGAAGAAGCTAAAAAACCAATATGATCAGAGTCAACTACAGAAAGCAGGTAAAAACAGCAAGCTTATATGGAAATTCATAAAAACTAACACTATGAGATCAAAAAATCCCGAACCAGCCCTTGATCTTTTATCTTCTGAGCTCAGCCCTACCGAAGCTAACTACTTCATTAACGTAGGAAAAAACTTAGCAGAGAAAATCTTACTTTCTAGTTATTCCATCCAAAGCCAAAATATGCCATACGCAACACAAAACTCTTTTGTCTTATTAGATACCGATGTTAATGAGGTAGTAGGTATAATAGATGGATTAAAGGAAATTTGTGCCGTAGGGTGTGACGACATACCTAATAGCATACTCAAAAAGCTTAAATACCTCATTGCCCCTCCTTTGACACACATTTTTCAGCTATGTTTAACAAAAGGAATATTTCCTAAATTGCTTAAAAAAGCCCTTGTTACCCCTGTGTTTAAAGCTGGAGACAAAAGTTGCGTAAATAACTACAGGCCAATTTCAGTTCTAACAGGCCTCTCAAAGATATTAGAAAAAATTATAAACTCTAGATTAATAAAATATCTTGAAAGTAATAAATTACTTTCTGATCATCAATTTGGTTTTAGGCCTAAAAGATCGACAAGCCAAGCTGTTCACCATCTGACTAATTTTATAAGCACTAACCTAGATAACGGCATGCACACAATAGGGATATTTTTAGACCTAGCCAAGGCTTTTGATACAATTTCTTGTACCTTGCTTTTATCCAAGCTGGAGATGATGGGAATACGGGGTGTACAATTGCAACTGTTATCTGATTACCTCAGCGACCGCCATCAGTGTGTAAAAATAGGTCAGTGCATCAGTTCTGAACTTAAAAATACCTGTTACGGAATCCCACAAGGCAGTATTTTGGGTCCTACCTTGTTCTTAATATATATAAATGACCTATGCAATTTGACACTTCAAAATGGTGTCATTATGTCATATGCGGATGATACAGCTCTACTATTCGCAGCTAAATCAACAGTCGATGTCTATGATGTTGCACAGAAAGGTTTTAATACTGTGTCTAATTGGCTTCATAAAAATCTCTTAACACTAAATATAGACAAAACAAAATACCTATTATTTACAATGAGAAACACTTATCCAACTCTTACTAATCTAAGCATTCAAGCGCATAACAATTGTAATTCACATTATGCTGACATTGCATGCACTTGTCCCACTTTAGCGAAAACAGAACATATCAAATATCTAGGTATTACGATTGACTCAAATCTGAACTTCCGCAAACACATCGATTTATTATGCAACAGAGTGCGTAAACTAATCTACATTTTCAAAAACTTACGTCACATTGCCCATTTTCGATTAATTAGACAGGTTTATTTGGCTTTGTGTTAATCTATTATTACCTACTGCATAACATCCTGGGGTGGTGTCGCTAAATCAATTTTGCTGCCCCTAGAACGCGCCCAACGAGCAGTTTTAAAGGTTGCTACTTTTCGCCCATTCAGATTTCCTACACATCAGCTTTATATAGCATGCAAGGTGCTAACAGTACGTCAATTGTTTGTTTTGAACGTAATCTTATTACAACACACTGAACTTTATTTTAACCCAGTACCCTCAGATAGGAGGAGAAAAGATTTGGTTTGTGCTAACCTTCGGACGAAACATGCTTTTGCTAATCGTTTTTACTTATTTTTGGGACCCTACTTATATAACCAGTTTAACAGAGTACTAAAGATTTATAGTTTAAGTTATAATAGGTGTAATCTACTAGTTCAGGAATACCTGGCAAAACACAATTATGCAGACACGGAAAAATTACTAGAAATTGTGAAATAAAGTCTGTATGTACACACTCTAATAAAAGTCTCACTGTTTACCTAATCTACTCTATCTACTTTAACATTATTCGTTAATTTATTGTAACATAATATATATCTTACATTCGATAATGTAACATAATAATTAATAATATAGAAGTCTTAATATTATATACCTAAATAGTTACTTGTTAAGTCATTGAAAATAATATGTCTTCTCTATAAGTTAGCTACTAACAAAATTTACTAATGTCCTCTTTTTAAAATGTTTGAACTAAATTGATGGCCTGAAACACAGGTTTTCATAAACCTAGCTCAGGCAGGTCTACATTATAGTTAGAATTAATTTTCCTCTATGACGATTAATGTAAATCTTAGTTTTACTTATATTTTGAATAAATTTTATTTTATTTTTTTATTTTTTATTATTTTGCATTTGACATGAATGGATAGAAGTGGTTTTGCAATTGTAATTACTGGATAGAAATGGTTTTGCATCTGTTATTAATCATATGGAAAGTGTTATGCAATCAATGGTTCATACTCACGATTCGAATTTCCTGTGTGTGTGAGTTTTGCTTAATTTTTTGAAAAAGAACAAAATTTGGCAAGCATGGTTGTAATATTAATCAAGTTAAAGAACTAAGCTATACCTATTATGTTTATAATTCACTGATGTGTATATATGTTAGTGATGTAACAAATATTCGCATATTTTTGGATATTCGTATTTGCATTCGCATCTGCAAAATTTCTGCGAATTTTTTGCAAATATGAATATCAGAAAAAAAACAATTTGAAGATAATGGTAGGTTAATAAAATCAAAATCCATTCATTTCTTATGTTTTTAATGCAGAAAAAGTAAATTAACCTCATAAGCACATACAGGAACACGGTGGTGTCAAATATGCGCCTGACCTCAGGCGTCTTCTTAAGGACCGCGTGAAATATGCAGCCCGGCCGGTCCCCGCGCGCCTTAATATGGCGCACGTATTCCGGCTCGTAGCCCTGCACGCGGAGCTCCTCCTCTATCTCCTCAGGCTTCGTGTCGGCGGGTAGGCCAATGATGGCCACCTTTAAGCTCTTCTCCGCCGGCAGCGAGTAGGCGAACCAAGAGACGCCGCTGTCCTTCTCCAGGCCAGTGAGGTAGCGCTGGACCAGCCTGTACTCCTCCTCGCTTTCCGGATTGAACCGGACTCCGCCCCCGAAGGGGCGGGCGTGGGGACGGTGGCCCAGCTTCACACTGATGGCCCGGAAGTGCGACGCCCAGTCTGGTAGCCTTTCCACCACCAGCGGAGGGTATCGTAGCTGCTTCTTCTTTTTTCCGTCCTCTGCCGGTGCGGGGGCGCGTAGCGCTCTCCCCCGTCGTGCTCGGGGTTGGAGTCGCGGGCGGCGACGGCGTCCGGCGCAGTACCTCCGCGAAGGTAGGCGAGGGAGCGGCAGCCCGGTCCCGTCGCGCCCGATCGCGCTGTGGGCGCGGCGGGTCGAAGCAGTACCGCTTCGGCTCCTCCTCGATGGCGTCGCCGGAGCTTCTGCGGCATCTCTAATCCCAGCGAGGGCGCCGGTGATGCCGGGGTTTGCGCCCACCGGCGTTCGGACCCGGTCGATGCCAGCGACATCTCTGAGCCCGCTTCTGATGAGCAGGCCGAGAGCATCGCCGGCGAGTAGCGGGTGGAGGCGCGCGGGGGCGCAGCAGAGGCGGTCGCCGCTGGGAGGACGCCTTGCCTCCCGGACGTTGGTTTCCCCATCTGGCGTGCGGGTGGCGAGGGGAGTGTTTTAGGGGGCGGCACAGCTTGGCGTGCTGCGGGTGTGCGCCCCGTCGGTACGGTGGGCGGTGCGCTGCGTTCTTGTGTCGTCGTCGCGTCGCGTGCCGTCCCAGGCAGTGCAGCTGCCTGGGAGGACTGTTTCTCCGGTCGCGGAGCAGCGCGGGCGGGGCCGGGTCTGCCGGCCGGCGGCGCGGCCGCGCGGGTGGGTTCACGCGGGGGCGCGCGCGCTTGCTGCGAGCGGCTGAGGGGGGCGGTCGGCCCTTGTGCCTGTGTGGGTTGAACGCGGGGGGGCGCACCGGTACGGCGTGTGGGCGCCCCGACGACGGTGCCGGCGCAACGCGCGCAGGCGCAAGTGACGTCGGCGGGGAGGCGGCCGCCGCCGCACCGGGTCCCTTACCTTGAGTTGTGGGTCGTCCTACGGCCGGTGGGGCACCGGACGACGCATCACCGATATTCGGGAGCGAGGTCGTCCGGTCCAGCAGCAGAGTCTCCCACTCTGGGTCGCTGCGGCCCAAGGAGCCGCGGCCCGGCTTCTGCATCCTGGTCTCCATCTGGTTCCAGGAGCGATTCACTACACTGATTCACTAACGGGCGTGGCGTTATCCGCGACCGCGTCGGTGCTTGGGCACCGGGCAGCGCGGGAGCGGCTTCCCCTGTGCTTACGCCAGTGGCCGAGGGTACACTCGCGCAAACACAAGGAAAAACACTAGAAGGCGGTCCGAACGGATTTCGCGACCGACAAACTTTTCACTAATACCCGCACTTTTATTAGTTTTCTTCTTGTTGTAGGTGTCGCTGTTGCCACGAGCTAATCCTGCTCTCGAATGACTTTTTTTTTTTTAATGGGCATCTCGCAGTTTATCCTTCAGGGATATTTACTGCTCAACCGAACTTTTCTCGAATGACTGCGGCGCGAGTCCTTTTATAATCTTCGTCGGGTTGGTGGGGGAAGAGGTGAGTGCGCCCCGCACCTCGCCGTCCTGTGCGTTTACACCCATGCTTCCCTGCTTTTATACGGTCTACATGCATCTTATAAAGTTGATGTTCCCACTTAAGTCCTTTCTTTCTAGGGCTAATTATTTCAGTAGGAAGTACGGGATTAGGGCTGAAAACAAAAGGTTTGTAGAACGAAACGCATGGGTCCGGGGTACATGTGAACCAGTGCACATTTACATTTGTAGCTGAGAGACATGACACCTGACTCCCCTGAGTAGGGTATTCGTCACCAATACCTCTGCAAATAGTGCTTTCTTGTCACGTAAAATGAACATCATGTCTTGTACAGAAAACGGTGGTGTTAAATCTAATTTCACTTGAATCATCCTTTTACCTTCACTTTGCCTACCATCATCACCACCAGCTGACAAGCATCCTGCAAAGTCTAATTCCTCTCCATTCCAAAAGTACAGATCCTTAACCTTTTGTTGCAAGTCTACAGAATGTTTATCAATTTATGTGGTTATAGAAAGGCAATTTGATATATTTCTGTAACCAGATTCCACTTTTTCAGCAGCCCATAATTTGCCACTGGTCTCCAGAATCCAAGCACTTGTGGGGTCCGCTATTAAGAAAGAGTTGTGATGGAAATAACTACTATCTCGCTCAGCGGCAGGACTACCTTGACCATACTTTTCAAGAAGTGCTGTTATAATATCAAGTGCCCCTTCAGCAGTATCCCCTCTCTCTAATCCAAGACGCACTAAGTCTGTCCCTAATAAACGCTTGCGTGTAGCATCCGCATCGGCATCGCGCGGCATCACAACAAATGTGTCGCAAGATTTAGGGTGTTTGGACAGCATTTTTAGTTGTTTTTATAACGCCGAGTCGCAACAAATCGGCACTAGCGCACTCTGGTGGTCAGACCCAGTTTTTAAAATTAGATGAAAAATGTTGGCCAGTTATGCAAAACATGGGGTCAAATAATAACATTCCTGAATTCAAAGTTCATCTAGTCTATAATCACCAAACAATTCAGTCTGTAATTGTTCATTTAATAAATAAAAAATCTAATATAAATAAATTAAAACGCATCGTTGCCTATATACTTATTTATTTTTAACTTTAAATAATCCTAATAACAGGTTGAGTGGCAATCTATCATGCGATGAGTTGCAACAAGCATTTACAGTCATGCTACGTTACTGTCAAATGGAAATGACGGCAACGGCGGACGACACGGTTGGCGCAGTGGTTGAGCCATCGGCTGCTGCGCCGCGTGTTGTGGGTTCGATCCCCGCACGGAACAAATATTTGTATGACCTACAGGTAGTTGTTCCGGGTCTGGCTGTTTGTGTATGTTAATTTAAATGTTTGTATACGCACCCACAATACAGGAGAAATTCCTAGTGTGGGGCAACGTTTAAAAAAAAAAAAAAAAAATCCCGACGAATACAAAACACTTCGTTTAAAAAGGTTGTTATCTAAAAATAATCGGTTAATTTCTTTATCTCCATTTTTAGATGATCAAGGTGTCATTCGTGTAGGTGGTAGGTTACGTAACACTAACTACAGTTACGATACCAAACATCCTATTTTATGAGACAGTAAATAACACGGGTCTCCCTTGTTTTACCGAAAAGAAATTGCCAAATTATCACTTCCCAAACAAATTTTCGCATAATTTCATTTGCCAAATTATTACTTACCAAAAAATCTCTTTACAAATAATTATTACGAAAACCTATGTTTGGCAAGTGAACGTTTTAACAATAACTTGTTCACCAACTAGTACTTTTTGTTGTTAAATTTCATGTCATTTGCCTATTTCTTTGTAAGCTTATGTGCTTGAATTTGTCTGAAACAAGTCAAATTTATGGTTACTAGACTTTAGGTTACTTATGGAACTAGTAACACGGAGTATGGAACGGATTTCGCGACCGACAAACTTTTCACTAATACCCGCACTTTTATTAGTTTTCTTCTTGTTGTAGGTGTCGCTGTTGCCACGAGCTAATCCTGCTCTCGAATGACCGCGGCGCCATCGCCAGTCCTTTTATAATCTTCGTCGGGTTGGTGGGGGAAGAGGTGAGTGCGCCCCGCACCTCGCCGTCCTGTGCGTTAACACCCATGCTTCCCTGCTTTTATACGGTCTACATGCATCTTATAAAGTTGATGTTCCCACTTAAGTCCTTTCTTTCTAGGGCTAATTATTTCAGTAGGAAGTACGGGATTAGGGCTGAAAACAAAAGGTTTGTAGAACGAAACGCATGGGTCCGGGGTACATGTGAACCAGTGCACATTTACATTTGTAGCTGAGAGACATGACACCTGACTCCCCTGAGTAGGGTATTCGTCACCAATACCTCTGCAAATAGTGCTTTCTTGTCACGTAAAATGAACATCATGTCTTGTACAGAAAACGGTGGTGTTAAATCTAATTTCACTTGAATCATCCTTTTACCTTCACTTTGCCTACCATCATCACCACCAGCTGACAAGCATCCTGCAAAGTCTAATTCCTCCTCTCCATTCCAAAAGTACAGATCCTTAACCTTTTGTTGCAAGTCTACTGAATGTTTATCAATTTATGTGGTTATAGAAAGGCAATTTGATATATTTCTGGAACCAGATTCCACATTTTCAGCAGCCCATAATTTGCCACTGGTCTCCAGAATCCAAGCACTTGTGGGGTCCGCTATTAAGAAAGAGTTGTGATGGAAATAACTACTATCTCCCTCAGCGGCAGGACCACCTTGACCATACTTTTCAAGAAGTGCTGTTATAATATCAAGTGCCCCTTCAGCAGTATCCCCTCTCTCTAATCCAAGACGCACTAAGTCTGTCCCTAATAAACGCTTGCGTGTAGCATCCGCATCCTTAGCGCAGTAGTTTGTCCATACTGCTTCGTTGCCGATGACCACATTCTTATCGTTTGCTCCCATCTCGGCTCCCCACATCCATGCTGGTTTGCTCAATATGACGAAGTTTACTGGAGATACTCCAGCTATTTTTATGTAAGTGCATTCTAGTGTTTTACGTCTCTGTCCGCCTTTCACATAAATGACCTCTTGCACCTCCTCACTGGGGCGGTCCGAGTTTTTTTCCAAATATAACTGTATTGTTCTTGATTAGAGGCGGCATCACAACAAATGTGTTGCAAGATTTAGGGAGTTTGGCCAGCATTTTTAGTTGTTTTTATAACGCCGAGTCGCAACAAATCGGCACTAGCGCACTCTGGTGGTCAGACCCAGAGTTTTTAAAATTAGATGAAAAATGTTGGCCAGTTATGCAAAACATAGGGTCAAATAATAACATTCCTGAATTCAAAGTTCATCTAGTCTATAATCACCAAACAATTCAGTCTGTAATTGTTCATTTAATAAATAAAAAATCTAATATAAATAAATTAAAACGCATCGTTGCCTATATACTTATTTATTTTTAAAATCATGCGATGAGTTGCTAAAGGCAATTTGATATATTTCTGTAACCAGATTCCACTTTTTCAGCAGCCCATAATTTGCCACTGGTCTCCAGAATCCAAGCACTTGTGGGGTCCGCTATTAAGAAAGAGTTGTGATGGAAATAACTACTATCTCCCTCAGCGGCAGGACCACCTTGACCATACTTTTCAAGAAGTGCTGTTATAATATCAAGTGCCCCTTCAGCAGTATCCCCTCTCTCTAATCCAAGACGCACTTAGTCTGTCCCTAATAAACGCTTGCGTGTAGCATCCGCATCCTTAGCGCAGTAGTTTGTCCATACTGCTTCGTTGCCGATGACCACATTCTTATCGTTTGCTCCCATCTCGGCTCCCCACATCCATGCTGGTTTGCTCAATATGACGGAGTTTACTGGAGATACTCCAGCTATTTTTATGTAAGTGCATTCTAGTGTTTTACGTCTCTGTCCGCCTTTCACATAAATGACCTCTTGCACCTCCTCACTGGGGCGGTCCGAGTTTTTTCCAAATATAACTGTATTGTTCTTGATTAGAGAAAAAAATCTCTTTACAAATAATTATTACGAAAACCTATGTTTGGCATGTGAACGTTTTAACAATAACTTGTTCACCAACTAGTACTTTTTTTTGTTAAATTTCATGTCATTTGCCTATTTCTTTGTAAGCTTATGTGCTTGAATTTGTCTGAAACAAGTCAAATTTATGGTTACTAGACTTTAGGTTACTTATGGAACTAGTAACACGGAGTATGGAACGGATTTCGCGACCGACAAACTTTTCAGTAATACCCGCACTTTTATTAGTTTTCTTCTTGTTGTAGGTGTCGCTGTTGCCACGAGCTAATCCTGCTCTCGAATGACCTTTTTTTTTTTTTTTTGGAATGGGCATCTCGCAGTTTATCCTTCAGGGATATTTACTGCTCAACCGAACTTTCCTGTGGGGGGCTTAATTAAAATTAAGGCCTCCAGCCAGGCATACAAACTTATAAGCTAAGCGACTATCGCTAAGGGCACCCCCTGCGGGGTACGAACCTCGGCTTAGGACGTCGCTGAAGAGGACAGCAAGGGACAGGCTGGATCTGATTGTTCCATTATTTAGGGACATTTTAAACATTAATCGGCTCAGCTTCGCGGGCTGGCTCTAGCAAAGGGTCGGGAGGGGGGCTTCGACAGGGTCGTCGCGACGGGCCTCGGCGGCGAGGACGGAATGTCCGTTTTGGTATGCGAACAGTGCTGGTGGCCTTATCGCTCTCCTGGAGGAGAGTGATAGGATCATCTGGCTCTGTGAGTGTGTGTCTTGGTCTTCGAACTGTACTTATTCGCGAGGGAGTGTATCGGGCGGCCGATGACACTAAGGGGTTAGGATGAGCGGTAGAACAGTCCATGAAGCGCTGGGTGAGTCGCTTCATGAACTGTTTCACCGTGGGTATTTTGAGATCTACATGGAGAGTCTCATTTCGGACGTAGAAGGGGGCTCCCGTGACTGCGCAGGAATCGGTTCTGGACGGTCTGAAGCCTATGAATATGATACGGCTTGGCGTGGGCGAACACTGCGCAAGCGTATGTCATGATTGGTCGGATGACCGAGACGAAGAGCCGCAATTTGCACCTGAGTGACAACTTGCTTTTCTCGTTGGTCATACAATAAAGCCTGCCGGACGCGAAGACGGCGCGCGAGCGCGCCGCCTTTATGTGTTCGGCGAACGAAAGTCTGTGATCGAGTATCACACCTAAGTATTTGGCTCGCTTATCCCAAGGGATAGGCTTGCCGTACATGGCTAACGGACTAGGCGTGGGGACATTGCGGCGTCCGGGTTTCCTAAAGAGAACCGCTTGACTTTTGTCGGAATTGACCTCGACTCTCCATTTCCGGAACCAAGCGCCTAAGACGTTTGCGGAGGTTTGGAGAGTGCGAGCTATGGTGGTAGGGTTGTGACCGGTATAGTAGATGGCCGTGTCGTCGGCGAAAAGCGCCAACTGGGCCTTTCTACCCCTAGGGACGTCGCTAGTGAACAGCGAGAACAAGAGAGGAGACAGCACGGATCCTTGAGGGACGCCCGCGCGGATAGGGTGAGGTGACGATAGCGTACCGTCTACGCGATATCTAAACGTACGATTCGACAGAAAATCTCGCAAGATGAGCACGAGATGATCTGGCACATCGAGTTGGTACAGCTTGTATAACAACCGGCTTCAAGATGAGGCCGGCGATAACGGGGGCGCGGCTCTTCGAGGTGTCGGGTGCCGATGGTGGCAAAAAGGCGGACCTCCTGGCCGCCAAGCTGCGGGAGGTCCTCAACCCGGAGGACGTCCGGGTGTCCAGGCCGACGAAGACCGCTGAGCTGCGCGTCGACGGCCAAACTGCAGCCTCTGTACAGCTGCAGGGAGGCCCGCTGGGCACAGAGTGGGTCAAAAGGCCTGTGGCGCGCCCGCGCCCAAAACGAAGAGAGGGGGTGCCAAGGCTGGCGGGGGCTCTTTACCCCCCCCTCAGCCTGGCCGCCCTCCGGCCGACTCCCGGCCTAGGTATGGTGCGGAGGGGATGGACTGCGCTTAATGGCGCTGTACCATTTCCTCCAGGGCAACATCAACCACTGTGCCAGAGCTCAGGATCTCTTGCTCCAGAGCATGGCAGAGTGGTCGATTCACGTGGCTGTGGTCGCCGAGCCGTACTTTGTCCCCCCCAGGGACAACTGGGTGGGCGATCTGGACGGTTTGGTGGCCATAATTGGCGGGGCTCTCGTCAACCCGTCGCGAGGTCACGGCTGGGTGGCCGTCCTCGCGAACGGTATTGGCACTGTTGGGGCGTATTTCTCGCCCAACAAGAGTCTCGCCGACTTCGAGAACTTCCTTGTCGAGTTGGGTGGCGTCGTGGGCCGACTCCACCCTCGCCCTGTGCTGTTGATAGGGGATCTCAACGCCAAGTCTACGGCGTGGGGATCTCCGGCGACCGATGCTCGGGGTGAGGTTTTGGAGGAGTGGGCGGTCACCACTGGTTTGACCGTCCTAAATCGGGGCTCGGTCCACACATGCGTGCGGCAGCGGGGCGGGTCTATAGTGGATGTCTCGTTCGCTAGCCCTGCTGTCGCTAGCCGTGTCCGCGACTGGCGTGTCGCCGCGAAGGTGGAGACGTTATCGGATCACCGATATATCCGTTTTGATGTCTCCGCCCAGACCGCCGGCGGCCGCAGTCCATCGGCTCCGCGGACGGACGGTCCGCGCTGGGCGCGTACGCGCATCGACAGGGAACGAAGGGGTTCCTGACGAAGAGGCCGCGCTGTATGAGGTGTACA
Source organism: Phlogophora meticulosa (assembly GCA_905147745.2). NCBI lineage: Eukaryota > Metazoa > Arthropoda > Insecta > Lepidoptera > Noctuidae > Phlogophora > Phlogophora meticulosa. The sequence goes on along the minus strand of CAJHWW020000001.1, from coordinate 787,795 downwards.
GCGCGGCTAAGCAGGCTCTGAGGCTGGCCATCGGCGAGGCGAAGACGCGAGCCAGGGAGGAGATGCTGGGGACTCTGGACGGGGATCCGTGGGGGCGCCCTTATCGTGCGGTTCGTGGGAAACTCCGAGCCGCGGCGCCTCCACTCACCGAGAGTCTCCAACCCGAGCTGTTGGACGCTATAGTCGCAGCCCTCTTCCCGGCAAGAGCGGAGCACACTCCGCCGCCGATGGCTTTGCCCACAGCCCTGGAGCCTGCAGAGGACAATGCCATCAGCGTCCCAGAGGTGACACGGACAGAGATGGGGGCAGCCGTGACGCGGCTCCGGGCGAAGAACGTGGCTCCGGGGCCCGACGGGGTTCACGGCTGCGTGTTAGCCCTCGCTCTGAAGGAGCTAGAGCCCCAACTGAGAGGACTCTACACAGCGTGCCTCGAGCGGGGCCAGTTTCCCTCCTTGTGGAAGTCTGGCCGCCTGGTCCTGCTCAGGAAGGCGGGGCGCCCCGCGGACTCTCCGTCCGCGTACCGGCCCATAGTGTTGTTAGACGAGGTGGGCAAGCTGTTCGAGCGGATAATCGCAGCCCGCCTCGTCGACCACTTGTGCAGAGAGGGGCCGGACCTAGACGAGAGCCAGTTCGGTTTTCGGCATAGGCGCTCCACTATTCACGCTGTGTCGAGAGTGAGAGTCCTAGCGGAGGAAGCAGTGTCCCGGGGCGGGGTGGCGTTGGCGGTCTCTTTAGACATCTCCAACGCGTTCAACACCCTGCCCTGGAGCTGCATTCGGGAGGCACTGCGGTATCATCGGGTGCCTCTCTACCTCCGCCGCATCGTTGGGGCTTACCTGGCGGAGAGGTGTGTCACCTACATGGGACGTGATGGCGGACACCAGCACCGCGTGTCGTGCGGTGTTCCGCAGGGCTCGGTCGTAGGCCCGCTCCTGTGGAACATCGGGTACGACTGGGTGCTGAGGGGCGGACTCCAACCGGGCGTAGACCTGACGTGTTACGCGGACGACACGCTGGTCACGGCCCGGGGGAGCTCGCACAGGGAGGCAGCGTTGCTGGCGACGGCGGCGGTCTCACAGGTGGTGAGCCGCATACGGCGCCTAGGCCTGGAGGTGGCCCTCAGCAAGTCGGAGGCCATGGTATTCCATGGTGCCCGATGGGCGCCGCCGTCGGGATCACACATCGTGATCGGGGGGGTCCGAATAGCTGTCGAGTCCACCATGAAGTACCTGGGATTGGTGCTCGACAGCCGGTGGGATTTTGGACCCCACTTCCGGCGGCTGGCGCCCAAGTTGTTGGGCGCGGCCGGGGCGCTATCAACGCTGCTTCCCAATCTGGGGGGGCCGAGCGCCGCCTGTAGGCGGCTCTACGTAGGGATCGTGCGATCGATGGCCCTGTACGGGGCCCCGATCTGGGCGGCTGACCTGACGGCCTGTAGCCTCTCTGTTCTGCGGAAGCCACAGAGAGCGATGGCCGTCAGAGTCATCAGGGGATATCGCACGATCTCCTGCGAGGCGGCTTGTGCACTGGCCGGATCCCCGCCCTGGGACCTGGAGGCGAAAGTACTCGCGTCACTGTACCGGTGGCGCGAGGAAGCGCGGGCGCGAGACGAGCGACTGACGCAGCGACACATGGAGCTGCGTCGGTCCCAGCTTCGTGAGGTCCTGGTGGCGGAATGGCGGGAAAGGCTTTCACGCCCTACCGCCGGCCTCGTCACCATTGAGGCGGTCCGGCCGGTGCTCGATCACTGGCTCGGGAGGAGGCACGGCTCCCTGTCGTTTCGGGTGACACAGGTGCTCTCGGGGCATGGTTGCTTCGGGAAGTACCTGTGTCGCATAAACAGGGAGCCGGACGCCCGGTGTCACCACTGCGTCGACTGCCGGGAGGACACGGCATGGCATACGCTGGCAGAGTGTCCCGCTTGGGAGGATCCACGCCGTGCCCTCGTTGCGGAAGTAGGCAGGGACCTGTCGCTGCCGGCCGTCGTGTCATCGATGGTTGGCAGCGAGGAGGCCTGGAACGCGGTGGTGTCCTTCTGCGAGACGGTTATCTCGCGGAAGGAGGCTGCGGAACGGGAAAGGAAGATATCTTCCTCCAACCCGGCCCGCAGCAGACACACCGGGCGTCGGCGGAGGGCGGACAACGCCCTCTTCCAGCCCCCCTAAATGGGTCCAGGGGCGACGGACTTGGGGACGTCTGTCGCCCCCCTAACACCAGGACCCGAGGTGGCGGCGCGTGTTCCACGCGCGCCCCTCTTAGACGTCGCGGGGGGAGTCAGACACCTCACTCCGCCCGTCGTCCTGAGGAGGCCTGCATAGGCGGGCCGGCACTAGCTGGGGGTTGCGGAAGGATCGTACGTTCCCACGACCCCCGGCGTAGGTGTGAGACGGAACAACGGGGTGGTTTTTAGTCAGTAAGAGTCTGACAGACCCCTTCGCTCCCTCAGAGCGAAGGACATCCATGAGGATTTAAAAAAAAAAAAGCTTGTATAACAACCCGTTGTGCCAGACCTTGTCGAAGGCTTTCGTAATGTCGAAGAAGAGGGCGCCGGTGAGCGCGCCTCTCTGAAAGCCCGCGCTGACGTGTTCGACTACGCGGTGCACCTGTTGAACACACGAGTGTCCCGGCCGGAACCCGAACTGTTCGTTCGGTATCAGGCTCTTTGCCTCAACATAGTCCTTGAGTCGCTTATAAATAAGCTTCTCGTAGATTTTGCCGACAACATTGAGCAGACTGATAGGTCGGTAGCTCGTGGGCTCAGATTTGGGCTTGCCAGGCTTGGGGATGCCAATAACCACGGCTTCTTTCCACGATTGAGGAAAGATATTGTTGCTCAGAGCGCCATTGAAGATGGCGGTCATGAGCATAACGAGTTGGGCGGGGAGGATTTGAAACACCCTATTGGTGATACCGTCCTTACCGGGGGCTTTGCGCGGTTTGAGCCCTTTAATGATGTCTTGCACTTCGTCCGGAGTGACGGGAGGCAGAGAATCATCAGGGTTGTCGACGGGAGGGAGCGAGGACCTACGTTCGACTTCAGCGTCTACCTTTAAGAGGTGAGCTTGGTCGAACGGCTGGGAGCTAAGCGAGCATTGAGTCTCTAAGCTTTCGGCTAGGCATTCGGATTTTTCCGAGTCGTCGAACGCGACGCTCTTATCTGGACGAGTGAGGGGAGGCATGGTAGCCTCTACGGTGGACCGGAGTTTCCTCTGGAGGTTCCAGAAGACATGGTGGTTGGGCTCTAGCTCACTGATCATCTTGTCCCAGCTCTCCGACCTATGCTCCGCCACACGTTTGCTGACAGTACGCTGTAGCATTCGCATGTGGGCTTTGTTCGCAGAGCAGGGAAAAGCGCTATAGGCACGGACGGACGCGTTCTTCTCGGTTATCAGAGGCCGTACATCGTCCGGTAGATTCCAGCGCTGGGCATCCAGCGCCGGAACCCGCCTTGAACAGTCGTTCAGGACGGTCTGTACGTGCTCCGTAAACGAGTCGACTGCGCCCGTGGTGTCAGCAACTGAGGTGATTAGATCGGGGATGGAGTCGAGTAGAGGCGACGAGGAGGATTTCAGCTTTTCGCTTACCTTCCTCCAGTCGGTAACTAACTGAGTCGGGGGTGGCTGATCAGGGTCAAGCGGACCCGTACGGGGAACTAGCGTCATCATCACCGGACGATGGTCGGAGTTAAGCTCGTGGAGCGCCTCTATCGATTGTAAACGAAGGTTTACATTCTTTAGGAGCACTATGTCCAGTATGTCAGGTCTATGGTCAGGATCGTGGGGAAAATGGGTAAGGGAGGCGCCCAGATTGAGGACAGCCCTCCCTCTGGCGTTGGTTACATTACTATTCCACGCGGGGTGCTTGGCGTTGAGATCGCCCGCTATGATAACGGAGTCACTCAAGCCGAGGAGAACCGAGATATCGTGGGATAAAGCTGGGATGTCGTCCCTCCCACGAGCGGGAGGGCAGTACGCGGATACAATAGTAATTGGCTGATGGCCAGTCATGCCGAGCCGACAGATAGAGTACTCAAGGAGCGAGGTCGGGGGAGGAGAAGTTAAAGGGACACAGTGCAATGAGTTTTTATAATAAATCATTGTACCGCCCTTGTGACAGCGGGATCTATCATTGCGCACCATACGGTAGTTTGCAATTTTGGGGTCGCGGTTGTGCGGTTTGAGGAACGTCTCCTGTATGAGGAGGACGTCCGGTTGGTGATCGCGGAGGAAGTTGGCAATCTCAGCCCGTTGCTGGAGTAAGCCATTTAGATTAACGTATCCTAACTTTAGGGATCGCGGTTTCAAGGTTCTAGCGTTAACGTACCTATCCATTGCGGCTATTAAAGTGGGCTTCTAGGTCGCGGAGCACCGAGGGGGACTCCATGAGCGCTTCGATGCGCTTCTTAGGGTCTGTAGTAGATTCTAAGCGATCGGCTAGACGATCGGCTTCGCGGTTGCGAAAGATTAAGTACACTGGCAATATGACGTTCATATTGCGCTGTGTACGGGTCTCAGGGTCATAAAGAGCCTCCGTAGGCTGAGTACGGAAGGCGGAAACCTCAGCCTCTGCGGTCGGGGTAGCCTGAACCGCAGGGGCTGGGGTCGGCGCCGGGATGGGTGAATCCATCAGCGCCGGTGGGTGGCTGCGTTTAGCCGCCAGGGCCGGGAAGGCCTTCTGGTGGTTGAGCTTGTTCCACGGAGATGACCTCCGATGAATGCCGACATGAGTGTGTGGGCGGTATTGTAGTTGTGTAACACCGCCCAGTGTCTGCGGCGCACCGTGGGCCCGTACCATCGGTGCGACGCGTGAGGTTGGCGCATGTGGAGTCGTGTGTGTATGAGTCGGGGGTGTGCGTTACCTTTTTTTTTTTTTTTTTTTTGTTCCCATCCTACACATGAACCGGGGATCATGGGAACTAGTGCGACTTCCACGACCCCCGGCTAGTGCCGGCCCGCCTTCGCGGGCCACTTCAGATCTGCGAGACGTCAGAAAGGGGCGCGCGTGGAACACTACGCGCCGCCGCCAAAGGTCCAGATGTGTGTGGGGGGCGAGGGACGTCCCCGAGTCCGCCACCCCTGGACATATTTAAGGAGGCTGGAAGAGGGCATTGTCAGCCCTCCTCCGACGCCCGGTACGTCTGCTACGGATTGGAAGAGCAGTCTCAGCCTTTTTTTTTTTTTTTTTTTTGTTTCCATCCCACACATGAAACGGGGATCATGGGAACTAGTGCGACTTCCACGACCCCCGGCTAGTGCCGGCCCGCCTTCGCGGGCCACTTCAGATCTGCGAGACGTCAGAAAGGGGCGCGCGTGGAACACTACGCGCCGCCGCCAAAGGTCCAGATGTGTGCGAGGGACGTCCCCGAGTCCGCCACCCCTGGACATATTTAAGGAGGCTGGAAGAGGGCATTGTCAGCCCTCCTCCGACGCCCGGTACGTCTGCTACGGATTGGAAGAGCAGTCTCAGCCTCCCTCAACCTTTCCGCAGCTTCCTTCTGCGAAATCACGTAATCGCAGAAGGAGATCACCGCATCCCACGACTCTGCGCTTCCAACCATCGATCGAGCGACGGCCGGCAGCGACAGGTCGGCTCCTACTGATGCTACGAGGGCACGGCGCGGCTCCTCCCAAGCGGCACACTCTGCCAACGTGTGCCACGCCGTGTCCTCCCGACAGTGGACGCAGTGATGACATCGAGCGTCCGGCTCCCTGTTTATGCGACACAGCTACTTCCCGAAGCAACCATGCCCCGAGAGCACCTGCGCCGCCCGAAACGACAGGGAGCCGTGCCCTCTCCCGAGCCATTCGTGGAGCACTGGTCGGATCGCCTCGATAGTAGCGAGGCCGGCGGTAGGACGCAAAAGCCTGTCCCGCCATGCCGCCACCAAGACCCCTCGGAGCTGCGACCGACGCAGTTCGATCTCTCGCTGCATCGGTTCACTGCCCCGCATTCGCGCCTCCTCGCGCCACCGGTACAGTGACGCGAGGGCTCTCGCATCTAGGTCCCAAGGCGGGGATCCGGCCAGTGCACAAGCCGCCTCGTAGGAGATCGTGCGATACCCCCTGATAGCCCTGACGGCCATCGCTCTCTGCGGTTTTCGCAGCATCGTGATGCTGCCAGCCGTCAGGTCAGAGGCCCACACCGGGGCCCCATACAGGGCCATGGATCGCACGATCCCCAAGTACAACCGCCTGCAGGCGGTGCTCGGGCCCCCCAGATTGGGAAACAGCGTTGATAGCGCCCCAGCAGCGCCCAACAACTTGGGCGCCAACCGCCGGAAGTGGGGTCCGAAATCCCACCGGCTGTCGAGCACCAATCCCAGGTACTTCATGGTGGACTCGACAGCTATTCGGACCCCTCCGACCAAGATGTGTGATCCCGGCGGCGGCGCCCGTCGGGGACCATGGAATACCATGGCCTCCGACTTGCTGAGGGCAACCTCCAAACCTAGGCGCCGTATGCGACCCACGACCTGTGAGACCGCAGCTGTCGCCAGCAACACTGCCTCCCTGTGCGAACTCCCCCGGGCCGTGACCAGCGTGTCGTCCGCGTAACACGTCAGGTCTACTCCCGGCTGGAGCTCGCCCCTCAGCACCCAGTCGTACCCGATGTTCCACAAGAGCGGGCCCAGGACCGAGCCCTGCGGAACACCGCACGACATGAGGCGCTGGCCCCCGCCGTTGCGTCCCCTGTAGGTGACACACCTTTCCGCCAAATAAGCCCAAACGATGAGGCGGAGGTACGGGGGTACTCGATGGTATCGCAGTGCAGCCCGAATGCAACTCCAGGGCAGGGTGTTAAACGCATTGGAAATGTCCAAGGACACCGCCAACATCACCCCACCCTGGGATACTGCTTCCTCCGCCAGGGCTCTCACCCGCATTATAGCATCCACGGTGGAGCGCCCATGCCGAAAACCGAACTGGCTGCCGTCCAGATCCGGTCCCTCTCAGCACAAGTGGCCGACGAGGCGGGCAGCAATAATCCGCTCGAAAAGCTTACCCATCTCGTCTAGCAGCACTATGGGCCGGTATGCGGACGGCGAGTCCGCTGGGCGCCCCGCCTTCAGCTGTGGTCACCGCCATCGGCGGCGGCACAAAGTCTTCCCTAGCAGGGAAGAGAGTCGCGAGCACTTCCTCCAGCACGTGCGGCTGCAGACTTTCGGTCAGTGGAGGCGCCCAGGCACGAAGTTTCCCTCGGACCGCACGATACGGGCGCCCCCACGGATTCCGGTCTAGGGTCGCCAACATCTCCTCCCTGGCTCGAGTCTTCGACTCACCGATGGCCAGCCACAGAGCCTTCTTCGCCACGCGGTACACCTCATACAGAGTGGCCTCCTCTTCTGGAACCCGACGACGTCTCCGCCGGTATCGAGTGTACTGGCGTCTCACCTCCGCGCAATTCGCTCGTAACTGTGCAATGTCGGTGGACCACCAGTACAGCTGGCGCCTTGTGGGTTGTGCGGTGATACGGGGCATGGACGCGTCGCAGATCTGCGTCGCAGATCTGCCCCGCTGCCGCACGCACGTGTGCACCGAGCCCCGATTCAGGATGGACAGGCCAATCTCGACCACCCACTCCTCTAACGCCTCGCCCCTAGGGTCGGTGATTGGGGATCCCCACGCCGCAGACTTGGCGTTGAGATCCCCGAGCAACAGCACCGGGCGAGGTTGGTACTGGCTAACGACAGCACCTAGTTCGACAAGGAACCCCTCGAAGTCAGCGAGACTCCTGTTGGGCGAAAAGTATGCCCCAATCGTAACAATTCCGTCCACAAGGGCGGCCACCCAGCCGCGTCCTCGGGACGGAGTGACAAGAGTCCCGCCAATTATGGCCACCAAGCCGCTCAGGTCCCCTGCCCAGTTTTCACGTGTTGGGACAAAATACGGCTCCGCGACCACCGCCACATGTATCGACCACTCCGCCATGCTCTGGAGCAAAAGATCCTGAGCTCTGGCAGCGTGGTTGATATTAGCCTGGAGGAAACGGAGTTGTGCCATCAATGGCACTCCATTTCCTCGGCTCCTCCTTCCCTGGGCCCGGAGTCGGCTAATGGGGTTTCAGGCTGTGGGAGGGGCGCAGGTCCTCCGACAGTCTTGGTTTTCCTCCTTTTGGTCTTCGGGGCCCTGCAGGCCCTCCCACCCAGTCTGTGCTCCGCAGGCTTTCCTGCAGCTGCACAAAGACTGCAGTTTGGTGCCGCAGAGCACTGACCCGTGCAGACACCCATCCCACCAGCAACCGTCCATCATTTGCGACCTTGTTCGCCGCAGATACCGGGCACCGGACCAAAACTGTGCCCAACCCAGCAAAGCTGCGGCGAATTTCGCCCGCCCGGACGCTCTCAGGCGGACAGCCGCCGTTTCGGGCAATGGCCGCCACTACTTCCTCGGGAGTAACCGAGTCGTCCATCCCATCCACGCGCAATTCAGCGGTGATAGTAGGCCAGAATGTCCGCCCTCTCCCGCCTATTGGCACCCGACATCACGAGCATCCTAGCACCGGTAGCGGCCATTCTAAAGCCGAAGCCAGCTGGTTCGCCAAAGCACTAAATCCTAGATTCTGGCGCATCTCTGCTAGGACCGACTTATAGGTCACTCCCCTGCTTGCAGCTCCAGGCTGCAGGGTTATAACCATAGCCTCGGAGCGGGGGGGCGTGACTTTGGGCGGCCTTGTGCCCACTGGAGCCGGTCCGTTGGGGGGCACCTTCAGTGTCGTCTTCTGCTTACGGCCTCTCTTCACTACCGTCGACCAGGTCTCCTGAGTGGAGAGTGCGGTCGCTGGGAGCGCGATGTTTTGGGTAGAGAGGGGCTTAGTTGCATCCGTCGCCCGTTTCTTGCGCCGACGACGTGTTCCCATCAGCGCTTGGGTGTCAGGGGCGGTAGCAAGAATAACTCTTTGGGAGGAGGGCGCGAACGCACCCTCCACGGAGTTCCTAGGCCCCTCCCCGAGCTTTTTGGCCCTCTCCGCAAGTTTCTGGGGCACCAGCTTCGACTTAGCGGACTCCTCTACTCTCCGCCTATCCGCCGCTAGTGAGGGCCGAAGGATTTCGGCCGGGGGGAGTCGAGACTCTATGGCCTCTAGCCGGGCATTCACCATGACCCCACACTGCACCATGCAGATCCTCGCCACCCTCTCCACGTCGTTATCCGACATGGCTAAAGAAGGAGGCGGCGGCGCAATTGCAGGGGCCAACGAAGTCGCGCCATGGCAGGGGCTGTCGGCGGCAGGAGCTGCCCGCTGCTGCCAGACCGTCTGCTTAGCAGCAAACTCCCGTTTGAGGTCCTCTAGCTCGGATCGGAGGCGGCTGTTCTCCTGCCATAGCTTTACCGTCTCCTCCGAGGTCGTGCGTTTGAGGAGGACCTCGACCGCCTCTCGGATCCCTACTGCCGCCTCGTTGAGAGCGCGAATGAACGAGCCCTTCAGGTTGCCGGATTTAGTGGCAACCTTCAGGACAACGTCCACGCCGTCCAATACTTGGCGGTTGAGTGCCTCCGCCGTCAGGCTCTCACCTCTATCCGCCTGGGCTGAACGCCGCTCCCTGGACCGACGGGCCATCTCAGCGACCTCATCGGCCGCGACCGCTCTTCTTTGAGCACGCTTTGCGGCGTTATCTTCCGCTTTTGTGCTCACGAGTGAAGCGGTGACACCTTCCAGCTCATCGGTGGAAATCCCGGATGAAGCCCCGGGACCATTCTCCACTCTCGGCGTGGCAGGCCGCACGAAGCGACCCCGGGCATCACGCCCCGGCATCGGAGCGGAAGCTCCGCTCGCCAGAGCTCGCCCCCGACCTCGTCTCGCCGTCGGCACTTTAGCGGCCGGAAAGTTTTCCTCGCCCGAGGATAATCCAACCGGCTCCGTGCGGTCCGACTCTACGTTGCGCGGACGTTTCCTCCAGAATTTAGAAGCAGCGTCCACGCAACGCCCACCTGACTGCTGGCCGGGCGTTTCACAATCCTCACCTAAAAGGTCCTCAAGGAAGGATCGTGTGGAGCCTCCTCGGCTCTTGTTGCCACTGGCAAACGGAAGACATTCGGTGCCCCCCCCAGAATACGATGTGGGGCATGACGTTCCAAGGAACGTGGCGGATTCTCCAACTGCTGAGCAGCTGGTACCGCCCTGGGGTAGTTTTTGCTCGTTTGTCTTGTCCATTGGTATTGTTGTTTGCATTTTAAAGGATGCGGTCCCTGAAGCGCTAACGACTGGTCTCCCACCAGCCACTCATCCTTTCGCCGCGCCTCAAAAACTTAGGATTGGGTAACGACAGCCACGTTGGTGCAAATGCACCGTTGTGGCAGGATCACATCCAGCGTCGATCGACGAGTGTCGATCGATCAGGAGCGACCTTCTTCCGTTGCTCCTCCACTATGCACTCTGCTTAATCAGAGCAACACGTAGAAGAACATTGTGGAGCCTACTGCTCCCCCCCCCCCCCGCAGAAATTCGCCACAGACAATACACTCTACTAGAAACCCCACCACAACCGGGTTTTCGCGAAGACATAATTGTCCATGCCCAGGATGCACCGGCCTAACAACTGCTCTTCCCCCCGAACGTATCCGTAAGGGACCAGCAGCTATCAGGCGCACGAGGTTTTCTGCACGCACCCCGGGTGTGCGTTACCTTTTTTTTTTTTTTGGTGCGGGTTGGAAAATCCTCATGGATGTCCTTCGCTCTGGGGGAGCGAAGGGGTCTGTCAGACTCTTACTGACTAAAAACCACCCCGTTGTTCCGTCTCACACCTACGCCGGGGGTCGCGGGAACGTACGATCCTTCCGCAACCCCCAGCTAGTGCCGGCCCGCCTATGCAGGCCTCCTCAGGACGAGGGGCGGAGTGAGGTGTCTGACTCCCCCCGCGACGTCTAAGAGGGGCGCGCGTAGAACACGCGCCGCCACCTCGGGTCCTGGTGTTAAGGGGGCGACAGACGTCCCCAAGTCCGTCGCCCCTGGACCCATTTAGGGGGGCTGGAAGAGGGCGTTGTCCGCCCTCCGCCGACGCCCGGTGCGTCTGCTGCGGGCCGGGTTGGAGGAAGATATCTCCCTTTCCCGTTCCGCAGCCTCCTTCCGCGAGATAACAGCGTGAATAGTGGAGCGCCTATGCCGAAAACCGAACTGGCTCTCGTCTAGGTCCGGCCCCTCTCTGCACAAGTGGTCGACGAGGCGGGCTGCGATTATCCGCTCGAACAGCTTGCCCACCTCGTCTAACAACACTATGGGCCGGTACGCGGACGGAGAGTCCGCGGGGCGCCCCGCCTTCCTGAGCAGGACCAGGCGGCCAGACTTCCACAAGGAGGGAAACTGGCCCCGCTCGAGGCACGCTGTGTAGAGTCCTCTCAGTTGGGGCTCTAGCTCCTTCAGAGCGAGGGCTAGCACGCAGCCGTGAACCTCGTCGGGCCCCGGAGCCACGTTCTTCGCCCGGAGCCGCGTCACGGCTGCCCCCATCTCTGCCCGTGTCACCTCTGGGACGCTGATGGCGTTCTCCTCTGCAGGCTCCGCGGCCGTGGGCAAAGCCATCGCCGGCGGAGTGTGCTCCGCTCTTGCCGGGAAGAGGGCTGCGACTATAGCGTCCAACAGCTCGGGTTGGAGACTCTCGGTGAGTGGAGGCGCCGCGGCTCGGAGTTTCCCACGAACCGCACGATAAGGGCGCCCCCACGGATCCCCGTCCAGAGTCCCCAGCATCTCCTCCCTGGCTCGCGTCTTCGCCTCGCCGATGGCCAGCCTCAGAGCCTGCTTAGCCGCGCTGTACACCTCATACAGCGCGGCCTCTTCGTCAGGAACCCGACGACGTCTTCTGCGGTATCGGGTGTACCGGCGCCAAACCGTCGCGCACGAGAAGCGCAGTTGCGCAATCGGCGGACCACCAGTGCACCTGGCGCCTTGCAGACTGTGCGTGGACGCGGGGCATGGAGGCGTCGCAGATTTGCGACATCACCCCACGGAACCACAGCGCCCCCTCGTCGACGTCGTCGGGTTCGGTCGTTGCCGACTCCCGGATCCAGGCCTGGACAATGGCGGCCTCCTCGAGAAGTTCCCTGTCGATGCGCGTACGCGCCCAGCGCGGACCGTCCGTCCGCGGAGCCGATGGACTGCGGATGAACGGATATATCGGTGATCCGATAACGTCTCCGCCTCCGCGGCGACACGCCAGTCGCGGACACGGCTAGCGACAGCAGGGCTAGCGAACGAGACGTCCACTATAGACCCGCCCCGCTGCCGCACGCATGTGTGGACCGAGCCCCGATTTAGGACGGTCAAACCAGTGGTGACCGCCCACTCCTCCAAAACCTCACCCCGAGCATCGGTCGCCGGAGATCCCCACGCCGTAGACTTGGCGTTGAGATCCCCTAGCAACAGCACAGGGCGAGGGTGGAGTCGGCCCACGACGCCACCCAACTCGACAAGGAAGTTCTCGAAGTCGGCGACTCTTGTTGGGCGAGAAATACGCCCCAACAGTGCCAATACCACTCTGCCATGCTCTGGAGCAAGAGATCCTGAGCTCTGGCACAGTGGTTGATGTTGCCCTGGAGGAAATGGTACAGCGCCATTAAGCGCAGTCCATCCCCTCCGCACCATGCCTAGGCCGGGAGTCGGCCGGAGGGCGGCCAGGCTGAGGGGGGGGTAAAGAGCCCCCGCCAGCCTTGGCACCCCCTCTCTTCTTTTTGGGCGCGGGCACGCCACAGGCCTTTTGACCCACTCTGTGCCCAGCGGGCCTCCCTGCAGCTGTACAGAGGCTGCAGTTTGGCGACGCGGAGCACTGGGCCGCCTTATGGCCGGGCTGACCGCAGCGATAACACTCCTCGCTGCGGTCTGTTTCGGCGTTGCACCGCACCCTGACATGCCCAATGTCAAGGCAGCGGTAGCACCGCAAAGCCCTCGGTCGCAGCAGCTTGGCCCTTGCTGCCACCCATCCCACCAACAGGCGCCCGCCGTTGGCGACCTTGTGTGCGGCCGCCACCGGGCATCTGACCCAGATCGAGCCGAGCCCGGAAGCGTCCACCCGGATGTCGCCCGTGCGGATGTCTTCAGGCGGACACCCACCCGCTCGGGCGACGGCCGCCACCAGCCACCTGACTGCTGGCCGGGCGTTTCACAATCCTCACCTAAAAGGTCCTCAAGGGAGGATCGTGTGGAGCCTCCTCGGCTCTTGTTGCCACTGGCAAACGGAAGACATTCGGTGCCCCCCCCCAGAACACGATGTGGGGTGTGCGTTACCTTTTTTTTTTTTTTTTTTGGTGCGGGTTGGAAAATCCTCATGGATGTCCTTCGCTCTGGGGGAGCGAAGGGGTCTGTCAGACTCTTACTGACTAAAAACCACCCGTTGTTCCGTCTCACACCTACGCCGGGGGTCGCGGGAACGTACGATCCTTCCGCAACCCCCAGCTAGTGCCGGCCCGCCTATGCAGGCCTCCTCAGGACAAGGGCCTCACGAAGCTGGGACCGACGCAGCTCCATGTGTCGCTGCGTCAGTCGCTCGCCTCGCGCCCGCGCTTCCTCGCGCCACCGGTACAGTGCGTCGGCGGAGGGCGGACAACGCCCTCTTCCAGCCCCCCTAAATGGGTCCAGGGGCGACGGACCTGGGGACGTCTGTCGCCCCCTTAACACCAGGACCCGAGGTGGTGGCGCGTGTTCCACGCGCGCCCCTCTTAGACGTCGCGGGGGGAGTCAAACACCTCACTCCGCCCCTCGTCCTGAGGAGGCCTGCATAGGCGGGCCGGCACTAGCTGGGGGTTGCGGAAGGATCGTACGTTCCCGCGACCCCCGGCGTAGGTGTGAGACGGAACAACGGGTGGTTTTTAGTCAGTAAGAGTCTGACAGACCCCTTCGCTCCCCCAGAGCGAAGGACATCCATGAGGATTTTCCAACCCGCACCAAAAAAAAAAAAAATGGCGGCTAATCTTCAACGCACGAGGAAGGGTTGTGGTTCCAGTCACAGATCATCTTTGATGGTCTGTGAACGGAACCCGACTAGGGAGGGCCACCCGTCCGTCTACTCCCCCCTCTGTTTGCAGAGGGAAGGTTGAGTGGACGGAGACATGGTGGAAAACCCAATCCCAAGTTTCCGGAGCGCGACGAGGGGATGAATGGCCGGAGGGAGTCCGGTCACTAGCGCTCCAAAACAAATAAAATAAAAATGAAAAAGACAGCTGCTGGAACGAATCCCCAGGCGGGTCCCCTTCGGGGGGAATCCCGCCCCTCTCACGAGGGCTGCCCCACCGTATCTGGGTGGGGCAACAACAGCCCAAAGGCCGACACCACCGGCCTGCGAAAAAAGGAGCTCCAGGTGAACCTGGAGCGACTGCGCGATGTGGTGCCGCCGTCTGCTGTCTCTGACAGCAGCAGGAGCCGAGGAGGTTCGGGTCCCGAAAGGGACCAGGTGTCCTGTCAGAACGCGCGCGGGTGCTCCGGCCAAGCCTGGAGGAAACGCCCGCGCAGCGAGGACTCGGGGCCGATAGGTCTCTCGTCGAGTGACGAGAACCTGTCGGCCGCTAAAGTGCCGACGACACGGAGAGGGCGAGGTCGCACGGCAGCGGGCGGAGCCGCCCCTCGATTGCCGGAGCGGAACGCTCAAGGTCGCTTCCTGGCACGAAGCCGACCCGGCACGCCAGCTCCAGCGGAGCAGGAGGGCGTGGGAGGCGACCCCGGTTTTGCGGAACTGAGCGGGGGCTCGGATATGTCCCTGCAGCCCAACAAGGCGGAGGTTGGCGCTGAAAAGCGGGCGCAGCGCAGGACAGTCGCGGCTGACGAGGTCAGCGAGTTGGCCCGACAGGCCCGAGAGCGCCGCTCGGCCCGCTTGGATGCCGGTGGGAGTGTGTCGGCGGTGGCGCTCAGTCGCCAAATTGTGGACGGCGTGGATGTCGTCCTGAAGGTTGCCACCAAATCGGGCAACCTGAAGGGCACGTTCACGCGCGCACTCAAAGAGGCGGCTGAGGCGATTAAGGAGGCCACTGAGGTCCTCCTTAACCGTACCAGCTCGGAGGAGACGGCGAAGTTGTGGGAGGAGAACGGCCGTCTCCGAGCTGAGGTAGAGGACCTCAAGCGGCGGTTTGCTGACGAGAGGGTGGCTCCTGCGCCCTCGGTTGATGCAACGCCGTTGACTCCGCCGGCAGCCCCGTCATCGACCCCTGCGATTGCGGATGCGGAGATCGAAAAGATCGCGCGCATCTGCATGATGCAATGCGGGAAGATGGTGGGTGCCCGGATGGAGTCCATCGAAGCCAGGCTTCTCCCGGCGGTAACCCTCCGCCCACCGCTCGCTGCAGACAAGCGGCGGAAGGAGCCAGCGCCTAAACCAAAGACGGCCGCGCCTCCAACGTCCGCGCCTCCAACGTCCGCGCCTCCAACGTCCGCGCCTCTGGCGGCCCCGCCTGGTCCCAATGAGACCTGGGCGACGGTCGTGAGGAGGGGCCGGAGGAGGAAGCCGACGGCACAACCGGCGCCGCCGGCACCCGCTAAAGCGGCGCCATCGGCACCCAAGAGGGCCCAGGGGCCGCCTAGGGTGAGAGCCCCACGCTCCGCGGCTGTGGTTGTGACCACCACTCAACCCGGAGGACGTCCGGGTGTCCAGGCCGACGAAGACCGCTGAGCTGCGCGTCGACGGCCTGGATGACTCGACGACTCCGGCTGAGGTGGTGGCGGCCGTCGCCCGAGCGGGTGGGTGTCCGCCTGAAGACATCCGGGTGGACGCTTCCGGGCTCGGCTCGATCTGGGCCAGATGCCCGGTGGCGGCCGCACACAAGGTCGCCAACGGCGGGCGCCTGTTGGTGGGATGGGTGGCAGCAAGGGCCAAACTGCTGCGACCGAGGGCTTTGCGGTGCTACCGCTGCCTTGACATTGGGCATGTCAGGGTGCGGTGCAACGCCGAAACAGACCGCAGCGAGGAGTGTTATCGCTGCGGTCAGCCCGGCCATAAGGCGGCCCAGTGCTCCGCGTCGCCAAACTGCAGCCTCTGTACAGCTGCAGGGAGGCCCGCTGGGCACAGAGTGGGTCAAAAGGCCTGTGGTGCGCCCGCGCCCAAAAAGAAGAGAGGGGGTGCCAAGGCTGGCGGGGACTCTTTACCCCCCCCTCAGCCTGGCCGCCCTCCGGCCGACTCCCGGCCTAGGCATGGTGCGGAGGGGATGGACTGCGCTTAATGGCGCTGTACCATTTCCTCCAGGGCAACATCAACCACTGTGCCAGAGCTCAGGATCTCTTGCTCCAGAGCATGGCAGAGTGGTCGATTCACGTGGCTGTGGTCGCCGAGCCGTACTTTGTCCCCCCCAGGGATAACTGGGTGGGCGATCTGGACGGTTTGGTGGCCATAATTGGCGGGGCTCTCGTCAACCCGTCGCGAGGTCACGGCTGGGTGGCCGTCCTCGCGAACGGTATTGGCACTGTTGGGGCGTATTTCTCGCCCAACAAGAGTCTCGCCGACTTCGAGAACTTCCTTGTCGAGTTGGGTGGCGTCGTGGGCCGACTCCACCCTCGCCCTGTGCTGTTGCTAGGGGATCTCAACGCCAAGTCTACGGCGTGGGGATGTCCGGCGACCGATGCTCGGGGTGAGGTTTTGGAGGAGTGGGCGGTCACCACTGGTTTGACCGTCCTAAATCGGGGCTCGGTCCACACATGCGTGCGGCAGCGGGGCGGGTCTATAGTGGACGTCTCGTTCGCTAGCCCTGCTGTCGCTAGCCGTGTCCGCGACTGGCGTGTCGCCGCGGAGGCGGAGACGTTATCGGATCACCGATATATCCGTTTTGATGTCTCCGCCCAGACCGCCGGCGGCCGCAGTCCATCGGCTCCGCGGACGGACGGTCCGCGCTGGGCGCGTACGCGCATCGACAGGGAACTTCTCGAGGAGGCCGCCATTGTCCAGGCCTGGATCCGGGAGTCGGCAACGACCGAACCCGACGACGTCGACGAGGGGGCGCTGTGGTTCCGTGGGGCGATGTCGCAAATCTGCGACGCCTCCATGCCCCGCGTCCACGCACAGTCTGCAAGGCGCCAGGTGTACTGGTGGTCCGCCGAGATTGCGCAACTGCGCTTCTCGTGCGCGACGGTTTGGCGCCGGTACACCCGATACCGCAGAAGACGTCGTCGGGTTCCTGACGAAGAGGCCGCGCTGTATGAGGTGTACAGCGCGGCTAAGCAGGCTCTGAGGCTGGCCATCGGCGAGGCGAAGACGCGAGCCAGGGAGGAGATGCTGGGGACTCTGGACGGGGATCCGTGGGGGCGCCCTTATCGTGCGGTTCGTGGGAAACTCCGAGCCGCGGCGCCTCCACTCACCGAGAGTCTCCAACCCGAGCTGTTGGACGCTATAGTCGCAGCCCTCTTCCCGGCAAGAGCGGAGCACACTCCGCCGCCGATGGCTTTGCCCACAGCCGCAGAGCCTGCAGAGGACAACGCCACCAGCGTCCCAGAGGTGACACGGACAGAGATGGGGGCAGCCGTGACGCGGCTCCGGGCCAAGAACGTGGCTCCGGGGCCCGACGGGGTTCACGGCTGCGTGTTAGCCCTCGCTCTGAAGGAGCTAGAGCCCCAACTGAGAGGACTCTACACAGCGTGCCTCGAGCGGGGCCAGTTTCCCTCCTTGTGGAAGTCTGGCCGCCTGGTCCTGCTCAGGAAGGCGGGGCGCCCCGCGGACTCTCCGTCCGCGTACCGGCCCATAGTGTTGTTAGACGAGGTGGGCAAGCTGTTCGAGCGGATAATCGCAGCCCGCCTCGTCGACCACTTGTGCAGAGAGGGGCCGGACCTAGACGAGAGCCAGTTCGGTTTTCGGCATGGGCGCTCCACTATTCACGCTGTGTCGAGAGTGAGAGTCCTAGCGGAGGAAGCAGTGTCCCGGGGCGGGGCGGCGTTGGCGGTCTCTTTAGACATCTCCAACGCGTTCAACACCCTGCCCTGGAGCTGCATTCGGGAGGCACTGCGGTATCATCGGGTGCCTCTCTACCTCCGCCGCATCGTTGGGGCTTACCTGGCGGAGAGGTGTGTCACCTACATGGGACGTGATAGCGGACACCAGCACCGCGTGTCGTGCGGTGTTCCACAGGGCTCGGTCGTAGGTCCGCTCCTGTGGAACATCGGGTACGACTGGGTGCTGAGGGGCGGACTCCAACCGGGCGTAGACCTGACGTGTTACGCGGATGACACGCTGGTCACGGCCCGGGGGAGCTCGCACAGGGAGGCAGCGTTGCTGGCGACGGCGGCGGTCTCACAGGTGGTGAGCCGCATACGGCGCCTAGGCCTGGAGGTGGCCCTCAGCAAGTCGGAGGCCATGGTATTCCATGGTCCCCGACGGGCGCCGCCGCCGGGATCACACATCGTGGTCGGGGGGGTCCGAATAGCTGTCGAGTCCACCATGAAGTACCTGGGATTGGTGCTCGACAGCCGGTGGGATTTTGGACCCCACTTCCGGCGGCTGGCGCCCAAGTTGTTGGGCGCGGCCGGGGCGCTATCAACGCTGCTTCCCAATCTGGGGGGCCCGAGCGCCGCCTGTAGGCGGCTCTACGTAGGGATCGTGCGATCGATGGCCCTGTACGGGGCCCCGATCTGGGCGGCTGACCTGACGGCCTGTAGCCTCTCTGTTCTGCGGAAGCCACAGAGAGCGATGGCCGTCAGAGTCATCAGGGGATATCGCACGATCTCCTGCGAGGCGGCTTGTGCACTGGCCGGATCCCCGCCCTGGGACCTGGAGGCGAAAGTACTCGCGTCACTGTACCGGTGGCGCGAGGAAGCGCGGGCGCGAGGCGAGCGACTGACGCAGCGACACATGGAGCTGCGTCGGTCCCAGCTTCGTGAGGTCCTGGTGGCGGAATGGCGGGAAAGGCTTTCACGCCCTACCGCCGGCCTCGTCACCATCGAGGCGGTCCGGCCGGTGCTCGATCACTGGCTCGGGAGGAGGCACGGCTCCCTGTCGTTTCGGGTGACGCAGGTGCTCTCGGGGCATGGTTGCTTCGGGAAGTACCTGTGTCGCATAAACAGGGAGCCGGACGCCCGGTGTCACCACTGCGTCGACTGCCGGGAGGACACGGCGTGGCATACGCTGGCAGAGTGTCCCGCTTGGGAGGATCCACGCCGTGCCCTCGTTGCGGAAGTAGGCAGGGACCTGTCGCTGCCGGCCGTCGTGTCATCGATGGTTGGCAGCGAGGAGGCCTGGAACGCGGTGGTGTCCTTCTGCGAGACGGTTATCTCGCGGAAGGAGGCTGCGGAACGGGAAAGGGAGATATCTTCCTCCAACCCGGCCCGCAGCAGACGCACCGGGCGTCGGCGGAGGGCGGACAACGCCCTCTTCCAGCCCCCCTAAATGGGTCCAGGGGCGACGGACCTGGGGACGTCTGTCGCCCCCTTAACACCAGGACCCGAGGTGGTGGCGCGTGTTCCACGCGCGCCCCTCTTAGACGTCGCGGGGGGAGTCTAACACCTCACTCCGCCCCTCGTCCTGAGGAGGCCTGCATAGGCGGGCCGGCACTAGCTGGGGGTTGCGGAAGGATCGTACGTTCCCGCGACCCCCGGCGTAGGTGTGAGACGGAACAACGGGTGGTTTTTAGTCAGTAAGAGTCTGACAGACCCCTTCGCTCCCCCAGAGCGAAGGACATCCATGAGGATTTTCCAACCCGCACCAAAAAAAAAAAAAAAAAAAAGGGCGGAACGCGGGCCGGCATGGGCGCTCCACTATTCACGCTGTGTCGAGAGTGAGAGTCCTAGCGGAGGAAGCAGTGTCCCGGGGCGGGGTGGCGTTGGCGGTCTCTTTAGACATCTCCAACGCGTTCAACACCCTGCCCTGGAGCTGCATTCGGGAGGCATTGCGGTATCATCGGGTGCCTCTCTACCTCCGCCGCATCGTTGGGGCTTACCTGGCGGAGAGGTGTGTCACCTACATGGGACGTGATGGCGGACACCAGCACCGCGTGTCGTGCGGTGTTCCACAGGGCTCGGTCGTAGGTCCGCTCCTGTGGAACATCGGGTACGACTGGGTGCTGAGGGGCGGACTCCAACCGGGCGTAGACCTGACGTGTTACGCGGATGACACGCTGGTCACGGCCCGGGGGAGCTCGCACAGGGAGGCAGCGTTGCTGGCGACGGCGGCGGTCTCACAGGTGGTGAGCCGCATACGGCGCCTAGGCCTGGAGGTGGCCCTCAGCAAGTCGGAGGCCATGGTATTCCATGGTCCCCGACGGGCGCCGCCGCCGGGATCACACATCGTGGTCGGGGGGGTCCGAATAGCTGTCGAGTCCACCATGAAGTACCTGGGATTGGTGCTCGACAGCCGGTGGGATTTTGGACCCCACTTCCGGCGGCTGGCGCCCAAGTTGTTGGGCGCGGCCGGGGCGCTATCAACGCTGCTTCCCAATCTGGGGGGCCCGAGCGCCGCCTGTAGGCGGCTCTACGTAGGGATCGTGCGATCGATGGCCCTGTACGGGGCCCCGATCTGGGCGGCTGACCTGACGGCCTGTAGCCTCTCTGTTCTGCGGAAGCCACAGAGAGCGATGGCCGTCA
The DNA here is from genome assembly GCA_905147745.2 of Phlogophora meticulosa. Taxonomy (NCBI): domain Eukaryota; kingdom Metazoa; phylum Arthropoda; class Insecta; order Lepidoptera; family Noctuidae; genus Phlogophora; species Phlogophora meticulosa. Next base: position 767,329 of record CAJHWW020000001.1, on the reverse strand, counting down.
GAGTCATCAGGGGATATCGCACGATCTCCTGCGAGGCGGCTTGTGCACTGGCCGGATCCCCGCCCTGGGACCTGGAGGCGAAAGTACTCGCGTCACTGTACCGGTGGCGCGAGGAAGCGCGGGCGCGAGGCGAGCGACTGACGCAGCGACACATGGAGCTGCGTCGGTCCCAGCTTCGTGAGGTCCTGGTGGCGGAATGGCGGGAAAGGCTTTCACGCCCTACCGCCGGCCTCGTCACCATCGAGGCGGTCCGGCCGGTGCTCGATCACTGGCTCGGGAGGAGGCACGGCTCCCTGTCGTTTCGGGTGACGCAGGTGCTCTCGGGGCATGGTTGCTTCGGGAAGTACCTGTGTCGCATAAACAGGGAGCCGGACGCCCGGTGTCACCACTGCGTCGACTGCCGGGAGGACACGGCGTGGCATACGCTGGCAGAGTGTCCCGCTTGGGAGGATCCACGCCGTGCCCTCGTTGCGGAAGTAGGCAGGGACCTGTCGCTGCCGGCCGTCGTGTCATCGATGGTTGGCAGCGAGGAGGCCTGGAACGCGGTGGTGTCCTTCTGCGAGACGGTTATCTCGCGGAAGGAGGCTGCGGAACGGGAAAGGGAGATATCTTCCTCCAACCCGGCCCGCAGCAGACGCACCGGGCGTCGGCGGAGGGCGGACAACGCCCTCTTCCAGCCCCCCTAAATGGGTCCAGGGGCGACGGACTTGGGGACGTCTGTCGCCCCCCTAACACCAGGACCCGAGGTGGCGGCGCGTGTTCCACGAGCGCCCCTCTTAGACGTCGCGGGGGGAGTCAAACACCTCACTCCGCCCCTCGTCCTGCGGAGGCCTGCATAGGCGGGCCGGCACTAGCTGGGGGTTGCGGAAGGATCGTACGTTCCCGCGACCCCCGGCGTAGGTGTGAGACGGAACAACGGGTGGTTTTTAGTCAGTAAGAGTCTGACAGACCCCGTCGCTCCCCCAGAGCGAAGGACATCCATGAGGATTTTCCAACCCGCACCAAAAAAAAAAAAAAAAAAAGGGCGGAACGCGGGCGGGCGCACCGGTACAGCGTGCGGGCGCCCCGGCGACGGTGCCGGCGCAACGCGCGCAGGCGCCAGTGACGTCGCGCCGCCGCCGCTGCACCGGGTCCCTTACCTGGGGTTTTGGGTCGTCCTACGGCCGGTGGGGCACCGGACGACGCATCACCGATATTCGGGAGCGAGGTCGTCCGGTCCAGCACCGGGCGGGGAGGAGACGCTGGGTCGCTGCGGCCCAGGGAGCCGCGGCTCGGTTTCGGCATTTTGAGTCACTCACTGCACTCACTTCTCACTTTGGGCGTGGCGTGTATCCGCGACCGCGTCGGTGCTTGGGCACCGGGCAGCGCGGAGCGGCTTCCCCTGTGCTTACGCCAGTGGCCGAAGGTACACTCGCGCAAACACAAGGAAAAACACTACTTGACGGTCCGAGCGGATTTCGCAACCGCAAACTTTTCCGCGTCTACCCGCACTTTTATTTATTTTAACGCAGAGATGTTGTCGTCGCAAGCCACGAGCTAATCCCGCTCTCGAATGACCGCGGCGCGAGTCCTTTTATAATCTTCGTCGGGTTGGTGGGGGAAGAGGTGAGTGCGCCCCGCACCTCGCCGTCCTGTGCGTTAACACCCATGCTTCCCTGCTTTTATACGGTCTACATGCATCTTATAAAGTTGATGTTCCCACTTAAGTCCTTTCTTTCTAGGGCTAATTATTTCAGTAGGAAGTACGGGATTAGGGCTGAAAACAAAAGGTTTGTAGAACGAAACGCATGGGTCCGGGGTACATGTGAACCAGTGCACATTTACATTTGTAGCTGAGAGACATGACACCTGACTCCCCTGAGTAGGGTATTCGTCACCAATACCTCTGCAAATAGTGCTTTCTTGTCAAAATGAACATCATGTCTTGTACAGAAAACGGTGGTGTTAAATCTAATTTCACTTGAATCATCCTTTTACCTTCACTTTGCCTACCATCATCACCACCAGCTGACAAGCATCCTGCAAAGTCTAATTCTCCCTCTCCATTCCAAAAGTACAGATCCTTAACCTTTTGTTGCAAGTCTACTGAATGTTTATCAATTTATGTGGTTATAGAAAGGCAATTTGATATATTTCTGTAACCAGATTCCACTTTTTCAGCAGCCCATAATTTGCCACTGGTCTCCAGAATCCAAGCACTTGTGGGGTCCGCTATTAAGAAAGAGTTGTGATGGAAATAACTACTATCTCCCTCAGCGGCAGGACCACCTTGACCATACTTTTCAAGAAGTGCTGTTATAATATCAAGTGCCCCTTCAGCAGTATCCCCTCTCTCTAATCCAAGACGCACTAAGTCTGTCCCTAATAAACGCTTGCGTGTAGCATCCGCATCCTTAGCGCAGTAGTTTGTCCATACTGCTTCGTTGCCGATGACCACATTCTTATCGTTTGCTCCCATCTCGGCTCCCCACATCCATGCTGGTTTGCTCAATATGACGGAGTTTACTGGAGATACTCCAGCTATTTTTATGTAAGTGCATTCTAGTGTTTTACGTCTCTGTCCGCCTTTCACATAAATGACCTCTTGCACCTCCTCACTGGGGCGGTCCGAGTTTTTTCCAAATATAACTGTATTGTTCTTGATTAGAGGCGGCATCACAACAAATGTGTCGCAAGATTTAGGGTGTTTGGACAGCATTTTTAGTTGTTTTTATAACGCCGAGTCGCAACAAATCGGCACTAGCGCACTCTGGTGGTCAGACCCAGAGTTTTTTAAATTAGATGAAAAATGTTGGCCAGTTATGCAAAACATAGGGTCAAATAATAACATTCCTGAATTCAAAGTTCATCTAGTCTATAATCTAATTTAATATAATATAATGTATACAAGACCATGATAGGCCACTAATATTGTTGACAAATTTACTTTTATGGATAGGTTATATACAACATAAACGCGGCTGAGCTTAAACGTTTACAGGTATCTTCTGCTTGCGGATTCCAAGTTAACTGGCTATCAATTAAGATTCCTAAAATTTTTGTGCTATTCACTTTATCGATACTTTGACCATTGTAGTTGATATCCATGTCACCAGTTATCTACTGGTGACATGGATATCATTATATAATATAATTAAATAAATATAATTTCGTTGGTGAAAATGCATAGTTTTAGTTTTTTGTAAATTTATAACTAGGTTATTATTGTGAAGCCATTTTATTAAACTGCTAATTGAGTTGTTGATATCATTTAGGTATGAGTCTTTATTGATGCATGAAACTATTGAAGTGCTATCGTCTGCAAATAAAACCATTGGATTAGATATATGACGTGGCAGGTCATTAATATAATATATAATAGAAATAATAAAGGTCCGAGGACACTTCCCTGCGGGCTCCATATTTTATTTCTTCAAAGGACGATAAGGATTTTTGTTCTTTTCTAGATTTTAAACACAGGCTAGATATCTCTGTACATTGTCTGCGGCCTTTAAGGTACGTTTTTATTAAATTAAGAGCATTGCCACGAATACCGTATGCGTCAAATTTGGTTAAGAGAATATCATGGTCCACGCAGTCAGAAGCTTTCGACATATCCGCATATATTGCACATACCGGTATTTTGGAATCTACTTTTGGCATTATTTCATGGAGAAAATCAAAGATGGCCATGTTTATATTCCCTTCCCTCCGGACCTCTGTGGAGTACAGACGTATTTTGGCAAAGGAATTGTTTTTAATAATATTAGCAAAATTGTTAATTTAAACACAGTAAAACAAAACGAAAAATTAGGACAGCATAAAGTGCAGGAGGTGTGTGGAGCGTCGTCGCGTCGTTCATCAAACACACACAAAAAATCACAGTCCGTGAGTACGCTTTATTCACACACTACACAGCAAAATCGCAAAAGGGATAGAAATACTGCAAAATTGGTAAAAACTGCACGCATAAAAAAGAGATAACACAATTTACTATACGTGTCCTAGAAGCGCTTGCGCCGAAGGTCTACTTATATTGGACGGTAAGCGACTTTGTTCCAACTCATCGATCCCGACCACTTTAGCTTGACCTCTGCACAATTAGGAAGCTAATATTGTACTTAACTTCTGCTCTCCTGGTACATCGCTTTCTACTAGTGACGAATAATGCCCGTTAACCGCTCGCCTCCCGCCTCGCCTCAACTACTACATAAGTTACCTGTCGCCGCGACGGATGACTCAATTCTTGCGCTCGTACGACCAGTGCTACAAGAAGGCTCGCTGCAACAAAGCGCATGGCACCTGACTTATCACCTGAGTCTAATGTCATGAACGTCACACAAAGAAAAAAAAGGAAGTTTATTGGGGCTGACGAGACTACTTCCGCGGACCTTACTAGGGCTATGTTCGACACCTTTTCTCAAAAACAGGAAAGTCAATACAAGGACATGATGCTAAAAATTAATAGTATAATTGAGCAAAATATTGAGCTCAAAAAGAGTGTTGAAGTAATGTCGGACAAATATGACGAATTTTTAAGTCGAATATCCACCCTGGAGGCCGAAAAGAAAGAAGATAGAAAGATAATTCGGCATCTTGAAGACAAGATAGAATTCCTTGAGCGGGCATCGCGTGCTACAGGAATAGAAATCCGGAACGTTCCAAAAACAGAAGGGGAGACTAAAGACAACCTCTGCGAATTAGTCTCGAATTTGGGACAGAGTCTAAACCTGAAAATCGCGCAGTCTGATCTGAGGGATGTGTACAGATTTAAGGCTAAAGAAAACGTATACCCGATTTACGTAAACTTTAACTCTGTCATACTGAAGGGTAAAGTGATTACAGGAGTGAAGAACATTAATAAGTCAAAGGGAAAAAGCGAAAAGCTCAACACTTCTCATCTGATGCTTAAGCATCCTAAGCAACCGGTCTATGTATCAGAATTTTTAACCCAGAAAACACAAAAATTGTACTACACAGCAAGAACACAACACAAAGACTGGGGATTTGACTTTTGCTGGACTTCACGTGGTATAATCTATCTGTGCAAAAAGCCTGGAGACCCCCAAATTCGAGTTACTTCAGAAAGTGATATCGAAAAACTTAGATGCGCAATTTCGGCATGACTAATGTCAAGTAATATAATTATAAGATTTTTTCTATATTTTATCCAAGTATCTTTTTTAAATTTTCTGTTATTACGCTGTTTCTACGTTATCATAGCTAATATATTAATCTACACCTACAACAAACACACTACAAATAACTACAACTATGAAATATCAAACTTTCACAAAAATACACACAATCAATCAAACCTCATAGACTAATAATAGCGTTCAGAGGCGTTCAGAGGGCGCTGATCGTTAACTAAACCAGAAAACGTCAGTTGCCAGTCTATCTCAGTTTATATACAGGGTGTTTGGCAGAACGTTGAACATACGAAAATGGTGGATAGGTGGGGTCATCTGCTACTTACTCAGCCCTAATTTATTTGGCCCTGGCCCACGGGATATTTTTTTAATTTTTTTTTGTCTTTCTTCTTGTTTCACCACTTTCTTAACTTTAAAGTGTAATTTTTATTAAAAATGGGTAAAACAGGCAATATTTAGTATTTTTTTTAAATCTTTTATGATGACAGATTCTTATAAAATTATTGCTTTATTCAGATGTTAGCTAGAAAAAAAGTTATGAGTCCTCAAACTTACAGAAAGATGTAAAAAATACTTAAATCTTAATTTCAACTTGCATTTAAAAAAAAACAAAAAATGATTGAGGAGTTCCAATTCTAGCAAAACATCCCTAGTGTATGAGCTTTCTAATGGTATGTAATTTGCTTTTATAAAAAAAAAAACTTTAAGAGTTATGTCATAATTTTTTCAAGTAGGACATTTTTGACGAAACTCTACCTTTACGGAAAGTGAAATGTTTTAAGAAATTTAATACTGCAAAGTTGGTGAAAATTAAATGATCGATTGAAATTATGCTGTACCAGTTAGGTGCATTAATGAAACAATTAAATAATTTTAAATAATTTATTTAAATAATAAATCACAGATGTTCGAATTGACGCCCTTCATTTACAATACAGGCGCGGCATCTACGTCTGATTTCTACAGTTGTTGTGCGCAGCAGCATCTCCTGTCGCATAACTTCGAAAGCAGCATTAATTCGATTTATTAAATCTTCTCGACTTTCTACTTCTGTAGTGTAAACTAGTTCTTTTGCCCTTCCCCACACGTGAAAATCGAGCGGAGTGAGGTCGGGCGATCGCGGAGGCCAGGGAATTGGTCCTCCCCTGCCAATCCACGAATTTGGGAAACAATTATCCAAATGCTCACGTACGATCAGACTAAAGTGAGCTGGGCAACCATCGTGTTGAAAGACAATAGGCCTGTTTATGTCTACTTGGAACACTTCTTCCATTAATGGTGGTAAATCATTGATCAAAAAATCCAAGTAGTTGTTCGCATTAATGTTGTCGGGCAAATAATGAGGCCCTATTAGCTTATCGCCAATCACTCCTGCCCAGACATTCACACTGAATCTCCTCTGGAAGCCCCTTTGTCTCTTCACGTGTGGGTTTTGATTTTTATGTGACCAATGGTGTAGATTGTGATAATTGACAATCCCTTCTTTGTCAAATTTGGACTCGTCCGTCCACAGAATACTTTTTAAAAAGTTTCTGTCGTCCACATCGGTATGCAGCAAATGGCGACAAAATTGCACACGTCTCCCAAAATCACTGTCATCGAGACCTAGAACAAACAAAACACGTCTAAGAATTGATGTCAATACTGAATCTTTTCTTCTTTCGAGTTCAAACTCTACAATTATCTAAATTAAATTATCTTCAATTTTTAAATAAGTACCTAATTGGCTTTATGGCTTAGCCATAAAGACGTAAGACCACATTCACAAAAGGGCGTGCGACTTTCCATTTGTTCTGAAAAGGAGCCATAAGCGCTGGCAAGTTTACCTACGCTGACCACCTGAAAACGAATTCGAAATCCGAATCCTGTAAGCGCTGGCCGCCTGATTGTTACGTGAATGCGACCGAATAGGAATAGTTTATTCGAATTTAATTTGAAATTAGAATTGAATGCGCAAAAAAACAACATGAGGCAAAACAACTAATAAAGAAAGTAACGAAATCAAGGTTAAATGGAACGATCAATTGAACTGTCTCATAATTTACTACATTCCACAAAATCGTATCAGATGCAGTACATAAATAGCTTAAAATCTTACCTTGACACTGGAGTGTAGTGAAAAGCACTTGCACTGGAGTGTAGTGAAAAGCATGCCTACCATCTACCCGGAGAACAGACCACACTTTCCATATGCTTAGGCCAAGCATTGAAGCTATTTGTCTAATGCTTTTGGTAGGGTCCGCGTCAAACTCGGCAAGAACTTGTTCGTCAATGGTAGTATCGGGTCGTGCTACGTTCACTCGTGGTTCTTGAAAGTTCAGGTTACCGGTTTGTCGTAAACGTCGGTAAGTACTCGCAAACGTCTGATGACTGGGTACTCGGCGGTTGGGATAACGCTCTTGATAAATCCTTCGCGCTTCACGCGAATTAGTATTAGCACTTCCATACGCTAACAACATGTCCGCGTATTCCTCACTGGTAAAAGCAGCCATTTCTTTACCAATAACAACAGGAAACAGTAATAACAAAAAACTTAACTAACAGGTAACAAAACTAGTGATAACAATAAAAGAAAACGAAGTGAACAAAAACAAACGTAAGCGTAACGGGCACGTGAGATCGCAGAGGCAGTTAAGTCTCGACTAAGAAAAGAAATTTCTACCTGTTTCGTGTAACAACCATCCCAAGGGAATAGTGAATGTTAATTTGCACAACTGCTACTGGCAAGCCGTCGATCATTTAATTTTTACCAACTTTGCAGTATTAAATTTCGCAAAACATTTCACTTTCCGTAAAGGTAGAATTTCGTCAAAAATTGAAAAAAATATGAAATAACTCTTAAAGTTTTTTTTTATAAAAGCAAATTACATACCATTAGAAATCTCACACACTAGGGATGTTTTGCTAGAATTGGAACTCCTCAATCATTTTTTGTTTTTTTTTAAATGCAAGTTGAAATTAAGATTTAAGTATTTTTTACACCTTTCTGTAAGTTTGAGGACTCATAACTTTTTTTCTAGCTAACATCTGAATAAAGCAATAATTTTATAAGAATCTGTCAACATAAAAGATTTAAAAAAAATACTAAATATTGCCTGTTTTACCCATTTTTAATAAAAATTACACTTTAAAGTTAAGAAAGTGGTGTAAGAAGAAGAAAGACAAAAAAAAAATTAAAAAATATCCCGTGGGCCAGGGCCAAAAAAATTTGGGCTGAGTAAGTAGCAGATGACCCCACCTATCCACCATTTTCGTATGTTCAACGTTCTGCCAAACACCCTGTATATAAACTGAGATAGACTGGCAACTGACGTTTTCTGGTTTAGTTAACGATCAGCGCCCTCTGAACGCCAAGCAAGGAACTAAATGAATATATATACGCACAGATAGCTATGTAGGTACTTATGTCGAAATTTGACCTGGTGGCCCGCGAAATTCATTTTTTTTTACGTTTTATGCAATTTGTTGGTCAGTCGGGCTGAATGTTAATTAAAATATGATTCGCGACCGTAACAAACATTAATTTACAGAATTACAAACATTTAAACCATCAATTGATGGTTGAATGATATAAATGATTATAATTCTGTAAAGCCATATTTTTTTACGGTAGCGAATCATATTTTAATCAACATACAGCCCGACACTGACCAACAAGTGGCATAAAACGTAAGAAAATTTGAACACCCTTCCGGTTTCACCTTTTATACTGCGATCTAATAAACAAAATATAAATGTAATGGGGCAAAGGGAACGAGATTAATAACACAAAAATTATTATTGCATGAATTTATTAAAAATTAATTGCGACACCTGTTTGCCTCTCACGTTTCGCACATAATAAAATAACACTATAATGGGATATATGGTCCGAACTCCTTACGGAGGGCCTATCTACAGGTATGTCACAAACACTTTCACAAAGCACAAACTATGCTGGAATTTCGGTATTTCTGGAATATACAGAGGAACTAAAGCTCAACTCAATGCAATAACACAAAAACACTTAAAAGTACAAGAAAAAATGCGCACGAGTATGCAAACACACCGGTACAAAATTATCTTGTGACCACCATTGAGACTCAGTGTTGCTAACGTTTGGTATCAATAAACAATAATTATTAGGGAGAAAGCGAAGCACCACTCAAAATTTAAGAAATACGGAAATCAGTATGATCGTGAGTCCTTTGTTTTACTCCGTGAACGTGCAAAGTTAGTTGAAAGTGAAATGTTTCGCTGCTACATAAATAAAATTGAAGAAAGTATACGTAAGACCCCCAAAGCGTTTTGGTCATACGTCAAATCGAAACATCAAAACAATTCGTATCCTTCCTCACTCAAATATAAAAACTGCACTTCAAGTAACGGAGAGGATATCTGCAACATTTTTGGCGACTATTTTTACTCGAACTTTCTCAATGCTGGTGGTAGCGATAATGTTGCCAATGACCTCTCTAACGACAGGCGTGCGCGGGGTTTCAGTATGAATTTGGGCGATAGTATTTCTGACATACACTCGGTCGAAGTTAGTGAATTGGAAGTATTTAAACTACTTAAAGGAGTAGATTTGGCAAAATCTGCAGGGCCCGATAACATTCCGCCTATCTTTATACACACTTGTGCTAAAAGTCTGACTACCCCTCTTTCACTTTTGTTTAAACGATCCCTAGCTGAGGGTGAAGTACCTGGAATTTGGAAATCAGCTTTAATTACTCCGATTCATAAAAAAGGACCCCGAGACAGCGTGGAAAACTATAGACCTATCTCAAAACTATGTATTTTTGCTAAAATCCTGGAAAAAATTATACACAAACAGCTTTATGCTACTCTTAAATTAAGTATCAGCGACCGCCAACATGGTTTCCTGCGAGGTCGGTCTACAACTACCAATCTCATTCTTTGTAATGATTACTTGACCGAATGTATGTCTCGTCGCACACAAGTAGATGTAATCTACACTGATTACAGCAAGTGTTTTGATCGCCTGGATCATGCTATACTCTTGCGCAAGCTATTGGCTATAGGTATCAGTGGAAACCTTTTCAGATGGTTCTCGTCCTACGTAGACAACAGATGCCAAACTATTGTTCTCAATGGATACACATCTAGAACTATGTATATTCCCTCAGGAATTCCTCAGGGATCGCTACTGGGACCCTTGATGTTCAACATCTTCATCAATGACGTGTCTTCATGTTTCTCCAACTCAAAAGTTCTTTTGTTTGCGGACGACATGAAGATTCTTAGTGAAATTAGAACTGAGGAAGATGCGGAACGTCTCCAACTTGATCTGGACAGATTCCAAGATTATTGTGTCGCCAACCGTTTGGATTTAAATGTCTCGAAATGTTACGTATGTACGTTCACTCGCAAACCCAAACCTATCCTCTACGATTACAAGCTAAGCAACACTTCAATAGCCAGAGTGAATGGTATCAAGGATTTAGGCGTTACTTTTGACTCGAAACTCCTTTTTGACACACACATTGACAACATTATTAAAAAAGCTTCTAAAGCATTGGGTTTCGTCTTGAGAATATCCGCCGATTTTAAAAATATAAAAACAGTTAAAATTCTTTATTGTGCTTTTGTGCGCAGTCACCTCGAATATTGTTCACCAGTATGGAATCCTATTTACAGTACTTACATTAATCGCATCGAAAGTATTCAAAAGAAGTTTTTGAGGTACGTTCAGTATAGATCCAATATTTATTTACATAACTATCACAGTCGCTGCACAAAGTTTCACATTCTTCCACTAATCGAGCGGAGAAAAATTGCTGACATGGCATTATTGTTTAACATAGCTAATGGTTCAACCGATTGTTCTGAACTGATTGGCAAAATTGGGCTACGTGTTCCATCCATTAGCCTTAGGAATCATCAACCTCTGTATGTTCCCTCTGTGCGGTGTATTTACAGACAAAATTCTTATATGATAAGAGCTAGCAGATCATACAACTCAGTTTGTCAAAGTGTTGATGATCTAGATTTATTCACCACCAGTGTCACTAAACTAAAAAAAACATTGTGTAACCTTTTCTTCAATAATCACTGACACTCTTATGTTCTTTTTTTTTTTAATTCACTCCGAGTTCTTTTTACTTTCTTTTATCTGTCTACTGTCTTTTTATTCTAACCTATTGCTGTCAGTGAGAACTTGTAATTGGCCTTCTTAAATTATTTTTCTTCTACCTGTAACCTAGCTGTAAGTTCTCCTTTGATAATAAAATAAAATAAATAAAATAAACTACTCTTACGATTCTACCATCGTAAAAATAACAGTAACAATACAATTTTTTTTTAAATAATTGGATATAATCTTTACTTGGTTATTATATCTTACTTTTTTTATGACAATGGAGTAAATTAAAGCAAAATAGCAAAATTAACAATTAGTGTAAACTACCACATTTTTCAAGCAAAAAAAGGTGGTAACATTGCAAAAAATAGTCCCGTGCTTGCGGGATGGATGGCGCTTTTCGCAATAAAAAAAATATATTCTAAGTTACCAGGGCATATCAAACCTCACAAACTATATAGTTACATATACACTGCAAAACAAATCACTCATTTACTTTACTTGCTACTACCTCGTTACGAATATTATGATAAAAATCCATGATAAAATAAAAATATCTGTTACAAATGGCATCATTACATAATATAAGTCAGGACCTGGACAATCTCTCGGTAACTAAGTCATATAAGTGCGAAGCAGAAACATGTTGAAAATTAATAGACAATACCTCAAAATCATTTACATCATCTCCCAGAATATCCGCAGTATATACAAAAATTTTAATGGTTTTATTGCACAATTGTCCCGGCTTACATTTGAACCTGACGTGATTATTCTTACTGAATGTTGGCTTTCAGAGGACAAACCACCACCCGATATTGAAAATTACTCATGCTACTTCTCAAAAAAAATGCTTAATCAAAATGATGGTATTGTAATATATGTCAAACAAGGAATTAAGTGTACAGTAGAGGAACCAAACCCTGTAGGTGCAAACTTTATGCTTATTTCAATTGGCACTGATATTGTTATTCTTGCCACATACAGATCTCCATCCATCTATTGTATTGAAAACTTTTTAAGCACAGTTGACAGTTTGCTACGACTTTGTAAAAATAAAAATACTGTCCTAATTGGAGACGTAAATATTGATATTAAAAACAATAATATTGATCGAAATAGTCCATCATATTTAAACCTCACTGCTGAGGTAGGGCTTCTTCCGGGTCATACTTTCCCAACCAGAGTAAATAATTGCCTTGACCATATAATGATTAAAACTTCCTTGCCTGCAATAGTGATTGTGATAGAATCAACGGTAACAGACCATGACTCGGTTCTTCTTAGCCTATCCTATAAACGTGATCAATTTAAAAACAAACAAATTGTTAAAACAGACCTTGTGGCGACACTTAAGCAACTAGAATCAACTGATTTCTCCTCTGTCTGCCCTACAGCTGATGCTGAACAGGCTGCAACTTTCTTTATTGATAAGTTGTCGTCTGCTATAAAATCTAACACTTTGAGTTTTGCGGTGTCCGGGCGTAAGAAAATTTTGAAGCCATGGATAACACCTGGACTACTGCGGTGCATTCGACACCGGGATAAATTACACAAAAATCTGAAGAAAGATCCTAACAATCAGATTCTTGAAACTAGCTACAAACGTTATAGGAATTTTTGTAATTCATTGCTTAAAAAATTAAAAAGAAGCCACGAAAAATCCCTCCTGAAAAATGCATGTACTAATAAGGAGACGTGGTCTGCTATTAAATCTATTACGGGCACTACCAAACGACAAACCACTGCTGATAACCTGTTAAATATTCGAGAAAACCCACTTGATGCTGTTGATGAAGTTAATAATTACTTTGCAAATGTCGGCAAAGTACTTGCGGATAACATATTAGAGTCTTTTAACACTACTCAGGTAAGTCTTAATGACGATAACATATCACGTACAACGACTTCTATGGTTCTACTTCCACCAGATGAGGGTGAGATAGTCTCTGATTATGAATCTAAAAAATGAAAGTGCGGTTGGTTGGGACTCTATTTCAAATAAGTTCATCAAAATGGCAAAACATATCATAGTCCCAGTATTTAGTGTAATTGTTAAGTTGTGCTTTGAGCAGGGGGTTTTTCCCTCTGTTTTTAAGAGAGCTCTCATAACACCTGTCTACAAGGGTGGGGCACGAGACAGTGTCTCAAACTATAGACCTATCTCTGTACTTCCTGCACTTTCTAAAGTATTAGAAAAACTTCTAAATAAACAACTGATGCATTTTTTGGAGCATAACAACATCCTCTCAAGCTCCCAGTTTGGATTTAGAGCAGGAAAAAGTACAGATGGAGCTGTTAGCTCTTTAGCAAAATATGTTGCAGGAAGTCTTGATGAGAAACAAAAGTGCATAGGAGTTTTTATAGACCTCGCGAAGGCGTTTGATACTGTCTCGATCCCAATCCTTGTAGACAAGCTGGAAAGATATGGCATACGAGGAACTGTGCTTAAAATTTTTACTAGCTTTCTGTCAGGTCGCCGACAGAAAGTTAAAATTAACAAATACACTAGCTCTGATGCGGCTGTCACATGTGGCGTCCCACAGGGCAGTATTCTTGGTCCCAGTCTCTTTGTTATTTACATCAACGATCTGTGTCAGATGAAATTCGAGAAAGGAAACATTTTTACATATGCTGATGACACAGCTCTTGTTTTTAAAGGAGAAACTTGGGACGAGGTACGCCATGTTGCAGAAAAGGGACTTTACAGAGCTCATCTGTGGCTGAAACATAATTTAGTGACGTTAAACGTATCCAAAACTCTATTAGTTCAGTTTACTAACTCTTCAGTAAAACAGCAAAACATAGACGTCCGTATTCATACATGTAAGTTCTTAATGAACCACCAATGTTCATGTGTTAACATAAATAAAACTCCTACAGTCAAATATCTTGGAGTTCTTCTAGACGCAAAATTAAACTGGCAACCTCATTTAGACATGATATCGAAATTAATATGGGTGTTTAAAAATCTGAGGCATGTGGCTGAATTGGAACTACTGCGTAATGTCTATTATGCACTTGTTCAATCAGTAATTGGTTACTGCATTCTAGTTTGGGGAGGCGCATGTAAAACTCGTATTATACACTTAGAGAGAGCGCAACGATCTTTGCTCAAAACTATGATATTTAAACCCTATAGATTCCCTACTAGAACGCTCTATGAAATATGTCAGGTACTCACGGTTAGACAGCTATTTATTTATCAAGTCATTACCAAATTACATGTCGCTACTACCTACGATCCAAACAAATTGCGTAACAAACGTACAGTTATAAATGTAATTGATCACATAAGAACACGTACTGCATTAGCAAGACGCCAATGGCTTTTTCTTTCTGTGCATCTTTATAATAAACTTAATAAAATCTTAAAATTTTACTCATGTTCGCTTCACGATTGTCAATCTAAAATTAAAAACTGGCTCCTTTCACTTAACTATGAGGAAACGGAAGAGGTACTAAGGTAAAGGTATTAATTTTTTTGTTTCATGTTTTAGTAAAACCACACACATTTACACACACACGCACACACACAATAAACACATACACACCACACAACATCAACACACACACTCTTTTTCACACTCAATTAGCTAAATATTTAAAATATTGTGTCAGTAAATTTTGCATGTTTTCTTAATCAAACTTTTTGTTTTTCTTTATATCTCCATTGTACTCTTCATTTGGCATAAAATTGTATAATAAGGTTTGGGAGAGGGCGCTGACTCCTGACATACAGGTTTGTACCTAGTTTGGGAGTCAGAGGCTTCATTGAATTTCTGTATCTAATTATTATGTCAATAAAGATTATTCTTATTCTTATATTTTTATTTTTTCTGAAGCCTTTTTGTTCGTCACATAGTATGTGGTATTTCGTTAGGAAGTTGTCAAGAGCTTCATAGATAATTTTCTCTATGATCTATGAGAATATGGAAATACGAGCAATGGGCCTATAGTTTGCCATTTCTTCTTTATCATTTTTTTTATATACTGGTATGACTATTACGGTTTTAAGACTTTCTGGAAATACGCCAGACTGTATGCTTACATTAATAATATGAGCAAGAGGTTAAGCTATACAATGTGCAACAGATTTGATAACTGTTGTTGAAATGCCATCGATGTCAGAGCTCTTTTTATTTTTTAGGTTTTTGATTATACGCATTTTGAGGTATAACTGGGGCCATAAATATTGAATGTGGGTTGGTATTTATGTTCATTGTATCACATAACGTATCTTCAGGTACGCCGGAGGTTTGGTCAATGAAAAACTTATTAGAAGATTCAGCTATTAAATTAGGGTTTGATATTATTTCATCTCCTTTTTTTATTTGAGAAATGGGTTCTCGTACAATTTCGTTATTATTAATAATTTGCCAGGCTGTTTTGGATTTGTTTTTTGAGTTATTTATTAAGTGGTTATTCTGAGCTTTTTGTGTAAGTTTAATAATTTTCTTAAACCTCCTTGAGTAAATCTTAAATTTATTTTTGTTTTCACAAGTTGGTTTTAGTCTCTGTTGCCATAACAGTTGCCGTTGTTTATTGCTACATATTCGTATCCCTCGAGAGACCCATTTTATTTTATTCTCAGATTTTACAGTAACTAATTTGCACGGGAAACAGAGGTCGTGTAACAGATGGAAAATGTCAAGAAAGTTATCATAGGCTTTGTTAGCATCTTCTGTATTATATATATCAGAGAATTAAATTTAATAAGGTGTTCTTGAGTTATATCTCGTTTTAATGTTCTCCATGTTTTTATTTGACTGGTTTTACTAACTTTTATCTTCATCATTTGAGCAGTGTGGTCAGATAAGCCAAAGTCAGTTACTTCATGTTGGCAGTGCTGCTTAAGATTATGAGCAAAATTGTCTAAGCAAGTATTACTGATAAATCTAGTTGGCTGATTAATTTCTAGTTTAAGGTTGAAGCTCCTGAGAAAGTATTCAAATTCTGAGGTAATTCTATTCCTGTTCAAAACATCTATATTAAAGTCTCCACATAAAATTACTTTTTGGGAGGGTTTTTTACAAACATTTTTTTTTAAATAAGATCTAAATTTTCATAAAATTGGCTTAGATTACATAGTTTAGGGGGTCTATATACACATATAATTATAATTTTTTGAGAAGAAAATTCTACAGCACAACATTCTATAATTCCTGATATCGAGTATTTCATTACGTCAGGTCGTTCTTTATACTCGTTTCCAACTCTTACTAGGATACAGGCACCGCCACGTTTTTTATTCTGTCTAACAAAGCATGCCGCCAGCTTGTAATTAGGAATAAATAATATTTTTTCTCGGCCTGACATTATAAAATGCTCGGTTATACATATTACGTCAACTACTTTTTGCTGAGTCAACAATTCCTGAATGTAAATATTGATATATAAGGTTCCTTTAGGAAGTCGAATAGATTGGAGAAACCAATAGTTAATGGGTCACTGACGCGCATGTTTTCCATGTATGCATCTGCTGACCAGCGTAACTGGTGTAATATAAAAAAGGCACAAGTTAAGCAAAAGGCTTTATATGATAAAAGAGGTAAACTTAAGGAACTTTATACCTAATCAACTAGTTATGATTTATATGCCTAGGCGTGTGATGGGTAGGGGTTTAAAATTAAGCAAATTATATAATGGCCTTGTCAAATAGGAAGGAGGATCTCCGATGTAAATTATATAATTAGTAAAATAAATAATAGAAAGTTTACAGATATTGTACATGTAAATAGGTTAAAAGCACTTCAGATTTGGGTTTCATTATATATTGGCATTAGTTAAAATTAGTTGTCATACATTATTTTAGTTCGACTGAAAAATAGTATTTTAATCATTGTGTTATTTTATTTCTATGTAATGAACAACAGTGGACGCGGCCGGACGAGTGTGAAGGCATCACTCAATGCAGACGTGTGAAGAGAAAGGGAAACCAATCAAAATAATAAGTATAAGGATAGGCCAAATCAGTATGTACCTGTTCCAGAAGCTATGGAAGAATGAAATTCATGTTGTTAAAAATTCCAATTATGTTAATTAAACTGATACTTGTTTATAGTAATTTGAATATCGTCATGTCTCTCCAGAGGTGGAGTCTTATCATGTCTGCGAAAGGTCCGCACAAAGATAGGTCTAGCAATTTAGGTGTGGGTAGGAAGGTATTGAGTGTTTGAATGATAATGTCAATGAATTTATTAATAAAGGGGCGTACTTAATGTAACAAGTGGTAGAACACTTGTTCTCTCTCGTTTCAACCACTCAAGAAAGATTAAGATAGTTTAGATGATGAAATATGTCGCCCATCTAAGAGAAGATCTACGAAAACCTTAAATTTCTCGTCAAATAATATATTAAGTGACTGGCCCTTCTAATTATGGTACAATAATTCAAATATCTACTATAAATAGCAACTGGCGATCTAATCGGGATTTAATTATTATTATGACAACTTTATTTCATAAATCACCCTATTTTTATGGAGAGACCCTTATAGTTTAATGTAGAAGAATATAGTTTTGGATTATTTATCATATTTTGGAGTTTTATTCAAGATGATGATTATTTAAACATTAAAAAGTTATATAAAGAAAGACTGATAAAAGTTTCATAGATTTGTTTTTGTTAGTTTCAATTGCACTTAATTTTTGTGGTATACGTTTTATTTTTTAAGCTTTATTAAAGTAAAAAATAATTTTGTTTTTGATTTTTAAAGTGTTTACTTACTTGTGATTCTTATGAAAAATAACTATAAGTCATGATGGCCCAGTGGTTCAAACCCGGGCAAGTACCAATGTAAGTTTTTCAATTCATATGTACTTTCTAAGTTTATCTTGGACATCACTGACATCGGTGAAGGAAAACATCGTGAGGAAACCTGGACTTATATAATTAATATAAGTCTGAAATCGCCAACCCGTCTTGAGCAAGCGTGGTGATTAATGCTCGTGCTTTCTCTGTATGAGAAGAGGCCTTTGCCCTGCAGTGGGACAGTAATAGGCTCGTACTACTTATGAAAAATTATTATATTTATAGTCTATTGTAGAAAAATAATGTGTTTGTTTGATTATTATTTTTAGTTTTTGTTCAAGCAGGTGATTATATGTATAACATTAAAACTTAAGTAAAACTGATAAAAAAATCAAAGAAGAATTTGTATTTGTTTGTTTACTACTTTGATTATATACTTTTACTGAAAATTTAATTATTAAGGTTCATTGCCCAAAGTAAAATGACGACCGATGTGGCGTGGCGGGCAAAGGTCCGCCTGCGACGCAAGAGGTTGCGGGTTCGATTCCCGCCTTGGGACAAATGTTTGTACGATCTACAAATATTTGTTCCAGGTGCTCTGGGTATTTTCTATATATATAATAAAAATATCTATCTATGTAATGTACTGTATTAAGTATATCAGTCATCTAGTACCCATAACACAAGCTCTGCTTAGCTTGGGGCTAGATGATGCTGTGTGGATTGTCCAGCAATATTTATTTATTTATAAAATAATGAATAAATAATACCAAATGATAAAGTGAAGACTGTTAATGTGCTTATGAGGTTAATTTACTTTTTCTGCATTAAAAACATAAGAAATGAATGGATTTTGATTTTATTAACCTACCATTATCTTCAAATTGTTTTTTTTCTGATATTCATATTTGCAAAAAATTCGCAGAAATTTTGCAGATGCGAATGCAAATACGAATATCCAAAAATATGCGAATATTTGTTACATCACTAACATATATACACATCAGTGAATTATAAACATAATAGGTATAGCTTAGTTCTTTAACTTGATTAATATTACAACCATGCTTGACAAAAATTTGTTCTTTTTCAAAAAATTAAGCAAAACTCACACACACAGGAAATTCGAATCGTGAGTATGAACCATTGATTGCATAACACTTTCCATATGATTAATAACAGATGCAAAACCATTTCTATCCAATAATTACAATTGCAAAACCACTTCATCTACTTATTACTCATACAGGGTGGCCCATAAGTCCTTTAAAATGTAAATTTCGAATAAAATGCATAAGACGCGCGGGAGGGGCGCGGGCGGGGCAAAAACAGTACGTTCGGTTTCTGGGAAGTCAGTCGCCATGGAGCGTTTCACCTGCACTGTTCAAACGATCAACAACTGGGTTGCAAAGTTTGAAGAGACTGGTTCGACGTTAGATAAAAAGCGGTCGGGCCGACCAAGGACATCAAGGACGGAAGAAAACATCGACATAGTGTTACAGTCTGTTCGTGAAAATCCTACCCAGTCTACTCGTAAGCGTTCCAGAACATTAAACGTATCCAGAACATCGTTACAGCGGATTTTAAAGAAAGATTTACGTCTGCACCCCTACAAAATTCAGTTGGTACAGGAATTAAAAGACACTGACGCCATCCAGAGACTAAATTACGCGAATGAAATGATTAGCCGCTTTTCTTCGTTCAATAACGTGTTATTCTCTGATGAAACTCACTTCCACATTAATGGGCATGTGAGTAAACAAAATAGCCGCTACTGGAGCCCCGAAAATCCAAAACGTAAACATCAGAAGCCATTACACAGCCCTAAAGTGACGGTATGGGCCGCTATGTCAGCTCGTGGCATCATAGGCCCTTATTTTTTTGAAGACGGCAGAGGTCGCGCGATTACAGATAATTCAGAGCGATATGTAGCAATGATCGAGGAGTTTTTTACACCAGCGTTGCAGAATTTTCTAGGCTACAATACGCGGACCTGGTTTCAACAGGATGGCGCGACCGACGGCCCATACCTCTAACACCGCTATGCCCGTCATTCGTGAACTTTTCCCCAACAAAGTGATCCGGATCTAACCCCGATGGACTTTTTCTTATGGGGTTATCTGAAATCTAAAGTGTATGACACAAACCCGCGGTCAATTGAAGCCCTAAAAGAAAATATTCAAAGAGAAATGGAACATACTAACATCACAGAACTGACTTGCCGCGCAGTCGTCGATAGTTTTAGACGTCGCTTACAGGAGTGCCGTGATCGTAATGGGTTACATTTGGATGATGTTATTTTCAAAAAATAATTCCCATTTTATAAAGGTTAATACGAAATAAAAAGGTATTTCTTATTGTAATTAGTTTTTTGTTTATTAATCATTTACATGTGTAAGGACTTATGGGCCACCCTGTACATGCAAAATGGCCTCTATCCAGATTTTAATGTCTTTTTTACAAGTTTGCACACTATGAATAACTAAGATGATATTTTGAATCCAATATAACATCGATTTGCCATGACATATCATTTCTCTAATAGATATGGCTAAGTTAATCTCAGTAAATTAAGTTTTTATGGTGTTTCAGTAAAGTAAATAAATTGAAAAAGTGTATAGAAGCATATTTGCATCTACACCCCTCACTTCCAAAATGTCAAAGTGCATGGCAAAATGCATGGTGTATTGTGACAGAACATCATACCATGCATACGCCTATACCAGCACTGTCACATCACAAAATGTATTTACTGTTGCGATGTTGTATTACAACTCTAGGCAATGTCTAAAATTTTATAGTGACAACACATTTTAAAAATGTGTTTCTGTCACTCAATGTGTTATCAAAGCAAAGAGAAAGAAAAAATAGTATGAAAATTACTGTATGGAAACAAAGAAGAAAAAAAGTAGATAGCTAGAGCCAAAACAAAGAAATTGTTTTACGTTATAACTAGACCTTTTATTTTCATGACGTAAAGCTTGTTTTATTTTTCTAATAAGTGCTAACTTTATGCACATTATATTTGTGAAGAACAATTACAATAGTGAAGAAACCATGAACTATCCTAACTAATCAATTGGTATAGTGCCCAAAAGACAGGAAGCATTGCCACATTAAATGGCATTGTTTAGATTCTGGCCAAAGTAGAAGCCAGCACTTGGATCTCGGAAGCATCAACCGTTACAACTTGATTTAATTAATTTCAATAATCTTGCAGTTTATAAATACATAACGAGAAAACAACAGGGGTGGGACAAGGAATATGAGGTTCAAGTTATCTTTAGGGTAGTTTGACTTCTGACATGACAATGCAAAACCTAACATGAAGAAATGACAAACAAAAACGAAAACAACCAAAACCTTTCTTCAACCAATACATAGAACCTAATCAAAATGTTAAGAGTACAATACTAGTATTATAATAGTAGTAGTGAGGCTCAAAACTTTTCGTTGATTCCATTTCACACAGAAATAGCCAACTAATAGTACAACGAGTTACGAGGTTACAAGACAAGACAGAAGCACCATCGCTTAAAATACCACGAGAGAAAAATGCGGCAAGGTATCAGTTTCAATCAAGACAATATATTCAGACGCCACACATCTCAGACCTGCCACGAACGGCAGCGAACCATGGATGGAGCATTCGATAGTACTATTACTATATCCATGGGCACCTTCACAGACCGATATTTTACGATAGCACTTAAAGTCGCTCCGCTAGCACGAAAATTCACTAACTATTGAGATGTAGGTACTACTATAAAGTATTTTTTTTCCTTTCAATTGACCTGTGTGTAAACCACCACAGACTATAATAGTGCCCACAATCTATGCTATGACCACAGAGTTCCAATTCCAACGTCCCCTTCTGATCTGACTATTCTGATTTATTTCATTTCAGTGCTGCCAACTGGGTATTAGGATTTTAGGCTAGGTTGAATGAGAGAAACGGCTAGTCATGCCCAGTAGGTAAAAAAAGCAGTAGTTAAATAAGTGGTTTTCGGGGTATGTCGATTATCCGGTCAAAATTGAAATCCAAGATGGTGCCAATGAAAGACGGACGCCCAATTTAGGTAAACAGCTGCACAGCAGGTTGGTTTTATTAAAAAAAAACTCATTATTTTTTAATCATTGGAACTCTTGTATAATGCAACAGGATGGGAATATTTTTTGATGAAAATATATTCTGTATGAATGATGTATGAATTGATATAGGAAAAAAATACAAATAAACGTCACTAACTTTTGCTATTAAATTTGTGCACTTGGCTTGGATACTAAATCCTTTTAGCTTTATTGAATAATTAAATCAGCAATATTGCTAACTTAATTTATTTTAATCAAAAAAATAATCGATTAATATTCTATTGTTTTGCGTCACGTCCGTATAGTTAGTATTCTTCGATTGAATTGTCTTAAATACATACATAAACTCGCGATTTTTTCCCGTTTTTTTATAAATAGCAGCTGTGTTTACGTATTATTATGTAGTAGTATGAAAGACGGGTTAAGCAGAGGTATACTCATAATATAATAGGTTCACCCACATTTCGCATTATATAAATATAGGTCAATAATAACATAAAATGGATACTAAACACAAACAAGTGTGATGTTGCCAGAATATATCACACACTAAAGATTTCCTTGACAAGACTACAATAATTGATAATACTGGACTTGTATAGTTTGGCGATTTAAGTTGATACGTTTGTACCCAGCAATCATGACGTAGACCCACTGAAAGGTGAACGGCAGGTTTGTATGGGAATTTCGTACCGCTAATCAAATTTTGTGTTTTGTGATAATAGGCCTATGAAATTGCCGTTTTGTATGAAAAAATTTAAATGAATTTTTTTCATGTATTTTTTATTTGTATTAATCGAAGTAATCACCCATGCAATCAATACATCTTTGCCAACGCAGTGGCAGTTTATTGATGCCCTTCTTAAAGAAATCAGCTGGACGGGAGGCAACAAATTCTTCAAAGGCATTTTGTACTGCCTCTCGGGTATTGAATTTTTTTCCCGCCAAGAAGTTATCCAAATTCTGGAAAAAGTAGTAGTCTGTAGGCGCAAGGTCTGGTGAGTAGGGCGGATGACGGAGAGCTTCCAACCCCAGTTCTTGCAACTTGGAGACCGTCTGCTGTGCAGTATGAGGTCGCGCGTTGTCGTGCAGGAGCAGCGGAGACGAGCGATTGACCAATGCTGGTTGGAGATGTGCCAGCTTCTCCATCATTGTGTTCAATTCTTCACAGTACACATCTGCAGTAATGCTCACCCCGTTTGGTAAGAAGCTGTGTTGAATCACACCGGCGCTAGACCACCAAACAGTGACCATCACTTTTCTTGGGGTAAGTTTTCGTTTAGGGCATTGTTTAGGTGCTGAACCAGGATCCAACCAACTTGCTGAGCGCTTGCGGTTATCAAACAGAATCCATTTTTCATCGCAGGTAACAATGCGGTTCAAAATTCCTTCATTTGTGTGTCTGTTGAGCAGTGCAAGGCACGTCTCGACGCGTACTTCGCGCTGGCGATCATTGAGTTCGTGGGGCACCCATTTGTCAAGCTTTTTTACCTTGCCAATTTGACGCAAATGGACCAATATTGTTTTGACGCTAACGTCGAAAGCTGCTGCTAATTCAGCCGTAGATTGTGTATCATCAGCTTCCACAATCGCCTTTAATTCGTCATTGTCGACCAAAGTCTTCGGACGACCGCGAGGTTCATTTTTCAGGTCGAAATTTCCAGAACGGAAGCGAGCAAACCAATAACAGGTAGTGCGTTGGTTTGTAGTGTTAGCTCCGTAAACGTCGTTGATGTTGCGTGCCGCTTGTGCCGCGTTGCTGCCACGACGGTACTCATATTCCATAATTACTCGAATTTTTAACGTATCCATGATGACGAAAAAGATTTAAATGCGATGAAAATGTAACACTAATCAATAAACAAATGACTACTTTTGGAAAAAAAAATCCATGTTTTTAAAATAAAATTAATTTGAAATTAGAATTCTTAGCCAAACAAAAAATATTTTGATTTGAAATGGCCAGTACTGCAGAACGGCAATTTCATAGGTAAAGACCTAATATTTTATGTTTTAATTGGTAGTTAATATGATAGACAAGCCCTTTTTAAATTATTGGATTTTATATCGTACGCCAAGCTCAAACCCCTTCGTTTTCCTACGTAATTTAGAAATAATGTTATGCAACCTTCGAAATAAATCAAAAAAAAAAATAGTGATAGTAGGTGATCTTAACATTGATATTTTGGGGGGAAAAATCGATAGAAACAAAAAAATGCACAGACGAATTAACTAGGATTGTAAATAATTTTGGTTTAACATTACATATAAAACAACCAACAAGAAGAAATTCATGTCTAGACCAAATAATAAGTAACTGTAAGGATGCAATATGTGAGGTTATACCACTGGGACTGTCAGATCACGAAACGGCTCAGATGATATCCATACCAATAGACAATAAAGTTCCACCTCTACGCTTTCGTACAATTTATAAGCGTGATTTTAGCGCCGAAAATAAAGAAAAGTTCTTTAGCTGCATATCAAATTTGAAATGGACTGATATCTTTTCTAATCAGGAAGCTAACAATGCGTTTAATCTGTTTCACGATTTACTTGTCATGTTCTTTGATTTGTGTTTCCCTAAAATCGAGATCAAAATCAACCTAGTGAAAAAATATACGAAATGGATTTCCAAAGGTATTAAAAAATCAGCTAAAACTAAAAGGGACTTGCGTTTTAAATACTATTTCTCATCTGATAAAGGCAATAAATTAAAATACTTAAACTATAATATATTACTTAAAAAGTGTATACAGAAAGCACAAAAAATTCATAATACAAACTACATATCTAGGGCTAAAAATAAATGCAAGGCAACATGGGACTTAATAAAATATAATTCCAATAATAATAATCAAATTCAGGAATCATACATTAAGGAGATAGAAACTGAAACCGGACCATTAACAAGCCCCACGGACATTGCCAATTATATAAATGACTATTATATTAATTTGACGAACAACAATTTTGACATTAATACTAATAATTATGACATTGATCCTATTCATTCTAGTATGTTTTTAATGCCCACCAATGATGACGAAATACAAAAAGTAATTAAATCTCTCAGGGATACAAATTCAACAGGTTATGATCAAATACCTACAAGGATTATAAAATACATAGGCCCTATCATTACTCCGGTACTAGTACATTTATTAGACTTATCATTATTCACGGGAGTGTTTCCTGAGAAATTAAAAATGACAGCTATTAAACCAATACACAAAAAAGGAAATAGAAAACTTGTTGATAATTACAGACCGATAGCCTTGTTGCCTATTTTAGCAAAAATTTACGAAAAGGTCATTTATTTATTTATTTATATATGCTAACACGGGTCTAATGAGCCAATTACGCTAACATTACAGATTGACAAATAATATCAAATTTATATAATATATACCTATACATATAAAAAAAGAATATAAAACAATTGAAATAAAGTAAAAAAAAAAAAAAAAAAAAAATATAATAATCAGATTGTCTTGCTTTCGCAAAAGCTTAGACAAACGCACATTACAATTTTAATTTCGTCCGCAAATAGGTCACAGTTCGGGTTGGCTTCCATGATACTATTGAGCGCAGATAGAATGCGAGGAACAGGGGATGATGCCCGAGCCACTGTGCGGCTCGCCGGCACAGCCAGCAGACGGTGCTTCCGTCCGCGGAGATAGTTACACGGAACGTAAAGTCGAACCAGCTCACTGAGGAGATCAGGAGCATCTGTTGTCCCCCTACATATTTTAAGCATAATGTTCAGCTGGTCATATGCTCTTCTAGTTTCCAACATATTATATCCTAGACAGCCTAGGAGAAATTTTGTTGGATACAGATAAATCAGTCATGCATGCGCGATTAATAAATTTTATCGATAAGTTCCAAAAAAGAAAATCGACAACCACAGCGGCATTTAACTTAATTAACCTAGTTACCAAAAATATTGACCAGAAAATTCCGACTACTGTTGTATTTTTTGACATGTCAAAAGCCTTTGACTTTGTATCGCACGAGCTACTCCTAAAAAAATGTGATAAATATGGAATACGCGGTAAAGCAAATGCATGGTTAAAAAGTTACCTTACAAACAGATCGCAAGTTGTAGAAATTACTGTGGATAAACCAAATCAAAATGGTGGACAGAAATATAAATCCAAATTAGGTTACAATGGCACAGGCGTTCCACAGGGCAGTATTTTGGGGCCCCCACTCTTTTTGCTATATATCAATGACCTGACAAAAGTAACTGACCATCCCTGCATACTCTTTGCAGATGATGTCTCCGTAATTATCCCTAAAACTAAAGAAAACTATAATGAAGAAATAAATAGTACCGTAGACAAAATAATAACTTGGATGGAAAAGAATAACCTTAAACCTAACATAGATAAAACCAAATATGTACAATTTCAAAACAAAAACTGGACTAAAATGGATTTAAACATAACTTATAAAGGTAAACAAATACAACAATCAGATAGTATTACTTTTCTTGGGATAGTTCTAGATGAGAGGTGTTCTTGGATTAACCATATTGATATGATATGTGGAAAACTCAGTAAGTTTGCTTATGCTCTATGGCGTTTATCTAATCTTACAAGTAGACAAGCCACATTGCAGGCTTATCATGCATATGTTGGTTCAATACTGCGCTATGGTATACTGGTATGGGGGAACTCGGTGCATCTCGGAAGAGCTTTCATCGCACAAAAGCGGTGTATACGTGCGATTTGTAATGTAGACCCACTCACATCCTGTAAACCGCTGTTTAGAAAACTTAGACTACTTACATTAACTGGTATTTATATTGAGGAAGTATGTAAATTTACCAAATCTCACCCTGAAATGTTTGAAAAATTGGGAGATAAATGTAACTTTAAAACCAGATATCCTAATAGATTAATAAATCCTACAAGAATAAAAACGGAACTATATAGGCGAAGTTGTTATCCTATGTGTATTCAGATCTATAACAAGATTCCTAACCAAATTAAAGAACTTCCAATGGTCCGCTTCAAAAGGGCTTTACGCAGGTGGTTAATTGAGCATCCCTTCTATAATATAAAAGAATTTCTTGATTATAAATTAAATTAATGTTCGAATTCTACCTATACCAAAAATTTGCATGTCATTATGTTATGATTGAATATGTTAAGCTACTAATACTACCATTGTAAGAACTTTTGTAACCATATTTATCTGCAAATAAATCTTTGACTTTGACTTTGAAACGAAAATCATTCCTATCATTAAATTGTTAACTTGATTTTATGCAAAAATTGTGCATTCTTTGGTACGATATATAAATGTTTTTTTTTTTTATATATTTAATGTTATTTCAATTTCTAAATAATTAATTATCATTTTGATATATTTGCTTTTTTGCATAAGGCAACTTCTAAAAACGTAACTGCGTTTAGTTTACGATTATATTACGTTTAGTTATTAAAATCTTTCTTCTGATATTATTAATAAATCCGAAGTTCTAAAAATAGTACACTTACATGAAAATCAATGGCTTATTTGCCTTAATATGTGGTACAAATTCAACAACAAAAAAAGGAAGCGGTATGAAATCTGCCATTCACCTTTCTTGACGTTAGCCCTTGACACACTTGACAGACAGACAATGTTGAACAACTCGATGCTAAAAAAGGATGTAATTCTTCCTGAATAATAACGATAGTTCCATTGATTTAAATGATTTATAAAATCTTTCTTTCATTTTATTTTTTATTTATTAATATAAATAAAGTTACATATAGAACAAAAGTGGACACTTTAGTAATCAATATTTTATTCTTTTTATGTAATTAAAGTGGTTTATTCAATTTAACCTCTAGTACTTTGTTACAGCCATCTCTCGAGTTTTTGATCAAAGTAAATTGAACAACTGTCATTCCTTACCATGTTTCTGGGCACACATCGTATCGAAATATAAATATTTAATGGAAATTCTATTTTCTAGGTTGAAAGATCGATTTCCTGGTTAAATGCAGTGTAATTGAAATCGATTAAAATATTTGTTTTTTGCATCATTACATCGAATCATATGATAATAAATAACACACATTGCCATCCCTAAGCAAAGACGCAGTAGTCCAGTCGCGAACCAGACAAAATTGACTTACTTTTGAAATTATTGCGAATTGTGGTTAAATCTTTTTCAATTCTCTCTCTCTAGTCTTCGTCGTATTATAACTAGTTATTCACTGATTATGGTCTAACTTAGTACCCACGTGGTAAGGCACAATGTTGGTATGTCATAAAATCAAAAGCAATTTAACTCTAAATATATTTAGTTGTGTTCCACAAAAGCCAATAAAAAACGATTGAAGGTGAAGTTGAGATTAATAAATTGTTCATGTTATGTACCAATACATACCATGTGAGTTGTGTACTTCCCTAAGTTTCCTTAAGCTATAAATTTGGGATAATACGTGTTACAGTTTTAACGTTCCGCCATATTACAACAGCATGTAAATATTGCATAGGTTTGAATTTAGAAGAATATGCATTGTATTAAAGTTACCATCTTCACTTTGGATTGAGGTTAGTTTCATAAATGACAGTAATGAAGCTTTTCTAAAGAATATCACGAAATTCAGTGACTCTTGACATTTGCCTCATCCAGCATTTTACATTGGGTTCTGGCTTGTGCTTCCTTTCTGCAGTGGTGACCAGTCGTGGGCCCCAGGTGGTCGGCCAGTCTCAGTTGTTGACTTCATTTGGTTTTATCATTAAACAAAAAACATACTGCTACATTGGTTGGAAGAAAAATGAATTAGGAGCAATGTTTTGTTGTCAGATACAACATGAAATAACTGGGTCAGACAATATAGTGGTGATGTTGTGCTTCAATGATGGCAATGATTGTTAATGCTTGATGTTGTCGAAATGTGTATTTCAGTCGCAAGATAAAAAAACGACAATTTTGCAGCTAGTTTTTAATTCACCTCCTCAAATGATGTCTGTTTTGCACATTGAGTATCTTCATTCTGATTGAAGTGTAGTACTCAGTTTTTTATTTGTGGTATTGCTGGTCAAATGTGTTTGAATTGCATTGTTTTTTTGTCCTGTCTCATTGTCTTGAGAATATTGATACTGGCTTTGAAGGGTAATCTGGTCTAAGAAAGGTAAATGGAAAAAGATCTCTGGTAAGGGTATCTGATCTGCCAGGAGGGGTTATCCTACTTGAGTTTTCTTGTCCTAGAGCAGGAGTCAGTGCTGTTGGTTATTTTGTATTATTGTTCTCTGTTATGTTGTGTGTATCCATTGTGATTATAATATATGAATTACTGAACACCGGGTACTCGAGTACTCCTGCTCTAGGACAAGAACACTCAAGTAGGATAACCCCTCCTGGCAGATCAGATACCCTTACCAGAGATCTTTTTCCTTTTACTTTTCTTATGCCTTATTAAAATGCTCGATAGAGAATCAATATCAAACCCGAACTATTTAAAAGTTCACGCGCTTAATTCTTATCAAAATAACACAAAGTATCTACCTATTCTACACTCCTACACATCACGATTGTTCGCGCGCAGAGTTTCGCATTTGTTGCATCTACATATAGCTATCTCGCTTACACGCACGGGCTTTTACCTGGCTTTCAAATACTATATCTGTCTCTTTCGCACTTACAGCGATGTGCCGTAGAACGAATTAGACCTTGTGCATAGTAAAAATCGAAAACTGGCAGATTTAAGCAGGGCTTACGGTATGAAGTTGCACGCGTATGCGTGACCTTGTCAGCTTGCCAACTCTGAAGTGTTGCCGTTTTGAGATCTTGGAGATTTTTAACGAGTTTGGAAACTTTTTTAACATTTAGCAACAATAAAAACTAGCGACTTTTTAAAATAACGAAATTAAATATTCAAGCAATATCTCAAAAATATAAAATTTGCGACATCTAGTTAGATTTTTCATATACTTGGCGACTTTTTTTGCCTAAATGACAACACAGTAGTTCTCGACATCCGAGACTGCAACTAACTTCAGTTTCATTTGCTTGGTGGGAAAAGGTTATGTTGTTAACACGTTGACGGACAGTACTGCCTGTAGGCGTCAAGCCAGTCAGAAGTAATACGACAGTACGCCCTTCGACGTCGATCTTTTGACTAGTTTAAACACAGTACGCCATAAGACGTAAAATTTTATATAGACGTTTACGCCTCAGAACGTACTGTCATATATCTACAAAAATACATAACCTATGTGACAGAACGCCTTATGACGTTCACGTCTATATCCGTTCTGTCATATCATGTGTTATTATAATAGTTGTACTGTGACGCTACGCCTATGGGCAATGTATGAAAAATAGTACTGTCTCAGCAACCTAACATGTGAGAGAGTACTGTCCGTCAACGTGTTAAAGTTTTTTGTGTGTTTTCTTAGATTTCCTCAGTGATACAATTGTTTTGGTGACTTACCTACAACAATGGAGGTAATTGTTCCTTGTGAGGATTTAAAATGCGTTCAAGTTTTGATTGGCGAAGATAAGGTAAAATCTTTAAACTTTGCTCAGAAAAAACAGTTAATTTCTTCATTAAAACCGACGCCTAATCTGTGTATTTCTCAGACTAGTAAATCGCATAAACGAAAATTTAATAGATCAGTGTATAAAACTAGTTGGATTGTTGGCTGTTCGCATACTAATAAGTTGTATTGCTGGTGCTGCATATTTTTTTCGAATGAAGATTCCGTTTGGAATACATCTGGTTATAATGATTTAAATAACATATCTGGCGCCATTAAAAGGCACGCAAATTCCCATAAACACCTGTGTGCAATGGTTTCTTTCGGTAATTTTGGTAAACAACGAATTGAGACAGCTATATCACGCCAGTTATCTGAGGAAATTTCAAAATATAACACGCGCGTTGAAAACAACCGTAGTGTTTTTCAAAGATTGGTCGACATTGTTTGTCATTTAGCACAACAGGAACTTCCTTTAAGAGGACATGATGAGTCCAAAACTTAAATAAAGGCATTTTTTTAGAACTGGTCTCGTGAATTTCAAAATACGATGTCGTTTTAGAAAATCATATGCAGCATCAGGAAAGTGACAAACCGGGGCCGAGTTATTTATCTAACAAAATTCAAAACGATATTATTCATTCCGTAGCCGATGTGATGCAAACTTGCATCGATTACGAAGTTAGACCAACAAAATTTGTTTCAATTATTATTGACGAAACCCCCGATGTTAGTCATAGAGAAGAACTGTGCTTGATTCTCAGATATTATTATAAAAATGAAATTCATGACCGTTTTTTGGGCTTTCTTAATGGTGTCGGAAAGTCGCACAGCACACTCACTCTCTAATATTATTTTAGAATTATTGAATAGACATGATTGCATCGCAAAATTAGTAGCGCAAATCTATGACGGTGCTAGTGTAATACTGGTAAAATAAAAAACAGAACTTTCTTTTTCTGAAATCGGTTAA
The DNA here is from genome assembly GCA_905147745.2 of Phlogophora meticulosa. Taxonomy (NCBI): domain Eukaryota; kingdom Metazoa; phylum Arthropoda; class Insecta; order Lepidoptera; family Noctuidae; genus Phlogophora; species Phlogophora meticulosa. The sequence continues at coordinate 735,807 of CAJHWW020000001.1, read as the reverse complement.
AAAATTTTTGGGCTTGCGTTATTTTGAAACCCTAGGCACGCCACTGGTCAAGAGTCACTGAATTTCGTGATATTCTTTAGAAAAGCTTCATTACTGTCATTTATGAAACTAACCTCAATCCAAAATGAAGATGGTAACTTTAAAACAATGCATATTCTTCTAAATTCAAATGGCGGAACGTTAAAACTGTAACACGTATTATCCCAAATTTATAGCTTAAGGAAACTTAGGGAAGTACACAACTCACATGGTATGTATTGGTACATAACATGATCAATTTATTAATCTCAACTTCACCTTCAATCGTTTTTTATTGGCTTTTGTGGAACACAACTAAATATATTTAGAGTTAAATTGCTTTTGATTTTATGACATACCAACATTGTGCCTTACCACGTGGGTACTAAGTTAGACCATAATCAGTGAATAACTAGTTATAATACGACGAAGACTAGAGAGAGAGAATTGAAAAAGATTTAACCACAATTCGCAATAATTTCAAAAGTAAGTCAATTTTGTCTGGTTCGCGACTGGACTACTGCGTCTTTGCTTAGGGATGGCAATGTGTGTTATTTATTATCATATGATTCGATGTAATGATGCAAAAAACAAATATTTTAATCGATTTCAATTACACTGCATTTAACCAGGAAATCGATCTTTCAACCTAGAAAATAGAATTTCCATTAAATATTTATATTTCGATACGATGTGTGCCCAGAAACATGGTAAGGAATGACAGTTGTCCAATTTACTTTGATCAAAAACTCGAGAGATGGCTGTAACAAAGTACTAGGTTAAATTGAATAAACCACTTTAATTACATAAAAAGAATAAAATATTGATTACTAAAGTGTCCACTTTTGTTCTACATGTAACTTTATTTATATTAATAAATAAAAACTAAAATGAAAGAAAGATTTTATAAATTTAAAATTTTTATAAATCCAATAATTTAAAAAGGCCTTGTCTATCATATTAGCTACCAATTAAAACATAAAATATCACAAAACACTAAATTTGATTAGCGGTACGAAATTCCCATACAAACCTGCCGTTCACCTTTCAGTGGTTACAATCAGCCTGTCCCTTGCTGTCCTCTTCAGCGACGTCCTAAGCCGAGGTTCGTACCCCGCAGGGGGTGCCCTTAGCGATAGTCGCTTAGCTTATAAGTTTTTATGCCTGGCTGGAGGCCTTAATTTTAATTAAGCCCCCCACAGGAAAGTTCGGTTGAGCAGTAAATATCCCCAAAGGATAAACTGCGAGATGCCCATTCCAAAAAAAAAAAAAAAAACCTTTCAGTGGGTCTACGTCATGATTGCTGGGTATAAACGTATCAACTTAAATCGCCAAACTATACAAGTCCAGTATTATCAATTATTGTAGTCTTGTCAAGGAAATTTTTAGTGTGTGATATATTCTGGCAACATCACACTTGTTTGTGTTTAGTATCCATTTTATGTTATTATTGACCTATATTTATATAATGCGAAATGTGGGTGAACCTATTATATTATGAGTATACCTCTGCTTAACCCGTCTTTCATACTACTACATAATGATACGTAAACACAGCTGCTATTTAAAAAAAACGGGAAAAAATCGCGAGTTTATGTATGTATTTAAGACAATTCAATCGAAGAATACTAACTATACGGACGTGACGCAAAACAATAGAATATTAATCGATTATTTTTTTATTAAAATAAATTAAGTTAGCAATATTGCTGATTTAATTATTCAATAAAGCTAAAAGGATTTAGTATCCAAGCCAAGTGCACAAATTTAATAGCAAAAGTTAGTGACGTTTATTTGTATTTTTTTCCTATATCAATTCATACATCATTCATACAGAATATATTTTCATCAAAAAATATTCCCATCCTGTTGCATTATACAAGAGTTCCAATGATTAAAAAATAATGAGTTTTTTTTAATAAAACCAACCTGCTGTGCAGCTGTTTACCTAAATTGGGTGTCCGTCTTTCATTGGCACCATCTTGGATTTCAATTTTGACCGGATAATCGACATACGCGACCCCGAAAACCACTTATTTAACTACTGCTTTTTTTACCTACTGGGCATGACTAGCCGTTTCTCTCATTCAACCTAGCCTAAAATCCTAATACCCAGTTGGCAACACTGAAATGAAATAAATCAGTATAGTCAGATCAGAAGGGGACGTTGGAATTGAAACTCTGTGGTCATAGCATAGACTGTGGGCACTATTATAGTCTGTGGTGGTGTACACACAGGTCAATTGAAAGGGAAAAAAATACTTTATGTAGTACATCTCAATAGTTAGTGAATTTTCGTGCTAGCGGAGCGACTTTAAGTGCTATCGTAAAATATCGGTCTGTGAAGGTGCCCATGGATATAGTAATAGTACTATCGAATGCTCCATCCATGGTTCGCTGCCGTTCGTGGCAGGTCTGAGATGTGTGGCGTCTGAATATATTGTCTTGATTGAAACTGATACCTTGCCGCATTTTTCTCTCGTGGTATTTTAAGCGATGGTGCTTCTGTCTTGTCTTGTAACCTCGTAACTCGTTGTACTATTAGTTGGCTATTTCTGTGTGAAATGGAATCAACGAAAAGTTTTGAGCCTCACTACTACTATTATAATACTAGTATTGTACTCTTAACACTTTGATTAGGTTCTATGTATTGGTTGAAGAAAGGTTTTGGTTGTTTTCGTTTTTGTTTGTCATTTCTTCATGTTAGGTTTTGCATTGTCATGTCAGAAGTCAAACTACCCTAAAGATAACTTGAACCTCATATTCCTTGTCCCACCCCTGTTGTTTTCTCGTTATGTATTTATAAACTGCAAGATTATTGAAATTAATTAAATCAAGTTGTAACGGTTGATGCTTCCGAGATCCAAGTGCTGGCTTCTACTTTGGCCAGAATCTAAACAATGCCATTTAATGTGGCAATGCTTCCTGTCTTTTGGGCACTATACCAATTGATTAGTTAGGATAGTTCATGGTTTCTTCACTATTGTAATTGTTCTTCACAATTATAGTGTGCATAAAGTTAGCACTTATTAGAAAAATAAAACAAGCTTTACGTCATGAAAATAAAAGGTCTAGTTGTAACGTAAAACAATTTCTTTGTTTTGGCTCTAGCTATCTACTTTTTTTTCTTCTTTGTTTCCATACAGTAATTTTCATACTATTTTTTCTTTCTCTTTGCTTTGATAACACATTGAGTGACAGAAACACATTTTTAAAATGTGTTGTCACTATAAAATTTTAGACATTGCCTAGAGTTGTAATACAACATCGCAACAGTCAATGTTATGTTGTCAATGTTATATTGGATTCAAAATATCATCTTAGTTATTCATAGTGTGCAAACTTGTAAAAAAGACATTAAAATCTGGATAGAGGCCATTTTGCATGTACAGGGTGGCCCATAAGTCCTTACACATGTAAATAATTAATAAATAAAACTAATTACAATAAGAAATACCTTTTTATTTCGTATTAACCTTTATAAAATGGGAATTATTTTTTGAAAATATCATCCAAATGTAACCCGTTACGATCACGGCACTCCTGTAAGCGACGTCTAAAACTATCGACGACTGCGCGGCAAGTCAGTTCTGTGATGTTAGCCATTTCTCTTTGAATATTTTCTTTTAGGGCTTCAATTGACCGCGGGTTTGTGTCATACACTTTAGATTTCAGATAACCCCATAAGAAAAAGTCCATCGGGGTTAGATCCGGATCACTTTGTTGGGGAAAAGTTCACGAATGACGGGCATAGCGGTGTTAGAGGTATGGGCCGTCGCGCCATCCTGTTGAAACCAGGTCCGCGTATTGTAGCCTAGAAAATTCTGCAACGCTGGTGTAAAAAACTCCTCGATCATTGCTACATATCGCTCTGAATTATCTGTAATCGCGCGACCTCTGCCGTCTTCAAAAAAATAAGGGCCTATGATGCCACGAGCTGACATAGCGGCCCATACCGTCACTTTAGGGCTGTGTAATGGCTTCTGATGTTGACGTTTTGGATTTTCGGGGCTCCAGTAGCGGCTATTTTGTTTACTCACATGCCCATTAATGTGGAAGTGAGTTTCATCAGAGAATAACACGTTATTGAACGAAGAAAAGCGGCTAAACATTTCATTCGCGTAAAACGCTCCATGGCGACTGACTTCCCAGAAACCGAACGTACTGTTTTTGCCCCGCCCGCGCCCCTCCCGCGCGTCTTATGCATTTTATTCGAAATTTACATTTTAAAGGATGGAAGGAAGGCCACCCTGTATGAGTAATAAGTAGATGGAGATGATTTTGCATTTGACATGAATGGATAGAAGTGGTTTTGCAATTGTAATTACTGGATAGAAATGGTTTTGCATCTGTTATTAATCATATGGAAAGTGTTATGCAATCAATGGTTCATACTCACGATTCGAATTTCCTGTGTGTGTGAGTTTTGCTTAATTTTTTGAAAAAGAACAAATTTTTGTCAAGCATGGTTGTAATATTAATCAAGTTAAAGAACTAAGCTATACCTATTATGTTTATAATTCACTGATGAGTATATATGTTAGTGATGTTACAAATATTCGCATATTTTTGGATATTCGTATTTGCATTCGCATCTGCAAAATTTCTGCGAATTTTTTGCAAATATGAATATCAGAAAAAAAAACAATTTGAAGATAATGGTAGGTTAATAAAATCAAAATCCATTCATTTCTTATGTTTTTAATGCAGAAAAAGTAAATTAACCTCATAAGCACATACAGGAACACGGTGGTGTCAAATATGCGCCTGACCTCAGGCGTCTTCTTAAGGACCGCGTGAAATATGCAGCCCGGCCGGTCCCCGCGCGCCTTAATATGGCGCACGTATTCCGGCTCGTAGCCCTGCACGCGGAGCTCCTCCTCTATCTCCTCAGGCTTCGTGTCGGCGGGTAGGCCAATGATGGCCACCTTTAAGCTCTTCTCCGCCGGCAGCGAGTAGGCGAACCAAGAGACGCCGCTGTCCTTCTCCAGGCCAGTGAGGTAGCGCTGGACCAGCCTGTACTCCTCCTCGCTTTCCGGATTGAACCGGACTCCGCCCCCGAAGGGGCGGGCGTGGGGACGGTGGCCCAGCTTCACACTGATGGCCCGGAAGTGCGACGCCCAGTCTGGTAGCCTTTCCATCACCAGCGGAGGGTATCGTAGCTGCTTCTTCTTTTTTCCGTCCTCTGCCGGTGCGGGGGCGGGGCGCGTAGCGCTCTACCCCGTCGTGCTCGGGGTTGGAGTCGCGGGCGGCGACGGCGTCCGGCGCAGTACCTCCGCGAAGGTAGGCGAGGGAGCGGCAGCCCGGTCCCGTCGCGCCCGATCGCGCTGTGGGCGCGGCGGGTCAAAGCAGTACCGCTTCGGCTCCTCCTCGATGGCGTCGCCGGAGCTTCTGCGGCGTCTCTAATCCCAGCGAGGGCGCCGGTGATGCCGGGGTTTGCGCCCACCGGCGTTCGGACCCGGTCGATGCCAGCGACATCTCTGAGCCCGCTTCTGATGAGCAGGCCGAGAGCATCGCCAGTGACGTCGGCGGGGCGGCAGCCGCCGCCGCACCGGGTCCCTTACCTTGAGTTGTGGGTCGTCCTACGGCCGGTGGGGCACCGGACGACGCATCACCGATATTCGGGAGCGAGGTCGTCCGGTCCAGCAGCAGAGTCTCCCACTCTGGGTCGCTGCGGCCCAAGGAGCCGCGGCCCGGCTTCTGCATCCTGGTCTCCATCTGGTTCCAGGAGCGATTCACTACACTGATTCACTAACGGGCGTAGCGTTATCCGCGACCGCGTCGGTGCTTGGGCACCGGGCAGCGCGGGAGCGGCTTCCCCTGTGCTTACGCCAGTGGCCGAGGGTACACTCGCGCAAACACAAGGAAAAACACTAGAAGGCGGTCCGAACGGATTTCGCGACCGACAAACTTTTCACTAATACCCGCACTTTTTTTTTGGAATGGGCATCTCGCAGTTTATCCTTCAGGGATATTTACTGCTCAACCGAACTTTCCTGTGGGGGGCTTAATTAAAATTAAGGCCTCCAGCCAGGCATAAAAACTTATAAGCTAAGCGACTATCGCTAAGGGCACCCCCTGTGGGGTACGAACCTCGGCTTAGGACGTCGCTGAAGAGGACAGCAAGGAACAAGCTGGATCTGATTGTTCCATTATTAAACTAGTAACAGTAGGTTATTAATTTTAAAAAAAATGGTTAGGTTAGGTTAAAAACGTGACCACCTACGCACGAGCCGAGCGAGCGAAGCGAGCGGTGCCGCGGCAGCGGCCGGCGAGTGCCAGAAACGACTAGATACTATAGAAAAAAAATATGGAAAAAAGAGATTATTTTTAGGAGGCTATCGAGAGAAATAATATAATTATAATTACATTATTATTACCTTAACCTTATTATTATTACTATTAACCTACTGTTACTAGTTCCATAAGTAACCTAAAGTCTAGTAACCATAAATTTGACTTGTTTCAGACAAATTCAAGCACATAAGCTTACAAAGAAATAGGCAAATGACATGAAATTTAACAACAAAAAGTACTAGTTGGTGAACAAGTTATTGTTCAAACGTTCACTTGCCAAACATAGGTTTTCGTAATAATTATTTGTAAAGAGATTTTTTGGTAAGTAATAATTTGGCAAATGAAATTATGCGAAAATTTGTTTGGGAAGTGATTATTTGGCAATTTCTTTTCGGTAAAACAAGGGAGACCCGTGATATTTACTGTCTAATAAAATAGGATGTTTGGTATCGTAACTGTAGTTAGTGTTACGTAACCTACCACCTACACGAATGACACCTTGATCATCTAAAAATGGAGATAAAGAAATTAACCGATTACACAGGCCTGCAAAATGAAGGTCATAACTTCCTCTCTGGAATTTGATAGCTGATTCTGGAGTATTTTGATGCGCTGATTACGAATATGTACTTAGTTTTTCTCCATCACCTCCTGATTTTTCAAAAAAGCTACAGATAGAAAATTGAGAAAAAAGACAAGTTTTCACTTAAAAAATTATATATTTAAAAAAGTACTTAATTTTTAACTTAAAAAACTATTAACACGTAATAACAACTTATTGCTGGGTTAAAATACACTTAAATTTTATTTGTGGAACCTGGTCCTTTTTTCCTGGAAGCTTCTGTTGTGCGATTTTCGCTTATATTTCCGGTTTGGATCATCACGCTTCAACAACCAACAATAGTCCGCCATCATGCTGACATTCCATCTTCCTTGATACCGGACTTCAAGCTCTTTTAAATCTTGGTGAAATCTTTCACCTTGTTCTTCGCTAACGGCTCCTAGATTTTCTGGGAAGTAATCAATGTGCGAATTCAGAAAATGAAGTTTAACGCTCATATTACAACCCATTACACCAAAATTCGTTATCATTTTGGCTACTATTTCTTTATAGTCCGAGCTTTTATTGTTCCCCAAAAAGTTTTTTACCACTTCCTTAAATGATTTCCACGCTTGTAACTCGACAAGTTTAGGTTGCAAGATGCGCACTTCGACTGTTAGTTTTCTAATTCGGAGTAGGTACTTATACAAAAAAAACCTTTTGTTTTCTTCATTATACCCTTTTTGAACAACATTAACAACAATTAGGCAATATCACCTAAACATCGTGTATTAATGAGCTCATTACTAAATGAAGCCAAAATGACCCGTTTTCGAAATGGTTAATGCGAATTACTTACACTTATTATGTAGTAATTAACAAATTACTGATTTGCATTCATTTCTATGTCGTCTTAAACTAATTAAATGCAATAAAAATTAAGCTGAAGTAATTAAGTGACGTTTTATAGATTTTAAAATGTATGCGCTCAGACATTTTTAGTTAAAATCTTAAATATTCAATATCAAAGAATCCTGACGTGATAGAATTTTTTTATTATTTTTCTCGTAATCAGCACATCAGAAACTATAGAAAACGTTAATCAGATCTCAGAGAGGAAAACCATTGCAGACCTGTGTTATTTTTAGATAACAACCTTTTTAAACGAAGTGTTTTGTATTCGTCGGGAAACATTTCCATTTGACAGTAACGTAGCATGACTGTAAATGCTTGTTGCAACTCATCGCATGATAGATTGCCACTCAACCTGTTATTAGGATTTTTTAAGTTAAAAATAAATAAGTATATAGGCAACGATGCGTTTTAATTTATTTATATTAGATTTTTTATTTATTAAATGAACAATTACAGACTGAATTGTTTGGTGATTATAGACTAGATGAACTTTGAATTCAGGAATCTTATTATTTGACCCTATGTTTTGCATAACTGGCCAACATTTTTCATCTAATTTTAAAAACTCTGGGTCTGACCACCAGAGTGCGCTAGTGCCGATTTGTTGCGACTCGGCGTTATAAAAACAACTAAAAATGCTGTCCAAACTCCCTAAATCTTGCGACACATTTGTTGTGATGCCGCCTCTAATCAAGAACAATACAGTTATATTTGGAAAAAACTCGGACCGCCCCAGTGAGGAGGTGCAAGAGGTCATTTATGTGAAAGGCGGACAGAGACGTAAAACACTAGAATGCACTTACATAAAAATAGCTGGAGTATCTCCAGTAAACTCCGTCATATTAAGCAAACCAGCATGGATGTGGGGAGCCGAGATGGGAGCAAACGATAAGAATGTGGTCATCGGCAACGAAGCAGTATGGACAAACTACTGCGCTAAGGATGCGGATGCTACACGCAAGCGTTTATTAGGGACAGACTTAGTGCGTCTTGGATTAGAGAGAGGGGATACTGTTGAAGGGGCACTTGATATTATAACAGCACTTCTTGAAAAGTATGGTCAAGGTGGTCCTGCCGCTAAGGGAGATAGTAGTTATTTCCATCACAACTCTTTCTTAATAGCGGACCCCACAAGTGCTTGGATTCTGGAGACCAGTGGCAAATTATGGGCTGCTGAAAAAGTGGAATCTGGTTACAGAAATATATCAAATTGCCTTTCTATAACCACATAAATTGATAAACATTCTGTAGACTTGCAACAAAAGGTTATGGATCTGTACTTTTGGAATGGAGAGGAGGAATTAGACTTTGCAGGATGCTTGTCAGCTGGTGGTGATGATGGTAGGCAAAGTGAAGGTAAAAGGATGATTCAAGTGAAATTAGATTTAACACCACCGTTTTCTGTACAAGACATGATGTTCATTTTACGTGACAAGAAAGCACTATTTGCAGAGGTATTGGTGACGAATACCCTACTCAGGGGAGTCAGGTGTCATGTCTCTCAGCTACAAATGTAAATGTGCACTGGTTCACATGTACCCCGGACCCATGCGTTTCGTTCTACAAACCTTTTGTTTTCAGCCCTAATCCCGTACTTCCTACTGAAATAATTAGCCCTAGAAAGAAAGGACTTAAGTGGGAACATCAACTTTATAAGATGCATGTAGACCGTATAAAAGCAGGGAAGCATGGGTGTTAACGCACAGGACGGCGAGGTGCGGGGCGCACTCACCTCTTCCCCCACCAACCCGACGAAGATTATAAAAGGACTCGCGCCGCGGTCATTCGAGAACAATCAGATCCAGCCTGTCCCTTGCTGTCCTCTTCAGCGACGTCCTAAGCCGAGGTTCGTACCCCGCAGGGGGTGCCCTTAGCGATAGTCGCTTAGCTTATAAGTTTTTATGCCTGGCTGGAGGCCTTAATTTTAATTAAGCCCCCCACAGGAAAGTTCGGTTGAGCAGTAAATATCTTCGCGTTCGGCAGGCTTTATTGTATGACCAACGAGAAAAGCAAGTTGTCACTCAGGTGCAAATTGCGGCTCTTCGTCTCGGTCATCCGACCAATCATGACATACGCTTGCGCAGTGTTCGCCCACGCCAAGCCGTATCATATTCATAGGCTTCAGACCGTCCCGAACCGATTCCTGCGCAGAGTCACGGGAGCCCCCTTCTACGTCCGAAATGAGACTCTCCATGTAGATCTCAAAATACCCACGGTGAAACAGTTCATGAAGCGACTCACCCAGCGCTTCATGGACTGTTCTACCGCTCATCCTAACCCCTTAGTGTCATCGGCCGCCCGATACACTCCCTCGCGAATAAGTACAGTTCGAAGACCAAGACACACACTCACAGAGCCAGATGATCCTATCACTCTCCTCCAGGAGAGCGATAAGGCCACCAGCACTGTTCGCAAACAAAAACGGACATTCCGTCCTCGCCGCCGAGGCCCGTCGCGACGACCCCGTCAATGCCCCCCTCCTGACCCTTTGCTAGAGCCAGCCCGCGAAGCTGAGCCGATTAATGTTTAAAATGTCCCTAAATAATGGAACAATCAGATCCAGCCTGTCCCTTGCTGTCCTCTTCAGCGACGTCCTAAGCCGAGGTTCGTACCCCGCAGGGGGTGCCCTTAGCGATAGTCGCTTAGCTTATAAGTTTTTATGCCTGGCTGGAGGCCTTAATTTTAATTAAGCCCCCCACAGGAAAGTTCGGTTGAGCAGTAAATATCCCTGAAGGATAAACTGCGAGATGCCCATTCCAAAAAAAAAAAAAAAAAGTCATTCGAGTTTCGCAAACAAAAACGGACATTCCGTCCTCGCCGCCGAGGCCCGTCGCGACGACCCCGTCAATGCCCCCCTCCCGACCCTTTGCTAGAGCCAGCCCGCGAAGCTGAGCCGATTAATGTTTTAAATGTCCCTAAATAATGGAACAATCAGATCCAGCCTGTCCCTTGCTGTCCTCTTCAGCGACGTCCTAAGCCGAGGTTCGTACCCCACAGGGGGTGCCCTTAGCGATAGTCGCTTAGCTTATAAGTTTTTATGCCTGGCTGGAGGCCTTAATTTTAATTAAGCCCCCCACAGGAAAGTTCGGTTGAGCAGTAAATATCCCTGAAGGATAAACTGCGAGATGCCCATTCCAAAAAAAAAAAAAAAAAAGGTCATTCGAGAGCAGGATTAGCTCGTGGCAACAGCGACACCTACAACAAGAAGAAAACTAACTTTTTTTGCTAAAACCAGAGTTCCTTTGAAGGTAAATGTGGAGTGTTGACTGTGTGTGTGAGGTCATGTGAAGATGGTCATTATCGCCACCCAGCCTAGTGGCGTCTAACAGCAAGTGCATTTTAGTGGCAAGCTTTTACTTACATATTTTCTCTGCCAAATCATCATCTGCATCAATCAGTCCATATTATATATCTTTAACGCTTTAACTAACAATAAGCGATATCTCAATATAATCTCAATATAATCAGTCTCGCGCGCTGCGCCATTGGATGCGGACGCGTTAGTTAGTATCGTTGCTCGGTGACTCATGTGTGTTGTCAAAATGACTTCAAAAACTGTTAAGTGTGTGAACTGTAACGTGGTTATTAACGAGCTCTTAGCTTTTATACGCAATGTAATGGATTTTATGGATGAGGAGAGTATACATCAGCTGTGTACCTCCTCTTTTTCCGATGGTGAAATTGTGACGGCAAAAGCATTGCTCGCTGAATCGGTGCCTAGCTCAAAAAAGATGCCCATTCGTCGAAAACAGGGAAAGAAGAAAATGTCAAGAGACCTTGATGACATTATTTGCCTAATGAAAAGTGCTGATCCAGAGATTTTCCCTGTGTTCGTTGCAAAGGAACTGCACAGACTACCGCCAGTTACTTTTGACCATGTTGATGTGACTCGGCTGTTAAGAGATATTCTGTGCTTGAAAAATCAGCTATGTGCGTTGGAAGACAGAGTAGTTTCGACTGAAGAGTTTAATCTACTCAAATTGGAGGTCGAGCATGTGAAGCATGCATCGCTCATAGATAATTTTGCACCAAATGAAAATGTAAACAAAAAGCGTGGCGGTCAGTTAGGTAAAACTTTTGAATTTGATAGTGGCCCTATAGGATTAAATTATTTGCCACAGTATGTACCTATGAAGACTGGTGTTTCAAAAGTTAACGGTCGACCTTCGGTTACACCTATGCGGCACTCATCACCGAAAACGCAGCCGAAAACAAGCTTTGATCTCTCCATCTCTTTCGCTCATATGCGAGACAAGGCGACGGAAGCGGCCGGGCGCGTGGAGGCGCCTTCTAGTACGCTGGTTTCGGGTGGAGTGAGGGAGAGCGATTGCCAGGCGGTACGCACATACAGCGTCGCTGCTGGAGAAAGCGAGACGGAGCATCGGGTGACAAGCGTGGAGGCCCTGTCAAGTACTGTGGTTTCGCCATCAGCTGAGGTATTGAGCCGGCCAACATGCGCTGACGCATTGAACCGGTTGGCTGCTAACGTGGAGTGTAAACAAGTGATTAGTGATAGTGGCTCAGAGTGGCAAATAGTGAGAAAAAAGTCATCAAAGCGTTATTATAAGCTTATCGGACAGAGAGGCTGTGCTTCTACTGAGACTGATGGTAAATTTAGAGCGGCTGATGTAAAAGTGCCCTTATTCATTTCAAACGTGAATAAAGAAACGAGTGAGAATGACATTATTACGTATATTAAAGATAAAACGAATGAAACTGTATCCCTTAAAATGATAAATGTGAAAAAGTCTAAACAGTACAACGCTTACAAAGTCTATGTTTCTAAATGTAATTTGGCGTTATTTTTAAATGATAAGTTTTGGCCTAGCGGAATAACGTTTAGGCGTTTTGTGCACTTTATGTACAAAACAGAACAGCAGTGTGACGCAGGTAATTAGATTATAGTCATGGTTGTAAACTGTAAAGAATATTTTAATTTGAGTAGCTTTAATTGTAGGTCAGTTAAGCGATCTATTGATAATATAAGAGATATCTGTGAAATGTCTGATTTAGTCGCACTCCAGGAGACGTGGTTACTTCCTCATGACATACCATTATTGGGCACTATTTCTACCAATTTTGAATACATAGGTAAGTCCGCTGTAGACATGTCTGTGGGCTTGCTGAAGGGAAGACCTTATGGGGGGGTGGCCATACTCTGGAGGAAAGGCATATTTGAAAATGTTACTGTGTTGCATTGTACTAGTGCCCGATTAGCAGCCATACGGGCTATTGTTGACGGTCGATCAATTATTGTATTTTCTGTGTATATGCCGACTGACACTCCGGACAATTTGCCAATTCTGACAGAGGTTCTAGGAGAAATAAGTGCAATAGTAGCTAGTGAGGATGTTGCGAATTTATTTATTTTAATGCTCACCCTCACGAACCATTTTATAACGAACTCATTAATTTTTGCTCGGATCAGTTGTGGACATGTGCTGATTTTGAAAAATTAGGCTCACAGACTGATACCTATACCTACGTCAGCGAAGCTCACGGGTGCAAGCGATGGCTAGACCATTGTGTAGTATCATGGTCGGCCTTACAAACAATTGTTGAGGTGAGAGTTGTAGAGGACGTTTTCATTTCGGATCACTTACCTTTACTTGTTAAATGTGATATTAGTATTGTAAGGCCTAAATTGATGACTAGCGACTGGCGTCGTAGTTCGGTTGTTTGGGGTGAGAGAAACAAATCGCAAGTAAACACCTTTCATAAATCCTGTCACAACGGGTTACGTCACATAGATTTCCCCACCGAGTTCACGGAATGTAGTCGTGGATCATGCAGTTTGGAAGCCCATAAAATTGTGTTGGACAAATTGTATGAGAATATAGTTCGAATCCTGAGTGACGCCGCTGTTGGGTCTAGCGGGAGGCGAGGCACTAAACAAAGTAAACGCAGGCACTTATGTGGCTGGAATAAACTTGTTCGTGAGGCTCATCAGACGGCCAGGCTTAAGTTCAAATTGTGGGTAGCATGCAATCGGCCTACAGTGGGCGTCATTTATGATGAAATGCTCGAGTCACGTAAAATCTTTAAAAGTCGACTGAAGTGGTGTCAAAATAATCAGGATCAACTTAAAATGGACGTTCTGACTAAACACAGATCAGCTAAAGATTTTAATAAATTCTGGAAGGCTACAGGTAAGCATGATATTAAGCCTGGCCTCCCTGTAAGTGTGGATGGGAAAAGCGAACCGGCGCACATCGCTAATATGTTTAGGGACCATTTTAAGGTGCGCTCCCCGCTTGGTCCGTCAGTGTCGTCTTTTGGTTCTCATACCAGATGTGATGGAGAGGAGTCTGATTTCCATGTTACTGCTAGTCAAGTAAGACTTGTGCTAAAGAAAATGACAGGTGGTAAATCTCCCGGTCATGACGGGCTCAGTGTTGAGCATTTGCGGCATGCGGGGGTTCACCTACCGAGGGTCCTGGCCATGTTCTTCACAATGTGCATTAATCACTCATATTTACCACATAACCTAATGAAAACCATCGTGGTGCCCATTGTTAAGAACAGGACTGGGGATATATCGGATAAGGGGAACTACCGCCCTATATCTCTCGCAACTGTGATCGCTAAGGTGCTGGACGGTGTGCTTGATTCTTGCTTAGATGATTATATCAAACTGCATGACGCTCAGTTCGGGTTTCGGCCCGGGCTATCGACTGAAAGCGCAATAGTAAGTCTCAAGCATACCGTCCGGTACTATACCGATCGTAGGACGCCGGTGTATGCTTGTTTCCTTGACCTCTCCAAGGCTTTTGATCTCGTGTCTTACGATGTGCTTTGGAGAAAGTTGAGGGACAGGGGTGTGCCGGTGGCCGTGCTCAATATATTCAGATATTGGTATGGGAACCAAACAAATTTTGTAAGGTGGGCTAACACACTTTCTGAAGCGTATAGGTTGGAGAGCGGGGTGAGACAGGGGGGTTTGACATCTCCCAAGCTCTTCAATCTATATATAAATGACCTCATCGTTGAGCTCAGTAGCAAGCGCGTCGGTTGCTCGATAGATGGTGTATGTGTAAACAACATAAGCTACGCGGACGATATGGTGCTGCTGAGCCCGACGGTGGGTGGTCTCAGTGAGATGTTAGAGGTGTGTGAGGACTATGCGGATGTACATGGTCTTCTTTACAATGTAAAGAAGAGCGAATACATGATCTTCAGGGCCGGCGGTGGATGTCTTGATACTTCACCCTGTGTTACCCTAAATGGCTTGAGCGTAAATCGTGTTACTAAATTTAAATATCTGGGACATTTCCTTACCGACGGCCTTGAGGATGATGTAGATATTGAGAGGGAGCGCAGGGCTCTAGCGGTCAGTGGTAATATGCTGGTCCGCAGATTCTCCCGCTGCTCTGTGGAAGTTAAAACTACGCTTTTTAAGGCATACTGTCAGAGCTTTTACACGGGAAGTCTGTGGGTCAGTCACACCAAAAGATCGCTGGATGTCCTGCGCATCCAATATAACAATATCTTCAGGATGATGTTGGGGCTGCCACGATTCTGTAGTGCATCGGGGATGTTCGCGCTATATCGCACTGACGGTTTTCACGCCGTTATTCGCAAAAAGACGGTATCCTTGATCTGCAGATTGCGTGGCAGCCGGAACAAAATCCTGGAGACTGTAGCGGACAGAATATCATCCCCACTCTGGAGATCTTTTGTCAGAAGGGTGATTTAGTGTTTTATTATTTAATCATTTGATATTCTTGACATTGTATTTATTAATTATTATTTTATTGTCGATTAATTATTATTTTATTTATTATTTTGATTTAATTTAATTGTAATTTATTTGTAATTTTATTGAACTTAATTGTAATTTTATTTGATTTAATTGTAATTGTAATTTTAATTAATTTAATTGTGTAGGAGGTGTAGGTAGGGGTTTCACACTCGAAGGAAACACACACGACGTTTTCAGGAGATGTATTCAGCAATAACAGTTACAGGTGAAAAGGTGATGAGGTGATGAGATGATGAGAATTTACAAGCGATGATGATGATGTTTTTGGATGTAAATATAGGGTATTCCGCGACCAAGACCTTAGGACGAAGGTCGGGAAATGAGGTCCCTCTATCCAAAAACTCCTTACGGATAATGTTTTAGCAACGACTATCAGAGGTGTCCCTGGTAACCTTTCCAAGTAGGACGAGATTCCAGAATGCACTCTAGGTAGCTGTGAACTAAAGAAATTAATTGATCCAGCGAGGGTCATTAAGTCACGGAGAATCTTAACACCGCGATTCAGAAATGCGCGTCATAGGCACAGCGCCATCTAGTGGTGAGCGGTGGAACGTTTTTATTGACAACTGGATCAGTAAACTTCTGTTACTTATAATATCTAATAAACACGATAGATGGTGTGTTACAATCTCCCCCTCAGTCCTCAAAGACGTCTCGGCGTGATGGACTGGATAGTGGGTTATTGTTTTCTAGGGCGTCCACGTCCTTGTTTAGGCCCCGATGAAGGCTCGCTGGCAACTTTCTCCTTTCTTGGTCGTCCTCTTCTTCGAAGTGGTTGCACGGGTTCGGGAACTGTTTCAAGGCTTTCACCTTTATATGGAGTCAAAGCAGAAACATGATAGAGACCGATTGGGTTAGTAGGATCATCTGGAGAAGCTACTTTAAAAGATGTTGGCCCATGTTTATTGAGAATGACGTATGGTCCATCTCTACGTGGCGCAAATTTGGCAGTTACACCTTGGGCTCCCTTGCTCACGGGGTGCAGGTTAACTAGTACCAAATCGCCGGGTTGATACTGTGGATGTTCACGCCTATGCTTATCAACATATGCTTTTCGTGACTCCTCCTTCATTTCTTGTACTTCTCTCGCTTTGATTAAGGTCTCCGCTAGTTGTACAAGTTTTGGAGTTATCTCTGGTATTATATTTTCAGAAGTGACTATATTTCGAAAGTCAACTTCGTTGTCACGAGGCGATCTTAGTTCCCTTCCGAACGTCAAATACGCTGGGGTTTTACTTGTTGTAGAACCGGTAGTACTATTCATAGCGAAACGAATCGCTGGCAAAAGCTCTGACCATACATTATGTTTCCCTCTTTGCACCATTATAGCTAGTTGGGTCTTTAAGTCGCGATTCTTGCGTTCAACAGGATTAGCTTCAGGGTGATACAACGGGGTATATTGGTGCTTTATGTTCAGGGTGTACATAACTTGTTGCATTACAGCACTCACAAACTGAGTTCCATTATCACTTATTACTCGGCGGGGCATCCCATATCTTAGGAAAACTTCGTTGATCAGTGTTATTGCACAGGTTTCAGCAGTGGCAGTAACTAAACCGAAAAGCTCCACCCAACGGGAAGCAACATCCTCAACGATTAAGATCCAAGTTTTCCCATCTTCTGTTTGTGGCAGAGGTCCAAACAAATCAAAAGAAACTACTTCAAATCGTTGGCACATGCTTGTAGTTTGCAGTAATCCAGCCGGTTTCTGATTACATGGTTTATATCGTTGGCACTCCAAGCAATTCTTCACGTAACTTGCAACATAGCTACGCATCCCACTCCAAAAGTATCTGTTAGCTATCTTTTTGTAAGTTTTCTCAGCCCCATAGTGTCCTGCTAATGGATCATCATGGTAGGCACTGAGAACGTTTGCCCACTCGTGACTAGGTACAACGAGTTGAGCATCGTCAGCTTCGGAATCAGGATGTAATCTGTATAGCATACCATTATTCATAAGGTATCCTTTGTTACTCCAGTATACAGCATCCTCTGTTCCCTTAGTTTCTTCTAAGGCTCCTATTATTTTCTGGATTTTTGCATCCTTCATCTGTTCTTCTCGGATTTCTTTAATACTCCTCGTGGGCATATCTACGATTATAGAACATATCTCACAGTTAGGGCTATCCTCACAACACGGTGGTCTTGACAACGCATCAGCCACAGTATTCAGTTTACCAGGTTGGTAGTTAATATTAATAATGTTGAATGTTTGGAGTTGTAATGCCCATCTAGCCAAACGTCCGGTTGGGGATTTTAGGTTCATTAACCATTTTAAAGCTTGGTGGTCAGTTACCACAGTCACAGGTTGACCTTCAACATATGCTCTAAATTTATTTAGTGACCAGATTACGGCTAATGCTTCTCGTTCAGTAGTGGAGTAATTCTTCTCCGCGGTCGTGAGCAATCTGCTCGCGTATTCAACGGGATGCTCTTCTTCCTTCTCCCCCTGGACCAGAACTGCTCCAAGCGCATAGCTACTGGCATCAGTCTTCAGTATGTAGGGCTTCGTGTCATCGGCCTGCCGCAACACAGGAGCTGTAGTTAGCCGGGTTTTAAGCGTGTTGTAGGCCTCTTCCTGTTCAGTATTCCATACCCAACAGGCATTCTTCTTTGTTAATTTCGTAAGGGGTTGGGCTATAGCGGAAAAATTCTCAATAAAACGTCGGTACCAAGAACACATCTGTAGAAAAGATATGAGATGTTGAAGATTCTTGGGTGTTGGCCTTTCTAAAATAGCTTTGGTTTTATCTGGGTTTGGCTTTAGTCCTTCAGGTGTTATGATGTGACCTAAGTATTTTATTGACGAGCAGAAAAATCTACATTTATCTTTGTTTACAGTGATGTTGTATTCTCTCATCCTTTGCAGTACGTCCTTCAGGTCGGAAAGGTGGCTTTCAAAGGTGCTTGAGAATAGGAGCAAGTCATCCAAATAGGCCAGCATGTTAACATGTTCTAGGGTAACCCGGAATCTATCGACAAGTCGCTGGAAGGTAGCCGGTGCATTCCGTAGACCAAACGGCATCCTCTTGAATTTATATAATCCAAAAGGGGTGATGAATGCTGTTTTCTCTTCGTCTTCTTTCCTGATCTTTATTTGCCAATAGCCAGATTTTAGGTCGAGTGACGTCATGTAAGGCGTTGGCTTCGCAGCGTGCAGTAAGTCGTCTATTCTTGGAATAGGGTAAGTGTCGGGCACAGTAATAGCGTTTAGACGTCGATAATCGATACATACTCTAACCTTTCCATTAGGTTTCGGTACCATAACCACTGGCGAAGCCCAGGGCGAAGAGCAGGGCTCAATAATAGCCTTCTCCATCATTTCATGTAATTCTTCCTTAAGAATATCTTTCTTTGTTTGAGATAGTCTGTAGGGAGGGACAGATATTGGAATATCGTCCTTTGTCACGATGCAGTGCTCTCCAAGCAAGGATGGTTTGTTGTTATCAATAAAAACATCTTGGTAGTCGACAAGTATTTTATTCAACATTTCCTTTTGACCTTTATCTATATCAACACTACAAAAGTGATAGCCACCATCAGAGTCCGTAGGTACGTTTGCACTAGGAAACAGTTGGATTGAATGCGGGGATAGTGTTACTTCCGCTTCTTTGACGTTAACTTCCGCATCACGCATCATATATTCTGCGAAAGCAGGTAAGTAACCGTCGAAAACCCTTTTTGCTTTCTTAGCAGGTGACAGCTGGAGTGGTATTAACCTGTATCCTGGGGAACCCTCAGAAAGAGCGGCAGCACTTGAGGATGCAATAGCTGCTGAAGGCATTCCCTCTGTGGTATTTAAAGCAACACTGGCCGAGTTGCTATTCGCTTCTTCAAAGGTAGCGAAGTCCTCCTCATATAGCTCATAAGTTGAATCGGCGTCAAGGAATTCCCAAGTAAACTGAGGAAGGTTGAGCACCATTTTTGCGTCTTGCATAAAACCGACGCCTAGTAGAGTTCGGTTGTCCCTTGAATTTGGCAAAACAATGAAGCTGGTAGGAATGATGCGGTCCTCTAACTTTACAGGAACGAGTACCTTCTTTACCCGTTGGTTTTTCCCGATACCATCGGCCAGAGTAATCTTTACCGTTTCTTCGTGGAACCTGTATCCTTTGTTCATCAGCTGCTGGTATAGCTGGTACGATGCAATGCTGGTCTTCGCACAAGTGTCGACGTATGCTGTCCCTTTAATGCCGTCTACCTCAATAAACACTATTGGCCTGTTTCTTACATCCGTTTGGACGTCAACCGGACAGAAGGCTAGATTTGTTGATGGAAGTGACCGTTGTTTATTGGCGCAGCAGGTTGGGCAGCTACTGCGAACTACACCGGGCGTACCACAACCGTAACAGGTCACTTTGGGTGCGGATGGAGATGGAGCTTGCGTTGTTTTGGTAGTGGCTGTTTTGACTTGACTCTCAGGGACGGGCTCAGTTGCCTCTAATTCTTTCTGCTTCTTTTTCAATTTCCTACAGTGTTCGGTAGCATGGCCGGAGAAGTGACAGAACCCGCACTTCACCTTGGGTTTCATGGTTGGACTTGGCTTGGCTTCCTTGTCATCTTTATCCGGTTTGTCGATCCACATTTGTTCGACGCCCCGAGCTGCTTCCAATAACTCGTCGTAGGATTTAATCGAGTTGCGAGGGATTTTATCGCGTATTCGGTGTTTGAGTTGGCCGTATATCATGTGAAGCTGATGTGATTCCGGTATTTCGGGTTCCGGAAGTTGAGCAAAAAGCATTCGCTTGTGTGCGATGAAGCTTTCAGTGGTTGCTCGTGGGTCTTGCTTCTCTGAGACTATTTCCTGGAATATCACATAAGCTGGTTTCCTTGGGGCAAAAGCGTGACGGAGTCGCTCTTCGAAATCCGCCCATGTGGCGACATGCTTTTTAACTCCCTGCCACCACACCGCAGCTTCGCCCTTGAGGAGTAATGGTAATCCAGTGAGCGCTTCTGCATCACTTACATTTTCAATTTGCTTGAAAATTGTCACTGCTGCCAGAAAAGCTTCCGTCACTTCGGAGTCCTTGGTCCCGTCAAATTCAGCTTTACAGGTCGTAAATGAACCGTGTCTTCCTGGTGAAAGCTTCGACAGCAGCGCCTCAAACTGAGTATCGGACATGGTGACCGACATCTCTGCTTTCCCTTCTGCAGCTGGTGTTGTTGTTGTCCGTCCGTAGCGTGTGATGTACTTTGGTTTCTCTTCGAGGTCCACGTTGGTCGCCAGATTGTAGGAGGTGTAGGTAGGGGTTTCACACTCGAAGGAAACACACACGACGTTTTCAGGAGATGTATTCAGCAATAACAGTTACAGGTGAAAAGGTGATGAGGTGATGACATGATGAGAATTTACAAGCGATGATGATGATGTTTTTGGATGTAAATATAGGGTATTCCGCGACCAAGACCTTAGGACGAAGGTCGGGAAATGAGGTCCCTCTATCCAAAAACTCCTTACGGATAATGTTTTAGCAACGACTATCAGAGGTGTCCCTGGTAACCTTTCCAAGTAGGACGAGATTCCAGAATGCACTCTAGGTAGCTGTGAACTAAAGAAATTAATTGATCCAGCGAGGGTCATTAAGTCACGGAGAATCTTAACACCGCGATTCAGAAATGCGCGTCATAGGCACAGCGCCATCTAGTGGTGAGCGGTGGAACGTTTTTATTGACAACTGGATCAGTAAACTTCTGTTACTTATAATATCTAATAAACACGATAGATGGTGTGTTACAATTGTAATTTTTATTTTATTTCTTGTGTCGGTATTTTTCTGTGATGATATGGGTTGTTTTGTGCCTGAAATAAATGATATTTATTTATTTATTTATTTAATATAATGCCTAAATCTCACCGGCACGACTTAAACATCCGCCTGTCAAAAGTCTACGACAAATAAGTGATTTACTTGAACGTCAAATTTACATGTGAAATACAGAAATGGTAGAACTATTTCTGTATTTCTCAGATGATAACCCTATATTCATAGCTTCAAAACGATACAAATATCGATTAGATTTTTTGCATCTCAGCTAAGTGGACACGGCCAGTGCCCATTAAGCTGAGGCAAGTAACTGGAAATACCAATCATCCACCTAAGTCTAGTCAAATACACAATAGACAACATTTCAATATGTTCAAGCAAATAAAACAAGAACACCATTAATTAATTTCATTATTATTTGTTTTGTGTTAGCTATGAGTGGGCTGCAAATTCAGTCCTAAATAATGCTTTAATACTCTGCCATAAGGCTTAAATATGCACGGATGAAAAAAATTGTTTGTCGCGGTGTTTTTAATTTGTTTTACAAAATACAAATACAAAATCATTATTTGTGTATCTGTTTTCATTTCAAGATGGTGTTTTCTAAAATAATTAACACGTATTTTTAATGAAGGAAATCGATTCAGAGGCCGGTTATGAACCAACTACTTTCGGCTCCCACGCACTCTCTCTGGGGCCTCATTAACTAAACCGCCGTTTTATACCTAGGTGACATTAGTGGGCCCTGTAATGCACAATTGAACAACAAGTTTCTATCTCGTGCTCGGAACATTAATTATTTTGTTTATAAAATGAAATTGTCACTAGACACCGATCTTGCCAAGGTGTAAAGAATGCGTTGATGGCTGGCGCTGATGGATACTTAAAACTTTGGGAAGACGAGGTTACAGCGTGCGTACTTGATTGTGTCATTTGTGTTGTACAACAGGCGCTGACGGGACCTAAACCGACTGAGTTAGAGTTGTTGGTGGCGGCCAAATATAAGACCGAAATCGTCAATCGCCAAACTAAGAGTCAGACGTTAGATGATTTTAAGTCAGAACCGGGGACATCGAAGAGTCTTCCGGGACCGAAGAAAATCCCTAAGCAATGGATCGAGATCGAGGTTGCGAGTATTATTGCCAATTTATTATTTCTGTTTTATAAAACTTGTATTTTAAGTATTAACATATACAATTATGCCATAAAACTAAGTTTATACATATTTACAAAAACAAAATAAAAGAAAAAGCCGACCAAGACACTCAGGCGTCAAAGTACTCCTCCGCATTGCTGTCATCTGGAAACGTGCCCAAAAGACTGGCAGCTGTTTGAGTGTAAAACGAATGTTGGATGGCAATACTAATTCTTTGGGCAAAGAATGAGCCAACCCTCTGATCACGCGAAAACTTTATGTCCTCACAGAACATTGCGCGAGTGGCTGCGCAGAATCCAATTTAAGGTATCAGCGGCTAGCGGGGGTGGGGGAGGGGTATGGCGACATGCGCAAACTTGTGTGAAGAATTAAGGCAGAAACACACTTACGTGTCGTCGCGTGTCGTGTCGCCCCAGAAGCATATCGGTTTCATACATTTAATATGGTTAGGGACATATTTGCCTGTCGTGTCGTGTCGCAACGATAATATGCCTTTAGTTGCGGAGGGACTTCAAGTTTCGCGATAACTATACAATACTATACATGCATTTATTTATTTGATATAGGTGCTTGCATGCGAGTTCAATTATATATTTCGATTTTATTTTTCTTTCAGAAAAAATGGTTGTTTTTTTGGATATCGATCGTTATTTGAATAAAACAGATTTTCATTTATGTCTATACGACTGTAAATGGCCCTGGAAAACTACCCATTTTTTAAGAACTGACAAATGTTTTATATGCCACAGATCCACAAAATAAAAAAGGGCCGGCTCATTTTATCATGAAAACTGACAATGTCAGCGCATTGTTAAGTTACAAATGCTTTTGGTGCAAAGTTTGTCATTACGCTATTTATGAACACTATACCGAAGACGAATGCAATTTTTGTGTGCCAGAATAGTGTATTGATTGGATAAAAAAAAAGCAATGAACATGCTTTGATTAAAATATTTTTATAATATTCGTTACTTTATTTTTCGAGTGTACTAACCCTAGTAACAAAAGTATTGATAAATACAGTATCTGCTGACGGTAATATACTCGTATATATATTTTTATATAAATTATTTATAAAAAGTTGTATATTGGCATTACTAAGTAACCAATTGTGTTTTGTAGATGGACTCAGAACAAAGTAAGGAAAGGGCAACACCGCCGCTGTCAGCACAATCTCAACGAATAATTTCAGCGTTAGTGGTTAATAGATCTCCCAGCGGAACACTGCGCGCCTCAGATGATCGTGTTCTGTTACAAAGGACCTCATCAGGATCCGTACAACCTTACCGCTCACATATCATTCCAACGGACCATTCGGAGCTATCGCCACGTTCGTTGTCACCGACGGATGCCAATGTTACTGTTCGTTCCAAATCAAAACAGCCACGAAGCGACACTACGCCGCCGCCGCCGCCGCCGGTTCAAGTAAATGATGACACCATAATTGAGTTTTCGAGAGGAACGTTGAGGGAAATTATTAAGCAAGAAATACAGAGCGCACTGAAAGATGTGGTTTCCGATCAGTTCCGACAAATAAACGAGTTGATCTCAGGTTTCAATGAGTCACTCTCTTTCTACAATGAAAAGTATGAAGAGATGAAGGCTACGCTGGAAGATAAATCTGATAGGATACGGAAACTTGAAAAGGACAACTGCGGACTACGGGACGCCATTCATCAATTGAGTCAGCGCCTGAACTTAGTAGAACAAAATTCCAGGTCCGCCAACGTCGAGGTCCAGTGCGTGCCGGAAAACAAGGCGGAAAATTTAGTCAACACAGTGCTGCAACTAGGTAACGTCATCAGTTGTGATATTAAAGACCCTGACATCCTACACTGCACTAGAATAGCTAAGAAAGACGCACAAAGCACCAGGCCCCGTTCCATTCTCGTCAAATTCAGTAGTCCTCGTCTGCGGGACAGTTTTCTTGCCGCTTCAATGAAATATAATAGAACCAATAACCAAGAAAAACTGAATACGAGTCACTTGGGTATAGCAATGGAGAAACCCCAACCCATTTTCGTCACAGAACACCTATCCAGTCAAAACAAAGCAATCCACGCCGCAGCTCGGATCCGCGGAAAAGAACTTTGGTTCAAGTTTGTCTGGGTTCGCGACGGCAAGGTCTTCATGAAAAAAGACGAGACTTCTCAAAGAATTGTAGTCAATAACCTAGATAAGTTAAAATCATTAGTATTATAATTTAGTATGTGACGAGTGGCAGGTTCCTATTGTTTTAATCTAGTCACATTCAATTGTCCATTACATGTGTACTATCAAAATGTACGAGGCTTAAAAACCAAAACAATCAACTTTTATCATAACATTTCCATAAGTAATTACGACATTATAGTGTTAACAGAGACTTGGTTGAACAGCGGTGTCTATGATTCTGAGTTGTTTGACGACAGATACATAGTTTACAGGCGCGATCGTGAGTCGAGTAAATATAAAACTCGTAAAGAGGGAGGTGGTGTTTTAATTGCCGTCTCAAAAACTCTGAAATCATGTCGACTATCCCACTTTGAAAGCGAGATTGAAGATTTATGGATAAGCGTCAATATTGGCTCAAAAAATAGTTGTAATACTAAACTGTACATCAGTGGCGTATACCTACCACCACCTATTCATAGTAACACACTGGAGTTGTTTACCAAAAACGTTCACAATGCACTTAACAGAGACGATCAAATTTTGATTTTAGGAGACTTTAATTTATCTAATATAACATGGCTTAAAATTAATGACCTTATTTATTCGTATCCAGAACCCAGTAACACAGATATATATGCGATAATCTCTGAATTCATGACCTTAAACGATCTCAATCAATATAATGGTATTTTAAATAATAAGTCGAAAATATTGGACTTAATATTATGTAACACTTCCATTACTGACGTAATCCGTAGTACCTATAGTTTATCCAAAGAGGACCCTTTACATCCCCCGCTTGAGTTCCATCTACCAGTGCAGACGGAACGTTTATTAGAAGCAAATAATGTGGAAAGACCGAACTTCCATCGAGTAGATTATGAAAATGTTCTGCATCACTTGTTAGCAATTGAGTGGGATATTGAGTTCAATAACTGTGCTTCTGTTAACGATTTAGTGGACGTTTTCTATAGCTTATTAAAACAGACCATTACAGACTGTATCCCTATGAAAAAAACGGCGAGTAATAAATATCCGCCTTGGTACTCACGTGATCTTATAACACGACTTAGAGAGAAGTACAAATATCACATTCGTTTTAAGAAGTACAAAAATCCATTGGACCAAGAGTTTTTTGAGAGATTAAGGGACGAATGCAATGCTCTCGGTTCAACATGCTACAAGAAATATGTGTCGTGCTTGGAAAACAGTATTGCTCGAAACCCTAAAACATTTTGGTCCTTCATTAAAAATAAAAGAAAAGGCAGCAGTTCATACCCCGCACAAATGTCTCACAACAATAAAATCGCGTCAGGCGGACGGGATATTTGTAATATGTTTGGAGAAAATTTTGCAAGTACCTTTAGTGCCCCTACAGATAGTAATCCAACACTCGCAAACACTGCCTTTTCCCTCTCTTCCGTAGCACTGTGTAATTTACAATTTGATGGTAACGAAATATATCGTGAATTAATTAGATTGGACGAAACTAAGGGTGCGGGAAGTGACGGTATTCCTCCCATATTTATAAAGCGTTGCGCTAAGGCTTTAGTAAAACCCCTACAAACAATCTTCAATAGATCTTTACGTGATAGTATTTTTCCTAACACCTGGAAAGAAGCCCTCGTAATACCCATATTTAAATCCGGGAAAAAGCATTTAGTGACTAATTATAGGCCAATCTCAATACTAGTTACATTTGGAAAAGTATTCGAAAAACTTGTCAGTGGACATTTGATGTGGTACCTCAAACAACACATCACTGAATATCAGCATGGTTTCGTCAAGTCCAGATCTACCAACACTAATCTACTATGTTTTACATCGGCCTTGTCTAAATGGCTTGACAATCGCATCCCAGTGGACGCGATTTATACAGACTTCAGTAAAGCATTTGATAAAGTAGATCACCGTCTTCTTATAAATAAATTGGCTCAACTGGGTGTGGGGGGGTGCCTGGCTGGAGGCCTTAATTTTAATTAAGCCCCCCACAGGAAAGTTCGGTTGAGCAGTAAATATCCCTAAAGGATAAACTGCGAGATGCCCATTCCAAAAAAAAAAAAAAAAAAAAGGGTGTGGGGGGGACCATAATAGGGTGGTTTAAATCTTATCTTGAAAACAGAGAGTCTAAAGTGGTAGTTAATGGTCATTTTTCTGACAGTTACGTAGCAACTTCCGGAGTTCCGCAAGGATCACATTTGGGACCTATTCTTTTCAACGTCTTCATCAATGACATTACTGAATGCTTCAAGCATTCCCGCTTTTATTTGTTTGCTGATGACCTAAAAATAATGAAACCTATTCAGAGTGACCTAGACTCCATAATGCTTCAAGATGACATCAACAGACTTGTGAACTGGTGTACACAAAACAACATGCACTTACATATCGATAAATGTCACTACATTCAGTTCACTCGTAACAAAAGGGTTTTAGAGAATAGATACTACATAGACGGTATTGAGGTTCAGAAACAGAGTGGTGTTCGCGACCTTGGAGTTCAACTCGACCAAGCACTGAAGTTCGATGTTCACATTCTAAATACCGTCTCCAAGTCCTTTAAGGTACTGGGGTTCGTTTTGCGAAACAGTAAAGAATTTAAGAGACCATCCACTAAAATAAAGCTCTTCAACACTCTAGTCCGTCCAATTTTGGAGTATAGTTCAGTGGTGTGGAATCCGCATTGCGATGTTTATACTAAGCGATTAGAGAGTGTCCAAAAGCGGTTCCTTTATCATGTGTGCTACGGAGATCACTTGGCTACACAACTGACTAGCTACTCTGATAGGTTGAATCATTATCATTTGGATACACTAGCCAGTCGTAGGAAGAAACTAGATCTCATTATCCTTCACAAAATATTTAATGGGACGATAGATTGCAGTGAACTTTTGAGCTCATTAGAGATTAAAATTCCAACTCGAACTCTCTCTATTTTACGTTCCTGGCTCGAAAACCAACCTGGGTCATTACGCCGCTGTGCCTAGACTTTGTAGGCAATATAACACGGTAGCTAAAAAAACCAATCTTGACATCTGTAAATCTCTTGTAATGTATAAAAAATGTCTCAAAGAATTATCTGTTTGTTAATTATTTTAATTTTATTTCAATTTGTAATTTTAATTTTTTTATTCTATTTTCTGTTTCAAAATTTTACCAAATGTTTTTATTTTAATTTTTGTAAGCTTTTTAAATGTCTTTTATTAGTATTTTAACGTTGTTTGCTTAGATGTAAGTATATTATGCATGCTGTGGTGTCCTGTAAGTGAAGGAGTACACCTACGTGATACCTTTGTCGCCTATAATTTATTTCCCATGATTAGTGTACATTCTTTGTTGGAGATCCTAAATAAATAAATAAATAAATTCCAACGCTAGCAAATTATTTCACGGATCCCAATGAACCTGATTTTCTATTAAAAACCGATGGTTGTGAACGATTAGATCAGCCTTCTGATTATGATGAAATCCATACTAATGTAAGTAGCTTTTTTTTTATAAATGTGAAACATAATGTATGTTAGCGTGTATCACGTTTGTTATAAAAAAAAATTGTTTTAGTTACCTGATCGACACAATGAACCTCTTCTGCCTCAAAGTCTCGCAGAATTATTAGCGGTAGGAAGTGATAATGATGAAGAGGACGAAGCAGATTATACAGAACATGAAATATTAGAAATGTTAGAGGGAAGTATAAATGAAGGTGACCAAGAAGTGCCTCCAAACTCCGAAGTCGTAGCAGATTTATCGTGGTCTGATAATTTTGAAACGTTTACGGGAGTTGAAGAAATTTACAGCGATCAATCTGGGCCAACAATAAACTCGGTTAATCCCTTTGAATTATTCGCTTCCATATGGGATCGTAGTATCATGGACAGAATCGTTCATCAAACCAATGAATATGCATGGCAAATAATTGTATGTTTAACTGAATCAGAATCTAGGATTCCTTCCAAATCTAGATTACATGAATGGATTCCGGTGACCGTAGAAGAAATGTATAAATTCTTTTCAATTTTGATGTACATGGGTATTTGTTACAGGGGAAAATTAGATGAGTACTGGTCGATAGGGGTCCTAGGTATGCCTGGATTCCGGCAAATAATGAGTAGGAATAGATTTTTACTTATTTTACGATTCTTACATTTTGTTGATAATTATTCTGATATTGACATCAATATTCATGGTCACGAGCGCAAAGTGGCTAAAATTGCTCCAATAGTTGAGCACTGCTGCAAACGATTTCAAGAAATGTACATACCGCAACGACACATAAGCCTCGACGAATCGTTGCTGCTTTGGAAAGGTAGATTGAACTGGGTTCAATGTATCCGAACCGAAGCAGCGCTATTTGGGATAAAAACTTACGAATTATGTAAGGCGCAGACAGGCTACCTTCTTAATTTTTTTATTTATACGGGTAAAGGTACGACCTCGTCAGAACCTGTAAGTGATTTTACGGGGGCTACTTCAAAAATCGTACTTAATTTAATTGAAGGATATCTTGGTAAAGGTCACTGCGTTGTTATGGATAACTACTACAATAATGTATGTCTTGCACGATTTTTGAAGCAGAACAAAACTGATTTGTTAGGTACCCTGAACAGGAGACGGAAAGATACACCTGTAGATATAAAAACTTTAAACGAGAGACGTATGCAACGCGGATCCATTGTAGCAAGGCACTGTGGAAATGTTTCTGTACTCGCATGGAAAGATGTTAAACTTGTTACCATGATTTCCACGTACCATAATTCTGATACAGAACCGGGACAACGAGCAGGCGTTCCTGTACTTAAGCCCACTTCAGTCGTCTGCTACAACAAATACATGGGTGGCGTCGATATGAAGGATCAGAAGCTATCCATGTATTTGTTGGAGCGAAAACGTGGAACGAAGTGGTACATAAAAGTATTCAGACGTTTAATCAATTGCAGTATTTTGAATTGTTACATAATATACCGTGCGAATACCCGGGATCTAAATCGAAACCAATGGGATCATCGTCAATTTAGATATGCTTTGGCAGAAATGTTGTCCAAAAAACATGATTTTATACAACGCATCAGACCGGTTGCTGTAAACTCCCTTCAACACGCTAGACTAGATGGAATAGATCATTTCCCTGAACATCAGCAAATTACTGATCGTAATAATAAACAAAGCATACGCCACAAACGGGGACGTTGTGCGCGGTGTCGTATACTCAAAAGACGATCTGAAAGCAATGTTGTTTGAAGCAAATGCAAAGTGTTTCTCTGTGTCGGCGAATGTTGGCGTATCTATCACACCGTAGAACAATTGTCCATGTGATTTCCCCAATTATTAGGCATAAGGGCTCCCGTAGACGATGCCGCCGCCGCGCCGCCACCGCGCCGCTATGCTGTGCACACCTTCGCGATCGCGCCGCCGCCGCATCCACGCCGTTTGATTTTACCTTACCACTAAACATTTGTTAATAATATATTACGAGTGCTACACGTATGTTCTTATTATTATATTACTAAAAAATGTATAGTAGTACGGTTAAATCAAGCGGCGCGGCGACGGCGCGGTCGCGAAGGTGTACACAGCATAGCGGCGCGGCGGCGGCATCGTCTACGGGAGCCCTAAGAGTATTATTTTGAGACCGTATTATAGTGTAAAGTTTCTCGTCAATACGAATAACATAAGCCCAAACACGAGGTAGTTGTACATAACGTTGAGAAGTTCCCTCGACTCTTTCTCGTCTCCTTCATCAGGTCAGCGCTAAACCCTTCACAGTTTTGTAATATCATTAGACATAGTACCTTGTAAATTTAAAAAAATACTTTTGCATTTATAATAGTGTATTGATATCATTACGGGATTGCCCTTTACATTACTCATGCTATACTACACTTTTTGAACACTCTGTATACAGGCCGGAAACGTATATCTGCGCCGTACAAGTTGCGCCGCAACGCAGATCTACGCTCTACGACTTTCGATTACTTTTTTGTATTTTTATGACAATAGTCCGTATTTAAGTGATAAATGATTGTAAAAACAGAATAAAGATAAGTGTAACAAAATCTATATGTCAATTTTATTATGATTATGCCCTTAGAAGTTTTTTTTTTGGTAAGTTTTTGAACAACGGCTTCTAGTTAATTACTACACACGACCTTGTGATGAAAAAGTAAATAACAATAAAGTTTAGTTACTTGTCTACCATAAGCAGTCACAAGAATCACAAACATACGTTTTATAATGAAGAAAAAACTGATAAAAAGGGCGCGCGACGCGCTTTCCACTTAGTACGCGGCAGTTGAGCGTATTATTACGTGAGTAATGCTCGGCAGTTGAGAAGTTAAAGCAAGCTGTAATTACACCCGTGCACAAGGGTGGGGACAAGGCTGACCCCTCGAACTACCGGCCAATCTCTGTCCTTCCGTGCCTGTCTAAAATCATCGAGAGATTATTAAACCAACGTTTAATTCGTGATCTAAATAAGAATAATATTCTCTCACCCTCGCAGTTCGGTTTTAGGCAGGGAATGAGCACCGAGGATGCAGTCCTGGCGCTTGCCTCCACTGTCACCACCAAGGTAGACGGTGGTGGCAAGTGCCTAGCTGTTTTCCTCGACCTCAAAAAAGCCTTCAACACAGTCTCCGTCCCCACGCTTCTGCACAGACTAGAAGCCATCGGTGTCAGAGGGACCCCCCTCAAACTATTCAAGAATTACCTGAGTGAGCGCAAGTATGTGGTGAAAATGGGGGAAGCTATAAGTTCTGAGGTATCTGTCACATACGGGGTCGGGCAGGGTAGTGTGCTCGGGCCAACGCTGTTCCTCATTTACATTAATAACCTCTGCAGCATGAAGATCGACGGTGCTCAATTTTTCTCATACGCTGACGATACCGCTATTGTCTTCTCAGGTGAAACCTGGGACAGCGTTGGCCGAACCGCTGAGCATGCCTTGACTTTGATTGCTGCCTGGCTTGACCATCATCTTCTAACATTGAACATTTCAAAGACAAATTTCATTTGCTTCACTTTCCTTCGTCCCTTCCAAGACAGTCGCTAGGAGAAAGAACAGAGTAGCTCCACGTACACATGTTAACACCAAATTCGCTGCTAGACAATATAATGGGCAGTCGACCCACATTTATAACTTTCTAAACAAAGAATTAGACATTTACCCAATGAATTACCGTGACTGTCGAAAGACCCTCACACAGTGGTCAGCAACCAAAAGCTACGCAGATGTCGAGTCAATATTACAAACTGCTACGTGACTGATCACTAGGGACTTCTACAGTCAGTGGAAGATACTGATTACAGTGTCTTCCGACCTCAAGACATAGTCGTATGGCTGACCCCAAAACAGACAAAACACAAATGACTCACACACACCCCTGACATCCTCACCCTCACTCCCACACATATACACACACACGCGCAGGCACACGTCACACTTATTACACCGCGCGCGTTGTTATTTCGCCCATAGTCCACTGCATGCTTATTTTAGATTACCTTTGTTTATCTCGCAGAATTTATACTTAGTTATTGTAAACCGGAAGAGCGGAACCACCTAACACAAGCATATTGTTGCTTAAAAGGTACTCCCACACGCAAATTATGTAAAATGTGTAAGTTGATGAAATAAAGTTTTTTTTTTTTTATAAGAAGACATGTCCTTTTTTATCTCGACCCATTAGAGAAATCAGGGTTGAAAAGGATCATCCAAGATTGATTTTTCACAAAGAACATTACAATTCCCCTTGGACGTCATCTATTCTCAATGCACCTAAAAAAAAGTTGAAATCCCATAATGACTCTCATAGTGCTGGTGACTTTGTACTGCCAGATCAATCCTATGCAGACAGCCTTCCAGTTTCAAAAGCAAAATTTATGGATATCCAGGCCCTGTCAAAGTTTTGTGGACCAAAAGCTAAGCAATACTTCTCACAGATAAAATATAATGATACTTAAACAATAAATATTTCAGGGACATAGCATATTATTTGCCTGTATTTTCTGACTTTGATCTGTTTTCCTGTGCTAACTCAATAAACATAAGAATAAAAAGGTTTTTTTTTTACTACACAACAGAAATAAATATATTTTCTTTATAAATAAATATATTTTCCTCCTATTTGAAACTTTATTGTACCGTTTTTCAAGGATCAAAAGATTAATTTAGCAATTTCTCAGTTCATTGTCTTTGTGACATTGCATGTTTTTCCCCTGTGCCCTTCAATTACAAAACCACTTCTATCCATTCATGTCAAATGCAAAATCACATCTACTTATTACTCATACAAGCAAAATGGCCTCTATCTAAATTTTAATGTCTTTTTTACAAGTTTGCACATTATGAATAACTAAGATGATATTTTGAATTCAATATAACATTGATTTGCCATGACATATCATTTCTCTTATAGATATGGCTAAGTTTATCTCAGTAAATTAAGTTTTTATGGTGTTAGTAAAGTAAATAAATTGAAAAAGTGTATAGAAGCATATTTGCATCTACACCCCTCACTTCTAAAATATCAAAGTGCATGGCAAAATGCATGGTGTAATGTGACAGAACATCATACCATGCATACGCCTATACCAGCACTGTCACATCGCAAAATTTATTTACTGTTGCGATGTTGTATTACAACTCTAGGCAATGTATAAAATTTTATAGTGACAACACATTTTAAAAATGTGTTTCTGTCACTCAATGTGTTATCAAAGCAAAGAGAAAGAAAAAATAGTATGAAAATTACTGTATGGAAACAAAGAAGAAAAAAAAGTAGATAGCTAGAGCCAAAACAAGTAGTTTGCAGGCAAAACGAAATTTCAGAGTTCCAACTCCCGCAGTTAAATCTGCTTACGCGCAAAGACTCCCATATTTTCTACACCTCCACGTCTATAATGCGGTGATCAAACAGTGCAAAATAAGAAACCTCACTCGAACGCAAATTAAGAATAGACTAACATCCTGGCTACTAAATCTCTCATATGATGAAGCAGAAAATGTCATTAAAGTGGTAAAATAAGTTTTTGCATAAATCTGCCACTCTCTTGTCTCGTTCTTACACACTCTGAAACACATACCTACCCACACCACACATTCACACTTACTCACACATACAAGGAAAACACTAGTTTTTCTATAATATACGAGTAGACACTCCCATACCCATACACACAGTCAAGCGTATACTGTTTTATTATTATTATTATATTTTTTTAATACTTTATACTTTACATTTTTTCATTTTATCTTTTGTTATTTTATGTGATGTAAAATTGTATAATGGCAAACCCTCCATATTGGTACCCAAGATACAGGCTTGCCTAGTTTGGGACCAATGATCAAAACTGTGTGAAACTTTTATTACAAAACAAACAAATTGTTTTACG
Source organism: Phlogophora meticulosa (assembly GCA_905147745.2). Lineage (NCBI taxonomy): Eukaryota > Metazoa > Arthropoda > Insecta > Lepidoptera > Noctuidae > Phlogophora > Phlogophora meticulosa. The sequence continues at coordinate 701,809 of CAJHWW020000001.1, read as the reverse complement.
TCACATCTACACCTTTTATTTTCATGACGTGAAGTATGTTTTATTTTTCTAATAAATGCTAACTTTATGCACATTATAATTAATAGTGAAGAAACCATGAACTATCCTCACTAAACAATTGGTATAGTGCCCAAAAGACAGGAAGCATTGCTACATTAAATGGCATTGTTTAGATTCTGGCCAAAGTAGAAGCCAGCACTTAGATCTCGGGAGCATCAACTGTTACAACCTGATCTAATTAATTTCAATAATCTTGCAGTTTATAAATACAAAACGAGAAAACAACAGAGGTGGGACAAGGAATAAGAGGTTTAGTTATCTTTAGGGTTGTTTGACTTTGACATGACAATGCAAAACCTAAATGACAAACAAAAACGAAAACAACCAAAACCTTTCTTCAAACAATACATAGAACATAATCAAAATGTTAAGAGTACAATACGTGAGGCTCAAGGTTGATTCCATTTAACACAGCAATAGCCAACTAATAGTACAATGAGTTATTTATTTATTTATTTATTTATTTAATACTTTAAGCACACAAATGTACAGAGGCGGACTTAATGCCATAGGCATTTTCTACCAGTCAACCTTTGGGTGATGCAGACAAACAGTGGCAGGTGCAATTTCTTAAAAGAAAAGTGAAAAGAAATATATATATTATTATAAACTATAAATATAATACCTACATAGAACATATACACAAATAAACATATACACAAACACATACATAAACAATAAGAACAGTTAATGAGAAAACATTAGCGCTGTGATGAAACCACCGCCAACTTCTTACGAACATGCTCACGCACTTTAACTTTAAAGGCCAATCGGCTGGTTGTCATCCTAGTTACGAGGTTACAAGACAAGAAAGAAGCACCATCGCTTAAAATACCTATGATAATAATGAGAGGAAAATGCGGCAAAGTATCAGTTTCAATCAAGACAATAGATTCAGACGCCACACATCTCAGACCTGCCACGAACGGCAACGAACAATGGAGCATTCGATAGTACTATTACTATATCCATGGGCACCTTCACAGACCTACATTTTACGATAGCCCTTAAAGTCGCTCCGCTAGCACGAAAATTCACTAACTATTGAGATCAGAGATGAACTACATAAAGTATTTTACTCCTTTTCAATTGACCTATTTGTTTGTTAACCACCACAGACAGTTTATAATAGTGCCCACAGTTTATGCTATGACCACAGAGTAGGGATGGCGATTTGAGATCGATTAATCGAAGAATCGATTTCTCGAGCCAAAAAAATCGATTTTTTAAATCGATATGTAGTTCTGAATCGATTCAGTGAATCGATATTTCACCCTTAAAAATCGACATTCGATTTTTTCAGTTTTGGTAAAAAACATAAAATTATTTCCAATTAGGAATTTAAATTACGCGCTTCAAGCGCTTTAATTTTTCATCCAATAAAGAATCAGGGACCATATTTTTGCGATAATTCGATACTCAGTTAACTTTACACTTATTTTGATTTCATCTATTTTAATACTTATTATTATTTTATTTTATATAATATAAATCATATATAATAATATATATAATAATATATATAATATAGAGGATTGGTTGAATGTACCCGTAATATTACGGTGTTGTCGGTTAAAGAGTTAATGGCTCAAAAATTCGCAAGATGGCTATGTGCTTAGTTTCCATCACCTCTCTTTAATTTAAAAAAAAAGTTACGTTTGTTTGTGGTCTTTGACTTTTTGTATTTTTGATGAAAATATATTCTGTATGAATGATGTATGAATTGGTATAGGAAAAAAATACAAATAAACGTCACCAACTTTTGCTATTAAATTTGTGCACTTGGCTTGGATACTAAATCCTTTTAGCTTTATTGAATAATTAAATCAGCAATATTGCTAACTTAATTCATTTTGATCAAAAAATAATAGATTAATATTCTATTGTTTTGCGTCACGTCCGTATAGTTAGTATTCTTAGATTAAATTGTCTTAAATACATACATAAACTCACGATTTTTTCCCGTTTTTTCGAAATAGCAGTTGTGTTTACTTATTATTATGTAGTAGTATGAATGACGGGTTGAGCAGAGGTAAACTCATAATATAATGGGTTCACCCACATTTCGCATCATATAAATATAGGTCAAAAATAACATAGAAGATGGACACTAGACACAAACAAGTGTGATGTTGCCAGAATATATCACACCCTAAAGATTTCCTTGACAAGGCTACAATAATTGATAATACTGGACTTGTATAGTTTGGTGATTTAAGTTGATACGTTCGTACCCAGCAATCCTGACGTAGACCCACTGAAAGGTGAACGGCAGGCTTGTATGGGAATTTCGTACCGCTAATCAAATTTTGTGTTTTGAGATATATATAGACAAGCCCTTTTAAAATTCTTGGATTTTTAGAACTTGGGACGTAAAAGTTATAACCAGTTTTATTTTTTAAGGTTAAGGTCTAGTGTACCTATGTAAACATTGTTTTGATGATTAAGTATATTAGTATGTTCTAGGTTGCTTGTCGCTATTTTTGTAATGGTTTAGTTATTACCAAGTTGGTAAAGTTAGATGACGATCGTACCTACTCAGTAAATAAATAATCAGTCAGTCAATAAATAATTCCCATATGAAGAAAAAAAAATGTGTGCGTGTACCAGCGTACACTCGTAAGAAGTAAAACTTCTTTATGACGTTATTTTTCAAAAAATAATTTACTATATGCAACTTTACGTAATAACGACATTAATGATAGTAATAATTCTATTACAATTAATGAAATTCAATAATAATCTTTATAGTAATAAGCTAAAATGAAATAATTGTAGAATTTGTATTTATGTCTATGATAATAAAATCCCTACTCCGCTGGAGAAAGTATACTTCGAATCACGCGTGGTAGGGATAAGAATAAGATGGCGCGTAACGGAAAAATGTGACGCGTAACGAAAAAATGTTACACTAAATTTTTTTCCAACCCCGATAAAGAAGTTTCACTTCAAAAATCTAGGTAACGAAAATCATTCCTATCATTAAATTGTTAACTTATGATTTTAAGCAACAATTGTGCATTCTTTGGTATGATATATGAATGTTTTTTTGTTATATATTTAATGTTATTTCAATTTCTAAATAATTAATTATCATTTTGATATATTTGGTTTTTTGCATAAGGCAACTTCTAAAAACGTAACTACTTTATTTGCCTTAATATGTGGTACAAATTCAACAACAAAACAACAAAAAAGGAAGCGGTACGAAATCTGCCATTCACCTTTCTTGACGTTGGCCCTTGACACTCTTGACAGACAGACAATGTTGAATAACTCGATGCTAAAAGGGATGTACCTAATTCTTCCTGAATAATAACGATAGTTCCATTGATTTAAACTGATTTATAAAAAGTGAACTTTATAAAATCTTTCTTTCATTTTAGTTTTTATTTATTAATATAAATAAAGTTACATACAGAACATAAGTGGACACTTTAGTAATCAATATTTTATTACTTTGAAGGGTAATCTGGTCTAAGAAAGGTAAAAGGAAAAAGGTCTCTGGTAAGGGTATCTGATCTGCCAGGAGGGGTTATCCTACTTGAGTGTTCTTGTCCTAGAGCAGGAGTCAGAGCTGTTGGGTATTTTGTATTATTTTTCTCTGTTGTGTTGTGTGTAATTATCCATTGTGATTATAATATATGAATTACTGAACACCGGACCAGATATACTCATATAGTTCTCACCAAAAGCTGGGGAACAAATCTATCCACACTCTGCAGAGCCCTGCATGAAGAGGTAAGGCTGGTTAGTGCCTGGGGACGCCCGTCCCCAGACAACAGGCACGCTCCGACTAGGCTCACCTAGCCATGCAATTCTCGGCAACCTTAGCTTAGGGGATGTTGTCCATACTACCCAGAGCAAAGCAATACAATCCTCCAGCTGTTCCGTTAGTCCCCAACTGAGTGGACACTTTGGTAATCAATATTAGGTCTTTACCTATGAAATTGCCGTTCTGCAGTACTGGCCATTTCAAATCAAAATATTTTTTGTTTGGCTAAGAATTCTAATTTCAAATTAATTTTATTTTAAAAACATGGATTTTTTTTTCCAAAAGTAGTCATTTGTTTATTGATTAGTGTTACATTTTCATCGCATTTAAATCTTTTTCGTCATCATGGATACGTTAAAAATTCGAGTAATTATGGAATATGAGTACCGTCGTGGCAGCAACGCGGCACAAGCGGCACGCAACATCAACGACGTGTACGGAGCTAACACTACAAACCAACGCACTACCTGTTATTGGTTTGCTCGCTTCCGTTCTGGAAATTTCGACCTGAAAAATGAACCTCGCGGTCGTCCGAAGACTTTGGTCGACAATGACGAATTAAAGGCGATTGTGGAAGCTGATGATACACAATCTACGGCTGAATTAGCAGCAGCTTTCGACGTTAGCGTCAAAACAATATTGGTCCATTTGCGTCAAATTGGCAAGGTAAAAAAGCTTGACAAATGGGTGCCCCACGAACTCAATGATCGCCAGCGCGAAGTACGCGTCGAGACGTGCCTTGCACTGCTCAACAGACACACAAATGAAGGAATTTTGAACCGCATTGTTACCTGCGATGAAAAATGGATTCTGTTTGATAACCGCAAGCGCTCAGCAAGTTGGTTGGATCCTGGTTCAGCACCTAAACAATGCCCTAAACGAAAACTTACCCCAAGAAAAGTGATGGTCACTGTTTGGTGGTCTAGCGCCGGTGTGATTCAACACAGCTTCTTACCAAACGGGGTGAGCATTACTGCAGATGTGTACTGTGAAGAATTGAACACAATGATGGAGAAGCTGGCACATCTCCAACCAGCATTGGTCAATCGCTCGTCTCAGCTGTTCCTGCACGACAACGCGCGACCTCATACTGCACAGCAGACGGTCTCCAAGTTGCAAGAACTGGGGTTGGAAGCTCTCCGTCATCCGCCCTACTCACCAGACCTTGCGCCTACAGACTACTACTTTTTCCAGAATTTGGATAACTTCTTGGCGGGAAAAAAATTCAATACCCGAGAGGCAGTACAAAATGCCTTTGAAGAATTTGTTGCCTCCCGTCCAGCTGATTTCTTTAAGAAGGGCATCAATAAACTGCCACTGCGTTGGCAAAGATGCATTGATTGCATGGGTGATTACTTCGATTAATACAAATAAAAAATACATGAAAAAAATTCATTTAAATTTTTTCATACAAAACGGCAATTTCATAGGTAAAGACCTATTATTTTATTGTTTTTATGTAATTAAAGTGGTTTATTCATTAAAGTAAATTGAACAACTGTCATTCCTTACCATGTTTCTGGGCACACATCGTATCGAAATATAAATATTTAATGGAAATTCTATTTTCTAGGTTGAAAGATCGATTTCCTGGTTAAATGCAGTGTAATTTAAATCGATTAAAATATTTGTTTTTTGCATCATTATATCGAATCATATGATTAAATAACACACATTGCCATCCCTAGGCAAGGACGCAGTACGGCAGTAGTTCAGTCACGAACCAGACAAAATTGACTTACTTTTGAAATTATTGCGAATTGTGGTTAAATCTTTTTCGATTATCTCTCTTTGTAGTCTTCGTCGTATTATTACTAGTTATTCACTGATTATGGTCTGACTTAGTAACTCTAAATATATTTAGTTGTGTTCCACAAAAGCCAATAAAGAACGATTGAAGGTAAAGTTGAGATTAATAAATTGTTCATGTTATGTACCAATACATACCATGTGAGTTGTGTACTTCCCTAAGTTTCCTTAAGCTATAAATTTGGTATAATATTACGTGTTACAGTTTTAACGTTCCGCCACATTACAACAGCATGTAAATATTGCATAGGTTTGAATTTAGAAGAATATGCATTGTATATTAAAGTTATCTTTACTTTGGATATTGAGGTTAAAGTTTCATACATGACAGTAATTAAGCTTTTCTAAAGAATATCACGAAATTCAGAGTGACTCTTAACATTGGCCTCTTCCAGCATTTTACATTGGGTTCTGTCTTGTGCTTCCTTTCTGCAGTGGTGACCAGTTGTGGGCCTCAGGTGGTCGGCCAGTCTCAGTTGTTGACTTCATTTGGGTTTATCATTAAACAAAAAACATACTGCTACATTGGTTGGAAGAAAAATAAATTAGGAGCAATGTTTTGTTGTCAGATACAACATGAAATAACTGGGGTCAGACAATTCAGTGGTGATGTTGTGCTTCAATGATGGTGATGGTTGTACACCATTTATGTTGTTAATGCTTGATGTTGTTGAAATGTGTATTTCAGTCGCAAGATAAAAAAAACAATTTTGCAGCTAGTTTTTAATTTCCCTCCTCAGATGATGTCTGTTTTGCACATTGAGTATCTTCATTCTGATTGAAGTGTACTACTCAGTTTTTTATTTGTGGTATTGCTGGTCAAATGTGTTAGAATTGCATTGTTTTTTGTCCTGTCTCATTGGCTTAAGAATATTGATACTGGCTTTGAAGGGTAATCTGGTCTAAGAAAGGTAAAAGGAAAAAGGTCTCTGGTAAGGGTATCTGATCTGCCAGGAGGGGTTATTCTACTTGAGTGTTCTTGTCCTAGAGCAGGAGTCAGAGCTGTTGGGTATTTTGTATTATTGTTCTCTGTTGTGTTGTGTGTAATTATCCATTGTGATTATAATATATGAATTACTGAACACCGGACCAGATATACTCATATAGTTCTCACCAAAAGCTGGGGAACAAATCTATCCACACTCTGCAGAGCCCTGCATGAAGAGGTAAGGCTGGTTAGTGCCTGGGGACGCCCGTCCCCAGACAACAGGCACGCTCCGACTAGGCTCACCTAGCCATGCAGTTCTCGGCAACCTTAGCTTAGGGGATGTTGTCCATACTACCCAGAGCAAAGCAATACAATCCTCCAGCTGTTCCGTTAGTCCCCAACTGAGATGGGTTGGTTCTATTCTACTACCAGGACCCCACAGCTTTCATTTTTATAGATGCTAGCTAAAAGCTAGCCTATGTAACCTCAAGTAAGCTAACATTATATAATCAAACACTAGAAAACTAAACACATACTGGTGTATCTCGCTTAATATAAAAGTACTTTCATGGGAAGAGCATTAGATGCAGAGAGATAAAGAAAGTATGTGAAATATCATAATCTAGTTAGGCGAGAGTGGGGCAGTTTTGAAAACTGAGCTGTCTGTTCTATATTCATTTTAAGGAATTTTTACAATATTTGTCTATTATTCTCAGCTCCTATAAAGATTAGACCATACTTAAAAATAAGCCATACCACCAGACCATATTTTTAACCACCGACGCCAAAACGACGGGGTTTTATAACTTTGACGTGTCTGTGTGTGTGTTTGTCTGTGGCATCGTAGCTCCCGAATGGATGAACGGATTTAGATTTTTTGTTTTTGTTTAAAAGGTGAATTAGTCGGGAGTGTTCTTAGCTATGTTTGATGAACATTGGTTTAGCCGTTTACAGATATATTGATATACACTCACAAAACAACCAAAAAAAGTATTCGGCGCAGCAGCGGCAGCACACATACCCACTTTTTATTAATTTTACATTTCACTACGAGTCAAAATGATAGAAAAGAGATGGTTGGTAAAAACTTGATAAAAACAACAAGAAAAAAAGGTCAGCGTCAGGATGGCTGCACCAAACGAGATATGTCCTTGAGACCATGTGCATTATTTAATACCTATTTGCTACTATTTACTAGCCATAGTTAAACATTTGCTACCTTTTCGTTAAGAAATTTATCAAAGAAATAAAGTGGTCAGCCAACCTGACGTCAGGTTGGCTGACCACTTCCAAGTTCTCATAGTTTTAGCGTTGTATTAACCGCGTTGTTAATGATAATATTTACTACCTGATTGATACCTTAACATATATTGTTAACACAACTTTAAGATGCTCCTATAAAAAGTTATGAGAGCTCCTATAAATTAAAGTTAAATTTAGAAAGTGCCTGCAAAACCATTATTAGCAATATTACGAAAATAAGACTTGGCGTTATTAAGTTATGTGCAGGCGTTTTATTGTCTTTAATTAATAACTTCCGTGTGTATGTACACGGATATGTAAAATATCTCCACCCCTCTACCCACCTTCCACCTTATCAAAGACTACTATAGTATACTGGGTATAGACAGGCAACTCTACCGTAATTTTTATTATTATGAGGTTGGTGAACTTAGCGCCATCTAGTTTTTCGTTAAGGGAACTAATTTATATTCCTAGATGTATAGCTAGGTGTATACAGTCGGATATACGATCCTTTTCGCTCAGTTTCAATAATCTATCTGTATATTTGCCTACTAGTTAGGAGTTTGACATGTGATCAGTGGCGGAGTAACAGGGGGGCGGAAGGGGCGGCCCGCCCCGGGCCTCTTCTGATTTGACTTCATATAGCCTAATATGAAGTCAAATCTGAAGACTGATTGTAATATGTACAATACCTACTGTGATTTATCGGACTGACTGATTCTATCAATCAATAACAAAACAAAATATTCTTATTATTAGTATATTTTTTATTGTAATTAAGTTGAATTAAGTCAAATCAGAAGACTGATTGTAATTGTATCTACTATACGTACTGTGATTTATGGGACAGTGGCTGATTAATAGAAAAACAAAAGAAATATTTGTAACTTATTTAAATACAGATAAACCTAAACCACTAGTCTTTAATTTAATGTAATGTTGCAGTATGTGTGGCATTAGTTTTAAGAATTGATATATTAAATTCTGTGGGGGACAAACAGGAATAAAAAGTTTCATCTGTCCCCCTGTCAGTGATAGGGCGACAGATGAAACCGTTAAGGAGTGAATAAAGTTCGAACTGCCCTCTCATTGCTAACAGGGGGACAGATCAAACTTTTTTCCTATCTGTCACCCTAAGGGGACAAAGCGGGGTGACAGATCGGAATAATTCGTGATGAGTACTTCATGTAAAGTTTTACAATTGTCAATTTCACAGTTATCTCCTGGAGCATGGACACTAGACAGGCTGTTGACTAGTAATGTGGTGAATGCTGCTTTGAATCGCTCTGGTGTTGGGTTCACGTTGCGGCATTCGTGGCTCCTTATGGAGCCAAAAAAGTTTTCTATTAGGTCTTGATTTAGATGCCGCAACCAAACTGATGTTATAGTCACCGGCACGTAAGTTGGCAAGGTTTTGGCGTAGTGAGGGTAAGTTCGCGCATCGTGCACTTAGTGGAACAAAAAAGTGGTGACTTTTATTGATCGTCATTATTTTATGGTTATTGCCATCATTTATATTTAATAATATCTGATTAGAAGAAATTTGAAGAAGGGAGAGGAATTCGTAAAGTTTATTGGGAGTTATAAATAATATGCATACGAGGAAAGTATGCTCAAAAAGTATGCGAAAAAAGGCATACCTTTTTTCGCCTTAATTTTTTAATTTAAAACTACAACAATAATATCAACTCGTAGCAAAAACTAAATTTAAAAACAATAACAATAACTCTTTAACGTAAACAAAATAAAAACAAAGCGTACAACTTTCGTGCACGCAAGTGTAATCGGGAGTTCGGGAGGCAACAGTCGACTGTTGCATCAATCGCGCGCTCGGATTGACGCTACCTCATACCCCGCGTCCCGCTTGACTACCAAAGAGACCTAAAAAACGACTTGTGCGCATCTAACGACTCTTGCCAAGTTACGTGCCGGGGACTATACACCATATTTTGTTTGTATTTTTTTTAATAACAATTCAAATCCGTCGTAGTGTCCATACCCAATTGTTTATTGTGGGAACATATTGTGTTTTGGTATTAATAAATTTCATGTCTTTCATCATAACTTTACACTCCTTCCATGTTTTATGATGGATAGAAGTAGGCGTCGCAGGTCCTAGGAGAGGTTTGCCGTGTTTCTTGCGTTTTCCAAAGCTTCCGTTCATGGAGTCAAAAAGCTTGTCAAAGAAGATGTCTGCAGTGTCTTTGGCTTCTGCAGGAATACCCTTATCTGTGAAAAAATATAGTTTGTTAAATAATGTTTTATATCTGATCAGCGTACTGTAAAACTATAGTAAGTATTTAATATTTGTATTTCATTGTAATTGTCAGAAAAGAACTAGTGAAAACAATATTGAATTGTGCAGACTTATGAAATTTACCTGCTAGATAGCCCATATTAGATGCCACAGTTTGGCTGAAAACTTGCGTAGCATTTTTCACTTTCATTCTAGGAATCAATCGTCAATCGTCAATTTGGGCACCAATCGGATTCCTTTGTACCCTGGGTTTTCCTTGTGTAAGGCCATAACATGAGCCCATTTTGCCAATTTTACTTCCCCATTTTTTTATATTTCAAATCTTTTGTAATTAATTTATTTCGTATGCATTTTATTAAATGGGGTGGATCATACAATGGTATGATTTCTTGTTCATTTATAATACAAATTTTATTCATTTTGTTCATTTATAATTCTTTTCGGCTCTCGGAAGCTCAACGGTGTGGACGTGTGTCGGTTGTCCTCGGTGATCTCTGTCCCTAATTATTGTGATTGGTTACTTAAGAAAAATTGTGATTCCTTGTCTCACTTACCGATCCCTTATCGGTGGTTGACGCCCACTAGGCGGACTTAGAGAGAGATACAAATAAGTTTGGAAGTGTAACACTAAATCGGCATTGGAAGCGTACATGTGATTCGTTGGATTCGAACCCGTGCCCGGTGAAGTGGTGGAGGTGCGAGCCGAGCGTGTTGCCTACGCGCCATTTAAGCGAGTGCCAGCGGCCTCTAAATAACGATCCGCTACGTGCGGCTGACGTCACTGCTACGCTACTACGATCATCTGCTACGGGACGGCTACGAACATCGCATCGGCTACGCCTTCGCTCAAAACAACAAAAGCGCGCCGCTCGCTGGACTGGTGATTTCTGGTTGAGTGTTTAATATTATTGTGGTTATTGTTATTCTATAACTCATTCAGAAACATGTCCGGAGTACAGCGCACCCCGCCAAAAACTCCCATAACTCGGACAACAAACCCGATCCCAATCGTAACTCAATCGGAACCAGACATCAGCTCGGCAATCATTATGAGCGAAAATGTAAACATGAATAGATACTACAAACGTCCCCGACCTGCGGACGACACTTCGCCGCAAAGGGATACTTTTCCATCCCCGCAAGAACTCCGAGATACGCTTTATGAGTGGAAGGAAGAACAGAATATCACGATTTCTAAACTGATTGCGGACCAGACGGCGGCTATGACCAAACTCACAACTGAAATCGTTGAAATAAAATCTCAAAATACCCAGATACAAGTTTCTAATGCAGAAATACGGAAATCTAATGAAGAGATTGTGAAATCGATGACTTTCATAAATCTTCAATTTGAAGAATTCAAAAAGGAAATCGAGGACCTTAAGAAAGTCCGTCAAGAACAAATCCATTATATAGGAAATTTGGAAAGAAAAATTCAGGACTTGCAACAAAAGTCAAGGTCGTCCGGAATCGAGATCCGTAACATACCACAACTCGATTCGGAGTCCAGTGGTAGTCTTGTTAAAACTGTCTGCAATCTCGGTAAAACCGTGGGCATAAAAATAACACAACACAATATCTTCCTGAGAAAAATAGAAGGTGCAAAACAAATATTGGTTAACACGGAAAAATGCCTCCTTGATGTCAAAAACGTAACTATGTGACTATCTGAACTACCTAATAATTGTTTTAAATATGTCTTTGGATATAGGCAAACTTGTATAATTTACACACACTCACTCTTATTCACCTTGTACGAATACCCCTTACGCAACTCATGTCTACACAATCACCCCATATTTTTATTACTTATATATAAGCAATGTTCTTCCAATTTTGAGCCCATTCATATAATAGCCCCATTCAAAATTCACACAACTATGTCACGATTTGTAATCTCTGTTTTATTCAAATGGCTATCATAAATAATATTAACAGCGAACTAGACTCGCTAAACTTAGGTAACTCTTTCACCTGTAGTCCAGAGGACTGCTTAAAGTTTGTAAACAATACCGATAGCAACTTAAATTTTATACATTTAAACATACGTAGTATAAACAAAATTTTTTATCAACTGCAAGTTCTGCTTCATTTAACAAAAATCTTATTTGATGTCATAATCTTGACCGAATGCTGGCTCAGTAAGGTTAGTAATTTACCAGTGTTGCAGGGTTTTCAATCTTATTTTACGGAAACTAATTCCAACCAGAACGATGGAATAGTCATCTACACAAAGCAGGGCCTGCAAGTCTCTGTTTGGGAACCTAGATTTTTGGGTGGCAACTGTCTGGTGTGTCAAATAGACAAAAAAATGGCCATTGTTGTTGTCTATCGCTCTCCATCATATAACTCTAAGGACAGTTTTGATAAGTTTTTAGAAAGTCTAAATAGTGTTTACATCAAACTCTCCTCATTTCAGAACATCGCCCTCATTGGCGACTTAAATATAGATATAAAACAGAATAGTAGTAATGACCGAAGCGTTGACTATCTTATACTCAACACATCTCACGGGCTCCTGCCAACCCACTTGTTTCCTACTAGGCTTGAAAATTGTATTGATCATTCTTTCTTGAAAACTAACTTTCCGATCACCACATTAGTTCTGGATTGTCATATCACGGATCATAAACCCCTCCTGCTTAGTATTGCTAACACTAATCCCAAACGTGAAACTGGTCACATTTCTACTTCCTTGGATTATGCTGCTATTAAGCTAGAGCTAGAAAACTTGGACTTTACAGTTGTTTATGTTATTGACGACCCTAACACCTCTATGAACACTTTCATAACAATTTTAACGTCTGTTATTGCAAAACATACGATGCAAACCATAATCCCGAGGAAAAAAAGAATTATTAAACCCTGGATTACCTCAGGACTTTTGAAGTGTATTTCAAATCGAGACAAGATGCACGCGAGATCTAGTAAAGAACCTAATAATCTTATACTCAAAACTACGTATACGCGCTATCGTAATTTTTGTAATGCCCTACTACGAAATTTAAAGATTGCCTACGAAAAAAACGAACTTGAAAAAGCTAAATATAATCCTAAAGCCCTTTGGAAAACAATTAAAGAAATTACTAACACAAATAAAATTAAAACTAGCCCTGTTGAACTTTTAAAAATATGTGACAACCCTCAATCCTCCATAAATGAAGTGTGCAAATTCTTCACTAATGTAGGTAAAAATATGGCCGCTGACATCATTTCTCAATGCCAAATCTCTAATCAGCTTGGCAGTGAAGTTCCAAAAATCAGCGACGACACCTCGCTCTCCCCTGCCAATTCCCTAGTGCTACTGGAGGTTGATGAAACTGAAGTGGAATCCTTAATTTTACAATTACGCAATGACTGTGCACTGGGTTGGGATGGTGTATCGCCCGTATTATTGAAAATGTGCCGTCAGACACTAATACAACCTTTGACGCATATCTTCAATGGCTGTCTACAAAAGGGTGTCTTTCCTGATGCACTTAAAAGAGCTATTATACATCCAATCCATAAGGCGGGGAACAGAGGCTGTGTCAACAACTACAGACCCATCTCGGTTCTGACAGCTCTTTCCAAGATACTTGAAAGGATTCTTAGCCGCCGTCTGAATAATTTCTTGGACAAGTACCAGATCATAGCTAATAACCAATATGGTTTTCGTGCTGGAGTCTCGACCGAAGATGCAATTCTTGATTTGACGCAGTTGGTTGCTGGGAACCTGGACAATAAAATTAGATGTCTTGGAATATTCCTAGACCTTTCAAAGGCATTCGACACAGTGTCTGTTCCCTTACTTTTCTCAAAATTGGAACAGCTTGGTATAAGAGGCATCGCTCTTCAAATCTTTAAGGATTATCTGACCAATCGAACCCAAATGACTAAAATAGGTAACCTCCTTAGTGATGAGGAACTCATCTCTCACGGAGTGCCACAGGGAAGCATCCTGGGTCCTATTTTATTCCAAATCTATGTGAATGACTTGTGCAGAATGACCCTACCTAATACCAAAATCTTTGCATATGCTGATGACACCGTTATTATAGTTGATGGGTCTACGTGGGATAGCGTTAAAAATAGCGCAGAATCAGCACTTACTAAAGTAATGAAATGGCTCAACCTAAATCTGCTAACGCTCAATTTTGACAAGACATCCTATATACCTTTTTCTATTCGCCAGAACACTGCACCAGACCTTACATTCTCGATAATAGCTCACATCTGCTCACGGCTATCATCTCCGTGTCAATGTCGTATACTTACAAGAACTGAGAATGTAAAATATCTTGGTGTACAAATAGATGCAGGGTTACGATGGGATAAGCAGCTTAATGCCTTGACCTCCAGGACTATGAGACTGATACACATTTTTAAGTCCCTTAGAGAGTCGGCAAATCCTGACACTCTTAAAATGGTCTTCTATGCTCTGTGTCAATCAGTAATAGGGTATTGCATCACGGTATGGGGTGGCGCAACTAAAACCAGTTTAATCAAAGTTGAAAGAGCACAGAGAGCTATATTAAAAGTAATGCTACGTAAGCCTTACCGCTACCCTACAACACAATTGTACTCGGAATGTAAGGTGCTTACTGTCCGTCAGCTCTTTGTGCTCCGATCGGTACTTAAAAGACACACTTGCGTCCCTCCTTCTGATCCTAAAAAACGTACAAACATTCCCCCAAGCACACAGCATAAAACATCGTTCGCCAGACACCAGTACCACACACTTAGTGCATATATTTATCAAAAAACTCACAAAGACCTCAACATCCGCGACCTCAACAGATATCAATTAAAGTCTAAGGTGACAGAATGGCTACTTCAACAAGACTATTTACAAACCGAGTCCCTACTTACATACATTGCTTAATAATAATAACTATTTCTCACTGCACACTCATAATTACACCCACTCACACTCTCCATATACACGTGGGTGTGCAATCACATCCAATCACATACATTCACACATACTCTCCTACATTCTTGAGTGCACTCCCCTCTCCTCCTTTTTACCATAAATCTATGTTTACGAAAAATACATAATAATACTAGCAAGATACATATACTTAAGTATGATATTATATAAAAACAAACAGAGCCAACTGACACACTACACAAGTCTTGTTTATCTATTAGATACCTTATAGCTGATCACTGTCTCTTAAGATACAGGTATACCTAGTTTAAGAGGCAGGGCTCAACCAATTCTTATACAGACCTTGTGGTTACAGCATAATATGTCTTTACTCTTAAGCCAACCAGTAGTAATCCATCTTTTACCTAATTTTAACCTAATTTTAACAATTACATATGTATTTTCTTGTCTGTAACATAGTTGAAATAAAAATTATTATTATTATTATTAAATGTTCTCTCGTATCTCTTCTCCCTTTTTCAATAGGTTACCCCTTGTCTCTTGCAGAAGATGTTTTACGCAGTTTATATTATTTGTGCCTTGGTCGCACACAATTGCTACTACAATGAGACCTGCATTTTGTAACTCTGTAATTACAGTTTTTAACTGCTTCGCAAGTTCAGGCCCCTTTGTTGCAGCTTGTGAAAAAGTGTATGCAACAGGTTGCTTAGTTTTTTAGTAAGCCTCGTACCATAAACACCTGCGCGTGATCTGTATAATCAGGTTGTGTCTCCAGGCCATTTGTGACAAACCCACAAACTTGGCGCTTACGTTCGTTGCATGTCGCATTGGGTTTGAGTGACATTTCGTCAAATAGGACAATACATATTTTATGTTCTAACTTCATTTTTTCCGTAGCTTTCTTTATCTGCTGAATCATATTTTTATTGATTACTGGATTTATATCTGCCATATTAAGCAACTTCAGGAGCAAACTTCAAACACTGTCACTTAAGATACAGGTCTCCTAGTTTAAGAGACAGGGTTTATAATTTTTGGTTATATAGATATATCTTAATTGTCACAAAAAAAAAAATATGTTGATAAAGCATTTGTTACCAAACACTTTTGTGATTAATCGGTGTCTATGTATTACCTTTGGATGAATAAACAATTATTATTATTATATTATTATAAATGTCTGGGTATTTCCTATGTATAATAAAAAATATCTATATATGTTATGTATTGTATTAAGTATATCAGTCATCTAGTATCCATAACACAAGCTCTGCTTAGCTTGGGGCTAGATGATGCTTGAGGCGATGTGTGAATTGTCCAGCAATATTTATTTATTTATTAATTGTAACTCATTAGCACCGCTTGACAGGTAAAGTGTGAACTGTCATCATATGATGTGAAGCTACATTAATTACAGTATTATACATTTAATCATTTGCAGGAGCAACCACTGAGTTTGTGGTATTAGGTTTGAGTCCCAACTTGGGGCAATTTGTTATTGAGAATTTCACCAAACATTTTAGTATACCAGTTTAGTATAAGATACCCATGTCAATTAGAGGAGGCATAATTAGGAGCTCATGACGGGAGATTTAATGTCATGATATATTTATTTACCTTTTGATGTAGATGCTTCTGATATCTGAAGAGGTCTCAACACTCCACTAACCGAGTGGAATTTTAAAACAGGATTATCTGTTATATTTTTATTACAGGATTGTAATAAAAATAAAAATCCATTATAACAAGGAGTTAGTGAGCTTTGGTTCAGTTAGACCATATTTTATTATCTTTATAATTTAATTATCTTAAGAATGGGGTAGCGAATGTCACTTTCGGCTTCGTATATCTAAGCAAAAAAGAATGTTGATCTGTTGCTGTGCGAAAGTAGGATACACCGATAAATATGCTTTGGCATTTAAATTTTACTAGTGGATGTTGGTTTCAACCGTGTAGTACCAACGGGTACTACATTCCCATGCTCAGTAAAGATGTGTTGATTTTGTAAAATCGGTTGAATAGTTTTAGAGTTAAATAGTAACAAACACAATAAAAAATGAAATCTTTGGTCTTTATAGAATATCTTTTTTCCCCATAGAACCAGGTATTTTAGTTTCCATATTTAGCAATTTGGTCCTACACTCTCCGGGAACAAACCAGGACTGAATTTCTATAGTGCAACCATAGGGAGGTTCTGGTTTGTGTCCCATCCCATCCCATCTTAGATTAAAGTTCCTAAAAGGCCTTTGAGTCTTGGACCTCTGTGTCTCCACATAAGCATTGGGGTTCCTTTACACAGATGAAACTTGATTTAAAGAGGATATAAATCTATTCGTATCCATAATTGTGATAACCGATAATGGCTGTTTTAGACTGTCATAAGTAATAATAAACCTACCATCCTAAGTCTGTATTCTTTGTGTTTATAAGAATTTATTATATCTAACCTGGCATGTTTCTTGTTGGTACAGCATCTTTGCTAAGTCGATTATTAAATCAAATCAAATCATTTATTTGCAATGAATGTAGGTTACATTAAAATACAGGTGGAATAGGAAGGAGGGAAATAGGCACGCAAAAATGATAAAAATTGTTACAAATTAAGATGTCACAGTTAATTATTGCAATTATACATATACATTAAATAATATTGAAAAATGTCAAATTAAAATGTCACTTTAGAATAAAATTAAAAATTAATGTATTAATGTTCAAGATAATAATAATTATATATATACGCACCCACGACACAGGAGAAATTCCCAGTGTGGGGCAACGTTTTTGAAAAAAAAGAAAAAAAGAAAGAAAGAATTATATTTATTTTACACATTGCTGATTAAAAAGTTTTGTCCATTAAAAAATCATTTATCGAATAATAACATTTTGCTGCTAAGAACTACTAATTTCTATTTAAAAATTTTAATTGAATCGTTTTTCATTACATCTGGCAATTTATTGTATATTGTAGGACCCATACAAATAACACTTTTCCTCATTAATGCTGTTACAGGACTCGATTTGTAATAAATTTTTGTATTGATTTCTGACAGGTCGTTTTCTAGTTTCTGTCATCGTCGGAAAAAGGGAGCGTGGAACCCAATACAGAAATACGCTTGTACGATATGACTATATACAGAAAGCACAGTTAATAGAAATCTCTATTCCTAGACAGCACGTTTCGCCGAAAACTTTGTTGTTAGAAAACATTGTTTGTAGACATCTCGGTACTGTTGACAGAAATCTCTGTTCATAGATACATATATACATATAGCACTTCTTGCCGTAAACTTTTTCATAGAAACCACTGTTTCCAGATACCTTGGTTCACAGAAAGCGCCTCTGGAGAAAAAACTATTAATATTTATTATATTACTAAATTTCGCTTTTCTGCCTCTCTATCCATAAAAAAAACACGTTTATTTCATACAAAAATGCCATTTTAATCAAAAACGAAGCAAAACGAAAGCAATAGATGAAATTGAAAACAAAACAAACTTTAGCTTTATAATAGAAACAAAAAAGTACTCGATATAACTTAAAAAATATTGTTTATACACCAAACTTCAATATTATTATTTTTTCATGTGCAAAATATGAGCTAATCCACCTAAAAAGGCTAATAAGTCCATCTCACTTCTTTGAGACAAGTGCTTTTGCATTCTGTTTTCGTATTGAATTTGTGGAGATCGACGACGTTTTGGCATGGGCTCTGACGCCCTGATGCGCTCAATTTCACATTCTGTGTATTTTACCTCTTTTGAAAATTCTTTTATAGTTTTAAACACATTCCATTTCTTACGGTTAAGAAGTGTAGTCCAGCGTTCATGCCAAGATTCCAAGACGTTTTGTGTCTTGGGAATGTCATATGTGCGATCAAACACTGACCACATAGCAGGTGGAAATAGTGGCTTTCTATTTATTGTTAATTTGGTACTATTGGCATTATTTCTTACATACGTCCCAGAGACATAATATTTATCGAACCACCTGCGGCTTTCTCTGGTAATACTTTATCTTTAACAAGTTGAAAAGCTTCAGGTATTTCGTTGGGATCTAGGAATGCCAAAGCAAATAAATGCCTAATTTTATGCGCAAATGAAAAATCATTCCCATACTTCTTTGCTAAACCCTCGATCTGTACATGCCGCCAAATGCTCTGCGTAAGATGGAATAAACATAGTCTTTGTATACATTCAATGTATACATTTTGTATACATTAAATAAAAAAAGAAGAAAGTATCTTGTTGCTCCAGAAGTCCCGGTCAAAACTTCATATGCTAATAGGCAGTACATTAGACAATCCGCTTCCATCTACAACCAATTGAATAAATGTTTAAATATTTACCCCATGACTTATGGAGATTGTAAAAAAACTTTAACAGACTGGTTAAAAAGCAAGAGCTATGACGACATTGAAGCTCTTTTACAAAGTATCTTGCGATAATTTTATGAAAAACGACACACACATACACACACAATCACACACACACAAACACACATACAATCACACACACCCACGCACCTAGCATTCGCACACCTTCTTAGATATAAGTTAAATTTCGTTTTTATGTACACTCCTACATTAAAATTGTTTCTGTTTTAGAAGAGCGGGGTCTCCTAACACAGGTATTTTTTATACTTAAAAGGAGGCCTCTATGTATGATTGTATATTGTAGAAGTTTTATAGTTTCTGAAATAAAATTTATTATTATTATTATTATTATTATTCTGGAAATTGCTGTTTAACGGCATTGATAGCAGCTATTTCAAAATCAGTTAAAATGTTCTCAGGAGACAAATTAGTCTGAAATGTATTAGCGCCATATCTTTTTAATAATTCTAATAAAATTGTATAACATGTTTCTGTCTTATGCGATAATAATGCAAACACTAAAGGTAGAAATTTATTTGTGCCATTTTCTGTTCCTATTGAACCATGTATAGTATATATTTGACAGAATGCCGCTGGACATGTAGAAAACGTGCCATCCATTACCCAACATTTTGCATTAATAAGTAGTTTGAAATTACTTTTTGTGCAAAATACGACTACACTCTCATTTTGGTTAATATATTGGCCGATAAAAAATTGCTCTTCTCCAATTTTTGAAAGATAGTCCGGTATGTCGAAATTAATTGTATTAGGGATTTTTGGTTGTCCTTTATTCCTAATGCGGTGCACAATCATTCGTGCTGCTGCTTTATTAGGCAAGTGGACAGCACTCGTACTTGAAACATCCTGGAGGCAGCGGTTAACGATTTGTGACGGAGAATCCATGGATTTTTTTGCTATATTCCTTATTTTTGATTTATATTCCATTTGTATTCGCTTTTCTGGCTCTGGCAAATGTCCATGTGCGTTGTTTAGATTGATGATCGAATGTTCATTACCGATAATTAATGTTTTTACAGTAGCACCACAACCTTTAGCACTACTCCGCGCACATCTCCAGTAAAATGTATCATTCACTTTTTTATTTACGTGATATGAATAACCATCCACTATAAGTACACTTGCTCCACGATTTGATTCTACTAACTTGCAAGCACTCATTTAAAAAAAAAAAATTCATTAGCGTCGCGACAATTACAAATGCAAAACTAAATGCGTAGGAAACGTTTGTTACTTTGTAAGGCGCAATAGTTTACATGTACACGTATTATTGTTAAACTGCTACAATACGACGCGACGCAATGTGCATAATCACATTATAAAAATAATTATCTAATTGGTTTCCGTAAATAGATAATAATTTATTGACATGGTTATAATTACATGAATTAATGAATACTATGTAGCGTAGCGGCTAACATAATGCGTGTCTGAATCTGAGCCAGAAAAGCGATAATAAAATGTACGGTGCGTACACTTGTAGAGTTGTTGTTGAGGTTGTTGTTCAAGTTGGAGCGCGTAGAGAAAGGTTCACTTAGTTTTCGTTGGGTTTATAACGTTTAATTGTGTTTACAATAAAAACTGTTGACGATTCCTTTCTCTAATGTTAGTCACCGCGTAGCAGTAATTGCACTCACCGATTTATTATGTTGTATCGGTATTTATAGAAATAAAACATGTACGTCAGTCATTTTAAGACTGTACATCTTGGCAACCCCAAAAGGAGAAACCAGCGAGAAGAGAAAGGAAAAGCCATTACAAAGTTAATTAACAAGTAAAAAGAAAAGTAAAAAGTAAAGTAAAAATAATATTTAATCAAATTGAAAGGCGATGTTCCTGGTCCCAGATCGAGGCTCCACTTGCAAGTCCTTTGTTGTTTGTGCTGCGCCTGTTTCTTTCTGGCACTCCCGTTTCTTGATAACTTGAAGTTCAATTTCTTCAGGTGGCTGACTAGCCGTTTTGTTATTGTAGTGTTTCGTGCACCTGTTTGGGCAACGATTCCTCCCAACCACAACAAGTGCCACTATAATGGCGGCCGTCAGCAATGAGTAACAGACGGCATATTGGTGGATGTCATGACTTGTCATTGTTGGTAGTGAAGCTTCACTCTTCTTCTGAGTTACTATTTTCTCTTCGATTGTTTCAATTTCTTGATTGGTGCCTTTCGACTGAAGGATGTTTGGCGCATAGTGATATGTTAAGTTCACTATCTTGTTGATAGATGTCTCAACTGTTGGAGCTGTGAACCCATAATCCATCTTCATGTGGTCTTTGTATTGACGTTGAGCGTAGATGGTCAAGTCAGTGGATTGCAAGACGCACCCCTGATATAAAGTCACTATGCTTGATGATGAGATGGTTTGTGATGTCACGTCGTTGTTGCATATGATTCGTAATGAACACGTTTCGCAGCAAATCGCCAGCCAGCTGTTTTGTGTTTGTAGCTCTATCCAACTGTCCTTACATGACGCACGTTCTATGTCACAAGGTCTGCTGTTTCGATGTGAAAGCAGTTTTGCTTCACATGGAGCGTCTTTGCTGTGCAGATTGAATGATGGCAGGTTTTTCTTGCACAATAAATTCTGCGATTTTTGTTGCGTGCAGTGTTTCAAGTCATCTTCAGACATACTCATGTAAACGTTCTTCTTAAAGTTGACAGCGATGTACTTGTTCGATAATTGCACAAATGTAGTTTCTTTAGCAATTTTCACAGGTAAAGGTATAGCCTTGTATATATCGAAATCTTCATTAGCTACTAGTGGGATATGTGCTTCGAACAGAAAATAGTTTTCAGTAACTCGAGCTTTCACATTGATTAGCTTGTACATATCCTTTATGTTTTCTTTGTAGTTTTCAACTGGTAGCGATAAAGTTTTCGGAAGGTTTCCGGATATTTCCGTTAGTTTTTGCATCAGACGAACCGGAGTTATCAGATGAACGTCCACATGTCCTTGGTAGACGTTTGTTAGAGTGTTGAACAGCATCTCCTGGACCGTCCTCAAGCTACTGATCAGTAGGTATGTCGTTAATGAAGCAGAATTGATATAGGTTGTGGCCGAAAGTATTTCCATTTCCGTTTCGATGGATGCTATGTTTGCGTTGGTCTGATTGATAAAGTTATCAATGAAGTTGAATTGGCGTTGAATATTTTCTTCACTTCGTTTCAGTACTTGATTTTCAAGCTCCACAATAGTTGTTTGGTTCTTGATTAACTCGAGTAAGTAGTTTTCGTTAGTTTGCAATGATTGAATGTCGTTTTGGTATTTCTTAGCAAATTGTTGGTCCAATATTCCAAACAGACTATTAGCCACGTAGCCGACTCCGTCGATAAGTCCCCTTTTCTTCCTGTTGCTTAGGTGCTTATGGGGATTTATAAGTATGGAGTTATAATAATTTAGAAGTTCCATTTCATGACTCAATTGCTCCATGGTTGACCTACAGTTTTGTAAGTTCGTTTTATGACACAGACTCTTGATGTTATCGAAATAAGTTTGTGTACGATGAGTTCCTTCCCAGTAGTTTGTTAGATTGTAATACATCATCAAAACCCATTCATCGTGCACTACTTGCATTTTGCCGACGGTGTCATAGTATATCGGCCGCTCGCGTTCCAAGCTTGTAATTTGAGTATTTGACGCCGGCGCTCCGCGCGTGCCATCAGTGGCGCTAAAAGATCCCGTTACGAATGTAAACAATGATAAAATTGCTATTAGTAACATTGAAATAGGATTCTTTGACCTAGTCCGCCGTTTATTTTTAGAATTCTGTTGAGGCTTGTTTTTCATGTCGTTTTCCTTGACCTCCTCAATTTCTGAGTTCAGTGGTAATGGCGATAATTTTGTTATTGGGCGCTTTATGATCCCGGCTTTAGTTTTGACGGTAGTAACTCGAACATATCCATCAGATCCTGGATGAGTCTCCAGTATACGACCTAGGGCCCATTTTCCTGGCGGTAGATTGTTTTCTTTCACCAGTACTACATCTCCTTCTTTGACGTTTCTAGAAGGCTTGTTCCACTTACTACGTGTTTGTAGAGTAGTCAGGTAATCGTTTGACCAGTTTTTCCAATATTGTTGAAACATATGCTCGGTAAGTTGCCACCTACGACGTAAATCGATGTTATTTACGTCACTGTAATCAGAGAGCGGCATGGATAATATTGGGCTTCCTGTTAGGAAGTGTCCAGGAGTAAGGCAGTTGTAAAATTCTTCTGGATCTTCAGTTAGTGGGCACAGGGGTCTTGAATTTAAGCAGGCTTCTATCTTTGCTAACAACGTTATGAACTCCTCGTATGTTAGTTTTTGGTCCCCGAGTACTCGTCGTAGATGGTGCTTCATCGATTTGACGGCAGCTTCCCACAGACCGCCAGCAGTGGGCCAGGCGGGGGCGTTGAAATGCCACTCCACCTCCAGTTTAGCCAGTTCGTTGAAGAGATCCGGTTTCAATAGTTGTCTGAACTCTTCGAACTCTTGACGAAGTACCTTTGCAGCGCCAATAAAGTTTGTACCACAGTCGGAGTACATGTGCTTGGGGGTGCCACGCCTCGCACACAGTCTCTGGAAGGCTGCAATAAACGTTTCTGTGCTGAGGTCTGACACGAGTTCTATCTGAACGGCTTTCGTCACCATACATATAAATATGGCTATGTAGCCCTTCGACGTTTTTACGCCCCTACCCTTGTTATGTTTGACATCAACATGACCGGTAAAGTCTACTCCTGTGTGAGTGAAGGGTCGGCAAGGAGTGATCCTTTGCTGTGGTAAGTCTCCCATCAGTTGGTAGCCATCTGTCTTTTTGAAGCGATGACAGCGTACACATTTTCGAAGTTGGTTCTTAACGGCCCGGTTGCCGCCGACGATCCAGTAGCGCTGTCTTATATAAGCCAACGTCAGCCGAGCTCCTCCATGCAACGTTGTTGAATGGGCTTCTTCTATAAGTAGTTGGGTAAGTCGTCCTCTATGCGGTATGATGATTGGATTCTTCATCTCTCCGGGTAAGCTTGAATGTTTAAGGCGACCTCCAACACAAATAATTCCTGTTTTGTTTATATAAGGATTCAATTTGAGAATTGCGCTTTTCTTTGATACTGTTTCGTTGTTCACAAGTTGTTTGTATTCAGAATTGAACTCCAGTTGCTGCGTGTGCATTATGATACTTTTACGCGCTGCGCTTAGTTCACTTGTCGTTAGGTATGTAGTTTCTGATTTTGTTCTATTGCGCAAATTTGTAATGAAGCGCGAAATCCATGCGATGACCCGGATTACTCGTGTCAATGAACTGTGTTTGTTCAATAAGTTTGTTATTATGTTATGTTCATTATTTTCTTGTGAAGGTTTTTTGACTTTAGTGTGATTTATGCAGCCAAAATTGGTTTGGAAAGCGCATGACATATCTTCCGATAGATCTTGTTTTGTTAAAAATTCGGGACCTTGCCACCATAGATTGAAGCTGATCAGTTTGCTTGGCAATAGACCTCTTGATGCACAGTCTGCGGGATTCTGCTCTGATTTGACATAATGCCATTGAGCTGCAGGAATGACGCTTTTGATCTTTGTAACCCTGTTGGCCACGTACGTCTCCCATCTTGATGGTTCTCCTTGAATCCACGCCAGGACAACTTGAGAATCTGACCAGGCCCGTACTGATACGTTTCCATGGAACGTTTGCTTGATTTTCTCCATTAACTCAGCCAGTAGTTGAGCGCCACACAGTTCAAGTCTAGGCAATGTTGTTTTCTGTGCCAGTGGAGCCACCCTTGTTCGAGCAGCTAGTAGAGTTATGATGGGTTGACCATGTTCATTGAGCACTTTGCTGTATATAACACAAGCGTATGCTTTTTCACTTGCGTCACAGAAGCCTAATAACTCGACGTTTTCTTGTGTTATGCCAATCCATCTGTTTAACGTTATTTTACTGACGCACGGGAGATCTGTTCTCAGGTTCAGCCACTCAGACTCGATGTTGCTGGGTACCTTGTCATCCCAGCTAAGTTTACTCATCCAGAGTTTCTGGAATAGTAGTTTGGCTTTGATCGTCACTGGGGAGACCCAACCCAGTGGATCGTAAAATCTTGATATAGCTGAGAGTAAGTTTCTTTTTGTTAGTTGTTTTGAGTTTTCAACAGGCCAGTTAAAGTGGAAGGTGTCACTGTTTGGATTCCAACCGAGTCCCAATGTTTTTGCTGATTCTTCATCTTTAAAATCAAATATGTTTTGAGTCGAAATTTGATCCTCGCGTAAGTCTTCCACTATAGCTCGGTCATTGGCTGTCCACTTTCGTAGGTTCATGCCTCCTCCTCTTAACAGTTGGATTAGGGATTGTTGCAGTTTTTTCGCTTCTGTGAGATTGTTATGACCGCTGATGACGTCATCTACATAGCATTCTTCTGTAAGTATCTTGGCAGCTTCAGGGTGTTTATAACCATCGTCAATGGCTAGTTGTTTCAATGTCCGCATAGCCAGCCACGGTGCACATTTGGTTCCGTAGGTTACGGTGCAGAGCTGATAATCGCGAAGGTGGTGATCTCGTGAGTCCCGCCACACAATTCTCTGTAGATGTTGTTGTTCTTTTGAAATCCAAATGCAGCGGTACATTTTTTCAATGTCAGCTGTGAATGCGTATTTATAAGTTCGCCATTTAAATATGAGAGCCTGAATATCTTTTTGTAGATTGGCGCCCTTTTCCATGACGTTGTTCAAACTGAAACCACTCATTGTTTTTTGAGAAGCGTTAAATACAACCCTCAACTTTGTTGTTGTTGAGTTTTCTCTCAGGACACCGTGATGTGGTAAAAAGTAGATGTCAGTAGGTATCTGATACGCAGGTTTCATGTGACCCAGATCTGCATACTCTTCCATGAATTGTTTATACATTGATGAAAGTTTTTGATTCTTTTCCAGCCGTTTTTCCAACTGTAAAAACTGCGAAACCGCAATTTTTCTAGACTTTCCTAGTTTCGCTTCGTAGTCTGGAAAGAGAGGCATTTTGACGATGTATTTTCCATCAGCTGATCTTCTCACCGTTTCTTTGTAAAATTGTTCACACTGGTCGTCCTTGGGAATGTCTTTCGTGTTTTGAATTTCTTCATTCTCCCAAAATTTTGTTAGGTCTTCTAAGTCAAATAGAGTAGCATGGCAACCGAACGTTTGTTTCATTTTCCCGCATAAAATCCACCCAATTTGCGTATGTTGTGCAACTGGGGAACTGTTATTGCCTTTCAATACACCTTCTAGGATAATTTCGGAATACACGTCGGCTCCTAGTAATAGGTCGATTGGCCGAGATACGTTGAAGTCAGGATCAGCGAGTTTCAAGTTTTCTAAGTGCGACCATGTACCTTTTTCGAACGTTCTCGTGGGCAAATTGTTTGTTAGCTTAGTCATAACAAGCGCTTGAGTATCAAAACTATAATCGGAGTGAATCGATTGGCAGGTAAATTTCAGTTTTCCCCTGCACTCTCTGGAAACAGAGCCGATTCCCGATACGGATGCGTTGATCCCATTCCGAGGAAGACGTAATATTTGTGCAGCGTTTTCTGTTATCAAGTTCACTTGTGAGCCTTGATCGAGTAGTGCACGCAATGTTACGTAGGTGCCGTCTATGGATTTAACTCTTAACTGGACCGTAGTCAGTAGAACTTCCGTGTTGTCTTTATACAGATGGTTAGATGTTGGCTGTTGAGTTGATGATGAAGAGCGTTGCTCAAGGTTGTTTTTTCCAGTCGTTGACGTTATGTTTTGTTTGTCCGAATTGTGCAACAATGTGTTGTGTTTCAAGTTGCATTCTTTGCAGGTTTTCGTCGATCTGCACTCGTTGTTGCCATGGCTGAATAGACAGTTTTTGCACAGCTGCAGTTTTGAAACTGTGTCATTTCGTTTGCCGAAGTCCATTCGAAGGAATTTGTCACATTGGCGCAATACGTGACTTCCATTGCAAAATGGGCATTTTCCATGTAAAGCGTGATAGTTGTTAGTTTTATTTTGATTGAAGTTATAATTATGTTTCTTCATCAGGGTTTGCTTGTTGAATGTTTTCCCGTTAGATGATTTTTCTGGAGCTGTAGTGTTCGCTTTCTTAGCTGATTTCATCGTTTCGTATGCCATGAACCGTGTTTCGAGGAAATACAGAAAGTCGCGCAGATTTTGCAGTTCTCTGTGATCTTGGAGTTCTTTCATGTAGTCACTGAAAGTAATAGAGTCCAGTTTTTGCGACATGATGTGTACAATGATCGGATCCCAGTTTGATGTGTCAATACCGATGTTAGAAATGCCGTTCAGACATTCGGTGATGACGTCATGCATCTTCTTCAAGTTGTATGAATCTGCATTTTGTATGATCGGCAGATTTAGCATGTTGTTCATAAACGAAGTAAACTGCAGGCGACGATTATCGTAGCGCTGATTTAGTATATCCCAGCAGGAGTTATAGTTTTCAGTACTAATGGTCAGATGCTGCACTAAGCGTTCAGCTTCACCTCGCAGTCTGGTCTTTAGGTGCTGCATTTTCTGGACATTGTTGATCATTGGGTTCTTATGTATAGCTTCCAGGAACAAGTCTTTGAAGGAAATCCACTGACAGTAGTTTCCTGAGAACTCAGGGATTTCGATCTTAGGTGTTGATTTCTGATAATGGACAGTGGACCAGATTTTAGCGTTGATTTTCCTCTTCAGTTCATCGTATTTCTGTTCGATGTCTGTAAACATTTGGTAATAATGTTCGTTAGATCCTTTAAGCTGGAAGTCTATTTCCCAGTGAAGCTTATCAATGGGATCCCATTTTGATTTCAGTGTCGTGAAATGGTCTTCCAGTTCCCATCTTTCCGAGGTAGTGACTACGTCAATTTTGGAGAGAACACGGTATATCGCATTGAAGTTACATTCTTGCTTGTTAAGCAAGAATTGTATGTTGTTAGTGTCGTCGTCCTCGGAAGTCCCGCCTAGGTCAAACGTGATGTTTTGTTTACCAAATGTCACCAGTTTGTTCGTTATGTCCGTTTTTGTTGATAAGAACATTTCTTTAGTTTTCCCAAAGATGTCATCCTTGAAATATGCTGTGTCCTTATCTTCTAGTTCCAGCATCAGTTGCATATGTCTGCTTTCGAAATCTTGCCATTGGTTTTCTAGCGACGACAAGCGTTTCTTCAAGTAATCAACAGTTTTTCGTGATGCGGAATCCTTGCGATAGTTGACACATAATGTTTTTATGTTCTCGAAGCACGCTGACTGCAATTCTAGTTTTTCCATAGTTGTGCTTCTTGTTGTTATCGTTCTCAGGTCTGGCACGTCGTTGACGGTGACAGGAGAGCGTTGTGTTGTGTTGCGAAGGCTACTGCGTTGCTCGTAGCTTTCTCCGTTTCAAATCTTGAAGTCGTTGTCTTCCTTGATTTGAAATGGTCAGTGGTACTCAGCACCCCCGCGCCTTAGTTACGATATTATGCGATTTCTCAATCTAACTGGGGCGACCCGCTTCTGGGAGACCAGCTTAACCGATTCGCTACCGTAAAGAGACACAAAGGCACCGAATATCCGGCTCGAAGGACCATAAAATGTACGGTGCGTACACTTGTAGAGTTGTTGTTGAGGTTGTTGTTCAAGTTGGAGCGCGTAGAGAAAGGTTCACTTAGTTTTCGTTGGGTTTATAACGTTTAATTGTGTTTACAATAAAAAACTGTTGACGATTCCTTTCTCTAATGTTAGTCACCGCGTAGCAGTAATTGCACTCACCGATTTATTATGTTGTATCGGTATTTATAGAAATAAAACATGTACGTCAGTCTTTTTAAGACTGTACATAAATATTAATAGTTTCTTCTCCAGAGGCGCTTTCTGTGAACCAAGGTATCTGGAAACAGTGGTTTCTATGAAAAAGTTTACGGCAAGAAGTGCTATCTATGAACAGAGATTTCTGTCAACAGTGCTTCCTATGTACCGAGATGTCTACAAACAATGTTTTCTAACAACAAAGTTTTCGGCGAAACGTGCTGTCTAGGAATAGAGATTTCTATTAACTGTGCTTTCTGTATATAGTCATATCGTACAAGCGTATTTCTGTATTGGGTTCCACGCTCGGAAAAAGGTTTTTATTGGTCTTTACAAACATGGCCATTTCCAGAATATACAATGACGGAAATGTGAGCACTTTTAGGGACTTAAACTTTGGTTCGCAACTGTCGGTGGTCTTCAAACCACACATCGCTCTAATGCAACGTTTTTGCGCCTTGAACATGTACTCCCTTGAGCTGCAATTACCCCAGAAGATAATACCAAATCTTAGAACGGATGCAACCAGACCATGATAAGCTACTAATGTAGTTTGAATGTCAACTTTCTTGGACAACTTTGAAAGGACATATGCCGCTGTATTCATCCTTTTGCAAATTTCCTCTGCTTGTGGTTGCCAATTTAGTTGCCTGTCAATGTAAATCCCTAAAAATTTTGCTACTTTAACTTGGTCAATTTTTTGTTTATTCTAGTGTACCGATACTTCTTTTAAATTTGTGCGTTGATGGAAGTGCATTATGTTAGTTTTTGCTAAGTTTATCATCAAGTTGTTTTTGTCAAGCCAATGTACGATGTCTTCCAGGGTTTTATTTATGTCCTGTTCATAGCTATTCCGGCAGCAATATTTTTGTTCGAAGTGCACTTGACATACACGGCGGTATTTTAAAATATGTTCATTTCCAAGTTGCAATATGTCACCACCAACGGAATAGACCCACTTATTAAAGTAGATTAGGGAATTTATGCAAATTCGCATTGGTATCTGAAATAATCAAGTAAGTAATCAGTGGCGTTGAAAGTCAAAACCTGAAATTTACAGGTAGCGGACTCAGCCCATGGGGCTGTCTTATGGATCAGCCCCCTTATTCACAAATGCACGGTCAGAGATTTTGATTCGGATATTCTGTCTATATTTTTTTGCATAACGAAACCGAGCGACAGAGAGATAGAATTTCCGAATCGAAATCTCGGATCGAGACAAATTCAAATTCATTTATTGGTGTGATTTTTGGTACATTTTATATGAGATCTTAAAAATAAATAATGATAAGTTTCTCAAAAATCTACAGGTATACACTCTTTCAATGTCAGTCATTATTATAAAAGATAATCAACATATTAAAATAAAATAATTTCACTAAAACACAAAATAATTTAAAACCGGAAAACAAGCAGAACATTAACAATTGATATACATATGAATAATGATTAGGAATAAAGATAAAAATACAATGTCAATAACAGAAAGTAATAAAATAAAATTTACAATGTCATTTAAATAAATATCAATGTCAATTCTCAGTAAGGTATTCACTGAGAGTATAGTATGCTTTATGAGTTAAAAAGCTTCGGAGCCTGCTTTTAAATACAGATAGTGGCAATTCTCTCCATTGCTTAGGTAATTTATTATAAATGACCGAAGCCATGCAGACACTCTTGCGCATTAGTGCCGTTTTGGCGGGGTGAGAACATACAAGATTATTGTCGCTTCTATTACGTGGGACTACATCAGCCAGGCGTTTAAAACGATTTGGGTTAGACTTCACAAAGACAGCTACTTCTATTATGTACAGACAAGGTAGTGTTAATATTTTGTGCTGTTTAAAGTATGGCATGCAACTATCAGTGGATTGAAGCTTAAACATCGCCCGTAGACATCTTTTCTGGGCTTTAAAAACTATTTCTCTTTCGGTTGAATTTCCCCAGAATATTATACCGTAACGTAAGTGGGATTCTACTATGCCATAATAAGCAGTAAGAAGTGCATCCATGAATATTATTGGGGATAGTGAATGTAGAACGTATGCGGACTTACTAATTCTCTTACATAAAGTATCAGTATGTGCTTTCCAATTGAGGTTTTTATCTATTACGAGTCCCAAAAAAATTGTATTTTCTACTTCTTCTACTACTTCATTGCTGTAGTGTATATTAGGGCTAATTCTAGGAATCCGCTGACTAAAATGTATAACTTTTGTTTTTTTCAAGTTTATTTTTAAATTATTTGCCTCTAACCAGTTAATAACATTTTTTAAACAATTATTAATGTCCCTTTCATATGTCTCTTTATTTTCACATGGTATTGTCACAGTGGTATCGTCTGCAAACAGTGTTATTGGTTGTTCAATGTATTCAGGTAAATCGTTTATGTACAGTATGAATATAAAGGGTATAATACGCTGCCCTGCGGTACTCCAAACATAACTTCACGCTCTGATCGAAATATCTTTCATTTGTGTGATTATTTTTTTAAGCATATCTATGTTAAAATCGCCAGCAATAACAATGTTTTTATAACGTGCTCGTGATATTTCTCGCAATACAATTTCCAGTTTTTCTAAGCAGTAGTTAATTATTTTTTTCTTTTTTTGAAATGACACACAGATTACAATTATCCTATACTGCGTAAGCTCAATAGCGCAGCATTCAAACAGGCTTGACTTTAGTTTGGTGGAGCAGGATATGGGGATTAAAAAGGGCCAAATCTGATAGGGCTTGGGTCCCCGATTATAACGCTACCACTCTTACGAGGTAATGCATATTTTTCGAGAAATTTATAAAATAAGTTTCTAACCTCAAATCCGATAAAAGGTAGATTGGAACGTTAAAATGGGTCATTGACAACCAAAGCTGTCACAATATATTGCCTTGTGGTGTAAAATATCGTGCTACATCGGTAAAACGAAACGTAAAAAAAAGACGCCATTTGTGTCTGTGTCACTGTCATTGGTTTCGGTCATTCATTCCGTTTCTTCTCGAGTTTCGTGAATGTGCTTTCTGTGTTTTGTGGACTTTATAATAATAATAATAATAATAATAATAATAAAGATTTATTGTTAAATTGGACCAGATTATGTTGAATACATTGAAAGTAGCAAAGGCAGACACATACATATTTCTTAATCTAGTTATTGGGTGGAGTGCTGCTCTCCTAGATAGGCTACGGAGTAGCCTGTGTTTAAGAGATACAGTTCCGATCCCCTGTTTTTAGGGTTAAATATGTGTACGTGTTAGAGATGAGTAACAATAGTAATTAGTAGGTAGAATAGAAACCAATATACAACAATAACTACAGTTTTTAAAGTATAAGTAAAATGTGCGTGTTTGTGTGTGTGTTAGTGTGTGATGAGAGATTGTGTGTTGTCACTCCTTTATGTATTTTTCAGTTTCGTCGTAGTTTAGATTTTTTAGGAACGATTGAACAGTCTTTTTACAAGTAAAATATGTTAAAGCATAGATTGGGATTTTTTTGTTAATTTTATTGTATAGTGACTTTTTGTGGCTTTTTTCGACGACCTTGGCTTCTCTCCTTGACTTGTATTGTTTGCCTTTACGATTGACCCACGCTTCTACTCTGGACACCGATTTTCTGCCTACTCGACCGACCCTTGCGCGATATATCCCGGACGTTGAAATACTGCGATCGACGTGTACGATGGAGGAATTGCAGCCATCATCGAGTCGCTCTGCGGTTGAGGATGAGCCTCAACCGTCGACGAGTCGCTCTGCGGTTGAGGATGAGCCTCAACCATCGACGAGTCGCTGTGCGGATGAATTCCAGTCATCAAGCAGTTCTTCGGAGGACGAAACACCCGCAAAGCGTCACCTTTCTGCGAAGGACGCCCGCGGAATGTGGAATCTAGTAAAAATTTATCGCCTATTGGGCACGCGCGAGCAAGCTATTTCATTTGCAGAAGAAAGGGGCATGATACGCCGTGAAAAAATGTGCAACTATCATAAAAAACCAATGACCATCGATTTTACCACAAACAAAACGGTGGGCTCATTTGCATGTTATAGAGGGGCATGCAGATCTAAACCAAAAATAAGCCGAGGCAAAGGAACGTGGTTTGACAATATCAAGATATCGATGCCCCATGTGTTTTATCTAATGTATGCCTTCGCTCGAAAATTTAGTTATAATACAACAATGATTGAAGATTTTTCAGAAGGAGAACACTGCCTCTCTACAGCAACAATAAGTGACTGGTTCAATTATTGTAGAGAGGCAGTTGTTTCATTCCAAAAACATAAACAAGAAATAATTGGAAAGATTGGAGGTCCAGGAAAAATTGTTCAAATAGACGAAAGCAAGTTTGGCAAAAGAAAATATCACAAAGGACGTCGTATAGATGGACACTGGGTCCTTGGAATGATCGAGGATGGGAGTGAGGATCTTCGATTAGAAGTCTGCCCAGGCAATGTCCGGACTGCAGAAATGTTGGTGCCCTTGATAAAGAAACATGTGGCTGAGGGCACCACCATACATACAGATTTTTGGCGTGCTTATGATTGTCTGGGGGACCATGGGTTTATACACCGAAAAGTAAATCACAGCAACCTAGGTAACCCATTTGTAGCTGAGGATGGTACCCATACCCAGAGGATAGAATCACAGTGGCGAATAGTTAAACGGTTTTTTTATAAAGAAAACTATAATAATAGAGTGAACATTAACGATATAATTTATGAATATTTGTGGAGAAGAGATGTGGAAAAGAATAATAAAGATCCTTTTGATGAATTAATCGATGTCATCAAATATAATTTTAATAAATAGATTTTAAATTAATGTATTGTATTTTATTTGTTTTTATATCATCTTAGATATCCTGTTTAGAAGAAAGTTAGTAATTCCACTGATCATATGCGAGTACAAAAGGTTATTACTGTTACGAGGATAACTTAAGATGCGAGAGCGAGCGAAGCGAGCTCAAGACATGGGGGCACCCCGACTCGGATAGATTTAGGTTAGAAGGAGGTGGCGGGGTCGTAGTGAGCGAGCGAAGCGAGCGAACACAGACCCCGCCACCTCCTTCGAGGTTATTTTTTTTTAAACCACCCAGAAATAGGAGCCCCGCGTAGCGGGGCTCCTATTTCTGGGTGCGTAGCGGGGCTCCGTCGACTATGCCTTTTAAGCAATTTTGGAGTGTTTTGAGGTTAGGTTACTAAAGATCGTTTTTCTCGGAAACGGTGAGTGACCTCTTCATGGGATTGGTGCCAGGGGGAGGGGGTCACCCCCCCCCTCCTGCTCTACTATTCTAAAGTTATACCGAATACTCTAAATAGATGTGCTCGAGTTGCACTAATTTGATCGCTAACCCATTGAATAAAGATTGCACGCCTGCTCGCAATGTGTCCAGCACTAGGGGTAATAAAAGACCTGCTCTGAATTCTCCCCCTGAGAATAAATCGGTGACCAGCTGTGACGTGCGAGAAATAGTGCAAGAAGTTATCAAAAGAGAGCTCGCTACTATGTTACAACAGCTAAATAACTCTATTGTAAGCATTATCAACAGGGAGTTGGAACCAATAGGAAGAGAAGTGAGAGAATTAAGCGTATCACTAAATTTCCATACTAAACAATTTGAGGACTTCCAATCTGAGCATGTTGCCTTAAAGAATACTGTGAGGGAATTAAGGGAAGAGAATATCCAATTAAAAACCTCTTACTCAGAAGTCAGTCAACGTCTTAATTACCTGGAACAGCAAGCGCGGTCCAACAACCTTGAGATACAATGCTTTCCTGAAAGTAAACAGGAAAACCTATACACTGTCATTAAGCAGCTGGGATCTGTAGTCAAATGTGAATTGAAGGATAGCGATGTTCTACACTGCACCCGTACAGCTAAGTTACAAACAGATAGTTCTCGTCCTCGGTCTGTGGTGGTTCAACTCGCCTCACCAAGATTACGGGATCAGCTGCTTGCTGCCGTCATAGATTACAACAAAACCAATAAAAACAACAACAACAAACTTAATAGCACAGACTTTGGAATTGCTGGTAACAAGTCCCCGATTTATATTGTGGAACACTTATCATCATCGAATAAATCTCTTCATGCTGCCGCAAGGCTGAAGGCAAAAGAAAACGGCTACAAGTATGTTTGGGTGAGAAACGGCAGAATTTTTGTGAGAAAGGCTGATGGGGAAGGACATATTCTGATTAGGAATTTGGATTCTCTAAATAAAATTAAGTAAAGTTCTAAACTCTTCCTTTCTTATATTTTACGCATGCTATACAGAATTACTTATATAATAAATTCAATTGCTTAAAATTATATTACCAAAATAGTCGTGGCCTACGAACAAAGACCCATGTTTTCTATCGGAATTTATGTTGTAACGATTTTGATGTAATTATATTGTCAGAGACTTGGCTGAACAGTTCTGTTTTGAGCGGCGAGCTGTTCGACGACAGGTACGTAGTCTATAGAAGGGACAGAGAAAGTATAAATTCAACTGGTGGAAAAAAAGAAGGAGGAGGAGTTCTGATCGCTATTAAAAAGAGCATCAAGTCCAAACGTGTAAAAGACTGGGAAAGTAATTGCGAAGATCTCTGGGTTACTGTAGAACTACCATGGACACGAACAGTCAGTCGAATAGCTCTTTGCGCAGTATACTTACCTCCGCCAGTAAGTCGTTGTACATTAGAACATTTTGTGGATTCTTGTAGTGCGGTCTTTGAAAAAATAACAGACTGTGACGTTTGTCTCGTGGGTGATTTTAACTTGAGTGGCATCGATTGGAAATGCGTGGGTGACATCGGAAATAGCCTTGGATTACACAGTATTAATGAAGTTTTTATAGATTTTACTTGTGTTAATGTGTTGAAACAGTGGAACTTTATTCCAAATGCCGCAGGTCGCATATTAGATCTTGTACTCTCGACAATACCACTATGTTGTGTAAAGGAAAGCATGTATCCTTTGAGCAATGTGGATCAACAGCATCCCCCCCTAGATATTGTTATTTCATTTGACAGGGTAGCTAACTAACTCCTGACTTCCATAGGGCGGATTATCATTCAATTCGTAAATTCTTAAAAGATTTGGACTGGAATTCATTATTCGGTGACCAAAGCGATGTGAATGAGATGTTGGAGGTCTTTTACGATACTCTTGGTGCTGCGATACAACAATTTTTGCCATTACGTAAACCTAAAAGCCGAAAATACCCGTCGTGGTTTAGTCGTAAATTGATTAAAATTCTGAATGAAAAGAATAAGATTCGAAAGCGTTTTAAGAAGTATAGGAACCCTTTGGATGCAATAGAGTTCAAACTAATTGGCAAACGATGTGAAATTCTTGCATCTACTTGTTACAAAGATTACATGAAACATCTAGAAGACGAATTGGCATCTAACCCTAAGTTACTTTGGAGTTATATAAAATCTAAACGGGCGGGCTCTGTATCGTCTGAAGAACGTCCTACCATCCAGTACAAAGAAAATGCTTGTGCAGACCTTAATCTTTCCTATTATCGATTATGGTGATGTGTGCTATTACGACCTGAATGCAGATCTCCTCAACAAACTTGACCGACTTCTTAATAACTGCATTCGATTTGTTTTCAATCTGCGCAAATATGATCATGTGTCCGCACATCGGTTGCTTCTAAAGTAGTTACCCATACGTCAGCGCCAAGAGCAAAGGGCGCTTACCACCTTGTATTCATTTCTTGTCTCTTCAAATTCCCCTAGTTATCTAGCTCCTTATTTTCAGTACATTTGCACCAACCACGACAGAAATCTGCGTTCCTCCCATAACCGTCTTCTTCAATGCCCGACTCACCGTACTGACTTCATCCACAATTCTTTCTTCGTCCAAGCTATTTCTCTGTGGAATGCGCTCCCGCAGGAAATCAGGATGGCAACCAGCCGATTGGCCTTCAAAGTTAAAGTTCGTGAGCATGTTCGTAAGAAGTTGGCAGTGGTTTCATCACAGCGCTAATGTTTTCTCATTAACTGTTCTTATTGTTTATGTATGTGTTCGTCCTTAGAAATTGTAAAACCTTTCGACACAATAGAACCAAAATACTACTATACAACAGTCTCATTCGAAGCATCCTCGAATATAATAGTATGGTTTGGCGTCCTCACTACGCAACACATTCATTGCGTCTTGAACGGGTCTAAAAACGCTTCGCTTGGCACCTCGCATTTTCTAATGGTATCGCCAAAAAAATTCCTTCTTATTTTAAGCGACTTAAGCATTTCAACATGATCTCATTAGACAGACGTAGACACCTGATAGAAGCAATGTTTGCCTACAAGGTATTTAAGCATAAAATAGAAAGTCTCAGCTTACTTGCCCTCTTCAGTTTTCGGGCACCCTCTAGAATCCCGCGTAGTGCTATCACACCTCTTTGCACGCCATTCAGAAGAACAGTTTTGGGGGCTAACTCGCCTATTGCAAGAATGTGTAAGGCAGTAAATGGCTACAGTGATGTTATTGATCTCCACTTCGACTCTTTTGCTAAACAAAAAGCCACACTTAATCGTTTACCAAGCAACCCCTAATCATAATAAACTATTAATTATGTCAATTGTACCTGTTATTAATTTTGTTAATTTTATCATTTTCTCTTTTATGTTTAACTGTTTATTAATATTACCAATTTTATCCAATGAATTTTAATTTTATGTTGATGTTATTAATTTTCTTTTTAATTTATCAATTGCCATCAATTCAGCAATACGTTAATTTTAATTTAGTTTAATATGTTTACCAATGTTGCTATTTTAGTTTAATTTAATTGAAAATGAGCGCTTATTAAATAATAAAAAATAAAAAAAAATACTTTATTTCAGACCGTGGTCCATAATTGTTAGTAATGACAACACTTAATAAACTATGTTAGTAAAAAAAAAAAACTCAATTTAATTTAAATATCTTTTGCGCTCACTTGACACACCGGGTACATTCACATGTACACGCACCCAGTGTGCCAAGGTGGCGCAACACGGTTTATCCCTAATGACCCTCAGAATGCTGTTGACGCTCCCACGCACTCTGCGCATCATGGATGCTGCTCGTTTTGTAACGATGGCATTAAAACCATCAATATGTGAAGTGCGTAATTTGTGGAGATTTTAACATTGACCTGCTTACAGAAAGCAAAAGACGAACTGAGTTTATGAGTCTGTTAGCTTGCTATAATTTTAGACACGCCATTAATACTTACACTTTTATTCGTAATAACTCCTATTCCTGTATAGACAATATTCTAACAAATTTGCCTGATGATAGTGTGAAGCGATGTGAGGTCGACCACAATGGTTTGGCTGATGGACACGGGGCTCTGCTGGGTGAATTCTTAATGGAAAATGTAATTAATAATTCTAATAACAACAATGCAATCACTATAAATAAAAGAATCATTAATGATAGGAATACAGTTACTTTTAGGCAACTAATTCTTGAACAGAACTGGAGTGGCATGGGAATAAACGCTTTTTTGAAGACCTTTAGTAAAATTTTTCAGAATAGTTTTAAGAAACGGAAACTAAAAATTAACTTGAAAAGTAGTTTTCAATTAAAGTGGGTCACAAAAGGAGTGAAAACCTCGAGCAAAATGAAACGATTATTATGTACTTGCGGAAATAAACTTGATACTAGTATACTTAACTATAAAAATAAATACGTTAGAATCTATAGACGGGTTACTTCAAAGGCCAAGAAACTTATATTTAGTGAAAATATCTATAAATCAAAAAATTCAAGTAAGGAAATCTGGAAAGTAATAAACAAGAGTATTAACAGGGTGAGAGCTAAGCAAACGGAAATTAGATTAAAAGTAAACTGCCAAATTGTAGATGACCCGGTGGAAGTTGCTGATATTTTAGTTAAACATTTCGATCATAAATACATTACAACTGATAACCATAGCAAAGATGCCGTTACTTTTCTTCAACAAAGCACGGAAAGAGTGAATAACGATATGGATATAAAGCTTACTTCTCCTATTGAAATTTCAAAAATTGTCACTAGTATGCAAAATAAGAAATCTTGTGGCTACGATGAAATTCCGATCTCAGTTGTTAAAGACAATTTGCAATTTTTGTCGGACTTTTTTTTTTGGAATGGGCATCTCGCAGTTTATCCTTTAGGGATATTTACTGCTCAACCGAACTTTCCTGTGGGGGGCTTAATTAAAATTAAGGCCTCCAGCCAGGCATAAAAACTTATAAGCTAAGCGACTATCGCTAAGGGCACCCCCTGCGGGGTACGAACCTCGGCTTAGGACGTCGCTGAAGAGGACAGCAAGGAACAGGCTGGATCTGATTGTTCCATTATTTAGGGACATTTTAAACATTAATCGGCTCAGCTTCGCGGGCTGGCTCTAGCAAAGGGTCGGGAGGGGGGCATTGACGGGGTCGTCGCGACGGGCCTCGGCGGCGAGGACGGAATGTCCGTTTTTGTTTGCGAACAGTGCTGGTGGCCTTATCGCTCTCCTGGAGGAGAGTGATAGGATCATCTGGCTCTGTGAGTGTGTGTTTCGGTCTTCGAACTGTACTTATTCGCGAGGGAGTGTATCGGACGGCCGATGACACTAAGGGGTTAGGATGAGCGGTAGAACAGTCCATGAAGCGCTGGGTGAGTCGCTTCATGAACTGTTTCACCGTAGGTATTTTGAGATCTACATGGAGAGTCTCATTTCGGACGTAGAAGGGGGCTCCCGTGACTCTGCGCAGGAATCGGTTCTGGACGGTCTGAAGCCTATGAATATGATACGGCTTGGCGTGAGCGAACACTGCGCAAGCGTATGTCATGATTGGTCGGATGACCGAGACGAAGAGCCGCAATTTGCACCTGAGTGACAACTTGCTTTTCTCGTTGGTTATACAATAAAGCCTGCCGGACGCGAAGACGGCGCGCGAACGCGCCGCCTTTATGTGTTCGGCGAACGAAAGTCTGTGATCGAGTATCACACCTAAGTATTTGGCTCGCTTATCCCAAGGGATAGGCTTGCCGTACATGGCTAACGGACTAGGCGTGGGGACATTGCGGCGTCCGGGTTTCCTAAAGAGAACCGCTTGACTTTTGTCGGGATTGACCTCGACTCTCCATTTCCGGAACCAAGCGCCTAAGACGTTTGCGGAAGTTTGGAGGGTGCGAGCTATGGTGGTAGGGTTGTTACCGGTAACGTAGATGGCCGTGTCGTCGGCGAAAAGCGCCAACTGGGCCTTTCTACCCCTAGGGACGTCGCTAGTGAACAGCGAGAACAAGAGAGGAGACAGCACGGATCCTTGAGGGACGCCCGCGCGGATAGGTTGAGGTGACGATAGCGTACCGTCTACGCGATATCTAAACGTACGATTCGACAGAAAATCTCGCAAGATGAGCACGAGACGATCTGGCACATCGAGTTGGTATAGCTTGTATAACAACCCGTTGTGCCAGACCTTGTCGAAGGCTTTTGCAATGTCGAAGAAGACAATTTTTGTCGGAGCCACTTTCCAATTTTTATAATAAATGCATTGAGGAAGGTATCTTCCCGGAACAATTGAAAATGGCTAGGGTCGTTCCTTTTCATAAAAAGGTTCAAAAACAGATGTAAAAAACTTCCGACCAATTTCGTTATTACCAACTCTTTCAAAAATCTTTGAAAAAATTTTAAAAGACCGTTTAAGCAAGCACCTCTATTCAAATAAAGTCATACATCTAAGGCAGTTTGGATATCAGAGGAGTGTTGGTACAGGAGATGCTATATATACGTTAATTAATGATGTAGTAAATAAAATTAATTGTAAAAAGAAGGTAGCTGGTATCTTCCTAGACTTAAGCTCAGCTTTTGATACTATTGACCATGAATTACTCATCACAAAAATTGAGTACTACGGTGTAAGAGGTTAAGCTTTGAAACTCTTCTCTTCATATTTGAAAAATAGGAAAATGTTTGTCAATGTCGAAAAGACCCAATTGAACGGGTACAAAAATAGTTACAAGTCATCCATGATCAATGTTGCAGCCGGCGTGCCTCAAGGCTCAATTTTGGGACCTTTATTATTCATCTTATTCACAAATGACCTGATAAATTATGTAGATACAATATTACCTGATGCCAAACTCACAGTTTTTGCGGATGACACAAATGCGATAGTATCAGCTAATGACATCCTTGCACTTAGTGTCGTAGTTAATGTGGCTCTAGCGCTGTTTCATTCTTGGTTTACCGCAAATAAACTCACGGTAAACACGAATAAAACCAATATAATGTTATTTAAAACGACTGCGCGGAATAAAGATAGTATAGACATTGAACTAAATAAGGTTAAGGTTGAGCTTGTCCGGGAAGTCAAGTTTTTAGGAATATACATAGACGATTTATTAACCTGGAAAAAAGAACTAGTAGCACTGGATTCATCCATATCATCGGCTTGCTATGCCCTTAGAATTCTTAGGAACGAAGTGAGTGTAGAACACTTGAAATTGGTTTACTACGCGTTAATAGAGTCAAGACTACGGTACAGCATACAATTTTGGGGTAACAGCTACAATTACAATTTCCAAAGAGCATTCATTCTGCAGAAAAGAGCAATTCGAACCATTGTCCGTATTTCCCAACAAGAGAGTTGTCAACCATATTTTAAAGATCTTGGCATTCTCACTGTACCCGGACTTTACATATTGGTACTCTTGACCACTTTAAAAAAATATATCCATGATTATGAATCTCATGAAGGCAGACTGGTAAGGGAAAAAAGCCGTAGAAAAGACTTTGATAGTAAAATCTTCCCATTATTTAACATTGTTAAACATAGTCCACTATACCAGGCAGTTAAAATATTCAATAGGTTACCGCTTGAATTAAAAACCACACTATACACAAGCTCTTTCAAAGCAAGGCTCAAGGCATTCTTGTTGGAGAGATGTCTCTACTCTACAGATGATCTCTAACCACATAATATTGACATTGTTTTATTTTGACAACATTGCTTTTTTCCCCCCATTGCTCCAATGACATTGTTATTAATTTACCTTTTAATTTCTTTGTTCTTTATTTTATTTTATTGTAATGTTAATTAATGCTCTATCACTAATTCATATTTTTTGTGCTGCATGTTTTTATTTTTATTTTTTTAAGATTTAAAATTCACATACAATGTAAATTGTTTTTTTGAATAAATGAACTGAACTGAACGTTTGACCTGGTTAGGTATGACTTGTTGTGGTGTAAAATGCGCGAAGCGGGAGTGCCTGATGCCATAACAAGTATGTTTCAGTATTGGTACGGTCATCAAACCAATCAAGTTAGATGGGCCAATGAGTTGTCTGAGGAGTACAGGTTGGAATGCGGGGTGAGACAGGGGGGGTTGACCTCGCCAGCGCTTTTCAACCTGTACATAAATCAGCTGATTGTGGGGCTCAGCAGTACGCATGTCGGCTGTTCTATAGACGGTCTCTGTGTCAATAGTATTAGTTACGCGGACGACATCACATCACAACCCCCCCCTGTCTCACCCCGCATTCCAACCTGTACTACAATGTAAATTGTTTTTTTGAATAAATGAACTGAACTGAACGTTTGACCTGGTTAGGTATGACTTGTTGTGGTGTAAAATGCGCGAAGCGGGAGTGCCTGATGCCATAACAAGTATGTTTCAGTATTGGTACGGTCATCAAACCAATCAAGTTAGATGGGCCAATGAGTTGTCTGAGGAGTACAGGTTGGAATGCGGGGTGAGACAGGGGGGGGTTGTGATGTGATGTCGTCCGCGTAACTAATACTATTGACACAGAGACCGTCTATAGAACAGCCGACATGCGTACTGCTGAGCCCCACAATCAGCTGATTTATGTACAGGTTGAAAAGCACTGGCGAGGTCAACCCCCCCTGTCTCACCCCGCATTCCAACCTGTACTCCTCAGACAACTCATTGGCCCATCTAACTTGATTGGTTTGATGACCGTACCAATACTGAAACATACTTGTTATGGCATCAGGCACTCCCGCTTCGCGCATTTTACACCACAACAAGTCATACCTAACCAGGTCAAACGTTCAGTTCAGTTCATTTATTCAAAAAAACAATTTACATTGTATGTGAATTTTAAATCTTAAAAAAATAAAAATAAAAACATGCAGCACAAAAAATATGAATTAGTGATAGAGCATTAATTAACATTACAATAAAATAAAATAAAGAACAAAGAAATTAAAAGGTAAATTAATAACAATGTCATTGGAGCAATGGGGGGAAAAAAGCAATGTTGTCAAAATAAAACAATGTCAATATTATGTGGTTAGAGATCATCTGTAGAGTAGAGACATCTCTCCAACAAGAATGCCTTGAGCCTTGCTTTGAAAGAGCTTGTGTATAGTGTGGTTTTTAATTCAAGCGGTAACCTATTGAATATTTTAACTGCCTGGTATAGTGGACTATGTTTAACAATGTTAAATAATGGGAAGATTTTACTATCAAAGTCTTTTCTACGGCTTTTTTCCCTTACCAGTCTGCCTTCATGAGATTCATAATCATGGATATATTTTTTTAAAGTGGTCAAGAGTACCAATATGTAAAGTCCGGGTACAGTGAGAATGCCAAGATCTTTAAAATATGGTTGACAACTCTCTTGTTGGGAAATACGGACAATGGTTCGAATTGCTCTTTTCTGCAGAATGAATGCTCTTTGGAAATTGTAATTGTAGCTGTTACCCCAAAATTGTATGCTGTACCGTAGTCTTGACTCTATTAACGCGTAGTAAACCAATTTCAAGTGTTCTACACTCACTTCGTTCCTAAGAATTCTAAGGGCATAGCAAGCCGATGATATGGATGAATCCAGTGCTACTAGTTCTTTTTTCCAGGTTAATAAATCGTCTATGTATATTCCTAAAAACTTGACTTCCCGGACAAGCTCAACCTTATCCTTATTTAGTTCAATGTCTATACTATCTTTATTCCGCGCAGTCGTTTTAAATAACATTATATTGGTTTTATTCGTGTTTACCGTGAGTTTATTTGCGGTAAACCAAGAATGAAACAGCGCTAGAGCCACATTAACTACGACACTAAGTGCAAGGATGTCATTAGCTGATACTATCGCATTTGTGTCATCCGCAAAAACTGTGAGTTTGGCATCAGGTAATATTGTATCTACATAATTTATCAGGTCATTTGTGAATAAGATGAATAATAAAGGTCCCAAAATTGAGCCTTGAGGCACGCCGGCTGCAACATTGATCATGGATGACTTGTAACTATTTTTGTACCCGTTCAATTGGGTCTTTTCGACATTGACAAACATTTTCCTATTTTTCAAATATGAAGAGAAGAGTTTCAAAGCTTAACCTCTTACACCGTAGTACTCAATTTTTGTGATGAGTAATTCATGGTCAATAGTATCAAAAGCTGAGCTTAAGTCTAGGAAGATACCAGCTACCTTCTTTTTACAATTAATTTTATTTACTACATCATTAATTAACGTATATATAGCATCTCCTGTACCAACACTCCTCTGATATCCAAACTGCCTTAGATGTATGATGACGCGTCACACCAATCACAACTACATGCTTAGATTTAATATTTACAAATTTTAAATTCAAAGATATGTACACGGCTGTAGAAGAGCTTGGGTTTTCAGACCATAATAGTACCATTTTACATTTAAACTTGCCTAAACAAACAAAAAGAATCGCCTGGTACGTGAAGAAAAGATTTTATAATCTCACAAATATATTAAAATTTAAGTCTAAGTTACAAGATATAAATTGGAATGATATCATA
This sequence comes from Phlogophora meticulosa, assembly GCA_905147745.2. Lineage (NCBI taxonomy): Eukaryota > Metazoa > Arthropoda > Insecta > Lepidoptera > Noctuidae > Phlogophora > Phlogophora meticulosa. Next base: position 656,954 of record CAJHWW020000001.1, on the reverse strand, counting down.
ACAATTGAAAAAGATATGAACAGTAATTATGAAAGATTTAATGATACACTCATTAACATATTAAATCAGTGTATGCCATTAAAAAAATTGAAGTTAAAACCAAATTTTAAAAAATATTGGCTCACCGCAGGAATAAAAAACTCTTGCAAAAATAAAAGATTATTAAAAATACTAACAACTAAAACAAACAATCCCATATTAACTCAATATTACAAGAAGTACGAAAAAATTCTAAAGAAGACAGTCACGACGGCAAAAAAACTAAACTATAAAAATAAAATGAGTAAATCTAATAATAAAGTCAAGACTATGTGGAGCATAGTAAATGAACTTACAAACAAAAAAATAACAAGTCAGAAATGTAACATAACCCTTCAAACGAATAGTAGCGCAGTTTCTGAACCAAAAGCGGTTGCAAATATTTAATGATTTTTTTGCTTCTATCGGGGAGGCTACGACCGACTTGACCGACAAACCGAAAGGATCTCCAGTTGTAAACACTACAGAGAATACCATTTTCCTCAGTCCAATTGACCCTTACGAGGTAAACACATTGATAAAAAAATTGAAAAATAAAAAAAAGTCACGGCGTTGATGAACTTCCGCCTACCTTATTAAGAGAATGTGCAGATGAATTAACCTTACCATTTTACAAATTATTAAACCAGTCGTTTGAAGGAGTTTTTCCCAACCTTTTAAAAAAAGCTCTTATAAAACCTATACATAAAAAGAATTATAAAACTGATCCGAATAATTACCGCCCAATTGCCCTCTTACCGACAGCTTCCAAAATATTCGAAAAAGCCATGTGTAATCGAGTATATGCGTTTTGTGAAAAATATCATATATTTAATGACTGCCAAAATGGTTTCAGAAAAAACCGTTCCACTATCTTAGCCGTTTACAAATATATTCAAAAAGCCCTTGATATCATTAATGATAAAAAGTACGCGATAGGAATTCTGCTGGATATGACTAAAGCGTATGATAAAGTACAATTTGGAATATTATTAAGTAAACTATATAGTATAGGACTCCGCGGCAAATGTTACGACTGGTTTGTCTCATATTTGAAACATAGGGAACAAATAGTTGAAATCGAACATTACAACAACAGCAAAAATGAAATAGAACTAATCAGATCCGACAGCAAACAAATTAACGCTTCAATCCCGCAAGGAAGCGTAATAGGATGTCTCTTATTCCTTGTTTACGTCAACGACCTTCCTAATAATATAAATGAGCCTTGTGTCCTGTTCGCTGATGACATATCTATACTTACCTCATGCGAAAATAACAACAATTTGAATAATAAACTAAGTTCAATACTAGATTAGACTAGACTAGACTAGATTCTACAATAAATTGGATGACGGAACACAACTTAGAAATTAATTTCAATAAAACTAAAATCATTTCATTCCACCCTCGCCAAAAAATACCACTAAATATAAACTTTAGCTTTAAAAATAATAAATTAGAAGTAGTTAATGAGTTTTCCCTACTAGGCCTTAACATTGATACACACATAAATTGGAAGCCTCACATTAAAAAAGTAAGAGCAAAATTATCCAAATTTTCATACGCCCTCCGCGAGATCAAAAAAACTACAGATCTTAAAACTGCACTAGTAACGTACTACGCCTACGTATGCCTACGGTTGGCTCAAATATGGTGTCATCTTATGGGGCAATAGCACTGACTCGCCCACGCTATTTACCCTACAAAAAAAAAAAAATCGAATCTTAGTAAATATTGAAGTCACCGATAGCTGCAAACCATACTTTCAGGAACTAAAGATTTTATCCCTACCCGGTCTGTATACACTTGAAGTTTATATGTTTGTGCGAAAGTACCCAGAATTCTTCACAAAAAGGGAAGACATACAAACGAAGATTATTTTAAGGCATAAAAATAGACTAAACCTACCAAAATCGCGACTAAAAATGCACTCTAATAGTACCTTAGTAATGTCCATAAAAATATATAATAAGCTACTCGAAGTAATAAAGAATGTAAAAAAATACAACATCTTTATCAATAAATTGAAGCTTTTTCTTGTAAGCAAATGCTACTATAGTATAAGTGAATACTTAGATGATAAATTATAAGTAGCTTCATGTAAGTATGAAGTTACTTAATTTATATATAATTTTCCAACAAATAAATACTCAGTATGGACATACACATAAATACAAAAAATAAATTGTTAAATAATAAAATAAAAGAAGCGCCAAATAAATTATACCTCACCTAATATATTACACCTCATACCTCACTTATTTACTATAATTAAACACACAGTGTTCTTCCTCCTCTCTCCTACTTACTTTTACTTTGCTGTGCCCTGTTGGGGTCTACAACGGCTCTTAGCTTTAAGCCTTTCATTAACATCTTATTTTATACCTTGTGGAACGCAAATAAATATGAATATGAATATGACTTTATTTGAATAGAGGTGCTTGCTTAAACGGTCTTTTAAATTTTTTTCAAAGATTTTTGAAAGAGTTGGTAATAACGAAATTGGTCGGAAGTTTTTTACATCTGTTTTTGAACCTTTTTATGAATAGGAACGACCCTAGCCATTTTCAATTGTTCCGGGAAGATACCTTCCTCAATGCATTTATTATAAAAATTGGAAAGTGGCTCCGACAAAAATTGCAAATTGTCTTTAACAACTGAGATCGGAATTTCATCGTAGCCACAAGATTTCTTATTTTGCATGAAGTGTGTATGTTCCTTTATATTGTTAGTTAGTATGCTCCTTTATATTAACGTCTCATATTATTGTTGACTTAGCGCTATGTACTACTTGAATGCATTCATGTATAATTGTTTAGTTTTCAATATACTTTTCCAATGGGAACCAAGCAGTGATCTTCTCTTTTATTACCCTAACCTTTTACATACATCTCATGGCGACCCTGCCACAGTTTACATTATTCGGTAGCTAAATAATAAACGAACAAAATGTGTCGGTCTGCGATTGAAAAAGATGAAGTATTCATCACCCAAAACACAGCCGGGAACAACGAAGCAACATTGAAGGGTGTCGGTGAACACGTGGAGCGCATGAACATCGCCGTCTTCACAATGCTGGCTATCTTTAGTGTGGTAGTCTGCTATTTTTTGGTACGTGTCTACAAAAGGTGCCATCAGCGCTGGATCCAGGACGAAATTGGTCTACAGGCTATCCAACGTATCCGCGCATCACTACGGGGACGTCAGAACGTCGAAACTGCGGCATAATCATCAGCGTTTTCCACATAACAGTGAGTTACCTTTTTAATATGAAAAAGTGAAAAAAAAAGTGAAATAACCGATTGAACAAATCAGTGTTTTAAATATCGCGAGTGAAAGTCCAAACTAATATTTGATCTTAAGAACTTTAAGTACGTAGATACTAGTTTAAAAACCCATAATGCATACATGCCCATAATTAATGTTATTATGTTCTTCGGTAAATTGTCTAGAATCGTGCACAAACACTCATGTAATTTGATACAGTGCTGCAATAATGTAAACGTGTGACATTTTTTTTTACGCCGGTGCATGTAATTTTACACTTTTGTTTGTACGTAGTTAGTTCAATAATGTAATTGTTATAAGTAAGGAAATTTATTTTTAGATTATGATTGAGACCTTGGTAGAAAATTACAACGATTTGAAAGAAATAAGGAAATATTTAGTTAAAAAAGGTAAATCCAGATATATTGGACAAACTATTGAAATTAAGTTAGGTGAAGCGAAAAATATTTTTGACACATGCGGTGAATTGTTTTTGCTTTTAAAATCAAAACAGGATACCAAGATTATATCCACAGCATCAGATATTTTCAAAAATATTAAAGAACTTTACGAAGACATTAATAATTTGTGTACGGATCCAAATATTAAAATAGTCAAAATGGAGTTCGACCTAAAAACGGCTTGTAGTTTGTTGCCTGTTATGGACGGTACAGAGAATGTAACGAAACGACTGATTGATGGTATTGAAATGTATTCAGAAATGATTAACGCGTCAGATAATGATTTATTAATAAAATTTGTTTTAAAAAATAGGATAACAGAAAACGCGAAATTACGAATGGCTGCGACTTATACATCTATTTCAGAACTTGTCAAGGATATGCGTACTCATCTACTTACTAAAAAGTCATTCACGGCAATTCATTCGCGACTTCAAAATACTTCCCAAGGGTTTAGAACAATTGATGAATATGGGACAGAACTTGAACAACTTTTTACGGACTTGACAATTTCTCAAGCAGATGGTGAGTCTACTAAATATAATCTTTTAAAGCCAATCAATGAAAAATTGGCCATTAGAAAATTTGCAGATGGATTAAGAAGTTCTAGGTTAAGCACCATAGTTGCATCTCGCAATTATAACTCACTAAAAGATGCTATACAGGCTGCAAAGGATGAAGATTGTTTGATTTCATCGGGTTCAGGTGACGTAATGCATTTTACTAATAAATCAAATAATAGAGGACAAAGAGGAAACTCTGCCAACCATTCGAGATATCAGCAACATGGAGGAAGAGGTACTCAAGGACGAGGACAATCATCAAATAGGTATGTACGAGGACAATATTATTCTAAATACTATAATTATCGCGGTAACCCTAATCCACGTGGAAATTACAATCACAGGGGATCGCAACAATCTTATAGAGGCAGAAATTTTCGGAATAATAATTATAGAGGAAATACCCGCAGAATTTATTCGGCGCAAGTAACTGAGCCAACAAATAACAGGGGTCAAGAAACAGAACAAAAAGATCAATTAAAATTTTTTCGTGAATCAAAGTGAAATATTTGCTTTTAACGGACTAACGAAATTAATTTCATTTAATTTAGGAAACAGCTTATATTACTGGTTATTAGATACAGGAGCTTCTTTGTCAATTATACGAAAGGAAAGTTTGCCACAAAATATAGATATCTTCAGAAATAATGTTTTAGTCAATGGCATAGGAGGTCAAATACACTCACAAGGTCATGTTTATCTAACATTGTCATTGGATAATGGTGAATCATTTAAACATAAGTTCCATGTATTTAAGAACTTACCTCTTAAGGCCGATGGTATTATCGGGTTAGACTTTTTGACCAAGTATCTAGCAAAGATAAATTTAGAGACAAAAATTGTAACATTACAAATAAATGAGAAAGAAATAAAAACGCCGATATTTGATAAATCAGAATGCAATTCTGAATTTTTAACTATTCCGGCGCGATGCGAATCTATCCATTACATAAAAATAAATACATATTCAAAAGAAGATAGTGTTGTTTACGCCGAAGACTTAGGGAATAATTTATTTTTAGCTGGTGCTATAGTAAAAGCAAATGTCGATAAAATACCTGTTAAAATTTTAAATGTAGGTGAAAAAGATATACGTATTCCAATATTTACACCAATCTTAAAACCTTTATCTGTATTCGATTGCTATCAATATGATAAAAATAAAGCAAATGCAACTAGAGCAGAAACTTTAAAAACATTATTAAAATTACAACATCTTAATTCTGAGGAAAAAACATCTATTGAAGATATTTGTGAAAAGTATTCAGATGTTTTTCATTTGCCTAGCGATAAATTAACAACTACTAATATTTATGAGCAAACAATAACATTAAAATCCAATACTAGTCCTATTTACACAAAACCTTACCGATTACCACAATCATTAAAGGCAGAACTAAATAAACAAATACAAAATATGATAAACGATGATATTATTGAGGAAACGCAAAGTGAATGGTCTAGTCCAATATTACTAGTACCCAAGAAAAATACTGAAAATGGTGAGAAGAAATGGCGTTTGGTAATAGACTATCGTAAACTGAACGAAAAAATTCAAGATGACAAATTTCCATTACCTAACATAACTGAAATTTTAGATTCTCTCTCAGGAGCTATTTTGTTTAGCCATCTTGATTTACATTCAGGTTATTATCAAGTAGCTTTAGAACCTTCAAGTAGGAAATTTACTGCATTTAGTACAAATTCTGGACAGTTTCAAATGAAACGTCTACCAATGGGTTTAAAAATTTCCCCAAGTGCTTTTAGTAGGGTAATGACAGTGGCTTTATCTGGTTTAACTTTTGACAAATGTTTTGTTTATCTTGACGATTTAATTGTTTTTGGTCGTAATTTAGAATCTCATAATCGCAATTTAATAGATATATTTGAAAGATTAAGAAAAGTAAATTTAAAACTAAATCCCACTAAGTGTCAATTCTTAAAAAAGGAACTGTTATATCTTGGTCATGTTGTGTCAGCACAAGGTGTCTTACCAGACCCAGAAAAAATTAAAGTTTTGCTTGAATATCCTATACCACAATCTTCTGAAGAAATAAAACGGTTTATTGCCTTCTGCAATTATTATAGAAAATTTATTCCATCTTTTGCTGAAATAACAGCACCGCTTAATAAATTGTGCAGAAAAAATGAACCTTTTATTTGGTCAAAATGTTGTCAAGAATCATTTGACAGCCTTAAGCAATATATGACTAACCCACCAATTCTACAATACCCCGATTTCGCAGATAATAGTGAATTTATTTTAAAAACTGATGCGTCCGGGTTAGCAATTGGATCAGTTCTTTGTAACAAAAATATGAAACCAATTGCATATGCAAGTCGACCATTAAACAAGGCTGAAAGAAATTACCCAACAATACAAAAAGAATTGCTAGCCATTGTTTGGTCTGTTAAATATTTCAGGCCATATCTTTATGGCAAACATTTTATCATTGAAACGGATCATAAACCACTAATATATCTTTTTGGGATGAAAGATCCTTCAAGTCGTTTGATGAAATTTAGATTAACATTAGAGGAATATGATTTTGAGATAGTATACGTTAAAGGAAAAGACAATGTTGCCGCGGATGCATTGTCGAGAATTGTAATAACATCGGATGAATTAAAGAATATGCTTGACGAAGTAAATGTATTAACTAGAGCTCAAAAGAATAAAATGACTGAGGCGGAAAATGTAGAAAGTTCAGATTTATTTAGTAGGTCCGACGACACGAGGTCTGATCAACCAAGAGTTGCGGAAGTATTAAAGAAACCGAACGATTCTGTCGAAATGAAGTTAATAGAAGAAGATGAATTAAATAAGTTAATGAAAAATCATAGGATTTTATTCCAAGATGAATGTTTTGCTTATGCAGAAAATAAAAAGATTTTATTCATAAACCTCAATTTTAAGTCACATTTTACGCGAGCCGAATTTGTGTCAAAGTTGAGCAAATTTTGTAAGAAATTAAGTATCAAAGAGATTTGTATGATAAAAGATAAAAATAACGCTAACTTCCTAGAAGAGTTATGCAAAGAAATCGATTTATTAAAAACTTGGCCCGGGCCACGAGTACATGTATTAAGAGGTATTACGAGGATTACTAAAGATGAAGACATAAAGTTTATACTACACGATTTTCATTTACTGCCGACTAGTGGTCATGCTGGTATGCGCAGAATGATAAACAATATTAAAAAACAATTTTACTGGCCAGGACTTGAAAAAGACGTTCAAGATTTCGTAAAAACTTGCGATAAATGTCAAAAGATGAAGCATAGTAAGTACATTAAGGAACCCATGTGCATTACTACCACGGCGTCGTATGCATTCCAAAAAATATTTTTGGATATAGTTGGTCCGCTACCTCAAGATTATGAAGGTAATGTATACATTCTTAGTCTGCAATGTGAGCTGAGTAAGTTTGTAGAGGCCTATCCACTTAAAACTAAGGATACCGTAACTGTAAGTAAAGCATTAGTAGATAATTTTATTTTAAGGTTTGGTTTACCAAAAACAATAGCAACTGATCGAGGTGCTGAATTTATGTCGTCAACAATGGAAGAGGTTTGTAAGCTTTTAAATATAGAAAAAATATCATCTACGGCTTATCATCATCAATCAGTTGGTTCATTAGAAAATTCACATAAGAATTTAGGAGCATTCCTTAGAATTCAGTGTCATAATAATCCACAATCATGGTCACATTGGTTATCATATTGGTGTTTCAGCTATAACACAACCGTTCATTCGGCAACTAAATACCAACCGTTTGAGCTTGTTTTTGGCAGACCATGTAATGTCCCTTCTAGGCTAAGTAATGTAATTGAACCTTTATATAATCCAGAAAATTACTGCAGTAACCTTAGATATAAACTTCAAGTAGCTAGTAAAGACGCTAGAAATAATTTAATTTTAAGTAAATGTAATCGTAAAACTAGTTATTATGATAGAAATGTGAACTCAATTCACTACAATAAGGATGATTTGTTATTGGTAAAAAATGAAGTTGGAGGAAAATTGAGTCCTTTATATAATGGTCCATTCGCTGTTCTTGAAGATTTAGGATGCAATGTTAAAATAATGAAAAACAATAAAATAGATATTGTTCATAAAAATAGAACCAAACCATTTGTTTCAAACAAAAAAATAATAATATAATGTATGATTTTTTTTTTTCTACATTGTCGGAGGTGAAGTGTGTATGTTCCTTTATATTGTTAGTTAGTATGCTCCTTTATATTAACGTCTCATATTATTGTTGACTTAGCGCTATGTACTACTTGAATGCATTCATGTATAATTGTTTAGTTTTCAATATACTTTTCCAATGGGAACCAAGCAGTGATCTTCTCTTTTATTACCCTAACCTTTTACATACATCTCATGCATACTAGTGACAATTTTTGAAATTTCAATAGGAGAAGTAAGCTTTATATCCATATTGTTATTCACTCTTTCCGTGCTTTGTTGAAGAAAAGTAACGGCATCTTTGCTATGGTTATCAGTTGTAATGTATTTATGATCGAAATGTTTAACTAAAATATCAGCAACTTCCACCGGGTCATCTACAATTTGGCAGTTTACTTTTAATCTAATTTCCGTTTGCTTAGCTCTCACCCTGTTAATACTCTTGTTTATTACTTTCCAGATTTCCTTACTTGAATTTTTTGATTTATAGATATTTTCACTTAATATATGTTTCTTGGCCTTTGAAGTAACCCGTCTATAATAATAATAATAATAATAATAAATATTGCTGGACAATCCACACAGCATCATCTAGCCCCAAGCTAAGCAGAGCTTGTGTTATGGGTACTAGATGACTGATATACTTAATACAATACATTACATAGATAGATATTTTTATTATATATAGCAAATACCCAGAACACCCGGAACAAATATTTGTAGATCGTACAAACATTTGTCCCAAGGCGGGAATCGAACCCGCAACCTCTTGCGTCGCAGGCGGACCTTCGCCCGCCGCGCCACATCGGTCGTCGAATATCTATAGATTCTGACGATGACGTCTATAGATTCTAACGTATTTATTTTTATAGTTAAGTATACTAGTATCAAGTTTATTTCCGCAAGTACATAATAATCGTTTCATTTTGCTCGAGGTTTTCACTCCTTTTGTGACCCACTTTAATTGAAAACTACTTTTCAAGTTAATTTTTAGTTTCCGTTTCTTAAAACTATTCTGAAAATTTTTACTAAAGGTCTTCAAAAAAGCGTTTATTCCCATGCCACTCCAGTTCTGTTCAAGAATTAGTTGCCTAAAAGTAACTGTATTCCTATCATTAATGATTCTTTTATTTATAGTGATTGCATTGTTGTTATTAGAATTATTAATTACATTTTCCATTAAGAATTCACCCAGCAGAGCCCCGTGTCCATCAGCCAAACCATTGTGGTCGACCTCACATCGCTTCACACTATCATCAGGCAAATTTGTTAGAATATTGTCTATACAGGAATAGGAGTTATTACGAATAAAAGTGTAAGTATTAATGGCGTGTCTAAAATTATAGCAAGCTAACAGACTCATAAACTCAGTTCGTCTTTTGCTTTCTGTAAGCAGGTCAATGTTAAAATCTCCACAAATTACGCACTTCTTGTTGAATAAATACTCTAGTAACTTTTCGAAACTCTTTAGGAAATTATCAAAATTCTTATCATCAGGAATTCGGTAACAACAACACAGAGACCAGTGTCAGTATCTTTTATGCAACAAATTTCAAAGCTGTCTACTCTATACAATCCATTTACTACATCGATATTCTCAACTTTCATGTCTTGGTATCCTAAAATTAAAGTACCGCCTCTTTTCTTATTTTTCCTAGTATTATAGGATACAAGATTATAGTTCTCCAGATTAAGTAAAAGTACATTTTATCGTTCAAGAAATGCTCGCTTAAACATATGTAGTCTACCCTCATTTTAAGCGAAAGTAAGTAAACTTCTAATTCATTCTTCTTATTGGTGATTCCACACACGTTTTGATGATACATACACATATTAAATTGCGATTCTGAAGAATCTGGAATTACAGTATTACTTAAAGCCGTGGATAATTCTAAATCATTCACGAAAAAATTCTGACTGTTGCGTGACTTCCTTAGTTTGTGTCCCAATACTTACAATTTTCGTTTGTATGGGGTTACAGTTTTTATTACATGTGACACTACAATCCGTTTGGGTAGCAACTTGTTTAATATACTTAACACCACTTAATTTGTTATATACTGTTACTTTCTTGACGTAGTTTTGGTAATTAATAATGTAATTTGTCTGCAAAATTTGTCTATGAATTAATCTACATGCATGCAATTTATTCAGTCTTGTATAATAATTTGAATCTAGGGAAATAAAGGTGGAGTTTTTACAATTACGACATACAAGTTTCAGTGTATTGTTTAACACGTTTACATTTACGTAATCATTTTTATAAGTTTTACCTACTATTACGTTAGTTGACGATAATTGGCACAGAGTATAATGTAGAAATGTCTGGATCATTAAGGGGTTTTTGTCATTGGAACCCGCAAGTATAAGCACAAAATCAGATTTCGTGTAATCATGGCACTGAGATACACACGACTTTAGTACTTCATCTATTGTTGCATGAGGTTTAATAATTGAAGTAACCGAAAAGGACTCTCCTAAGTAATCCTGCAGCATTTGCCTAATCCCATATCCAGTTTGGTCTGCAAATATTATTACTCTGTGATTCTTCTTGCTGTTATCCGAAATGCCTTGTCGTAATCTCACATTATTATTGCTACATCGAATTGTTGGTTGCTGTATTTTATGAATCGAGTGCTCCTCTATAACCCGATCAGTTAGACTGTTAGCGCCAATTCCAGTTTCAGTACCCCTTATGGGTCTCGAAGTTAATTCATGAAAATCTTCACTATGAGTAATTTTGCTCAGTAAAGTAGTGCAGGCGCTAGGTGATTTTATTCCATCGTAATCATAGTTTTCAGCTTTTTCGTCACTTTTTGTTGGGGTTGAATTTGATACAGAGAAGTCTTCGTTATGAGTATCTTTGCTCAGTATAGTAGTGCAGGTGCGGGGAGATTGTATTTCATCATTACCGTAGGGTTTAGATGATATAGGTTTATCAGTGGTTATTAAAATTTCAGATTCGCTATCGGACGTCAGTGGTATTTGAAGTTTATACATTTGAGCAAAATCTTTTGAGTTTATTGGCGTGGAGAAACTGTTCTGTAGTGAGTTGTTCTTTTGATGAGATTTCGGAGTCATTCTCTTTCTATCAGATACTGTCACTTTTTTATATGCGTTAATGGTTGTAAGGCAATTGCCTAAATCCATCTTAAGCCTAAAATTTTCGCTATTTAAGTTCTTAATTTCCGTGTGTGCAGTTTCCAGTTCAGCTGTAAGCCTTTTGATGGTTTCATTAAGATTCATAATAGTGTCGCTTTCATTGAGGGACAAATTTGGCACACTCATCATAGTAGCGTCCAATATATTTGAATTATTGTAATAGAGATTGTCTAGTGAACCAGACTTCCGTGGTCTTCCAAAAGTTATATTTTTTAACTCCGCAACTGTACTCATTGTTTCGTCATGTAACATTTTGGAGATAAGGTAAAGAGAAAGAAAATAAATAAATAAATAAAAAGCCAAAAAGAAAATCAGTTCTCTGGGTTTGATCGCGACTGGGATTTCATCTCACTACCATTCGATCCACAGGCACTGTTGTTTGTTTTACGCCATACGAACATTAACTTTCTTGACGAATTACCACACTGCTTGTTCCGTATTTTTATTTTGAAATCGAAACAGTCGTTAGTATGATTCATGCAGAAAACATTTTTTGCACTCAATCACAAAAACACAAGTCATTCATATTAGTCTTTTTACACTTTTTGTTAATGTTTTAGTTGTTCACTGCACTTGATTACTTCGTGATGATTGTTTAATTGTTTTTTGGCGAAAGATACACTTTTAAACACGGTTTGGAGTATAGTGATACACTGTTATTTTAAAATCCTTTTTTAGATTAAGTCCGTAAAGCTATTCACTGAATAACAATGTCACAGGGGTTTTAGATGTTCTTTTACAGTTTTAAATACCAGAGACACTTTTATTATCACTTTAACTATTTTTTTTAGAATTAATAACACGGACACGATGTTAACGTGACAGCTAGCGCCATCTGGACTCCGCCCTGGAGAGGTCCAGGAACGCCGCATATACCGGGGTATTTCTCTTTGTATAATACCCAACAGTATGTTTGAGGGACAAAATAGCACATTCTGTTGATAGCTGTGGCCTAAAGCCGAACTGCGCATCATGTATTTTTAAATGTTTACTAAGTTGTCTCTCAAACACACCGTCAACAACTTTAGCCGCAGTAGTCGCTAACGAGATCGGTCTGTAATTATTCTTATCGCTTACATCACCAGTTTTATTTTTCAGTATTGGTACGACCATCGTCCGCATTAACTCAGCAGGTAGGTAGGAGTGACGAATGCAGAACGTAAACAATAACGCAAGCAGTCGAGGGAGATGCTGGCCGCCATGCACAAAATGTTCGATACTAAGGCTGTCATGTCCCAGTGATTTGCCTCGCTTCATATTTCTAATTATTAGACCTATTTGTTTAGATGTAATACGAGTAGGCACCTCTGACACAAGAGCCCCAGCAACGGCACCCCTTACATCCGATTCTAAAGGTGGTGGTTGTAATTTAAAATGCGTCATAAATATGTTTGCAATCTCCCCGGGCGTGTTTGCACCTCCGACACTCACCGGAACACTAGGCTTAGGGTTTAATTTCTTTGTGTGTTTCCAAAATCCGCGAAAGTCTTTTTTGTCATGTTTTGAGGCCAATATGTCCATTCTAATCTGGTCTTGTTTGTTTTGACAAAACTTAAGCTTTTGTTTGAAAATTTTACGGGACTCAACCATTTCATTGTAAATATATCCTGTGTACTACTGAGCGAAAAGAAAATCTTGCATATATCCAGTTGTTAGAAGAAAAAGTAGAAGTCCTGGAAAGATATCAGAAGGCCTCTTGCCTGGAACTCAGAAATGTACCTACCAGTTCAAACGAATCCAAAGATGAACTTACAAAAATTATTATTAACACTGGCAAAGCTCTGAACCTGCTCATCAACAAAACTGATATAAAGTATATCTACAGGTTGAAAACTAAATCGGAATCGAATAAGCCTATTTTAATCAATTTCACAACAGTTATTATGAAAGAAAATGTACTGAACTCAGTGAAAAACCATAACAAAACGAATAGTCACAATAAACTATCAACTGTTAAGCTACAACTGAAAGGCCCAGACCAACCTATTTTTCTATCTGAAAGCTTAACATATAAAGCTAAAAGACTGTATTACTTGGCTCGAGAATTTTCTAAAACCAACGTTTTTAAGTTCTGTTGGACTGCTCATGGCAGGATCTATATCCGCAAGAAAGAGCGAGCAAATTCCTACTCAATAACATCTGAATCTGATTTAAAAAATATAGCACTAGAGGATTGACTATCAATAGGAAAAAATTGTTACCCTTTTGCGCTAATAACCTTTTGCCTAAAATGTCATGCCAAATATTATATAACGTTTTATTTTTGTTTAACCACACGCACATGCAAACATACATGCATGCATATATGCAAAAAAACTTATACTTACACGCGTTCATAACTACTACACATATACACCAAAACTCTTTATATATTTTAACTAATAATTTACTCTATATTACACTAACACATACACAAGCAAGCCCACACTTATTGACACATTCAAACATTCTTGGATCTCTCATCAGTCAGGATCTTTCACCAAGTTTGTCGTACAAGTTTCACTATGCCTATAATACCTTAACCAGAGTGGTTCAGGCGTATCAAAGTTGCCATCTAATCTTGAGTCCTTGTTCAACTTTCAAATCGGATTATGGATAATGAAAACAGGAGTATTACAGAGGATTTAGAACATCTTTCTGTTACTAATGCATATTTATGTTCCCCAGAACAATGCCACACATATTTAGGTAGTGGATCAAATGGACTGAAATTCTTTCACCTCAATATACGAAGCCTTGGCAACTCCTCCAATTTTCATAATTTTGTAATATTACTAAACCGAATTAAAGTCGAATTTGACGTAATCGTATTATCTGAGTGCTGGCTAAGCAAATGCCCTTTGTTACCTCACATGCCTGGGTTTCATGTACACATGTCCGAATACACAAATCAGAACGATGGCATAGTAGTGTATACCAAATTAAACATATGCTGCACTGCAGTAGCACACACCATTCGCGAAGCAAATTGTATCGTACTTCAAATTAACTCTGACGTAGCACTTATAGCAATTTATCGCTCTCCATCCTATCGGAGCACCCTAAATTTTATTGATAGCTTGGATGAAACTCTGTCTTTACTAAAAACATTTAAAACAATTGTCCTACTAGGAGACATAAATATTAATATTTTTCCAAATAACAACGATACAAATGCGGATTCGTATCTGAATACAGTTGCTTCGCATGGAATGCTACCTGGTCACCTTTTCCCCACCCGTGAACAAAATTGCCTGGATCACGCAATCATCAAATCAAATAAACCTGCAATCGTACTTGTTCTCGACTCATATATTACAGATCATGCCCCGGTGATAATTTTTTGCAAACTAAACTCTAAAACTCCAAAATTTATAAACTCACGCAGCCGCGTTGATATTGACGCTTGTGTGACAATGCTAGAAAGTACGGATTTTTCATCAGTAACAGAGTGCAAAAATGACGCCAATCACGCTGCAGCGATTTTTGTTAATATTGTCTCTACGGTAGTTGGAAAAAATACAAGTGTCCGTGCTATTCCCAGTAGAAAAAGGATTATTAAACCGTGGATTACTCCAGGGCTTTTGAAATGTATACGTAATCGTGACAATCTCTATCGTAAAACAAAACGAAATCCCAATTATCACATTCTCATATTAACGTACACACGTTATAGAAATTTTTGCAATAATTTATTGAAAAGACTTAGACGCCAGTATGAAAGATCTGAATTCCTGAAACACCGTAAAAATCCAAAAGCTACCTGGAATCTTATTAAAACTATATCTAACTTAAAAAGTAACAAGACTTCTCCAAATGAACTTTTGTCTCTTCATTCAGATCCTAGTCTTTCACTCAACCACGTCAATGACTTCTTCGCAAATGTGGGAAAAACTCTGGCATCCAAAATTACACGTGTTCCTTATAGCTCCCAGTCGGAAATTGGTACTGGGGCACCACATGACTCAATGGCCTTATTTGGCACAGATAATGACGAAATTGAAAGAATTATCCTGGGGTTGAAACATAATACCGCAGTAGGCTGGGACGGTATATCTTCTACCCTAATTAGAGCTGCTAGAAATACTCTTGTCCCTATTATCTCCCATGTATTCAATCTCGTTTTCGAAACCGGGGTCTTTCCCACTGTATTCAAAAGGGCTATTGTACACCCTATTTATAAAGGTGGGGCCAGGGCCAGTGTCAATAACTATAGACCTATCTCGGTGCTCACTATTCTTTCTAAGATTCTTGAAAAAGTTTTAAATAATAGACTTCTAAGTTATTTAAACACTAACAAAATTATTGCCGAAAACCAGTACGGATTTCGGTCTGGTAAAAGCACAGAAGATTCTATTCTTGATTTAACTGGAGCTATTGCAAGTCATTTGAATAATAAGCTTAAAACAATAGCTATATTTCTGGACCTCTCGAAGGCATTTGACACTGTCTCTGTCCCTCTTTTGCTCACGAGGTTGTT
Organism: Phlogophora meticulosa; assembly: GCA_905147745.2. NCBI lineage: Eukaryota > Metazoa > Arthropoda > Insecta > Lepidoptera > Noctuidae > Phlogophora > Phlogophora meticulosa. Next base: position 640,826 of record CAJHWW020000001.1, on the reverse strand, counting down.
TCAGATTGGGGTTAGGGGGTTACCGCTAGATATTTTTAAAAGCTACCTTAGTAACCGCTCTGAGGTTGTAAGAATCGGTGACCACACGAGTGAAGAACAGTTTCTCTCCTACGGAGTTCCTCAGGGCAGTGTCCTGGGGCCCACCCTCTTCCTTATCTATATAAACAGACTCTGTCGACTGTCCCTAACAAATTGCAAAATTATAACATACGCTGATGACACTGTGTTACTTGTTCATGGAAGTGACTGGGCCGATGTGCGCTTTCATGCAGAATCTGCCTTACGGGATATTATGAATTGGTTAAATGACAACTTGCTCACCCTGAATTTAGAAAAAACAAAATTCATAACGTTTGCACCACGACTTATATCACAACCGGATTCCTCCTTCTCACTAACTGCTCACAAATGCATCTCGAATACAGGCGCACCCTGCAGCTGTGTTACAATTACGCGTACTAATGCAATAAAATATTTAGGGGTCATTATTGATAGCACTATGTCCTGGAATGGGCAAATTGAGTTATTGGTGTCACGTGTTAGAAAATTAATATTTGTGTTTAAAAATCTTAGAAGCTCCGCAGATTTTGACACGTTAAAAACTGTTTATTTTGCTCTAGCACATTCCGTGATAACTTACTGCATTACTGCGTGGGGATGCTCTGGTAAATGCCTTCTACTTCGTCTGGAAAGATCACAAAGAGCCGTTCTAAAAGTCATGGCACATAAACCTATTCGTTTCCCCACGCACGACTTGTATAATCTTTGCAAAGTCCCTACTGTAAGACAGGCATTTTTGTTAAGCACATTATTACGTAAGCATACTGATATTGACTATGACCCTAATCTCAATACTCTGAAACGTAGAGTAAACAGAATATGTCAGACAAAGAGTGTTAAACTGGTAATTGCGAGAAGACACTATAACTTTTTGAGTCCAGTTATCTATAACAAAATAAATGATAAATTAAATATCTATCCGCTCTCGTTACGGGAGTGTAAACTAAAACTTGAAAAATGGCTCCAAAAACTGACTTATGAGGAAACAGAGTGCCTCATACAAACTTAAATTACACTAATATCTCTTCTTCTTCTCATTCACTCTCTCTCTCTTAAACTAACGCAGTATTAACGTACACAAGACTTGTAATATGTTATTGTTCCAATAAAATATTTGTATTTGTTCCAATAAAATATTTGTATTTGTATTTTGTATTTGTATGGTTTTCTATGCCAAAACCAGTTTGTAAACTTTTGCCTAGCGTTCTGGTGAGCGTCTTTCACATACCTATTCCACCCCAAGATAGGTCGACCCTTGCCACCATTTCCTCTACAATGACTGTCATAGGTGGACTCAGCAGCCTCCCGTAATGATAAAATAATTTCGTTATATAAATTATCTATTACTAATCTGTCTAAAATGTTCTAGCTCATTACACATATTATCACAACATCGACTTAATTTACTAGGAAAATCAATTTGCTTTAATTTAGAATTACATTTTATTTTATTTTATTTATTAGGGACAAAAAAACAGTTACATGTTAAGTTTTACAATTATGATTCTTTACACAAATAGGTAAACATATAACCCACACCATTGTCCACGGATTAATAAATGAACAAGTAAGTAACGGAAATGTATTTACCATAATATCTTGTTATGTTTAAATGAATTAATCGAATATAATAATTAAGATCGCGGTGAAAGAGAATTTATTGCTAAGGTTTTAAATTTAATACTAGAAAGAGAGAATATATCTATGTCGATGAAGTGTGCGTTATAGGCCTCCACAAGTTGACGAAGAGGCACTCGTGCCCCGGCGTTAGTCCTGCATGAATCTACATGGAACAACCGGGGCACGCGCGCCGCCCGTCTGATTACAGTTCTAGGTACTATATAGCATAATTTATTTGTGATTTCACTACAGTCAAATCTATTGTGACACAAACCATGCAGCATCATGGCCCCCAAAAGTAATCGCCGAGATTCCAAACTTAAAACATTATATTGCTTTAGTAACTGTGTGTAAGGAATCCTCGAATGGTAACATTTATAGTTTACAGTACGTAGAAACTTTTTCTGTACTAATTCCAATTTAAAGTTATATTTGTCATAGTACGGATTCCAAATAGGAATCGCGTATTCTAATTGAGATCTTATCAAAGCTTTATATAATAGCAGAAAAGTAGAGGGTCGCACGAAGTCTTTCGTAGATCTCATGACGAAACCATACATCCGAAAGGCTTTATTTATGATATTCTCTATTTGTAAGTCAAAGTGCAAACACGAATCAATTGTCACACCAAGGTCGCGAACGGAATCTACTACATTTAAATTATGGCTATTCAATGTATACGTACAATTAAGTTTCTTTTTGTTTTTAGTAAAGGATATACTGTGACATTTCGGAAGGCTAAGAAAGAGTTTGTTTTTTTTACAGTAGGTATCAAGTCTGTGAAGATCCTCTTGGAGCAATATGCAGTCATGGAATTTTTGGCAGGCTTTGTAAATTTTTACATCATCGGCATACAACAAAAAATTGGAATTAACAAAACACTGTTTTATGTCGTTTATATATAGGATAAAAAGCAAAGGACCCAAAATAGACCCTTGAGGAACCCCAGACTTGACAGTTACTATTTCAGAATCAAATCCATTAATGACCTTTTGTGTCCTGTTATAAATGTATGATGCAAACCATCGAAGTAAATTGCCTCGAATACCGTTGTAGGCAAGCTTTTCCAGAAGAATTGTATGATCCACCTTGTCAAAAGCTTTCCGAAAGTCAGTGTACACAGCGTCTACCTGGACTCTGTTATCCATATTTTCAAATAGAAAGTTAGCAAATATCATTAAATTGGTAGTTGTCGAACGCCGTTTAACAAATCCATGTTGTTCGGGTATAATAAGGTCATGTAATTGAGGATAAAGAGCACTGTGCACAAGTCTCTCAAAAAGCTTCGACAAGGTGGAAATAATAGATATGGGACGATAATTCTCCACATTGTCCTTGTCTCCACTTTTATAAACAGGTGTAACAAATGCTCGCTTCCACACGGTGGGAAAGACACCATCCTGTAGACATTTATTGAAGATTAAGTACAACGCAGTATAGATAACATCTGCTGTTTTTATAAAAAAGACAGGTCGAAGACCATCGGGGCCAGATCCCTTCGATGAGTCCAGTGATTTGACTGCTCTGTGTATTACTTCTTTTGCGAGGTAAATATCGGGTATACAAGCAGATCTATCGTGGATTTTGTTCGATGGTGCCCAAGTCTCAGGATCAAACGTGGACGGCTCATAGACAGATGCAAAAAAGTAGAAAACAAATTACATATATCATTAGGGTTATCAGACAAAGTGTTTTTCAGATACATATTGGCTGGGTAGTTAGTCTTGCCCTTTCTATTGGATACATATGTCCAAAAATACTTAACGCTTTTAGGTATACTATCTTCGACTGAATTCATATATTTTCTGAAACAATAAGCAGATTCATCCTGAAACAGTTTACGGTAACTCGCGAAGTGGTTATAATCGCACTGGTTTTGATATATTTTCCACTTTATCCACGCACGTTCTTTATTTTTAAATATACGGATCAAAGAGGGTGTAAACCAGACAGGAAATTGTGAATTTTTAACTCGAGTTAGTTTAACGTGATGTCTAATTATCCCATATAACGTGTCATAGAAAGTGTTGACAACCTGTTCAGCGGACAGATGAGCGAGTTTGGTGTCCCAATCTATAGAAGCGAGTTCTGCATTAATCTCGGGATAATTGGCCTTATGATAGTTGTACCTAGGTACGGAACGGCATTTCATAGGGGTAAATTGCATTTTGAGATCCACAAACACAGAAAAAGGCGGATGGTGGGTGTCAGCCGGAAGTAGTGACGTACACGGAACAGTCTGACAATCAATATTGGTGATAAACAAATCAAGTATACGTCCGAGATTATTTCTAGTCTTATTGTATTGCGAACCGTTAATTAATGACATGAAATTTGAAATTAGCTGGCCGCTTGACGTTGTGGTATCTGCTACTGCAAAATTGCCTTGATCCAACCATTTTATATCGGGCAAATTGAAATCTCCAACAACAAAAAATGACTCGGTAGTAGAATTATTGGCAATCAGATGCAACATATCTAAATATTGCCTGTATATTGCATCAGTAGTGCGAGGTGGTATGTACGCTACACTGATGACGTGGTGTTTATGAGACTGAGATGCAGGTAACTGAACCACGAGCTGTTCAACGCAAGCATGGTTAAACTGTGTCACAAGCGCAGTTGGTCGCAGCCCACGAAGTGTGGCTATTAAGACACCCCCACCCTCACGTTTATTTGTCGCAGAACGGTCACGATCACATCTAAATATTGTATAGCGATCATCAATAAACTCGCTATCGTGAATGCTAGGAATGAGCCAGGTTTCAGTAAGTATGATTACGTCATAAAAAAAAACATTCTTTGGTATACAATTCGATCTGACCCGGGCTACGTTCACCCCAAGAAACTTTATTTATTTGTAAACTTTGAAATGCAGTTGACTTTGGCCTGGCCCTCATCATATTACATTGTATCTCTAACGGGAAGTGATCTGACCAGTAAATATCATAATGTACCTTAACAGACGTTACAGATTTCCACGCAGCCTCGGTCACCAAACAATGGTCTAGCCAACGCCGGCTACCATGCACATCACTTACAAACGTATAAGAATCAGTCATCAACTTAATTAAATCAGCACAAAACCAGTTTTGTTCAGAACAAAAGTTTAACATTTCTTTTCCAAATAGTTCCCCTGGGTGTGCATTAAAATCTCCTATTATATACACATTTTCGCGACACTCTGGCTCAATTCCGTAGGCATCTAGCAGATGCTAGTCTGTCCTAGGCATAAATGTGTTTTCTGGTCTAGATAATTTCTCTTCTGTCATTATTAATTTCTCTTTTATTAAAATTGTTATTAAAATTATTATTATTCTTCAATTCAATTCATTATAATACCTATATATTTTTTAATTTTATTTTAATGTTGTGTTTAGATGGGTAATTAACCCGTATTGTCACCATGTTACTGAAACGTAATGTTAATGCAATAATTTTATTTTATTTTATTTTATTTTATTATTTTATAATTTCTTAATTTAATTTAATTTAAATTTTATATAATAGCTTAATTTAATGTTATAATTTAACTTAATTTCTTAATTTTATAATCTAATTTTATACAGTAATTTTAATCGTGTATGGTAATATTTCAAATATTTTAATGATTTAATTTATTGACTCTACAATGCTTTGTGTACAATTTTCACTACTATCCCATTAACATTGTATCACAATATAAAAGCTGTGCACACCTTTAAGTGACAAAGTCACTATAGTATTATTTAAGAAATCCTGTATGTACGAATGTTTTTGTGACTTTGTCGTTGGAGTGCCATAATAAATAAATAAATAAATAAAAAAATAAATAAATAAATAAACATTTTCAGTATCACTACTTTCTACTATAGTTGCTATCTCACTTAAGCAATCAACAAATTCTAACAGGTTGTCAGGTGAATCGGTTGGCATGTATACATTGATAATCAAGCTAGATCGATTCGATATATGAACTTTAATAGCAACAATACGATCACTACTACATGGAATAACAGTAACAGAATTAAATGTCGTATTCCGCCACAGTAAGGCCACGCCTCCGTACGGACGACCTTGTAACATTACGCCTGTGTCCATCGCCGACTTGCCAAAGAAACTAAAGTCTTTGCTTACTTCCCCTAGATACGGTATTTCACTAGGTTGTAACCAGGTCTCTTGGAGGCCTATCACGTCAACATCACAGCTTAACGTCTTAACACAGTCAAAAGATCTTTTGAAAGACTTACAGTTGAAACTAATTAGTTTAGTTACGGTATCCTTGTCCATATTATTCACATCCATTATTTTTGTAGTTATTCAGTATTGTTAGCACTCGATTGGTAATTATCACCTGTATTCCACTTTTTATTAAACATAACATATCTGCGAAAGGATATTCCACTCGGCCACAGATTTTCATCCCTAAAAATAGATAATTTATCCTTCGGAATCATAAATTTATACGCCTCATAGTCTTACTTAATTTCATATTTATTCTTTCTAAGCTCACGTCAATCTCCGTTTTATATTTAATGTACTCAGTTATATCGGTTGCGGGGCAGTCCTTGCTCACATTATATATGTAAAACGGTATGTTTATATCTGCGGCTTTGAACTTGCATTCCGTCGTAACATCAGCCGTCCCTTTTTTACCAATGAATTTATTGTTCCGCTTTCTTTGCACCAACGTCCATTTATTCTTATCATCCTTCATTGTTTCTACTAAGTTTCCTTTTGGTTCATTTGTATTAGCCGCGGCCTCAGCGTATGAATTTTTCGAAACCGCAGTACCGGCCTCCACGAGCTGCTTACTTGTCAACGCCAAACCAGTTTTGCCGGGCGCCCGCGCCTCCGATATAGATTGCACGAGCGATACATTAGGTTGATTTGGTGTAGGTCTGTGCGTAACCACTGGATTTGTGTATGAAGGTACCTGCGTGTTTATATTTATTGAATCCGTTATTTCAATAACCTTATCTGGCGAAATATGCGGTAATCCAACAGGCACACTTTCACAATCAAAACTGTCCATAAGACCTGCACTTCTGCGCCGATTATTTACGAACTGTTCCACCTCAGGAGATGAGGTTTTCAACATATCCTTGGTCACATAATTTTCTTTTATGGTAGTTATATCACGCTGCAACATAATTATATCCTTTAGCAGCCTCGTAGCATCTAGATGGTCGAAAGTAACCGGTGGTAGACGCTGAAGATCTCTTGCAACGAAGACTGGCAAGCACTCAGGGTCAGTCTCCTTAATAATACATAGGATATCCTCCATGTCCCTCTTTTCTTTACCATCTCCTTTCCGGCTTATGTTGCGACTACTAGTTTTCACGGATTCAAAAAGTAACTTTTTAGCCGTTACAATTTCATCACTTTTGAACGCCGTATTACACAAACGTATTATACTGTCCTCGTCCATCACATCCGCCTTATTTTGCACAAAGGCAAGTAACTCCGATATAACAATGTTGCAATTGCTACATTTAACAGTATTTAAAGCCATTATCACGAGTATTCGCGACGCACCGCACACTTTACGTTTTCGCTTACATGTAGGTACACGTGCGTACAGCTCGCGCAAACTGTGATAATAAGTTAAGTAGCTTATTTTTCTATATGTTTTTTAATGTGCATGTGGTGTTTACCTATAAGTAATTGTTGCGCTGGATTTTAATTTTAAGTATGTGTTATGTAACTGTATACAGTGTGAACAATTGTTGGTGAACCGAATTAAATAAATAAATAAAATAAAATTCGTCATCGATGTCGTGGCCCTCCATCATCTGTAAATAACAATTTATGAAATCCCAAGCTATGCTTAAGACTAGCATAAATATTAGATCAAAACATTTATTAAGTATTTGTTTGCACATTTGTTAGTTTTTTTTCAAAGTTTTTATACCATGTCACTTGCGTTTAGCATTTTTGCAAGTCTTGCATGTGGGAATAAAGTTTCTTTGATTAATGTGACAATTATTTGGTCTTCTCAAGACAGGTTAGAATGTGCGTACAAAAATGAACTGCAACGATACCTGGGGTGGTCCAAGCGACTCCTTAATTTTCTCCCCTTCCAGTGTACCATCTGGCGAATATCTCAGGGGCTCCATTGACGATTCGTCATCAATGTCCTGGCCCTCCATCATCTGAAAATAACAATGAATGAGATCTCAAAATTCCACGCTATATTTAAAACTGGGATATATATTTGATCTAAAAGTATATTAAGAATTACATTTGTTAGGTTTTTTCAAAGTTTTAATACCATGTCACTTGCGTTTAGCATTCTTGCAAGTCTTGCATGTGGGAATAAAGTTTCTTTGATTAATGTGACAATTATTTAGTCTTCTCAAGACAGGTTAGAATGTGCGTACAAAAATGAACTGCAACGATACCTGGGGTGGCCCAAGCGACTCCTCATTGTTCTCCCCTTCCACTCTGGTACAATCTGGCGAATATCTGAGGGGCTCCATTGACGATTCCAAATCAATGAATTTAAATTAATAAACATGAAGAGATATCACGGTCACAAGATCGCAAAACTACTTTCGGTGTTCCACAGGGAAGCGTTGTGGGCCCGTTTGGATTTATATTATATGTTAATGATATGCCCACGTCTATTGAACATCTCTTAACCATGTTTGCTGATGATAGCACCATTACGATCCCTTGCAAAAACGTAAATACATATGAAACGGACATAAATAATTCTCTTGACAACAATTTCACAATTTCATTAAATGGCTAGATAAAAATAATTTGAATATAAATTTAAGTAAGACTAAGATAATGTACTTCAGACAACGTGTGCCTCGTGTACCTAACCTTCACATACATTACAAAAATGGCGACATTGATGAAGTTGCTGATACCAAATGTTTAGGACTGCAAATAGACTGCAGTTTAAACTGGAAAGCGCATATCGACATGTGTAAAAAATTGAGTTCGTCTGCATTTGCTTTACATAGATTATCCTCCATAGTAGATACAAAAACACTACTTGCGGCTTATTACGGTATAGCTGAATCTTACTTACGCTACGGTGTCATTTTCTGGGCGAACTCAACCGATAAAGAGACAGCATTTAAGGCTAAAAAAAGATGTCTCCGGTCAATGTCTAAACTAAAAACCACCGACAGTTGGAAGCCATATTTTAAGCAGTACAACATATTGACACTTCCCTGTATCTATATTCTTGAAGTAGCTATGTTTGTGAAGAACAATCCAAATCGTTTTGAACGTTTGGCCGATGTTTACCCAAGAAACAGACGTGACAATTCAAAATTAAATAATGTACCGTGTCAAACCACTATGATGAGCAAAAGTATTTATCGCATGGCCCCAGTTGTTTATAATAAATTGCCAAGTGCTTGGAAAGAGTTAAAAACGGTGCAATTTAAAGGTAGACTTCGTAAATTATTAATAAATAAAACTAACTACAGTGTTACTGAGTTTTTAACGGACAATTTTTTATCAAACTACCTCTAATTTTTAATTAATTAATAATGATTTCACTTGTGGAATATGGTGTATTGTCTACGACCTGAAATTTTAATGTTTGTTTGTTCATTTATCTTCAGACCACGATTTTTTATTATTTTTAATTTTTATTTCTTGTATAATTTACTGACAATTAAAATTATTGACAATTTTATTTAACGTATGTATAATGTAATACAATTAAGTTGATATTTTTAATGAACATTTGAATTTTATTAATTTTATTTAGTGAATTACTTTTATTTTATTTAATTTATTAATTTAATGTATAAGTTAATAAATTTATATAATGATAATGTTTGCATGCTGAATGGTGAAATATGGCAGAACTCTGATGAAAACCTACTACTATCTACTTATGTATACCCATATTTGCAAATGAATGCTATTCAATAAAGATGACTGACATAATTATTATTTTTTGACATGTGTTGTATACTTTGTATAGCTTCAAGTTCTTCGAACTATCAGACAGACGTGTTGCTGGGGTGTTTGTTCCACCACTTCTTCTTCCCAGCAAAAACACTAGGAAGTGGTGAAGGGTGGGCGTTTTGGGGGACTGTCTTATGTAAACGTTTTGATGTTCAAAAAGTGCTGATTCTCAGCCTAATTTGAATAAATGAATTTTGATTTTGATTTCTCCGAACAAAATACAAATGGAACGCTCCTCGTAACTGCCAGCAAGCCATAGACAATTGGCGCCCCTACCTGTATCCTGGTGCGCGTTACCACGTTCCCGAGTCCTGGTTCGGTGTGTGATTTTTCTGTAAAAAATCTAGTTTTTGGTCTAAAAGTCAAAACTTTTGTTCCTACACCTATTCCAAATTCCCTCCCTTTCGATATCCCGGAGGAAGGTGCGTCTTTTGACAGCCCTCTCGTCGTTCTAGCGAAAATAGAAATTATATTAGCTTCAATTTTGTGATCAGCAAGTCGTTTACCTACTCAGGAAATCCACCTATGCCGCGCAGCCGAACACTCAAATCGGGATAACTTTATTTCTAGAACTGACATTTTGACGCTGTTTTCAGCATAGTTACCCCAAGTTAGGCACCCTTAGGCGTACCGGCAGGTTTAAATTGACGTTTTTTTAGGATTCTGACACCTGTAAGTATAAAAAAGCAGGAGAAGTAATAAGGGACCCCCTTATTACTTCTCCTCTCGTCTGTGTCCGCACGATCAAATTGATCATGCCATAGACAGTAGGTTGTCACCGCGTACTACATTTGTCTTTAAAATCAGTCGTACGTAATCAGAAGCCGTCGGTATTCAGAAGCCCGCAAGTCTGTCAACCAGTCTTACCTAATCGTAAAATATTTCTTGGTTTTACTATGTAGTTGTAGGATTGAAATATGACAGCTGCTGGGTACAGCATGAATATAAGCAGTACATTGCTCTTTTTTACCACTGCCTTCCTTTTGTTGCTAAGTGACTAAACAAGCAATGTAAATATCACAAAGCGATACTTTACTTTAAAGCGATTAATCGCGTAGTACGGCTGCTGTATCTTGCGACGAGTTAGTGATGTGCTCGTGCAGATAAAACTTACGGTATCGTCAACAGTGTCAGTTGGCGAATTAGTATATTTTTTTTCAATTTGTAAACCGTATTAACACTGTTAAAAGACCAATGTGTAATAATGTGTTTTTTAACATTCATAACCTATACAGGGACATCGACGAACATATCTGATACCATGAGTTCAGTACCTTCATGATTCTAGATCCCCCCAGTGTAGTAATATTCCGTTGGCTTTTTCTTAAAACTGTAATAAACGGTTTTGTCTTTGCAGCCCGGAGCCTGGATTTGTGCCCGGTAGATGGCAATAGGCTCACCACTTATTGCATGGGACTTAATCATACTGGCGAAATATGGGTGTTACTATAGGTGCCCAATCCTTCGGGGAATACAGGCGTAATGTTATGTCTATCTTTAGTAATATGTTATAATGTAAAGAAATATAAAATAGACAGGTGTGTTCTTGTGTGTATTTTTCACTCAACGGTTTGTACATCTTTTGATCTATCTGCTGGATCTGAACGCAGGATGCGTTTAATATTTGGTATAGTGTCCAAAAAGTGTAGTAATTGAGTATATTTGTGTCTTCGTGTTGTGCGTGTAGACTGTATTACTTGTTTAATTCTCCTACTGAAGCTATTCAAACGACGGACGATATGCAACAATGTTTGCTAGATGAAATGCTCTATGATGGAGTGCTCTATGAAACAATGAAAATAATCAATACAATATTATTTTACGCAGAAATCAAATTCCAATACCTCGGAATGTTCAGGCATGCTCAGTAGGACTACTAAAGGGGAGAAAGATTATCCCTAGTGAACTGAAGATAACTAGTTCTTTTTTATGGAGACGCAGATGCTTTGGAGGGTGGAAGAGGAGATTTCCAGTAGTAGCTTTGACATTGCGTTTGAGTCTGTTACGAGCCAATGCAGTAATCTTAGCTACTGGTGTGTTGCATAATATCTGTCGATTAAACAGTATACCTGATGTCCCTCCAGAAGTAGAAATTCCTACTGCAGAGCAGAGCAATCTAGTTCTTCAGTAGTATTTGGTACAGGCACTACGCCTGTACCAAATACTGCTGAAGAACCAGATTTCACAGAAAGAGCAACACCGATTTCAATTTTCTTTAACCTTTTCACCGCCAGCGTACATAGAACGCGATGCCTCGCCTAGCGCCAAGCTAAAAATGTATAACGAAATATATAGTAAACAGTAGTGATGAGGGTAGCGTCATATCGATGAATGTTAAATTATACACGTTAAGTTATGTTTTAGTTATAATTTTACCGATATAATTAAAAACTGATTAAATATTTCCATATTTGTTTTATTTCACAGAATCCATATGAAGAAAAAACAATATAAATTATAAGTATCAAAGAAACAAATACATAACTCAATTAGAGCCATAAGAAATGAGGTACATCTCTAATTGTTGCATGACGTCATTCTTTGACTTTATTTCAAGTCCTTGGTGCTCAGAGCACGTTAAATTCAATTCTGATTAGGAATGTGGTCTATGGTCTTTTTTCCATGTTTTTCTGTTTTTTATGTTTTACTAAACTACTTCAGTAAACATTTTTTATCGTTAGATATCTAAGCGGCAGAACTTTTCACGGTACCTATTTATTGTGTTTTTCGAAATGGAAAGTAAGTATGGCTTTAAGTTATAAAACACTTGTAGCAGTGTACTTATCACAGTATAAGCTTTGTCTCTATTCTTTTCTTTACTCATGTAACGGTAGCGTTTAACTACCCGTCAGGCCGGGCATTCTAATGCTACAGTCCCACGACCCGTTTTCTCACATGCCAGATGGCATCAGGTAAGGCCGACAAGCCGTGGAAAAATCCAATGGGGACTGCGGTGGCCTGTAGTCACCCGTCCAATCGAGTTGCCTGCGGCACGGTTACTGAACATAATGCCTGCCGCACAGTTACCTCGTCGGTCGATGACTGAAAATAAACAATGCAATTATTTTATTTTAAGCAATCCATTATTGAGATGAGAAGATCTGCTGTACCTATATTGGGACGCGCTGGTAAAAGGACAGTTATTTTATGTTACGCTAGAGATATCGGGCTTTGATCAAGGTCACACTAAAAAAACCATTCCGGCAGAAAGACCTGTTTTACCAGGAGTTTCAAGTCCTCAGCGGACGAAATTTCGTAACGAATATTCATTCTCCAAGCAACGCTTAAATAACATACAGCAATAAAAGCCTGGCCTAGCGCGATCAGGCATGTGAGAAAGCGGGCCGTGTGGGATTACACCATAATACCTACACAAGCACAAGATATCTGAGCCATTATTTTTTATTTTTTATTCAGAATTGAATCTCACAAATACAATGTTTTATTTTATTTAAACTCATATCTCTTGTAGATAATAAATTGAATAAACGTTATTATTGTTATCAAGTTAGACATACCTCAGAATCATCGTCTTCTGGTCCAACATTCTCCATAAAATCCTCCGAGTCCGATGCCATACCTTGTAGAATGCTTAAAAGCTTATCTGTATCCAGTTCTTCGTTCATGTCAATAACTTACTTATTAATAATGAAGCAATAAAAAGTGCAACAAATAGTGCTGCAGACTGCACTATGCCAAAGTGACATTGACAGCCATACGTTTATGACGTCACAGAACGTCTTTTATAATAGTCTGTGGCACCCAGGGCACTGACAACCAATTGTTTTGTAGAGATGGGAATATAATTATCGAAAAGGATTGCCAACAACTATTTAATTCCGGTTCGGCACGAATTTCGAACCTCGGATAGAGGTTCGAAATTCGTCTATTTTCCCTTTGTTATAAAGTTGTCGTTTGATGTTACAGCAAATCAGACAACTTTTCTAAATGAAGTGTACCTCATACAGAAAGAAACATCTAAAGGGTATACATACATTTCCGGAGTTCGCTATGCGTGTAGTTGGGGCCAAGTAATAGTTTTGTGACTACCGTGACGAACACATTGCCTGCAACTGTAAACTTAGCCTGCCCTGGATCTAATTCTTTGAATAGTATTGGTCCGTTGGATATCACTATGTTTACGTAGTATCTTAGGAATTTCGACTTGCCCAGTCCTTTGCCACCGCACACAACACCTTGGCTGCTCTTCACTGTAATGATAAACAGTAATTTTAACGTTAAACAAAATATTTCATAATTTAAGTAGTAAATACAGATGCCAGCATGTCAAGTTATCCCAAACTATCAAATTTTCCCATTCGAGCATGAAACTTTATTATAAAGTTGAAAAACTATCAAAGAAAGGAGATGTTTCATTTTCGGCCATAAAGTGTACGGTAATGAAAAAAAAGGGAAAAAATCCACGAGTTCAGGAAAAATATTCTTTCCTGAATATTCCCCCTAATTCTTCGGCACAAAAAATAATAGTTTATCAAATTATTGCCATATTCTTTTGATCATGGCGTCGCCTTACTTGCATACTGCTATCGTCCAGAAATCATGTTACATTAAAACATAATAATATCACGTTGACGCTATTTAAATAAATATGAAAAGCTTGTATTTCTGTGCTATTATGATAAGATAATAGAGCTACCTTAGAAAACTTTTTTCATAAGTTAGAAAGTGTGATTCATCATTAAAAAAATATATATTTTACTTTTATGGATTGTAGTTACTTCTGGACGAAAAATTCAAACATTGTATTTGACATCAGTTCTAGGCTAATTAAGTTATGTAAACGTCATCTGTCCAACCAACCTGTCATGGCTGGCTGTCAATGGTCTTTTCTCCCGAGTCCTGACAAACGTCAAACATTTTCGGTTTTTATTTAGTGCCTAAAAAATATTAGATATTATGAAAAAAAAATGACTTTATTGTATTCAGGGGTTCGTTTCCCAGGTTTTCTAAAGTGTACATGTTATGGCCGGAGTCCCATACAAAAATGAAACGTCTCCTTTGACGGATATTTTTAGGGTTCCGTAACAAAATGGTAAAAAGGAACCCTTATGAAGCGACTCAGTCAGTCTGTTCGTTTGTCACAGGTGGATATCTCAAGAACTAGTATGGATTTTTGAATAATTTTACATTTTGGACATTGCAAAACAAACTGAAATTATTCTATGTGATGACGTTTATGTAAAGATAACGGGAAAAATAAAACAATGTCTCTAAATATCACACTGTTGCAGAAATCATCGATGGTACGGAACTCTCAATGTGCGGATCCGATTCGCTCTTGACCGATTTTTTAGGTCTACATTAATGTATCATGAAAAATGAGCTATTTGGCAATCGTATAAAATTTAATAATTAGTAAGAGATCAATTCTCAAAAATATCTACATAATAGGTTTCAAAAAAAAAAAGTGTGTTAGCTTACCAAGTCCACAGCCAACAGCGTGATTCCAAGACTCGTTCTTTTCGAAATACCTCGAAGGTTTCTTTTAACACAGACTGCAATTAAGATCTACTGAAGCCTATCTAAGACTTGGTAAGCACAACACTTACAATACAGGTCGAAGAAAGAGTTTCTCTCAATAAAATCCATTTTAGCATCAGTTAACTTTGACATACTTATTATACCGTCAAATTCTCCAATCATGGTGATTATTTCTTTTGCGTCATGGACATCAATCTTTTTGATAATAATTTTCTTACCAGTCCATAATCAGAATTAGGTAAGTATTTCAATGCTTTTTAAACATAGACACAAAATATTATTTGGGGCATACAAAGCAATTTTCTTCTTCAATATTGACTACAGCTGCCATTGAAATACAGCTCAGATGGATGTTTCAACACTAGCATATACTTAACATTGTTTTTCCGCGGTAAGCATGCTGTTCATGTTCATTTATTAATATTTATATTTTCACAAGGTAAAACAAGATGCTAACAAAAAGCTCAACACTAAGAGCCGCTGTAGACCCTGTCAGGGCACATCAAAAAGTTGAAAATCTAAGTCATACAAGCTAAAAACAAGAAATTAAATTAAACATGAAGACAGCACAATTACATTTACATTAAAACCATGAAGAATAACATAAATAATTCTATGATTGGTAAGTAGGTAGGCATGTAGCTATGTCATTACTACTTATAACATTTAGGTAATTTTATGTTTACTTTTTTTTTCAAAAATTAATGTTGCCCCACACTTGGAATTACTTCTACACTATTACTACTATTATTATTATTATAACTCTACTATTACTACTTATGCCTACCTATTTACTTTCACTACTAGGTACTTATTACTATTACAAACACTTACAAAGGTTTTTAAGGTTACAAATTAATAAAGAAATGAGTTATTGACCTATTTAGTATTTATTTATTTCAATACTCCATGATTTATTGTATTCCATTTGTTTGAATTAGATGGTATAACAAATTGAAAGATCAAAAGATGTATAATATGGATCCTGTCGGGCGCGTTAAATTAGAGGAGAGGAAGTAGGCAAAGTAGCAATTTTATTAATTCAATATTAAGTTAATTGTGTGTATAAAGTTTACCTACACCCAATTTCACGTTTAATATAAGTATATATTATATTGTTAGGTTTTTGTATATATATAGTACTTACCTACCTATATTAGTCATTTTTATTTTATTGATAGGTAGGTACTGTAGGAATTGAATTAATTTATTTTGTAAAATTCTGTTACGGGCCCCATAACTTCTTCTTCTGTTACCAGTTCTCTTTTTAAGCCTGATGAAGAAAATCAATTTTGTTGCCTACCTACTCTCATCACGGCCGATAGCTAATGACCCTGTGATTACATCAATCGAAACATTGGCCTCAGAAAAGTGGTTGAGTTTTTATTTTGCACCGATACAGTGAACCAGGAGAACGCATTTATGATGTCCTGTCTTATGAGTGTAGCACTGGTAATAAGGAACAAGATAAAATACAGAGGAGGACGGAGCTAAGGTCAAGGTCGTTTGGTCAAAATCGCGGAGGAAGAGGCAGATTTCAAGGAAGAGTATCCCGAAGCCGAGGCTTCCCGGGACAAAGTGCTATTTCATTAGTGAGTGAATCCGAGATCGGTTTATAGCCAGTGAAAGCGTTTTAAGTGCTAAAAGTGTGGACAAAGACTATCACTTTTATTGTGGACCGGGATGCACTCAATATCTTCTACACAAAAATACATGACATACATTCAAATACTAGATAAAAGTGTAATACTAGATAAATATTTGTTGCAAACGGCCAGTATTTAAATACTAATAAAAAAGGTCATTAAAAAATAAAATACAAAATCTTAAAAACAAATGTTTACTTTTTTTATCTTACTTTCAGTCCGAAGCCGAATTTGATGTAGGTAAAGTTTGATAAATATTAAGTTGTTATAATAATAATAATATATCTTTATTTCTCCTCACAAAACAAGACCTTAAAATATTATACAAACATTAAGTACAGTTGCAGAGGACAAAGCACAGTCAAGTGTTTGTGAGGAGGTGGTGTCTATTATAGGTATACACCTGTATTACAGATCACCAGGTCCTCACCCCACGAACTCCGGTATAACATAACAAAAAATTACATGTACTAGTTCACATAGGATACTTAGTTCGTTACAGTTTGTATCATCTTGTTGATAAGGAGACAAAATATTTGCAAAGTAAAAGTACCTGACTAAAAATATAAAAGGTACAACAATTTGCCCCTTAGTATTTTAACATGTAGATGTATACGACAGTATGAGTATGTGTGTATGTGTGTGTCTTGCATAGTGTGCGGGTGTGTGGCTATGTGAGGTGTGTGCATTTAAGCGATTGGTGTGATGAATGAGTTTCTGTGGTTATATAAAAATACTACAGGAAACAATTCATTTGTTACTGGTAATTTTGAAGGAAATTCGTAGGTACAAATTAAATGCTAATATGTGAGTAATATTAGTACCTACAGGTAAAAACCAACGTGATAATGCTCTTTAGCACAAATGTCTGGGCCATTTAAATAGAAAATGTTTCGGGTAATATGCACTTACGAATATGTAATAAAGCTTGCAGCCCATGTATGGAGGAAAAGGCGACCAGAGGACCATATAAGCGGATACCAAGACCAAGATCCAAGAGATTAGCAGAAATTTTGCACACAGACATAGGACCTATCAAGAAGTGTGGATTAAATAGTTAGAAATATTTCATGACAGTATTAACTGACGCTGATGTGAGCATGAAGCTGGGAGTGTTTTTCTCTACTAAGGCTGTCGTAAAAGTAATTAAGAATATGATTAGAGGTAAATCCCCAGGGCATGATCACCTCAGTGTTGAGCACCTTAGGTATGCAGGTATACACTTGCCTAGAGTATTGTCGATGTTTTTTAGACTGTGCATAAATCATTGTTATCTGCCTAGTGCGCTTATGAGAACCATAGTTGTTCCTATCATGAAAAATAAAACTGGTGATGCAGCAGATCCCGCCAATTATAGACCAATATCACTTGCAACGGTAATAGCTAAAGTGCTGGACAGTCTGCTTGATACATACATGGCCCCTAGGATTAGTCTGCACGATGCACAGTTTGGATTCAGGCCCGGGCTATCGACAGAAAGTGCCATTATGTGTTTAAAGCGGACAATCCGGTACTATACGGATAGGAAAACACCGGTTAATGCATGTTTCTTAGATTTGTCCAGGGCATTTGACCTCGTGTCTTATGACCTGCTGTGGGGTAAATTAAGAAATGAGGAAAAAGTTGAAACCGAGGTTATCTCTGTATTAAAATTTTGGTATGAAAACCAAGTTACCAATGTTAGGTGGGCAGGGACTCTGTCTGAAGAATATAGATTGGAATGTGGTGTGAGGCAGGGGGGAATTACCTCCCCTCGCCTTTTCAATGTATATATTAACCAGCTGATTGTTGAGCTCAGCAATACCGGTATCGGTTGTCATGTTGGTGGAGTTGCTATGAACAATATCAGTTATGCGGACGATATGGTCTTGCTGAGCCCATCAATCAGTGCATTGAGACGTTTGTTGAAGATATGTGAAGACTACGCGATGACTCAGGGGCTTAGGTATAACGTCGCTAAGAGTGAGTTACTTGTTTTTAATGTTGGCGCCAAGAGAGACTTAAATGTGCCGTGTATCTCACTAGCGGGTAAGCCCTTGAAGCGAGTCTCAAAATTTAAGTACCTGGGCCACTGGGTCACCGACGACCTATGTGATGACTTGGATATAGAGAGAGAGCGCAGGGCGCTGTCTGTTCGAAGTAATATGTTGGCGCGCAGGTTTGCACGGTGTACTTGTGAGGTTAAAATGACGCTTTTTAGAGCCTATTGTCAGACTTTCTACACCTGCAGCCTCTGGGTCAAGTATACGCAGAAGGCATACAGCGCCCTACGTGTACAATATAATAATGCCTTCAGAATGCTCGTGGGGTTGCCGCGGTTTTGTAGCGCTTCGGGTATGTTTGCCGATGCGAGGGTAGATGATTTCTACGCAATCATTCGGAAGCGATGCGCTTCTCTTCGGCAAAGAACATGCTTCAGCTCCCACACCATGTTGAGGGCATTAAGTGACCGGTGGGACTGTCCGATGCTTGGCCGATGGGTGAGACTGCACACTCAGGTCGGCTCTAAGTAGCTGCGGGCATCTTGTTTTTATTTAGTATTTTATTGTGTTATGTTTTTTGTGTTATATGTTTACTAACAATAGTTAAATAAGAATGTTATTACTAATACTATGGACTTCAAGGTCTGTAAATAAAGAATTAAATTAAATTAAATGATTATTCCCATTTCTGTGGTGGTAAAGGTATCCCTTTCTCTTTCTTTACCTTACAAAGTAAACACCTCAGCTGTCCTTAAACCTTAAAGGGCCTGAGCAAAATTCTTAACAACAACTGTGATGAGCTAAGCATGCGAACTTTCCTCCTGCCAGCACTTAGGAGTCCTATGCTTAGGATTGCAGTGGCCATTTAATGAAATGGCCAAATCCTACCATATGGGGACAAAATATACACCGGCTTGTAATGAATAGGTAGAATTTTTTAGGCAGGTAATTTATTTTTCTTAAGAATGGTGCGTTACCTTAGAAAATTAGTTAAAATAACATTGGATCACATGTGTGGCAGTCGCTGGTAATAAAACCACATAAATGGATTGTTTATAGTGGACTGTATTTAAATAATGCACAAGGTACAAAATATTGAAAGGCAATGTGTTACACCGGCAGGATGCGAACGGTGACCGAGAGCTTCGCTCACCCGAACGGAACGAGTGAACTACTATGCTTGCCTCATACATAAATTGGCAACGCCGACAATAATCCCTGCTTCATTAAGTAAATAAATAAAAAATAAATAATAAATAATAATAAATAATAAATTTATTCAAAAAACATAAGGTATATGTTAAATACAATTTTCTTAATTCTATGTCAAGTTCAGAAGTAATCTATGCCTGAACTAGGAATTCCTGTGTTTCAGGCGAAAGGGAGGTAACATTAATTTATTAAATAATCACATAATAAGCATAATAATCTATAGACTATACAATATAAGATGTTTAAAAATTATGGTGTTTAACTTAGTTAACTAATTATAAATAGAAAATTACAATAATTTGACCAATCGTTACTTAAGAACAAGTAGTAACTTCTCTGTATCTTCATAGGACATTGATTGTAAAGCTTCCTTAAGGATTTTTTTGCAGTTACTGAAATTTAAGGAGTAGATGTTTCCTTTTTCATTTAACCTATTATAAAGTAGCGGTCCAAGGTACATATAAAATTTGGCTGTGAAAGCATGCTTTGTACTTTTTTGAGGACAAACTATATCTTTCCGTCTCTTATTAGTAAATTCAGTGCTATAAGGAAGAGCTGTGTGTTGTTTTAGTACAGTGCTGATTATAAATAACTGTCGAACTGTTAGTACCTCACAGGATTTATACAGAAGGTTAGTAGGGAACAGAAAAGGCCGACAAGTAGCCACCTTGAGAATAGCTCTTTGAGCTC
The DNA here is from genome assembly GCA_905147745.2 of Phlogophora meticulosa. Lineage (NCBI taxonomy): Eukaryota > Metazoa > Arthropoda > Insecta > Lepidoptera > Noctuidae > Phlogophora > Phlogophora meticulosa. The sequence continues at coordinate 620,194 of CAJHWW020000001.1, read as the reverse complement.
GTTCAATGGGCAATAACAGTGTTTTACTCACTCCACCCCATGCAGTAATACAATAAGTCAAAATTGACTGACAAAGAGCAAAATATACTTGCTTAATTATTTTTGCATCTGCAATAATCCGTAGTTTTTTGAATACGAATATCAACTTACGAATTCTATTATTTAATGCTTCCATGTGGTATTTGAAGGAAAGGGTTTCATCTATTATAATACCTAGGTATTTTATTTTGTCAGTCTTTTTAATATTGGGACACTTACATTGACTTTCTGTAGGCACTTGGCAACAGTGAGCATGCAATGTTGAGGGGATATTGGGTATTTGTTTGCGCATCGAAAACTTAATGAAGTTTGTCTTGTCTGCATTTAAAGTTAGTGAGTTATTTAGAAGCCATTTATTTACAATATTAAATCCGTGTTGCGCAAGATTGTAGACTTCGTTTTCTGAGTCAGCCGAAAAAAGCAAAGCAGTGTCATCAGCGTAAGTTATGATAGTGCCGCGCTCTAGTTTTAAATCGCAAAGGTCATTTATGTAGATCAAAAATAGAGTGGGCCCCAAGATACTTCCTTGGGGAACACCATAAAATGTATTATTTTGAAAAGCGCTGACAACATTGCCAATCTTTACGCACTGGGATCGATTTTCCAAATAACTTTGGAAAATTTTTAACTGGGTGCCTCTTACACCCATGATCTCAAGCTTGCGCAGCAGCATCGGAATGGAAACTGTGTCAAAAGCTTTAGCTAGGTCCAGGAAAATCCCTACTGTATGTTTACCCCTGTCAAGTTCTTGCGCAAGATAGTCAGTTAGATGATGTACCGCATCAGCAGTTGAAACTCTAGGCCTAAATCCAAACTGCCGATTAGACAGAATTGATTTATCTTCCAAATATTTTAACAATCTTTTATTTATAATTTTCTCTAATATTTTTGACATAGAAGGCAGTAAAGAAATAGGCCTATAGTTTGTCACTTGATCTTTGCTTCCCGATTTATAGACAGGTATAATTACAGCTTTTTTGAGACACTCTGGAAAATGACCCAAATACAAACAAATGCGGAAAATATAAGTTAGAGGTGGTACCAAAATGTCCTTGAATTTTTTAATAATTTTATTAGAGATGTTATCCCAGCCAACAGCGCAATCTTCTTTCAAGGTCATTATTATACTTTCTACCTCAGTCTCATCAGTATCTAACAGTGCGAAGGTTAACATTAAGTATAAAAAAAATATTGTTTACATCATGTTTAAGTACAATTAAATATCTTAAATCTAAGTAACTACTTTATATAACAGAAGCTAGCACCATATAATTTCTTACATTTTAAAGTATAATAACTATGTATTTAGCCTAGTTAACAATAGCTTGCTATTATGTTATTATTATTATTTTCTATGGAATTATTATAATATGTTGCTAGTTTTGAACATAATCTATGGATGGGTACATAAAGATTTCTTTATTGAATCTTAAAACTACTAGGATTTATATCTATGCATAATGCTATATATGAAATTAGTTTTAATAAACTATGACACAAAATTAAAAACAAAAAATATAAATGAACAAGTCCACATGACACATCTGGTAGCCACACAAAGATAAATTAGTAAGAATAATTTATTCGTAGATAGGACGTACACAAACTTTCATCACACTAGCACAGATTATTTATTTATTTATTTAATACTTTAAGCACACAAATGTACAGAGGCGGACTTAATGCCATAGGCATTTTCTACCAGTCAACCTTTGGGTGATGCAGAGACAAACAGTGGCAGGTGCAATTTCTTAAAAGAAAAGTGAAAAGAAATATATATATTATTATAAACTATAAATATAATACCTACATAGAACATATACACAAATAAACATATACACAAACACATACATAAACAATAAGAACAGTTAATGAGAAAACATTAGCGCTGTGATGAAACCACTGCCAACTTCTTACGAACATGCTCACGCACTTTAACTTTGAAGGCCAATCGGCTGGTTGCCATCCTGATTTCCTGCGGGAGCGCATTCCACAGAGAAATAGCTTGGACGAAGAAAGAATTGTGGATGAAGTCAGTACGGTGAGTCGGGCATTGAAGAAGACGGTTATGGGAGGAACGCAGATTTCTGTCGTGGTTGGTGCAAATGTACTGAAAATAAGGAGCTAGATAACTAGGGGAATTGGAAGAGACAAGAAATGAAAACAAGGTGGTAAGCGCCCTTTGCTCTCGGCGCTGACGTATGCAACCGATGTGCGGACACATGATCATATTTGCGCAGATTGAAAACAAATCGAATGCAGTTATTAAGAAGTCGGTCAAGTTTGTTGAGGAGATCTGCATTCAGGTCGTAATAGCACACATCACCATAATCGATAATAGGAAAGATTAAGGTCTGCACAAGCATTTTCTTTGTACTGGATGGTAGGACGTTCTTCAGACGATACAGAGCCCGCAGCGTCCCTGTAACCTTCCGGCTGACACTAGCAATATGAGTGCGCCAGTTCAGGGTACTGTCGATGTGCAAACCTAAGTTCTTAACGTCGTTGCTAATTGGGACGATCGTACTATCGAACCGAACTGGTGTCAAGGTTGCAACATCTACTCTACTCATGCTTCGAGGGCTCCCAATAATGATAGCTTGGCACTTACTCGGGTTAACCGCTACGCCAAATCTATCGGACCAGGCTTTTATGGCAATTAAGTCTCTATTTAATTTGCCGATAGCATCAGGTAACTCATCAACCCTCCCCTGACAATATACCTGCAGGTCATCTGCATACAGATGATACGCACACTGCAGTTCTGATGTAATAAGATTTATAAAAATTGAAAACAGAAGAGGAGAAAGAATGCCGCCTTGAGGAACGCCAGTTACCAATCCACACCAACTAGAAGAAAAATCCCCAGAACGAACCGACTGCTGGCGTTCCTGAAGATAAGTAGAGAACCATTCCAGTGCTTTAGGAGAGACCATAATATAGGACAGAATGGCTAACAGGATATCGTGACTGACGGTATTAAAGGCATTGGAAAAATCGACTAGCACCAGTACAGTAAGTTTGGTGTCTTCCAGTCCAGCCCTTAAGTCGCCAGTCACTTTCAGAAGGGCGGAAACAGTGCTGTGCCCGGGCCTGAACCCAGACTGAAGAGGGGTAATAAGAGAGTTACAATGAACAAAATTGGAGAATTGTTTGTGAACACAGGCCTCGAGCACTTTGGATAAAAAGGGAAGGATAGAAATTGGCCGGAAGTGAGCAGGAAGTGTGGGATTGGAAATTTTGGGTAGTGGACGAACATAAGCTTTGCGCCACAAGGAGGGGAATACTCCAGAGTACAGGGAAAAGTTTACAATGTGTGTGATCGCAGGTAGAAGCTGATCCAGAATAGTAATGATCATTCCACGGGTGATATCATCACATCCTACTGCTTTGGATTTGATGGAGAGAATGATCTTTCTGATCTCTCCCGGTTCAACTGGTACAAAATGAAAAGGATTAATGTGAGGACGCATTAGACCAGAAATTAGAGACAGAGTTTGTTGCTTGCTTAGTCGATCCATGATAGGCACGGTGGAGAAATGCCGATTGAGATCGTCTAAGTTAATAGAGGTTGGCAGGTCTAAATGCCGCGGTTTGCCGATACCTAGTGTTCCAAGAAACTTCCAGATATCGGCAGAAGAGGAAGAAGAAATATTATCCAGAATATGGCGGCGTTTAGCATTGCGTATCATCTGGTTACATCTATTCCGTGAAACCTTAAACAGTGCCCAGTTCTCAGCACAGCGATCCCCTTTATATTTACGGAACGCGCGGTCCCTACGTCGCATGGCCATCTGAATTCCTCTTGTCATCCAGGGTGCAGGAGGACGTTTCAACGTTACTTTTTTGACGGGAGCATGGATGTTGTATAGGTTAACCATAACAGCGTTGAAGATTGCAACCTTATCATCAACTAAAGTGGCTTCCGTCAAAGGATTCCAATCGACCACAGATGCATCTTTCTTCAGGTTTTCAACATCCATCCTCGCGAAGGAACGCCTATACAGAACCTTGGGTTTGGGTTTGGGTGGTTTCAGGATATAGGATAGGAAAATCATGTCATGATGAGAGAAACCAGGAGCGTCATGTTGACCATGGGAGGAAACAAGAGAAGGATTAGAGGTGAGTATAAGGTCAAGCCAAGTGTCGTCACCAGTGGTGTTATGATGAGTAGGCTGGAGCGGCAGCACTTGCAGACTAGCTGACCTGATGAGATGGAGGAGTTTGCGGGATCGAGGGGAGTTTCGGGCAAGGAGGTTTGTGTTGAAATCACCCATGATGATGATGTGTGCATACTGCGAACCCAAAGATTCTAATTCCGATTCGAAGTCAGAGAAGTAGTCAACAGTAGGTGGACAATATACAACACTGATAATGGTTTTGATTACTTTGACGCATACTTCAAGGAAAATAAATTCAGCAGAGGCAGAATAGTGTGAGGAGGAAGAAGAAAGAATTTTAAAAGGGAAATCACTGCGAAGATATATGGCCACACCACCCCCTCCCCTACCCGTCCGATCGTTCCGTATAAGAACGAAACCTGTCAGAGGGTAAGTGGCGGAAAGAAGGTGTGGCTTGAGCCAAGTTTCAGAGATCAGGATGGCGTGAACGTTGCTGTTATTGAACGCATTGTACAGCTCACTGTAGTGACTGGCAATGCTTTGAGCGTTAATGTAACACACATTAATCATCCGACTAGACTGGTCGTCAAAGTTTTGTTGCAAAAAGTCTCCAAGTGTGTCGCTGAAAGAGCAATAACTTGCGTCGCTTGAAGAGGCAGTAGATTCAACAGCAGAAATATAAGACTCATTGTCTGACATATACAGAGGTAGATTTTAAGTGTAAAAAAAAAAAAAATACTACGAAAAAGAAAGAAAAAAAATATAAATAAATAAATAAATAAATATATATATATATATATATATATAAGTAATACCTAACTGGAGAGAAAAATGAGTTCTAATTATGCAAAAAATTAACAGGTCCAAAACGTGCAGCTCTGCACCACCCACCAGCTAACCTAATACCATCAATCATAATCATAATCATAATCATAATCATTTATTCATTTGTAAACATAGGTTTTACATAGATGGTATTAAACAAAAAAATTATAGTAGCTCTATGTTTTGCTTCATTTGCATACAAATGTTTTCTGTTGAGAACTTAATAACTAGATTCACATGCTTAGATAATAAGAACAAATAATAAACTATAACAATAAAATAAATTTAAAATATAATTAGGAACTATTACAGTTAGGTTATTAGTTTTATAAATATATCTCGTTTAAAAATTCGTCTACTCTGTAATAACATTTTTCTATTAAAAATTTCTGTAGAACTGTTTTGAATTTGACCATTGGCATGTCTTTTATGCCGTCAGGTAATTTATTATAGATTTTAGGAGCTAATCCGAAAAAACTTTTAGACATAAGAGCTGTTTTACATTTTAAATTACATAATTGATTTGCATGTTGAGATCGTATTGGGTTTTTCTTTACTGCTGAGAATTTAGGGAACAGATTCGGATTCATTTTTACAAACAACGCTGTTTCTAAAATATATAATGACGGCAGAGTTAATATTTTTAAGGATTTAAAATAAGGAAGACAGCTATCTGTTACTTGAAGACCGCACATTGACCTTATGCAACGCTTTTGCATTCTAAATACTATCTCACTGTTAGTCGATTCACCCCAAAACATAACCCCGTAGCGAAGGACTGAACCAACCACTCCGTGATATGCTGTGACCAGTGTTTCAATGTTTACTTTTTTTGAAAGCTGAAATAGTGCATAGGCAGATTTACTTATGCGCTTACATAACAATTCTACATGAACTTTCCAAGTTAGCTTGTTGTCAATGGTTATGCCCAAGAGCTTACTATTCATAACCTCTTCTATTATTTTATCGTTGTAGGCTACAGAGATGGCAGGATTTACGCGTCGTTGGTGAAAATGCATTACGTTAGTCTTATTTAAATTTATTTTTAAGTTATTGTTTTCAAGCCATATAACGATCTCTCTTAGAGTAACGTTGATATTATTTTCGTAGTTGTTAGGGTCTGTACACTCAATAATTGCTGTGCTATCATCAGCAAAGAGGACCATTTTTTGTTTTACTGCTCTTGGAAGGTCATTTATATATATTAAAAATAGTAACGGACCCAGTACGCTGCCTTGCGGCACGCCGTATTTAACATTTTTGAATGCGGATGTATAAGAAGTCTCTAATTTAGTTTAAGGGGATATTCTACAAATTTCAGTACATTGATACCTATCACTTAAGTAAGATTCTAGAAGGTTAAGGATGTTGCCTCTTACTCCATAGCCATATAGTTTTTTTAGTAGTAGGTTATGATCTACATAATCAAATGCTTTTGACATGTCAGTGTATATGGCGCATACTGGGTTCTTTTTGTCTACAGATGTCATTATGCTTGATAATAGGTCATAAAGTGCCATATTTATTGTAGAGTTTTTCCGGAATCCTTTTTGTTCGTGGCATAATAGTTTATTTTTTTCAAAGTAGTTGTAAAGAGCATTATATATTACTTTTTCTATGATTTTTGAGAATACTGGAATTTTTGCGACTGGTCTATAGTTTTTAATATCGCATTTATCATTATTTTTGAAAATTGGCTTAATAATAACCTTTTTGAGGTGTGTAGGAAATATGCCATCGATTATGCAATTGTTAATAATATGAGCTAGAGGCTGTGATATTGCATCGTTCACATATTTTATTACTTTTGTAGATACGCCATCGTAGCCAACAGTATTTGTATTCTTTAATTCATTTATTATTTTAATTATGTCTAAAGGTGTGACTGGAAGCATGAATAAAGATTGAGATGTTAAATTGTTAAAATTGTTAATAGTTGTATTGTCGTAGTCGTCTTTTATATTATCATTTTCAATTAAATCTATAAAATAATTATTAAATGTCGTTGCAATTTCATTCGGATGAGTAATAGTTCGGTTTTCTGTCTTTAATAATAATACTGAGTCTTGGGGAAAATTGTATTTAGTTTTGTTGATTATTTTCCAAGCAGCTTTGGATTTGTTTTTAGAGGATTTAATAAAATGATTATTTTGGGATTTTTGAGTTAATCTTATTATTTTCCGGTATATTGCAGAGTATTTTTTAAAAGCAAGTTTATTTTTTGGATTCCGTTGCATTCTATATTCCCAAAGTAATCGTCTTTGTTTTTTGCTGCATATTTTTATACCATTGGAAATCCACTTGGCAGATTTGCTAGTTTTTATAGTAACGTATTTATTTGGGAAGCATAATTTATATAAAAGTAAAAAATCATTTATGAAACTCTGAAACGATTCATTTGCATCCTTAGCATCATAAACATTCATGAAAGATAGACTTTTTAGATGTGATTTGAATTTAATTAAGTTTTCTTCGCATATATCTTGTTTCATTGTTTTCCAGAATTTAAGTTTACATGTTTTTTTTGACAGGTACCTTGAGTATCTGAGACGTATGATCTGAGAGAATTAGATCGATTACTTCTGCTTTACATGCCGCGCGATAGTTGTGTGCAAAATTATCAATACATGTACTGCTGCTAAATCTAGTAGGCTCGTAAAGTGCTAGTCTTAAATTATATTGCTGGAGGAAACATTCGAATTCCAATGTTATTTTGTTTCTTTTGAGTACGTCTATATTGAAATCTCCACACATAACAATATTTTTATTTGATAGTAAACTAAGTCGTTTTAGTATGCACTCTAACTTTTCGTAGAATGTTGGATAATTACTTTTAGGTATTCTATACACACATAATATGACAATATTGTAAGATATCAATTCTATTGCACAGCATTCGAAAACATTTGAAATTGATTGTTTGGCTATCTCCGGTATTTCTTTGTACTGGACTCCCACTCTCACAAGTATACAAGCGCCCCCTCTTTTAACATTCCTCGAAAAACATGCAGCTAAATAGTAATTCGGAACTTGCAGCAAATCTTCATATCCTATTTGTATAAAATGTTCCGTTATGCATATAACATCTACAGTTCTGTCATTGTTATTCAGTTCACTTAATTTGACTACAAGCATATCTAGTTTATTTAAAAGTCCCGCTATGTTTTGGTGCAGAATATTAATCCAATTACAGAAAAAACTGTGAGTTTAATGTTGAATTATTTTCAGTGACAATTTCTTTTTCATTTAATCGGAAACTATCAAACTCTGAGTGGACAGTATTTAGTACGCTTATATCTTGAATAAGGTTCTGCAAGTCGTTGATAACGATTATTTGACTTTTGTTATTTAACGTTCCAAAACGTTTATTGTAGGTATCACTTGTATATGGCAGGTTAAGGTTCGAGTCCAAAGTAAACGCATATTTATAGATTTCAGTGTCCATATAAAGTAAGTTATTAAAAGCTTCTACTCTGCTATTGAACATCACGTTAGAATTATTCATATATTTGAATGTTGGTAGACAGATTACGAAATTAGTATGATGTAATGGTGTTAATTTTTTATTAATAAACTCGACCAGTTCTCTATAGTTATGCGTTTTCCGGAAATCTTCCTCACCAATAAAGATAATGCAGAAATCGAACATATTAAAATTATTGACTTTGCCCTCAATATTATTAAGAATACACTCTATTCCACATTTAGGTTTACGATAGTGGCATATTTCATAATTAGATATAACGGTATTTTCCATTAAAGTATAGTGCCTGTTTGTGATTTCACTACTGATGAGGCACAGCTTGTGTTTCGGAGACGATGGTGAGTCTTGTAATGAGGTATCATTAATCGTGGTGCTGGGAGCATCTTCTGTAGTGAGTGATAAAGTTCTTCTTTTTTGACTCTCGGTTTCGTTCTCCTTACTGTTTTCAATAGAAATCCTATTATTTGGTTTTATTTGGGTCTTTTTCTTTTTAGTTGGGCCATTCTTCTCGGTATTCTTGTTTGGTGTTAAGGGTTTACTTGGACTATTAGCAATTTTTCTATAAAGCATGTTTTCCTTTGTTAAATCTTTATTATTTTTCTTCAAATTATTTTTTTCTAATGAAAGCAGTTCAATCTCTCTATGAGCGCTATTTAGTTGTAATGTTAATTCTTCAACTTTTTTCTTCAATAACTCAATCTGTTGATTATGTTCATCATCATCTGACATATCGGGCATACTATTAGATGTACCGTCCAGTGTTTGCGAAGTAATATTATTATTGTTGTTACTGTCGCTTATTTCCGAGCGCTCCGATCGAGTGCGAGTACGTCGAAACGTGATATTTTCTAAGAAATTCATCCTTTATCTTTTTATATAAATATATCGTGAAAGAACCAAAAACGATAATATGAAATATTTGGGTTGGATTAGAACTCGGTCTCTATACACTCTAATGTAGGCGCTTTATCAACTAGACCAGCTAGACTAGATCTTGTACTAAAACGGTGAAATTGTGTTCCTTATTATGAAGTGACAAGTGTTTATGTTTTTTATTATAGCTCAATAGATGTCATTCTTTGTTTAAACTTTGACAAATATTTTTTAATTATACATTTTCCCTTGTTTGACCAGATTTTTAATTGCTGGTAACACTCGTTATCGGGGTAAATGAAAAGAAGAAAAAAAAAAATATTTTGGCAACCCACATAGAAGTCAGTGTCAAAAATAGGATCGAATAAAATGTATGATTCTGCTATTCACTGATAGATGTCATCAATAAAAATAAAAAAAACAAATGAAATACAAAGCACTTATAAAAACAAAACATTAATTAATATTTGCGAGTACGTATGCTAACAACAAATATGGTTAAAATTGTAGTTCCTACTAACATAAAAAGGCAAAGATACAAAACATAATAAAAAAGTAATTAAAAAAAAAAAAACAAAAAAGTGAGAAGAAATCTGGTTAAGTGCACTGTGAAACGAAACGTTAAAACTTATTGAGAAAATATACCGTATGAGTTCCTCAACGTAACGTATGAACGCCAATTAAAAAAAAAAAAAGTCATTTTGACTAGTGGTGTTCAAAGTTGCTTTATGGCAATCACTTGCTTAATGCTTAATGCTTTATATTTTAAGCAAGTTATTTTATATGCTTTATTAAAGCATGCTTTTTATATGCGTAGGTATTTGTTACGGCCAAACGGGCGGGCGCGATTAAAGCAAGCATGCTTTATAAGAATATTACATCGCACGTATGAATTTATTACGACAAAACGGAACAGTAAAAAAACCAATGAACTTTCCTTCATACTTTCCAGGCTTAGGACTGTCTATAATTGATTAAGTGTTATTATAAAAATAAGTGTTAGTATTTCAAGCAATTATAGGCGTATTTAAAAGTTCATTGATTGTATGTACAAAAATCAACTATGTACATATTGACATATTTTACTTTTTTATATACACTATTTACATTATTTTTTTATTCACATTTTATTTACATGCAGAAACATTATCTGTTCTACTTTTGTAGTAGACAACCGTGTTCTTCGATCACTAATCAGATATCCCGACTTGGAAAATATTCTTTCGCAAGGAACCGAAGTTACCATGATGTTGCAGTGTTTTATAAATAATGTATACAATTCGGGGTAAATGAATTTATGTTCTCGTCAATATTTAAAGGGACATTCCATTCTCTTAATTAAGTTGTCAGCTAAATATTTTTCCAACTGTTCGGAAGCCTGAACATCTGAGGGTTTTGGTTCAAACTCTTTGTTGGCTTCGCTGTCGAATTCACACCACAAACTGCATGTCGCATCCGAAAATTTGGGACGAAACATAATTTGCAGCTGATGTCGATGGTACAGGTTGAACTTGTTCTGAATTTGTTGATTCTTGAATTTTCTTATTTATTTCGTCTTGAATTTTCTTTGTTAGGATTTTTTTAAGGTCTTGAATGCGTTCTGTGTCTTTTATGGCTTTTAGTTTGAATCTAGGGTCCAAAATTGTGCTCAAACTTATGGTGTCATTTTTTTCTAAATCTCCCAGTCGTCTTGTCATACCCTCCTTTAAGTTTATGGCAAGTTTTTTTACGGGGGGGTATAATTCTTGAAGCCTGGTGTAATTGTCGCATATGTTTATGAGACTTGAGGTTAAAATAATCGCCTTGCTCGCGACTAAATAATTTTCGGCACTCATTTCTACAGTGGCTTCATAAAATGGTTTGAGTATGACACAAATTTGTTCAATACACTTCCACTCTTCCATAGGTATTATTGGAAGATCGGTTCCTAAATTAGGAATGGTGGCTCGCAACGATTCTCCTATCTCAACGAACCTTTCCAGCATTAGGTATACTGAGTTCCATCGTGTTGGAACCGATTTAATCACAGTTTTGGGTTGATTTACGTTCTGTTGGTTTGTTTGGTATTTTAATAATTTTTCTTTCGATATAGTGCTTTTTCTGAAGTGGTTTACAACTCTTTGCACTTTATCTACAGTTTCTTTGATTTCGGCAAGTGCATCTTGAACGACGAGGTTTAGTTTATGCGCAAAACATCCAAAATGAACCCAACCATCTAATTCAAAATATTTTGCGGCACTCTCCATGTTGGAGGCATTGTCAGTGACAAAAAAGTTGACTTTTTCGTAAATGCCCCAGTTTTCTAATAACCTTTTAAGTTCCCTGTACACTTTTATGCCTGTATGGTGCCCTTCTGATTCGCCACATTGAATGAGTACCGATTTTAATTCTACAGGGTCTTCCGTCATAAAGTGCGCCGTTATACCCATATAACTATCCATAGTACGGGAAGTCCAATAATCAATCGTAATACACACTGATTTTGCATTCATCTGGACGAATGATTTAACTTCTTCTAGCCTCTTCTCATAAACTTTTGGCAGAAGATTCACTGACAAAGTTTTTCGGTCCGGTATTTCATAATTAGGATTCAGTGCATGCGTGTACTCACGAAAACCTAAGTCATTTACAATTGAAAAAGGTTGAAAATCGTATACAATCATTTTCAAAAGGCTTATATCAATTTTGTATCTTTCCTCTGACTTGAGCTTTTTTGGTATGTAAGCTTGCATAAGTCTCTGAACTTTTTTAGGAGGTTCATCAAAATTACCATCACCGTTATTGTTAACACGCCTCCCCGTCTCTCCACCACCACTGCATGCAGCGTTTCTCTTCCTATTCCCACCACCAACATTTTCCACATGCAAACCTTCGATTTCAGACGACAAGGGAATATTACTTACTGTTTCAGGTGCTGTTGACTCGAGGGTTTTGCCAAAATTCATTAAATTATTGTAAACCGAAATGTGTTTTTGTTTTAAATGTTGTTTTAAATTTGTAACACTCGTTTTAAACGACAACTCTCGACGACAGTAATTACATGTAGCAGTTTTACTGCCATCAATGGGCTTTTCAAAAAAGTTCCATATTGGCAAATCACTGTTCCGTCTAGACATTTTCGTCCGATACAACACAGTCAACACAATATCTCACTCAATCAATCGTCCTTACTTATAATAAATTGCGTGTCCTATCACTGTTTATTTACACAAAAAAAGCACGAAACAACATTATATTACGTGAGCCGCCCGAGATCGCGAATTCGCACGCGGTGCGTAAAACGATTAAGCACACGACCAATAGCAATAGCAAGATTGCGACGACTGGCCGCGCGCCGCCGCGCCGCTGGTGCCTGCTTTGCAACTTGCGCTTGCGATTTTGCGATGTGTGACGGACAGAGACAGAGAGTGCGATGTAAAGCAAATAAGCAAATAGCAACAAGTGAGAGCCACGATAGCATTTGCTTTATGATATGTATATTAAGCACGGTGCTTTATTTTGCTTTATGATATATTAACCACCACTAATTTTGACAATTTGAAGTGACTTTAGTTAGTCATACAATATTTACATGATGAATGTTGAGGGTATCGGTATTGAGAAGCAAAACCTAACAAAACAAATGATAATACACTACTATAGCCAACTAGGAAAATAATTGGGCTACAGAATAAAATATGATAATGTTACAGGACAGGACCACGCTACGGTTAGTAATGTTATTAAGAAACTACAATTAAATTCATTTTGATAACAAATGCTAATTATTTACGTGTTGTGTTTTTTAGGCTCCCGGCAGCGTCAACACTTCTTCCATTGGATGATGAGGTCGCTTCTGGCGTTTTGGGGTACTTGGCTAGTAATGGCGTCAGCTCATCAAACGAAATCACTTTGTGTCGAGTTCCGTCGGAGGCTTTTATGTTGATGACGCCGTCTTGTGTCCAACACGACCTCATACTGAAGTGCTCTCGCGCCTTTCCGAACACAGATTGCCGGGTTCTAGTCAGGAACTCCTTAACAGAAATCTTGGAGCCCTTCAGACCAGTCTTGGCCTTCCAAATTGAGGCCTTGATGTCCACACTGGCCAACCTGACAAGAATGGGCCTGTGATGCTCCTTGCTACGGGCCCCAAGTCTGTGGCAAGCTCTTACAGAAGACACTGACATATTCTTGAGGGCAAGCTTGTTATGAAGAACATCCAAAATGACTGCCGTGCTGTCCTCATTCTCCACTTCAGCAAGACCTTGAAAAATAAGTACTTCAACTACTCGAGGACATCAATTTGCTTAGCACACTCAGTGATCTGGCTTCGGAGCAAAGCAAGAATGGAGAATATGAGTTCCCGGAAGGTACGGAACTCATCAGCTATCTTCGCAACTGTGTCCTTGGCAGGCCCAGCACACTGAATTTGTGCTTCAAGGTCTCCCATCTTCCTCATAAAAACATCTTCCAGAGTCTTCTGTGCCACAAGGACTTCAGCAATTTGTGACATTGTGATAGTGAAGTGTGTGGTTTATTATGGTGAGCTGGCAGGTGGTGAATTTGCAATGTTGACGTCACATAAATGTACCACAAACGTGAGTAGTAACTAATTAGCTATGTAGACTAAATACTGTTATATACTTAATCGAAATTAACACTTATTTACTATTTAAATAAAATGTTTAAAATTTCGAACGTCTGTACTTTTCTTACACCTACCCGCGAGAAAAAACAGAAAACAGATTACTGAATAGTTACTACGTAACAGATACTTCACTCAGTAGAAAATTTCCAATACCTATTACGATAATTGCCTACTCCCTCGCGTCAACAACCACTGTATGCTAAAATGCGCTTAAATGCTCAAGCGTACAGCAGTGATTGCTTCGCACCGCGCGATTCCACAGTAATCGCAGGGCTGCCTCTTCGATAAAATTAAATTAACATAACTTTTTATCTATGTTATTGAGAACTGTGAATATGTTCTGACTTTTATGTGGCAGTTAAAAATTTTATCATTTATAAAATATTTAACCAACTTAAAAAAAGGAGGTGATCAGACATACAGGCCAAACTGAGAAGTTTGACTTGTATGGTTTGTAGGTATGTATGTTTGTGCGCGATAATCTCGCGTTTGGCTAAACCGATATCGATGCGGTTTTCAGAAAAGGATTTGTTACATTTAGGAGAACGTTTTAAAATAAGTATAATACTTATTAGTTTGATGATGATCTTCGGAGATGTTCACTAGAAATGAAAAAAAAAGCCTTAAAAAAGAGAACCGACTTCAAATAAAGCACTAAGCCGTAAGAAATAATTTGTAATTTTTTTTTTTTTAAAGAAAAAAAAAAAAAAAAAAGATGAAATTATTTCTTACGGTTTAGTGTTTTGAAGTCGGTTCTCTTTTTTAAAGTTTGTTTTATTATATTTGTAAGTTTGTTTTGTTTTATATATTGGTGCTGACTGTGGAAGAAACCTAGATAAAACATAATTATAGACATCAGTGTGTAGGTAAAATAAAAAATCTTTAAAGTTACACGTGTTTTATTTTTATATAATTTTTTATAAATTTCTTACCTTTTCTAAATTCTCGATTATTATTTTTTTTTTTTTTAATAATTAATCGGTAAACAATATAATGCGAAGCAATTTAAATAATATGTCCGAGTCCCTGACTTATAAAACCTAACGATTGTGATACTGCTACTGACGCGGTTTTGCTCTGAGCACTTCCTGCAACGGCAGCAGTAGTACAATCGGTAGGCTTCAATGACGTAGTTCATAATGTCTTTGCACTCCAGCTCCGCCGGTGGTGGCAGCAGCATCACCGGCGTGAGGGAGGGGAGGGTAGTTAATTTCTGCTGGTCACGGAGTTAGAAGTACAGAACCTCCGGGATTATATTAAATCTTTAGTTTCTGTTTCAGTTCCATTTTCAAAGTTATTCCCTTTTTTGTTAGTAGCTTCATAGTTTTCAGTACAATACGTTGTTTCAATCACTGTTTAATAAAAAAAAAGTTACAGTGTTTCCGGGGTTTCACACATGACGGACAGGAATTTTTTTTGACCTATTTTGGCGTTTTTTTTCAATTATATTGCATTAAATCAATTTTTTAAAGTATGGAATTAATCTCCATTAAATTATCTCGACAATAGTATGCAAAATATCTTGATTCCGTGAACTAACAAAGCTATAATAATAAAATAGCTGCCAAAATGAGGCGAAAAATTTTTTTCGATCGTAAAGCACTCTCTGATGCTTCGCATCATGAGTCGTGCAAAAGACCAAAACCACAAATAAGAATCATCTCATCATCGGATTATCTGGATACAAGGTGTACGTAGGCACTCATTGAGAAGGAATTGTTGTATGGTTGACGGGTGTTCCTAGAGAACGTTCAGTTGTTAGTGCGACTTCGTCCAGGGTACCAGCCTACCCTCTGACAAGTTATAAATATTGTCGGCTTATCTGGATACAAGGGGTACGTAGACACTCATTGAGAACGAATTGTTGTATGGTTGACGGGTGTTCCTAGAGAACATTCAGTTATTAGTGCGACTTCCCCCAGGGTACCAGCTGACCCTCTGGCAGCAAAACAAACTTTAAAAAAGAGAACCGACTTCAAATAAAGCACTAAGCCGTAAGAAATAATGTGTCATTATCTGGTCGGAGTCGGATTGCCGGAGTGTGTCACCACGTGAGGTGCCGGGTCGGGGGAATCCGCGTCTACTGCGTCGGGCAGTTCCCCGACCTCTGGTCGCAGCTGCATTGGCAGAAGCTTCCCGAGGCGGCAACATTTCCCCTCTGTCCGGTACCTCACGTGGCGGTGGTTTTTTTTGTGGTGGGAAAATCATCTTATGACATCCCCCGCTCTTGGGCGGGGCGGAAGATAGTGTCAGACTTTTACTGACTAAAAATCCACTCCTGTTCCTTTGTTGCCTTTCGTACCAGCCGAGTCTTCCTTTCAGAATCAGACCCTTGGCCCCGGTAGGCTTCGACCCTGCTGGGTCCCTACAGTTGCTGACATCTCCTTGAGGCGCGCGACGTGGCGGTGGTAAGGGGCGGTTTTCGATACTGGCGAATCGGGCATCCAGTATTTCCCGGACACGGGAAAGGATGGCATTTTCCTGCATCTCATTCACCATGGCTCGCACGGTCGACTCTTGTTGAGTCAAAATGTCTTGACGGAGGGTCTGTGCTTTTGTTTCATATCGTTTTATTTCAAGTTGGAGCCTTCTGATCTCCACCAAATAGCCCGTTCTGGTCATCTGGGGTATCTTCAGTTTGATGAGCTCTGTTTACTCATTTATATTTTGTCTTAAGGTGTCCGATAAATTTTTAGACTTTCGGGTGGTAGCTGAAAATTTCTCTGGACCCTGAAGGGCTCTACTTTCTAGATCTTCTACAGAGTTAAATGAACTCTCTCATATTTTGCTCCCACGAGCGTGGGGGAGTCCGTCCAAACGTATCCCCTGTATCCGTATAAGACTACGACAATTATAACCTGCCAGAGGGTCAGCTGGTACCCTGGGGGAAGTCGCACTAACAACTGAATGTTCTCTAGGAACACCCGTCAACCATACAACAATTCGTTCTCAATGAGTGTCTACGTACCCCTTGTATCCAGATAAGCCGACAATATTTATAACTTGTCAGAGGGTAGGCTGGTACCCTGGACGAAGTCGCACTAACAACTGAACGTTCTCTAGGAACACCCGTCAACCATACAACAATTCCTTCTCAATGAGTGCCTACGTACACCTTGTATCCAGATAATCCGATGATGAGATGATTCTTATTTGTAGTTTTGGTCTTTTGCACGACTCATGATGCGAAGCATCAGAGAGTGCTTTACGATCGAAAAAATTTTTTCGCCTCATTTTGGCATCTATTTTTATTATTATAGCCTTGTTAGTTCACGGAATCAAGATATTTTGCATACTATTGTCGAGGTAATTTAATGGAGATTAATTCCATATTTTAAAAAAATTGATTTAGTGCAATATAATTGGAAAAAAAAAACCAAAATAGGTAAAAAAAAATTCCCGTCCGTCATGTGTGAAACCCCGGAAACACTGAAACTTGTGAAAAAATCCTTTATTTGAGTTAATTAAAAAAAAAATCTAATCGAAGATTGTAGGTCACGGAATGCGAATGATTAATTAATTCAGTGTCCTTAAACCTAAGTTCGGAAAACATGAGTAAAGTGCTTCTATTTTCTTTTTATTTCGTTTTTTTTATATTAAACAGTGATTGAAACAACGTATTGTACTGAAAACAATGAAGCTACTAACAAAAAAGGGGCCACACTGATATTATGATCAGACTGAGAACCTTGGAATCTTAGCTTTGAAAATGGAACTGAAACAGAAACTAAAGATTTAATATAATCCCGGAGGTTCTGTACTTCTAACTCCGTGACCAGCAGAAATAAACTACCCTCCCCTCCCTCACGCCGGTGATGCTGCTGCCACCACCGGCGGAGCTGGAGTGCAAAGACGTTATGAACTACGTCATTGAAGCCTACCGATTGTACTACTGCTGCCGTTGCAGGAAGTGCTCAGAGCAAAACCGCGTCAGTAGCAGTATCACAATCATTAGGTTTTATAAGTCAAGGACTCGGACATATTGTTTAAATTGCTTCGCATTATATTAATAACATTTAAGTTATTCTAACTAACCAGGCAGATGTGTTAGTGTGGAGTTAATTGCGCCACTTTTTCTTCCCGGCAAAACCATGAGCATTCGGTGATGGTCCTGGTGGTGTGGTGGTAGTGGGTGTGCTGGGCTTTGTTTATTTTTCTCACTCAAAACGGGCTGATGCTCAGACGAATTTGAATAAATGACTTTTAATTTAGATTTAGATTTTATACCTTTAGCGGAAATAACCCGATGATATTTTTCTGTTACCTGTTCTTGTTTAATATTAAGTGGGTTCATTTTCACTTTTATAGTTAACCCTGTTCAAGTTAACTATTTAAATTACAATTTATTAATTTGTCATAAAATTATTTCACATCAATATAAGTTAAGCCGTCGATCCTCTTGCCCTTATCCCTCTTATCTTATTATATTATTATAATCCTATTATTACATTATTATAATTATTCATTTATCATATAATATCATAATATATCATTTCCCATATACTAACGGACTACAATACGTCTGAATCGGATTGTACACCTACAAAAATGTCAAAAAGTTTGGATGGAACGATATCAGAACCGATTTCAGATTTAGTTCCTTTGTCAGGAATGAAAGATACTATTTACCAATTAACTAGTAAACTGGACTCCACGCAATTTGAGCTTGATAAAACAATATCGGAAAACAATTAACATGTTAAAATCGTTATGTCAATCTTCTTCATTTCCATACACTATTTCTCGTAGCAGTATTAAAAAAAAGCGGCAATCCTTATCACACACATGCACCCCTTCTTCACCTATATCTTCTTTAAATACTGACCGCCTTAATGAAGAAAAAACAATAAACCTAAAAAAAACAATTGAAGATCTACTACAGCAGTTGGACAGCGTTAACCTTGAAATTTCTATGGTAACAAAACAAACAGAGACACTGTCACAGTTCTTAGAAAATAAAAGCGGGGTCTTGAACCTAACAATGACTCCTACCCTCAATACCTGCAACCATTCTATTCCACAACGAAAACCCGAAAGAAGAATATTTATATTCGGTACCCAACAATGTGTCGGCTTGGCCTCAGCCTTATTGCAGTCAAGGACTAACACCAAGTACGAGAAGTACGGAGTCTTTGCGGAAACGAAACCAAATGCAAAATTTTACGACATAATTCAGAGCTGTATAAAAACAACATTAAATCCTAATGATAAACTAGTGTTATGTATCGGAGAAAATGATCTTAACTTGAGACAAGTTTTGTCACAATTAGAGGGTTTGCTGGACACTTTTTACAACAATAGGATAATTGTACTAAATATTGTTAATAGTTACTCCCTTAAATGTCTCAAAATTAAATGATGGCATAAAAAATGTATGTAAAAAGTTTAAAAAATGTCACTATCTTGATTGTGGATATCAAAATATAGGAGAGATTTGTAAGTCTATAAACTATGAAATAGATTGCATCGATTACGATGAAAACTATTTGTACCCCAGAAATATTCGGAATTTTGTAATGCGTAATCAACCAAGTAACAATAAAGCCATTAATAACAATATGCCTAAAAAAGGAACAATTCCCAAATAACGTCAAAGATAAAAAAGCAGTAAATCCAGCTGTATCTATAGAGAATACAAACAAAGGTACAATACAATACCTTTTTACTTCCCCGTACTAAAAAAAAGCAAAGGTGATCTTTTTCGTGCCTAAAGCCCATATATTTAATGTTCTACATCAAAATATTGCTAGTGTCTTACCAAAACGGGAACTATTGGAAATAACAATTCAGGAGTTACAAGTAGCACATAAAGAGCCTGACGTAATATGCTTGTCGGAAACTTTCTTAAAAAAAGGCCATGAGAGCTATATTAAAATATATAACTATCAATTAGCGTCAAGTTTTTGTAGAGAAAAGCATAGAGGAGGAACCTGCATTTTAGTAAAAAATGGCATTCCTTTCAATGATTACCATATTTAAATAATTATGCTACCCAAAACACATTTGAAGCTTGTGGCATAGAAATCGAGTGTTATAAATTGTTAATTATTTGCGTCTACAGAACGCCAAACTCTGATCCCACTCAGTTCTTGTGTAAATTAAATAATCTTTTGAACAACTTAACTAATAAATGTAAATCCAAATTGCGTATTGTAATAACGGGTGATTTTAATATAAACACCTTAAAAAAAGGCAATGTTACGAATCACTTACAAGACATATCCTACAACTATAACATGAAAATCCGCATTGATGTGCCTACGCGCAAGTCTTCTTGCATAGACCATATTCTAAGTAATATTCCAAATGCTACCACGTCAGTTATGCCTCTTTATCTCTCTGACCATGACACAGCTCAAATGTTGAGTTTTCCTGTAAATGAACAGATGCAAAAACGTACATCTTACTATATATATAAAAGAGATTATAGTTCGGATAACATTCGCAAGTTCAAGGAATGTTTAAATAATATGTCTTGGTCACACATATTTATTTATTTATTTATTTATTTATTTATTAGGAACAAAAAACAGTTACATGTCAAAAAATACAGAAAATTACTTAAGCTAGGAATTGACAAACATGCAACCCACACCATTGTCCACGAATTAACTAGAAATTAAAAGAAGTGATAAAAGAAGTGATAATATAAAGCGATAAACAAAACAAAACAAAAGAATCATTGTCATATTAGCGCTGAGATTGCCTAATGTTAAACAATTTACTCTGCGGACAAAATATCCAGTGCCATTTTCTTAAATACTTGCTTAGATAGATAAAATATATCAAGGTCCATGAAACGCGCGTTGTATGTATCAACAAGACGGCGAAGAGGTGCTCGTTCCCCAGCATTAGTCCGACATATATCCGTGTGGAACAGTTGAGGCACGCGCACCCTCCTTAAAATAACACTGCGGGGCACCTTGTAACACAACTTACTTGTAAGTTCGATACAGTCAAATTTGTTATTACATATACCGTGCAGGGTTATGACATCAAGTAATAACCGCCTAGACCCCAGATCTGGAACTACATACCGTTTCAATAGCTGCACATATGGAATTTTTGACTGGAAACACTTATAATTTATCGATCGCAAGAACTTCTTCTGTACCATTTCAATTCTAGAGCCGTATTTGTCATAGAAGGGGTTCCAGATTGGAACGGCGTACTCTAGCTGTGATCTTACCAGAGTCTTATAAAGCAGTAGGAACGTAGAGGGTCGCACAAAGTCACGTGAAGATCTCATGACGAAACCATACATCTGGTACGCCTTATTTATTATATTGTCGACGTGCTGGTCAAAGTGCAAACTGGCATCCAGTGTAACACCCAAGTCACGAACGGAATCAACTTTATCCAAGCCAGCATTATTAATGGAATAATTAAAATTAATTTTATTTTTCTTCTTAGTAAATGAGATGGCATGACATTTGGGTAGACTGAGAAAGAGTTTATTTTTGTTACAGTATGTATATAATCTAACAAGGTCCTCTTGAAGAAGCAAGCAATCCTGTATATCTTTGCAAGATCTATATATTTTTATGTCATCAGCGTACATTATGAAATTTGAAAATAGATCCCTGCGGAACGCCAGAGGTGACAACTATAGGGTCAGATTCATAACCATTAACCGCCACTATTTGTACCCTATTAAAAACATATGAGACAAACCATCTAAGTAGGTTACCACGTATTCCATTATATGCAATCTTCTCCAGAAGCAGTACATGATCCACCCTGTCAAAAGCCTTCTGAAAGTCTGTGTAGACAGCGTCTACTTGAACACGTTGATCCATTTTTACAAAGAGATTGTTGACATATGTTAACAGATTTGTCATGGTAGAGCGATGTTTAACGAATCCGTGTTGTTCGGGTATGATAAGCCGATGAAAATGAGGATAAACAGCACCGTGGACAAGACGCTCAAAGACCTTGGACAAGATGGAGATGATTGAAATAGGGCGGTAATTCTCAACATTATTTTTGTCACCTGTCTTGTAAACAGGAGTGATAAATGCCCGTTTCCAATAGGCAGGAAAAACTCCTTCACGCAAACATTTATTAAATATTATACACAAGGCAGTGCACAAGTTATCACATGTCTTTAAGAAAAATATCGGTGGTAGACCATCGGGGCCCGCTCCTTTGGACGAATCTAATGACTTTAGTGCCGGGCAGATAACTGTAGGGGATAGGTATACATCAGATAGACAGGATGTGTTATCTGCATGGCAGTTAGATGCTTCCCAGTTATTAGGGTCGAGGGTTGAGGGTTCGTATACAGAAGAGAAGAAAGATGAGAATAAATTGCAGATTTCCGCGGCATCACCAGAGGAAACATTTTTAAAATACATACAGGCTGGATAATTGGCTTTTCTATTTCGCGATGAGACGTAAGACCAGAAATGTTTAATATTCTTCGGAATGCTATCCTCCACGGATTACATGTACTTTCTGTAATACTTATTATACTCACCGTGGAAAAGTTTGCGATAGGCAGAGAAACTTAGGTAATCAGAAAGATTATTGTATTTCTTCCATTTTATCCAAGCGCGCTCTTTAGCTTTAACGATACGTATTAGAGACTGTGAAAACCAAACAGGAAAATTAGAATTTTTGGTTTTGACTAACGGAACATGCGATCTGATGACACCGTATATTAGCTCATAGAACAAAGCAACAGCTTGCTCCGAATCAAGATGAGAGAGTTCCTTGTCCCAATCAATTTCATCAAATTCGCTGTTAATACAAACGTAATCGGCCTTATGGAAGTTGTACCTAAATGCCGTGCGGCATTTCATGGGAGTGAATTTCATATTAAGACAGGTTAGTGCAGAAAAAACTGGATGGTGACTATCAGGGATAAGTAGAGCATCGCACGATGCTACCAGACAGTCGGTATTAGAGATAAATAAATCTAGAATACGACCCAATTCGTTTTTTATGACATTAAATTGTGATCCATTAACTAGGTTCATGAAATTTAGTAATACTCTACCGAGTGAGTTAGAAACTTGCGCATTTGCCCTACCTCCTTGGTCGGACCAATCAATGTCGGGAAGGTTATAATCTCCAACAATAAAGTAAGAGTCAGTAGTAGTATCGTTAGCTAAGCCCTGCAACATGTCAAGGTACTGCAGATATGTTTCCTCACAAGTACGTGGTGGTATATACGTAGCACTGAAGATATGAAACTTATTGCGTTGGGACGCAGGCAGTCTGACTACAACATGTTCTATATCCGCGTGGGCGAATTGTGTAATTAACATAGTAGGTTGAAGTTCACGAAGCACAGCTACTAAAACACCACCTCCATCGTGTTTTTTTGTCGCAGAGCGGTTACGGTCACATCTAAAAACTATGTAACGTTCGTCAATAAATTCATTATCCTGGATGTCGGGAATCAACCACGTTTCAGTTAATATGATGATATCGTATGAGCTCGCCATTATATTCATATATAGTGTTTGTAACTTTGTGCGGACCCCTCTGCAGTTTTGGTAATAAATTACAATGTTATTTGAAGACATTGATGAGAAATAATATACATAAAAAAATATCACAACATTTCTCGGTACATGATAATGAAACAGTAGTTCCAAACTTGGGGCCCAGTGCGAAACGGTACAGAACACATGGAGGAATATTTATGTTGGGTACCGTTACATGACTCGAGATTAGAGTTTTTCTCGTTAATTTATATTTATTTACAATGTTATTATATATTTTCATACATAATTTATGTTTACCTAATAAATAAATGTACAGATTATACACTGATATCCAGTAGATACTTAATAACACACGTGAGAAGAACCTACAATACAGAAAAACATACTGCAGTGAGATTTTTATATAGGGAGACAATAAGCAATTAGAGACATAAACAAAATACAAACAGAGTACAAAGCAATCATAGACCAGCATAAGAACTGCATTTGAAAGCAAATGGTGAAAGGATATATCAGACCAAAAAACAGCAGCACAGTTCAAATAATTAAATCGTGGTTTCATTGCCGGTCTTCCCGCTAATCTTTTTAAGATCATCAACGGAACGAATTGCAAACGCGGAGATCCCTTCCCGTTCACGCACCAGTATTGTCGCGTTCCTGATCCAGACATACTTAAACCCGTTCTTGTTAGCGAGGATTTTGGCTTCGCGAAATAAGCTTATTTTTTAGAGTAAGGTGTTCGTTCAAGTATATGGGTACCGTGGCGCCTGCGATACCGATCTGATCCGACTTGACACTCTTCACTTTCCGGTAGGCGCTGAGTATATTGTCGCAGACGATCCGCGATTTTAATTTAACAATAATATTTTTTGGCGCGCAATCTTGCTGTCGAGCATGTGGAACTCGATGAATTGATATAATGTCATTAT
The DNA here is from genome assembly GCA_905147745.2 of Phlogophora meticulosa. Taxonomy (NCBI): domain Eukaryota; kingdom Metazoa; phylum Arthropoda; class Insecta; order Lepidoptera; family Noctuidae; genus Phlogophora; species Phlogophora meticulosa. The sequence continues at coordinate 595,841 of CAJHWW020000001.1, read as the reverse complement.
GAGACACCGGGAAATTGACATCACTACCTACTGATTCCATAATATTTAATAAGTTTTCACTTCGCTTTTCAGGCAGATTACAAATTTCTATGTTGCACTGACGTGCCTGCTGCTCCATGGACTCAATCTTCGCCTCAAGTAAGGCCACCCTTTGGTCACCACTATTACTGGCCATTGCATGGCAGCGCTTCACATTTTCCTTAAGTTCACCCTCTAAGGTATCCAAGCGGGCCTTCATTTCATCATAGCTTGTGCTAATGAACTGAATAGATTTTTCAAACTCCTTGTTGGACTTCAGTATTTCAAGATTTTGCTGCTTCAAGTCGGCGACCTCTGCGACCAATTTGTTCAGAATTTTGTCCTGATCGGACTTTAAGGATTGCAGCATACTCTTCAATTCTTCGAATCTATCCTGTTCAACGAAGCTATCTTCACCACGAAAACGTTTATTACTCGGCCTTGTAGTGATATTAGCCGGGTCGTAGAATGCGCCCTCAGAGGCCGAAGTACCAGGAGAGAGATCCGGCTCAGAGCGCGTCTCCACTAGAGTACGGGTGATTGGAGAACTTTGTGGAGGTGAGCGCATTGTACGATACATGGCTGGTAAAGTGATGCAAACGGAGACCAGTAGAAGATCCAAACGCAGGTGAGCAGATGATAGTACTAAGTAATTTCGACCAAGCTCCTAGATGTGAGGATGGCCCAGCAAGCACGACGCCGCCCTCGACTTTCACCCGAATCAAAAAGTCTCAAGTTCGCGCCCGGCAAAAGGCAAAAATTTTTGAGAGTTTTCTGAGGTTTTTTAAACTATAAAAATTTAAACGATAGCTCGCAGAAATCCTCTATCCCGCTTTAACTCCGCCCACTGGGCGTTGACCACAGGTAACAACTTCACAAGAACAACAAGGAATCACAAATACGAGCATCAGCCAATCACAACACCAGAAGTCACACATTGATCAATACTCACAGCGCGATATGTAACACGACCGACCTCTTCAAAGCAAAAGAGCAGACTGACATATACATTAAAAATGATGCAAATGTTTTCAGTGAGTTTCATGACGTTCTATGCTTATTCTACAATCTTTGCTTCCCTAAAGTTAAAGTAAAAATCAATAACAATAACAATAATAAAAATAAACAAAATTGGATTTTCAACTTTTTTTTAAACCTTTGCTAGGTTTAAAAAAAAGTTGTCAAAAAAAAGTGTACTAAGATATAAATACTATAAAAATAAAAATACAAGTGATAAAATTAAATATACGACATATTCTTATATTCTAAAAAAGTGTATAATAAATTCAAAAAAATATGCAAACATTAAATATATTAATAAGAACGGAAACAAATGTAGGGCTACGTGGGCAGTCATTAAAAGTGAAATGCACGATACAAATTGCGTAGGAAACATGGAAAAAATCATAGTTAACAACACAACTCTAACAGATCCTACTGAAATTGCCACTGCCTTTAATAATAATTTTATTTACTCAACAGACACGAGTTCTCAGAAATGCATAAAAAAATACCAAAATCAAAAATCAAAATCAAAATTCATTTATTCCAATTAGGCTGAGAATCAGCACTTTTTGAACGTCAAAAACGTTTACATAAGACAGTCCCCCAAAACGCCCACCCTTCACCACTTCCTAGTGTTTTTGCTGGGAAGAAGAAGTGGAGGAACAAACTCCCCAGCAACACGTCTGTCTGATAGGTTTGAAGAACTTGAAGCTATACAACATATTATGTCAAAAAATAATAATTATGTCAATCATCTTTATAGATCATTCAATTAAATAATTTGCTACATGTTAGCTAGCACACACCAATATGCCAAAATAAATAAATAAAAAGTTATATATACCAAAATCGACAATTAACTCAAGCAAAGCCTGCTAAACTGAATACATAAAAAGCCTCCAAGGCAGTCCAAGGCGTGCCCGCTGACATGAGCAATGCTGAATTATATCAATACAACTCATTCATACAATGTAATGAGAGGATCATTTCAATAAAATAAAAATAAGGATAGTAGAAGAAACATACACAAAAATAAAGAACTATTAAACAGTAAAAGAACATAGTAACATTGTCCTGCGTTCAACAAAGCGACCAACTATTCTTGTCTTCTAAATAGTCGTTGATCGAATAATATGCTTTAGAACAAAGGTTTGATTTAACTTTAGCTTTAAACGCGTTAAAAGGTAAATCCAGCAAAGAATGAGGTAGCATGTTATAAAAGCGGATACCGAGCCCCACAAATGAGCCCTGGACCTTATGAAGCCGGTAGAAAGGAGCGTATAGTTTGTGCTTATTTCTGGTATTAAAATTGTGGATGTCACTGTTTTTAGTGTACATATGTATATTTTGCCTAATGTATATTATGTTGGCAAAAATAAATTGAGAAGCCACTGTGAGAATACCAATCTCTTTAAATAGATCTCTTAAGGAGACTCTGGGCCCTAATTGGTATATTGCACGAATTTTTGTAGCACAAATATATTTTGAATATCTGCAGCTTTGCCCTATAACAGCATACCGTAAGACATGACGCTATGAAAATAACTAAAATAGACTAACCGAGCTGTGTCCACGTCAGTGTATTGTCTCACTTTCCTGACAGCGTAGGCGGCAGAGCTGAGTCTCCCTGCTAGGGTTGATATATGAGGGCCCCATCTGTAGTTTGGCATCTACTGTTATGCCCAAAAAGACTGCAGAGTCTACCGTATCAAGCACCTCATTACTAATGATTATTTATTCGGTCCAAGATTTCTAACATTACATAGGTAAGGCGAATTTTATACATTTCGTTTTCTTGGCATTAAGAACTAGGTTATTTGTCGTAAACCAATCCGTGACCATTGAAAGTGCACAGTTAACATTATCAAAATCTTGTCTATTCCGTTCTACTTTAAATATGAGAGAGGTATCATCTGCAAACAATACAACATCACAGACACCGTTTAAATAGAATGGTAAGTCGTTAATATAGACCAAAAATAAGAATGGACCCAGTATTGAACCTTGAGGTACACCTAATAGAACTGGTAGCCCGGAAGATTTCACACCATTTACATCTACACATTGAAGTCTATGAATTAAATATGAATCTATTACGTTAAGAGCTTCGTTTTGGACACCGTAATGAACTAGTTTATGCTTAAGTGTGTCATGAAGTACGCAATCAAAAGCTTTTGAGAGATCACAGAAAACCCCTATTGCATTTTGCGAGTTCTCCCATGCATTAAATACGTGTTTCAACAAAGCGACACCCGCATCAGTAGTTGAACGACCTTTCGTAAAGCCATACTGTTCGGTATGGAGGAGGCTATTTAAATTAAAGTGTCTTAGCAACTGCTTGAGTATTAATTTTTCGAATATTTTGCTGAAGGCAGGTAAGATAGAAATAGGCCTGAAATTGCCAATGTCATTTCTGTTACCTGATTTAAACAGTGGAATGACTTTACTATTTTTCATGAGGTCAGGGAAAGTACCTAAATCAATGCATTTATTTAAAGTAATGGCAAGATAGGGGGCTACGATGTCTATTATATTATTCAAAAGTTTAATGGAGATGCCCCAGTAATCACCAGTGTTTTTAGACTTAAGAGAGTTAAATACATTTATTATATCACGTGGTGTTACATGTTCGAAACTAAATAAGCGGCTACATTTAGGTACGCTAGTGAGCAAAAGTTTCTCAGCTTTAGACGGGGATGAATTTAAGGAGCGAGTCGTGGTTATAGGTATATTGGCAAAAAACTCATTGAAGGCCTGAGCTATGTCAGCCGCGTTACTAACCAATTTATTGTCGACAATAATCTCAAGTTGATTTACATGTTTTACTGATTTACCCGTTTCATTGTTAATCATTTTCCAAGTAGCTTTTACTTTGTTAGTAGAGTTTTTAATTGTTTCGCTTAAAAATTTAGATTTAGCCGTCATGCAATGCTGGCCATATCTCGCGAAGAACCGTCAACCGCTGGGGTAAACGTGTTCTTGAGTGGAGACCGCGACTCGGCAAACGTAGTGTAGGACGCCCTCTGACCAGGTGGGATGACGATCTGCGAAAGACTGCAGGCAGATGCTGGATGCGGCAAGCTGAAGACAGGGCGCTATGGCGCTCATTAGGAGAGGGCTATGTCCAGCAGTGGACTAGTATAGCCTGATGATGATGATGACGTCATGCAAATCTTTTTAAATAATTTCGAATAATTTTTGACATACTCTAGAAAGGGAGTATCAAACCTGTATCTTTTTAAACCATATAACTCGTATAGTCTCGCTCTACTTTTATAAATACCAGGAGTAGCCCATTGGTTGAATCCAACCCGTACCGTACTAGTGCAGCCGTTAACTCGATGTTTCTAAAACCTATGGAGGAAAGCGAGGTTAGAAGAGAAATAATGTTATTAGCTAATTCCAATTCTGTAGGCTACGACGAAATCAACACCAAAATCATCAAAGAGTGTACCAATCAGTTAACTGCTATTCTGACACATTTAATTAATATATCATTTGCATCGGGCTATTATCCACCCGATATACAAGGGTGGGGACAGAAACTGTGTCACCAACTACAGGCCAATCTCGGTACTGCCAACTCTTTCTAAGGTCCTAGAAAGGATTCTAAACAACCAGCTAAGGCGCTTCCTTGATAAATACCAAATTATCTCCGACAACCAGTACGGCTTCAGGCCAAGTCTATCAACAGAAGATGCTGTCCTGGAACTTACGAAAACGGTTGCTGCAAACTTGGACAGTAATACTAAATGTCTCGGAATCTTTCTGGATCTTTCAAAGGCATTTGACACAGTCTATGTCCCCAACCTCATCTCAAAACTTGAAGACAGGTGTTAGGGGTTATATCCAGAGCAATAGCTCTGGATATCTTTCGGAGCTACCTTACTAACCGCAAACAGTGCGTCAAGATAGGTATTTATCAGAGTGATGAAGAAATAATATCCTACGGCGTTCCCCAGGGTAGCATTTTGGGCCCAAACTTATTCCAAATTTACGTCAACGATCTGTGTCAATTGAAACTTCCTAATTGCAATATTTACGCATACACTGACGATACTGCAATCGTGGTCAGTGGCTCAACTTGGGATATGGTAAAGGCAAATGCAGAAACTGTAATGTCTGATATACTGATATGGCTAAACTCTAACCTGCTAACACTAAACCTAAATAAAACCACATACATTCCTTTTGGATTAAGACGTGGTGGAACACCTGGATCAGATTTCACCCTTGTAGCCCACTCCTGTCCTGACGGCAAGGTACCTTGTGCCTGTCCCACCATGATCCGCTCAGACACTGTTAAATACTTGGGTGTTCAGATCGATTGCGGTCTAAGGTGGGACAAGCACATCGATACCCTTGCCTCGAGAACTATGCGTCTAATCCACATTTTCAAGTCCCTCAGAGATTCTGCCGATGGTACCACGCTGAAGATGATCTATTACTCCCTCTGCCAATCTATTTTTGGGTACTGTATCACAGCGTGGGGTGGAGCAGCTAAAACCCTTCTTCTTAAAATAGAAAGAGCACAAAGAGCAATACTAAAAGTAATGATAAAAAAACCTTTTAGATACCCAACCTCTGACCTCTATGCTGACTGTAAAGTTTTAACAGTGCGGCAGCTCTTTGTGTTCAAGGCAATACTAAGGATACATAAGTACCTCCCACCTCCGGACCCGAACAAACGCACTTTAATCTTACCCAGTACCCAGCACAGAACCACTTTCGCCCGGCACGAATTTTACATTCTTGGTTTGTATCTCTACAGGAAAATCAATAATAAAATAAAAATAATAGGTTTAAACTTCCACAACCTGAAAATCAAACTGACTGAATGGCTACTGCAAAAAGACTACTCTTTCACGGAGTCTTTACTTACTTTCATAGAATAATCCCAAAAATCATTACTATACCCTACTCACATTCAACACACGATCACTCACTCATCTACAAACCCTTATCCCTGCATACACACACACTCCCTCTCAGTCGCACCCCTTTGAGGTTCGCACTCACTCCCATACTCTCCACTCATAGGACTGACTACACTTACACATACTAATGATTACTCACTCACTCACACAGTACACTCAAACACATTTACACACCGGTACACAAATGTATTACACAAATGTATTACACAAATGCATCACTTAACCACCCTTGCGCTAAACACCCTGGCTGCTGCTATACCTACATGACTGATCGCCTCGAATAGCCTAACACTGTCTCCTAAGATACAGGACTACCTAGTTTAGGGGACAGGGTTTCTTAATCTGTGTAGATTTATGTAGATATACCATCTTATTTTGTACATCTGTTTTTGTGTATCATGAATCTTGTGTGTATCGTAATAAAGATTATTATTATTATTATTATTATTATTATCGGGAACCTTTCCTGATGCCCTGAAATATTCAATAGTTAAGCCCTTGTATAAAAAAGGAGAAAAATCTGACATTAATAACTATCGTCCTATAACATTAATACCCATATTGTCCAAAATATACGAAAAATGTATGTATAGAAGACTAATTGACTATTGCGATAAATTTCATATTATTAGCAAAGAGCAGTATGGCTTTCGGAAAAACAAGTCCACTACGTTGGCAGTGTTTTCTCTTGTGAAGGCTGTAGTTTCTAATATTAATAATAATCATTTGACCACGGGGCTATTTTTTGATATTTCAAAAGCCTTCGATTTAGTTTCCTACAGTCTATTACTCGAGAAACTTGAATCAGTCGGTATCAGAGGTCCTACACTTCAGTGGATAGCATCATATCTCAGTAACAGACAACAACGAGTCATAGTTGATAGAATAGACGGCAATCAGGATATGGTGCCTTTTTCTTCAGAATACAAGCACAATAAATGTGGTGTTCCACAAGGGAGTGTACTGGGCCCTATCCTATTCTTGCTGTACATTAATGACATTATTAATATAACCAACCACCAATGTATATTATTTTCTGATGACATTACGATTATTATAGCGACAGAAAAAGGTAATAATTGTATAAATATTCATGAGACTGAAATTAATAACACTATAGATAAATTAATACAATGGCTTGACATAAATAACCTAAAAATAAATCTTAATAAACCCGTATATATAAATTTCAATAAATGTAATAATCCTAAATATAATATTAAACTAAACATAACACAAATTAAAGAAGTAGCACAAACAAAGTTTCTAGGCGTAATTATTGACGAGAACCTAAACTGGAAAGAGCATGTAGATAATGTGTCAAAACGAATAAATAAGTTTGTATATGCTCTTAAACAACTCAAAAATGTAACGAGCCTTAAAACAGCTATCATGACCTATCACGCATATGTACAATCCCTACTACGTTACGGGCTTATAATATGGGGAAATAGCACAGATATAAACCGAGCTTTTGTTGCGCAAAAAAAGTGCATTAGGGCAATGTACGGAATACCTCCGGAGGAATCCTGTCAACCGATATTTAAAAAACTAGGGTTGTTACCGTTGCCGTGCCTATATATTTATGAAATATGCATGTTCGTTAATAAACATAAGGCTTTGTTTAAATCAGCCAATGATGTTATTTCTCGGAGCCGGCGTGATTCACAGAGACTCGTTCTACATGATCTGCCCAAGCTTGCTAAATATAATAAAAGCTGCTTATATAATTGTGTTCATATATATAATAACATACCGAGTAACATAAAAAACTTAAATTCTAGATTATTTAAAATCAAATTGTTCAATTGTTTGATTACGAATAATTTCTAAAGTTTAAAAGATTTTCTGTAAAAGAAATTTCCATTTTAGTGTTAAGGTTAAACTAGTCGCGGGCTCGAACTCAAACAGAGGCGCGGCCAAAAAGCGCGCTGTCTCATCCGACATCGTGTGCGAAGGAGATAGTACCAGTGATGAGCAGTTAGACGCTATTCTATTTGCACGATGCGTTGTTCGCACGCACACAAACACCGTTCCGGACTATCTAACGACACTGAACGGTGCACACCTGTGCTGTTTGTGTTTACTCGTACTAAAGTAGTAGGCACTGCTATCATTGTATCTAACTAAATAGATTGCTTCTTTTAGTAATTATTTCCTCGCCGAGATCAACAGCAAATACCAACACCGACGCTATTCATTCACATCTACAACAAAAAATTATTATTCTACAAAAAGAACTTCAAAACGCTGAAGAAGAGATAAAAGCTCTAAATACAAAAATACAGGGACTAGAGCAGGCTCTCAGGACGACGCCAAAACAAACATTATCTACTGAGATCCATCCAACCACAGACTTTACCTCAAACCAGCAACAGTGTTTATTTGGAAAAACCATAGCTATCTTTGGCGCGCAACAATGCGTAGGCCTGGCTGCGGCTCTACTTCATTCAAGAAAGTCTACACATTATGAAAAGTATGGAGTCTTTGCCCAAACGATGCCATATGCACATAGCGACCAAATTGTAAAGTGCTGTACTAAGGTTAACCTCCGACCAGTAGACAAAATTGTTATATGTTTGGGCGAAAATGACCTTTATATTAGTAATGTATTATCTCAACTCAAAAGTATACTTATGACATTTGTTAAAAATAGTATTGTTGTTTTAAGTGTATTGAAAAATGACAACCTAAATGTCAATAAACTAAACAATAGTATCAAAAATATCTGTAAATATTATAAAAATTGTAAATTCACACACAATAGCAAATATAACTTGCCTGACATTTGTAAATCAATAAATTACCTAATAGATTGTGAAGATTATAACAAAAAATTCCTAGATCCAGTCGAGATTAGGAAGCACCTTGCCAGTAGCAAACTAAGCTTTTTACCAAAAACAACGGTAATTGAGCCCAAAAAAGGGACCATTCCGTTTTACTTCAAAAGTAGCAACAGTAAGGAATTTAGAGTAAATAATGGTTTTAATATTTCTACTGAAAAACCTAAAAAAGGTACCATACCTTATTATTTTCCTCCAATTATTAAAAACGACACTTTTTTTCGTGCCTAAAATCGCGATGCCTACTTCTCACAATTTTAGGATACTCCACCAAAATATTGCAAGCGTACTATCAAAACAGGAACTTTTAGAATTAACGTTACAGGAGATGAGAGATTTACAGAATGACCCGCATATAATTTGCTTCTCCGAAACATTTATCAAAAAAGGATATGAGAACTATCTCAAGTTATCGGATTATGACATGGCAACACATTTTTGCAGGGAAAAAAATCGTGGTGGTACTTGCATACAAATTAAGAAGGGTATAAGTTTTAGAGAACTAGCATTTGTAAAAAATTACGCATCAGTAAATACCTTCGAGGCATGCGGAATAGAGTTAGCATTTGAGAATTTAGTAATTATTTGTCTATACAGAACACCTCAGTCAGACCCTTACCTATTTTTAACTAAATTAGATAGTATGCTACAACATTTACACAAAAAATATAAATCGAAAACGCGGATAGTTTTAACTGGGGACTTTAATATAAATACATTGAAAAAAGGCAAAATAACCCAAGACTTTCAAGACTTAGCACACACACACAACTTGAAAATTCATATTAACGTAGCCACGCGCAAATTTTCCTGTATAGATCATATACTAAGTAATATACACAACGCAATTGCTAACGTCTTACCACTACATCTTTCTGACCACGATACAGCGCAAATGCTAAGCTTTCCCTTACGATTTCAATCAAAAGCCACAAAATATTACATCTACAAAAGAGATTACAGTGTAAATAATACTCTTAAATTTAAGGAATGTTTGCAAAACTTACTTTGGACGGATGTATACATGGATAATGATGCAAATACGGCATTCAATAGCTTCCATAACTCAATATGCCTGTTCTACAATCTCTGTTTTCCAAAAGTAAGAATTAAAGTAAATACAAACAATAAAATTAAACAAACGTGGATAACTAAGGGTCTTAAACTGTGTTCTAAAACTAAACGATCCTTACGATATCAATATTACAAAAACAAAAATCGAACCAACAAGAACAAATACACCACATATTCTAAAATATTTCAAAATTGCATACATAATGCTAAACGGAATGCTAATATCAAGTTTATGAACAACAATAAAAACAAATGTAAAGCCACTTGGTCAATTATAAAAAACGAAATCCAAAATACGGACCCTAAAGATAATATTGAATGTTTACAGGTTGACAATACAGTTCTAACAAATCCAGCGGAAATAACTTCTGCCTTCAACAACCATTTCATAAACTGTTTCCCTACACAAAATCAAATAAATAGCTGTTCCAATGACAACGTTATTGCTAGCTCGATGTTCCTCACTCCTATGTCTGAAAGTGAGGTGAGGCAACAGATAATATCATTAAACAACACAAATTCTGAAGGCTACGATGAACTAAACACCAGAATAATTAAGACATGTACCAATGAAATAAGTAAAGTATTGACATATTTGATCAACTTGTCATTTTCACAAGGTTTATTCCCAAAAGCTCTAAAATTATCCGTTATTAAACCATTGTTCAAAAAGGGTGATAAATGTGATGTGAACAATTATCGCCCTATTACATTAATACCCATCATCTCAAAAATATACGAGAAATGTATGTATCACAGATTAATAAATTACTGCAGTAAATTTAACATAATAAGGAAACAACAATTTGGATTTCAAAAAGGTAAATCTACATCACTAGCCATATTCTCACTCTTAAAAACAATACTGAGCAGTTTAAATAAAAATCAGTTGGTAACGGGGCTTTTCTTTGACTTATCCTAAAAATAAAAAATAAAAAATAAAATAAATATAAATCCTAAATGAAGTATGCAGTTTAGTTGCTGAGGGAAAAATGAACGCAGACCAAAAGGTACGTGTAGCCAATCTTTGCCGTAGTGTCTCACATGGCGCATCTCAGATGGCTGTCTTATATCAAGCCTTAAAGCAAAAAACGATTCAAGCCCATAGTTCCGTTCAGCACTTACAGCAACAACAGAACATCGCGAACTCTCTCCTACAGTTCAAAGAGGTAGTTGAAGGCATTTCAAAGCCGACAGAACCCGCTTCGTACGCTAATATGGTCAAAAAAGGCTCGGATAATTTTGTGCGCCCAGCAAATTTAAGCTCAGTTGCCATATATCCCAGCGACAAAACCAAATCTAGTGACGATACCAAGTCTCTCGTACAGAAAATTATTTCGCCCGGGGAACTTAAACTACATGTCCGTGGCCTTAAGAAAGTAAAAAATGGAGGTGTTCTTATCAGTACCGACTCCAAAGAGGACATTCAAAAGCTCAGAAGCTTAGAAAAACTCGTCTCTTCGGGCCTTAAGATTGAAGAACCATCAAAGCGGCGCCCAAGAATCACTGTTATTGGAGTCCCGGTAGCCCTGACTGATAAGGAGGTTTTGGATTGCATCTACGAGCAAAACCTCTCAGATAAGTTGACCAATACAACTCGTGAGTCGTTTGAAGAACAAATAAAATTGAGCCATAAATCTGGGAAAAAAGACCTCCCTAATTGCAATTTTATTCTAGAAGTGCCAGCTAGCATCAGGAAGATCCTAGTCAATCAAGGACGAATATTCATCAATTGGACGTCATGCCCAGTTCGAGATTTCACGATCGTTACTCGGTGTTTCAACTGCCAGCAGTTTGGACACGCGGCCAAGTTCTGCCGTGACACTAACCCGACGTGTAATCACTGCGGAGAGACTGGCCACACTTTTAAGGAATGCTGCACAAAGTCCAGTCCACCAAACTGTGCGACGTGCAAACGTTTTAATAGGAAAAGTGATCATAAAACTGGTGATGTAAATTGTCCTGCACGGAAATATGCCGAGGACAGCTATATCCATTCCATAGATTATGAAGGCGCCTAAGAGCGCTACCTATTAACCTATCCTTTAAGCACACTAGTAGTAGTTTTTGTTTGTTTATATTTATTAGGTGTTTATTTATCATGACTGATCAATTACTTAAGGACCTAGATCAATTTTCTGTGTCTGAAGTTATAAATTGTAATATTGATGAGTGTAAGCACCACTTTCCCTTGGGAGAGAAACCGCTGACCTTTCTCACACAAAATATTCGCAGCATAAATCGAAATATAAATGGTTTTGAAATATTGCTACAGAACCTGGGTATAAGTTGCGACATTATCGTCCTAACAGAATGTTGGTTGTCAAACCAAACCACTGTTTTACCATCTTTAGACGGATATGTTTCGCATAAAACCAACAGAAACATCAACCAGAATGATGGTTTAGTTGTATTTGTCAACAATAATTTAAGTACAACTGTAGAAGAACCTTTGCTACAAAATTGTAATTGCTTACTCATTAAAATTAATACAGATACGGTAGTTATGGCTATATACAGACCACCTTCTCAAAATGTCGCAAATTTCTTAGATTCACTAAACGTACAGTTACAAAGTCTTACAACTTTTAAACACATAATTTTAATGGGGGACATTAATATCAACATTGCTTCCGGGAAAATGGACATTCATGCACATAACTATGTTAATATCTGCTCATTCCACGGACTCTTGCCAGCTCATTACCACCCCACGCATCAAAGTGGTTCATGCTTAGATCATTTCATTATAAAAACAAATAAACCAGCCAAAACATTTGTTACTAACTCTTCGCTTACTGATCACCAAGCAGTTTTACTAATATTACAAGTTTCTTTACCAAGAAAAAATTGTTTACGCAGCTATACCAATGTCAACATGACACACCTCGAAAAAGACATACGTAATATTAATTTTGACCCAGTTTATAATTCCACCGATGCAAACTTTGCTATTAATTATTTTATAAATTCACTTCACTCTGCAAGAATAAAGCATACAGTCGCCAAAATAACGCCAAGGAAGTACAAGTGCATTAAACCTTGGATTACACCCGGACTTGTTCGATGTATTAGGCATAGAGACAAACTTCACATAAAGTTCAAACTTGAGCCTGAAAATGAAATTCTTTCCATTACTTATAAAAGATATAGAAACTTCTGCAACAACCTTCTGAAAAAAATAAAAAATGAATATGACAGAAAAGAACTGCAGAAAGCAGGCAAAAATAGTAAACTTATTTGGAAATTTATAAAAACAAATACATTTAGATCAAAACAACTTGAACCTCCACTTGACTTATTGACTATAGAGAACAACCCAATAGAATCAACAAATATAGTTAATTACTATTTTTCTAACGTAGGCAAAACCTTAGCAGAAAAGACCATACAATCTAGAGGTTCTTTCTCTCAAAACCAACCTAAATCTTTCCCCAGACTCAAATCTTTTGTCTTACTAGATACGGATGTCGATGAAGTATTAACAATCATTTCTGGATTAAAGGACGTTTGCGCGGTTGGGTGGGACGACATATCAAACAACGTACTTAAACATTTCAAATACCTCCTTGCTCCGCCGCTAACTCATATTTTTCAGTTATGCTTAACTAATGGTGTATTCCCTAAGTCGCTTAAAAAAGCAGTGGTTACTCCTGTATATAAATCTGGTGACAAAAAATGTGTTAACAACTACAGACCCATTTCAGTTTTAACAGGGCTCTCCAAGATCTTAGAGAAAATCATTAATATTAGATTAATGAAATATCTAGAGGATAACAAATTGCTTTCGGATAGACAATTTGGCTTTAGGCCCAAAAAATCAACTAATCAAGCAGTACATCAAATGACGGATTATATAACAACTAATTTGGATCAGGGCATGCACTCCATTGGGATCTTCCTAGACCTTGCCAAGGCCTTTGACACAATTTCCTGTCCTTTATTATTGGGCAAGCTTGAAAGACTCGGAATAAGAGGAACAACGCTTACACTGCTTTCTGATTATTTAAGAGACCGCGAACAATGTGTAAAAATTGGTCAGTACGTCAGTTCTGAGCTTCGAAATAGTAATTACGGAATACCTCAAGGTAGTATATTGGGTCCTACTTTATTCCTAGTATATATTAATGACCTGTGCAGCTTAACACTCCAAAATGGTGTCATAATGTCTTATGCAGATGACACAGCTCTATTGTTTTCAGACAAGTCTCGAGAGGAGGTGTATAAACAAGCCCAGAACGGTTTTAATATAGTGTCTAATTGGCTACATGAAAATCTCCTAACACTAAATGCAGAAAAAACTAAACACATTTTATTCACTATGAGAAATACTAACCTGCCAACTACTAACATAAACATTTATGCGCATAAGTGCGGCAAGTACGCTGACAATGCATGTAATTGTCCTACTTTAGCAAAAGCCGATCATATGAAATATCTTGGTGTGACGATTGACACAAATCTGAACTTCCGTAAACACATTGATTTATTATGCACTCGAATGCGTAAATTAATATACATTTTTAAGAATTTACGATATATAACGGACTACAAATTAATTAAACAGGTCTATTTAGCTTTGTGTCAATCCATTCTTACATATTGCATAACTTCATGGGGAGGGGCTGCAAAAACAATCCTACTACCATTAGAACGTGCGCAGAGAGCTATCCTTAAGGTAGCCACCTTTCGCCCATTTAGATTTCCCACATACGAGCTTTATACGGCATGTAAGGTTTTAACTGTGCGTCAACTATTTATATTAAAGATAGTATTACACCAGCATAGCAATCTCCCTTATACCCCCATACCTATACATAAGAGAAGAAAAGACTTAGTTTGCATAAAGCCTCAAACTAGACATACTTTTATAAATAAATTTTATGGTTTTTTAGGTCCGTTCTTATATAATAAAATCAATAAGTCTCTAAGTATATATAGTGTAAATTGTAAAAAATGTAGTGAAATGTTAAGTGAATACTTAGCGACATTAAATTACTCAGACACTGAAAAATTGCTAGAAATCATGCAATAAGTTTATTAATGTTAAGGCAATTTTTATTTAATAATATAATTATTATGTATCAATGCTAGTTCTATGTACATTAATTTAATAGTCCAATAAAACACTCAGCGTTGTTACCTGAAACACAGGTTTGAATAAACCTACATCAGGCAGGTCGCTATTGTTTTTCATTAGGCCTTTATCCAATATATTATATAAGTTATACCTACACTAGATTTATTTTAGGCATAGTTTAATATTTGCTTAATAATTTTAATATGTAACTCTGTACTGATGTCACTTCTATGTAATTTATATGTGAACTTATGAATAAAAAGTATTTTTATTTTTTTTTATTTTTTTTTTATTTTTTTTTATCGAAGGCATTCGATCTTGTTTCACATTCCAACTTATTACAAAAATTAGAAGCTCTTGGAATCAGAGGACTGCCGCATCAATGGATATCGTCGTACCTAACTGACAGACAACAGAGTGTCGCAGTTACTAAACTGGATGAAAATAGAGACATGATAATGCATACGTCTGAATATCAATGTGTAAAACGCGGCGTGCCCCAAGGTAGCATATTGGGTCCCATCTTATTTCTTCTCTATATAAATGACATAGTTGACATAACTAAACACAGATGTTTTCTTTTTGCGGATGATATTTCCATAATTGTAACTGCTGACAAAAAATATAATTCAATTACAGACCATGAAACTGACATAAATAATACTATTGACATTCTAATTAATTGGCTGAACAATAATAATCTTTTTATAAATCTCGACAAATCCGTATACATACAATTTAATAAACACCATAATAATAAATTTAATTTAAAAATGTATATACATAAAATAACACATGTCGAACAAACTAAATTTTTAGGTATTGTTTTGGATGAATATTTAGACTGGAAGGCGCAGGTTCAGTACGTATGCAATAAAATAAATAAATTTGTATATGCCCTTAGAAAAATTAAATACGTAACTAATATAAAAACGGCTGTAATGTCTTATCGAGCGTACGTTGAGTCCTCGTTGCGGTACGGACTAATAACATGGGAAATAGTACGGAACACAACAGGGCATTTATCGCACAAAAAAATGTATACGCGCCTTATACGGAATTCCGTCCGATGAATCGTGTAGACCAATATTTGAAAAGCTTGGTTTGCTACCGTTGCCATCGTTATATATTTACGAGATGTGTATGTTCGTAAAGAAACACAAAGAATTATTTAAAACAGCAGAAGAAGTATGTTCACGAAGTCGGCGTGACCAATACACACTTGTACTTGACGAACTGCCTAGGTGTACTAAATATAATAAAAACTGTGTAGCTATGTGTGTACGTGTATTTAATAAGTTACCAATGACACTGAAATAATTAAATTGTAGACTATTTAAATTTAAATTGTACAATTGGTTGAATGAAAATAATTATTATAGTATTAAGGAGTTCCTAGAACACTAATATTAGCAACATTCAACACTTGGTTCTTGCACTTGCTTGTGCTTAACAATTTTGCATGCTTTATTTTTAAGCTAAACATGTATGATCTCATTTTTATGTAAGACCTTTTTATACCGTGTTTTAAGCAAATAAATATATTATATTATTATTATTATTGTCACAAGGGATCGTACCTAATAATGGGATGATTTTTTTTTTATGATAAGTTGATAACACAATATAAAATCACGCTTATAATCTACGAAGGGCTAGGGATATAATGTAGGTATGCAGTTAGTTTTTTTTTATCTACCAATAACTTTAGGTACCGTCGTGACCCCTAACTTCGCCTGGTTTTTGACACATTTTTCTAACATGCTCTCAAATTGTGGAGTGTATTATATCATACTCAATAAAAACCGTTTCTACTTATCCAAGGCTACAGCTAAAGACCATCGACACTTAACAATAGTTATTTTAAAAGAATGAAAACACGATGCAAATGTAGTAGGCGAAGTTAAGGCATTGTTTCCTATCTTCGCCTGCCTTGTGTTTCTCAATGATATAGATACCTAGCTGTTCATAGGTGTGATAGTCAAAAATGTTGAATAACTTGTTAAACGAAATTGAACTTAATATTTATTGCTGTAGAGTTGATTATTGAAAAAAAAAAATACCCAGGCGAAGTTTGGCACCAGTTTGAAGTTGTTTCCATACATTTTTTGGGATTTGCTTAGGGTTGTCAGTTTTTCCCAACCCAAAAAAAAAAGAAGTACCTATTTAAGAAAATAAAAATGTGTTTATTAGGAAACAAACATTCTATCTTATTTATTTAATGCTATTATTTGGTACTCATTTTAAAACTATTATTTGGCTCTCATTTTGGATAGGTAGGTAGCTTACAAACTATCCGCGATGGCCGCGACCCTTAGTTATCCAGTTCAGGAATGGTGAAGTAACCTTTTTTACAAATTTAGGAATTGCAATCTTCTGTAATACGTTTTCCCAAGAATATAGTTGCTCGTCTTTGATGAGTGGCCATCTCCAAAAACTTTTTCCTTGTTTCATACAGTTTACCATTACTCCTTCAGCATGTTGTGAGGTGAATTGTCCTGGATAATTAGAGGAACCCCACTTCACAATAACGTGATCTCCGATAATGTAATCTCTTTTGGACAGCGCCTTCTTCTCATCATCACAGTTCTGAAAACTGGACTCTGGAGGCTGTGCAAATTTTAACTGGTAACCAGGTTTGTCTCCATCCCCGCATCTCTGAGAAATGGGCTTGGGCAGCTCGGCTGGTAACTGGTCATCGATAGGTTTCTCTGCAACACCGCAACTCTGACGACTAGAGTCTAGCAGCTTAGACAATATTAGGCGGTCATCCAAAGGTTGGTTTTTTATTATTATTATTGAAGAGTTCTGAATCGGACTCTGAGTCACTGGATTTGTTTTTTTCAGATGTTGTTGCAAGCAATTTTTCCTGTGTAGCCCTGTAAAAGCATAACTCAATTAGAATACGTAAAACCAAATAAAAATGTATTTTACTGTAGTTGCTGACACTGATTTCATACTGACGTAATCGGCATGTAACGAGCAAAATCAACGCTTGGTTCGATGATGTCCCAATCAGTATGTGTTGGAATGACCGTGGAGCCTGTTTGATGGTACAAGTGATTATGTACAACTGCATTTTTAGGTCTTGGCGTGGTTATTTCATGTATTTGAGCTTGTACGACGATTTGTTGAAATGACTTTCGAGGTGATCTGAAAAGAACATGAGTAACATTAAATAAAATTATGTATACAGGGTTATTTGTAAAACATTAACCTTTACAGGACTGTATTACTAACATCACAAACAAGCAACTTTTGTTCTATGACTTTTTACAAAACTTAATTCATTTATTATTTATTTTCTGATTTTGCGTGCATGGTGAAGTGATGGCGGTCATAATATTCTACAAATGTTATAGCTATGAAAATACTTACGATTGGGGTGTGGTCAGTACATGACGAATATCGGAACTAATCCCACTAGAGTCTTCAGGTTCTTGTGCAGAAATTGCTTCTTTTATTGATCTAAAAAAAAAATGTGGATGCATGTATAAGTGAGAACCACCATAAAATTGCTTGTTTACGGAGACGCGGCGCATTGGGCGTTCGTCGTACATTGCTATGTGTTTAATTTTGCGCGTGCGATGACGCGGCCCGCTGCTGCAATGTACAACGAACGTCTCCGTAAACAAGCACTAAGTCTACTAATCACAATAAACTACCACAGTTATAAAACTACTTCATTTTGTTTTTTTATTTAGTATAAAATATTGCTTGACTGCGATCACGTCACTCACGATCAGAGCTGTGCTTTGTATAAACATTAAGTGTCCCAGTGTCAAGTACCGCCGGACCTTAGCAAGAACGCCCAGTTTCCTAGCAGCTACTTTAGCTAAAATTAAAGTCTGAGAAAATTAGAACTCCCAAGAGCTGAAAGCAGTCGGTGCACTGCAAGAATACATCTAAAAAGCAGGAGTCAAGTTGAACGGGCTCCTTTTGACGGTGAATAGACATGCTTGTGTTTTGGCAGTGTTGTAACCCATTAGATTGGCTTCGGCCCACTTGGAGAATGACTGAAATGAGACATTCGTACGCTCTACCATAACCTGTCTTACTTGGTCTACTTGAATTTGAGGAAATGGAAACTGTGTTAATAATAGTACTTACGGTTGGGGCGTATCCAGTACTGGAGGAATATTTTCTTTATTCGTGAAAAATCCTCTCAATGTTCTTTTGAGCTTCTTCCTGCGGGCACTTAGTTTTAGGCGCCCTTTTTTCCCCATTCGCCAATTTTTTGAATCTGTTCCATAAAAATAGCCATAAAAACTATATATAACTAATTATACTTACACGGTATCATTAAATATTTTATAAAAATAATTGTTTGTAAAAAGAAAAAAAAGAAAAAAAAACAAACAAATTTTTTTTTTTCTCTTGGAGACATTTTGATCAGCTTCTAGCACTCACTAACATTATCTATTTTTGGAAGTTATCTATAAACTTCCAATAAACAAACAACAAACTTGATTCGATTTGAAACAAAACGTACGTATTCGTGTTTCAACTTGTAATTATTCAATTATTATTGTTTTATTTTCCATTTTAGGCTTCAGATGACAGTAAAGATTTGAAAATACAATATTTGTAAGTATTTATTTATTTATTTAGTTTTCGTAAAAGTACCTATAAAGTATGTTTACTAAAAATAAAGTAAGATACTCGTAATGAAGATTTATTCTTCGTTTGGCCCACTGAGTTTTGTCCTACATAAAAAAATCCTGGTTCGTCCCAAACAATATGCTTCCTTCGTCCCAAAATATAATTTTAATTTTTTATTCCCGCTTCGTCCTATTATATATTCCTTCTTCGGCCCATTTTTTTTTTGTATATGCCAAACTTACTTTTTTGTACAATCGGCAAAAAAGGGTTACTTAATATTAAATATTTAACATCAACTTTTTAAAACAACCGCTCCTCTCTGTCTTCTCTGCGAGAGATTATATGAATGTTGATTTTAAAATGTTTGTTTTATCCATGATTGAGTAATAATCACAATTTTTGTTGATTTAATTTTAAATAGGGCATGGTGTTTTTGAAATTTTAAAATTATAAAAATGATTGCTTTTTTAAACGCTTGTTTTGATTACTCTCATTTAATTACTGGTCGGTAAAATTTTTGGTAATTAAAATAATATAATTGTCTTAAATATTGTTTATTACAGATCTGACTATTCTGTATACCTATTTACACTGTAGTAATGATAAGATGATTATTATACCATTTCTGTGATTTTGATTGTGATACTGGATAATAAAGATGATTTATACCTAAATGTTTAAAATTGTGTTATTATTGAATTATTATTGTTTCAAAAATTTCAAATAAGTAAATTATTTTTTTGTTGACTGTACCTTTAATGTACTTGTTATTTGGGACGAAACACAACTTTAATTGTGCTATGGGACAAACTAAGATTTTTTTGGAATGTGGGACAAAACTTCAGGACGAACGAAGAATAAATCGTAATGAAAAGTATGGTTGGCAACCCTAGTCGCGTTCTCACGGAGCCCACGCGCGATAGCCACAACATATATAGGTATAAGTCAATCTACATACAAAGCGATAAATAATATAAATATCATACACCTCACACTTTAATACCTACCGGCTAATTGAAATAGTTTACTTACAAGCCTTTTTATAGGTAGGTACTTACCTGCGGCTTCGTTGATATCAATGATACATACCTATATTTTTTGTTCAACTTACGTGCCGCGAATAATACCTTGGTAGGTACCTAATAAATAGGTTACGATTGTGTCATCATATAAAGGGCAACTTGTGTAGGTTACCTACTCCTATCATACCTATCGACATTCGACACCACCGGTCGCAAAGCCCCAAGTCGTGTGGCTACAGGTATCGGCAAGGATTTTGAGCGCTGACTTCCACTTGCGCAGAAGTCAGATATCAGGCCTCTTTAGTGGTAAGAAGTGAGATGCGGGAGTCGAGCCAATCACTGTAGGTACAAGGATTGTAAAATCCTTATAGTGATTCGCTCGCCAATGTATAAGTACAATGCGCAAAGCGATCCTCACTCTATCATCGAGCGCTCAAAATCCGCTCCGATACCTGCATCTAATTTATATAGATAGATAAGGTATAATAAATTGTACGACTTACCCATTGTTTATTAAGTAGTTTTCCACGTGTTTTGCAATCAACAAAAACAACTTCACTGAAACAGTATCCACTATTCCACTCAAACAAACAATTCCAATTTCAAAAGAAAATACGAAGTCCAAAGTTCAAGGCCAAGTCAAACAGATAAAGTAGGTAGTATCGAAATCCAGAGTTCTAGCCAGGGGTCAATGTAATGTTTACGTAAGATAAGCGCAAGGAGAATAGTCTACACACATACGATACGAACAACGTAGGCCGCAGCAGCAGACTGAGTCCAAAACAATAGAATACAAATAGTCGAACGAAAGTTGCACATTTGCACGACACGCGCTATCGTGCAAATCGTGCAATTTGTGCAAAAATGCATAATATTGTGCGTGAGCGTCTTCCCTCCGCCCCGCGCCGCTGCCGGGGGAATGTTATTTAGTGAAATGCACGATAATTCATCGCAAAACGAGTGCGTAAAAAAGTATGATTAGGGCTTTAGAAAAAAGCGATTTTTGAAAAAACCACTGCTTAGATCAATTTCAAACAATAGTAGTGCTGTGTCGGAACGGACTTCGTTTTGGAGATTTTACACGATTTGTGGTACTTTTTAACACCCAAAGTTGCGTTAAAATTGTCAAGAAAAACGAAACTTTGTTGGCTCAAAACTTTTTAATGGATTTTTTTTATTTTTTTTTGTTTCCGTACCGACAAATTTAATAACAAGATAAAACGTTATCATGTTTAGTTTTGGATGTACAAAGTCACACCATGGAGTAGTGGCTAGTGCCCTTCATATTTCTAGGCCTTCGGGTATCTAACAGTTCCTCTATGTTCTGAAGAATACTTCTCTTTACATTTTCCGTAGAGTTCCGTAGAGAGACATCAACACTGTCACTAAAAGTCTCGGGAACGACCATTTCGCTGGTCTGTCATTTTTTTTTTTTTTTTGTTAATTAAAACGTTGCCCAACACTAGGAATTTCTCCTGTATCGTGGGTGCGTTTACACACATTTAAACTCACATTCACAAACAGCCAGACCCGGAACAATTACCTGTAGGTCATACAAATATTTGTTCCGTGCGGGGATCGAACCCACAACACGCGGCGCAGCAGCCGATGGCTCAACCACTGCGCCAACCGTGTCGTCAAAAGAGTTAAATGAACTCTGTCCTGCCGGAAGGACGTAAGTGCTTTCACCAACCGTGTCACTTAAAGTCGCGGGAACGACCATTTCGCTGGCCTGTGTCATTATCTGGACGGAGTCGGATTGCCGGAGTGTGTCACCACGTGAGGTGCCGGTTCGGGGGAATCCGCGTCTACTGCGTCGGGCAGTTCTCCGACCTCTGGTCGCAGCTGCATTGGCAGGAGCTTCCCGAGGCGGCAACATATCCCCTCTGTCCGGTACCTCACGTGGCGGTGGTAAGAGGCGGTTTTCGATACTGGCGAATCGGGCATCCAGTATTTCCCGGAAACGGGAAATGATGGCATTCTCCTGCATCTCATTCACCATGGCTCGCACGGTCGACTCTTGTTGAGTCAAAATGTCTTGACGGAGGGGCTGTGCTTTTGTTTCATATCGTTTTATTTCAAGTTGGAGCCTTCTGATCTCCACCAAATAGCCCGTTCTGGTCATCTGGGGTATCTTCAGTTCGATGAGCTCTGTTAACTCATTTATATTTTGTCTTAAGGTGTCCGATAAATTTTTAGACTTTCGGGTGGTAGCTGAAAAATTTTCTGGGCCCTGAAGGGCTCTACTTTCTAGAACTTCCACAGAGTTAAATGAACTCTGTCCTGCCGGAGGGACGTGAGTGCTTACACCAACCCTGTCACTTAAAGTCGTGGGAACGACCATTTCGCTGGCCTGTGTCATTATCTGGACGGAGTCGGATTGCCGGAGTGTGTCACCACGTGAGGTGCCGGTTCGGGGGAATCCGCGTCTACTGCGTCGGGCAGTTCCCCGACCTCTGGCCATAGCTGCATTGGCAGGAGCTTCCCGAGGCGGCAACATATCCTCTCTGGATACCTCACGGTCCGGTACCTCACGTAGCGTTGTTCCACTTCGAACGAACCGATCACTACTACGTAAGGCGGTTCCCCGACCTCTAGTTCTGGCTTGTGCCTCTTGAGGCGGCAACATCTCCCCACTATCGTAGGAACTGCTACGAGATCCAGGATGCAACATCGCATCCACCCTATCAAGTATCAAACGCGGTGCTCTATCCATATTTTGCTCCCACGAGCGTGGGGGAGTCCGTCCAAACGTATCCCCTGTATCCGTATAAGACTACGACAATTATAACCTGCCAGAGGGTCAGCTGGTACCCTGGGGGAAGTCGCACTAACAACTGAATGTTCTCTAGGAACACCCGTCAACCATACAACAATTCGTTCTCAATGAGTGTCTACGTACCCCTTGTATCCAGATAAGCCGACAATATTTATAACTTGTCAGAGGGTAGGCTGGTACCCTGGACGAAGTCGCACTAACAACTGAACGTTCTCTAGGAACAACCGTCAACCATACAGCAATTCGTTCTCAATGAGTGCCTACGTACACCTTGTATCCAGATAATCCGATGATGAGATGATTCTTATTTGTAGTTTTGGTCTTTTGCACGACTCATGATGCGAAGCATCAGAGAGTGCTTTACGATCGAAAAAATTTTTTCGCCTCATTTTGGCATCTATTTTTATTATTACAGCCTTGTTAGTTCACGGAATCAAGATATTTTGCATACTATTGTCGAGGTAATTTAATGGAGGTTAATTCCATATTTTTTAAAAATTGATTTAATGCAATATAATTGGAAAAAAACACCAAAATAGGTCAAAACAAATTCCTGTCCGTCATGTGTGAAACCCCGGAAACACTAACTTGTGAAAAAATCCATTATTTGAGTTAATTAAAAAAAAAAAAACTAATCGACGATTCCAGGTCACGGAATGCGAATGATTAATTAATTCAGTGTCCTTAAACCTAAGTTCGGAAAACATGAGTAAAGTGTCAGCGCCTTTTGGAGTCGCCAAAGCAACAATGTTTCAAATGTATCAAACATTTCAGTGTTTTATCAGGCGCGTCATACCTCAAAGTATAAACAATTGCTATGTTATATCATTTTAGGCGGTGTTCATTGTTAGAATCTTAAGTGAAAAAATATATTTTGTTAACTTGATACCTACTAATTTAGCTTACATGCTAAGTTTCTTTTTTCTTTTTATTTCGTTTTTTTTTTATATTAAACAGTGATTGAAACAACGTATTATACTGAAAACTATGAAGCTACTAACAAAAAAGGAAATAACTTTGAAAATGGAACTGAAACAGAAACTAAAGATTTAATATAATCCCGGAGGTTCTGTACTTCTAACTCCGTGACCAGCAGAAATAAACTACCCTCCCCTCCCTCACGCCGGTGATGCTGCTGCCACCACCGGCGGAGCTGGAGTGCAAAGACGTTATGAACTACGTCATTGAAGCCTACCGATTGTACTACTACTGCCGTTGCAGGAAGTGCTCAGAGCAAAACCGCGTCAGTAGCAGTATCACAATCGTTAGGTTTTATAAGTCAGGGACTCGAACATATTATTTAAATTGCTTCGCATTATATTAATAACATTTAAGTTATTCTAACTAACCAGGCAGATGTGTTAGTGTGCAGTTAATGGCGCCACTTTTTCTCCCCGGCAAAACCATGACCATTCGGTGATGGTCCTGGTGGTGTGGTGGTAGTGGGTGTGCTGGGCTTTGTTTATTTTTCTCACTCAAAACGGGCTGATGCTCAGATGAATTTGAATAAATGACTTTTACTTTAGATTTTGATTTTATACCCTTAGCGGAAATAATCCGATGATATTTTTCTGTTACCAGTTCTTGTTTAATTTTAAGTGGGTTCATTTTCACTTTTATAGTAAACCCTGTTCAAGTAAACTATTTAAATTACAATTTATTAATTTGTCATAAAATTATTTCACATCAATATAAGTTATGCCGTCGATCCTCTTGCCCTTATCCCTCTTATCTCATTATATTATTGTAATCCTATTATTACATTATTATAATTATTAATTTATCATAAAATTATTTCCCATCAATATAAGTTAAGCCGTCGATCCTCTTGCCCTTATCCCTCTTATCTTATTATATTATTATAATCCTATTATTACCTACATTATTATAAGTTAAGCATGAGATTAATTTGATTTTAATTCTAAATTGGTTCGGGTAAGAGGCGGTTTTCGATGCTGGCGAATCGGGCATCTATTATTTCCATGATTTTGGAAATGATGTCATTCTCCTGCATCTCGTTCACCCTGGGATGCGCGGACGAGTTTGCCTCTTGTAGATCCGTATAGGTTTGACTGAGGACCTCGACCTCTATCATCTGTCGCTGTAATTTAAGTTGGAGCCTTCTGACCTCCTCTATAGAGTTCATGCTGGCCAACTCCTCTATGGCCAGTTTGGTCTGCGTTGCTCCCTGATTATAATCGCGTTGGCTCGTGCCCTTCATATTTCTAGGCCTTCGGGTATTATCTAACAGTTCCTCTATGTTCTGAAGAATACTTCTCTTTACATTTTCCGTAGAGTTCCGTAGAGAGACATCAACACTGTCACTAAAAGTCGCGGGAACGACCATTTCACCAGTCTACTCTCAGCTGTGTTAGCGAGCGTGCGTGCACAGCGAGTGCTATACCGAGCGGTCAGTGACCTTGTGAAGTGACAATGTCAAAGTCCACAGTGAAGTGTAGCAATTGCAACGTCGTGATTAACGAGTTGCTCGCTTTCATTCAAAATAAAGCGGCAATCATGGATGAAGACAGTATGATTCGTCTATGTGCTACAGCATTTACAGAAGAAGAAATAACGCTTGCTAAACAATTGCTGTTCGAGTCAGTTGATACATCTCGTCGAAAGGTTAAGCGAAGGAAAGAAGGTAAAACTCGGAGAGACATCGAGGATATTATTTCGCTAATAAAGGAGGTAGATCCCGAGTTATTGCCGATTTTTGTAGCCAGACATCTACATAAACTTCCACCAGTAACTTTCGACCACCTGGACGCTACTAGGCTTCTTAGAGATATTATTAAACTACAAGAAGACGTGGCTGTCATTAAAGAAAAATACGTCACGTCGGAGGATCTTAAGTGAAAATGTCGAGCAATTCCGGATATAGGAGCATCAATGTAAATCGTAGGAGAGGAGCGTGTTTACTTGACAATAATTTTGAGTACGAGAGTGGTGCAGTTGGCCTGCTAACACATGTTATACCGGAGAGGTCAACGCACGATACGATTGACAGGTATGAAGGAGGTGTAAGCGAGAGGCACAACGATACTATTATAAGTAATAGTACTTGTTCACGTTGGAACGCGCGGGCGCGGTGGCGGGTGCGGTCGCGAAGACGTGGCGGGATCGTGTTCACATTGGCCGCCAGGCGTTTGCGCGGGTGTGACGTGTTGTCAGAGATTGTAACCATGGACGACGATCTGAACAGCACTAATAAACTCTTCTGTATTGAAAGACATGATGAAGACGCGCTAACGTTTCTAGCGACAAGTTCATACTGGTTGAACTTACCTGACGTCGCGAGTGAATCGCGCGCTACGCCGCTAGTTCGACGTGAACACACACAAACATCTCACGCGTTTGATATTGACGCGAGCGGCGCGCGCGCGCCAGTCGCTAGCTTGCCCGCTACTTACACCGCACGTGCGTTTCGTACGTGAACACTTAGATATTACGCCATATGTTTGATATTTCGTGACCGCGCCCGCCACCGCGTCCGCGAGTCAACGTGAACAAGTACATAGTGTCATCTCGTCGGCGGCGGCGCGCACGCAGGCAGAGAATGACGACGCCGGTTGCGGGAGGGGCAGTGTTGAGCGCGTGGAGGCTCCTACCGTGGTTTCGACAAAAAGCGACGTCTGCGCAACTGAGACAGCGACACCGGCGGAGACGAAGGCAGTAAGGGACGGAGCAATGAGGCTTACCGCGGCGCCGAGCGGTGAAGTGTTAGCGCGTAAAGATACGCATAGATCGTCGACTCCTGATCGTCACAAGTGCAAACAATTGTCAGATGTTTTGCGAGAAGGCGGTGAATGGAAAAATGAGTCGCCAAATGATGGTTGGATTAAAATACAACGGAGACGATTGAAAAATCGTTTTGTTGGTTTGAAAGGCAAGGCAGATGTACTGCCACATTGTACTTTTAAGGCAGCTGATGTTAGTGTTCCTTTTTACATCTATAATGTAAACAAGGCAACAAAAGTCGAAGACATAACTACGTATATTAAGAGTAAAACGAAAGTAGATGTTGTATTACGTAAGATAGATATGAAAAGGAATAAGGGGTATGCGGCTTATACATTTTTAATACCTAAGCAGGACCTGAATGTTTTTATGGACGTAAACCTGTGGCCCGCTGGAGTATCTTTCCGTAGGTTTGTTTACTATAATAAAGCAACCGAGCGGCAGCGGGGTGACCTGCAGCCGAGTGACAGTACATTTAATAATAAGTCTCGTTAATGGATAGTGCACTGAATATTGATAGTAATAAGTTATTTACTAAATTTGTAAGTTACAACTGTAAGTCTTTAAGGAGGTCAAAAGTGTGTATACAAAACCTCTGTAAGTCTGTGGATGTCATTGCGTTGCAGGAAACCTGGTTGTTGCCGCATGAGTTGTCAATACTTGGTAGTTTGGATGATAACTTTGGTTATTTTGGGAAATCTGCGGTAGATACATCGGCGGGGGTATTGAAGGGAAGGCCACATGGTGGGGTGGCTCTCTTATGGAGAAAATCGGTATTTACATCCGTTTCAGTAATACCTTGTATGAGTGATCGTATTGCGGCTGTCAAAGCGACATGCGCCGATCGCACGTTGTTATTGTTTAGTGTGTACATGCCAACTAACTGTATCGAGAACTTAAATGAATTCTGTGAGTGCCTCAGTGAAATGGCTGCTATCGTTGAGAGTGCGAACTTAGAACATGTATATTTACTCGGAGATTTTAATGCGCACCCTGGTGAATTATTTGATCGGGAACTATTAAGTTTTTGTGATGAACAGAGTTGGCGCTGTGCCGATTACGTAAGGTTAGGTATAGATTCTGATACGTATACCTTTGTTAGTGATGCATGCGGGAGCAGACGTTGGCTTGACCATTGCTTGCTGTCTGAAGCAGCGTGGAAAACACTAGGGAAGGTTGAAGTTTACCATGATGTTTACTGGTCTGACCATTTTCCACTTGCCTTTCAAGTTAACCTTGGAATGGTTAGGTCAACGAATCCATCAGCTAAACTTGAGAATAAGATAGTTGATAAAGCTATATGGGGTGAAAGAGATGCAGCACAAAGGGATTGTTACTATAGGTTATGTATGGAGAAACTTAAAAATGTAGACTTCCCATCTGAACTCGGAAATTGTTGTGATCATTTTTGCTGTAATAAGGGACATAGTAAAATAATTGATGCATTGTATAATGGTATTGTGACGTCGCTTCGGGAAGCGGCAGAGGGCAGCTCTAGTTTAGTGGGGGGTGGGCGGCGTCGGCGTACAGTGATTGGATGGAACAGGTATGTCAGGGACGCTCACGGGAACGCGAGAAGGGCCTTTCTGAACTGGGTTAGGATTGGAAAACCTCACACGGGGCAGCTATTTGTGGAAATGAGTGAGACAAGAAAAGTTTTTAAACAAAAGTTAAAATTTTGTCAGAACAATGAGGAACAAGTTAAGATGAACGTTTTAGCAACGGAACATAGGGGAAAACAATTTCAAAAATTTTGGAAATCCACACAGAGATTGAGCAAAAACCTGCGGTTCCAGTGAGCGTAAATGGCATTACTGAGCCTGAGGAGATTGCGAACATGTTTAGGACACACTTTAAAGTAACTTCGCGGCTTCGGTCAGAGGGACGGGGTTATGTCGCTGAGAGTGGACTGTCTGGTGTTCCGATTAGTATCTCATCAAAAGAAATACGGAACATCATACAGTCGATGACCAGGGGCAAATCTCCGGGTCACGATGGCCTCAGCATAGAACACTTACAATATGCTGGTCCGCATCTCCCAAGAGTCCTATCGATGCTGTATAATCTTTGTGTGAGGCACTCGTATCTACCGACTGACCTAATGAAGACGATAGTTGTGCCCATAGTCAAGAATAAGACCGGCGATGTCTCAGACAAAGATAACTATAGGCCAATATCGCTGGCCACTATAACAGCAAAGGTTCTTGATGGTGTGCTTGAGCGGAGAGTAACTGGACAGCTCAGTCTTCATGATGCGCAGTTCGGTTTTAGAGCTGGGTTATCTACGGAGACTGCTATTCTGGCGCTCAAGCACACGGTCAGGTACTATACTGATAGAAACACACCTGTGTATGCTGCTTTCCTGGACCTCTCGAAGGCGTTTGACCTGGTTGATTATAATATCTTATGGTTGAAATTGCGCGAGCAAGGTCTTCCTAATGAAGTTATTAAGCTCTTAGGCTACTGGGATGACCACCAAATCAACCGGGTCAGATGGTCGGGTGCTTTGTCTGGAGCGTATGGGTTGGAGTGTGGGGTGAGACAGGGAGGTTTGACTTCCCCGGCGCTCTTCAATCTTTACGTCAATGAGTTGATTGGGGAGCTCAGCAGCACTGGTATCGGATGCTCTATTGATGGGAAAATGATTAATAGTATAAGTTATGCAGATGATATGGTGCTGCTGAGTCCCTCGATTGACGGACTCAGACGGTTGCTCGAGGTATGTGAGAGATACGCCACGTCTCATGGTTTATTATACAATGTACGGAAGAGTGAGCTTGTGGTGTTTAGGGTTGGTACTAAAAAGCCTAGGATAGTTCCTCCGGTATTTCTCTATGGTGTACCACTAAATAGAGTATCGCATTTTAGGTACCTTGGTCACATATTAAATGAGGACTTAAATGATGATAGTGATATAGAAAGGGAGCGAAGAGCGTTGTCGATCCGATGTAATATGCTGGCCCGTAGGTTTGCACGATGTACTAGAGAAGTGAAACTCACTCTTTTCAAGGCGTTTAGCCAGTCTTTCTACACGTGCAGCCTGTGGGTTAGACATACGCAGAGGGCCTACAACGTTCTTCGCGTACAGTATCACAACGCTTTTAGGGTGCTGTTGGGGCTCCCGCGGTTCTGTAGCGCATCGGGCATGTTTGCTGAAGCAGACAAAGATAGCTTTCAAGCTATTATGCGGAAAAGAACAGCATCCCTGATGCGAAGGATTCGGGGGAGCACCAACAGCATTCTAAGGGTGATAGTGAATAAGCCTGATTGCCCGTTCCTGGGGCACTGGACCCGTATGCACAGCTGCAGGTCTGGTGCAGCGGGAAGCGGTCGTAATTATAGGTTTTTAAACTAGTTTTATTTTTGTTTCTGTTTTGTTATACTTATTTTCTTTAGAAATGTTACTAACATAGTTTTTTAAGGATTACTAACAACAATATGAATCACGTGTGTTCGATTTAAATAAATAAATAAATAAATAAATTTCGATGGCCTGTGTCATTATCTGGTCGGAGTCGGATTGCCGGAGTGTGTCACCACGTAAGGTGCCGGGTCGGGGGAATCCGCGTCTACTGCGTCGGGCAGTTCTCCGACCTCTGGTCGCAGCTGCAATGGCAGGAGCTTCCCGAGGCGGCAACATATCCCCTCTGTCCGGTACCCCACGTGGCGGTGGTAAGAGGCGGTTTTCGATACTGGCGAATCGGGTATCCAGTATTTCCCGGAAACGGGAAATGATGGCATTCTCCTGCATCTCATTCACCATGGCTCGCACGGTCGACTCTTGTTGAGTCAAAATGTCTTGACGGAGGTCTGTGCTTTTGTTTCATATCGTTTTATTTCAAGTTGGAGCCTTCTGATCTCCACCAAATAGCCCGTTCTGGTCATCTGGGGTATCTTCAGTTCGATGAGCTCTACTTTCTAGAACTTCCACAGAGTTAAATGAACTCTGTCCTGCCGGAGGGACGTGAGTGCTTACACCAACCCTGTCACTTAAAGTCGCGGGAACGACCATTTCGCTGGCCTGTGTCATTATCTGGACGGAGTCGGATTGCCGGAGTGTGTCACCACGTGAGGTGCCGGTTCGGGGGAATCCGCGTCTACTGCGTCGGGCAGTTCCCCGACCTCTGGCCATAGCTGAATTGGCAGGAGCTTCCCGAGGCGGCAACATATCCTCTCTGGATACCTCACGGTCCGGTACCTCACGTAGCGTTGTTCCACTTCGAACGAACCGATCACTACTACGTAAGGTGGTTCCCCGACCTCTAGTTCTGGCTTGTGCCTCTTGAGGCGGCAACATCTCCCCACTATCGTAGGAACTGCTACGAGATCCAGGATGCAACATCGCATCCACCCTATCAAGTATCAAACGCGGTGCTCTATCCATATTTTGCTCCCACGAGCGTGGGGGAGTCCGTCCAAACGTATCCCCTGTATCCGTATAAGACTACGACAATTATAACCTGCCAGAGGGTCAGCTGGTACCCTGGGGGAAGTCGCACTAACAACTGAATGTTCTCTAGGAACACCCGTCAACCATACAACAATTCGTTCTCAATGAGTGTCTACGTACCCCTTGTATCCAGATAAGCCGACAATATTTATAACTTGTCAGAGGGTAGGCTGGTACCCTGGACGAAGTCGCACTAACAACTGAACGTTCTCTAGGAACACCCGTCAACCATACAACAATTCCTTCTCAATGAGTGCCTACGTACACCTTGTATCCAGATAATCCGATGATGAGATGATTCTTATTTGTAGTTTTGGTCTTTTGCACGACTCATGATGCGAAGCATCAGAGAGTGCTTTACGATCGAAAAAAATTTTTCGCCTCATTTTGGCATCTATTTTTATTATTACAGCCTTGTTAGTTCACGGAATCAAGATATTTTGCATACTATTGTCGAGGTAATTTAATGGAGGTTAATTCCATATTTTTAAAAAATTGATTTAATGCAATATAATTGGAAAAAAACACCAAAATAGGTCAAAACAAATTCCTGTCCGTCATGTGTGAAACCCCGGAAACACTAACTTGTGAAAAAATCCATTATTTGAGTTAATTAAAAAAAAAAAAACTAATCGACGATTCCAGGTCACGGAATGCGAATGATTAATTAATTCAGTGTCCTTAAACCTAAGTTCGGAAAACATGAGTAAAGTGTCAGCGCCTTTTGGAGTCGCCAAAGCAACAATGTTTCAAATAAATAAATAAATATTGCTGGACAATCCACACAGCATCATCTAGCCCCAAGCTAAGCAGAGCTTGTGTTATGGGTACTAGATGACTGATATACACTTGAGAGCAATAAAATCGCACACGTTGACTTTTTGTTGTTAAAGCAGTTTTTTTCATGAATGTGAATACATATTAAAATAAAACTTACACTATTTGAATGTTTACTTCAGTACCTTTCTAATGATATCAAATACAGTGTAAAAAAAGTACCCATAGGGAGTTTTAGGGCACAAAACCCAACATACGGATAAAATTACCCAATTTAGCTTAAGAAAGAATAAAAATAAAACTCAAAATGCTTGATCAAATTGTTTTTTAATAAGGTGTATTCCCTCCCCTAGCCTTGATTACAGCTCTTAATCGGTTTTTCATGGACCGTATTAATTTCACCATGAAATCTTGTGGTATGGCGTTCCACTCCTCTTCAATGGCAAGTTGAAGCTCTTGGAGGCGCGTAGGAGCAGGGCTTCTTGCTCGAACTCTTCTTTTTAGCTCATCCCAGACATGCTCAATCGGATTGAGATCAGGACTACGAGCTGGCCACTCCATCGCCGTGATTCCAACGTCTTCCATGTAGTCGCAAACTGTTCTAGCGACATGCGGTCTGGCGTTGTCGTGCATTAAGAGAAAATCTTCTAACATAAGCCACGCAAGCGGCCTCACATGTTCTTCGAGCACTTCTTCGACGTATCGTGCAGCCGTCAAACTTCTCGATCTCGGGCCGGTATTCGCCGTAGTGATGAATACAATGTCAGTTTTAGTGTCCAACATTATGCCACCCCAAAACATACACGATCCACCTCCAAAAGCCACACGTTCGCTTATGCAGCATTGTGAAAATCGCTCTGATGACCTTCTGTAGACCCTAGAGCGTCCATCATGACCATGTAAAGTCATTCTGCATTCATCAGAGAACATAACAGCCCGCCATTGGTCATACGTCCAATTTAAATGTTCCCTAGCAAATTGTAGCCGGGCTTGTCGGTGAGCTGTGGTCAATTTGGGACCATTTGCTGGGCGATGTGAAGTCATTCCTGCTTCACCTAGTCTTCTTCGAACTGTCCACCGACTTATATTGACATTGCGAACTTCTCGAAGCTGTTGTCCCAGTTGAACCGCGTTCAGTTGCCGATTTCTCAAAGACCTTGTCACAAGAAAGCGGTCATCACGCTCTGATGTTGTGCGTCGCCGGCCAGATCCTGGTCGCCGAATGTAGCCACCGGTCTCTTGGAACCTCTGGTATACACGACGAACAGAGTAGCGGCTCAAATTTAGCCGTCGAGCAACTTCACTTTGGTTATGGCCTGCTTCGAGTAAGGCAATAACTTGAGCGGCTTCTGCGGGCGTGGTATCCATATTTTTCCAGTAAATCCGTATGATTCCAGTAGAGATGTTATCACGTTGACCTTCGGTATGCAACTGATTAAAAATTCTTTTTTTTTTTTTTTTTTTTTTTGGAATGGGCATCTCGCAGTTTATCCTTCAGGGATATTTACTGCTCAACCGAACTTTCCTGTGGGGGGCTTAATTAAAATTAAGGCCTCCAGCCAGGCATACAAACTTATAAGCTAAGCGACTATCGCTAAGGGCACCCCCTGCGGGGTACGAACCTCGGCTTAGGACGTCGCTGAAGAGGACAGCAAGGGACAGGCTGGATCTGATTGTTGATTAAAAATTCCAATAAACCGACCTTTTTATACCTGCGGCTAAGGGTGCAAGTAGTGACAACGCAAACGCGTGAATTTGGGGAATTCGGTGTACGGTCGGTTTTTGTAAGTTACGTGAAGGTCAATGATTTTAATTTTATGTTTTTTTAAAGCTAAGCTTGTATGCTTTAATTTTATCTAATGATTTTTACTCAATATCTTTAGATTTTAGAAAACAATCAGTAATAAACCAAATTATAAGGGGTGTGCGATTTTATTGCTCTCAAGTGTACTTAATACAACACATTACATAGATAGATATTTTTATTATATATAGCAAATACCCAGAACACCGGGAACAAATATTTGTAGATCGTACAAACATTTGTCCCAAGGCGGGAATCGAACCCGCAACCTCTTGCGTCGCAGGCGGACCTTCGCCCGCCGCGCCACATCGGTCGTCAAATGTATCAAACATTTCAGTGTTTTATCGGGCGCGTCATACCTCAAAGTATAAACAATTGCTATGTTATATCATTTTAGGCGGTGTTCATTGTTAGAATCTTAAGTGAAAAAATATATTTTGTTAACTTGATACCTACTAATTTAGCTACTAAGTTATACAGTTATACAGTACATACTAAGTTTCTTTTTTCTTTTTATTTCGTTTTTTTTTTATATTAAACAGTGATTGAAACAACGTATTATACTGAAAACTATGAAGCTACTAACAAAAAAGGAAACTAAAGATTTAATATAATCCCGGAGGTTCTGTACTTCTAACTCCGTGACCAGCAGAAATAAACTACCCTCCCCTCCCTCACGCCGGTGATGCTGCTGCCACCACCGGTGGAGCTGGAGTGCAAAGACGTTATGAACTACGTCATTGAAGCCTACCGATTGTACTACTACTGCCGTTGCAGGAAGTGCTCAGAGCAAAACCGCGTCAGTAGCAGTATCACAATCGTTAGGTTTTATAAGTCAGTTGAAAACGGGCTGATGCTCAGATGAATTTGAATAAATGACTTTTAATTTAGATTTTGATTTTATACCCTTAGCGGAAATAATCCGATGATATTTTTCTGTTACCAGTTCTTGTTTAATTTTAAGTGGGTTCATTTTCACTTTTATAGTAAACCCTGTTCAAGTAAACTATTTAAATTACAATTTATTAATTTGTCATAAAATTATTTCACATCAATATAAGTTATGCCGTCGATCCTCTTGCCCTTATCCCGCTTATCTTATTATATTATTGGCACTGGCCGTGTCCACTTAGCTGAGATGAAAAAATCGAAGCGATATTTGTATCGTTTTGAAGCTATGAGTATAGGGTTATCATCTGAGAAATACAGAAATAGTTCTACCATTTCTGTATTTCACATGTAAATTTGACGTTCAAGTAAATCACATATTTGTCGTAGACTTTTGACAGGCGGATGTTTAAGTCGTGCCGGTGAGATTTAGGCATTATATTGAGCTATCGCTTATTGTTAATTAAAGCGTTAAAGATATATAATATGGACTGATTGATGCAGATGATGATTTGGCAGAGAAAATATGTAAGTAAAAGCTTGCCACTAAAATGCACTTGCTGTTAGACGCCACTAGGCTGGGTGGCGATAATGACCATCTTCACATGACCTCACACACACAGTCAACATTCCACATTTACCTTAAAAGGAACTCTGGTTTTATTTATTTTTTCTTCTTTATCGGCAGTAAGCCAGCAGACCTTCAGTCCTCATTACTAAGTAAGTAACCGTTAATTAGTTAGTATTAAGAGAGTATTCATGACAAAGAGGCCCTTTTGAAGTCATTTTGCAATTAAAATCTGCGTGTCGATTCACTATTTTTTAATAGTGAATGATGTCAATATTTCTGAGATCACAGCACACATTACAAAAACTACTCAACTGAAAAGGTAATAAGTTCTAAACAAGATTGTTTTTCAAGCAGTACCCATAATGCAGTGTTCTCAAAATCCGGGATTGCTTGCCAACTATAGGAGAATAGCAATACCAAATTCAATTTTATATACAAGTGAATAATACGAAACTGTTTGTGAATTTCAATATAAAGGAATCTTATTACAAAGCATCGTAGTGTAATTGAATTTCAATATCACTATTATAGATCAAAATACATCCACAACGTTGTTCAGATATGGTTAAGCATTTGCCCTACACTGAAATTAATGGGCTAGTTAGTATTATTCAAATTCAAATATTTTTATTTGTTGAGCATAGGTAGGTTAGTTACAGGTGTTATAGTCATTAATGAACTCTATGTCAAGCCGTTATGCACATGAAACAAACATGCTGATTATAACAAATTGTCAAATAATTCTAATACTATTATCACAACGTTTAAATAATCGAATACAAATTGTCAAAACAGAAAAACATTCCAATAAGGTATAAAAATAATAAGTTCTAGTATAAACAAGCAGAAACAAAATGTAGTCAAGATATATCAGTTAAATATTCGTTCACCGTATAATATGCTTTGTCGTGTAATATTTTCAGGAATGCCCTTTTGAAATCGTGAATGTTTTCAATATCTGTAGTTCCCCTAGGGATCTTATTATAGATTCTAGGTGCCATTCCTAAAAAGCTTTTTTTATAAAGAGCCGTGCTATGTGGTTTAGCGCATATCTCTCTGTGTCGTCGTTTAGATCTCAATGTTTCAAATAGATGGAAATTAGATTTGACAAATACTGCTGTCTCAAAGATACAAGGCAATGTTAAGAGTGTAAATTTTTTGAAGTATGGCTTACAGCTATCCGTAGGTTTCAGCTTAAAGACAGCACGCAAACATCTTTTTTGGGCCTTAAATGCAATTTCCTTGTCAGAGGAATTCCCCCAGTATATTATTCCTACATTCAAAACGTAATGTAGATGTAATGTAAGCCTTGTAAGAGATCAGAACAATGGACTCATTTACAATTTTTGCCAAATTATGAAGTGCATATGAGTACTGATTTAGACATGACATTTCCAGTTTAGGTGCATGTCCAAGTGGAGTCCTAAGAATCTAGCACTGGGTGTTTCAGTTATTGTTTGATCTGCATAAGTTATGTTTAAGTTAAGTTTCTTCGTTCTTTGATAAAATGTCATAAGCTTTGTTTTATTTATATTAATTTTTAACTTATTTGTTTGAAGCCAATTTATAATGCAAAGAATAGAATTGTTTATGTCATTTTCGTAAGTTTCAATATTTTGACATTGAACAATAAGGGTACTGTCATCAGCAAACAAAACAGTTTGATGATCAGTGCATTTTGGCAGATCGTTAATATATACGAGAAACAACAGAGGTCCAAGCACACTTCCTTGGGGCACACCACATGTTGTTTTTCTAACTGATGACGT
This sequence comes from Phlogophora meticulosa, assembly GCA_905147745.2. NCBI lineage: Eukaryota > Metazoa > Arthropoda > Insecta > Lepidoptera > Noctuidae > Phlogophora > Phlogophora meticulosa. The sequence goes on along the minus strand of CAJHWW020000001.1, from coordinate 558,481 downwards.
ATAAGTAACTTCGGTCTTGGTTTTAGAACATACTCTACTTAAAACAGTGACTTGCTGTCGTCCAGTGAGATATGATTTCACAAGGTTTAATATGTTCCCTCGGACACCATATCGTTCTAACTTATCTAGCAATATTTCGTGATTTACGTGATCAAATGCTTTGGTCATGTCCATAAGTACTACTACAATTGGATTTTTTTTGTCAACATTACTTACAATTTCTGAAAATAGTTCATAGATAGCTTTATTTATGTTTTTGTTCTTCCGAAAACCATATTGTTCTTCAGCAAGTATACCGTTTACTTCTAAGAATGAGTTCATAGATACAAATCTATGAACTCATTCTTTCTTCGATTACCTTTTCAAAAACTTTTGACAAGACCGGTATCAGGGCTATTGGACGGTAATTTGCAATTTCGGCTTTATCGCCTTTCTTATGCACTGGTTTAATTAATGTCATTTTTAACAAACTAGGAAAGTGGCCATGTTCTATGCACAAATTGATAATAAAACTCAAGACTGGTGCAATAATATACGACACAGATTTTAAAGTCTTTGTAGTTATTCGATCATAACCAGCACTATTTGTGTTCTTTAGTGAATTGATAATATTAACTATTTCCGACGCATCAGTCGGTGTCATAAATATGGATTTGGGATAATAATTTATAAAAGATAACGCATTACTATTATTATAATAATTAATGTCAGAATGAGTTAAGTCAATAAAGTAGTTATTAAATGCCGTAGCCATATCTTTAGGATTACTTATTAGTTTGTCATCATTGACTATTTTTTTCACGGATTCAGGGGGGAAATTAGTTTTGCATCTATTAATTATTTTCCAGGTAGCTTTAGTTTTATTTTCTGCGCTATTAATTATGTGACTATTTTGGGATTTTTGAGTCAAGTGTATGACTTTTTTTAGTCTTTTCGAATATTGCTTGAGTAGATTTTTATTTTGAAGATTACGTGATCGTCTGTACTGCCATAATATTTCTCTTTTCCGTTTGCTATATCTTCTGATACCCATAGAAATCCAATTCAGAGATTTACTAGTAGAGATTTTGTTTCTCACAGTGGGGAAACACAAATCGTAAAAAAGTTTGAAAAGGTCATAAAATGAATTGAAAGCTAGTTCTGGGTCGGTGTTATTATAAACTTCAGCAAAGCTTAGACTATTAATGGCTTCAATAAATTTAGTCGTGTTCTCAGAGCTAAAATCGCGGCTTTGTATGTACCAGTGATCACTCGAGCAGAACTTTTTTACAGGACACTTAAACAGTTGAGCTGTGTGGTCAGATAAAGCCAATTCTAAAACTTCGCCACAACCACCCCTAACATTATGGATAATGTCAATACATGTGCCAGACGCAATACGTGTAGGTTCTTTTATACTGGGTTTCAAATTGAAATTTAGGAGAAGGTTTAGAAATTCTATAGATACTCTAGTGTTTTTCAAGATATCAATGTTGAAATCACCACATAGCAGCATCTTCCTTCCTAGGTTTCGTCCACAACGGTTTAATATTAGTTCAATTTTTTCGTAGAAAATCGATAAAACACCTCTATTCGATTTAGGGGGTCTATAAACGCAAATGATAGTCAATTTTTGAGTCATCAATTCGATGGCACAACATTCTAGAATACCGGGAATGCAGAATTCTTTAATATTTATAACCCTATATTCATGTCCATGTTTAATTAGAATACACGTACCACCCTTCCTGGTGCTTCTTGACGAATAGGCTGCTAGTTTATAGTTCGGAATATGCAATTGTAAGTTATCATCATCTACCATGTTGTGTTCCGTTATACACACCACATCCACTTTTTTCCCTTCACGTGAGAGTTCATTTAAAGGAGAATGGCGAAATTGGACCCACGAAATTTTAAATTAACAGAGCGCCGTTCATGTGCGATTTTATATTGATTATAATAACAAGTTTATAAAGGGTTTATAAAAAAAATATTGAGTCACTAGATGATGGGAATTAAAAGTTAGAATATATTTTTATTTACTTGAAAATAAGTCATCATGCAGTTATTAAACGCACCGTGTTTCGTATTACATTCCAACCATAACATTACATGATTTACGTTCTTACATTTGTAGACGTTTACGCTTGTCAATTATTTTTTAATAAACAAAACTACTAAAATATAAGAAAAAAATACAAAAGTTAATAATTATTAAAAATGCATTCACATTTTTTATACAAAAAAGTACAATATTATAATTATTACGATTATTTGGACTATCGTAGAATGAAACGTTATACTGTCAACAGGAGTTGGCTGTCAGTGTCAAAACCAATTATTGTTATTCCATTGTTTGTTTTCAACGACTAACGTGGGATAACTATTATTTTCTATGCGATTTTGTGGATTCTTGACGACTTGGCTTTATCTTTGGACTGACTATTCTACATACCGACTTAGACAACCGATTTTACCTTTGGATTCCGATTTGCAAGTGGTTTGGACTTAGTTACCCGTTAAAATGCGTTGTGTGAATTGTCAATTGCGCATTGCCCGATTACGGAGACATCGTTTGTCCGACGAAAGTGCTCAGGTAGTTGAGAGAGTTCAGAGATGGGTTTATCCGCGTGATGTAAGTATTGTAAAATCTATACATAAATTGGTACTTAACTTAAGCGTGGTTTTGTTTCCGTTTGATTGCAAGACTCGCCCTCTATTACAAGTCTCTTAAAAGTATAAATAACCGTCACCCGCAGGATGATAAGAAGTGATCACATTCTTGATTTTGAACCACTGACATGATTATACTTAACATTAATTTGGTGTATTTGATAACTCTAAAACCATGGTAATAATTATTTTTAGATGACTGGAGATGACTTTATTTGTCATTCCTGTTGGGAGTTGATAAATCATAACCCAAATGAAGATCCTGAACGTAACACCCAACAGCAACTTGGACATCGTAATGTGTGTGCTGGGTGTGGAAGATCTATTTTGAGAATCAGGAGTAGACTGGTCCTCAGACCAGAGATGTCTGAAAGAGAAGTGCAAATAGGAAACGTTGTGTCTGAATGGATAAGACCCCGCCAGGTTAGTAATTAAAATAAAAAAAGACTGATAATGACGTGCATACTCAAGAGATCTGTATTTTTTTTTTTTTTTTTTTTTTTTTTTAAATCTTTTCACTTGTATTGTTTCAGTTAACCAACACTGATGAAATATGTGTGCCTTGCTATTTACGTGCACAGAGAGTGTTTGATAGCTCTCATAGAAGTTCTGCCCCTGTTGCACCTTCCACATCTAGTGTAGGAGGTAGTGCCGAGCCTATATCTTCGCAACAGATGGAGCAAGTTGTAGAGGTCATTCCGTCGACATCTGGACTGCCACTGAATGAAACATCTGCTGACCAAATATTGCCCACAACACAGGCAGCTGACACAGCAGATATTGAAGAGGTTGGTCTGTCAATCACCAGACCTCCATTGCAGGTAACATCTACTGAACAAATAACGTTGCCTACATTAAGAAGAGCCGCTGATACAGCACGTCGTTGCTTGTTTTTGGAGTGTAATGACACCGAAAAACGATGTGTGCCTGATGGACTGAGAAAACAGATTATTAAAGATTTCAATTTCTATTTACCCAGAAATGCCAGAATTTGCAATTTTCACTTAAGTTCCAACTTATTTCATGAATTGTATGCTAGTGAAAATGCTATATCAACATTTAGTGCTGCACATATAGAAGAAATTGTGTATTTACTAGCAGATGATTCAAAATTGGATTTTCTGAACCCTGAAAGTATTGATGACCATCTTTTTAAGTACTGGTTTGGACGGACAAAAGATGAATATCGTGAGATATTAATAGAAATACCGCGATTAAATAACCATAACATAAAAAGCGGTTTTAGTGCACTTCTGTGTAAAATGCGGACTGGAGATAGTGATGAGAGAATCTCAGCATTATTCCAAATACCTAGAAGAACTCTTGAAGACTATATGCAGCAGGCACGAGAAATTCTTTGCCAGGACTATGTGCCTAGACATTTGGGATGGGCACACAAGCCCAGGGAAGAATTTGTTGCCAGAAATTCTTTGCTTGCTGAGCATCTTTTTGGCAATCCTGAAGCGCCAACTGAAGAAAAACGTTTAATTGCCATTGCTGATGGCACATATTTAAGCACTCAAAAGAGTAGTAACTATTTATTTCAAAAAGAAACTTATTCCCTTCACAAATATTATAATTTAGTTAAACCTTTTCTCATAGTTTGCTGCGATGGTTACATCATTGAGGCAGTGGGTCCGTATCCAGCCACCAAAAATGATGCTTCGATCATGAATGACCTTATGTCAGAGCGAGGTGCCTTTACGGATTTATTTAGGGAAGATGATGTTTTTATTTTAGACCGTGGGTTTAGAGACTGTGCAGACAACATGGCAACTAAAGGTTTCTTAGTACATATGCCCGAAACAATTTCGACAGGGGAAAGGCAACTTTCGACTCTCCAAGCCAATATCTCGAGATGTGTGACGATGAATAGATGGGTCGTTGAAGCTGTCAATGGAAGGTTCAATAGGGATTTTAAAATATTCCGTGCAGATTATTTAAATAAAAGGTGCTCTCATATTATGCAAGAGTTTTCAATTGCTGCTGCCTTATTGAACCATTTCGCAGTTCAATTCAGGGAACGAACAAATGTCCATGAAGTCATTCAAACAATTGAAGCAAAAATATTTGAAAATAACGAACTTGCTGAAATTGTTCAACATAATAATTTAAATATGAGACATACAATGTTCCAAAATGTTACACATTCAAATATAGAATTCCCTGAATTGACAACAGATGACCTAGAACTAATCGCTTTGGGTACATATCAAATAAAGCAAGCAAAATCATATGTCGGGGAGCACCTTAGAGCCCACGGAATTTATGCTTTAGAAGTTTGCCAGGACAACACACTTCTAGAAGGGATATATAATGACAGCCAACCATTTATTATACGTGGCAGAATTAAATCTAGGCATATAGGAAGTAAGTCCTATTTTACATATATTGCAGTTGATAGAAGGCTGGAGGGGCGAAGTGCCATATTAGGATATTATTGCCACTGTCCCGTAGGGACACGGACAGTAGGCTGTTGCTCTCACATAATGAGCATATTGTGGTACATGGGTTATGCCAGACACCAAAACTATGTTGCTGCACCAGTTTCATTCTTAGATAACCTTTTAATTCGATAAATAATGTATTAAAGGTTATCTAGGAACGAACAGTAACAAGGTATAACAAAAATACAATTACTGTAAGTATCAGTAATTATTAAAATCATCATCTTCCTGCCCTTATCCTATTTTTTATCACAACCTGTATTTTATAATCACAAACGAAATAAAAGATTTGTTTTTATATCCTAAATATTTGTTTTATTCAACAAACCTCTTGTTTAAACATTCAAGTTCCTAATAGTCTGTAACATCGCATCTTTGCTTAATTCCTTTTCACGGAGGGAGTTCCAGGAGATAGATATTTATTCCTATTGGGTACCTATACTTCGTTTTCGACTGCTTCGTTGGTCTAGTGATCGTTAGCACGACTGCCGAACGTGGGGTCCTGGGTTCGATTCCCAAGTCAGGTAAGGTGGAATTCTTAGTAGGTATCAGCCTGAACTCTGAATAATTGCCCGGTCAGTGACAGTAACTGTCACTGACCGGGCAATTATGTAACTGGCAAAATGTGAGTGTATAGCACGCGACTCCATACGCAGGTGCGACCCGACTTTAGAAAGAATCTCGGTCGCAACTAGACACGTCGCGCCAATAGAGCCTTAAAACTACATAGGTAGGTATTCTGCTAGATATTTACGCTTCTTTCAGCTTACTTTTTTACCAATAATGATTATAGTTTCATCCTATAACAATCTAGTCTGTGTTTACAGTATTTCATATCTCGTTTTGACCAGGTGACTGTAGTTCCTAGTTCCCAGACATAGTAGGTATGTATTTTTTATTTTGAGTAGGTAAGTACCTATATTTGGCCAGAGAGATGCAGATCCACGATGGTAGTGTTGGTAAATATCTTTATTCTAAATGAACAGCTTTTTGAAACTACATAATACATAAAAAAAGATATTGTGTTATTAAATAAGCACTATTAGATTCGTTTTAGGTTATAATCTTTTACCTTGCATATCTTTTTTCTCCCAGCCTCTACAACTTACTGCCCATTTGCTTTTTTGCTAGTTTTATATAGTTCTACAACTAGTTATAAGTTTCCATACTGTACGGTACTCCTAACAGTGGGTCCCATTGTACATGCAACCTCGCCATTCTCCTTTAAACTTAGTAAGTCTGACTTACTTACCTAACCGTTTATATTTTGGTTTAAAATATATAGATGATCATAATTAAACACGAAAAAGATCATTTTCAGTTTCATTATGGGTGTTATCGTTTTGTGTTGTGAGATCCGCATGTTGTTCATTACTGGTGTTGCCTGAATTGTGTTTGACAGCAGTATTCTCCAAACACTGATGGGAAACTAAGTTATAGGATACTTCTGTTTGTAAGTCCAAATAATTCATAAATGACATTGTTTTTTTTAAATGATGGCAACTGCTTTGTTATTTACCCTTGCATTATATTTCCAGAACATGTCATTTGTGTATTCTAGATAGAAATTAAAGTCAAAGAGATATGCATATTCATTCAATTCCACATCCAAATGCATGCAATGATTAAACATTTCAATTCGCTTATTAAAAATAGCGAAATTAACACTTAATTTAAAATTTGGTGAACATATAACAGTATTGGTATACAATACATTTTTAAGCTCATTTTTAATATAGTCTATTAAAAATCTATAGTTTTTTGAGACTTCAAAGTCTCTTTCACCTATATAGATGACACAGTAATCTTCATGCGTAAAGTCTATGAGCTTTTTATCTAAATCTGCAAACAATTGGTTTATACCAGCATGTGGCATGATGTAATGACACAATTCATACCCCATGAACACGTTTTCTCCTATATCTAATATTTTATTTACATTTTTGCTAGAAATAATACAAAGTTTTTTAGATCTAGGGGTTTCTGTTACAAAGTTACCTTGAACCACCGATTGCACTTCCGAAGAGACGCCATTTAATTTTAATTCTTGAGTGTTTGTGCTTTGCATATTTTTAGATATACTCAGAGCAGGCCTAAGTGTTTCTGGATTCGATACTGATTGTTGATGGTTATCCATAACGGGTAGCAAGAGTCTATCTTCAAAAGTCTCATTTTGTTTTTGTGTTAACTTCGTATGTGGAGTTGAAAGGTTTATGTTTTTTGGTTTTGGTGAACCTGCTCGTATGTCAGTTGTTATATTTTTAGTAGCTTTTTTAAGAGCTCGTCTTTTTTAGTGACGTCATTTATTGTAGTTTTTAGATCATTGTTCTCAATGGACAACAGATTTATCTCTTCATGGGCTGCTGATAACTCTTGGTGAAGTTTTTCTATTTTAGATTTTAGATCTTGAATTTCTTCGCATTCATCGTCAGATATATTTGGCAGGCTATTTGTGCTGCCATCTAACGTCGAGTTGTTCGTGCTAGATTCTGCAATTGTAGTCTCTGACAATGATTTGGTTCGATTTCTACGGAGTGTGATGTTCTCGAAAAAATTCATTATTCCAAGTAAACTAGTAGTAAGAAATTAGTAGATTTTGTCAAAATAGACGATTATACGGCAGTCTCAAAAGACTTGTATCCAAGATCGTTAATTATGTTTCCGAACGAAAATGATTGTGTCATGAGGTTTTTTCTTTGTTCTAATTGGTTTGAGGTACGTGAGATCGATTGCAAAACGATTAAGGATTTATAACTGAGGTGATCTATGTAGTACTGCCAAGTTAGTATAGATGGCGCTATTCGCAAATACACCGTGGCCGGAGTGATTTGCAGAATTTGAGCATAAATGTTTTTTCACAAAATTGTCAAATCACTATAAACTGTACACGAGTCCACAAAAAGTAACTAAAGTATGGTCCAGGAAACTGTTAAAGCACTTGAATCGTAGCACAGAAGTTTGTTGTATATTGTTTTCGGGGCGTTATTGTACTCACGCCTTAACTGGATGATAATCACTAGTCAAGTAGTTTTGACGCACACACTTATTCGCACAGGCACAACGGTCGTATCTACACACTGTTGCAGTGTGTTGCAGTTGGATAATGCACTTTAACTATTTTTAAACTATTATTTACTGGGAGAAAGTTAAATGACGTTAATACACGTACAGCAGGTAGTTCAGACTTCCGAAATCCAATCCATTATTGTGTGATATGAGCAAATCTCTAATATTAATAATTGAACAACCAAACTATAAGTGTGTGAGCGAGACAGGTGCGCGTAATAGATTTATTTAAAGGGAATATTAAAATGTTAAGCAATTATATAGAAAGCAGTTATTTTAATATAATAAATTTTAATTATTTAAAGTATAATTTTTCATCAGGATTTAAACGTTATGTATTAATCAAAAACTCATTTATCATTACTAATCAATATATTTACTATATTTCTAATTTAAAATAACATTATGGATATTTATAGGTTGTATACTATATATACACATGACATGTCAAAATCATCTGATTACATTTTAACTTACACAACTATACTATTTTCACAGGTTATAGTTATACTTCAAATTGTACCTTTTGCACAATACCATATATCACATTATAAGTAAATAGCACACAACATAACAAAATACAAGAAACCATAATAATAACCAGACAAAATACTTAACTTATAGCGCAAACTCGGAGCTCCGTTCGGTACGACAGTCGATTAAGAGTGCCTTAATCCGTTTTTTTTTTTTTTTTTTTTGGAATGGGCATCTCGCAGTTTATCCTTTAGGGATATTTACTGCTCAACCGAACTTTCCTGTGGGGGGCTTAATTAAAATTAAGGCCTCCAGCCAGGCATAAAAACTTATAAGCTAAGCGACTATCGCTAAGGGCACCCCCTGCGGGGTACGAACCTCGGCTTAGGACGTCGCTGAAGAGGACAGCAAGGGACAGGCTGGATCTGATTGTTCCATTATTTAGGGACATTTTAAACATTAATCGGCTCAGCTTCGCGGGCTGGCTCTAGCAAAGGGTCGGGAGGGGGGCATTGACGGGGTCGTCGCGACAGGCCTCGGCGGCGAGGACGGAATGTCCGTTTTTGTTTGCGAACAGTGCTGGTGGCCTTATCGCTCTCCTGGAGGAGAGTGATAGGATCATCTGGCTCTGTGAGTGTGTGTTTCGGTCTTCGAACTGTACTTATTCGCGAGGGAGTGTATCGGACGGCCGATGACACTAAGGGGTTAGGATGAGCGGTAGAACAGTCCATGAAGCGCTGGGTGAGTCGCTTCATGAACTGTTTCACCGTAGGTATTTTGAGATCTACATGGAGAGTCTCATTTCGGACGTAGAAGGGGGCTCCCGTGACTCTGCGCAGGAATCGGTTCTGGACGGTCTGAAGCCTATGAATATGATACGGCTTGGCGTGAGCGAACACTGCGCAAGCGTATGTCATGATTGGTCGGATGACCGAGACGAAGAGCCGCAATTTGCACCTGAGTGTCAACTTGCTTTTCTCGTTGGTCATACAATAAAGCCTGCCGGACGCGAAGACGGCGCGCGAACGCGCCGCCTTTATGTGTTCGGCGAACGAAAGTCTGTGATCGAGTATCACACCTAAGTATTTGGCTCGCTTATCCCAAGGGATAGGCTTGCCATACATGGCTAACGGACTAGGCGTGGGGACATTGCGGCGTCCGGGTTTCCTAAAGAGAACCGCTTGACTTTTGTCGGGATTGACCTCGACTCTCCATTTCCGGAACCAAGCGCCTAAGACGTTTGCGGAAGTTTGGAGGGTGCGAGCTATGGTGGTAGGGTTGTTACCGGTAACGTAGATGGCCGTGTCGTCGGCGAAAAGCGCCAACTGGGCCTTTCTACCCCTAGGGACGTCGCTAGTGAACAGCGAGAACAAGAGAGGAGACAGCACGGATCCTTGAGGGACGCCCGCGCGGATAGGGTGAGGTGACGATAGCGTACCGTCTACGCGATATCTAAACGTACGATTCGACAGAAAATCTCGCAAGATGAGCACGAGACGATCTGGCACATCGAGTTGGTATAGCTTGTATAACAACCCGTTGTGCCAGACCTTGTCGAAGGCTTTCGCAATGTCGAAGAAGAGGGCGCCGGTGAGCGCGCCTCTCTGAAAGCCCGCGCTGACGTGTTCGACTACGCGGTGCACCTGTTGAACACACGAGTGTCCCGGCCGGAACCCGAACTGTTCGTTCGGTATCAGGCTCTTTGCCTCGACATAGTCCTTGAGTCGCTTATAAATAAGCTTCTCGTAGATTTTGCCGAAAACATTGAGCAGACTGATAGGTCGGTAGCTCGTGGGCTCAGACTTGGGCTTGCCAGGCTTGGGGATGCCAATAACCACGGCTTCTTTCCACGATTGAGGAAAGATATTGTTGCTCAGAGCGCCATTGAAGATGGCGGTCATGAGCATAACGAGTTGCGCGGGGAGGATTTGAGGCTTTGCGCGGTTTGAGCCCTTTAATGATGTCTTGCACTTCGTCCGGAGTGACGGGAGGCAGAGGATCATCAGGGTTGTCGACGGGAGGGAGCGAGGACCTACGTTCGACTTCGGCGTCTACCTTTAAGAGGTGAGCTTGGTCGAACGGCTGGGAGCTAAGCGAGCATTGAGTCTCTAAGCTTTCGGCTAGGCATTCGGATTTTTCCGAGTCGTCGAACGCGACGCTCTTATCTGGACGAGTGAGGGGAGGCATGGTAGCCTCTACGGTGGACCGGAGTTTCCTCTGGAGGTTCCAGAAGGCATGGTGGTTGGGCTCTAGCTCACTGATCATCTTGTCCCAGCTCTCCGACCTATGCTCCGCCACACGTTTGCTGACAGTACGCTGTAGCATTCGCATGTGGGCTTTTTAATAAAGTAATTTATTTTATAATCTATCTATCACAAATCATAATCAATTATCTTAATATATAATTCACAATCAATTATCTTAATATAGAAATCACATCGATTATCTTAATATATAAATCACAATCATAATATTTAAATACATTTGTATTGGATTATTACCGTCATTTTCACATAGCAATCATAATATCTTATAACAATAATAATCTATCACGGATCAAAGTTACAAAGATTCTTCAAAAGAAACATTTTGTTCTAACCATTCACCTGGCCAGGCTCGTAATTTTTCCTTAGCTACTGTAATAGCCCTAATATTATTTTGACCCCGTAGCCTAAATCGGTCATTTTCTAGCACTTCTATTATTTCATACGGACCTTTAAATTTAGCGGCAAGTTTGTCATGACGTCTATGGTCTTGGCTAACGTAAACAGTATCGCCAGTGGAGTAAGTCTTATTATCTCGTCTAGTATTGTCAAAACGGACTTTGAATTTAGCGGCGCTTTCGTTAAGTTTTTGTCGTGCTAAGTCACGGTCAGTATTTACATTAATAGGGGGGCCGACTAGTTACATCTATCACATCATCTAAGCGAGCTTGTATGGAAGGTATGTTTCCTTCTCTACCTATCAATAGCCTAATAGGCGAAAAGCCTGTAGTTTTCTGAATGGTGGTATTTAGGGATTGCTGTACATTCCATAGAGCGTTTGGCCATTCTGTCGTATCATTAATTGCCGTAGTTAGCATATTTATAACTGTAGCTACATAACGTTCAACTTGGCCATTACCACGAGGTGTACCGGTGGATATCATATGGTGTCGGATTTGCATTTCTCTAAATACTGATTGCACATTATTTGATGAAAAGTTGGTTCCTCTATCTGTAATTATCAGGGAAGGGGTGCCAAATAATGTTATTGTTTCGCGTAAAACAAATACTAATTCCCGTCCTCCTAAATCCTTAAGTGGTTTTAGCATACAAAACTTTGTAAAGCCATCAATTATTAATAAAATGTGTTTATATCCATCCTTGGACTGTCGGAACGGTCCGGTGCAATCAAGATGTAATGTGTGAAAAGGAATAGTTTTCACTAAAGGGTGAAGCAGACCTTGTTTAGGTCCAGAATGACCTTTCCGAGAAGTGCAAATCAGACAGTGGGAAATGTATTTTTTTGTAAAAGCTGTAATGCTAGGGAACCAAAAATTTTCTTTAAGTTTATTTAGTGTTTTATCATAACCTACATGGCAATTTTCGTCATGATAGAGTCGTAGCATACTGAGCCTATATCCCTTTGGAACAAATAATTTTGGTACATTGTCAGTTTTATAATGCAACAAGTCGTTAATTATTACATACTGATTGGAGTCAATGTCACCGATTTGAACTTGGTTTATTAAGTTTTGAGTTTCATTATCATTTTGCTGAGCAACTTTTAACCACGATGGAGGATCAGAATTTAAGTTTTCAATAATATGAACCGCAGGTTTTACAGCTACTGGGTTGCGACTTAAGTAATCAACATGTTGCGCAAATATTCCCTTTTTATAAGAAATTTGGAATTGGAAGTCTTGCAAAAAGGTCCACCATCTAGCTACACGAGGAGATAAGTCCTTTTTTGTCATAGTAGATTTAATTGAGTTGCAGTCTGTCACTATGATAAAGTTTATTCCCAGCAAATATACTCGAAAATGTCGAAGGGCATTATAAATAGCTAATGTTTCCAGATCGTATGAACAATATTTGGATTCAGTAGGGGTAGTTCGTTTGCTAAAATATGCTACTACTCTAGTTTGATTATTTAATTTTTGTAGTAAAATGGCTCCATAACCTATGGAACTGGCGTCTGTATGTAATTCGGTTGGCAACACTGGATCAAATACAGTCAAAAGTGGCTTAGATATTAAGTGTCTTATAACGTATTTTTTAGCTTTTTCTTGGTCATCGCCCCATTCCCATTTTTGTTCTTTTTTCAGTAGTTTAGTGATATTAGCCGTTTTCGAAGCGAATTCTGGTATAAACCTACGGAAATAACTAGCTAATCCCATAAATTGACGTACCTCTTTGATAGATGTAGGAGTTGGAGAGTTAGTTAAAGCAGTAATTTTTCTTTGACTTGGTCTTATCCCTTCTTCAGAGACATTTCTACCCAAATACTCTATCTCTTTTACAAAAAACTTGCACTTTTTTAAATTTATTGTAAATCCAGCCACACTAAGAGCATCTAAAGTGAGCTCTAAATATTGTAAGCCTTCAGTTTCAGTCTTAAAGGGAATCAATAGATCATCGATATATACTAATAAGAATTGATTGATGAAGTGATGGACAGCTTTACTAATGGCTTTTTGAAAAACAGATGGACCGTTACATATTCCAAACGGCATTTTTATAAATTCATAATGGTTATCTGGAGTAACAAAAGCAGTATATTTGATAGAGTTTTCGGAAACGGGAATTTGATGAAAACCACTTTTCATATCTATCGAGATGTAATATTTAGAGTTACCCAATCTATCAAGTTGGTCCTCAATCAAGAGGAGAGAGTATCTTTCTTTTTCGATAATTTTATTTAGAGCTCTAAAGTCTACGCACATGCGATCGGTTCCGTCTTTCTTTTTTACTAATAAAATAGGGCTAGCATAGGGGGAATCACTTTCTCTAATTATATTTTTATTTAAAAGATCTTGGCAAATTTCACTAACTTTTTCTCTCTCAACGGGTGCCAGTCTGTAAGGTCTATAATGTATAATGTCATCTCGTTTTATACGTAAATTTAATGTACCAGTTTTGACAGTCCCAATGTTGTGTTCCGAAGGTAATACAGATGGAAATTTTTCGAAAACTGTTTTTATTTTAGTCTGAAGGCCAATATCTAAATGGTTAATCAAGTTATCTAGGTGTTCCAACTTGTCAGTACATGTCTCCGTATAGTTCACAACGTCAGTCATTAATGGAGTTACTCTACGAGTCACCCTACAACCCACTGAATCCATAATAACAGAAATATCAAAATATTGAACAATATCACGACCTATCAAACAATCATAATGGAATTCACTATCTCTTACGACGTTGAATTCTATTTCGATACAGATTTCATTAAATTTTACAGGAACAGTGATTTTACCAAAAACATGTAAGACACCATTTCCAATACCACAAAGTGTGGTGTAATGGGGATCTAATTTACAGTGCAGTTGTTTAGCTATGGAGTCTTTAATGATACTACACGTAGCCCCAGTGTCGATAAGAGCATCCAAAGTCACGTCGTTAATGCCAATTTTTGTTAATTTGAGGTCTTTAACCTTAGTAAAACAGTTTACATTAGTTTTATTATCTGTTACGGTTGTGTTATTAGTTTTAGAATTATTAGCTCGTTGCTTAAAGAAACATACATTTTCGGTGTGCCCTATCTTCTTACAGTATGTACATTGCACGGGGTACTGAGATGACAATAAAGTAGAAGCTTTGGACTGATTTTCACGACTTGGGTTATAAAAACATTGAGCTCGGGTGTGACCCGATTTGTTACAAAGAAAACAACGTCTATCTTCTATTCTAGGCCGTTTATGAGATAGGACAGTACTACTAGAGGTGGGTAAAGAGTCAATTTTATCATTTTTGTGATCTAGCAATCGCTTTTTGGGAATTTTAACGTATGACGTGAATAATGAAATTAATTCGGCAGTAGTACTGACACGACTATTGTGTGCTGCCATTTTTACCGTGGTATCATTTATGCCTCCACAAATAAGCTCGACCAACTGTAGTTCAGTAAAAGCAATTTTAGTTTGTTTAAATAATCTTAGTTTTTCCCTAGCGTATTCGCAGTAAGAGTCTGTGTTTTCGGACGTCAATAATACTGCTCGCGATAACTTTTCAGACAGATTACGCTTTTCAGGGTACAAGTCACTTAAAGTCGTTTTAAAAACTTCCCATGTTCTACCGTTCTCAGGATCCCATGTCTCATACGATAATAAGGCAGAACCTTTTAAGGCTTTACCTGCTTTAGCGACTGTTGTTATGTCGCTCCATCCCATGTCTACAGCTATAGAATTGATGGCACGACACCAGCTATCAGCACCATTTTCGTTTTTCTCCGAATCAAAAGGCGGTAGTACAACATCATCGCCTCGACGTTTATCAGTCAGTGCAGCTTGAATCGTCTTCAGTAAATTTTCAATAACCGTAGGATCCATCATAACCTTGCTCACGTTTTCTGAAAGCATATTATTAAATTATATATATATATTTTTCGTATCCCACTTCTGATAATAGATTTATTTAAAGGGAATATTAAAATGTTAAGCAATTATACAGAAAGCAGTTATTTTAATATAAAAATAAAAAAATAAATAAAAATACTTTTTATTCATAAGTTCACATATAAATTACATAGAAGTGAGATCAGTACAGAGTTACATATTAAAATTATTAAGCAAATATTAAACTATGCCTAAAATAAATCTAGTGTAGGTATAACTTATATAATATATTGGATAAAGGCCTAATGAAAAACAATAGCGACCTGCCTGATGTAGGTTTATTCAAACCTGTGTTTCAGGTAACAACGCTGAGTGTTTTATTGGACTATTAAATTAATGTACATAGAGCTAGCATTGATACATAATAATTATATTATTAAATAAAAATTGCCTTAACATTAATAAACTTATTGCATGATTTCTAGCAATTTTTCAGTGTCTGAGTAATTTAATGTCGCTAAGTATTCACTTAACATTTCACTACATTTTTTACAATTTACACTATATATACTTAGAGACTTATTGATTTTATTATATAAGAACGGACCTAAAAAACCATAAAATTTATTTATAAAAGTATGTCTAGTTTGAGGCTTTATGCAAACTAAGTCTTTTCTTCTCTTATGTATAGGTATGGGGGTATAAGGGAGATTGCTATGCTGGTGTAATACTATCTTTAATATAAATAGTTGACGCACAGTTAAAACCTTACATGCCGTATAAAGCTCGTATGTGGGGAATCTAAATGGGCGAAAGGTGGCTACCTTAAGGATAGCTCTCTGCGCACGTTCTAATGGTAGTAGGATTGTTTTTGCAGCCACTCCCCATGAAGTTATGCAATATGTAAGAATGGATTGACACAAAGCTAAATAGACCTGTTTAATTAATTTGTAGTCCGTTATATATCGTAAATTCTTAAAAATGTATATTAATTTACGCATTCGAGTGCATAATAAATCAATGTGTTTACGGAAGTTCAGATTTGTGTCAATCGTCACACCAAGATATTTCATATGATCGGCTTTTGCTAAAGTAGGACAATTACATGCATTGTCAGCGTACTTGCCGCACTTATGCGCATAAATGTTTATGTTAGTAGTTGGCAGGTTAGTATTTCTCATAGTGAATAAAATGTGTTTAGTTTTTTCTGCATTTAGTGTTAGGAGATTTTCATGTAGCCAATTAGACACTATATTAAAACCGTTCTGGGCTTGTTTATACACCTCCTCTCGAGACTTGTCTGAAAACAATAGAGCTGTGTCATCTGCATAAGACATTATGACACCATTTTGGAGTGTTAAGCTGCACAGGTCATTAATATATACTAGGAATAAAGTAGGACCCAATATACTACCTTGAGGTATTCCGTAATTACTATTTCGAAGCTCAGAACTGACGTACTGACCAATTTTTACACATTGTTCGCGGTCTCTTAAATAATCAGAAAGCAGTGTAAGCGTTGTTCCTCTTATTCCGAGTCTTTCAAGCTTGCCCAATAATAAAGGACAGGAAATTGTGTCAAAGGCCTTGGCGAGGTCTAGGAAGATCCCAATGGAGTGCATGCCCTGATCCAAATTAGTTGTTATATAATCCGTCATTTGATGTACTGCTTGATTAGTTGATTTTTTGGGCCTAAAGCCAAATTGTCTATCCGAAAGCAATTTGTTATCCTCTAGATATTTCATTAATCTAATATTAATGATTTTCTCTAAGATCTTGGAGAGCCCTGTTAAAACTGAAATGGGTCTGTAGTTGTTAACACATTTTTTGTCACCAGATTTATAAACAGGAGTAACCACTGCTCTTTTAAGCGACTTAGGGAATACACCATTAGTTAAGCATAACTGAAAAATATGAGTTAGCGGCGGAGCAAGGAGGTATTTGAAATGTTTAAGTACGTTGTTTGATATGTCGTCCCACCCAACCGCGCAAACGTCCTTTAATCCAGAAATGATTGTTAATACTTCATCGACATCCGTATCTAGTAAGACAAAAGATTTGAGTCTGGGGAAAGATTTAGGTTGGTTTTGAGAGAAAGAACCTCTAGATTGTATGGTCTTTTCTGCTAAGGTTTTGCCTACGTTAGAAAAATAGTAATTAACTATATTTGTTGATTCTATTGGGTTGTTCTCTATAGTCAATAAGTCAAGTGGAGGTTCAAGTTGTTTTGATCTAAATGTATTTGTTTTTATAAATTTCCAAATAAGTTTACTATTTTTGCCTGCTTTCTGCAGTTCTTTTCTGTCATATTCATTTTTTATTTTTTTCAGAAGGTTGTTGCAGAAGTTTCTATATCTTTTATAAGTAATGGAAAGAATTTCATTTTCAGGCTCAAGTTTGAACTTTATGTGAAGTTTGTCTCTATGCCTAATACATCGAACAAGTCCGGGTGTAATCTAAGGTTTAATGCACTTGTACTTCCTTGGCGTTATTTTGGCGACTGTATGCTTTATTCTTGCAGAGTGAAGTGAATTTATAAAATAATTAATAGCAAAGTTTGCATCGGTGGAATTATAAACTGGGTCAAAATTAATATTACGTATGTCTTTTTCGAGGTGTGTCATGTTGACATTGGTATAGCTGCGTAAACAATTTTTTCTTGGTAAAGAAACTTGTAATATTAGTAAAACTGCTTGGTGATCAGTAAGCGAAGAGTTAGTAACAAATGTTTTGGCTGGTTTATTTGTTTTTATAATGAAATGATCTAAGCATGAACCACTTTGATGCGTGGGGTGGTAATGAGCTGGCAAGAGTCCGTGGAATGAGCAGATATTAACATAGTTATGTGCATGAATGTCCATTTTCCCGGAAGCAATGTTGATATTAATGTCCCCCATTAAAATTATGTGTTTAAAAGTTGTAAGACTTTGTAACTGTACGTTTAGTGAATCTAAGAAATTTGCGACATTTTGAGAAGGTGGTCTGTATATAGCCATAACTACCGTATCTGTATTAATTTTAATGAGTAAGCAATTACAATTTTGTAGCAAAGGTTCTTCTACAGTTGTACTTAAATTATTGTTGACAAATACAACTAAACCATCATTCTGGTTGATGTTTCTGTTGGTTTTATGCGAAACATATCCGTCTAAAGATGGTAAAACAGTGGTTTGGTTTGACAACCAACATTCTGTTAGGACGATAATGTCGCAACTTATACCCAGGTTCTGTAGCAATATTTCAAAACCATTTATATTTCGATTTATGCTGCGAATATTTTGTGTGAGAAAGGTCAGCGGTTTCTCTCCCAAGGGAAAGTGGTGCTTACACTCATCAATATTACAATTTATAACTTCAGACACAGAAAATTGATCTAGGTCCTTAAGTAATTGATCAGTCATGATAAATAAACACCTAATAAATATAAACAAACAAAAACTACTACTAGTGTGCTTAAAGGATAGGTTAATAGGTAGCGCTCTTAGGCGCCTTCATAATCTATGGAATGGATATAGCTGTCCTCGGCATATTTCCGTGCAGGACAATTTACATCACCAGTTTTATGATCACTTTTCCTATTAAAACGTTTGCACGTCGCACAGTTTGGTGGACTGGACTTTGTGCAGCATTCCTTAAAAGTGTGGCCAGTCTCTCCGCAGTGATTACACGTCGGGTTAGTGTCACGGCAGAACTTGGCCGCGTGTCCAAACTGCTGGCAGTTGAAACACCGAGTAACGATCGTGAAATCTCGAACTGGGCATGACGTCCAATTGATGAATATTCGTCCTTGATTGACTAGGATCTTCCTGATGCTAGCTGGCACTTCTAGAATAAAATTGCAATTAGGGCTTTTTTCCCAGATTTATGGCTCAATTTTATTTGTTCTTCAAACGACTCACGAGTTGTATTGGTCAACTTATCTGAGAGGTTTTGCTCGTAGATGCAATCCAAAACCTCCTTATCAGTCAGGACTACCGGGACTCCAATAACAGTGATTCTTGGGCGCCGCTTTGATGGTTCTTCAATCTTAAGGCCCGAAGAGACGAGTTTTTCTAAGCTTCTGAGCTTTTGAATGTCCTCTTTGGAGTCGGTACTGACAAGAACACCTCCATTTTTTACTTTCTTAAGGCCACGGACATGTAGTTTAAGTTCCCCGGGCGAAATAATTTTCTGTACGAGAGACTTGGTATCGTCACTAGATTTGGTTTTGTCGCTGGGATATATGGCAACTGAGCTTAAATTTGCTGGGCGCACAAAATTATCCGAGCCTTTTTTGACCATATTAGCGTACGAAGCGGGTTCTGTCGGCTTTGAAATGCCTTCAACTACCTCTTTGAACTGTAGGAGAGAGTTCGCGATGTTCTGTTGTTGCTGTAAGTGCTGAACGGAACTATGGGCTTGAATCGTTTTTTGCTTTAAGGCTTGATATAAGACAGCCATCTGAGATGCGCCATGTGAGACACTACGGCAAAGATTGGCTACACGTACCTTTTGGTCTGCGTTCATTTTTCCCTCAGCAACTAAACTGCATACTTCATTTAGGATTTTTTCTATGGACCCCATCCATTTCTGTACCTCCGGCGTAGAAATAACTTCGGCTGGTAGCTCATGTTCCAAGGGAGGTTGTGGCTTTGGGTCTACAGGCTGGAAATCTTGAGTTGGTGTCGGCGGAGGACTTTGCGTCACTAGCTGGCTACGGCCAAACGGGCTAGATCCAGTGTTAGACATATCTAACACAGAAACACTATATATCTTTAAAAATACTTTAGCTCATTCTTACACAACGCAAGTAACCTCGTAATGCTCACTCGTGACACACTTATATCACTGACGACGCAATTATTTCTAACAAATATATTTATAATTAATTAATAGTATCATAATAAGCTAAGCAAGATACGTCCGCGCGGTAAGAAGGCGCGATCGATCATCGGATAATAAATTTTATATTGGAAATATAATATCATGGATCTGGAAATAGAATATCATGGAAATATAATATCGGGAATATAATAAATTTTAATTATTTAAAGTATAATTTTTCATCAGGATTTAAACGTTATGTATTAATCAAAAACTCATTTATCATTACTAATCAATATATTTACTATATTTCTAATTTAAAATAACATTATGGATATTTATAGGTTGTATACTATATATACACATGACATGTCAAAATCATCTGATTACATTTAACTTACACAACTATACTATTTTCACAGGTATATATATATATATATATTATACTTCAAATTGTACCTTTTGCACAATACCATATATCACATTATAAGTAAATAGCACACAACATAACAAAATACAAGAAACCATAATAATAACCAGACAAAATACTTAACTTATAGCAAACTCGGAGCTCCGTTCGGTACGACAGTCGATTAAGAAGTGCCTTAATCCGCTTTTTTTTTTTTTTTTTTTTAGGTAGGGCCACTCGCAGTTCAGCACTATAAGGCTGTTTACTGCTTAACCGGTCGATCCTGTGGTGACCTTACAAGAAGGCCCCCAGCCAGGGCTAACTACAAGTTACATTTAAACGACCGCTCGCTAAGGGTGCCTTAATCCGTTTAAAACGTGTTCTTTTATACTAGTGAACAAACAAGTCGAGCAATCACGTGATTTTTTTAGAAAATATATTCTGAGCTTATAGTTTTTGCTAGAAGTTTTGTTAAATCATAATTTATTTAATCTTTATGTTTAAACATATAAACAAGCCTAAAATTTGATCTTATCACTGTAACCTAATTTAAAATATACCCTCTAAATAACAATGTTATAAAATTGAGATACATAAAACAATCTGTTATTCGTAATACTCGTATTACTGGAATAAGTAAGTACCTACTGTTCTTACGATAAGACACACATATTTAAAGTTCTTTGTTTGTAATATTTCGAGTAATCTATCACGCGCACTCCCTCTCATAAACCCAAAGTGTGCTTGAAATGTCCTCTTAGTAAGTCATCGTGATACGATTAGCTAGACTGGTTACACAGCGAGAGATTCTGACATGAAAATGATAATGATTATATATGAACGAACACAGCGCAGTCCACCTATAATTCAGATCAATGGATTTTGTAACTGTACAGTGGAACAAGGCATTTGTTAAACAGGCAACGATATTCAATTTACCTACTGCACTGGCAAATTACGTTTTTATTGTGTGCGAAATATTTTTTTTACTTGATGTCATACAAATGAGTGATGCAAAAGAATTGACTACTTAGCACACTCACATTGTTTAAAAGTAGCTGCCCATACCTGTGCACCTTATTCCTTGATCGACTGTACACCGTCTTCCATTATGGTGCGGTTATAAGATTAGCAGCTCTATATCCTTTTCTCTGTTGACAGCCATATTATGCGCCATCGTGACGTATGTGAGTGATTCTGGATGGACCCGGGCGATAACGGCGCGTCAGATATCCTATTAAAATACTCAGTTACCAGTAACTCCATGCTGTAACACACCATCCGCAGTCGAAGCAAAATGAGGTGGTACTGATGATTTTCTGTTGCGTTATTTCGACTTGGCGTCTCTTACTGGACGCAATCGGTGAGTTTTGGTGTAAACAGATTTTTAACGCCGCCGTGAGCGTTACAAACAGACCATGTCAGTATGCATAGCAACCATCTTGACGCTGTTTTGGATCGATAGAGTTTATACAAGACTTCACCTTTCAAGCCCATCCTTGTGTATGTGGTGAAATATGATGCTTATACATTAAGCAGTTTTTTTATGAATGTAAAGCCAATGAAATGCCAGTTATTGCAATATTATGTGAATTTTACCAGTAGGTAACCTGTAACCAGTAGGTAAGTATTATGAGCCAACAACAAAATACCCCACCAGTTCTGTGCTTTTGCAGGTTCAGGTAGGTGGGCAAATAACAGGTATACACTTTATTTTTTAAATCTTTTTCTATGAAATTTAAAAAATATTAAGTATTATAACATTCATTGTTAGGAGGAGGAGAAGAAAACACGTTGCACCTTTAACACATGTATTAATTATCAACTCACAATAATATGCGTACGGGCTCTGGAGCCCTACCGACACTGAGTACTTATACATAAGTCCTAAACTGTACCGACAAACGTCTGGCGACTCACTGGCGCGAACGCGCCGCGGTCCGTGGTCGGTGGCGTTCCCGCCCCTCGCCCACACACCCCCCTCTCGGGCCCTACGCTACGTTATCCTAGGGATGAGCGCGTTATACACTCCCCCTTTTGATCAGGTGAGGGTCTCCCACCTGGTCAAACACCACGAATAACGAGGTCTAAAACTTAGGCAATAGCTTTGCGTGGACGACCTCTGCCACGCTTCGGAACGACCGGCTCCGGACATTCACCCTCTCTAGCATGGTAGCGCCTTAAGTCCGAGACGTGGTACTTACCAAAAACTTCACCAGATTTGTGGGCTAATAAGTAAGTAGTGGGACTCACCTTTTTAAAGATGACGTACGGTCCATCTCGTTTCGGGTTGAACTTGGAAGTGACACCCTTTGCGGCGTTACTGAGCACATGCGTCTTCATTAACACCAATTCACCTACGATATATTCCTCAGGAGTCGACCGACCCTGATCAGCATAAACCTTGCGCGCATCCTGATGACGCTCAATGTTCTCCTTGGCTGTCGAGACGGTATCTGCGAGCTTGAGCAAGTACAGTGTAATTTGGGGTACAAAATTTTCGGACTCTACGACGGCTCTTAGATCCGCCTGAACGGTCAAAGGGGACCGCAGCTCACGCCCAAAAGTCAGGTAAGCAGGCGTATGCTCTGTAGACCTAGTGAGAGAACTATTAAAAGCAAACCGTACAAACGGCAATACCTCTGGCCAGTTCTGGTGATGACCTTCAACCAAGATGGCGAGCTGAGCCTTCAGGTCCCGATTCTTTCGCTCAACCGGATTTGACTCCGGATGATAAAGAGGCACCAGACTTTGTTTTACACCTAAAACGAACATGGCTTTCTGCATGACATCTGCTATAAACTGCACTCCGTTATCAGAGATCAAGCGCCGAGGAAGACCAAATCTCATAAATACCTCGTTGACCAGCGTCTTAGCACATATCTCTGCTGTAGCTTCCGTGAGCGCGAAGACTTCCACCCACTTACTGGCAGTGTCCTCCACAATGAGGATCCATCTCTCCCCTTGCGGTCCTCTGGGTAACGGGCCAAAGAGGTCAATGGCGATGGTTTCAAACCTCTGAGCTGGTACTGGAGTCTGTAGTAGTCCAGCTGGCTTAGTGTTTGACGGTTTGTACCGCTGACATTCGACACAGGTTTTAAGATATTGAGTTACAAACCGTCT
The DNA here is from genome assembly GCA_905147745.2 of Phlogophora meticulosa. NCBI lineage: Eukaryota > Metazoa > Arthropoda > Insecta > Lepidoptera > Noctuidae > Phlogophora > Phlogophora meticulosa. Next base: position 534,969 of record CAJHWW020000001.1, on the reverse strand, counting down.
CATACCAGGGAAGTAGAACCTTCGCAAGATACGATGCATTGTTCTGTCGATACCACCATGAGCGGCAGTGGGCGAGTCATGGCACTCGAACATGACTTTGCTTCGCAGGGTTTCTGGTATGACGAGTTGGGGCTCCTCAGAATCAGTATCAGGTACATACCTATTCAAAACAGCTTGGTTTAAGAGATAGCCTCTCTCAGTCCAGCGGGTAACGGCAAGTTCATCTTTCCCTTCCAAGTCCTGGATGATCTTGAGAACTTCCGGATCAGCCAACTGAGCCTCTCGGGTTGAAGTTGCATCCCAGTGTGGTACGTCCACGACAACCGGGCAGATGTCACATCCCGGTGACAGCCCATCCTCTGTCACGGGTCGACTAAGAGTATCGGCTAGTACATTTGCCTTACCTGGGGTATATTCGATACGTAGGTCAAAAGCTTGCAGCTTCATGGCCCAGCGAACCAACGTGCCACTTGGTGACTTGAGGGAAAATAGCCACTTCAGGGGTTGGTGGTCAGTCATCACCCGGACTTCATGACCATCGATATAGCCGCGGAACCGCTCGACAGCCCAGACTACCGCGAGAGCCTCTCTTTCAGTAGTCGAGTAGTTTTTCTCGGCTGGTGTGAGCAGACGGCTAGCGTACTCTATCGGATGCTCATCATGGGGTGACTCCCCCTGGAGTAAAGCTGCACCCAAGGTATAATTACTCGAGTCAGTCCTCAGTAGAAATGGTTTCGTGTAATCCGCTTGGACCAGAATAGGAGACGTGGTCAGCAGTTTCTTAAGAGCTTCAAAAGCCTTACCTTGTTCCAGGCTCCATTCCCACACCTGCGATTTCTTGGTCAAGCGCGTGAGTGGTTCAGCTACTTTTGCAAAGTCTGGTATAAATTTGCGGAACCAAGAGCATGTTTGAAGGAAAGTGCGCATTTGTTGAAGACACGTAGGCTCCTTCATATCCAGAACAGCACGTACCTTGTTTCCATCCGGTGATATACCCTCCTGAGAGATCACGTGACCCAAGTACTTAACCTTTTCCCTGGCGAAGACACACTTGTCTCGATTCGCACGCAGCTTAAACAAGCGGAGACGGTCGAATACCGCACGGAGATCGGAAAGGTGACGGGTGTACGACTCTGATATCACCAGTATATCATGTAAGTATGTTAGTACGGTAACATCCTTAAGAGAGGAACCCGAACGAAACCTGTCTATAAGCCTCTGGAACGTAGCCGGCGCATTCTTAAGTCCAAACGGCATACGCTTGAAGCGATACGTACCGAACGGTGTGACAAATGCTGTTTTATCCTGATCCCTGATACTACACTGCCAGTAACCACTTCGAAGGTCACAGGAGCTCATCACGCAACCCTTCTTAGTTGACTGCAGCAACTCGTCAATGCGTGGCATAGGATACGCATCACTTTTTGTCACTGCGTTGAGCCTCCTGTAGTCTACACAAAACCTATACCCACCGTTAGCCTTTGGTACCAGAACAGTTGGTGCAGACCAGGCAGACTCGCATTCCTCAACGATTCCCTCTTTTAACATCTGATCGAGTTCCGCGCGAATCATTTCCTTCTTCGCCGGCGTGACTCGATATGGTGGAACCGCAATAGGGGGGTGATCACCCGTATCTATGTGATGCTCGGCGAATGGCGTGGGATCCCCGACTAGGTCAAAAATGTCAGAATACTCACTGAGTAGATCTTCTAAGCTGGAACGCTCCTCCGGAGTCAACAAAGTGCCCTCATCTTCTCTCAATAGGTTGACAGAGGCACACTGCACCACGTCGCGTGAACTCTCTGTTAGCAGAGGGTGAATGACCTGAGGCCGATCAGCTGTGAACCATGTCATAGCCGAAAAATTCAAAACCAACTTAAACTTCGTAATGAAATCTATCCCTAAAAGAGTCTCGTTATTTGAGGCGTCCGGGAATATAACAAATTCTACAGGTATACACATAGACATACAATTGACATTTATACACGCTAACAAAACATTATTACTACGTACGCTACCATCGGCAAGCTTAACCGACATAATTTGCGAATTAAATTGAATACCTAAACGTAACAAAAGTGAGTACAACGTTGAACCTGCGATACTGCGCCGGGCGGCGGTATCTATAAGCGCTGTACCACTGTACCCACAAATCTCAATATTTAAAATAGGTCGGCCTTGAGTTAAAATGTTGGTATCGTTACACTTCACATTACATAACGTATTAAGTGAGTAAAATACATTATTTTGCGATTGTGGCGTATTTAAATCTACAACATCGCAAGTCGAAATATTATTTTAACATGTAGGACAATTAGCTCGAATATAACCCTTTTCGCCACAACCATAACAATACAAGTTAGACTTATTACTATTAACAGAGTCCTTAGAGTCTTTTTTCGGGCACGAATCGCGAGTATGACCACGGGACTTACAATAAACACAAAATAGCTTTTTATCAGTCGTATCACTTTTCACTTTACTCGCGCAATGACTTTTATCGGCACTTGGAATCGAAGGCGACGACGTGCGATGCGGGGACTGGACCTGCGACCGCTGAGCGACCGCGGTACTCCGCGGCAGAGGCGCGGGTGTTGACACGGAGTTTCCCGCCGAATTCGCGCTCTCCGATGCGACGCGTAACGTTCGCGAACCGGGCGGTGGCGCCGGCGGCATGGCGCGCGCCGATCGCGCATGCGCCGTCTGCGTCGAAGTCATGCTCGTATAATCACCGGCAAATAAGATGGCAAAAGTCGTTAGATGCGCACAAGTCGTTTTTTAGGTCTCTTTGGTGGTCAAGCGGGACGCGGGGTATGAGGTAGCGTCGATCCGAGCGCGCGATTGGTGCATCAGTCGACCCTTGCCTCCCGCACCGCGCCTTCGTCCCGTTCGCTCCCGATTACATTTCAGTGCACGAAAATTGAACCCTTTGTTTTTGTTGTGTTAAACTTAAGTGTTGTTATTGTTTTTAAATTTAGGATAGAGTTCCTGAAAAGGCATAGCATACGAGGAAAGTATGCTCAAACCAGAGTTATACAAATTAATAAAATTGGAAAAAGAACAATTTAAAACATACAGCATTGACCAAACACTTGCAGAACACAACCATAGTGTTCTGCGATTGCGACTTTCAATATGATGCCAAGGGTAGTTTTATTAACGGATAGTGACGACGACTAGTTATTTTTTTTTTTTTTTAATATAAACTTTTTTGAATTTTAAATGCACGTTATTTATAACTCCTAATAAACTTGAATTCCTCTCCCTTCTTTAACTTTGTTCTATACAGACATGATTAAATATAAATGATGGCAATAACAATAGAATAATGACGATCAATAAAAGTTACCACTTTTTTGTGCCACTAAGTGTACGATGCGCGAACTTACCCCCACTACGCCAAAATCTTGCCATCTAATTTGCCGGTGACTATACTAGAATTTTCCATGAGCGATTCTTCTATTGCTCGCGACTTATCAATCAGGGATTCGATACTGACTACGGCATCCCGTGCTAAACGTTTGCGAATACGTTTATCTAATAAGCCGTATATCATGTCCAACTTCGCTTCTTCGGGTAACACGTATGGTAATTTAGAGATCATACCACGTATTTTAACAATAAATGTATCCGCGAGCTCTCCGTTCTGCTCGTCAGCGAATATGTTACGGAAGATCTTGTAGCCAGGACGTGGAACACCATACATACATCGTAGTCTTTTGACGGCTTCGGGCCACGAGGACACCTCGGTCCGGACCCCTCTCTACCATACTGCAGCCTCGCCGTGGAGCAGCATGGGTAGACCACGTAGTGCAAGGTCATCGCTGACCGACGAACATTCTTTAAATATCTCCACTGAGTCGATGAACGCTTCTACGACTTCGGGATCTCGGGTCTGACCATCGAAGCGTGACGTACACTTAGACATGTTGCCAGACTTACTTGTTAACAACGAAGGTGTCGGTGAGGGTGATGTGATCGCAGCGCTGGAGCCTGCGAGGGGTCCTCTTGCATACGATGCCATGAGGGATTCGACCAGATGCCGATTCGCTTCCGCCTGAGTCTTCGCGAAGGCGGTAAGGAATGAAGTCAACTGGTCCCCAGACATGAGTACAGGCGAAGGTCCCGCGGCTTCATCTTCCGAGTTGGATTGCGCGTCACTCGCGTTAGCGTCCGCAGCTGTACGTACTTTGGGTGGCAACCGCGGCATCTTCTTTAATTTTTCACCGTATTCTTCTGTACGTAAGAAACAAGATCACGAACACACGGATTCAACGGACAGTCGGGCACAAACCGGTTTAAACTGGATTCAGGCCACTAGTTGGAAGCGCCACTTATAACGTTCATTGTTAGGAGGAGGAGAAGAAAACACGTTGCACCTTTAACACATGTATTAATTATCAACTCGCAATAATATGCGTACGGGCTCTGGAGCCCTACCCACACTGAGTACTTATACATAAGTCCTAAACTGTACCGACAAACGTCTGGCGACTCACTGGCGCGAACGCGCCGCGGTCCGTGGTCGGTGGCGTTCCCGCCCCTCGCCCACACACCCCCCTCTCGGGCCCTACGCTACGTTATCCTAGGGATGAGCGCGTTATAGTATTTTTTTTCTAAAATATAGTATTTAGGGCAGAGTATGAAAAATTAGTTCAGACAAATTTCCATCTCTAGCAGCATGGCTGATGACAACCCTATTCATTGCGTTTTTTTCATGAGATATTCTCACATTTACTGCGTTCTCACAGTGACTGTGTCTCGGATGACTTGTTTTATTTATTAAAGGTTCATTGATCTGTTAGCATAGACACGTCCATTTAGATAGAATCCCCACAAAAAAGGCAGCTGTTAAATTCGGGGATCTTGGGGGCCAATTAATGTCACCGTTTCTGGAAATTAATCGACCCTGAAACGTTATTTTCACTGTCTCATTCTAAAACTCGACGCCGACCATGGTCTCTCTCTCTCTCTTAGTTCATGAGTTAACTGAACCTTTTATTGAAACTAACCAAATTTTCTCTTAAGAATTGTCCGTAGAGAAGTTCTCTTAATTTAGAGTTGTTGAGAACGTCGCCTGGTAGACAATGTGTGTTCTTCGGCTACCCATTGATTTGACCCATTTTTTGATAGCTGCGCCAGTTTTTACTTTTGTAGCTATCTTCGTTACATTTTGTAAATTTGTGTCTTCTTACTTGTTCCAAATAAACGTTTATTATTATTGACGGAAAATTTCAATATTCTGCATGCTACGAGCCCTACTGAAACCACGAGGAACTGCTTTATCGTATAAAATGCCATGCTGCTGAAATTTATTCACTATATATATACGATTTCTAAAAAAAAAATCCGCGATTTTCGTTGGTTTCCGCAATACATGATTGGGTTGAGTAGAATGTTTTTATAATTAAAACACTTGTTCAATCGTGAAACGCTCCATAACAAATTTGGAGCGTCTACACAAGATATTTTTCATGAAACAACTGTCAGTACCCAACCCCGTGGGCCACATAGACCTGAGCCTGTGCGACCGTAAGGGCAGCTTTAGCTTTGACGTGCTGCACAAACATCAAGAGACCTGAAGTACAGAACTGGTTTGTAGGCCCTTTAGTCGGCACCAAAGCGAACATAGTAACTGAGCATATCACACACACAGTCAGGGTAGCATACACAGTCAGGTTCAGGACAAAAAAAAAAAAAACTAATTTTGGACCGAAAAAGTATTACAGTTTATTATTACTGATTAATAAATGTCATCATGAGTTATACATATCATGCATTAATAAATATTAAATGGCCTAAACACACGAAAGCATATCAATGTGTCTTAAATGTTATCATGAAAAAGGTACAGCGAATGCTGAAAAAACTTACATCTAACGCACTATATAACTCATTCCATTAATGTAAGTTGTTAACTCTTCACAGGTATGCTTCGAACAGCATTTTTTGGACATTAAGAATTGCAAACATACATTCTGATATTCTGTAAAAAAAACCCGTACTTATTATAAAAATAATATAAAATAAAATTTGAATAACAAAGTGATAGCCGTGTTTACTCATGCAAAGCATTCTATAAAAAGAAAAAAAAATGGTGGCATTGTCTTTTCTTATGTTTGGAGTACTAATCTTCTGCCTACCCTTTTCCCAACTTTATTGTGGTCGGTTTCCACTCTAACCAGATGCAGCTGAGTATCAGTATTTTACATGAAGCGACTGCCTATCTGACCTTTATTTCTATTTGATTATTTGCACGGTACCAACCGTGCAAATAATCAAAGTAGTGGCTGAGCGATTGCCTACTGCGCTCCGTGTCGCGGGTTAAATTCCCGCATGTAACAAATATTATATGGCCTATAGGTAGTAGTTCCGGGTCTTGCTGTTTGTATACGTGAATTCTAATGTTCCACGATATAGGATAAATTCCTAGTGGGCAGAACTGAACTTTCGGTACCAACGATCCGATAATCATGATAACAAGCTCCAAGATTAAAGAAGAAGTTAACGTGTAATTGAAAAAAAAAAATACTTTGATTTCTAGAATGGATCTATACTCCCGAAAGTGTAAAAAAGCAACGATATTTTTGTTCGCTCATGTTTATGAAACAAACATCTCACTGCAAAACTAATCAACTAAAACGTTATTGCCTTTGACAGCCCATGTGGGGATCGCCGTGGGCGTCGAGATTGGATGGAGCTAATGGACGCACCGGATTAAGAGGGTTTATTCTGAAAGTTGGCAACGTCGCAAATAGATGTCAAATATTTCGCTGTTTTGATTAATTTGATAATATTTCTGTATGGAAATAAAAAATGTGGCTAACTAGCGAACTAGAATATTGATTATGAATTGCAATAATTAATATCGTAACACCGAATAGTTAGTTTTAGATGTAAAAAAAGTATTTGGTAACTTTCCAAATGCCTTTTTTTCACCTAAAACGGGTACAACATCAAATTCAATGTTATAATTGCAATTCATTATTAATATTCTAGTCAATTGGTTAGCCAAATTTCTTATTTCCATACAGTATTATTTAAAAATTAATCGAAACAGGTAAATATTTGACAGCTATTTACGACGTTGCCAACTTTTAGGATGCACCCTCTTAAGCCACCCCGTGGGCAAGGGTTAGGCGGATTAAATTTGCGCTCTGCAATTTTGATAAACATGTTCTGAAATATGTAATTTTGAAAAAAAAAACACTTTATTTCACAGGCATAAAGTTCAGATTGTGTTACCAATTTAAAACCGTAAAAAACTTAATTCATTCTAAAATGGTAAGAATAAGAATAAAGAATAAGAATTGTTTATTTGCATAACATTAATTCTAAAATGGTCTTAATTTTACACCGACATAAAGTTGATATTTAATTGATACAACATCAATTGGAAATATTATCGATGTGACTGTATGGAATATGCATACAAATATGGGCGTAAGGGGATAGGGAGACGATCGTACTCGCAGAGGACGGTGTTGTGAATCGAATTTCAAAAGATAACTCCGTGATGTTTTTTGGCTGTGAAAATACTAGATGCAATATTCTGATGTTATGTGCCAACAACAGACAGAGCTTTCTAACTCACTTATTGGTGTGTGTCCAAAGCCTACCTACAGAATGCACTTTTTTATGTGCGTTAGCTCTGAAGCTGCCAGCATTTTGCCAAACTGACTTCATGCTAGAGCTATTTTCTTGTACTTGCGATACGTTGTCTTAATATTGACACTCAAGGAATCCCGGGACTTTAAATATTATTAATATTTCATTCAATTATATTGATTAATAACTTAGAAATTTCTTAGTAAAAAGCTATTCATGTCTAAGGAATTATGAACGAGCACATATCCATTTACCCCTCCGACGGGTAAGTATAAGACGGACACGAAATTAAAAACCTTACATAAGGCCAGACAACCAATCAGAGATTAAAGAAAGCTTGTCTTAAGTATTTAAGACAAGCTTTCATTGGTGCTATAGTGATGACGACATATCGACACCAGCAATTTAGACTAAGCTAACTCATAAAACTGTACTTGTACAGTAGAGGCATACAAAGGGAAAAACGTGATAACTTTTATATTAATTAAGATACTTATTTGAAATTTGGTACCCTTAATATTTAATTTATTGTTTATAATATACCATTTTTATTTTTCCTTAATTATTTATATTTTTTGATTTTGCGCAAGTTAGCCATATATAAACGTAATTCCTCAATAAAATGTTACATATTACACAGGTCTAACTAATGTTAGCGTAGTGTATTGCGGGAGTTTATAGTGCTAAAGAAGTTTTATTTTTATTGCGTTGCAAAACAAATTTTAAAATATATCATGCATTAATTTATAACCTTAGGGTTAAATATTATATTATACAAGATATATTATTATAAATTCTCATGCTAAATAACAAGTTATTAAAGTTAGCTTTATTTAACCGGCACATGTGTCACTGGCGGATATCTTATTAAAAGCCGTCAAATTATAAATAGCTTACTATACATCGACCTGTTCCATAAGTTAGCGTCTCATTTAGCTTTCCGTTGAGCTTATAATACATATTGATTTTTATAAATCCTAGGTAAAATGGTGTCGATAATATTTTTTTTTGAGGTAAATACATAATTAAAACATAATTAGTTTAGTAATCAACTGTTTATTAAAATATCAGGCAAGTACTTACTTATTAACTAACAATAAGAGATCAGATCAATCACAAGTCAACTTCGTAAATTATTTTAAATCAAGATTGCACTTAATATTGTTATTCTTAAGAGAAAACAAAAACTTCTAATTGCTAAATATAAATCACATAATTTAAACAATAGGTTGTAATTATTAAGTACACAAAAACATTCAAACCTCGTCATCACTTGCATTGCTCTCATCATGTTCAGTTGTTAATAAATTTCTATAAAATGTTTGATATTTTTCAGGTATAATATTCTTATCGCAATAATATTTGAAGTCTTTATATTTTGCTACATTAATTTTTAACAAAGTTTTGTATGCTTTTTCGGGAAAAGGTTCCAAGTGGGATAATCTAGTAGATGTCTTTTTAAAACATTGTATTTGATTGCTTTCGTTATCACCTAAACTATACTTATATTCCAACAACCCGTAATTATCAGGAGAAACTACAATTTTTTAAATCTTATTCCACATAATTTTGTCGTTATTTAAATTTTTAGTCCAATTGGTTTTGCTAATTTTACTTTTAAAATCAAATATCATGTTTTGATTGACCTCGATAACATTATAAGGATTCCCATTGACCTTTGCCCATCGCACTAGTGAATACCATTCATCTGGGGAATATACCTCTCTACCTCTTGCAGTCTTTTCTATTAAAGCATGAACTGAGTCGCCCTCATTCTGTGTATGGCCCTAATAAATACATATAGTAAAAGGGTACGGTTACGATTCTGTCCCCCACAGTTGTCTGACCATAGGTTGACTTCTTGAACTCCCTTAGAAGCTAATTTATTAAAAAAATCGTACAAACAACTGGCAACTTCATTAGCCCCCCTTAGCCGTTTGCTCATCCCACATATAACAAAATGCTTCTTTTGATCCCATATCGTAAATTGTAAAAGTATAAATAATAATAATATAATAAATAAATAAATATATAATACATTCCAATTTTACGGATCCAATCTTACGGGAAATTTATTTTTCTGTCTGATGCTTAGTGAAGTTTTCTTTCAATTCATCTGTAGGGCTAGATGTATTTTTGTACTGATGACACAGGTCGCATTGATCTTTTTTTGTTAAATGAAAGCCTATTTTCAAATTAGCGTTAACAATATCCCTATACTGTCTTACTGTCTGTACTCAAACATTATAATTATTATCGGCACACCACTCAACATACAACTTGAACATTTTTGAAAAAGATAAAGAAGAATCTAAGTATTTTTTACTCTTACGTTTTCTAACGTAGTGAGACTCGACAGGGGTGAAAGAATTAACGTGATCTATGACACTCTGTTTCATTTCATTTGAAATTACATACTTATGATTTTTATGCCGACCTCTGTCATCAGTAACATCAGTAAAATCATTGTTTACTTGGATTTTTCGTATTGCAGTATAAACAAAATCTTTACTAATATCAAAGGTGTTCAAGAACATTGTTTTGCAAACTTTTTGTAATGTGATGCCATTGTCAGAATTTATGGGAAGGTGATAATGCAAAGTGTGTGATCGACGACTAGATTCGCTTTCAACATTAGTGGCAGTCTATTTACTTTTTTGTATCACATATTTGGCGATGATTTGCCATTGTTTCGCGTGATTACCAGTACCCCAGAACTTATCGAACAGGTCAACACGAACTTCTTGGCTTATTTTATTATACCATTGCAGACGACAATTGACACAACTGACTTTAATACTTCTTGCTGCTTTAGTTTTACCTTTTGTCGTGGTATACTCCAATCCTTTGTTACACAAACGTTTTATCTTTCTAACTATCCACTCATCTTCAAGTTTAAGACGTTTGAGACCCACATCACTCCTTTTTTTAGATCTACGTTTATTATTTTTTGGGCTCGATACTGCAGAATAGTCACTATCATTGAACGTTGCAGGCGAGGAAATTGAATTACAAGGAGTAGATATTGCCGATATTGAATCTGTGTTATTGGTGAGGCGAATATGCGAATCAGGAAGACTTTCCTGTGCGGACGTACCGATTTCAGGTGTGAGTGTTCTATCTTCAGTCTCTTCGTGGCAAGAAGTCGGCACCAAAGTATCGTTTAAACTTTGTGAAGATTCCGAAAAATCACAATAGGGTAAGGTATTATCTATGCTGTCAGAAGGATCATTAGTGACGACCGAAAACAAAGGTTCGATACTCGATGGAGATAATGTCAAAGGAGAAGGTTTTTGGATATAACTCATTACCTTTGGTGAATAAATATTAAGTGGAGTATTAGGAGCACCCAAGTCGTTTAAATTTATATCTTGTAATACTACAACATTTTCGTAATTGACTTTATCTCGGCTTGCAGAATTGGATATGGAATAATCATTCTCTTGAATAGGCTCATCAAACATGACGTGCTTATATAAAGCCTTGAATTCAGGATTATAAACTTCATCAGGTAGTGGCGACGATTCTATAACAATAGGTATAATGTATTGAAATCATATTGATTATTTAAAAAAACACGTGTACATTAAAAAAACTAGTCAAGGGATCATCAGTAAACTAATTAATATACGTTTATACATAAGTATTTACGACGTAAAAGTCGTTAAGTAGTGCATTTTAAAAACGAACAAGTATACACGAACGCACTAAACTACGCTTACTAAGTGTTAGCGTAGTGTTACACGGACCTAAGCGGCTCAAATTTAAAAAAAAACGTAGCGTGTTACTATAAAACATTTCTAAATACTTTGACACATATTTATAATCCTTAATAACACATTAGACGTACCTCTCTCAACAGTATGAAGCGGTATCTCACTATTTTCATCAACACTCCTCAATGAATATTCCTCCTTTTTAGTTAAATTCACTAAATATTTAGCTCGTTGTCGAGACATTTTTGTAATAATAAAAGAACACTAACAATAGTTTAAATAACTCGTAACAATGACGCTATCAATTATGCACATATATAACACAGCGACAAGTGTCGTTAGATTAATGTAAACAAACAAGCGGTGCGTCCTCTCCCCGCGCACACTCTGCTAATAATAGTTGGCGTAATTTAAATCGAGTGATTTCAAAAAGTACCTTTACTTAGCGTTGTATAAGATTTGTAACTTCGTTGTTCTTGTATATGTCGTCACGATTTTTTTATTACATATAAAAAACCACATTTTAAGCAGCTTGGCATAAAAAGCCGAATTTACCTAAAATTCGAGTTAGCGTAGTATAAATTGTTGGTGTCGATATAGTGATTTATGGGTGAAGACAACATGCTGTTCCAACCTCAATTGAATTGGGATTTGGCTAGAGGATGTATGAATGCGTTTAGTAGTAAAAACTAGTGTGCATTCTGGAACTACTCAAATTATCTCCGAATATTACATACCCGTTCAGTTCAGCCAATGTTTTAGCGGACATGCACAGAGTTCTCATTGTGCGTAAGTCCTTCATTTGCTGAATTATCATTCTCCTTGAGTACCTCTCATCGAAAATTGCTAAGGTATCTGAAATAATGAATGGTGATAAGACCACGAAAGTAAAAGAACTAGAGCGACATAAGTAGCGATAGCGACAACAAGGCTACTTACCTCCAGCACGGCGTAAGCAATCCGTCTCACACCTGACTCTGATACTATTCACCGCATCAAGTATGTATGAATTCCGTTGTACAGTGCGTCGAGTATTTCGACTTGGAAGCATCTCTGAGGCACTAAATGTGACTCGCTCAAATGGGCTCGAACGACGTGGGCGCGCATCAAGCCTCGCCTAAAGGAAAATAATACATCATGCATCAAACATTTACCATACAATACAATATCCACGAGGATACTAGCTGACAATTGTGTTAATCGTCCTGTCGGAGGCCGTGAAAGATTATTTGGCACTTACATAATGGCGATTGATTACAATAGACATCTTTAAATATTTTTAAGCTGCTTAAATGCATTTCAAATGTAAATAAATAAACAGCTGTTGTTTTTTATTTAATTTTACCTATTTCGCAAACGCAAAAGTATGAACATAAAACATCATACATTCGTCCGTCCGTTTGACACACACCATATACCTTATTATTACGACTATATGGAGAAAGATGTCATATCTATTAATTTTTAAGCGAGTACCTGCTGACCTGGACTATGTTCGGCCGGAAATTCTCGGGTTAATTGTTTTTGCGCAGAATATTAGTTATTATTATTTTTAAATAAAGACGAAGAGAAAGCTACGTTACACCTTATAACATTAGCTATCTGCCACTGTCTTTTTATTTATGTTTTCTAGAATCAGTGATGGATCTGGAAAAAAGCGTATGATAGGGTGCCTCGGGTGGTGGTGTGGTAGGCTTTGAAAGGTATTCGTTTCATAATTGTTCTTTTAAAGATTAATGTCATGCTTGGTTTTAATCAATCTGTCATATCCGTCATAGCACTTTTTATATGCAGAGATTAATTTATGCATATATTTCATTTTTCCCCATAAATTTATCAGATAATTTATCAACAAAGAATATCGGCTTTATCAAGCACTAGTGTGTATGAAAAAAATTGTTGCATTTTTGCGTGTTTGAGTGTAAAACGAATATCTGCCCTGAGATTTATGTGTGCGTAATATTTGTAAACATAGTATTGCGTATGTGTAGAAATTAGAATAGTGGGAGTCAGTACAAAATTGAAGCGAGGGCCTTTCCAACCTTATTTATCTGTTCCGTAAATTGCACCATGGATCGGTTTTAAGCCCTAATCTCTTCCTGTTGATAATGGACGCTCTGACGTAGAACATACAGGAAGAGGGACCAGGGAAGCATGCTACATCATTCATGTTGCTGAAGATGGACCTGAGGTCCAGAGCAGATTAGAGAAATGGCAACGGAAGCTGGCGAAGTATAGGCTTGAAAATGATAAGAAACCAGACAGAATATTATGTTCTTCGATTTCAGCAGTCTCTCCAGCCCTAGAGCTGGAAAGTTTCGTTCTCCAAGTCTGCTCCCACTTCCGGTATCTCGGTTCATAGTGCAAAGCCGTCACATTGCCCTAGTGAGAAGACTGATAAGACCTGCTGTCGTGTATGGGTCAGAATGTTGGGCCACAAAAGGATCGACTAAAAAGCAGTTGCATGCAGGTGAAATGAGAATGCTGAGGGGGAAATGTAGTATTACGCGACTGGATAGAATAAGAAATGAGTATGTAAGAGGAAGACTGAAAGTGGCGCCTGTGACGGAAAAGTTGAGGGAAATCGGTTGACATGCTATGGAGATGTGATGCGAAGGGACGTGGATCATAATGTGAGGAAAGTTTTGAGTAAGCATGCGGAGGGTTACAAGAGTAGAGGACGAACAAAGAAACGATGGATGGATTGTGTGAAGGATGGTATGGCTAGGATGGAGATGACTTTTGAGATTACGGCTAAATGATATATGGAAAAAGAAGACTTGCTGCGCCAATCCCAAATAAATTGGAATATAGTGTAAACTTTCATATACATTAAAAATACATATATGTATATATTTTTGTCATTGACATTACAAACAGGCATCAAGTTTCATTATTTGTATTGTTTGGGTGACGTCATCGCTTATTAACATCTTACTCCGAAATAAATCGGTAATAATGGCTATCCATTATTACCGATAGTTAATTTCATTACACTTAGTTTGAATATACACAGGTATATTCAAACTAAGTGTAATGAAATTAATTGATGGTGTTCTTGTTTTATTTGCTTGAACATATTGAAATGTTGTCTATTGTGTATTTGACTAGCCTTAGGTGGATGATTGGTATTTCCAGTTACTTGCCTCAGCTTAATGGGCACTGGCCGTGTCCACTTAGCTGAGATGAAAAAATCTAATCGATATTTGTATCGTTTTGAAGCTATGAATATAGGTTACACAATGTATATTCGTACCTGATACGCATCCCGGAGACTGAATAAATTAGCTCCATTAGCAGCCCGTCGAGGCACATCCATGTCATCCTCGGACATATCATCATCAGCCTCTTCATCCTCATCCCGATGATTAGGCTCGTCAACCTCATTATCCACATCAAGGTCAGACAGTTCATCCTCAGACTGCTCCTCGTTGCGAGGCGTGGAGTGCGGTATCGTCGGGATAGATATTGTCTCAGCGAGTTGCGGAGGTATTACCTGGGCGTTAACCGTGGCCATGTCGAGGGCCATGTCCTAAAACACGCAATAATGGATAAAAAATAATCCTCACACGATTTATCCTCAAACAATTAGCATAACATAACTACAGTTTCGAGCCGTTTGGGGTTGAAACGCTCGGTTCATGGGGTCCGAGTGCATGTCTTCTTTACAAAAAAAAAACCTCGACGACTGATCGACACTTCGCGTGATCAGAGGGTTGGCTCATTCTTTGCCCAAAGAATTAGTATTGCCATCCAACATTCGTTTTACACTCAAACAGCTGCCAGTCTTTTGGGCACGTTTCCAGATGACAGCAATGCGGAGGAGTACTTTGAAGCCTCAGTGTCTTGGTCGGCTTTTTCTTTTATTTTGTTTTTGTAAATATGTATAAAGTTAGTTTTATGGCATAATTGTATATGTTAATACTTAAAATACAAGTTTTATAAAACAGAAATAATAAATTGGCAATAATACTCGCAACCTCGATCTCGATCCATTGCTTAGGGATTTTCTTCGGTCCCGGAAGACTCTTCGATGTCCCCGGTTCTGATTTAAAATCATCTAACGTCTGACTCTTAGTTTGGCGATTGACGATTTCGGTCTTATATTTGGCCGCCACCAACAACTCTAACTCAGTCGGTTTAGGTCCCGTCAGCGCCTGTTGTACAACACAAATGACACAATCAAGTACGCACGCTGTAACCTCGTCTTCCCAAAGTTTTAAGTATCCATCAGCGCCAGCCATCAACGCATTCTTTACACCTTGGCAAGATCGGTGTTTATTGACAATTTCATTTTATAAACAAAATAATTAATGTTCCGAGCACGAGATAGAAACTTGTTGTTCAATTGTGCATTACAGGGCCCACTAATGTCACCTAGGTATAAAACGGCGGTTTAGTTAATGAGGCCCCAGAGAGAGTGCGTGGGAGCCGAAAGTAGTTGGTTCATAACCGGCCTCTGAATCGATTTCCTTCATTAAAAATACATGTTAATTATTTTAGAAAACACCATCTTGAAATGAAAACAGATACACAAATAATGATTTTGTATTTGTATTTTGTAAAACAAATTAAAAACACCGCGACAAACAATTTTTTTCATCCGTGCATATTTAAGCCTTATGGCAGAGTATTAAAGCATTATTTAGGACTGAATTTGCAGCCCACTCATAGCTAACACAAAACAAATAATAATGAAATTAATTAATGGTGTTCTTGTTTTATTTGCTTGAACATATTGAAATGTTGTCTATTGTGTATTTGACTAGCCTTAGGTGGATGATTGGTATTTCCAGTTACTTGCCTCAGCTTAATAGGCACTGGCCGTGTCCACTTAGTTGAGATGAAAAAATCTAATCGATACTTGTATCGTTTTGATGCTATGAATATAGGGTTATCATCTGAGAAATACAGAAATAGTTCTACCATTTCTGTATTTCACATGTAAATTTGACGTTCAAGTAAATCACTTATTTGTCGTAGACTTTTGACAGGCGGATGTTTAAGTCGTGCCGGTGAGATTTAGGCATTATATTGAGATATCGCTTATTGTTAGTTAAAGCGTTAAAGATATATAATATGGACTGATTGATGCAGATGATGATTTGGCAGAGAAAATATGTAAGTAAAAGCTTGCCACTAAAATGCACTTGCTGTTAGACGCCACTAGGCTGGGTGGCGATAATGACCATCTTCACATGACCTCACACACACAGTCAACACTCCACATATACCTTAAAGGAACTCTGGTTTTATTTATTTTTTCTTCTATATCGGCAGTAAGCCAGCAGACCTTCAGTCCTCATTACTAAGTAAGTAACCGTTAATGATGATTCAACTATACCGGGTAAAACCATTCACCCCGTTCTACCTGGTTTTTGACGATAATTTATTATTAGTTATTATCACTAGCGAGATTTCGAAATTATTAATTTCTATTAAGAGATTATTCATGACAAAGAGGCCCTTTTGAAGTCATTTTGCAATAAAAATCTGCGTGTCGATTCACTATTTTTTAATAGTGAATGATGTCAATATTTCTGAGATCACAGCACACATTACAAAAACTACTCAACTGAAAAGTTAATAAGTTCTAAACAAGATTATTTTTCAAGCAGTACCCATAATGCAGTGTTCTCAAATCCGGGATTGCTTGCCAACTATAAGAGGATAGCCACCAAATTCAATTTTATATACAAGTGAATAAAATATACGAAACTGTTTGTGAATTTCAATATAAAGGAATCTTATTACAAAGCATCGTAGTGTAATTGAATTTCAATATCACTATTATAGATCAAAATACATCCACAACGTTGTTCAGATATGGTTAAGCATTTGCCCTACAGTGAAATTAATTAATTTAATTTAATTTAATTCTTTATTTGCAGACCTTGAAGTCCATAGTATTAGTAATAACATTCTTATTTAACTATTGTTAGTAAACATATAACACAAAAAACATAACACAATAAAATACTAAATAAAAACAAGATGCCCGCAGCTACTTAGAGCCGACCTGAGTGTGCAGTCTCACCCATCGGCCAAGCATCGGACAGTCCCACCGGTCACTTAATGCCCTCAACATGGTGTGGGAGCTGAAGCATGTTCTTTGCCGAAGAGAAGCGCATCGCTTCCGAATAATTGCGTAGAAATCATCTACCCTCGCATCGGCAAACATACCCGAAGCGCTACAAAACCGCGGCAACCCCACGAGCATTCTGAAGGCATTATTATATTGTACACGTAGGGCGCTGTATGCCTTCTGCGTATACTTGACCCAGAGGCTGCAGGTGTAGAAAGTCTGACAATAGGCTCTAAAAAGCGTCATTTTAACCTCACAAGTACACCGTGCAAACCTGCGCGCCAACATATTACTTCGAACAGACAGCGCCCTACGCTCTCTCTCTATATCCAAGTCATCACATAGGTCGTCGGTGACCCAGTGGCCCAGGTACTTAAATTTTGAGACTCGCTTCAAGGGCTTACCCGCTAGTGAGATACACGGCACATTTAAGTCTCTCTTGGCGCCAACATTAAAAACAAGTAACTCACTCTTAGCGACGTTATAACTAAGCCCCTGAGTCATCGCGTAGTCTTCACATATCTTCAACAAACGTCTCAATGCACTGATTGATGGGCTCAGCAAGACCATATCGTCCGCATAACTGATATTGTTCATAGCAACTCCACCAACATGACAACCGATACCGGTATTGCTGAGCTCAACAATCAGCTGGTTAATATATACATTGAAAAGGCGAGGGGAGGTAATTCCCCCCTGCCTCACACCACATTCCAATCTATATTCTTCAGACAGAGTCCCTGCCCACCTAACATTGGTAACTTGGTTTTCATACCAAAATTTTAATACAGAGATAACCTCGGTTTCAACTTTTTCCTCATTTCTTAATTTACCCCACAGCAGGTCATAAGACACGAGGTCAAATGCCCTGGACAAATCTAAGAAACATGCATTAACCGGTGTTTTCCTATCCGTATAGTACCGGATTGTCCGCTTTAAACACATAATGGCACTTTCTGTCGATAGCCCGGGCCTGAATCCAAACTGTGCATCGTGCAGACTAATCCTAGGGGCCATGTATGTATCAAGCAGACTGTCCAGCACTTTAGCTATTACCGTTGCAAGTGATATTGGTCTATAATTGGCGGGATCTGCTGCATCACCAGTTTTATTTTTCATGATAGGAACAACTATGGTTCTCATAAGCGCACTAGGCAGATAACAATGATTTATGCACAGTCTAAAAAACATCGACAATACTCTAGGCAAGTGTATACCTGCATACCTAAGGTGCTCAACACTGAGGTGATCATGCCCCGGGGATTTACCTCTAATCATATTCTTAATTACTTTTACGACAGCCTTAGTAGAGAAAAACACTCCCAGCTTCATGCTCACATCAGCGTCAGTCACCGTCTGCGTCACATGATCAACTGTGGGATTTGCTAAGGGCTTGACTTTAAATTGGTCCACAAACATATTTGCGATCTGTGTGGGCTCAACCTAGGGCTCAGCTTGTTCGTGTTTTTCCAAAAATTTCCAAAGTCCTTAGATTTATGATTTTCAGATATTAAATCTAGTTTAATTTGCTTTTCGTTATTGCGACACCATTTTAAATTACTTTTGTAAATTCTTCGTGTATTACTCATTTTGTTGTATTCAACGCCTGTATCTGGTTTGCCACATAACTGCCAACAAATTAAAAATTAATGGGCTAGTTAGTATTATTGTGTGATATGAGCAAATCTGAGCAAATAGTAATAATTGAACAACCAAACTATAAGTGTGTGAGCGAGACAGGTGCGCGCACTCCCTCTCATAAACCCAAAGTGTGCTTGAAATGTCCTCTTAGTAAGTCATCGTGATACGATTAGCTAGACTGGTTACACAGCGAGAGATTCTGACATGAAAATGATAATGGTTATGTATGAACGAACACAGCGCAGTCCACCTACAATTCAGATCATTGGATTTTGTAACTGTACAGTGGAACAAGGCATTTGTTAAACAGGCAACGATATTCAATTTACCTACTGCACTGGCAAATGACGTTTTTATTGTGTGCGAAATATTTTTTTTACTTGATGTAATACAAATGAGTGATGCAAAAGAATTGACTACTTAGCACACTCTATTTTCTCACATTTTTTTTTCTCATAGTTTTTTCTATAGATTATTTTATATCAGTTTAACTTTAAATTTTAGTGCTTTCTTTAAATTAAATGTAAAGTGATGGCCTGAAACACAGGTTTGAATTAACCTAGATCGGGCGGGTCGCTATCTAACATTGTAATCTCGAACCATCATTACCGACTTGCACCTGTAATAAACATATTTTAGTTTTAGTTTAGTGTTAGTTAATTATACCATTGTTTTAGAAATAACACTACTGCACATAAATGTACATTTTTTTGTAATACTTTTTTATAAATAAAATTATTCTTATTATTCTTATTCTTATTATACAAATGAGTGATGCAAAAGAATTGACTACTTAGCACACTCACATTGTTTAAAAGTAGCTGCCCATACCTGTGCACCTTATTCCTTGATCGACTGTACACCGTCTTCCATTATGGTGCGGTTATAAGATTAGCAGCTCTATATCCTTTTCTCTGTTGACAGCCATATTATGCGCCATCGTGACGTATGTGAGTGATTCTGGATGGACCCGGGCGATAACGGCGCGTCAGATATCCTATTAAAATACTCAGTTACCAGTAACTCCATACTGTAACACACCATCCGCAGTCGAAGCAAAATGAGGTGGTACTGATGATTTTCTGTTGCGTTATTTCGACTTGGCGTCTCTTACTGGACGCAATCGGTGAGTTTTGGTGTAAACAGATTTTTAACGCCGCCGTGAGCGTTACAAACAGACCATGTCAGTATGCATAGCAACCATCTTGACGCTGTTTTGGACCGATAGAGTTTATAGAAGACTTCACCTTTCAAGCCCACCCTTGTGTATGTGGTGAAATATGATGCTTATACATTAAGCAGTTTTTTTATGAATGTAAAGCCAATGAAATGCCAGTTATTGCAATATTATGTGAATTTTACCAGTAGGTAACCTGTAACCAGTAGGTAAGTATTATGAGCCAACAACAAAATACCCCACCAGTTCTGTGCTTTTGCAGGTTCAGGTAGGTGGGCAAATAACAGGTATACACTTTATTTTTTAAATCTTTTTCTATGAAATTTAAAAAATATTAAGTATTTTTTTTCTAAAATATAGTATTTAGGGCTGAGTATGAAAAATTAATTCAGACAAATTTCCATCTCTAGCAGCATGGCTGATGACAACCCTATTCATTGCGTTTTTTTCATGAGATATTCTCACATTTACTGCGTTCTCACAGTGACTGTGTCTCGGATGACTTGTTTTATTTATTAAAGGTTCATTGATCTGTTAGCATAGACACGTCCATTTAGATAGAATCCCCACAAAAAAGGCAGCTGTTAAATTCGGGGATCTTGGGGGCCAATTAATGTCACCGTTTCTGGAAATTAATCGACCCTGAAACGTTATTTTCACTGTCTCATTCTAAAAACTCGACGCCGACCATGGTCTCTCTCTCTCTCTTAGTTCATGAGTTAACTGAACCTTTTATTGAAACTAACCAAATTTTCTCTTAAGAATTGTCCGTAGAGAAGTTCTCTTAATTTAGAGTTGTTGAGAACGTCGCCTGGTAGACAATGTGTGTTCTTCGGCTACCCATTGATTTGACCCATTTTTTGATAGCTGCGCCAGTTTTTACTTTTGTAGCTATCTTCGTTACATTTTGTAAATTTGTGTCTTCTTACTTGTTCCAAATAAACGTCTATTATTATTATTAATATTGACGGAAAATTTCAATATTCTGCTCGCTACGAGCCCTACTGAAACCACGAGGAACTGCTTTATCGTATAAAATGCCATGCTGCTGAAATTTATTCACTATATACAGGAAAAGTTTTTAACCAGTGCGCAAATTTTTTTTGGTGGTTCAATATCAGTAATAGAACACATTTCCATTATTTATTCAATACTTTTTTTTTTTTTTTATCCTACTTTAAATCAGCAAAATATGGACACAATCTATTCGTAATAATAACAATGGGCGCGCGCGGCGGCCGGCGCGCGCGGCGGTGTTGCACGGCTCCCGGGCGGCAGGGCGGCGCCGGGCGCTGTGGCCGACAGTTCGCTCATCGCACGCGCTGTCGTGTGACGTCGCGTCTAATCGCTTTCCCGCGCAAGCGCCGCGCCGCACGTGTGTCGTGCTTGTACCTGCCGGTCACGATGTCGGACTTCAGTAACCGCGAGTTTTACGAGATGGTGCGAGTGTATGTACTGAGTGGTGAAAGTTTGCGAGCAGCTCGCAGAATGTATGCGACGGAGAGCATACCTACCTCGAATGCGAGCCCATGGAATCCTTAACCCCGCGGTCCCTAATGAAAGGACCATTTTAGCGGCCACTCAAAGGCTGCTTGATCACGGACAGTTCAGAACCCCGAATCATGCACGAGGGTCTGGCAGACCCCGACTGGCGATCGAAACCGAAGAAAGCATTTTTGATTTCTTTGAGCGAGATCCAAGAGCCAGTACCTACGATGCGTCACGTCGTTTCGGTGTGAGCCAGCACGCGATATGGAAGTTGCTAAATACAGCCGGACTTCATCCTGAACAAATTCGAACCTGATAAAATTAGCGATCAGTACATTGTAACCCACGAAAATACCTACGCCGCCGCGCCGGCTAATCGAGCGAGCGCACAGCTGATAGATAGGTACTTACGCGCGTTCCGCTTCGCCGCGCGCCGCCCGGGTAGCCATACAACCACTTTTAAAGTAAACATCTTTCATTAACGATATTTTTATTTTTTTGTACTAAGACGTATCAAAATAAAAAATATATGTTTAATAAAACTCGTTTAAGTTTAATTTGTAAAAATTTGCGCAGTGGATAAAAACTTTTCCTGTATATACGATTTCTAAAAAAAAAATCCGCGATTTTCGTTGGTTTCCGCAATACATGATTGGGTTGAGTAGAATGTTTTTATAATTAAAACACTTGTTCAATCGTGAAACGCTCCATAACAAATTTGGAGCGTCTACACAAGATATTTTTCATGAAACAACTGTCATATTTCCCGCCAAAAAAATGGCGGCAAAAAAGTTGTATACCTCCAGTTACCAAACCCCGTGGGCCACATAGACCTGAGCCTGTGCGACCGTAAGGGCAGCTTTAGCTTTGACGTGCTGCACAAACATCAAGAGACCTGAAGTACAGAACTGGTTTGTAGGCCCTTTAGTCGGCACCAAAGCGAACATAGTAACTGAGCATATCACACACACAGTCAGGGTAGCATACACAGTCAGGTTCAGGACAAAAAAAAAAACTAATTTTGGACCGAAAAAGTATTACAGTTTATTATTACTGATTAATAAATGTCATCATGAGTTATACATATCATGGATTAATAAATATTAAATGGCCTAAACACACGAAAGCATATCAATGTGTCTTAAATGTTATCATGAAAAAGGTACAGCGAATGCTGAAAAAACTTACATCTAACGCACTATATAACTCATTCCATTAATGTAAGTTGAACTCTTCACAGGTATGCTTCGAACAGCATTTTTTGGACATTAAGAATTGCAAACATACATTCTGATATTCTGTAAAAAAAAACCCGTACTTATTATAAAAATAATATAAAATAAAATTTGAATAACAAAGTGATAGCCGTGTTTACTCATGCAAAGCATTCTATTAAAAGAAAAAAAAATGGTGGCATTGTCTTTTCTTATGTTTGGAGTACTAATCTTCTGCCTACCCTTTTCCCAACTTTATTGTGGTCGGTTTCCACTCTAAC
Source organism: Phlogophora meticulosa (assembly GCA_905147745.2). Taxonomy (NCBI): domain Eukaryota; kingdom Metazoa; phylum Arthropoda; class Insecta; order Lepidoptera; family Noctuidae; genus Phlogophora; species Phlogophora meticulosa. The sequence continues at coordinate 511,759 of CAJHWW020000001.1, read as the reverse complement.
CAGATGCAGCTGAGTATCAGTATTTTACATGAAGCGACTGCCTATCTGACCTTTATTTCTATTTGATTATTTGCACGGTTGGTGCAGTGGCTGAGCGATTGCCTACTGCGCTCCGTGTCGCGGGTTAAATTCCCGCATGTAACAAATATTATATGGCCTATAGGTAGTAGTTCCGGGTCTTGCTGTTTGTATACGTGAATTTTAATGTTCCACGATATAGGATACATTCCTAGTGGGCAGAACTGAACTTTCGGTACCAACGATCCGATAATCATGATAACAAGCTCCAAGATTAAAGAAGAAGTTAACGTGTAAATGAAAAACAAAATTACTTTGATTTCTAGAATGGATCTATACTCCCGAAAGTGTAAAAAAGCAACGATATTTTTGTTCGCTCATGTTTATGAAACAAACATCCCACTGCAAAACTAATCAACTAAAACGTTATTGCCTTTGACAACCCATGTGGGGATCGCCGTGGGCGTCGAGATTGGATGGAGCTAATGGACGCACCGGATTAAGCCATCCCGTGGGCAAGGGATAGGCGGATTAAATTTGCGCTCTGCAATTTTGATAAACATGTTCTGAAATATGTTATTTTGAAAAAACACTTTATTTCACAGACATAAAGTTCAGATTGTGTTACCAATTTAAAACCGTAAAAAACTTAATTAATTCTAAAATGGTCTAATTTTACACCGACATAAAGTTGATATTTAATTGATACAACATCAATTGGAAATATTATCGATGTGACTGTATGGAATATGCATACAAATATGGGCGTAAGGGGATAGGGAGACGATCGTACTCGCAGAGGACGGTGTTGTGAATCGAATTTCAAAAGATAACTCCGTGATGTTTATTGGCTGTGAAAATACTAGATGCAATATTCTGATGTTATGTGCCAACAACAGACAGAGATTTCTAACTCACTTATTGGTGTGTGTCCAAAGCCTACCTACATAATGCACTTTTTTATGTGCGTTAGCTCTGAAGCTGCCAGCATTTTGCCAAACCGACTTCATGCTAGAGCTATTTTCTTGTACTTGCGATACGTTGTCTTAATATTGACACTCAAGGAATCCCGGGACTTTAAATATTATTAATATTTCATTCAATTATATCGATTAATAACTTATAAATTTCTTAGTAAAAAGCTATTCATGTCTAAGGAATTATGAACGAGCACATATCCATTTACCCCTCCGACGGGTAAGTATAAGACGGACACGAAATTAAAAACTTAACATAAGGCCAGACAACCAATCAGAGATTAAAGAAAGCTTGTCTTAAGTATTTAAGACAAGCTCAGCGACTTTCATGCGATTGAGTTTTTGGAGAAAATTCAGATCTTTTGGGACTAGCCGAGCAGCAACATGTTTCATACCCAAATGATTAGTTAAAATGGTACGGATCGACTCGTGAGATACAGAAAGTTCGGCGGCTATCTCTCTCAGAGTTGAATGGGGATTTTCAGTCACTATTTTCTTCACTTTTGCGATGTTAACTTCAGTTGCAGACGTTTACGGCCTACCAGAGCGAGGCAAATCTTCCATCACATCTCGACCGATTTTGAACGCTTTGAACCACTCATAAGCACGAGTTTTTGATAAAGTCGATTCACCGTAAGCCTTCTGTAACATTTTCAGTGACTCCGAACACGAAATTCCATTGGCGATGCAAAATTTAAGACAAACTCTTTGTTCGATATTTTTTGTCCATTATGAAATTCGCAATACACACTATATATAATATTACTAAAACCAGCACTGTATCTAATATAAATAACAGATGCAACTCAAACTCCGCGCCAAAATGGAAAACATTTGTGCCAATCTAACAACTACAAAAAAACAAAAATTTGAATTTGGAACCATAAACAAATCATCCATTCCCGATACTTTTTTGACTGAATGTATACTAAGCTAACTCATAAAACTGTACTTTACAGTAGAGGCATACAAAGGGAAAAACGTGATAACTTTTATATTAATTAAGATACTTATTTGAAATTTGGTACCCTTAATATTTGATTTATTGTTTATAATATACCATTTTTATTTTTCCTTAATTATTTATATTTTTTGATTTTGCGCAAGTTAGCCGTATATAAACGTAATTCCTCAATAAAATGTTACATATTACCACAGTAGATAAATATACAGTAAAACATCTTCATACAAACGTGCCGCTCTCGGTTTGAATGTGTGCGTGCGCGCCGCGCGTCATGTCGGCACGCGATTTCACGCACACGCTAGCATAATATATGGGGGAATAAGGTGGCGGCAGTGCGGGCTGTGCAGCGCGACTGTGAGCACGCGCGTACGCTACATGACCGCTTGCGTTCGTCAACTCTCGCCGGCGCGGGCGGCGGACACTTGTCGTAAATTACTAGTAATAAATTACGAGTATCATGACTTCAAAAAGGGGAAAAAAATATTGTAGTGTTTTCGGGTGCCTCAATAATGATTTCGCAAACCCGGACTTATCATTCTTCATACTTCCTACTCAACCAGAAATGTAAGTACCTACTTAAACTTAAATATTATTAGAAAATATGGTATTGTATTGTTTATTTCACAGTTTATTTGCTTTATTAAGAGCGTAGCCGAGTCGCATTTTTCTGAATACTATGTTTAGAGCTAAAGTTTATTTTAAGAAGTCTATTTTTACTATAAAATAGAGGATTGAGTACGAAACATCGTTTTGGTAAACATATTTTTCGCGTAGGTATAGTTGTAATAAGGGCAATTTCACAATAATTAATATTGCAAATTAATTACTTTTGAAATTATTATTTTTTCTATTGTCTGATGTGTTGTTCAATCCAAATATGGTTCCGGTAATCTGACGATCGACTTATATACTTGTGTGTACATCGCATTTTTTTGGCCGGCGTTCGGGTCGGCCACTTGACACTTGTTTTTGTTTCGCTTATCGTATGAAAAAAATGTGTTAAGAGGTCTGTTCTTTTTGTTTATTATTGTAAGGTGATGTGTATTATACTAAATGCAACAGTTATTTTTGTTAGATATGGTTTCATTTTGTAAATATAACGACTTTTGTATACGAAACTGGGAAACCTGGGAAATAGTCCATCACGCTACCTTCAAGTTCAAATTTGTAATACATTGTTAGGTGAATCTACACAAAACCCTACGTCATCAGATAGTTAGATATTAAAGTATATAGTAGGTATCATGAAAGAAAAATAATAGGTGATAAATATTTTTTACATATTCGCGAAAATACGTATGGAACTCTCTATTTATTTCACTTGACCTTTTTATTTTATAAATTTAGATCAAGTGCTGCTTGTTCGAAAATATTAACTAAAAGTAAAAGTGACAACCCTGGGTATCAACGCAAGAGTAGGCTAATAACTCGGCGGGCGGCCTTAGATAACCTACTGTATATTTATCTACTGTGATATTACACAGGTCTAACTAATGTTAGCGTAGTGTATTACGGGAGTTTATAGTGCTAAAGAAGTTTTATTTTTATTGCGTTGCAAAACAAATGTTAAAATATATCATGCATTAATTATAACCTTAGGGTTAAATATTATATTATATAAGATATATTATTATAAATTCTCATGCTAAATAACAAGTTATTAAAGTTAGCTTTATTTAACCGGCACATGTGTCACTGGCAGATATCTTATTAAAAGCCGTCAAATTGTATATAGCTTACTATACATCGACCTGTTCCATAAGTTAGCGTCTTATTTAGCTTTCCGTTGAGCTTATAATACATATTGATTTTTATAAATCCTAGGTAAAATGGTGTCGATAATAATTTTTTTTGAGGTAAATACATAATTAAAACATAATTAGTATAGTAATCAACAGTTTATTAAAATATCAGGCAAGTACTTACTTATTAACTAACAATAAGAGATCAGATCAATCACAAGTCAACTTCGTAAATTATTTTAAATCAAGATTGCACTTAATATTGTTATTCTTAAGAGAAAACAAAAACTTCTAATTGCTAAATATAAATCACATAATTTAAACAATAGGTTGTAATTATTAAGTACACAAAAACATTCAAACCTCGTCATCACTTGCATTGCTCTCATGTTCAGTTGTTAATAAATTTCTATAAAATGTTTGATATTTTTCAGGTATAATATTCTTATCGCAATAATATTTGAAGTCTTTATATTTTGCTACATTAATTTTTAACAAAGTTTTGTATGCTTTTTCGGGAAAAGGTTCCAAGTGGGATAATCTAGTAGATGTCTTTTTAAAACATTGTATTAGATTGCTTTCGTTATCACCTAAACTATACTTATATTCCAACAACCCGTAATTATCAGGAGAAACTACAATTTTTTAAATCTTATTCCACATAATTTTGTCGTTATTTAAATTTTTAGTCCAATTGGTTTTGCTAATTTTACTTTTAAAATCAAATATCATGTTTTGATTGACCTCGATAACATTATAAGGATTCCCATTGACCTTTGCCCATCGCACTAGTGAATACCATTCATCTGGCGAATATACCTCTCTACCTCTTGCAGTCTTTTCTATTAAAGCATGAACTGAGTCGCCCTCATTCTGTGTATGGCCCTTTTCCATAAAATGGTGGCTAATCTTCATTTTAAAAATTTTAGCAGCTAATAAATACATATAGTAAAAGGGTACGGTTACGATTCTGTCCCCCACAGTTGTCTGACCATAGGTTGACTTCTTGAACTCCCTTAGAAGCTTATTTATTAAAAAAATCGTACAAACAACTGGCAACTTCATTAGCCCCCCTTAGCCGTTTGCTCATCCCACATATAACAAAATGCTTCTTTTGATCCCATATCGTAAATTGTAAAAGTATAAATAATAATAATATAATAAATAAATAAATATATATAATACATTCCAATTTTAACTTACGGGAAATTTATTTTTCTGTCTGATGTTTAGTGAAGTTTTCTTTCAATTCATCTGTAGGGCTAGGTGTATTTTTGTACTGATGACAGAGGTCGCATTGATCTTTTTTTGGTAAATGAAAGCTATGTGTTATAATTTCCAGTTTGCGCTTTGTTGTCCTGGCTTTAACTGTTTGCTTCATCCCCTCGTCTAATGGCAACTTCACAACGGTTGACGACTCTGGAATTAAAATATGATGATTTGTTCAAATTAAGCTGAGAATCAAAACTCCTAGTGTTTTCACTAAGAAGAAGGATCGAAAAAATAAGTAGATAAGGGGGCTGTCTTTAGTCTCATCATAATTTTAATAATCATTTGGTTTTGACAATTTAGTTTTTTCAAAAAACTCACGCCTTTTTCCCATGTGGGTAGGCAGAAACTACAAAATACCAAGTGGGTCACGATCCTTACACTTATTTAGGCGTAAGGTCTAAAATTAATAAAAAAGAAAGAACAAAATAAGCAAAAAATCCTTTAATAACTTTCGCTAGTTCTAGTGGAGTTTTCCCTATCTTTTTGTAATAATTCTTCATATTTAGTGTTCTGGTTGAAGATGGCGGTTGCTTTCTGGGATAGTTAGCTGACTCACAAGCTGATTTCGATGATTAAGCAGGTAGTATTTGTTGTTGCCATGTGTACTTAGTTTCTCCCTGACCATAGGAATATTGTTTACATTCTGTTGTTCTTCAAAAACCAGGGTGCATTCGAAATTTGTGTTAAGATTTAGTTTTGCACCCTTTGTACTAGTATTATATTGGAGGGACTGGGTGAACCCCAGAGCTAGAGTAAGTATACTCTTGTGTGTCTTATGCAAGGAGTTTCTTGTCCATAGCCAGTTTTGAGTTTCTTCCTAGGAGCCAGAATAGACCTCTGTCATTCAGGCGAACTTCATATCTTTTCATCATGTGTCCTCCATCATTTTTTGCTTGTGTTTAGATGGGTATTTTATCCTCTTAAAGAAAATTATAATGACTTTCTTAAAAAATGCCTCTCTTTCTCGTTTAATGATCAAAGTATCATAGATGAACATCTCACCTCATAATCCATATCCAATATACGTGAGAAAGTGTCTTCAGCAGCCAGACATTTTAGAAACAAATGGTAGCATACTTTGAGCTCCATGTAGCAGACGTTACAAGCAAGCGTGGGTCTTGACTCAGTTACAAACTGTAACAAAACTTGTCTTACACTATATGTATTGTAATACACACAAAGGGTTAGGCAGAAGTGCATCTATAGCACTCCAACATTTCACCAGTTAAGTCCCAGGTAATAGGAGCCAAGCCTATTTAAAAATCCTAACAAACCTTTGCCCAGCCAGGGAATCGGACTCGTCCTGGGACCGATTCCCTGGCTGACAAGTTCAGCGTTTGAGTTTGTGAACAGTTGATCAACCAGTAGATCTGTGTATGAGAAATATTTAAAAACCTTTTCGATAGGTTAAACTGCTGTTAAAATATCAACTTACTATTAAACCAGTCAGCTTCTCATACACTCCCTGCAAGACCCTTCTGTCCACTGCACCCAGAAGTTCAGTTTCGGAGAGGCACAATCGACACATGACCAAAACTGCCATTGTTTTACAAGTACACTGCACTGTTTTTATAAAGACTATTTGCATATAAATTTAATTAAAAAGTACTCAATTGTTACAATGGCTGACACGATTATCGATTGTTGGCCGTTATATTTTAAATGTTATTTTTGAGTATAAATTTTTCCTGCACGCTGTATGTCATAAAAAGACTGCTGCACTCCAATATAAAAGAATTATTCCGATGCTACAAACGTAGGCGATGAGCACACTACACCACCTCAAGCAGCGGGGTTTGTGGCGAACAACGACGGCGCGTGAATACGTTTTCTGTGAGTTGCACTACGCGTTCTCTATACAAACAATGTAAGAACACGCACTCCCGCGTTACGCTGCGTGATTCGGTGAACTGTGCCTTGGGGTATTTAGGCAACTAGTACCTATTACAATATTCTATATGGGCTATTGTATAGAAAATTGTAATTTCATTTATAGATACTGCTACCCTATGATAGAGACGAATAATAATTGTGCATCCGACCTCCACGAAACGAAAGCCAATAAAACAAGAACGTTTGCTTTGAAAAGACGTCGCGCGCATTTACGACGCACTGACGACTTTACCATAGATAATCACAAATATAACCGTCAGTGTTGCGAGCACATTTATTCGATTGCAATTAATAAAATGAAGTCTAATGAAGAATGTTAACTAATTTAGCATTTTTATATTAGTATGGATAGATTTATCGAAATAGAAGAGGCATGTATCGTCCGCGTATAAAGTTAGGTGACCCGTTAACCCTATCTTGTTTATATTATTTATATTTTTTTTTTTTTATTTATCCTGCTACTTAGCAATCTGTTTCTATGAAACAATAATCTAATATGTTGTCTGATTTTCATCGGTAGATATATTTTCAGCTGAGTTGTGCATCCATTGATGACATTCTCATGTTCGGTCTGCAAATCTTGTTGCTAGGTCTCGTATACTATTTCTTTTAAGGCGATAGTATCTTAGACTGCCCTCTCCCTGCAGTTCAGCAGCTAACTGGTTGATGTGATGGTCTAGTCTGGCCTGATAATTCTTGCTGTATGTCTCAATTTCTTCCTTCACTGTTCGTAGATTCAAATCTAGGTTCACATATTTGTTGCTTATGTGCGGTGGAATATTGAACATGGCTCTCATTGTTTTACTTTGAAACCTTTGTAGTATTTCGATATTACTGTGACTGGTTGTGCCCCATAGCTGTATGCCGTATGTCCATACCGGCTTCAGTATAGTTTTATAGATAGCCATTTTACTAGCGTCTGTCAACTGTGACCTACGTCCAATGAGCCAGTACATGCTTCGGAGTTTGCAATCTAGTTGTTTCCTTTTGGTCCATATGTGTGTTCGCCAAGTGAGCCGTCTGTCGAGATGCATACCTAAGTATTTGGCGACATCTGATTGTGGGATCTCTGTATTACAAAGTTTCACAGGTGGGCAGGTTTTTCTTCGGAGTGTGAAGGTTACTTGAACTGACTTATCTGTATTGACTTTAATACGCCACTGTTCGAGCCATTCTTCGATCTGAGTCAGGTGTAGCTGTAGCCTTTCGGATGCGGAGTCACAATTCTCATGTGTTGAGAGGATTGCGGTATCATCTGCATATGTCGCTGTAGTGGTATAAGCATGAGTGGGTATATCTGCTGTGAATATTAGGTAGAGAACTGGTCCCAGTATGCTACCCTGTGGCACTCCAGACTTAATTTTGTACATTTGAGATGTGTCGGAATTATATTTCACTTCGTAGCATCTATTTTTAAGATACGATTCTAATAATGCGTAGAACGAGTGTGGTAGCATTTTTTTAATTTTATACAGTAACCCTCTATGCCACACCTTGCTGTGCAGCCTTCCTAGACATCAGCCAAGCATTCGACAATGCTTGGCTGATGTCTAGGAAGGCTGCACAGCAATATAGTTTGTTTTCCAGCGCTCTACCGATGACGTCAACCAAACGATGCACTTGTTCGACGGTACCGTGGCCCTCTCTAAATCCAAACTGTATTATTATTACTATATACTAATATTATTTATATAGATTAAAACAAGTAACGGACTTAAAATTGCTTAAAATACGCAGCCATACGCGTCGCGCGTCGGCCTCGCGTAGCTGTCGGCGCTGACGATCGCACGAGCGCCTCTGCGTTCAGTGAGCGTTCTTGTGTCGAGTGGAGCGGACGTCGTCAGCGCGTACAGTCATGGCAAATCGTGAAGTGGATACAGGTCGAGTTATCGATGAGGTACGCCTGAGGAAGATATTGTGGGATGCATCCGATCCACTCTACAAAAATAAAGATGCAAGAAACAAAGCCTGGGAGGATATTGTGGACGCATTGTTCGAAAATATTTTAGGAGAAGAAAAACAACAACTTGGTTTGTTTACTTTCTTATTTTATTATCTGAATACCTACACTATAGGACAAAGCCTTTTCAAGTTAAAATATACACGAATCTTGCCAGGGCACGCTTCCAATAGGGCTCACGAAGTACTCGGCAAAATGTTCTCGCAGAGCGTGACCAGACCTGTTCGTAGGTACAGTTGGCAAGTCCACCATATCCTCAATTGTAAGTGTGTCTTCAATACGATAACCATCTCGAATTCTTATAAAGTTATGCAATACGCAGCATGCTTTAACTATTTTCTTTGTAACAATAAAACTCACATTAATAGGTGTATGAAACACTCTGAACTTGTTTGACATGATACCAAATGTCGATTCTATGTATCGTCTACTGCGGCTCAGTCTATAATTAAATATTTTTTTCGAATCTGGTCTAAGAAAGGTAAAAGGAAAAAGATCTCTGGTAAGGGTATCTGATCTGCCAGGAGGGGTTATCCTACTTGAGTGTTCTTGTCCTAGAGCAGGAGTACCCGAGTACCCGGTGTTCAGTAATTCATATATTATAATCACAATGGATACACACAACATAACAGAGAACAATAATACAAAATAACCAACAGCACTGACTCGTGCTCTAGGACAAGAACACTCAAGTAGGATAACCCCTCCTGGCAGATCAGATACCCTCACCAGAGATCTTTTTCCTTTTACCTTTCTTAGACCAGATTACCCTTCAAAGCCAGTATCAATATTTTCAAGACAATGAGACAGGACAAAAAAACAATGCAATTCAAACACATTTGACCAGCAATACCACAAATAAAAAACTGAGTACTACACTTCAATCAGAATGAAGATACTCAATGTGCAAAACAGACATCATATGAGGAGGTGAATTAAAAACTAGCTGCAAAATTGTTGTTTTTTATCTTGCGACTGAAATACACATTTCGACAACATCAAGCATTAACAACCATTGCCATCATTGAAGCATAACATCACCACTATATTGTCTGACCCAGTTATTTCATGTTGTATCTGACAACAAAACATTGCTCCTAATTTATTTTTCTTCCAACCAATGTAGCAGTATGTTTTTTGTTTAATGATAAAACCAAATGAAGTCAACAACTGAGACTGGCCGACCACCTGAGGCCCACGACTGGTCACCACTGCAGAAAGGAAGCACAAGCCAAAACCCAATGTAAAATGCTGGAAGAGGCAAATGTCAAGAGTCACTGAATTTCGTGATATTCTTTAGAAAAGCTTCATTACTGTCATTTATGAAACTAACCTCAATCCAAAGTGAAGATGGTAACTTTAATACAATGCATATTCTTCTAAATTCAAACCTATGCAATATTTACATGCTGTTGTAATATGGCGGAACGTTAAAACTGTAACACGTATTATCCCAAATTTATAGCTTAAGGAAACTTAGGTACACAACTCACATGGTATGTATTGGTACATAACATGAACAATTTATTAATCTCAACTTCACCTTCAATCGTTTTTTATTGGCTTTTGTGGAACACAACTAAATATATTTAGAGTTAAATTGCTTTTGATTTTATGACATACCAACATTGTGCCTTACCACGTGGGTACTAAGTTAGACCATAATCAGTGAATAACTAGTTATAATACGACGAAGACTAGAGAGAGAGAATTGAAAAAGATTTAACCACAATTCGCAATAATTTCAAAAGTAAGTCAATTTTGTCTGGTTCGCGACTGGACTACTGCGTCTTTGCTTAGGGATGGCAATGTGTGTTATTTATAATCATATGATTCGATGTAATGATGCAGAAAACAAATATTTTAATCGATTTAAATTACACTGCATTTAACCAGGAAATCGATCTTTCAACCTAGAAAATAGAATTTCCATTAGATATTTATATTTCGATACGATGTGTGCCCAGAAACATGGTAAGGAATGACAGTTGTTCAATTTACTTTGATCAAAAACTCGAGAGATGGCTGTAACTAAGTACTAGGTTAAATTGAATAAACCACTTTAATTACATAAAAAGAATAAAATATTGATTACTAAAGTGTCCACTTTTGTTCTGTATGTAACTTTATTTATATTAATAAATAAAAACTAAAATGAAAGAAAGATTTTATAAATCATTTAAATCAATGGAACTATCGTTATTATTCAGGAAGAATTACATCCCTTTTAGCATCGAGTTGTTCAACATTGTCTGTCTGTCAAGAGTGTCAAGGGCCAACCTCAAGAAAGGTGAATGGGAGATTTCATACCGCTTCCTTTTTTTGTTGTTGAATTTGTACCACATATTAAGGCAAATAAGCCATTGATTTTCATGTAAGTGTACTATTTTTAGAACTTCGGATTTTATTAATAATATCAGAAGAAAGATTTTTTTTTTAGATTTTTTTTTTTATTTTATTTTTCAAAAAATCCAATAATTTAAAAAGGGCTTGTCTATCATATTAACTACCAATTAAAACATAAAATATCACAAACACAAAATTTGATTAGCAGTACGAAATTCCCATACAAACCTGCCGTTCACCTTTCAGTGGGTCTACGTCATGATTGCTGGGTACAAACGTATCAACTTAAATCGCCAAACTATACAAGTCCAGTATTATCAATTATTGTAGTCTTGTCAAGGAAATCTTTAGTGTGTGATATATTCTGGCAACATCACACTTGTTTGTGTTTAGTATCCATTTTATGTTATAGTAGGATGCTTAAACTTCATGTGGGATTTTAAATTTGAAACTGAGCTCTTGTATGAAATAGTTTTTTTACACAAATTACACGTACCAATTTTTTTTACGGTATCGCTATCCGTAAAAAAGTTCCATACTTCACTTTTTTTTTGGCGTTGTATATCCATGTTAGTTGTTTTCTTTCAATTTGTAAGTATTCTGTTTCAAACGCAAACAACACTACACAAACAGTCAAACAATTGGAATTTTCACTCACACAACAGTCACAACACTAACTACCTACTACTTAGATCACAAACTCGCGTAAACCTTCGTAACGAAAATCAATCTTTATTTAACACTAGTTAAATATTATAATAGACTATTTCCAAATTTAGCAGTTAGCAGTTAATTAAATGAACTCGCTCGACGTTAACATTCTAACTGTGATTGGTCACTAAAATTAGTAGTAGTTGCTAAATAAATCGTGTAAGTAGTTGCTAAATAAATCCACTTCCGGTGCTGCTCACACCAACTCGGTGTATAGTACAACGTCATCAATAATTTTCATTTTATTTTATTTACTCTTGTTTAATTTTAAGAAGAATGTTCTAGTTATTTTGGTTTATAAATTTAATATCGTAATGTCTAATTATAAAATTACTTACTTTCCGCTTGTCAGCTTCCGGTGCGTCGAATGATAATGTGATGATTAATTAAAATATAATATATGCTGTTCAATAATTTTGCAACTAGCTGTTAATTAATATTATACAGTTTATTGAGTGATTCATGGTTATATTTAGGCTTATATAGATATAAAAGTCGATGCGTCGGATATTTGAATTCGGTTGTGTTCGATAACTGTCAAGTGGAAGAAGCTTATGTTAAAAAAGACGCTAAATAAAAATCTGTGCAACTGCAACTATAATTATCATTTAATTAAATAACGCATTTTACAATCGCTATGTTGAAAACAATTCAATAGAGACGGAACCGGAACAGGAACACGACCGTGTGTCGTGTGTCCTTTTCTTTGTTGTTTTGTTGCCGTCGCGTCTGCCTGCGGCCTGCAGTAGTGGGATAAAGCGAGACAAATATATCCACGGGGAGCAAATCCTCGGCGTGCCCTCGTTTCGGACGCCATATTATCAAAACAAACAGCCAATCACAGACGAAGGCTCAAGGCTGATACCAGATATTATTTTGTTGTGACTGCTAAATTTAACAGCTATCTCAGAACTTATTTAACAGGTGTTGACACTAAAAAAATTTAGCAGTGTTAATTTAGCAGCTTATTAATTTTAGACCCATCTCTATAGCATAGACTGTGGGCACTATTATAAACTGTCTGTGGTGGTTTACACACAGGTCAATTGAAAGGGAAAAAAATACTTTATGTAGTACATCTCAATAGTTAGTGAATTTTCGTGCTAGCGGAGCGACTTTAAGTGCTATCGTAAAATATCGGTCTGTGAAGGTGCCCATGGATATAGTAATAGTACTATCGAATGCTCCATCCATGGTTCGCTGCCGTTCGTGGCAGGTCTGAGATGTGTGGCGTCTGAATATATTGTCTTGATTGAAACTGATACCTTGCCGCATTTTTCTCTCGTGGTATTTTAAGCGATGGTGCTTCTGTCTTGTCTTGTAACCTCGTAACTCGTTGTACTATTAGTTGGCTATTTCTGTGTGAAATGGAATCAACGAAAAGTTTTGAGCCTCACTACTACTATTATAATACTAGTATTGTACTCTTAACATTTTGATTAGGTTCTATGTATTGGTTGAAGAAAGGTTTTGGTTGTTTTCGTTTTTGTTTGTCATTTCTTCATGTATTAGGTTTTGCATTGTCGTGTCAGAAGTCAAACTACCCTAAAGATAACTTGAACCTCATATTCCTTGTCCCACCCCTGTTGTTTTCTCGTTATGTATTTATAAACTGCAAGATTATTGAAATTGATTAAATCAAGTTGTAACGGTGCTGTGCGGTGTTGCTTCCGAGATCCAAGTGCTGGCTTCTACTTTGGCCAGAATCTAAACAATGCCATTTAATGTGGCAATGCTTCCTGTCTTTTGGGCACTATACCAATTGATTAGTTAGGATAGTTCATGGTTTCTTCACTATTGTAATTGTTCTTCACAATTATAATGTGCATAAAGTTAGCACTTATTAGAAAAATAAAACAAGCTTTACGTCATGAAAATAAAAGGTCTAGTTGTAACGTAAAACAATTTCTTTGTTTTGGCTCTAGCTATCTACTTTTTTTTCTTCTTTGTTTCCATACAGTAATTTTCATACTATTTTTTCTTTCTCTTTGCTTTGATAACACATTGAGTGACAGAAACACATTTTTAAAATGTGTTGTCACTATAAAATTTTAGACATTGCCTAGAGTTGTAATACAACATCGCAACAGTAAATACATTTTGTGATGTGACAGTGCTGGTATAGGCGTATGCATGGTATGATGTTCTGTCACAATACACCATGCATTTTGCCATGCACTTTGACATTTTGGAAGTGAGGGGTGTAGATGCAAATATGCTTCTATACACTTTTTCAATTTATTTACTTTACTGAAACACCATTAAAACTTAATTTACTGAGATTAACTTAGCCATATCTATTAGAGAAATGATATGTCATGGCAAATCGATGTTATATTGGATTCAAAATATCATCTTAGTTATTTATAGTGTGCAAACTTGTAAAAAAGACATTAAAATCTGGATAGAGGCCATTTTGCATGTACAGGTATGAGGTAGGTTACGATCACGGCACTCCTGTAAGCGACGTCTAAAACTATCGACGACTGCGCGGCAAGTCAGTTCTGTGATGTTAGCCATTTCTCTTTGAATATTTTCTTTTAGGGCTTCAATTGACCGCGGGTTTGTGTCATACACTTTAGATTTCAGATAACCCCATAAGAAAAAGTCCATCGGGGTTAGATCCGGACTACGTGGTGGCCAGGATATGTCTCCTCTTCGAGAGATCACTTTGTTGGGGAAAAGTTCACGAATGACGGGCATAGCGGTGTTAGAGGTATGGGCCGTCGCGCCATCCTGTTGAAACCAGGTCCGCGTATTGTAGCCTAGAAAATTTTGCAACGCTGGTGTAAAAAACTCCTCGATCATTGCTACAATTGCTACGCTCTGAATTATCTGTAATCGCGCGACCTCTGCCGTCTTCAAAAAAATAAGGGCCTATGATGCCACGAGCTGACATAGCGGCCCATACCGTCACTTTAGGGCTGTGTAATGGCTTCTGATGTTGACGTTTTGGATTTTCGGGGCTCCAGTAGCGGCTATTTTGTTTACTCACATGCCCATTAATGTGGAAGTGAGTTTCATCAGAGAATAACACGTTATTAAACGAAGAAAAGCGGCTAAACATTTCATTCGCGTAATTTAGTCTCTGGATGGCGTCAGTGTCTTTTAATTCCTGTACCAACTGAATTTTGTAGGGGTGCAGACGTAAATCTTTCTTTAAAATCCGCTGTAACGATGTTCTGAATACGTTTAATATTCTGGAACGCTTACGAGTAGACTGGGTAGGATTTTCACGAACAGACTGTAACACTATGTCGATGTTTTCTTCCGTCCTTGATGTCCTTGGTCGGCCCGACCGCTTTTTATCTAACGTCGAACCAGTCTCTTCAAACTTTGCAACCCAGTTGTTGATCGTTTGAACAGTTGGAGTGTCATGAAAGTTGTGTAGATTCTGATGTTCTCGAAATTTACACCGCGCAATGGTTGCCGAAAAAATGTTCCGATAAAACTCGCGCACACAAAAAGCACGGTCCACACCGGTGAAACGCTCCATGGCGACTGACTTCCCAGAAACCGAACGTACTGTTTTTGCCGCGCCCGCGCCCCTCCCTTTTTTTTTTTTTTTTTTTGGAATGGGCATCTCGCAGTTTATCCTTCAGGGATATTTACTGCTCAACCGAACTTTCCTGTGGAAATTTAAGCTTAATTAAAATTACTGCGGGGTACGAACCTCGGCTTAGGACGTCGCTGAAGAGGACAGCAAGGGACAGGCTGGATCTGATTGTCCGCGCCCCTCCCGCGCGTCTTATGCATTTTATTCGAAATTTACATTTTAAAGGACTTATGGGCCACCCTGTATGAGTAATAAGTAGATGGAGATGATTTTGCATTTGACATGAATGGATAGAAGTGGTTTTGCAATTGTAATTACTGGATAGAAATGGTTTTGCATCTGTTATTAATCATATGGAAAGTGTTATGCAATCAATGGTTCATACTCACGATTCGAATTTCCTGTGTGTATGAGTTTTGCTTAATTTTTTGAAAAAGAACAAATTTTTGTCAAGCATGGTTGTAATATTAATGAAGTTAAAGAACTAAGCTATATTATGTGTATAATTCACTGATGTGTATATATGTTAGTGATGTAACAAATATTCGCATATTTTTGGATATTCGTATTTGCATTCGCATCTGCAAAATTTCTGCGAATTTTTTGCAAATATGAAGATCAGAAAAAAAACAATTTGAAGATAATGGTAGGTTAATAAAATCAAAATCCATTCATTTCTTATGTTTTTAATGCAGAAAAAGTAAATTAACCTCATAAGCACATACAGGAACACGGTGGTGTCAAATATGCGCCTGACCTCAGGCGTCTTCTTAAGGACCGCGTGAAATATGCAGCCCGGCCGGTCCCCGCGCGCCTTAATATGGCGCACGTATTCCGGCTCGTAGCCCTGCACGCGGAGCTCCTCCTCTATCTCCTCAGGCTTCGTGTCGGCGGGTAGGCCAATGATGGCCACCTTTAAGCTCTTCTCCGCCGGCAGCGAGTAGGCGAACCAAGAGACGCCGCTGTCCTTCTCCAGGCCAGTGAGGTAGCGCTGGACCAGCCTGTACTCCTCCTCGCTTTCCAGATTGAACCGGACTCCGCCCCCGAAGGGGCGGGCGTGGGGAGGGTGGCCCAGCTTCACACTGATGGCCCGGAAGTGCGACGCCCAGTCTGGTAGCCTTTCCACCACCAGCGGAGGGTATCGTAGCTGCTTCTTCTTTTTTCCGTCCTCTGCCGGTGCGGGGGCGGGGCGCGTAGCGCTCTCCCCCGTCGTGCTCGGGGTTGGAGTCGCGGGCGGCGACGGCGTCCGGCGCAGTACCTCCGCGAAGGTAGGCGAGGGAGCGGCAGCCCGGTCCCGTCGCGCCCGATTGCGCTGTGGGCGCGGCGGGTCGAAGCAGTACCGCTTCGCCTCCTCCTCGATGGCGTCGCCGGAGCTTCTGCGGCGTCTCTAATCCCAGCGAGGGCGCCGGTGATGCCGGGGTTTGCGCCCACCGGCGTTCGGACCCGGTCGATGCCAGCGACATCTCTGAGCCCGCTTCTGATGAGCAGGCCGAGAGCATCGCCGGCGAGTCGCGGGTGGAGGCGCGCGGGGGCGCAGCAGAGGCGGTCGCCGCTGGGAGGACACCTTGCCTCCCGGACGTTGGGTGACTCCCCATCTGGCGTGCGGGTGGCGAGGGGAGTGTTTTAGGGGGCGGCACAGCTTCGCGTGCAGCGCGGTGTGCGCCCCGTCGGTACGGTGGGCGGTGCGCTGCGTTCTTGTGTCGTCGTCGCGTCGCGTGCCGTCCCAGGCAGTGCAGCTGCCTGGGAGGACTGTTTCTCCGGTCGCGGAGCAGCGCGGTCGGGGCCGGGTCGGCCGGCCGGCGGCGCGGCCGCGCGGGTGGGTTCACGCGGGGGCGCGCGCGCTTGCTGCGAGCGGCTGAGAGGGGCGGTCGGCCCTTGTGCCTGTGTGGGTTGAACGCGGGGGGGGCGCACCGGTACGGCGTGTGGGCGCCCCGACGACGGTGCCGGCGCAACGCGCGCAGGCGCCAGTGACGTCGGCGGCGCACCGGGTCCCTTACCTTGAGTTGTGGGTCGTCCTACGGCCGGTGGGGCACCGGACGACGCATCACCGTTATTCGGGAGCGAGGTCGTCCGGTCCAGCAGCAGAGTCTCCCACTCTGGGTCGCTGCGGCCCAAGGAGCCGCGGCCCGGCTTCTGCATCCTGGTCTCCGTCTGGTTCCAGGAGCGATTCACTACACTGATTCACTAACGGGCGTGGCGTTATCCGCGACCGCGTCGTTGCTTGGGCACCGGGCAGCGCGGGAGCGGCTTCCCCTGTGCTTACGCCAGTGGCCGAGGGTACACTCGCGCAAACACAAGGAAAAACACTAGAAGGCGGTCCGAACGGATTTCGCGACCGACAAACTTTTCACTAATACCTGCACTTTTATTAGTTTTCTTCTTGTTGTAGGTGTCGCTGTTGCCACGAGCTAATCCTGCTCTCGAATGACCGCGTGTTAAAGCTTCAGTTCAAGTCTACTCTGAGCAATTTGTAATTAGTAACTTTAGCTATAAGTATTTTATCAGGCGTTAACCTTGGTGTCCTTGGTTTTCGTTTTGAATGTGACCAGTCATTATTAAAAGGGTTCTCTGCGTGCTACGTCCTGAGTTTATTTTTAATTCCCAATTTCCTAAGAGGTTCCTTCAGTTTTGTACATGGTCCATACGAACCGGATATTATTAGCTTCATACTAGCAAAGTGGAATGAGCTGGAATTGGATATTCTGGAAATTGGATTAAATGAGTACCGGAGTGACGAGGTTACGAACACGTTTTGGAAGAAAAGTGGATCGGACATTAAGTGAAATAAAACAGGAAGTGTTTAAGTATTGTAATATTAATTAAAGTCACCCAACACTCATTAATGTTAAATCAGGTAAAATAAAATACAGGAATTAAAGTAAGTAGGTATTGATAATGAGAACTTAATTAAGGTTAGTAAAATATTTTTATATCACATTTACAAAGTTATTTACTTGTGTTTTCTTTTGTTTATTTACAAGGAATTATTTACAGAGCATTAGGTTAAATCACAGTTGTAAATTAATATAGTTAACGTGTGCTTAAAATACAGTACAGTAGTGTTAGTGTTAACCTACATTAGTTAGCTATTTATATTTCAATATTCAAATGTTATTTACTTATTAAAACCTTTAATATTAATTGTTGCTTTGTAAACCATTTAACCGGTAGATAATTAATTTGTTTATTACGTTATTTCTTTGGAGTAGTAAACATTACATACTTTCCTTCGGTTCAGTGATAGAACTTAAATTCAAACTTGTATAATTATCGTTATTAACCTAGGCAAAGTTTATTGCAGTCTCATTAGACCATACGATAGGTTTATACGTTAGTTTGTAACGTATAAACGTTATTAGTTATATAGTTAAAGTTTCATTGTTTAACATTATAATTGTATAATTTACAGGTCTACGACTGTACGGTGAACGTACATGGGTTTTAAAATATATTTATTACAATAAGTTAGCCAGTAGGCTCGCGTATTTGCACTTTGAACGCGACCTACATTTGGCAGTGCATTGACACTGACATATTGCATTGTTCTATGCATTTTATGTATATTACATTTTTAGTGTTCAATTAGACGTGGTTTGAGTCGGACAACTTGCATTTTTATTTAGATTCATCCCGTTGAGCATTCACTGACATTTTCTGCATTTAAGTTTAAATTTGACACTTTACATTTGCATTGACATTACTTGTGTTAGGGAAGCACCCTACATAGTTTTTTGGTCCTTCGTAACTATTGCAAGTACCATACAGTCCGATACGTCGGTCGATAAGTCGCCGCGCGGGATCTGTGTCGTGTCGTGTCATACCGTGCCACGTGTGTTGCCGTGCAGGAGCATTCGGGGAGGTGGCAGCGATCCAGGTTCCAGAGCGTCACATTGCATTGCATTGCATACAGGGAGAGTTCCTGAATTTCAAGTAAGATCGTTCATTATTTATCTTACGGCTTTATAATGGAGGGTTTAATCGTGCGTCAAGCTGAGATCCTCGAGGAAGTGAAGAGAATCCATTCTAATTTTAAGAAGGATTCAGCGAGCAGGAAGAACACCGATTACATTCGTAAAAGGCTTGAGAGGTTAGATATACTATGGGCGGAATGTGAAGAGAAGAACCGGGAGCTGAGTGCAGTAGAGGAGAAAGATCATCAATATTTCACCGGTAACATTTATGAGGTCATTAAAAGCTGGTACCAGGGAACGCGTCAGGAGATTGCAGCGTTCGAGATGAAGACTCTTGCTGGACCCAGTAACGCCGGCCATAGTAAGTTAAACGTTGAGTTTGACAAAACCATGTTCGAGACATCTGTAGGAGCAGAGGACAAGCTACTCGAGTTACAGCAGTTGCAACAAGCTAACTTCCGTGCATTCACTAGGTTAGTAAATCGAAGCCTACACGAGGTTAAGGAGAAATGGGAAATTGAGGATATGCTTAAGACTGTAGAGTTTCGGTGGACTGCGATTGACAAATTACATTTACAAATTGATGGCATATTAGAGGGGAATTCACAGGACTACTATGACGAGTTCTGTCGTCACGAAAAGGCATTTACAAATATGAAACGGGCGTTGAACACGAAATTAAACGCTTCTCTACATCAACAGCAAACATTGCCTAAAATTGACATACCTATCTTTAACGGCAACTATACTTTATGGCCTACTTTTATGGATCTCTACGTAGAAGCGATTCATAATAATTCGGCGATCGCAAAAACACAAAAAATGCAACATCTAAAGGGTAGACTTCGCGGTGAAGCGGAAAAGCTCGTGCAGCATTTACACATTGCACCCGAAAATTATGACACGTGTTGGGAAATTTTGAACCATAGATATAATAATAAGTTTCTGTTATTTACCAGAAATTTCCAGGCATTTATGCGTCAACCTAATTTGCAAAAACAATCTGCATTCGACCTCAAGCGGTTATATGACACTAGCAACGAAACCATAAACGCCATACACAACTTGGGCGTTGATACAAGCTCATGGGATCCGATTCTAGTTTACGTGTTATGCGAAAAATTAGACTCCGAAACGTATACGGAATACATGCAGTCCAGGTCGGATCCGCGCGAGATACTAACATACAATCATTTTATGGATTTCGTCGAAAACAAGTTTATGGCATTAGAACCATTGCACAGGAAAAAGCCAGAAAATTATGATAAACCTGCATCAAAACCACATTTTAAGACGCAACATCTGTTCGGCAATAATCCCAAGTCATCAAATTCACAACCCAATAAAGGTTCAGCAAACTATTCTCGCAATTTTCATGCGTCAAACGCTGGACAATACAGCAAGACTATTTGTCCATTGTGCAATACGAAACATGCATTATTTCAATGTTCTAAATTCGCTGACATGCTGAGTCCGGAAAAAATAGCATTTATAGAAAACAATCAAATATGCAAAAATTGTTTGTATGTGCATACTAAGGGTTACTGTGCGTCGCAGAAAAGATGCAGAGATTGCAACGAACAACATAACACACTTCTGCACAGCGATATTGTAAAGTCAGCGCAAACGCCCTCAGCAACACAAACAGCACCTAAACCGTCGTCATCGACTTCATCTAGGTCAAATAAAAATATGCAAAACAACTTCGCGTCAAATAATAATGATGAAATATTATTACCAACAGCATTACTGCAAGTAGCCACAGCTGGAGGTGACTACATTACACTAAGGGCTCTAGTTGATCAAGGCTCACAAATTACGTTGATCACGGAGAATGCAGCTCAAAGATTGGGCATAAAGCGTCAACAGCTGAATGCAAACATAAGTGGCATCGGTACTTTATCCAACAGGAGTAAAGGAAAGGTCCATCTATCCTGCAAGTCCTTATATAACGATTTCCAGTTTACAACGGAAGCGTTAATCATGACACGGGTAGTAAACAGTCTGCCTAACGTTACATTTGCAAAGAAACCTTGGGCTCATGTGACAGACATCACACTAGCCGACCCAGATTACAACTTATCTAGGCCCATTGACATACTTCTGGATGCACACGTATTTTCCGAAATACTCATGAATGGCTTAGTCAAAGGGGAGGTTAATGAACCCATGGCTCAACAAACACGGTTGGGGTGGATATTGTCAGGCAATGTCACCAAAACATTTAATTACAACGTTGTAGTTAATGAAGTTAACGACTTGACAAAATACTGGGAAATTGAAGACATCAATGGAGATGCATGCAATTCTATGACGTCAGAGGAACGATATTGTGAGGAGCTCTACACTGCAACAACCAAGCGATTAGGTGATGGCAGATATGCAGTTCGTTTGCCAATGAAGCCTAATTTTAATCAGCTGCTGGGCAAGTCAAAGCCACGAGCGGTAGCACAGTTTATGCAATTAGAAAGGAGATTAGGCAGGGATGACAAATTATCAGATAGTTACATCAAATTTATGCAAGAGTACCTGGAAATGGGACATATGAAGGAGAGCAAACCTGACTGCAACACGGCATGCTACTTACCTCATCATGGAGTCCTAAAACAGGACTCAGTGACATCAAAATTGAGGGTGGTCTTTAATGCCTCCCAGAAAACTGACACAGGTTACAGCCTGAATGACTTGATGGAGTGTGGCCCTAAGCTACATCAAGACCTATTGACATTATTATTAGGATGGCGGTTATACAAGTACGTCTTTACTGCAGATTGTGAGAAGATGTACCGCATGATCCTTGTCCATGAAGAAGACCAACGCTTGCAAAAGATCCTGTGGAGAGAATCCAACCAAGGTCCTTTAAAGGAGTTCCAGTTATGCACAGTGACGTATGGAACCAAGGCAGCACCATTTCTAGCTCTTCGAACGCTGAAACAGCTTGCAGAGGATGATGCACAGAAATATCCGTTAGCAGCGGATGTCATCGCTAACGAAATGTACGTTGATGATGTCCTAAGTGGCAGCAACTCCGTCGTACGAGCACAAGAAATTCAAAAGCAACTCATTGACATGCTGAGTGGAGCTGGCCTTACACTACGGAAGTGGTCAAGCAACGACCAGACCTTGATTGAAAGCTTATTTTCTTCAGATCTTAACCAAACGACAATGCATTTTACAAACGATGGCATGACAAAAGCCCTGGGGGTCCAGTGGAATCCTACAACTGACACATTTTCATTTACAAACAAAATACAATTTGACAATAAAAACCAATTGACAAAAAGGAAGCTACTATCGGAAATCTCGAAAATTTTCGACCCGCTGGGCTGGCTGACACCTTTGACAGTAAAAGCAAAACTGCTGTTCCAAAGCGTCTGGCTATCGGGATGCGAGTGGGATGAAACCTTACCTGACAGCGTGCAAGAGGAATGGAAGCAGTTTACTAGCGACTTACACAACATAACCGAATACCAAATACCAAGGTGGCTGGGAGATATTACTAAACCATTCCAAGTACATGGGTTCTGCGATGCATCCGAAAAGGCCTACGCATGCGCTATATACCTGCTGACAACAAATGACAAAAACGAGCCTACGATTAGACTTATCGCTGCAAAGTCGAGGTTATCGCCAATCAACAAAAAATTGACACTACCGCGACTCGAATTATGTGGAGCGCTACTACTTTCACGGCTCATGAAAAAGGTCCTGACATACGAAGAATTTACCACTCTGCTATGTCAGATAGAAGCTTGCTTGAACTCACGACCACTATGCACTGTTTCAGAGAACGCCGAAGAGATTAACTGTTTAACTCCAGGACATTTCTTAACCGGCACATCACTCATGACAATTCCAGAACCCGACATGGACAATACGTACCGTTTAAACACGAGATGGCAAATTGTACAACAACTTAGCAAGGATTTCTGGAAGAAGTGGTCGCAAGAGTACCTCCAACAACTACAAGCAAGACTAAAGTGGAAACGACAGAATACTGACATAAAGAAAAATGACATTGTATGCATTAAAGATGAAAGGTTACCTGCAGGAAAATGGGCACTGGGTCGTGTAGCGGATTTACACCCTGGAAAAGACGGCCACACTAGAGTTGTGACATTACAAACTGCAAAAGGCGAAACTAAACGACCTATTACAAAACTGGTACCACTAGTGGAGGCTGAGGAAAAAACCAACACTGACACTGACAAACTACCCAAAAACAGGCGAAACCGAGCTAAAGGGCTTACCTGGAACAGCTTGGTATGTTATATGCTGATGCTAGTTATGACATTAATAACACCCACTGTTCAGCAAGATATGAAAGGAGACGGATACGCTTTCATACAATTTTGGGCCTAGATGTAAAAAGACGAAACTGGTGTCAATTGATAGCTACTATATTAACAAACAATCGCTGAAAATTTTGCAGATTTTGGCAATCTGAGAGCCGAGATATAAGAGATTTAAGAAAAGTGAGGTTACGTAACAATCTATACAAAATAGCCGATTTTTGAAGTGCGGTTGTCATTTTTTACCCGATTCCTGAAGTTTGGTTTTATCAGTATACGTATGCATATTTCTATATATTTATGTTTGTTCCTATAAATGGTTCTAGAGAACAAACGCGTAAGCCGATTTTGATGATTCTCACGTCAATCTATTCGTCTTAATCTTTACGAGCCACATTAAAATGGAAAAAATGGCGGCTTTTCGACACCATAGGATTTTGGGGGGGCTCATTTTTTTTCTTCTAAACCGATCGTGTGGGTAATCAAAAAAAAAAGTTTTCAAGAGGGGATTTCAAGATGTATCCTTCGACTGCACAGCATAATTTACTTCTTGTTTACCTACGTCTTTTTAGTTCGCTTAGCAGTCAAGGTTTATGATTATTTTAATTACTTTTTCTTATAATTTAGACAAGATAATGATGAAAGCCGGGTCGAGTAAAATATCAATAAAAAAGTATGGGAGGAAATACTAAGAACGCACACGCATAGACGATACGAAACGAGTGTCGATCAATGTCATCTGTCATGTCATGCATAATTGCCAGAGTTAGCACAGATTAAAAATACAATAATCGATTAATAAATGTAAATCGATTTATCTCAATTATGTAGATATTTAATTAGTTTTAACTCTTAATACTCTCATTCTAATAGATTTCATTATTTTAATTAAATAAATCATCCGGTGAAAGCATTTTCGTTAAATAGTATGAACTCTGTAACGAAAATCGATTCAAATTGAATCGATTTTCTAATTACTTCGTAACACTAACTTAATTATTGGATTTCTCATTTCCCAGATTGTAAACTGAATTGATTTTTCACAGTTCGAAATAGAAAAAAAATACCTTTTTTTTAAGCCATATCTCAACTTATTACAATTGGGCCCAGAAGTCCCCGTCTCCTTTGCTCAACTGACAAAAAATCAAATAGTTTTCTTTGACAAGATTGCAGATCTACAAGAAATAAGAGATGAATGGAAACTGGTATTCTATTACAATATGACAAATTATTGGATAGTTACATCAAAGCATTCGTATCGCATATAAAGCAAGCTCGTTGCGAAGAGTGGTTGATGCAATTTCATGTTCTGATTAACCAACTTGAACAAAGCACGAGTGAACTAAATTATTACAACGAATTACTGAGGTCCCAGCGGATAATTCAACACAGGTTCAAAAGAGGAATGATCGACGGAGTAGGGTATGTTGCAAATTCGTTATTTGGAGTGTTAGATCAACATTTTGCAGAAAAATATGAACAGGATATCGACACAATCCAACACAATGAAAATCACCTATTCCAACTGCTTAAAAACCAGACAAGTGTTCTGGAAACCGAGAACAACATTGTACAGCGTAACGAAGCAACAATGGTGAAGCAGTTTACTTTTATCAACGATCACCTCACGTCCCTAGAAAACAAGACGCTCAAAGATAAACTTGAGAGTTCAAATGCATTCTACATCATTACATCGGCCATAGCTGCAGACAGAATGGCCCAAAACTTAAAAGATATCCAAGAATCACTCATCAACACACTGACAAATATGTACCAAGGACATATGGACGTACATCTATTATCACCAACCCAAATGCAAAGCGAACTAGATAGAGTAGCTCGACTACTACCTCGCGATTCTACACTACCTGAAGTTCGTAATGACATAAGAGACATCTACAGGCTGTTCAGAATACATGCACGCATAACACAACACTACCTGTTGATGGAAATAAAAGTACCGATCTTGAGTGATGCCCTATACGAACTTAACAGACTTATCAGCATTCCTCAACGTATTGACATAAATTGGGTAATGTACGTTATTCCCAACTCTGCATTAATAGCATTTAATGCCAACCAATACTCATTTATACCCCTAGAACAATATGACATTAACGAATGCCAAAAATTACATGACCAAACTCTACTGTGCAAACTAAATCACCCTATATACAACACCGGTGATCGTCACAAATCTATTTGCGATGTACAGCTGATTCGAGACAACGAAGAACACAGCGTTTATTGCCATACGGAAATAAAATTATGCGCCGACAAATGGGTCAAATTACATAAACAAAACACCTGGTTTTATTATTGTTGTGACACGTGCGAAGTACAATTAGTGTGCGGCACTCAAATGACATCGGAGACGATACGTCACTCGGGTCTGATAACGCTGAAACAAGGATGCAACTTGCAAGGCGACTCATTCACACTGCACGCATATATGGAACATACAAGTGACATTTTAGTCAATGTACCATATGCGATGATCGTGCCCACGATCTCTCCAATCAACAACATAATCAATACCTCGATTCGTAACTCAACGTTGCATATTGAAACGCACGAAGAGACGTTCAAGAAGATTGACACGCAACTACGCTCTATAGAAGCACAGTCTAAGCTAGACACCTTATCCTCTCACGACGTTCATCACTACATTGCAATTTATGTGGTTGTTGCGATTAGCATTGCACTGTTTGTAACATCGGTGTACTTTTGGCGAAAGATAGCAACCCAAAGACAGGGGGAGGGTCCGCAAGACGCGAGAAGTAGAAGCAGACGAGAAGAAGATCATGACATCGAGGACAGGAACAGCAAGATCGACAAACGGGACTCAAAAGTGAATAAAGTGTCGTGTGCTAACCCTACCTCAAGTGAAGTGAAATTTGACACTGAAAAACATAGTGATGTGTGCTAATTTATTATTATGGTGACATTCTATTTATAGACTTTAGTTATATTTCTTCATGGTAGTCGTAGATCAATCATATTTACATTGGAGTCCTTCATTTTTACATTGTTTTTTACATTCTTATTTTAGTTTTTTTACATATTTTGGGATTGTTATTTAATTATTCTCCTTCTGTGTTGTGGCAATATGTACGGTGAACGTACATGGGTTTTAAAATATATTTATTACAATAAGTTAGCCAGTAGGCTCGCGTATTTGCACTTTGAACGCGACCTACATTTGGCAGTGCATTGACACTGACATATTGCATTGTTCTATGCATTTTATGTATATTACATTTTTAGTGTTCAATTAGACGTGGTTTGAGTCGGACAACTTGCATTTTTATTTAGATTCATCCCGTTGAGCATTCACTGACATTTTCTGCATTTAAGTTTAAATTTGACACTTTACATTTGCATTGACATTACTTGTGTTAGGGAAGCACCCTACAACGACACTATCCTTTCAAAATGACTGAGATTAAAGATCTTAAAAGGAAGCGAAGCAGTTATAAAGGAAGGTTAACAGTATTTGGAACCTATTTAAGCAATCTAAAAGACGCTGAGATAACCCCTTTTCAGGTAATGGAGTTGCAATTGCGAGTCACCAAATTGGATGATCTTTTTAATGAATTTAACGAGGTTCAATTGACATTAGAATGCATGTGTGATAATATTGATACTGAGGCACTCGAAAGAACTACAATTGAATCTCAATATTATGGGTTGGTAGCTCAAGCTAAAATTATGTTAGGTAAGTTTTCGAAACTTGAGCAAGATGAAGTAAAATCGAATTGCAGTAGTGGTAAGCGTCAGTTCGTCAAATTACCTACAATCCAATTACCCAAATTCACAGGATCATATGATAACTGGCTTGAATTTCGCGATACCTTCGCAAGTCTCATTCATGGCAGTGACGATATAGACGAGATTAATAAGTTCCATTACCTAAGGTCATCATTAGCCGAATCTGCTGCTGTCGTGATCCAGTCAATCGAGTTTTCTGCTAAAAACTACAACGTGGCATGGGAGCTTCTATGTGAGCGATTCGATAATGAAAGATTATTGATTGAGAATCACGTTACTGCGTTGTTCAATGTCGAAACAATCACAAAGGAGTCCTCAACTGCATTAAAAAGTATTATTATTAAAAAATATTATTGTAGACAATGTAAACAAAAATATCAGAGCGTTAAAAACATTAGGCGAACCTGTTCATAGTTGGGACACATTACTTATCCATATAATTCGACAAAAACTAGATACTACAACATTCCGAGAATGGGAGGAATACAAAGGGCGTATTGATAAGTCTAAACGAATCACTTTTGATCAGTTCATTGAATTTATGCGTAATCGCGCTGATTTAATAGAAACACTGGAAAAATCACGTCATTCTATAACTAACATTAAACAGAACACTAAAATAAAAGCCTTTGTTACAACGAAAAACACCAGTAGTTCTTCTTCATCAAATTGTCCAAAATGTAAAAGCGATCATAACCTCAATTCATGTCCACAGTTTCTATCATTAAGTGTCAACGATAGAATGTCTTTACTACCTAGCTATAAGGTATGTTATAATTGTTTGCGTCACGGTCACTATCCCAATAATTGCAAGAAACCAGGCTGTAAAATATGTAAACGCAAGCACCACACGCTTATTCATAACACAGATTTTAAATCACAACCTGTTTCAAGCAAATCAGCTGACGGTACGACCGATAAGGCTAAGGTTGAGTCATCCTCCCCTGCCGACACAAACAATAGTCACGTTGCACTCTCAGCTAATATCTCTGCGCATTCGCATACGATAGTATGCGTGTCGTGCATAGTCGACAACAGGATGTCGCCTGTGCTGCTCGCACAGGCGACATCCTGTTGTCGACTATGCACGTCTTTTTAATGAATCACATCATAATGAAGCACATCTTTTTAATGAATTTAACGAGGTTCAATTGACATTAGAATGCATGTGTGATAATATTGATACTGAGGCACTCGAAACAACTACAATTGAATCTCAATATTATGGGTTGGCAGCTCAAGCTAAAATTATGTTAGGTAAGTTTTCGAAACTTGAGCAAGATGAAGTAAAATCGAATTGCAGTAGTGGTAAGCGTCAGTTCGTCAAATTACCTACAATCCAATTACCCAAATTCACAGGATCATATGATAACTGGCTTGAATTTCGCGATACCTTCGCAAGTCTCATTCATGGCAGTGACGATATAGACGAGATTAATAAGTTCCATTACCTAAGGTCATCATTAGCCGAATCTGCTGCTGTCGTGATCCAGTCAATCGAGTTTTCTGCTAAAAACTACAACGAGAATGGGAGGAATACAAAGGGCGTATTGATAAGTCTAAACGAATCACTTTTGATCAGTTCATTGAATTTATGCGTAATCGCGCTGATTTAATAGAAACACTGGAAAAATCACGTCATTCTATAACTAACATTAAACAGAACACTAAAATAAAAGCCTTTGTTACAACGAAAAACACCAGTAGTTCTTCTTCATCAAATTGTCCAAAATGTAAAAGCGATCATAACCTCAATTCATGTCCACAGTTTCTATCATTAAGTGTCAACGATAGAATGTCTTTACTACCTAGCTATAAGGTATGTTATAATTGTTTGCGTCACGGTCACTATCCCAATAATTGCAAGAAACCAGGCTGTAAAATATGTAAACGCAAGCACCACACGCTTATTCATAACACAGATTTTAAATCACAACCTGTTTCAAGCAAATCAGCTGACGGTACGACCGATAAGGCTAAGGTTGAGTCATCCTCCCCTGCCGACACAAACAATAGTCACGTTGCACTCTCAGCTAATATCTCTGCGCATTCGCATACGATAGTATGCGTGTCGTGCATAGTCGACAACAGGATGTCGCCTGTGCTCGCACAGGCGACATCCTGTTGTCGACTGCCTTAATTAGGTGCTACGATGTCAATAATAAAGAACACATCGCTCGAGCTCTTCTCGATTCTGGTAGTTCGTCGTGTTTAATGACAGAGAATTTATTTAATAAGCTGAATCTGCCTCATTTAAACACAAACAAATCTATACAAGGTATAAATAATTCTCTATCGCATGTGGAGAAAATATGTCGTGTGCACATTAAATCGTTGCATGAATCGTACGCTAATGATTTAATATGTTTTGTCCTGCCCACGATCACCGATAACGTTCCCGCTAGACAGGTACATGTGAATATACCGTCAAATATTCACTTAGCTGATCCGTATTTCCACACACCGGCTTCTATTGATATTATTATAGGAGCAGACGTATTTTGGAGTTTATTAGGATCAGATAAGATTTTACTAGGTGATGGGAAACCAACACTTTATCAAACTAGACTTGGTTGGCTAGTTTGCGGCCCAATTAACAGCGGCTGTAGTAATAATAATTCATCTCAATTCTCATCAATTAAATGTAACTTTACTAATGTTAATGAAAGTTCTTCCAGTTCGACTGAGTTAGATGACATCCGAAACCAATTATCGCGTTTCTGGCAGGTCGAGGAAGTTTGTCATGAGTCATCAACTTATTCAGCTGAGGAGAAGATGTGTGAAGAACACTTTATAAAACACACAACGCGTTTGGCTGATGGCCGCTTTAGCGTTAAAATACCGTTGAAGGAATCTTCGAATAGTTTAGGCGATTCATATCATCGTGCAAAACGATGTTTTCTGTCTTTGGAGCGCAGAAATCTCAGCCAACCTTCACTCGATAAAATGTACAAAGATTTCATGACTGAGTACATTTCTTTAGGTCATATGTTCGAGTGTACTATTCATGAAGATCAGCGATCATATTTTATTCCTCATCACGGAGTACTGCGCGAGAGTAGTAGTACTACTAAATTACGAGTAGTTTTTAATGCTAGTGCACCCACAACCTCTGGTCTTTCATTAAATGCAATACAGATGGTCGGGCCTACCGTCCAGGACGATCTGACTGCAATCCTTCTTAGGTTTAGAATGCATAAATACGTCCTCTCTGCTGACGTAGAGAAAATGTACAGGCAGGTGTCTGTACATCCATCAGATAGGCACCTGCAGCAAATTATTTGGCGTGATGATGCTTCTAGTCCTCTTAAAGCTTACCAGTTGCATACAGTAACTTACGGTACGGCTAGTGCACCGTTTCTCGCTACTAGGTGCCTCAAACAGATCGGTCTTGAATGTCACGATCAAAAGGTCGCGGAAGTTATCCTTCATGATTTTTACGTAGATGACCTTTTGACCGGTGCGGACGTGTTTGAGGAGGCTCTAATGTTGCGTCATCAGGTGACTGATGCTCTTGCTTCTGCTTGCATGCCTTTAAGGAAGTGGAAATCTAACGAACCTAATTTAATTTCAGAACCATCTGGCGGTAGTCATTTTGATTTCCACAAGGAAAGTGATGTTGTCAATAAAACACTTGGTCTTAGTTGGAAAACTGACACAGATGATTTGTGTTTTCCTATTAGTGTTCCTGAATGCATTGAAACTACTAAGCGTGGCATGTTAGCAGTAATCGCGCGAATATTTGATCCACTAGGGTTGTTAGCACCTTGTGTCGTGAGTATGAAGATGTTACTTCAGAGACTCTGGCTAGACGGGTTGAAGTGGGATGACCAGTTATCACCTGAGGTTAAAACAATATGGGCAAACATAATTAAAGCCTTGCCTTGCCTTAATAACTTACGCGTTTCACGTCGTGTGGTCTGTGACGCATACTCGTACAAACATGTAGAATTTCATATTTTTTGTGACGCTTCAGAGCGAGCTTACGGCGCTTGTTTGTATATTCGCAGTATCAATGAGCAGGGTGACGTCGACGTGCGATTGTTAATGGCTAAAAGTCGCGTAACTCCTATTAAACCATTAACAATACCGCGACTTGAGCTCTGTGCTGCTGTGCTTGGTGCACGTTTATATCAAAAGGTTGCTGGTTCCCTTCGCATTAAACCATTTAGTGTAGTCTTTTGGACTGACTCCATGATAGTGCTGGGTTGGTTAAAGATGTTACCTATTAAATTAAATACTTTTGTTCGCAACCGTGTTGCCGAAGTATTAGAGTTGTCCGGTGCAGGCACCTGGAGACATGTGTCGACACACGACAATCCAGCTGATTTAATAACCCGCGGAGCGGAACCTTCCGCTATGCAATCACTGGATTTGTGGTGGTTCGGTCCGACTTTCTTAAAGTCTGACAGTACTACATGGCCATCTCCAGGTATGAACCCAGGAATCTTACCAGACATTAAATCTAGTATTTTAATTAATTTAGCCCAAGATCATGTTACTGAAGATTTATTTAAATCATTCATCGAGTTTAATCGTTTTTCCAATTTTATTAGATTACAGCGTTCTATTTGCTACGTTTTCCGTTTTATTAATGCATGTAAAAGGCGTTCAGCAAACACGTCCTATTTGAATGATGAAGAATTACAAAATTCATTAAACTTAATTATTATTCAGTCTCAAAAGGAGTCATTGTCTGAATACATTTTACTGTTAAAGAATAAAAATTACCACATAAAAACCAATTATTAAGCCTAAATGTGTTTCTAGATGATAATAAAATTATTCGTATAGGTGGTAGATTACATAATTCCGAATATTCATTTGAAAAGAAACATCCAATTTTATTACAGTCCACTCATCACTTTGTCAAACTTTTATTTAGATTTGAGCATATCAAATTAATGCACGCAGGTCCTCAGTTATTATTAAGTACAATAAGAGAGACTTACTGGCCACTTGGTGGTCGTAATTTAGCTAGAGCTTGTTATCGTCAGTGTGTTCGATGTCAGCGTCTAAAGCCGCAGACAGTTGTCCCTCAGATGGGTAATCTCCCATTGAGCAGACTCTCACCAGCAGACTTTCCCTTTCAAAGCGTAGGAGTTGACTACGCAGGTCCTATAATCTCGGCTAGTCGTCAAGGTCGTGGATGTAGATTGGTTAAGGTTTACATTGTTATTTTCGTGTGCTTCACTACTAAAGCCATTCATTTAGAGTTGGTGGGTGACATGACGAGCAGTAACTATTTACAGTTTATGTCTCGAAGAGGAAAACCTCTGAACATATACTCCGATAACGGAACTACGTTTGTAGGAGCCTACAATGAGATAGCTGATTTCTTGAAACGCAATTGTGACTCCATAACTGATAGTGTGGCTCGAGATGGTATCAAATTCCATTTTATTCCTGCTTACGCTCCACATTTTGGTGGTCTTTGGGAGGCGGGTGTCAAATCGACCAAATTTCATTTGTATCGAGTGTTGGGCAATTGTAACCTAACTTACGAGGAGCTTAACTCCGTTTTATTTTAAATTGAAGGCATTTTAAATTCTCGACCACTCACACCATTATCGTCAAATCCAGAAGACCTGTTGCCTCTCACTCCGGGTCATTTCTTAATTGGACGACCTCTCACGTCTCTTCCTGTAAAGGATATCCGGGACTACTCCACTCATCACTTGACGCGCCATCAACGTATCGAGCAGTTGCGTCAGCATTTCTGGTCAAGATGGAGAAAGGAATATGTCTCCGAGCTTCAGCAGAGAGTTAAGTGGCATACCGGCAACGACAGCCTGAAATTGGACTCCCTCGTGGTCGTAAAGGAGGATAACCAACCACCGCTGAAGTGGAAGTTGGGCCGCGTTGTTGGTCTTCACCCTGGCACAGATGGCATAAGCAGAGTTGCCGATATCAGGACTTCAACTGGAACTGTGAGACGGGCATTCTCCAAGATTTGCCCATTATTAAAAGACAACTGTTGAAAGGCGAGCTTCCAACGGCCGGGGGCATGTTAAAGCTTCAGTTCAAGTCAACTCTGAGCAATTTGTAATTAGTAACTTTAGCTATAAGTATTTTATCAGGCGTTAACCTTGGTGTCCTTGGTTTTCGTTTTGAATGTGACCAGTCATTATTAAAAGGGTTCTCTGCGTGCTACGTCCTGAGTTTATTTTTAATTCCCAATTTCCTAAGAGGTTCCTTCAGTTTTGTACACCGCGGCGCGAGTCCTTTTATAATCTTCGTCGGGTTGGTGGGGGAAGAGGTGAGTGCGCCCCGCACCTCGCCGTCCTGTGCGTTAACACCCATGCTTCCCTGCTTTTATACGGTCTACATGCATCTTATAAAGTTGATGTTCCCACTTAAGTCCTTTCTTTCTAGGGCTAATTATTTCAGTAGGAAGTACGGGATTAGGGCTGAAAACAAAAGGTTTGTAGAACGAAACGCATGGGTCCGGGGTACATGTGAACCAGTGCACATTTACATTTGTAGCTGAGAGACATGACACCTGACTCCCCTGAGTAGGGTATTCGTCACCAATACCTCTGCAAATAGTGCTTTCTTGTCACGTAAAATGAACATCATGTCTTGTACAGAAAACGGTGGTGTTAAATCTAATTTCACTTGAATCATCCTTTTACCTTCACTTTGCCTACCATCATCACCACCAGCTGACAAGCATCCTGCAAAGTCTAATTCCTCCTCTCCATTCCAAAAGTACAGATCCTTAACCTTTTGTTGCAAGTCTACAGAATGTTTATCAATTTATGTGGTTATAGAAAGGCAATTTGATATATTTCTGTAACCAGATTCCACTTTTTCAGCAGCCCATAATTTGCCACTGGTCTCCAGAATCCAAGCACTTGTGGGGTCCGCTATTAAGAAAGAGTTGTGATGGAAATAACTACTATCTCCCTCAGCGGCAGGACCACCTTGACCATACTTTTCAAGAAGTGCTGTTATAATATCAAGTGCCCCTTCAGCAGTATCCCCTCTCTCTAATCCAAGACGCACTAAGACTGTCCCTAATAAACGCTTGCGTGTAGCATCCGCATCCTTAGCGCAGTAGTTTGTCCATACTGCTTCGTTGCCGATGACCACATTCTTATCGTTTGCTCCCATCTCGGCTCCCCACATCCATGCTGGTTTGCTCAATATGACGGAGTTTACTGGAGATACTCCAGCTATTTTTATGTAAGTGCATTCTAGTGTTTTACGTCTCTGTCCGCCTTTCACATAAATGACCTCTTGCACCTCCTCACTGGGGCGGTCCGAGTTTTTTCCAAATATAACTGTATTGTTCTTGATTAGAGGCGGCATCACAACAAATGTGTCGCAAGATTTAGGGAGTTTGGACAGCACTTTTAGTTGTTTTTATAACGCCGAGTCGCAACAAATCGGCACTAGCGCACTCTGGTGGTCAGACCCAGAGTTTTTAAAATTAGATGAAAAATGTTGGCCAGTTATGCAAAACATAGGGTCAAATAATAACATTCCTGAATTCAAAGTTCATCTAGTCTATAATCACCAAACAATTCAGTCTGTAATTGTTCATTTAATAAATAAAAAATCTAATATAAATAAATTAAAACGCATCGTTGCCTATATACTTATTTATTTTTAACTTAAAAAATCCTAATAACAGGTTGAGTGGCAATCTATCATGCGATGAGTTGCAACAAACATTTACAGTCATGCTACGTTACTGTCAAATGGAAATGTTTCCCGACGAATACAAAACACTTCGTTTAAAAAGGTTGTTATCTAAAAATAATCGGTTAATTTCTTTATCTCCATTTTTAGATGATCAAGGTGTCATTCGTGTAGGTGGTATGTTACGTAACACTAACTACAGTTACGATACCAAACATCCTATTTTATTAGACAGTAAATATCACGGGTCTCCCTTGTTTTACCGAAAAGAAATTGCCAAATTATCACTTCCCAAACTAATTTTCGCATAATTTCATTTTCCAAATTATTACTTACCAAAAAATCTCTTTACAAATAATTGTTACGAAAACCTATGTTTGGCAAGTGAACGTTTGAACAATAACTTGTTCACCAACTAGTACTTTTTTTTGTTAAATTTCATGTCATTTGCCTATTTCTTTGTCAGCCTATGTGCTTGAATTTGTCTGAAACAAGTCAAATTTATGGTTACTAGACTTTAGGTTACTTATGGAACTAGTAACACGGAGTATGGAACGGATTTCGCGACCGACAAACTTTTCACTAATACCCGCACTTTTATTAGTTTTCTTCTTGTTGTAGGTGTCGCTGTTGCCACGAGCTAATCCTGCTCTCGAATGACCTTTTTTTTTTTTTTTTTTGGAATGGGCATCTCGCAGTTTATCCTTCAGGGATATTTACTGCTCAACCGAACTTTCCTGTGGGGGGCTTAATTAAAATTAAGGCCTCCAGCCAGGCATAAAAACTTATAAGCTAAGCGACTATCGCTAAGGGCACCCCCTGCGGGGTACGAACCTCGGCTTAGGACGTCGCTGAAGAGGACAGCAAGGGACAGGCTGGATCTGATTGTTCCATTATTTAGGGACATTTTAAACATTAATCGGCTCAGCTTCGCGGGCTGGCTCTAGCAAAGGGTCGGGAGGGGGGCATCGACGGGGTCGTCGCGACGGGCCTCGGCGGCGAGGACGGAATGTCCGTTTTTGTATGCGAACAGTGCTGGTGGCCTTATCGCTCTCCTGGAGGAGAGTGATAGGATCATCTGGCTCTGTGAGTGTGTGTCTTGGTCTTCGAACTGTACTTATTCGCGAGGGAGTGTATCGGGCGGCCGATGACACTAAGGGGTTAGGATGAGCGGTAGAACAGTCCATGAAGCGCTGGGTGAGTCGCTTCATGAACTGTTTCACCGTGGGTATTTTGAGATCTACATGGAGAGTCTCATTTCGGACGTAGAAGGGGGCTCCCGTGACTCTGCGTAGGAATCGGTTCTGGACGGTCTGAAGCCTATGAATATGATACGGCTTGGCGTGGGCGAACACTGCGCAAGCGTATGTCATGATTGGTCGGATGACCGAGACGAAGAGCCGCAATTTGCACCTGAGTGACAACTTGCTTTTCTCGTTGATCATACAATAAAGCCTGCCGGACGCGACGACGGCGCGCGAGCGCGCCGCTTTTATGTGTTCGGCGAACGAAAGTCTGTGATCGAGTATCACACCTAAGTATTTGGCTCGCTTATCCCAAGGGATAGGCTTGCCGTACATGGCTAACGGACTAGGCGTGGGGACATTGCGGCGTCCGGGTTTCCTAAAGAGAACCGCTTGACTTTTGTCGGGATTGACCTCGACTCTCCATTTCCGGAACCAAGCGCCTAAGACGTTTGCGGAGGTTTGGAGGGTGCGAGCTATGGTGGTAGGGTTGTGACCGGTATAGTAGATGGCCGTGTCGTCGGCGAAAAGCGCCAACTGGGCCTTTCTACCCCTAGGGACGTCGCTAGTGAACAGCGAAAACAAGAGAGGAGACAGCACGGATCCTTGAGGGACGCCCGCGCGGATAGGGTGAGGTGACGATAGCGTACCGTCTACGCGATATCTAAACGTACGATTCGACAGAAAATCTCGCAAGATGAGCACGAGACGATCTGGCACATCGAGTTGGTACAGCTTGTATAACAACCCGTTGTGCCAGACCTTGTCGAAGGCTTTCGCAATGTCGAAGAAGAGGGCGCCGGTGAGCGCGCCTCTCTGAAAGCCCGTGCTGACGTGTTCGACTATCTCGAATGACCGCGGCGCGAGTCCTTTTATAATCTTCGTCGGGTTGGTGGGGGAAGAGGTGAGTGCGCCCCGCACCTCGCCGTCCTGTGCGTTAACACCCATGCTTCCCTGCTTTTATACGGTCTACATGCATCTTATAAAGTTGATGTTCCCACTTAAGTCCTTTCTTTCTAGGGCTAATTATTTCAGTAGGAAGTACGGGATTAGGGCTGAAAACAAAAGGTTTGTAGAACGAAACGCATGGGTCCGGGGTACATGTGAACCAGTGCACATTTACATTTGTAGCTGAGAGACATGACACCTGACTCCCCTGAGTAGGGTATTCGTCACCAATACCTCTGCAAATAGTGCTTTCTTGTCACGTAAAATGAACATCATGTCTTGTACAGAAAACGGTGGTGTTAAATCTAATTTCACTTGAATCATCCTTTTACCTTCACTTTGCCTACCATCATCACCACCAGCTGACAAGCATCCTGCAAAGTCTAATTCCTCCTCTCCATTCCAAAAGTACAGATCCTTAACCTTTTGTTGCAAGTCTACAGATTGTTTATCAATTTATGTGGTTATAGAAAGGCAATTTGATATATTTCTGTAACCAGATTCCACTTTTTCAGCAGCCCATAATTTGCCACTGGTCTCCAGAATCCAAGCACTTGTGGGGTCCGCTATTAAGAAAGAGTTGTGATGGAAATAACTACTATCTCCCTCAGCGGCAGGACCACCTTGACCATACTTTTCAAGAAGTGCTGTTATAATATCAAGTGCCCCTTCAGCAGTATCCCCTCTCTCTAATCCAAGACGCACTAAGTCTGTCCCTAATAAACGCTTGCGTGTAGCATCCGCATCCTTAGCGCAGTAGTTTGTCCATACTGCTTCGTTGCCGATGACCACATTCTTATCGTTTGCTCCCATCTCGGCTCCCCACATCCATGCTGGTTTGCTCAATATGACGGAGTTTACTGGAGATACTCCAGCTATTTTTATGTAAGTGCATTCTAGTGTTTTACGTCTCTGTCCGCCTTTCACATAAATGACCTCTTGCACCTCCTCACTGGGGCGGTCCGAGTTTTTTCCAAATATAACTGTATTGTTCTTGATTAGAGGCGGCATCACAACAAATGTGTCGCAAGATTTAGGGAGTTTGGACAGCACTTTTAGTTGTTTTTATAACGCCGAGTCGCAACAAATCGGCACTAGCGCACTCTGGTGGTCAGACCCAGAGTTTTTAAAATTAGATGAAAAATGTTGGCCAGTTATGCAAAACATAGGGTAAAATAATAACATTCCTGAATTCAAAGTTCATCTAGTCTATAATCACCAAACAATTCAGTCTGTAATTGTTCATTTATTAAATAAAAAATCTAATATAAATAAATTAAAACGCATCGTTGCCTATATACTTATTTATTTTTAACTTAAAAAATCCTAATAACAGGTTGAGTGGCAATCTATCATGCGATGAGTTGCAACAAGCATTTACAGTCATGCTACGTTACTGTCAAATGGAAATGTTTCCCGACGAATACAAAACACTTCGTTTAAAAAGGTTGTTATCTAAAAATAATCGGTTAATTTCTTTATCTCCATTTTTAGATGATCAAGGTGTCATTCGTGTAGGTGGTAGGTTACGTAACACTAACTACAGTTACGATACCAAACATCCTATTTTATTAGACAGTAAATATCACGGGTCTCCCTTGTTTTACCGAAAAGAAATTGCCAAATTATCACTTCCCAAACAAATTTTCGCATAATTTCATTTGCCAAATTATTACTTACCAAAAAATCTCTTTACAAATAATTATTACGAAAACCTATGTTTGGCAAGTGAACGTTTGAACAATAACTTGTTCACCAACTAGTACTTTATTTTGTAAAATTTCATGTCATTTGCTTATTTCTTTGTAAGCTTATGTGCTTGAATTTGTCTGAAACAAGTCAAATTTATGGTTACTAGACTTTAGGTTACTTATGGAACTAGTAACACGGAGTATGGAACGGATTTCGCGACCGACAAACTTTTCACTAATACCCGCACTTTTATTAGTTTTCTTCTTGTTGTAGGTGTCGCTGTTGCCACGAGCTAATCCTGCTCTCGAATGGCCTTTTTTTTTTTTTTTTGGAATGGGCATCTCGCAGTTTATAAATAAATAAATAAATATTGCTGGACAATCCACACAGCATCATGTAGCCCCAAGCTAAGCAGAGCTTGTGTTATATATACATATGTACACTAAAAACAGTGACATCCACAATTTTAATACCAGAAATAAGCACAAACTGTACGCTCCTTTCCACCGGCTTCATAAGGTCCAGAGCTCATTTGTGGGGCTCGGTATCCGCTTTTATAACATGCTACCTCATTCTTTCCTGGATTTACCTTTTAACGCGTTTAAAGCTAAAGTTAAATCAAACCTTTGTTCTAAAGCATATTATTCGATCAACGACTATTTAGAAGACAAGAATAGTTGGTCGCTTTGTTGAACGCAGGACAATGTTACTATGTTCTTTTACTGTTTAATAGTTCTTTATTTTTGTGTATGTTTCTTCTACTATCCATATTTTTATGTTATTGACATGATGCTCTCATTACATTGTGTGAATGAGTTGTATTGATATAATTCAGCATTGCACATGTCAGCGGGCACGCCCTTGGACTGCCTTGGAGGCTTTTTATGTATTCAGTTTAGCAGGCTTTGCTTGAGTTAATTGTCGATTTTGGTATATATAACTTTTTATTTATTTATTTTGGCATATTGGTGTGTGCTAGCTAACATGTAGCAAATTATTTAATTGAATGACGTATAAAGATGATTGACATAATTATTATTTTTGACATAATGTGTTGTATAGCTTCAGGTTCTTCAAACCTATCAGACAGACGTGTTGCTGGGGAGTTTGTTCCTCCACTTCTTCTTCCCAGCAAAAACACTAGGAAGTGGTGAAGGGTGGGCGTTTTGGGGGACTGTCTTATGTAAACGTCTTTGACGTTCAAAAAGTGCTGATTCTCAGCCTAATTTGAATAAATGAATTTAGATTTTGATTTTGATTTTGATTTTATGGGTACTAGATGACTGATATACTTAATACTATACATTACATAGATAGATATTTTACTATACATAGGAAATACCCAGAACACTCGGAACAAATATTTGCAGATCGTACAAACATTTGTCCTAAGGCGGGAATCGAACCCGCAACCTCTTGCGTCGCAGGCGGACCTTCGCCCGCCGCGCCAGATCGGTCGAAAAATTATCCTTCAGGGATATTTACTGCTCAACCGAACTTTCTTGTGGGGGGCTTAGCTAAAATTAAGGCCTCCAGCCAGGCATACAAACTTATAAGCTAAGCGACTATCGCTAAGGGCACCCCCTGCGGGGTACGAACCTCGGCTTAGGACGTCGCTGAAGAGGACAGCAAGGGACAGGCTGGATCTGATTGTTCCATTATTTAGGGACATTTTAAACATTAATCGGCTCAGCTTCGCGGGCTGGCTCTAGCAAAGGGTCGGGAGGGGTCTCGAATGACCGCGGCGCGAGTCCTTTTATAATCTTCGTCGGGTTGGTGGGGGAAGAGGTGAGTGCGCCCCGCACCTCGCCGTCCTGTGCGTTAACACCCATGCTTCCCTGCTTTTATACGGTCTACATGCATCTTATAAAGTTGATGTTCCCACTTAAGTCCTTTCTTTCTAGGGCTAATTATTTCAGTAGGAAGTACGGGATTAGGGCTGAAAACAAAAGGTTTGTAGAACGAAACGCATGGCTCCGGGGTACATGTGAACCAGTGCACATTTACATTTGTAGCTGAGAGACATGACACCTGACTCCCCTGAGTAGGGTATTCGTCACCAATACCTCTGCAAATAGTGCTTTCTTGTCAAGTAAAATGAACATCATGTCTTGTACAGAAAACGGTGGTTAAATCTAATTTCACTTGAATCATCCTTTTACCTTCACTTTGCCTACCATCATCACCACCAGCTGACAAGCATCCTGCAAAGTCTAATTCCTCCTCTCCATTCCAAAAGTACAGATCCTTAACCTTTTGTTGCAAGTCTACAGAATGTTTATCAATTTATGTGGTTATAGAAAGGCAATTTGATATATTTCTGTAACCAGATTCCACTTTTTCAACAGCCCATAATTTGCCACTGGTCTCCAGAATCCAAGCACTTGTGGGGTCCGCTATTAAGAAAGAGTTGTGATGGAAATAACTACTATCTCCCTCAGCGGCAGGACCACCTTGACCATACTTTTCAAGAAGTGCTGTTATAATATCAAGTGCCCCTTCAGCAGTATCCCCTCTCTCTAATCCAAGACGCACTAAGACTGTCCCTAATAAACGCTTGCGTGTAGCATCCGCATCCTTAGCGCAGTAGTTTGTCCATACTGCTTCGTTGCCGATGACCACATTCTTATCGTTTGCTCCCATCTCGGCTCCCCACATCCATGCTGGTTTGCTCAATAATAAAAAATATGTGCTCAAAAATAATAAAAGTGCGGGTATTAGTGAAAAGTTTGTCGGTCGCGAAATCCGTTCCATACTCCGTGTTACTAGTTTCATAAGTAACCTAAAGTCTAGTAACCATAAATTTGACTTGTTTCAGACAAATTCAAGCACATAAGCTTACAAAGAAATAGGCAAATGACATGAAATTTAACAACAAAAAAGTACTAGTTGGTGAACAAGTTATTGTCCAAACGTTTACTTGCCAAACATAGGTTTTCGTAATAATTATTTGTAAAGAGATTTTTTGGTAAGTAATAATTTGGCAAATGAAATTATGCGAAAATTTGTTTGGGAAGTGATAATTTGGCAATTTCTTTTCGGTGAAACAAGGGAGACCCGTGATATTTACTGTCTAATAAAATAGGATGTTTGGTATCGTAACTGTAGTTAGTGTTACGTAACCTACCACCTACACGAATGACACCTTGATCATCTAAAAATGGAGATAAAGAAATTAACCGATTATTTTTAGATAACAACCTTTTTAAACGAAGTGTTTTGTATTCGTCGGGAAACATTTCCATTTGACAGTAACGTAGCATGACTGTAAATGCTTGTTGCAACTCATCGCATGATAGATTGCCACTCAACCTGTTATTAGGATTTTTTAAGTTAAAAATAAATAAGTATATAGGCAACGATGCGTTTTAATTTATTTATATTAGATTTTTTATTTATTAAATGAACAATTACAGACTGAATTGTTTGGTGATTATAGACTAGATGAACTTTGAATTCAGGAATGTTATTATTTGACCCTATGTTTTGCATAACTGGCCAACATTTTTCATCTAATTTTAAAAACTCTGGGTCTGACCACCAGAGTGCGCTAGTGCCGATTTGTTGCGACTCGGCGTTATAAAAACAACTAAAAATGCTGTCCAAACTCCCTAAATCTTGCGACACATTTGTTGTGATGCCGCCTCTAATCAAGAACAATACAGTTATATTTGGAAAAAACTCGGACCGCCCCAGTGAGGAGGTGCAAGAGGTCATTTATGTGAAAGGCGGACAGAGACGTAAAACACTAGAATGCACTTACATAAAAATAGCTGGAGTATCTCCAATAAACTCCGTCATATTGAGCAAACCAGCATGGATGTGGGGAGCCGAGATGGGAGCAAACAATAAGAATGTGGTCATCGGCAACGAAGCAGTATGGACAAACTACTGCGCTAAGGATGCGGATGCTACACGCAAGCGTTTATTAGGGACAGACTTAGTGCGTCTTGGATTAGAGAGAGGGGATACTGCTGAAGGGGCACTTGATATTATAACAGCACTTCTTGAAAAGTATGGTCAAGGTGGTCCTGCCGCTGAGGGAGATAGTAGTTATTTCCATCACAACTCTTTCTTAATAGCGGACCCCACAAGTGCTTGGATTCTGGAGACCAGTGGCAAATTATGGGCTGCTGAAAAAGTGGAATCTGGTTACAGAAATATATCAAATTGCCTTTCTATAACCACATAAATTGATAAACATTCTGTAGACTTGCAACAAAAGGTTAAGGATCTGTACTTTTGGAATGGGGAGGAGGAATTAGACTTTGCAGGATGCTTGTCAGCTGGTGGTGATGATGGTAGGCAAAGTGAAGGTAAAAGGACGATTCAAGTGAAATTAGATTTAACACCACCGTTTTCTGTACAAGACATGATGTTCATTTTACGTGACAAGAAAGCACTATTTGCAGAGGTATTGGTGACGAATACCCTGCTCAGGGGAGTCAGGTGTCATGTCTCTCAGCTACAAATGTAAATGTGCACTGGTTCACATGTACCCCGGACCCATGCGTTTCGTTCTACAAACCTTTTGTTTTCAGCCCTAATCCCGTACTTCCTACTGAAATAATAAGCCCTAGAAAGAAAGGACTTAAGTGGGAACATCAACTTTATAAGATGCATGTAGACCGTATAAAAGCAGGGAAG
The DNA here is from genome assembly GCA_905147745.2 of Phlogophora meticulosa. Taxonomy (NCBI): domain Eukaryota; kingdom Metazoa; phylum Arthropoda; class Insecta; order Lepidoptera; family Noctuidae; genus Phlogophora; species Phlogophora meticulosa. Next base: position 468,168 of record CAJHWW020000001.1, on the reverse strand, counting down.
CATGGGTGTTAACGCACGGATTAGCTCGTGGCACAGCGACGACAACACCTCTAAGGAAAAAGTCAACAAAAGTGCGGGTAGTTGCTTAAAAGTTTGCGGTCGCGAAATCCGCTCGGACCGTCAACCCAGTGTTTTTCCTTGTGTTTGCGCGAGTGTACCCTCGGCCACTGGCGTAAGCACAGGGGAAGCCGCTCCGCGCTGCCCGGTGCCCAGCACCGACGCGGTCGCGGATACACGCCACGCCCAACGAAGTTTAGTGAAGTGTCAAGTGACTTGAACACAAGATGCCGAAGCCGAGCCGCGGCTCCTTGGGCCGATCCAGCGTCTCCTCCCCGCCCGGTGCTGGACCGGACGACCTCGCTCCCGAATATCGGTGATGCGTCGTCCGGTGCTCCACCGGCCGTAGGACGACCCAAAACCCCAGGTAAGGGACCCGGTGCAGCGGCGGCGGCCGCCCCGCCGACGTCACTGGCGCCTGCGCGCGTTGCGTCGGCGCCGTCGCCGGGGCGCCCGCACGCTGTACCGGTGCGCCCGCCCGCGTTCCGCCCCGTGCCAACTCAGGCACAAGGGCCGACCGCCCCCCTCAGCCGCTCGCAGCAAGCGCGAGCGGCCATGCACGCGCCCACGCACGCGCCTATGCACGCAACCACGCACGCGTTGCGCGCGCCCCCGCGTGAATCAGCCCGCGCGGCCGCGCCCCCGGCCGCGCCGCCGGCCGGCCGACCCGGCCCCGCCCGCGCTCCTCCGAGACCGGAGAAACAATCCTCCCAGGCAGCTGTATTGCCTGGGACGACACGCGACCCACCGGCACCGACCGTACCGAAGGGGCGCACACCCGCGGCACGCCAAGCTGTGCCGCCCCCGACGTCGCTCCCCTCGCCACCCGCACGGCAGAAGGGGACATCGACTCCTGGTAGGCAAGGCGCCGGCTCGAGCCCCTCGAGTTCGCCGGCGCCCACCCCTTTTTTTTTTTTTTTTGGTGCGGGTTGGAAAATCCTCATGGATGTCCTTCGCTCTGGGGGAGTGAAGGGGTCTGTCAGACTCTTACTGACTAAAAACCACCCTGTAGTTCCGTCTCACACCTCCGCCGGGGGTCGCGGGAACGTACGATCCTTCCGCAACCCCCAGCTAGTGCCGGCCCGCCTATGCAGGCCTCCTCAGGACGAGGGGCGGAGTGAGGTGTCTGACTCCCCCCGCGACGTCTAAGAGGGGCGCGCGTGGAACACGCGCCGCCACCTCGGGTCCTGGTGTTAGGGGGGCGACAGACGTCCCCAAGTCCGTCGCCCCTGGACCCATTTAGGGGGGCTGGAAGAGGGCGTTGTCCGCCCTCCGCCGACGCCCGGTGCGTCTGCTGCGGGCCGGGTTGGAGGAAGATATCTCCCTTTCCCGTTCCGCAGCCTCCTTCCGCGAGATAACCGTCTCGCAGAAGGACACCACCGCGTTCCAGGCCTCCTCGCTGCCAACCATCGATGACACGACGGCCGGCAGCGACAGGTCCCTGCCTACTTCCGCAACGAGGGCACGGCGTGGATCCTCCCAAGCGGGACACTCTGCCAGCGTATGCCACGCCGTGTCCTCCCGGCAGTCGACGCAGTGGTGACACCGGGCGTCCGGCTCCCTGTTTATGCGACACAGGTACTTCCCGAAGCAACCATGCCCCGAGAGCACCTGTGTCACCCGAAACGACAGGGAGCCGTGCCTCCTCCCGAGCCAGTGATCGAGCACCGGCCGGACCGCCTCGATGGTGACGAGGCCGGCGGTAGGGCGTGAAAGCCTTTCCCGCCATTCCGCCACCAGGACCTCACGAAGCTGGCACCGACGCAGCTCCATGTGTCGCTGCGTCAGTCGCTCGCCTCGCGCCCGCGCTTCCTCGCGCCACCGGTACAGTGACGCGAGTACTTTCGCCTCCAGGTCCCAGGGCGGGGATGCGGCCAGTGCACAAGCCGCCTCGCAGGAGATCGTGCGATATCCCCTGATGACTCTGACGGCCATCGCTCTCTGTGGCTTCCGCAGAACAGAGAGGCTACAGGCCGTCAGGTCAGCCGCCCAGACCGGGGCCCCGTACAGGGCCATCGATCGCACGATCCCTACGTAGAGCCGCCTACAGGCGGCGCTCGGGCCCCCCAGATTGGGAAGCAGCGTTGATAGCGCCCCGGCCGCGCCCAACAACTTGGGCGCCAGCCGCCGGAAGTGGGGTCCAAAATCCCACCGGCTGTCGAGCACCAATCCCAGGTACTTCATGGTGGACTCGACAGCTATTCGGACCCCCCCGACCACGATGTGTGATCCCGGCGGCGGCGCCCGTCGGGGACCATGGAATACCATGGCCTCCGACTTGCTGAGGGCCACCTCCAGGCCTAGGCGCCGTATGCGGCTCACCACCTGTGAGACCGCCGCCGTCGCCAGCAACGCTGCCTCCCTGTGCGAGCTCCCCCGGGCCGTGACCAGCGTGTCATCCGCGTAACACGTCAGGTCTACGCCCGGTTGGAGTCCGCCCCTCAGCACCCAGTCGTACCCGATGTTCCACAGGAGCGGACCTACGACCGAGCCCTGTGGAACACCGCACGACACGCGGTGCTGGTGTCCGCCATCACGTCCCATGTAGGTGACACACCTCTCCGCCAGGTAAGCCCCAACGATGCGGCGGAGGTAGAGAGGCACCCGATGATACCGCAGTGTCTCCCGAATGCAGCTCCAGGGCAGGGTGTTGAACGCGTTGGAGATGTCTAAAGAGACCGCCAACGCCACCCCGCCCCGGGACACTGCTTCCTCCGCTAGGACTCTCACTCTCGACACAGCGTGAATAGTGGAGCGCCCATGCCGAAAACCGAACTGGCTCTCGTCTAGGTCCGGCCCCTCTCTGCACAAGTGGTCGACGAGGCGGGCTGCGATTATCCGCTCGAGCAGCTTGCCCACCTCGTCTAACAACACTATGGGCCGGTACGCGGACGGAGAGTCCGCGGGGCGCCCCGCCTTCCTGAGCAGGACCAGGCGGCCAGACTTCCACAAGGAGGGAAACTGGCCCCGCTCGAGGCACGCCGTGTAGAGTCCTCTCAGTTGGGGCTCTAGCTCCTTCAGAGCGAGGGCTAACACGCAGCCGTGAACCCCGTCGGGCCCCGGAGCCACGTTCTTGGCCCGGAGCCGCGTCACGGCTGCCCCCATCTCTGTCCGTGTCACCTCTGGGATGCTGATGGCGTTGTCCTCTGCAGGCTCTGCGGCCGTGGGCAAAGCCATCGGCGGCGGAGTGTGCTCCGCTCTTGCCGGGAAGAGGGCTGCGACTATAGCGTCCAACAGCTCGGGTTGGAGACTCTCGGTGAGTGGAGGCGCCGCGGCTCGGAGTTTCCCACGAACCGCACGATAAGGGCGCCCCCACGGATCCCCGTCCAGAGTCCCCAGCATCTCCTCCCTGGCTCGCGTCTTCGCCTCGCCGATGGCCAGCCTCAGAGCCTGCTTAGCCGCGCTGTACACCTCATACAGCGCGGCCTCTTCGTCAGGAACCCGACGATGTCTTCTGCGGTATCGGGTGTACCGGCGCCAAACCGTCGCGCACGAGAAGCGCAGTTGCGCAATCTCGGCGGACCACCAGTACACCTGGCGCCTTGCAGACTGTGCGTGGACGCGGGGCATGGAGGCGTCGCAGATTTGCGACATCGCCCCACGGAACCACAGCGCCCCCTCGTCGACGTCGTCGGGTTCGGTCGTTGCCGACTCCCGGATCCAGGCCTGGACAATGGCGGCCTCCTCGAGAAGTTCCCTGTCGATGCGCGTACGCGCCCAGCGCGGACCGTCCGTCCGCGGAGCCGATGGACTGCGGCCGCCGGCGGTCTGGGCGGAGACATCAAAACGGATATATCGGTGATCCGATAACGTCTCCGCCTCCGCGGCGACACGCCAGTCGCGGACACGGCTAGCGACAGCAGGGCTAGCGAACGAGACGTCCACTATAGACCCGCCCCGCTGCCGCACGCATGTGTGGACCGAGCCCCGATTTAGGACGGTCAAACCAGTGGTGACCGCCCACTCCTCCAAAACCTCACCCCGAGCATCGGTCGCCGGAGATCCCCACGCCGTAGACTTGGCGTTGAGATCCCCTAGCAACAGCACAGGGCGAGGGTGGAGTCGGCCCACGACGCCACCCAACTCGACAAGGAAGTTCTCGAAGTCGGCGAGACTCTTGTTGGGCGAGAAATACGCCCCAACAGTGCCAATACCGTTCGCGAGGACGGCCACCCAGCCGTGACCTCGCGACGGGTTGACGAGAGCCCCGCCAATTATGGCCACCAAACCGTCCAGATCGCCCACCCAGTTATCCCTGGGGGGGACAAAGTACGGCTCGGCGACCACAGCCACGTGAATCGACCACTCTGCCATGCTCTGGAGCAAGAGATCCTGAGCTCTGGCACAGTGGTTGATGTTGCCCTGGAGGAAATGGTACAGCGCCATTAAGCGCAGTCCATCCCCTCCGCACCATGCCTAGGCCGGGAGTCGGCCGGAGGGCGGCCAGGCTGAGGGGGGGGTAAAGAGCCCCCGCCAGCCTTGGCACCCCCTCTCTTCTTTTTGGGCGCGGGCGCACCACAGGCCTTTTGACCCACTCTGTGCCCAGCGGGCCTCCCTGCAGCTGTACAGAGGCTGCAGTTTGGCGACGCGGAGCACTGGGCCGCCTTATGGCCGGGCTGACCGCAGCGATAACACTCCTCGCTGCGGTCTGTTTCGGCGTTGCACCGCACCCTGACATGCCCAATGTCAAGGCAGCGGTAGCACCGCAAAGCCCTCGGTCGCAGCAGCTTGGCCCTTGCTGCCACCCATCCCACCAACAGGCGCCCGCCGTTGGCGACCTTGTGTGCGGCCGCCACCGGGCATCTGACCCAGATCGAGCCGAGCCCGGAAGCGTCCACCCGGATGTCGCCCGTGCGGATGTCTTCAGGCGGACACCCACCCGCTCGGGCGACGGCCGCCACCACCTCAGCCGGAGTCGTCGAGTCATCCAGGCCGTCGACGCGCAGCTCAGCGGTCTTCGTCGGCCTGGACACCCGGACGTCCTCCGGGTTGAGGACCTCCCGCAGCTTGGCGGCCAGGAGGTCCGCCTTTTTGCCACCATCGGCACCCGTAAGCTCGAAGAGCCGCGCCCCCGTAATCGCCGGCCTCATCTTGAAGCCGGTCGGTGTCCCCAGGTCGGGGAACGCGATCCTCGCCCTTGCCTCCGTCAGGACCGCCCTATATGTGAGGCCCCTTTCGACGGCTCCGGGCTGCAGCGTCACAACCACAGCCGCGGAGCGTGGGGCTTTCACCCTAGGCGGCCCCTGGGCCCTCTTGGGTGCCGATGACGCCGCTTTAGCGGGTGCCGGCGGCGCCGGTTGTGCCGTGGGCTTCCTCCTCCGGCCCCTCCTCACGACCGTCGCCCAGGTCTCATCAGGACCAGGCGGGGCCGCCAGAGGCGCGGACGTTGGAGGCGCGGACGTTGGAGGCGCGGCCGTCTTAGGTTTAGGCGCTGGCTCCTTCCGCCGCTTGTCTGCAGCGAGCGGTGGGCGGAGGGTTACCGCCGGGAGATGCCTGGCTTCGATGGACTCCATCCGGGCACCCACCATCTTCCCGCATTGCATCATGCAGATGCGCGCGATCTTTTCGATCTCCGCATCCGCAATCGCAGGGGTCGATGACGGGGCTGCCGGCGGAGTCAACGGCGTTGCATCAACCGAGGGCGCAGGAGCCACCCTCTCGTCAGCAAACCGCCGCTTGAGGTCCTCTACCTCAGCTCGGAGACGGCCGTTCTCCTTTTTTTTTTTTTTTGGTGCGGGTTGGAAAATCCTCATGGATGTCCTTCGCTCTGGGGGAGCGAAGGGGTCTGTCAGACTCTTACTGACTAAAAACCACCCGTTGTTCCGTCTCACACCTACGCCGGGGGTCGCGGGAACGTACGATCCTTCCGCAACCCCCAGCTAGTGCCGGCCCGCCTATGCAGGCCTCCTCAGGACGAGGGGCGGAGTGAGGTGTTAGACTCCCCCCGCGACGTCTAAGAGGGGCGCGCGTGGAACACGCGCCACCACCTCGGGTCCTGGTGTTAAGGGGGCGACAGACGTCCCCAGGTCCGTCGCCCCTGGACCCATTTAGGGGGGCTGGAAGAGGGCGTTGTCCGCCCTCCGCCGACGCCCGGTGCGTCTGCTGCGGGCCGGGTTGGAGGAAGATATCTCCCTTTCCCGTTCCGCAGCCTCCTTCCGCGAGATAACCGTCTCGCAGAAGGACACCACCGCGTTCCAGGCCTCCTCGCTGCCAACCATCGATGACACGACGGCCGGCAGCGACAGGTCCCTGCCTACTTCCGCAACGAGGGCACGGCGTGGATCCTCCCAAGCGGGACACTCTGCCAGCGTATGCCACGCCGTGTCCTCCCGGCAGTCGACGCAGTGGTGACACCGGGCGTCCGGCTCCCTGTTTATGCGACACAGGTACTTCCCGAAGCAACCATGCCCCGAGAGCACCTGCGTCACCCGAAACGACAGGGAGCCGTGCCTCCTCCCGAGCCAGTGATCGAGCACCGGCCGGACCGCCTCGATGGTGACGAGGCCGGCGGTAGGGCGTGAAAGCCTTTCCCGCCATTCCGCCACCAGGACCTCACGAAGCTGGGACCGACGCAGCTCCATGTGTCGCTGCGTCAGTCGCTCGCCTCGCGCCCGCGCTTCCTCGCGCCACCGGTACAGTGACGCGAGTACTTTTGCCTCCAGGTCCCAGGGCGGGGATCCGGCCAGTGCACAAGCCGCCTCGCAGGAGATCGTGCGATATCCCCTGATGACTCTGACGGCCATCGCTCTCTGTGGCTTCCGCAGAACAGAGAGGCTACAGGCCGTCAGGTCAGCCGCCCAGATCGGGGCCCCGTACAGGGCCATCGATCGCACGATCCCTACGTAGAGCCGCCTACAGGCGGCGCTCGGGCCCCCCAGATTGGGAAGCAGCGTTGATAGCGCCCCGGCCGCGCCCAACAACTTGGGCGCCAGCCGCCGGAAGTGGGGTCCAAAATCCCACCGGCTGTCGAGCACCAATCCCAGGTACTTCATGGTGGACTCGACAGCTATTCGGACCCCCCCCGACCACGATGTGTGATCCCGGCGGCGGCGCCCGTCGGGGACCATGGAATACCATGGCCTCCGACTTGCTGAGGGCCACCTCCAGGCCTAGGCGCCGTATGCGGCTCACCACCTGTGAGACCGCCGCCGTCGCCAGCAACGCTGCCTCCCTGTGCGAGCTCCCCCGGGCCGTGACCAGCGTGTCATCCGCGTAACACGTCAGGTCTACGCCCGGTTGGAGTCCGCCCCTCAGCACCCAGTCGTACCCGATGTTCCACAGGAGCGGACCTACGACCGAGCCCTGTGGAACACCGCACGACACGCGGTGCTGGTGTCCGCCATCACGTCCCATGTAGGTGACACACCTCTCCGCCAGGTAAGCCCCAACGATGCGGCGGAGGTAGAGAGGCACCCGATGATACCGCAGTGCCTCCCGAATGCAGCTCCAGGGCAGGGTGTTGAACGCGTTGGAGATGTCTAAAGAGACCGCCAACGCCACCCCGCCCCGGGACACTGCTTCCTCCGCTAGGACTCTCACTCTCGACACAGCGTGAATAGTGGAGCGCCCATGCCGAAAACCGAACTGGCTCTCGTCTAGGTCCGGCCCCTCTCTGCACAAGTGGTCGACGAGGCGGGCTGCGATTATCCGCTCGAACAGCTTGCCCACCTCGTCTAACAACACTATGGGCCGGTACGCGGACGGAGAGTCCGCGGGGCGCCCCGCCTTCCTGAGCAGGACCAGGCGGCCAGACTTCCACAAGGAGGGAAACTGGCCCCGCTCGAGGCACGCTGTGTAGAGTCCTCTCAGTTGGGGCTCTAGCTCCTTCAGAGCGAGGGCTAACACGCAGCCGTGAACCCCGTCGGGCCCCGGAGCCACGTTCTTGGCCCGGAGCCGCGTCACGGCTGCCCCCATCTCTGTCCGTGTCACCTCTGGGACGCTGATGGCGTTGTCCTCTGCAGGCTCTGCGGCTGTGGGCAAAGCCATCGGCGGCGGAGTGTGCTCCGCTCTTGCCGGGAAGAGGGCTGCGACTATAGCGTCCAACAGCTCGGGTTGGAGACTCTCGGTGAGTGGAGGCGCCGCGGCTCGGAGTTTCCCACGAACCGCACGATAAGGGCGCCCCCACGGATCCCCGTCCAGAGTCCCCAGCATCTCCTCCCTGGCTCGCGTCTTCGCCTCGCCGATGGCCAGCCTCAGAGCCTGCTTAGCCGCGCTGTACACCTCATACAGCGCGGCCTCTTCGTCAGGAACCCGACGACGTCTTCTGCGGTATCGGGTGTACCGGCGCCAAACCGTCGCGCACGAGAAGCGCAGTTGCGCAATCTCGGCGGACCACCAGTACACCTGGCGCCTTGCAGACTGTGCGTGGACGCGGGGCATGGAGGCGTCGCAGATTTGCGACATCGCCCCACGGAACCACAGCGCCCCCTCGTCGACGTCGTCGGGTTCGGTCGTTGCCGACTCCCGGATCCAGGCCTGGACAATGGCGGCCTCCTCGAGAAGTTCCCTGTCGATGCGCGTACGCGCCCAGCGCGGACCGTCCGTCCGCGGAGCCGATGGACTGCGGCCGCCGGCGGTCTGGGCGGAGACATCAAAACGGATATATCGGTGATCCGATAACGTCTCCACCTCCGCGGCGACACGCCAGTCGCGGACACGGCTAGCGACAGCAGGGCTAGCGAACGAGACGTCCACTATAGACCCGCCCCGCTGCCGCACGCATGTGTGGACCGAGCCCCGATTTAGGACGGTCAAACCAGTGGTGACCGCCCACTCCTCCAAAACCTCACCCCGAGCATCGGTCGCCGGAGATCCCCACGCCGTAGACTTGGCGTTGAGATCCCCTAGCAACAGCACAGGGCGAGGGTGGAGTCGGCCCACGACGCCACCCAACTCGACAAGGAAGTTCTCGAAGTCGGCGAGACTCTTGTTGGGCGAGAAATACGCCCCAACAGTGCCAATACCGTTCGCGAGGACGGCCACCCAGCCGTGACCTCGCGACGGGTTGACGAGAGCCCCGCCAATTATGGCCACCAAACCGTCCAGATCGCCCACCCAGTTATCCCTGGGGGGGACAAAGTACGGCTCGGCGACCACAGCCACGTGAATCGACCACTCTGCCATGCTCTGGAGCAAGAGATCCTGAGCTCTGGCACAGTGGTTGATGTTGCCCTGGAGGAAATGGTACAGCGCCATTAAGCGCAGTCCATCCCCTCCGCACCATGCCTAGGCCGGGAGTCGGCCGGAGGGCGGCCAGGCTGAGGGGGGGGTAAAGAGCCCCCGCCAGCCTTGGCACCCCCTCTCTTCTTTTTGGGCGTGGGTGCGCCACAGGCCTTTTGACCCACTTTGTGCCCAGCAGGCCTCCCTGCAGCTGTACAGAGGCTGCAGTTTGGCGACGCGGAGCACTGGGCCGCCTTATGGCCGGGCTGACCGCAGCGATAACACTCCTCGCTGCGGTCTGTTTCGGCGTTGCACCGCACCCTGACATGCCCAATGTCAAGGCAGCGGTAGCACCGCAAAGCCCTCGGTCGCAGCAGCTTGGCCCTTGCTGCCACCCATCCCACCAACAGGCGCCCGCCGTCGGCGACCTTGTGTGCGGCCGCCACCGGGCATCTGACCCAGATCGAGCCGAGCCCGGAAGCGTCCACCCGGATGTCGCCCGTGCGGATGTCTTCAGGCGGACACCCACCCGCTCGGGCGACGGCCGCCACCACCTCAGCCGGAGTCGTCGAGTCATCCAGGCCGTCGACGCGCAGCTCAGCGGTCTTCGTCGGCCTGGACACCCGTACGTCCTCCGGGTTGAGGACCTCCCGCAGCTTGGCGGCCAGGAGGTCCGCCTTCTTGCCACCATCGGCACCCGACAGCTCGAAGAGCCGCGCCCCCGTAATCGCCGGCCTCATCTTGAAGCCGGTCGGTGTCCCCAGGTCGGGGAACGCGATCCTCGCCCTTGCCTCCGTCAGGACCGCCCTATATGTGAGGCCCCTTTCGACGGCTCCGGGCTGCAGCGTCACAACCACAGCCGCGGAGCGTGGGGCTTTCACCCTAGGCGGCCCCTGGGCCCTCTTGGGTGCCGATGGCGCCGCTTTAGCGGGTGCTGGCGGCGCCGGTTGTGCCGTCGGCTTCCTCCTCCGGCCCCTCCTCACGACCGTCGCCCAGGTCTCATTGGGACCAGGCGGGGCCGCCAGAGGCGCGGACGTTGGAGGCGCGGACGTTGGAGGCGCGGACGTTGGAGGCGCGGCCGTCTTTGGTTTAGGCGCTGGCTCCTTCCGCCGCTTGTCTGCAGCGAGCGGTGGGCGGAGGGTTACCGCCGGGAGAAGCCTGGCTTCGATGGACTCCATCCGGGCACCCACCATCTTCCCGCATTGCATCATGCAGATGCGCGCGATCTTTTCGATCTCCGCATCCGCAATCGCAGGGGTCGATGACGGGGCTGCCGGCGGAGTCAACGGCGTTGCATCAACCGAGGGCGCAGGAGCCACCCTCTCGTCAGCAAACCGCCGCTTGAGGTCCTCTACCTCAGCTCGGAGACGGCCGTTCTCCTCCCACAACTTCGCCGTCTCCTCCGAGCTGGTACGGTTAAGGAGGACCTCAGTGGCCTCCTTAATCGCCTCAGCCGCCTCTTTGAGTGCGCGCGTGAACGTGCCCTTCAGGTTGCCCGATTTGGTGGCAACCTTCAGGACGACATCCACGCCGTCCACAATTTGGCGACTGAGCGCCACCGCCGACACACTCTCACCGGCATCCAAGCGGGCCGAGCGGCGCTCTCGGGCCTGTCGGGCCAACTCGCTGACCTCGTCAGCCGCGACTGTCCTGCGCTGCGCCCGCTTTTCAGCGCCAACCTCCGCCTTGTTGGGCTGCAGGGACATATCCGAGCCCCCGCTCAGTTCCGCAACACCGGGGTCGCCTCCCACGCCCTCCTGCTCCGCTGGAGCTGGCGTGCCGGGTCGGCTTCGTGCCAGGAAGCGACCTTGAGCGTTCCGCTCCGGCAATCGAGGGGCGGCTCCGCCCGCTGCCGTGCGACCTCGCCCTTTCCGTGTTGTCGGCACTTTGGCGGCCGACAGGTTCTCGTCACTCGACGAGAGACCTATCGGCCCCGAGTCCTCGCTGCGCGGGCGTTTCCTCCAGACTTGGCCGGAGCACCCGCGCGCGTTCTGGCAGGACATTTGGTCCCTTTCGGGACCCGAACCTCCTCGGTTCTTGCTGCTGTCAGAGACAGCAGACGGCGGCACCACATCGCGCAGTCGCTCCAGGTTCACCTGGAGCTCCTTTTCTCGCAGGCCGGTGGTGTCGGCCTTTGGGCTGTTGTTGCCCCCCCCAGATACGGTGGGGCAGCCCTCGTGAGAGGGGCGGGATTCCCCCCGAAGGGGACCCGCCTGGGGATTCGTTCCAGCAGCTGTCTTTTTCATTTTTTTTTATTGTTTTGGAGCGCTAGTGACCGGACTCCCTCCGGCCATTCATCCCCTCGTCGCGTTCCGGAAACTTGGGATTGGGTTTTCCACCATGTCTCCGTCCACTCAACCTTCCCTCTGCAAACAGAGGGGGGAGTAGACGGACGGGTGGCCCTCCCTAGTCGGGTTCCGTTCACAGACCATCAAAGATGATCTGTGACTGGAACCACGACCCTTCCTCGTGCGTTGAAGATTAGCCGCCAGCCCCAACTGTCCACCGAAAGGCGGTGGGCAGTTGGAACCGACGTTGCCCAGGATGCGCCACGTGGAGGCTCTTCAACATGCACCCCCGGCCGTTCTCCTCCCACAACTTCGCCGTCTCCTCCGAGCTGGTACGGTTAAGGAGGACCTCAGTGGCCTCCTTAATCGCCTCAGCCGCCTCTTTGAGTGCGCGCGTGAACGTGCCCTTCAGGTTGCCCGATTTGGTGGCAACCTTCAGGACGACATCCACGCCGTCCACAATTTGGCGACTGAGCGCCACCGCCGACACACTCCCACCGGCATCCAAGCGGGCCGAGCGGCGCTCTCGGGCCTGTCGGGCCAACTCGCTGACCTCGTCAGCCGCGACTGTCCTGCGCTGCGCCCGCTTTTCAGCGCCAACCTCCGCCTTGTTGGGCTGCAGGGACATATCCGAGCCCCCGCTCAGTTCCGCAAAACCGGGGTCGCCTCCCACGCCCTCTTGCTCCGCTGGAGCTGGCGTGCCGGGTCGGCTTCGTGCCAGGAAGCGACCTTGAGCGTTCCGCTCCGGCAATCGAGGGGCGGCTCCGCCCGCTGCCGTGCGACCTCGCCCTCTCCGTGTTGTCGGCACTTTAGCGGCCGACAGGTTCTCGTCACTCGACGAGAGACCTATCGGCCCCGAGTCCTCGCTGCGCGGGCGTTTCCTCCAGGCTTGGCCGGAGCACCCGCGCGCGTTCTGGCAGGACATTTGGTCCCTTTCGGGACCCGAACCTCCTCGGTTCTTGCTGCTGTCAGAGACAGCAGACGGCGGCACCACATCGCGCAGTCGCTCCAGGTTCACCTGGAGCTCCTTTTCTCGCAGGCCGGTGGTGTCGGCCTTTGGGCTGTTGTTGCCCCCCCCAGATACGGTGGGGCAGCCCTCGTGAGAGGGGCGGGATTCCCCCCGAAGGGGACCCGCCTGGGGATTAGTTCCAGCAGCTGTCTTTTTCATTTTATTTGTTTTGGAGCGCTAGTGACCGGACTCCCTCCGGCCATTCATCCCCTCGCCGCGCTCCGGAAACTTGGGATTGGGTTTTCCACCATGTCTCCGTCCACTCAACCTTCCCTCTGCAAACAGAGGGGGGAGTAGACGGACGGGTGGCCCTCCCTAGTCGGTTTCCGTTCACAGACCATCAAAGATGATCTGTGACTGGAACCACGACCCTTCCTCGTGCGTTGAAGATTAGCCGCCAGCCCCAACTGTCCACCGAAAGGCGGTGGGCAGTTGGAACCGACGTTGCCCAGGATGCGCCACGTGGAGGCTCTTCAACACGCATCCCACGTGCCCACCCCTTTTTTTTTTTTTTTTTTTTGGTGCGGGTTGGAAAATCCTCATGGATGTCCTTCGCTCTGGGGGAGCGTCAGGGGTCTGTCAGACTCTTACTGACTAAAAACCACCCGTTGTTCCGTCTCACACCTACGCCGGGGGTCGCGGGAACGTACGATCCTTCCGCAACCCCCAGCTAGTGCCGGCCCGCCTATGCAGGCCTCCTCAGGACGAGGGGCGGAGTGAGGTGTTAGACTCCCCCCGCGACGTCTAAGAGGGGCGCGCGTGGAACACGCGCCACCACCTCGGGTCCTGGTGTTAAGGGGGCGACAGACGTCCCCAGGTCCGTCGCCCCTGGACCCATTTAGGGGGGCTGGAAGAGGGCGTTGTCCGCCCTCCGCCGACGCCCGGTGCGTCTGCTGCGGGCCGGGTTGGAGGAAGATATCTCCCTTTCCCGTTCCGCAGCCTCCTTCCGCGAGATAACCGTCTCGCAGAAGGACACCACCGCGTTCCAGGCCTCCTCGCTGCCAACCATCGATGACACGACGGCCGGCAGCGACAGGTCCCTGCCTACTTCCGCAACGAGGGCACGGCGTGGATCCTCCCAAGCGGGACACTCTGCCAGCGTATGCCACGCCGTGTCCTCCCGGCAGTCGACGCAGTGGTGACACCGGGCGTCCGGCTCCCTGTTTATGCGACACAGGTACTTCCCGAAGCAACCATGCCCCGAGAGCACCTGCGTCACCCGAAACGACAGGGAGCCGTGCCTCCTCCCGAGCCAGTGATCGAGCACCGGCCGGACCGCCTCGATGGTGACGAGGCCGGCGGTAGGGCGTGAAAGCCTTTCCCGCCATTCCGCCACCAGGACCTCACGAAGCTGGGACCGACGCAGCTCCATGTGTCGCTGCGTCAGTCGCTCGCCTCGCGCCCGCGCTTCCTCGCGCCACCGGTACAGTGACGCGAGTACTTTCGCCTCCAGGTCCCAGGGCGGGGATCCGGCCAGTGCACAAGCCGCCTCGCAGGAGATCGTGCGATATCCCCTGATGACTCTGACGGCCATCGCTCTCTGTGGCTTCCGCAGAACAGAGAGGCTACAGGCCGTCAGGTCAGCCGCCCAGATCGGGGCCCCGTACAGGGCCATCGATCGCACGATCCCTACGTAGAGCCGCCTACAGGCGGCGCTCGGGCCCCCCAGATTGGGAAGCAGCGTTGATAGCGCCCCGGCCGCGCCCAACAACTTGGGCGCCAGCCGCCGGAAGTGGGGTCCAAAATCCCACCGGCTGTCGAGCACCAATCCCAGGTACTTCATGGTGGACTCGACAGCTATTCGGACCCCCCCGACCACGATGTGTGATCCCGGCGGCGGCGCCCGTCGGGGACCATGGAATACCATGGCCTCCGACTTGCTGAGGGCCACCTCCAGGCCTAGGCGCCGTATGCGGCTCACCACCTGTGAGACCGCCGCCGTCGCCAGCAACGCTGCCTCCCTGTGCGAGCTCCCCCGGGCCGTGACCAGCGTGTCATCCGCGTAACACGTCAGGTCTACGCCCGGTTGGAGTCCGCCCCTCAGATCCCAGTCGTACCCGATGTTCCACAGGAGCGGACCTACGACCGAGCCCTGTGGAACACCGCACGACACGCGGTGCTGGTGTCCGCCATCACGTCCCATGTAGGTGACACACCTCTCCGCCAGGTAAGCCCCAACGATGCGGCGGAGGTAGAGAGGCACCCGATGATACCGCAGTGCCTCCCGAATGCAGCTCCAGGGCAGGGTGTTGAACGCGTTGGAGATGTCTAAAGAGACCGCCAACGCCACCCCGCCCCGGGACACTGCTTCCTCCGCTAGGACTCTCACGTGCCCACCCCTGCCCCAACTGGCCGCCGCACGGGACCAGCACCGCGGTCGCAACCGCTGCCAGCGGCGACCGCCTCTCCTGCGCCCCCGCGCGCCTCCGCCCGTGACTCGCCGGCGATGCTCTCGGCCTGCTCATCAGGAGCGGGCTCAGTGATGTCGCTGGCATCGACCGGGTCGGAACGCCGGGGGGCGCAAACTCCGGCATCACCGGCGCCCTCGCTGGGATTCGACTATGAATTCCAGCTAGAGGCGCGCCCCCTGAGACGCCGCAGGAGCTCCGGCGACGCCACCGAGGAGGGGGCGAAGCGGTACTGCCTTGACCCGCCGCGCCCACAGCGCGATCGGGCGCGACGGGACCGGGCTGCCGCCCTCTCGCCTACCTTCGCGGATGTACTGCGCCGGACGCCGTCACCGCCCGCGACACCTACCCCGAGCACGACGGGGGAGAGCGCCGCGCGCCCCGCCCCCGCACCGGCTGTGGACGGGAAGAAGACTGATAAGGATAAGAAGAAGCAACCGCGGTACCCTCCGCTGGTAGTGGAAAGGCTGCCAGACTGGGCATCGCATTTCCGGGCCATTAGCGGGAAGCTGGGCCACCCTCCCCACGCCCGCTCCTTTGGGGACGGAGTCCGGTTTAACCCGGACAGCGAGGAGGAATACAGGCTGGTCCAGCGCTACCTCACTGGCCTGGAAAAGGACAGCGGCGTGTCTTGGTTCGCCTACTCACTGCCGGCGGAGAAAAGCCTGAAGGTAGCCATTATTGACCTGCCGGCGGATACGAAACCAGAGGAGATCGAGGAGGAGCTCCGCGCACAAGGCTACGAGCCGGAATACGTGCGCCACATCAAGGCGCGCGGGGACCGGCCGGGCTGCATCTTCCAAGCGGTCCTCAAGAAGACGCCCGAAGTCAGGCGCATATTCGACACCACCGTGTTCCTGTACATGCGTGGTGTCAGGATTGAAGCCTGGCGAGGCAAACGTGGGCCCGCCCAATGCCAGCGGTGCCAGCGCTTTAGGCATAGCTCGCACCAGTGCCACCGGCCGCTCGCCTGCGTCCGATGCGGAGAGGGGCACGTTGCGCGGGACTGCCCCCGACCCAGGGAAGAGCCAGCCACCTGCGCAAACTGCGGGGGTAGCCACCCCGCTTGCAACATAAAGTACCCCGTCTACCAGGCGGAGATCCGCAACAGGCGGGCGGGCACTGTCGCCATCTCGGCGAATACGCTGGCCGGCAATACACCGGCTATGCCGCCAACTCAACAATACCCCAGCTCCGGTGCGCCCTCTGCTCAACAGCGACGGGGCGCTGAGGTATGCAGCAGAGGACTGCGCGGAGGTCTTCGCAGAGCACCTGGAGCGTCAATTCACGCCGAACCCCACGGACAACGACGAGCATGTCGCGGCAGTCGAGAAACACCTCGGAGAATATTTCGCAGAGCCGATGGCTCCCGAGGAAGACCCTGTTTTCTTCTCGCCAGGGGCGGTGAAGCGCGCCATCCTTAGAACCAGGCCGAGGAAGGCCCCCGGAGCGGACGGTATCACCAACGCAGCGCTGCGGCACCTGCCATACCGTATGGTAGCGGCGGTGTCGCGCCTGTTTACGGGGATACTACGCACGGGGACCTTCCCCGCCTCTGGAAGGAGGGGCGCGTCATCATGCTGCCCAAGGCAGGCAAAAATATTCTGAAGCCGGAGAGCTATCGGCCCATCTCCCTGCTATCAACCACCTCCAAGGTGTTCGAATCACTCCTGCTTAGGCAGCTCGTCCCGCACGTCACTCCGCGCCCCGAGCAATTCGGGTTCCGCGCGGAACACAGCACGACGCTCCAGCTGTCGAGGGTGCTGCACCTGATGTCAGCAGCTGCAATGAACAAGAAAGAGCACTCGGTCGCAGTACTCCTCGACATGGAGAAGGCCTTCGACCGCGTGTGGCATGAAGGCTTACTTTACAAGTTGGCCACCTCAAAGGCGCCCCGTCGCCTCGTGAGAGTGGTCCAATCCTTTCTAACCAACAGGTCTTTCAGGGTGGTGGTCGAGGGGGCGCTATCAGGCGCCCACCCGGTGAAAGCGGGCGTGCCGCAGGGTAGCTGCCTCTCGCCAGCGTGTTACTCACGGTACACCGACGACATCCCCACCACAGCAGACGCCACTCTCGCGCTGTACGCTGACGACGCCGCGTACATCACTACTTCGATGAATCCGAGGTACGCGGCGGTCAAAATGCAGCGCGCACTGGACTTACTCCCAGACTGGCTGTCGCAGTGGAGGCTGTCGGTCAACGTGGGTAAGACGCAGGCTATCATCACAGGGTTCGTGCCACTCCCACCACCCCTGAAACTACACGGAGCCGACATCGACTGGTCGCCCCGGGCTAAATACCTGGGTGTGACGATCGATCGTCGGCTGACCATGGGGCCGCACGTCCGCAATGTCGTCCCGCCTCCCGCTGCGCGTCAAGTTGGGCGTATATAAAACTTATATACGCCCGATACTGACGTACGCGGCGCCAGCATGGCTTGCCCTCGCGAGCGAGTCCCACATGAAGCTGCTCCGCGCGCAACAGAACCTTGCGCTGCGGACAATCGTCGGTGCCCCTCGCTTCGTGAAGAATCAAGTCATCCAGCGCGACCTCGGGATTGAGAGCATGGACGAGTTCGTGCGGCGCCTAGCGAAGGCTATGTTCGCGCGTGCCGATGCATCTGCTTGGCCCCACGTCAAGCACATAGCGCCATGGCACGCGCCACCCGACGCGAGGCGCCTGCCCCGCGACCTAGTTGCGGACGGCGACGCCCCCACCCCACCGGATTTGACGCTTGGATAAGCCGTACCAGTCTACACGCGGCTTATCCATACATTGCTACTACACAAAATACTCTCACTGTTTAATAAAACTACACTTTGTACTTGTGGTAATAACTGTATTAAATATTTTTTTTTTTTTTTTGGATTGGGCATCTCGCAGTTTATCCTTTAGGGATATTTACTGCTCAACCGAACTTTCCTGTGGGGGGCTTAATTAAAATTAAGGCCTCCAGCCAGGCATAATGTATTAAATATTGATTATTATTATTTTTTTGGAATGGGCATCTCGCAGTTTATCCTTTAGGGATATTTACTGCTCAACCGATTTTTCCTGTGGGGGGCTTAATTAAAATTAAGGCCTCCAGCCAGGCATAAAAACTTATAAGCTAAGCGACTATCGCTAAGGGCACCCCCTGCGGGGTACGAACCTCGGCTTAGGACGTCGCTGAAGAGGACAGCAAGGGACAGGCTGGATCTGATTGTTCCATTATTTAGGGACATTTTAAACATTAATCGGCTCAGCTTCGCGGGCTGGCTCTAGCAAAGGGTCGGGAGGGGGGCATTGACGGGGTCGTCGCGACGGGCCTCGGCGGCGAGGACGGAATGTCCGTTTTTGTTTGCGAACAGTGCTGGTGGCCTTATCGCTCTCCTGGAGGAGAGTGATAGGATCATCTGGCTCTGTGAGTGTGTGTTTCGGTCTTCGAACTGTACTTATTCGCGAGGGAGTGTATCGGACGGCCGATGACACTAAGGGGTTAGGATGAGCGGTAGAACAGTCCATGAAGCGCTGGGTCCATGAAGATCTACATGGAGAGTCTCATTTCGGACGTAGAAGGGGGCTCCCGTGACTCTGCGCAGGAATCGGTTCTGGACGGTCTGAAGCCTATGAATATGATACGGCTTGGCGTGAGCGAACACTGCGCAAGCGTATGTCATGATTGGTCGGATGACCGAGACGAAGAGCCGCAATTTGCACCTGAGTGACAACTTGCTTTTCTCGTTGGTCATACAATAAAGCCTGCCGGACGCGAAGACGGCGCGCGAACGCGCCGCCTTTATGTGTTCGGCGAACGAAAGTCTGTGATCGAGTATCACACCTAAGTATTTGGCTCGCTTATCCCAAGGGATAGGCTTGCCGTACATGGCTAACGGACTAGGCGTGGGGACATTGCGGCGTCCGGGTTTCCTAAAGAGAACCGCTTGACTTTTGTCGGGATTGACCTCGACTCTCCATTTCCGGAACCAAGCGCCTAAGACGTTTGCGGAAGTTTGGAGGGTGCGAGCTATGGTGGTAGGGTTGTTACCGGTAACGTAGATGGCCGTGTCGTCGGCGAAAAGCGCCAACTGGGCTTTTCTACCCCTAGGGACGTCGCTAGTGAACAGCGAGAACAAGAGAGGAGACAGCACGGATCCTTGAGGGACGCCCGCGCGGATAGGGTGAGGTGACGATAGCGTACCGTCTACGCGATATCTAAACGTACGATTCGACAGAAAATCTCGCAAGATGAGCACGAGACGATCTGGCACATCGAGTTGGTATAGCTTGTATAACAACCCGTTGTGCCAGACCTTGTCGAAGGCTTTCGCAATGTCGAAGAAGAGGGCGCCGGTGAGCGCGCCTCTCTGAAAGCCCGCGCTGACGTGTTCGACTACGCGGTGCACCTGTTGAACACACGAGTGTCCCGGCCGGAACCCGAACTGTTCGTTCGGTATCAGGCTCTTTGCCTCGACATAGTCCTTGAGTCGCTTATAAATAAGCTTCTCGTAGATTTTGCCGAAAACATTGAGCAGACTGATAGGTCGGTAGCTCGTGGGCTCAGACTTGGGCTTGCCAGGCTTGGGGATGCCAATAACCACGGCTTCTTTCCACGATTGAGGAAAGATATTGTTGCTCAGAGCGCCATTGAAGATGGCGGTCATGAGCATAACGAGTTGCGCGGGGAGGATTTGAAACACCCTATTGGTGATACCGTCCTTACCGGGGGCTTTGCGCGGTTTGAGCCCTTTAATGATGTCTTGCACTTCGTCCGGAGTGACGGGAGGCAGAGGATCATCAGGGTTGTCGACGGGAGGGAGCGAGGACCTACGTTCGACTTCGGCGTCTACCTTTAACCAACCAACTTCAGCGAGGAAGATATAGCTGCTTCCAAGCTGCTTCTGTACAGGTCGGTAAACAAAGCTGACCAGATGGTGTCCCGCCGGCGTGACGGGACTAAGAAAAGCCTGCAAGATATTATCACGCTGTTGAAAGAGACCGACCCTGACGACGTGCCGACGTTTGTGGCGAAGGACTTGAACAAGCTTCCTCCCGTCACTTTCGACCATGTCGACGTTACGAGCCTATTGAAAGACATCGTTTTTTTTAAGGCCAGCCTAGCGGATGTGCAGAAGAGATTGGATGCATCCCAAAACACCATTGCTGATTTGCGTAATGAATTAACAGAGTTTCGTAAAACTGTAGCGGTATCTGGGTCACCATCGAGTGCATCTAATATCAACATGCGTCGCGGAGCGTGCCTCAATTTATCGGGGGCAAGTTTCGCGTCAGCAGTTATGTCTTCGTCGTCGCCGAACAATGCTGAGCGTGCAGAGCGTGCGTCATGCGCGCCCCGCAACCCTGCACTCGCCCCTGCGGCTGCTCCTCGTGTCGCCGCTCGAGTTACCGGACCCACTGACACAATTTCTGTGTCTAAAGCGCCTGTGAGAGTTAACGACTTCGCCAACGCTCCGGCAAAGAAGCCCGTGCCTGAAAAGGCATCGAACCGGGCTGATGATGATGGTTTTGTGACGGTGCAGAGGAAGAAGCGCCGACAAAGAACCAACAAGAACCGCTGCGGCACAGCTCCTATCAAGCCCGACATCCCTGTTCGAGCCGCCCAGCCGAACACTCCCGTGTATATTTCCCGCCTACACTATACCACTAAGGCCGAGGACATTGTGGAGTACGTATGCCAAAGGACCAAATACAGGCCGAGAGTGCAGTTGCTTGAATCGCGCCGCAATGTCAACTTCAAGGCGTTCGTGGTGCGAGTACCTACTTGCTACCTGCACCTCGTCATGGCAGAGGACTTTTGGCCGCAAGGTGTTATGTTCCGTCGTTTCCGCGGACAAGTGCCACACGATCGCACAAAGACAGTGCTTGAGTGAAGTGTGTTTTACTAACATAGTTTTAAGTTTATACACTAACACACTTTGTACTATTATGATATATATGTTAGTCTGTAAGGTATTTATCTATGGGCCAAAGTAGCCTGAAAATAAAGGATTTATTTATTTATTTATTTATTTAAGAGGTGAGCTTGGTCGAACGGCTGGGAGCTAAGCGAGCATTGAGTCTCTAAGCTTTCGGCTAGGCATTCGGATTTTTCCGAGTCGTCGAACGCGACGCTCTTATCTGGACGAGTGAGGGGAGGCATGGTAGCCTCTACGGTGGACCGGAGTTTCCTCTGGAGGTTCCAGAAGGCATGGTGGTTGGGCTCTAGCTCACTGATCATCTTGTCCCAGCTCTCCGACCTATGCTCCGCCACACGTTTGCTGACAGTACGCTGTAGCATTCGCATGTGGGCTTTGTTCGCAGAGCAGGGAAAAGCGCTATAGGCACGGACGGACGCGTTCTTCTCGGTTATCAGAGCCCGTACATCGTCCGGTAGGTTCCAGCGCTGGGCACAGTCGTTCAGGACTGTCTGTACGTGCTCCGTAAACGAGTCGACTGCGCCCGTGGTGTCAGCGACTGAGGTGATTAGATCGGGGATGGAGTCGAGTAGAGGCGACGAGGAGGATTTCAGCTTTTCGCTTACCTTCCTCCAGTCGGTAACTAATTGAGTCGGGGGTGGCTGATCAGGGTCAAGCGGACCCGTACGGGGAACTAGCGTCATCATCACCGGACGATGGTCGGAGTTAAGCTCGTGGAGCGCCTCTATCGATTGTAAACGAAGGTTTACATTCTTTAGGAGCGCTATGTCCAGTATGTCAGGTCTATGGTCAGGATCGTGGGGAAAATAGGTATGAGTCATCGGGGCGATGACGTCATAGTTAAGGGAGGCGCCCAGATTGAGGACAGCCCTCCCTCTGGCGTTAGTTATATTGCTATTCCACGCGGGGTGCTTGGCGTTGAGATCGCCCGCTATGATAACGGAGTCACTCAAGCCGAGGAGAACCGAGAGATCGTGGGATAACGCTGGGATGTCATCCCTCCCACGAGCGGGAGGGCAGTACGCGGATACAATAGTAATTGGCTGATGGCCAGTCATGCCGAGCCGACAGATAGAGTACTCAAGGAGCGAGGTCGGGGGAGGAGAAGTTAAAGGGACACAGTGCAATGAGTTTTTATAATAAATCATTGTACCGCCCTTGTGACAGCGGGATCTATCATTGCGCACCATACGGTAGTTTGCAATTTTGGGGTCGCGGTTGTGCGGTTTGAGGAACGTCTCCTGTATGAGGTGGACGTCCGGTTGGTGATCGCGGAGGAAGTTGGCAAACTCAGCCCGTTGCTGGAGTAAGCCATTTATATTAACGTATCCTAACTTTAGGGATCGCGGTTTCAAGGTTCTAGCGTTAACGTTCCTATCCATTGCGGTTATTAAAATGGGCTTCTAGGTCACGGAGCACCGAGGGGGCCTCCATGAGCGCTTCGATGCGCTTCTTAGGGTCTGTGGTAGCTTCTAAGCGATCGGCTAGACGATCGGCTTCGCGGTTGCAAAAGATTAAGTACACTGGCAATATGACGTTCATATTGCGCTGTGTACGGATCTTAGTGTCATAAAGAGCCTCCGTAGGCTGAGCACGGAAGGCGGAAACCTCAGCCTCTGCGGTCTGGGTAGCCTGAACTGCAGGGGCTGGGGTCGGCGCCGGGATGGGTGAATCCATCAGCGCCGGTGGGTGGCTGCGTTTAGCCGCCAGGGCCGGGAAGGCCTTCTGGTGGTTGAGCTTGTTCCACGGAGATGACCTCTGTGGGCTAAGGCGCTCAGGGAGCGCAGACGATGGCGGGGGTGGTGCCCTAGTAGAGGGGCATTCCCTTTGTTGACGAGCGTTTGCACGTCTCATCAACCTTTGGGAAGATGACTTTGGGGCTCGCGGGCAACCTCGGAAGTTCGCGGTATGACCGGACTGTCCGCACAGAACACAACTAGGTGGTTCAGTGCACTGAGTGCGGTCCTTAGGTCGGTCACATTTGCCCGTGGCGTGGTCGCCCAGACACTTGACGCATCTGGGCCTGGCGAAGCAGTTGCTGAGAGTGGCCGTACAATTGGCAGCGATGACACTGGCCAATTAGATGGGGACGGTACGGTTTCTCGATCTTAATACCGGACAGGGCACACACCGTTTTGATGTTGAATATTGGGTGGTGCCCTTCGGTGGGGTCGCAAATAACAAGGACCATATCATAAACTAGCCCACCCCGGGCCTTATGAAGGCGGTGGACGGCGGACGCGGGGACACCTTGGGCGCGGATGTCGGCCAGGATGTCCTCCGTTCGGATCTCCCTGGGGATACGCCTGATGACCACACGGGTTGGCGTCTCCTCAGGAAGGGAATAGGTGTGGAAGGAGATGGCCTTCCCACGTAAAAGGGATACTATTTCCCTGTAGTCGTTTGCTGACGACAGGGTTACCTTGATACCCAGAGGGGTAGCTCGGGCGTTGGTGTAGTTGATCCTGCGATCAACACACATCTTAGAAACGGCCGTCCACTTCGCCTTGTCTTGGATGAAGACAGGGGGAGGTGGCTTCGCCTTACGGGTGGCGGTGCCGTTAGGGCCCGTACCGGAGGCCTGTGACAGGGGTACGGGGGAGCGGGGCGGAGAGGGCGCGGATTCGTCAACTGAGGACGGGGCGCCGATTTTTTTGGCCTTGGTGGCCTGTGAGGGAGCTTTAGAGGGCTTCCTCTTTCCTCCTTTTCCTACGACTTGGTAGTCGTCGTCGGACGAGGAGGAAGGAGACTCCTCTGCCTCTGAGCAGCTGCGCGAGCGAGGGACAGTCGTGTCCATCCTATCTAAAGATTCATCGGAATCGTCATGCGCGGGGGCTGGCTTTCCGAGAATCGGACTTTTGTTGCACCTGGCGGTAACAGGCACAAAAGCCGAGGCCGGACGGGTCGCGGGTTCCGGGTATTTCGGTGCCTTTGTCTTTTTGGACAAAGGCGCCGGACTACCTGCGTTCGTGGAAGAGGTCGGTGATAAGGGGCTATCGACCAACGGACGGGGCGCGGGTTCCGGGTATACCGGTGCCATTGTCTTTTTGGACAAAGGCGCCGGATTACCCGCGTTCGTGGAAGAGGTCGGCGATAAGGGGCTATCGACCAACGGACGGGGCGCGGGTTCCGGGTATACCGGTGCCATTGTCTTTTTGGACAATGGAAGACTACCTGCATTCGCGGACGGGGACGGCGACGAGTGATTATCGACGCGAATAATTCGCTCCGGTTGAGCGGCCAGCCTGTCGAAGGCTACGTTTTTACCGCCATATTTGGCGCGGATGTCCGGGTCCTTTAAGAGGACCTCCCTGACGAACGCTAATAAGTCAGCGTCCGTCATGGCTGAGAAAAAGTCCCGTTAGGGAGTAATTTTGGGGCCTACGTCTAAACCTATCTCTAACTCCCCGGGTGGGTACGCCCGGGGATGTGTGACCAAACCCTCCCTGCCGGGTGTAGGCAGGGAGGTGAGTACCTCGGGTGAGCCCTAAGCTTGTGATCCCGTCGCAAATCTTATTGTGCGAACGGGGCCCTGACCAGTCTGGTGCGAAGGGGTAGACACACCCAACCGACACCAGGTGAGTTGCTGGGGAAGGAAAATAGAGACTAGAGCTGACTAGGAGATCCCCCAAGGCCAAGCTTCTAGCTCCCTGCCGACTTGACTGCCTCACCCTGAAGGGGCTCGGCCGGTGTATCGGGTCAACACCGCACTCGGCTTCGTTGGCACCGTAAGGTATCCACCGAGAGACCACGAAACTGTGGTTTTAGCCCTGAAGGGGCCAAAGGCGTTAGACGCACGTTTCCGTTAACGAAATAGCGAAATCAGTAACCCACTGTCTTGAAAAAGACGGCTCTGATGCACGGGATTCTTCGTAGTCGGCGACTACGGCGGAGTTGCGCGGAGGCGCAACAATGGCGGAGCGTGAAGAGTCACGCAGCGAGCGAGGAGCGGGAGCAGCGAGAGCGGCACGTCCGTTCGGGTCGAGCGCGTAGAGCGAAGTAGTATTAAATAAATAAATTCAAAAACACTTATAGGTTTGGCGTGAAGCTAATGATAGCTTGCATTTAAATGGAGCAACGCCATCTATCGAGCAATGCGAAAATAAAACTTTACTGAACATTCTGCCGGCCAAGGACGATGCAAGTCCTTCAAAAAAAAAATTATAAATTGAACACAAATGTAAGTCTACTTATTAAGGTAATATGCACAGTTTGGTTATTGGTCGCTTAGTGATATGATCTTTAATCTTTAAAGTGACAACACGAGTCACTCCATCTTTGCCTGGATGTTTTTCAAGCACACGTCCCAAGAGCCATTTGCCCGGAGGTAGTCGTTCGTCTTTAACTAACACAATGGTACCCACTTCAATATCAAGCTGTTGTTTGTTCCATTTGTATCTATGCTGTAAAGTAGTCAAATACTCCGCTTGCCAACGTCGCCAGAGTGATTGCAGCATACGCTGGACAACTTGCCATCGATTAAGGTGCGTGGTGTGAGTGTTGTCTAATCTTTCATCAGGAACTACAATAGGAGGTTCTCCTATAAGAAAGTGGCCAGGCGTTAACGGAGGTTCACTTAAGGATGAATCAATTAAAGTAAGAGGGCGTGAATTTACACATGCTTCTACTTGTGTGAGGAGAGTATAAAACTCGTTGAAAGTGAGACAGCTTTGACCAATAACGCGTTTTAGGTGTCCCTTTACAGATTTGACACCTGCCTCCCATAATCCACCAAAGTGTGGAGCTCCGGCAGGGATGAAATGCCAGGTCGTGTGATCATTAGCAAGTAATTCTGCTATCTCGTGAACCAAATCAACTTTAGAGTTTCGAGCTTGGAGCGCCATCTCTCTTGAGGCACCTTGAAAGGTTCTACAGTCACTATACATATCTTTACAGTGCCCGCGACGAGCCGAGAAACGCTTGAAAGCCGCCATAAAGGCCATAGTACTTAAATCTTCGACTAACTCCAAGTGAATAGCCTTTGTGACTGTGCATACGAAGAGACTAACGTAAGCTTTACTGGTGCGAGTACATCTACCAGAATACAATTTCAACGAGAAGGGTCCCGCGAAGTCCACTCCACAAGATAGAAATGGACGTGCTGGTTTAACTCTATACGAAGGCAAATTTCCCATGAAAGGAGGTCTTGGCGCGGCCCTTTGTTTAAAACATGGAATACATTTTCGGATAATACTCCTAACTAGTCTCTTACCACCAATAATACAATATTTTAAATTTAATATATTAAGAGTTAATTGATATCCGCCATGCAACGTTCGGTGGTGAGCATCTGTGACAACAAGTTTAGTGAAGTGGCATTTACTTGAGAGGATAACTGGTGACTTAAAATCCAATCCACCTTGAGCATTTGCGAGTCGGCCACCAACTCTTAATATATTTTGTTTATCAATATAAGGATGAAGGGGAAACAGTTTACTAGATTTGGAGAGAGAGTTACCAGCTGACAATAATTCAATTTCAGGTTGAAAAACACACTGTGACAAACGGATACATACATGACGTGCGTTTAACAATTCCTTTGCAGTTAAAAAGCTTGTCCAGTTTGTAGCATTTTTAAAAACCCTTTCTTTACACCTTTGCGCAAATCTCAAACAATAAGCGGTAACTCGTACTAATTTAGTGAAACTGGAATAGCGATTTAAATGTGAGTGTGGATCATCAATTTGATTGTTAATAGTGGCATGCGAAGCAATTTTAGTCTTAGACTCTAAAACAGTATCAGGTAAGTTATCAGAACACACAAACTCAGATTGAGTTCTTAAAAATTGCGCTCCTTCCCACCATAGTGTTGACTCTTTCAGCTCGTTTGGATTCATACCCCGCGAAGCTAAGTCCGCTGGGTTATCAGGTGACTTGACATGATGCCATTGACTGCTATTAGTGACATTTAAAATCTCAGTGGTACGGTTAGCAACAAAAGTAGTCCACGAATTAGGATGTTTACGTAACCAAGCCAGCACTATAGTGGAATCAGTCCACGCGTAAATATTACTTTGTTCAATTGGTATGCTAGTTTTAATTTCAAGTAACATCTTAGCAAGAAGTACTGCACCGCAGAGTTCCAAGCGAGGAAGCGACACTTGTTTGACTGGAGCAACCTTTGACTTAGCCGAAATAAGACGCATTGTGATAGCATTGTCGCCCAGAACTCTAAGGTAAACAACACATGCATATGCAGCACAAGAAGCATCACAAAACCCATGAATTTCCATATTCAATTTAGCAGGTAACAAGCCAAGCCATCGAGGAAGCTGTATAGTATTCATGTGTTCTATGTTGTTGTGAAAAGTAGACCATTCAACTCGCAAGTTGTCAGGCAAAACATCATCCCAGTCCAGACCAGCCAACCACAGCTTTTGCATGAAGATTTTTAGCACAATGACCACAGGAGCTAGCCAACCTAGTGGGTCGAATGTTTTAGCGATAATAGACAACACTGTTCTTTTAGTAATAGTATCAACAAGGGGATCAATAGACATTTTCAATTCAAAATTATCACTGTGCGGATTCCAAGAAATGCCCAAAGCTTTAATAGCGTCATACATTTGTATGTTAACAACAGTTTGATTAGATTTATCGGCCTTTGGAATTTGTGACAATACCTTTGCACTGTTTGACGACCATTTGTGTAACAAAAATCCACCTTTTATTTGTTTTTGCAGAGTAATTGTGTCGTCTTCATTGGATGTCCCTGACATCAAGTCATCCATATAAAAATCTGTACGCAGTAGCGGCGCTACAATAGGAAACTCTTCCTTCTCATCATTGGACAGCTGGTGCAAAGTTCTAATTGCAAGGTAAGGTGCACAGGATGTTCCATAAGTGACGGTAAGTAACCTGTATTCTTTAATTGCTTCATCGGGTTTCTCTCACCACACGATTCGTTGATACTCCGCATCACTAGGATGAATTAATATCTGCCTGTACATTTGTTGAATGTCCGCTACCAAACAAATTTTGTGTGCTCTCCACCTCGTTACTAAATCCTTTATATATTGTTGCAAGGGTGGACCAATCATCAGTTCATCATTTAAGGGCGTTCCTGTTCCAGGTTTGGCGCTACCATCGAAGACTACGCGCAGCTTCGTGCTAGTGCTGGACTCCTTCAAGACAGCGTGATGAGGTAAGTAGTATTTATTATTTGTATTTCTTTCCTTTTCAGGGATGAGTTCCATGTGTGCTTGTGATTCATACTGCCTCAAGAATTTGCAGTATTCTTCCCTAAATTCAGGTTTGTGCTTGAACCTTTTCTCCATTTGAGTTAAACGATTAATTGCTAAACCCTTTGTGTCACCTAGTTGGTTCGCGTTCTTGAAAGGCAAACGAAGTATGTAACGACCCTCAGTGTTCCGAGTGTGAGTTTCCTTATAATGCTCTTCTCACTGAGTTTCCAATTGGGTAAGCGGTCTTTTAATCTGTGTGTGTTCCTCCAGTTCCCAGAATCTCCTGAGCAACTGGTCAGTCTCTAATTTAGTATGTGAGACAACAACATGATTTGAACTTTGTGAGGCATCATTACATGTTTGTCCTGAAATCAACCATCCAAGATGTGAATTAAGTGCAATCATTGCGTTGTGTCTATGTAAACCATCCAACATTAATCGTGAGTGTACTTCTGCCCCCAACAAGATATCTATACATCCTGGCTTGTGGAATTGTGGATCAGCAAGTTTCATGGTACTCAGAAGAGGCCAGGAATCCATAGATACTTCATGCGCGGGCAATAATGACGTCAATCGTTTGAGTACAAAAGCTTGTGTAGTAATTATGTGTGAAGAATCATAAATAGAGTGAAATTCAAGGTTGACCATCGACTTCGTTGTTATTGTTTTCTCGTTAGATATCCCAGTAATTCTACCATTAACAGCAATGCGATCAAGATGCAGCAGTTGCGCAGTTGTTTCAGTCACCAGTGATGCCTGGGATCCTGGAGCAATCAAGGCTCTAAGTTGGTGAGTAGATCCATTTTTAGCAATAACAACAACACGAGCTGTCGCTAAAATAACTTGTTGTACATTATTTGTTTCAGCTTTCATGGTGACAGCCTCGCGTGTTTCTGGCTCACTCTGTTCTGTAGCTGTGCTTGTCTTGGCACTGGCCGAGTTCGTAAAATGCAAGAGTGTGTGATGACGTCTACCACATTTCCTACAGGTTGTCCTTTGCTTGCAATGACTCACTGAATGACCCTTAACAAGACAATTAAAGCAGATGCTATTGTTTTTGACAAAATCATAACGTTGTGAGATTTCCAAATTACAAAATTCTTTGCAGTGGCAAATGTAATGGTGTTGTGAACAAAAAGTGCAAGTGCTTTCAATTTCAGTGGCGAACGATTTCATTGGAACAGATTTTGCTTGGGTTGAGGTGGGTTTCACTGAATCCTTTTTTGTTGTATCCTTTCTAGCACTGTTGATAACTTCCATGGCTCTGAATCGGTTTTCTAGTAGTGAGGCTAAAGTCTCAAAGGTTGGTATGTCTCGTGATGAACCAAGGGACTGTTCCCAAAGTTTGTGAGTTTCAATGTCAATTTTAGAGACAACAATGTGAACTACTATAGCATCCCACTTGTCTATTTCAATACCAAGATTACTTAGCGAATTCAAGCATTCGCGTGTGGTGTCTAGAATGCCTTTCAGGCTTTGAGCACATTCGTTAGTCATTTTACGTTGATAAAGAAGACGATTCAGGATGTTACCGACAATTATCCGCTTATTTTCGTAACGGTTTTCAAGTGTCTCCCAAGTGTGAAGTGTTTTAATAGCTGCTCAGCCTCTCCCGTAATACTGGACTTCAAATAATGGTGTTTCTCAATTTTTGATAGGTTATAATCATTGTGAACAAGGGATGTGAAGATGTCTCTAAAACTGAACCATTCAGTGTAGTTACCGGAAAACTTAGGTATGTTAATCGGCGGTAACTTCGTTTTGTTTTTTATCCCTTCAGTTGTTTTGTCGGAACATATGACCGAAGTTGTAGCCTGCTGTGACTCCTTTTGTGTCAACTCGATCAAGCATTCTTTAATTTCAGTTTTAAAATCAAGATAAATTTCTTCTGTCGCATCAAAATTTGCAATAGGATCAAACTTAAATTGTTAAAAAACACTCTTCAAAATATCGTCGTGTTGTTTATTATACGTATCCCAATATTCAGTCAATGTGTCTAATCTCGTTTCTAAATAACCTCTGGTATAACGCGACTTTGAAGTTTTCTTAGTGTTGCTATACAACTTAGCAATCCGCTCACTCAATTATTTTTGTGCCGTACACAATAATTGCGACATGTTTATAGTTAAATCAAATCAATTTGCTTCAAATACAATAACAGTTAAAACCGGTGAGAATTTTCTAAGTTCGTAAACCAGAAAGAATTGACTATGTCACTGAAGCTAAATTTTCTAAGTGTCCAAAACGCAAAATCACACAAAGTCTTCAGAGAGAAATATTTCCAAAGTCAAATTCACTGACACAAATTTTTCTAAGTATTTTAACTAACATAGGCATTAGGCAGCAAATCACTAA
The DNA here is from genome assembly GCA_905147745.2 of Phlogophora meticulosa. Classification (NCBI taxonomy): domain Eukaryota; kingdom Metazoa; phylum Arthropoda; class Insecta; order Lepidoptera; family Noctuidae; genus Phlogophora; species Phlogophora meticulosa. The sequence continues at coordinate 437,793 of CAJHWW020000001.1, read as the reverse complement.
GTTATAACTAAATTCCCTGAGTCCACACAACTAAGTCCCTATTCACTTGTAAATGTTCATAGTCTTACCTAATCAGAGTTCAATCCAATGTCTTACCCACTTAAACACTTTTCACCACTACACTGCACTGTTTTATTTTCACTTCACTTCCACTTATTACACTTTTTCACTGTTTACACTTTTTCACTTTTTCACTGTTTACACTTTTTCCGACTTCAAAGGACCAAATGTTTAATAAAACTACACTTTGTACTTGTGGTAATAACTGTATTAAATATTTTTTTTTTTTTTTTGGAATGGGCATCTCGCAGTTTATCCTTCAGGGATATTTACTGCTCAACCGAACTTTCCTGTGGTGGTGTGTGGTGCTTAATTAAAATTAAGGCCTCCAGCCAGGCATACAAACTTATAAGCTAAGCGACTATCGCTAAGGGCACCCCCTGCGGGGTACGAACTTCGGCTTAGGACGTCGCTGAAGAGGACAGCAAGGGACAGGCTGGATCTGATTGTTCCATTATTTAGGGACATTTTAAACATTAATCGGCTCAGCTTCGCGGGCTGGCTCTAGCAAAGGGTCGGGAGGGGGGCATCGACGGGGTCGTCGCGACGGGCCTCGGTGGCGAGGACGGAATGTCCGTTTTTGTATGCGAACAGTGCTGGTGGCCTTATCGCTCTCCTGGAGGAGAGTGATAGGATCATCTGGCTCTGTGAGTGTGTGTCTTGGTCTTCGAACTGTACTTATTCGCGAGGGAGTGTATTGGGCGGCCACTAAGGGGTTAGGATGAGCGGTAGAACAGTCCATGAAGCGCTGGGTGAGTCGCTTCATGAACTGTTTCACCGTGGGTATTTTGAGATCTACATGGAGAGTCTCATTTCGGACGTAGAAGGGGGCTCCCGTGACTCTGCGCAGGAATCGGTTCTGGACGGTCTGAAGCCTATGAATATGATACGGCTTGGCGTGGGCGAACACTACGCAAGCGTATGTCATGATTGGTCGGATGACCGAGACGTAGAGCCGCAATTTGCACCTGAGTGACAACTTGCTTTTCTCGTTGGTCATACAATAAAGCCTGCCGGACGCGAAGACGGCGCGCGAACGCGCCGCCTTTATGTGTTCGGCGAACGAAAGTCTGTGATCGAGTATCACACCTAAGTATTTGGCTCGCTTATCCCAAGGGATAGGCTTGCCGTACATGGCTAACGGACTAGGCGTGGGGACATTGCGGCGTCCGGGTTTCCTAAAGAGAACCGCTTGACTTTTGTCGGGATTGACCTCGACTCTCCATTTCCGGAACCAAGCGCCTAAGACGTTTGCGGAGGTTTGGAGAGTGCGAGCTATGGTGGTAGGGTTGTGACCGGTATAGTAGATGGCCGTGTCGTCGGCGAAAAGCGCCAACTGGGCCTTTCTACCCCTAGGGACGTCGCTAGTGAACAGCGAGAACAAGAGAGGAGACAGCACGGATCCTTGAGGGACGCCCGCGCGGATAGGGTGAGGTGTGTATTAAATATTTTTTTTTTTTTTTTGGAATGGGCATCTCGCAGTTTATCCTTTAGGGATATTTACTGCTCAACCGAACTTTCCTGTGGGGGGCTTAATTAAAATTAAGGCCTCCAGCCAGGCATAAAAACTTATAAGCTAAGCGACTATCGCTAAGGGCACCCCCTGCGGGGTACGAACCTCGGCTTAGGACGTCGCTGAAGAGGACAGCAAGGGACAGGCTGGATCTGATTGTTCCATTATTTAGGGACATTTTAAACATTAATCGGCTCAGCTTCGCGGGCTGGCTCTAGCAAAGGGTCGGGAGGGGGGCATTGACGGGGTCGTCGCGACGGGCCTCGGCGGCGAGGACGGAATGTCCGTTTTTGTTTGCGAACAGTGCTGGTGGCCTTATCGCTCTCCTGGAGGAGAGTGATAGGATCATCTGGCTCTGTGAGTGTGTGTTTCGGTCTTCGAACTGTACTTATTCGCGAGGGAGTGTATCGGACGGCCGATGACACTAAGGGGTTAGGATGAGCGGTAGAACAGTCCATGAAGCGCTGGGTCCATGAAGATCTACATGGAGAGTCTCATTTCGGACGTAGAAGGGGGCTCCCGTGACTCTGCGCAGGAATCGGTTCTGGACGGTCTGAAGCCTATGAATATGATACGGCTTGGCGTGAGCGAACACTGCGCAAGCGTATGTCATGATTGGTCGGATGACCGAGACGAAGAGCCGCTATTAAATAATTAATTTTTTTTATAGAAGGGCATCTCGCAGTTTATCCTTTAGGGATATTTACTGCTCAACCAAACTTTCCTGTGGGGGGCTTAATTAAAATTAAGGCCTCCAGCCAGGCACCGCTATTAAATAAATAAATTCGAAAACACTTATAGGTTTGGCGTGAAGCTAATGATAGCTTGCATTTAAATGGAGCAACGCCATCTATCGAGCAATGCGAAAATAAAACTTTACTGAACAATCACCAAGGAGTGTGTAGTTGCCTAAGTTAACATAGGTAACGCACACCCCCGACTCATACACACACGACTCCACATGCGCCAACCTCACGCGTCGCACCGATGGTACGGGCCCACAGTGCGCCGCAGACACTGGGCGGTGTTACACAATTACAAAACCGCCCACACACTCACGTCGGCATTCCCGCCCAAACCACAACCGGCTAGACCTGGAAATGGGGAGGACGGGAGCCACACACCCCTCCCCCGTGGACGCGTCTAAGTCGGCATCTCTGTCGCTGGTCACCCCCGCCGGGCCTCCCCCAGGTAACTGGGGGTCTCACTCAGCGGGGGTAGACCGCCGGGATGCCGTGAAGAAAGCGACACTTAGCTACGGCGCTGCCCGGCAGCGTCCGTTATGCTATAGTGTCGCGGCGCGCCCACGGGAAAACTCACTCACACGCAACCTCACACAAGCGGGCTAAACCCCGCCATCAGCCGCGCCATAGGCCACATAATGAGGGGCCCGTATTCACGGGCCAACGTATAGCTCCTGCGGGAGGGGGGCGAAGCCCCGTAACCGCCTGCCACGCCCCCTAACGGGGGCGAATTCCTTCGTTCGTTCGTTCATTCGAGAGCAGGATTAGCTCGTGGCAACAGCGACACCTTCAACAAGAAGAAAACTAATAAAAGTGCGGGTATTAGTGAAAAGTTTGTCGGTCGCGAAATCCGATCCATACTCCGTGTTACTAGTTCCATAAGTAACCTAAAGTCTAGTAACCATAAATTTGACTTGTTTCAGACAAATTCAAGCACATAAGCTTACAAAGAAATAGGCAAATGACATGAAATTTAACAAAAAAAAGTACTAGTTGGTGAACAAGTTATTGTTCAAACGTTCACTTGCGAAACATAGGTTTTCGTAATAATTATTTGTAAAGAGATTTTTTGGTAAGTAATAATTGGGCAAATGAAATTATGCGAAAATTTGTTTGGGAAGTGATAATTTGGCAATTTCTTTTCGGTAAAACAAGGGAGACCCGTGATATTTACTGTCTAATAAAATAGGATGTTTGGTATCGTAACTGTAGTTAGTGTTACGTAACCTACCACCTACACGAATGACACCTTGATCATCTAAAAATGGAGATAAAGAAATTAACCGATTATTTTTAGATAACAACCTTTTTAAACGAAGTGTTTTGTATTCGTCGGGAAACATTTCCATTTGACAGTAACGTAGCATGACTGTAAATGCTTGTTGCAACTCATCGCATGATAGATTGCCACTCAACCTGTTATTAGGATTTTTTTAAGTTAAAAATAAATAAGTATATAGGCAACGATGCGTTTTATTTTATTTTTATTAGATTTTTTATTTATTAAATGAACAATTACAGACTGAATTGTTTGGTGATTATAGACTAGATGAACTTTGAATTCAGGAATGTTATTATTTGACCCTACGTTTTGCATAACTGGCCAACATTTTTCATCTAATTTTAAAAACTCTGGGTCTGACCACCAGAGTGCGCTAGTGCCGATTTGTTGCGACTCGGCGTTATAAAAACAACTAAAAGTGCTGTCCAAACTCCCTAAATCTTGCGACACATTTGTTGTGATGCCGCCTCTAATCAAGAACAATACAGTTATATTTGGAAAAAACTCGGACCGCCCCAGTGAGGAGGTGCAAGAGGTCATTTATGTGAAAGGCGGACAGAGACGTAAAACACTAGAATACACTTACATAAAAATAGCTGGAGTATCTCCAGTAAACTCCGTCATATTGAGCAAACCAGCATGGATGTGGGGAGCCGAGATGGGAGCAAACGATAAGAATGTGGTCATCGGCAACGAAGCAGTATGGACAAACTACTGCGCTAAGGATGCGGATGCTACACGCAAGCGTTTATTAGGGACAGACTTAGTGCGTTTTGGATTAGAGAGAGGGGATACTGCTGAAGGGGCACTTGATATTATAACAGCACTTCTTGAAAAGTATGGTCAAGGTGGTCCTGCCGCTGAGGGAGATAGTAGTTATTTCCATCACAACTCTTTCTTAATAGCGGACCCCACAAGTGCTTGGATTCTGGAGACCAGTGGCAAATTATGGGCTGCTGAAAAAGTGGAATCTGGTTACAGAAATATATCAAATTGCCTTTCTATAACCACATAAATTGATAAACATTCTGTAGACTTGCAACAAAAGGTTAAAGATCTGTACTTTTGGAATGGAGAGGAGGAATTAGACTTTGCAGGATGCTTGTCAGCTGGTGGTGATGATGGTAGGCAAAGTGAAGGTAAAAGGATGATTCAAGTGAAATTAGATTTAACACCACCGTTTTCTGTACAAGACATGATGTTCATTTTACGTGACAAGAAAGCACTATTTGCAGAGGTATTGGTGACGAATACCCTACTCAGGGGAGTCAGGTGTCATGTCTCTCAGCTACAAATGTAAATGTGCACTGGTTCACATGTACCCCGGACCCATGCGTTTCGTTCTACAAACCTTTTGTTTTCAGCCCTAATCACGTCAATCAAAGTGCGGGTATTAGTGAAAAGTTTGTCGGTCGCGAAATCCGTTCCATACTCCGTGTTACTAGTTCCATAAGTAACCTAAAGTCTAGTAACCATAAATTTGACTTGTTTCAGACAAATTCAAGCACATAAGCTTACAAAGAAATAGGCAAATGACATGAAATTTAACAACAAAAAAGTACTAGTTGGTGAACAAGTTATTGTTCAAACGTTCACTTGCCAAACATAGGTTTTCGTAATAATTATTTGTAAAGAGATTTTTTGGTAAGTAATAATTTGGCAAATGAAATTATGCGAAAATTTGATTGGGAAGTGATTATTTGGCAATTTCTTTTCGGTAAAACAAGGGAGACCCGTGATATTTACTGTCTAATAAAATAGGATGTTTGGTATCGTAACTGTAGTTAGTGTTACGTAACCTACCACCTACACGAATGACACCTTGATCATCTAAAAATGGAGATAAAGAAATTAACCGATTATTTTTAGATAACAACCTTTTTAAACGAAGTGTTTTGTATTCGTCGGGAAACATTTCCATTTGACAGTAACGTAGCATGACTGTAAATGCTTGTTGCAACTCATCGCATGATAGATTGCCACTCATCCTGTTATTAGGATTTTTTAAGTTAAAAATAAATAAGTATATAGGCAACGATGCGTTTTAATTTATTTATATTAGATTTTTTATTTATTAAATGAACAATTACAGACTGAATTGTTTGGTGATTATAGACTAGATGAACTTTGAATTCAGGAATGTTATTATTTGACCCTATGTTTTGCATAACTGGCCAACATTTTTCATCTAATTTTAAAAACTCTGGGTCTGACCACCAGAGTGCGCTAGTGCCGATTTGTTGCGACTCGGCGTTATAAAAACAACTAAAAGTGCTGTCCAAACTCCCTAAATCTTGCGACACATTTGTTGTGATGCCGCCTCTAATCAAGAACAATACAGTTATATTTGGAAAAAACTCGGACCGCCCCAGTGAGGAGGTGCAAGAGGTCATTTATGTGAAAGGCGGACAGAGACGTAAAACACTAGAATGCACTTACATAAAAATAGCTGGAGTATCTCCAGTAAACTCCGTCATATTGAGCAAACCAGCATGGATGTGGGGAGCCGAGATGGGAGCAAACGATAAGAATGTGGTCATCGGCAACGAAGCAGTATGGACAAACTACTGCGCTAAGGATGCGGATGCTACACGCAAGCGTTTATTAGGGACAGACTTAGTGCGTCTTGGATTAGAGAGAGGGGATACTGCTGAAGGGGCACTTGTCATCGCTGCCAATTGTACGGCCACTCTCAGCGAAACTGCTTCGCCAGGCCCAGATGCGTCAAGTGTCTGGGCGACCACGCCACGGGCGACTGTGACCGACCTAAGGACCGCACTCGCTGCACTGAACCACCGAGTTGTGTTCTGTGCGGACAGTCCGGTCATACCGCGAACTTCCGAGGCTGCCCGCGAGCCCCAAAGTCATCTTCCCAAAAGTTGATGAGACGTGCAAACGCTCGTCTCGTCTTCGCGTCCGGCAGGCTTTATTGTATGACCAACGAGAAAAGCAAGTTGTCACTCAGGTTCAAATTGCGGCTCTTCGTCTCGGTCATCCGACCAATCATGACATACGCTTGCGCAGTGTTCGCTCACGCCAAGCCGTATCATATTCATAGGCTTCAGACCGTCCAGAACCGATTCCTGCGCAGAGTCACGGGAGCCCCCTTCTACGTCCGAAATGAGACTCTCCATGTAGATCTCAAAATACCTACGGTGAAACAGCGTGAAGCGACTCACCCAGCGCTTCGTGGACTGTTCTACCGCTCATCCTAACCCCTTAGTGTCATCGGCCGCCCGATACACTCCCTCGCGAATAAGTACAGTTCGAAGACCAAAACACACTCACAGAGCCAGATGATCCTATCACTCTCCTCCAGGAGAGCGATAAGGCCACCAGCACTGTTCGCAAACAAAAACGGACATTGCATCCTCGCCGCCGAGGCCCGTCGCGACGACCCCGTCGATGCCCCCCTCCCGACCCTTTGCTAGAGTCAGCCCGCGAAGCTGAGCCGATTAATGTTTAAAATGTCCCTAAATAATGGAACAATCAGATCCAGCCTGTCCCTTGCTGTCCTCTTCAGCGACGTCCTAAGCCGAGGTTCGTACCCCGCAGGGGGTGCCCTTAGCGATAGTCGCTTAGCTTATAAGTTTTTATGCCTGGCTGGAGGCCTTAATTTTAATTGAGCCCCCCACAGGAAAGTTCGGTTGAGCAGTAAATATCCCTGAAGGATAAACTGCGAGATGCCCATTCCAAAAAAAAAAAAAAGGGTCATTCGAGAGCAGGATTAGCTCGTGGCAACAGCGACACCTACAACAAGAAGAAAACTAATAAAAGTGCGGGTATTGGTGAAAAGTTTGTCGGTCGCGAAATCCGTTCCATACTCCGTGTTACTAGTTCCATAAGTAACCTAAAGTCTAGTAACCATAAATTTGACTTGTTTCAGACAAATTCAAGCACATAAGCTTACAAAGAAATGGGCAAATGACATGAAATTTAACAAAAAAAAGTACTAGTTGGTGAACAAGTTATTGTTCAAACGTTCACTTGCCAAACATAGGTTTTCGTAATAATTATTTGTAAAGAGATTTTTTGGTAAGTAATAATTTGGCAAATGAAATTATGCGAAAATTTGTTTGGGAAGTGATTATTTGGCAATTTCTTTTCGGTAAAACAAGGGAGACCCGTGATATTTACTGTCTAATAAAATAGGATGTTTGGTATCGTAACTGTAGTTAGTGTTACGTAACCTACCACCTACACGAATGACACCTTGATCACCTAAAAATGGAGATAAAGAAATTAACCGATTATTTTTAGATAACAACCTTTTTAAACGAAGTGTTTTGTATTCGTCGGGAAACATTTCCATTTGACAGTAACGTAGCATGACTGTAAATGCTTGTTGCAACTCATCGCATGAAAGATTGCCACTCAACCTGTTATTAGGATTTTTTAAGTTAAAAATAAATGAGTATATAGGCAACGATGCGTTTTAATTTATTTATATTAGATTTTTTATTTATTAAATGAACAATTACAGACTGAATTGTTTGGTGATTATAGACTAGATGAACTTTGAATTCAGGAATGTTATTATTTGACCCTATGTTTTGCATAACTGGCCAACATTTTTCATCTAATTTTAAAAACTCTGGGTCTGACCACCAGAGTGCGCTAGTGCCGATTTGTTGCGACTCGGCGTTATAAAAACAACTAAAAGTGCTGTCCAAACTCCCTAAATCTTGCGACACATTTGTTGTGATGCCGCCTCTAATCAAGAACAATACAGTTATATTTGGAAAAAACTCGGACCGCCCCAGTGAGGAGGTGCAAGAGGTCATTTATGTGAAAGGCGGACAGAGACGTAAAACACTAGAATGCACTTACATAAAAATAGCTGGAGTATCTCCAGTAAACTCCGTCATATTGAGCAAACCAGCATGGATGTGGGGAGCCGAGATGGGAGCAAACGATAAGAATGTGGTCATCGGCAACGAAGCAGTATGGACAAACTACTGCGCTAAGGATGCGGATGCTACACGCAAGCGTTTATTAGGGACAGACTTAGTGCGTCTTGGATTAGAGAGAGGGGATACTGCTGAAGGGGCACTTGATATTATAACAGCACTTCTTGAAAAGTATGGTCAAGGTGGTCCTGCCGCTGAGGGAGATAGTAGTTATTTCCATCACAACTCTTTCTTAATAGCGGACCCCACAAGTGCTTGGATTCTGGAGACCAGTGGCAAATTATGGGCTGCTGAAAAAGTGGAATCTGGTTACAGAAATATATCAAATTGCCTTTCTATAACCACATAAATTGATAAACATTCTGTAGACTTGCAACAAAAGGTTAAGGATTTGTACTTTTCGAATGGAGAGGAGGAATTAGACTTTGCAGCATGCTTGTCAGCTGGTGGTGATGATGGTAGGCAAAGTGAAGGTAAAAGGATGATTCAAGTGAAATTAGATTTAACACCACCGTTTTCTGTACAAGACATGATGTTCATTTTACGTGACAAGAAAGCACTATTTGCAGAGGTATTGGTGACGAATACCCTACTCAGGGGAGTCAGGTGTCATGTCTCTCAGCTACAAATGTAAATGTGCACTGGTTCACATGTACCCCGGACCCATGCGTTTCGTTCTACAAACCTTTTGTTTTCAGCCCTAATCCCGTACTTCCTACTGAAATAATTAGCCCTAGAAAGAAAGGACTTAAGTGGGAACATCAACTTTATAAGATGCATGTAGACCGTATAAAAGCAGGGAAGCATGGGTGTTAACGCACAGGACGGCGAGGTGCGGGGCGCACTCACCTCTTCCCCCACCAACCCGACGAAGATTATAAAAGGACTCGCGCCGCGGTCATTCGAGACCCTGTCATGTATTAAGATCGAGAAACCGTACCGTTCCCATCTAATTGGCCAGTGTCATCGCTGCCAATTGTACGGCCACTCTCAGCGAAACTGCTTCGCCAGGCCCAGATGCGTCAAGTGTCTGGGCGACCACGCCACGGGCGACTGTGACCGACCTAAGGACCGCACTCGCTGCACTGAACCACCGAGTTGTGTTCTGTGCGGACAGTCCGGTCATACCGCGAACTTCCGAGGCTGCCCGCGAGCCCCAAAGTCATCTTCCCAAAAGTTGATGAGACGTGCAAACGCTCGTCTCGTCTTCGCGTCCGGCAGGCTTTATTGTATGACCAACGAGAAAAGCAAGTTGTCACTCAGGTTCAAATTGCGGCTCTTCGTCTCGGTCATCCGACCAATCATGACATACGCTTGCGCAGTGTTCGCTCACGCCAAGCCGTATCATATTCATAGGCTTCAGACCGTCCAGAACCGATTCCTGCGCAGAGTCACGGGAGCCCCCTTCTACGTCCGAAATGAGACTCTCCATGTAGATCTCAAAATACCTACGGTGAAACAGCGTGAAGCGACTCACCCAGCGCTTCGTGGACTGTTCTACCGCTCATCCTAACCCCTTAGTGTCATCGGCCGCCCGATACACTCCCTCGCGAATAAGTACAGTTCGAAGACCAAAACACACTCACAGAGCCAGATGATCCTATCACTCTCCTCCAGGAGAGCGATAAGGCCACCAGCACTGTTCGCAAACAAAAACGGACATTGCATCCTCGCCGCCGAGGCCCGTCGCGACGACCCCGTCGATGCCCCCCTCCCGACCCTTTGCTAGAGTCAGCCCGCGAAGCTGAGCCGATTAATGTTTAAAATGTCCCTAAATAATGGAACAATCAGATCCAGCCTGTCCCTTGCTGTCCTCTTCAGCGACGTCCTAAGCCGAGGTTCGTACCCCGCAGGGGGTGCCCTTAGCGATAGTCGCTTAGCTTATAAGTTTTTATGCCTGGCTGGAGGCCTTAATTTTAATTAAGCCCCCCACAGGAAAGTTCGGTTGAGCAGTAAATATCCCTGAAGGATAAACTGCGAGATGCCCATTCCAAAAAAAAAAAAGAAGGGTCATTCGAGAGCAGGATTAGCTCGTGGCAACAGCGACACCTACAACAAGAAGAAAACTAATAAAAGTGCGGGTATTAGTGAAAAGTTTGTCGGTCGCGAAATCCGTTCCATACTCCGTGTTACTAGTTCCATAAGTAACCTAAAGTCTAGTAACCATAAATTTGACTTGTTTCAGACAAATTCAAGCACATAAGCTTACAAAGAAATAGGCAAATGACATGAAATTTAACAACAAAAAAGTACTAGTTGGTGAACAAGTTATTGTTCAAACGTTCACTTGCCAAACATAGGTTTTCGTAATAATAATTTGTAAAGAGATTTTTTGGTAAGTAATAATTTGGCAAATGAAATTATGCGAAAATTTGTTTGGGAAGTGATTATTTGGCAATTTCTTTTCGGTAAAACAAGGGAGACCCGTGATATTTACTGTCTAATAAAATAGGATGTTTGGTATCGTAACTGTAGTTAGTGTTACGTAACCTACCACCTACACGAATGACACCTTGATCACCTAAAAATGGAGATAAAGAAATTAACCGATTATTTTTAGATAACAACCTTTTTAAACGAAGTGTTTTGTATTCGTCGGGAAACATTTCCATTTGACAGTAACGTAGCATGACTGTAAATGCTTGTTGCAACTCATCGCATGAAAGATTGCCACTCAACCTGTTATTAGGATTTTTTAAGTTAAAAACAAATGAGTATATAGGCAACGATGCGTTTTAATTTATTTATATTAGATTTTTTATTTATTAAATGAACAATTACAGACTGAATTGTTTGGTGATTATAGACTAGATGAACTTTGAATTCAGGAATGTTATTATTTGACCCTATGTTTTGCATAACTGACCAACATTTTTCATCTAATTTTAAAAACTCTGGGTCTGACCACCAGAGTGCGCTAGTGCCGATTTGTTGCGACTCGGCGTTATAAAAACAACTAAAAGTGCTGTCCAAACTCCCTAAATCTTGCGACACATTTGTTGTGATGCCGCCTCTAATCAAGAACAATACAGTTATATTTGGAAAAAACTCGGACCGCCCCAGTGAGGAGGTGCAAGAGGTCATTTATGTGAAAGGCGGACAGAGACGTAAAACACTAGAATGCACTTACATAAAAATAGCTGGAGTATCTCCAGTAAACTCCGTCATATTGAGCAAACCAGCATGGATGTGGGGAGCCGAGATGGGAGCAAACGATAAGAATGTGGTCATCGGCAACGAAGCAGTATGGACAAACTACTGCGCTAAGGATGCGGATGCTACACGCAAGCGTTTATTAGGGACAGACTTAGTGCGTCTTGGATTAGGGAGACGGGATACTGCTGAAGGGGCACTTGATATTATAACAGCACTTCTTGAACAGTATGGTCAAGGTGGTCCTGCCGCTGAGGGAGATAGTAGTTATTTCCATCACAACTCTTTCTTAATAGCGGACCCCACAAGTGCTTGGATTCTGGAGACCAGTGGCAAATTATGGGCTGCTGCAAAAGTGGAATCTGGTTACAGAAATATATAAAATTGCCTTTCTATAACCACATAAATTGATAAACATTCTGTAGACTTGCAACAAAAGGTTAAGGATCTGTACTTTTGGAATGGAGAGGAGGAATTAGACTTTGCAGGATGCTTGTCAGCTGGTGGTGATGATGGTAGGCAAAGTGAAGGTAAAAGGATGATTCAAGTGAAATTAGATTTAACACCACCGTTTTCTGTACAAGACATGATGTTCATTTTACGTGACAAGAAAGCACTATTTGCAAAAGGTATTGGTGACGAATACCCTACTCAGGGGAGTCAGGTGTCATGTCTCTCAGCTACAAATGTAAATGTGCACTGGTTCACATGTACCCCGGACCCATGCGTTTCGTTCTACAAACCTTTTGTTTTCAGCCCTAATCCCGTACTTCCTACTGAAATAATTAGCCCTAGAAAGAAAGGACTTAAGTGGGAACATCAACTTTATAAGATGCATGTAGACCGTATAAAAGCAGGGAAGCATGGGTGTTAACGCACAGGACGGCGAGGTGTGGGGCGCACTCACCTCTTCCCCCACCAACCCGACGAAGATTATAAAAGGACTCGCGCCGCGGTCATTCGAGAAAAGCTGAAATCCTCCTCGTCGCCTCTACTCGACTCCATCCCCGATCTATTCACCTCAGTCGCTGACACCACGGGCGCAGTCGACTCGTTTACGGAGCACGTACAGACAGTCCTGAACGACTGTGCCCAGCGCTGGAACCTACCGGACGATGTACGGGCTCTGATAACCGAGAAGAACGCGTCCGTCCGTGCCTATAGCGCTTTTCCCTGCTCTGCGAACAAAGCCCACATGCGAATGCTACAGCGTACTGTCAGCAAACGTGTGGCGGAGCATAGGTCGGAGAGCTGGGACAAGATGATCAGTGAGCTAGAGCCCAACCACCATGCCTTCTGGAACCTCCAGAGGAAACTCCGGTCCACCGTAGAGGCTACCATGCCTCCCCTCACTCGTCCAGATAAGAGCGTCGCGTTCGACGACTCGGAAAAATCCGAATGCCTAGCCGAAAGCTTAGAGACTCAATGCTCGCTTAGCTCCCAGCCGTTCGACCAAGCTCACCTCTTAAAGGTAGACGCCGAAGTCGAACGTAGGTCCTCGCTCCCTCCCGTCGACAACCCTGATGATCCTCTGCCTCCCGTCACTCCGGACGAAGTGCAAGACATCATTAAAGGGCTCAAACCGCGCAAAGCCCCCGGTAAGGACGGTATCACCAATAGGGTGTTTCAAATCCTCCCCGCGCAACTCGTTATGCTCATGACCGCCATCTTCAATGGCGCTCTGAGCAACAATATCTTTCCTCAATCGTGGAAAGAAGCCGTGGTTATTGGCATCCCCAAGCCTGGCAAGCCCAAGTCTGAGCCCACGAGCTACCGACCTATCAGTCTGCTCAATGTTTTCGGCAAAATCTACGAGAAGCTTATTTTTATAAACGACTCAAGGACTATGTCGAGGCAAAGAGCCTGATACCGAACGAACAGTTCGGGTTCCGGCCGGGACACTCGTGTGTTCAACAGGTGCACCGCGTAGTCGAACACGTCAGCGCGGGCTTTCAGAGAGGCGCGCTCACCGGCGCCCTCTTCTTCGACATTGCGAAAGCCTTCGACAAGGTCTGGCACAACGGGTTGTTATACAAGCTATACCAACTCGATGTGCCAGATCGTCTCGTGCTCATCTTGCGAGATTTTCTGTCGAATCGTACGTTTAGATATCGCGTAGACGGTACGCTATCGTCACCTCACCCTATCCGCGCGGGCGTCCCTCAAGGATCCGTGCTGTCTCCTCTCTTGTTCTCGCTGTTCACTAGCGACGTCCCTAGGGGTAGAAAGGCCCAGTTGGCGCTTTTCGCCGACGACACGGCCATCTACGTTACCGGTAACAACCCTACCACCATAGCTCGCACCCTCCAAACTTCCGCAAACGTCTTAGGCGCTTGGTTCCGGAAATGGAGAGTCGAGGTCAATCCCGACAAAAGTCAAGCGGTTCTCTTTAGGAAACCCGGACGCCGCAATGTCCCCACGCCTAGTCCGTTAGCCATGTACGGCAAGCCTATCCCTTGGGATAAGCGAGCCAAATACTTAGGTGTGATACTCGATCACAGACTTTCGTTCGCCGAACACATAAAGGCGGCGCGTTCGCGCGCCGTCTTCGCGTCCGGCAGGCTTTATTGTATGACCAACGAGAAAAGCAAGTTGTCACTCAGGTGCAAATTGCGGCTCTTCGTCTCGGTCATCCGACCAATCATGACATACGCTTGCGCAGTGTTCGCTCACGCCAAGCCGTATCATATTCATAGGCTTCAGACCGTCCAGAACCGATTCCTGCGCAGAGTCACGGGAGCCCCCTTCTACGTCCGAAATGAGACTCTCCATGTAGATCTTCATGGACCCAGCGCTTCATGGACTGTTCTACCGCTCATCCTAACCCCTTAGTGTCATCGGCCGTCCGATACACTCCCTCGCGAATAAGTACAGTTCGAAGACCGAAACACACACTCACAGAGCCACATGATCCTATCACTCTCCTCCAGGAGAGCGATAAGGCCACCAGCACTGTTCGCAAACAAAAACGGACATTCCGTCCTCGCCGCCGAGGCCCGTCGCGACGACCCCGTCAATGCCCCCCTCCCGACCCTTTGCTAGAGCCAGCCCGCGAAGCTGAGCCGATTAATGTTTAAAATGTCCCTAAATAATGGAACAATCAGATCCAGCCTGTCCCTTGCTGTCCTCTTCAGCGACGTCCTAAGCCGAGGTTCGTACCCCGCAGGGGGTGCCCTTAGCGATAGTCGCTTAGCTTATAAGTTTTTATGCCTGGCTGGAGGCCTTAATTTTAATTAAGCCCCCCACAGGAAAGTTCGGTTGAGCAGTAAATATCCCTGAAGGATAAACTGCGAGATGCCCATTCCAAAAAAAAAAAAAAAAGGTCATTCGAGAGCAGGATTAGCTCGTGGCAACAGCGACACCTACAACAAGAAGAAAACTAATAAAAGTGCGGGTATTAGTGAAAAGTTTGTCGGTCGCGAAATCCGTTCCATACTCCGTGTTACTAGTTCCATAAGTAACCTTAAGTCTAGTAACCATAAATTTGACTTGTTTCAGACAAATTCAAGCACATAAGCTGACAAAGAAATAGGCAAATGACATGAAATTTAACAAAAAAAAGTACTAGTTGGTGAACAAGTTATTGTTCAAACGTTCACTTGCCAAACATAGGTTTTCGTAATAATTATTTGTAAAGAGATTTTTTGGTAAGTAATAATTTGGCAAATGAAATTATGCGAAAATTAGTTTGGGAAGTGATAATTTGGCAATTTCTTTTCGGTGAAACAAGGGAGACCCGTGATATTTACTGTCTAATAAAATAGGATGTTTGGTATCGTAACTGTAGTTAGTGTTACGTAACCTACCACCTACACGAATGACACCTTGATCATCTAAAAATGGAGATAAAGAAATTAACCGATTATTTTTAGATAACAACCTTTTTAAACGAAGTGTTTTGTATTCGTCGGGAAACATTTCCATTTGACAGTAACGTAGCATGACTGTAAATGCTTGTTGCAACTCATCGCATGATAGATTGCCACTCAACCTGTTATTAGGATTTTTTAAGTTAAAAATAAATAAGTATATAGGCAACGATGCGTTTTAATTTATTTATATTAGATTTTTTATTTATTAAATGAACAATTACAGACTGAATTGTTTGGTGATTATAGACTAGATGAACTTTGAATTCAGGAATGTTATTATTTGACCCTATGTTTTGCATAACTGGCCAACATTTTTCATCTAATTTTAAAAACTCTGGGTCTGACCACCAGAGTGCGCTAGTGCCGATTTGTTGCGACTCGGCGTTATAAAAACAACTAAAAGTGCTGTCCAAACTCCCTAAATCTTGCGACACATTTGTTGTGATGCCGCCTCTAATCAAGAACAATACAGTTATATTTGGAAAAAACTCGGACCGCCCCAGTGAGGAGGTGCAAGAGGTCATTTATGTGAAAGGCGGACAGAGACGTAAAACACTAGAATGCACTTACATAAAAATAGCTGGAGTATCTCCAGTAAACTCCGTCATATTGAGCAAACCAGCATGGATGTGGGGAGCCGAGATGGGAGCAAACGATAAGAATGTGGTCATCGGCAACGAAGCAGTATGGACAAACTACTGCGCTGAGGATGCGGATGCTACACGCAAGCGTTTATTAGGGACAGACTTAGTGCGTCTTGGATTAGAGAGAGGGGATACTGCTGAAGGGGCACTTGATATTATAACAGCACTTCTTGAAAAGTATGGTCAAGGTGGTCCTGCCGCTGAGGGAGATAGTAGTTATTTCCATCACAACTCTTTCTTAATAGCGGACCCCACAAGTGCTTGGATTCTGGAGACCAGTGGCAAATTATGGGCTGCTGCAAAAGTGGAATCTGGTTACAGAAATATATAAAATTGCCTTTCTATAACCACATAAATTGATAAACATTCTGTAGACTTGCAACAAAAGGTTAAGGATCTGTAATTTTGGAATGGAGAGGAGGAATTAGACTTTGCAGGATGCTTGTCAGCTGGTGGTGATGATGGTAGGCAAAGTGAAGGTAAAAGGATGATTCATGTGAAATTAGATTTAACACCACCGTTTTCTGTACAAGACATGATGTTCATTTTACGTGACAAGAAAGCACTATTTGCAGAGGTATTGGTGACGAATACCCTACTCAGGGGAGTCAGGTGTCATGTCTCTCAGCTACAAATGTAAATGTGCACTGGTTCACATGTACCCCGGACCCATGCGTTTCGTTCTACAAACCTTTTGTTTTCAGCCCTAATCCCGTACTTCCTACTGAAATAATTAGCCCTAGAAAGAAAGGACTTAAGTGGGAACATCAACTTTATAAGATGCATGTAGACCGTATAAAAGCAGGGAAGCATGGGTGTTAACGCACAGGACGGCGAGGTGCGGGGCGCACTCACCTCTTCCCCCACCAACCCGACGAAGATTATAAAAGGACTCGCGCCGCGGTCATTCGAGACCCTGTCATGTATTAAGATCGAGAAACCGTACCGTTCCCATCTAATTGGCCAGTGTCATCGCTGCCAATTGTACGGCCACTCTCAGCGAAACTGCTTCGCCAGGCCCAGATGCGTCAAGTGTCTGGGCGACCACGCCACGGGCGACTGTGACCGACCTAAGGACCGCACTCGCTGCACTGAACCACCGAGTTGTGTTCTGTGCGGACAGTCCGGTCATACCGCGAACTTCCGAGGCTGCCCGCGAGCCCCAAAGTCATCTTCCCAAAAGTTGATGAGACGTGCAAACGCTCGTCTCGTCTTCGCGTCCGGCAGGCTTTATTGTATGACCAACGAGAAAAGCAAGTTGTCACTCAGGTTCAAATTGCGGCTCTTCGTCTCGGTCATCCGACCAATCATGACATACGCTTGCGCAGTGTTCGCTCACGCCAAGCCGTATCATATTCATAGGCTTCAGACCGTCCAGAACCGATTCCTGCGCAGAGTCACGGGAGCCCCCTTCTACGTCCGAAATGAGACTCTCCATGTAGATCTCAAAATACCTACGGTGAAACAGCGTGAAGCGACTCACCCAGCGCTTCGTGGACTGTTCTACCGCTCATCCTAACCCCTTAGTGTCATCGGCCGCCCGATACACTCCCTCGCGAATAAGTACAGTTCGAAGACCAAAACACACTCACAGAGCCAGATGATCCTATCACTCTCCTCCAGGAGAGCGATAAGGCCACCAGCACTGTTCGCAAACAAAAACGGACATTGCATCCTCGCCGCCGAGGCCCGTCGCGACGACCCCGTCGATGCCCCCCTCCCGACCCTTTGCTAGAGTCAGCCCGCGAAGCTGAGCCGATTAATGTTTAAAATGTCCCTAAATAATGGAACAATCAGATCCAGCCTGTCCCTTGCTGTCCTCTTCAGCGACGTCCTAAGCCGAGGTTCGTACCCCGCAGGGGGTGCCCTTAGCGATAGTCGCTTAGCTTATAAGTTTTTATGCCTGGCTGGAGGCCTTAATTTTAATTAAGCCCCCCACAGGAAAGTTCGGTTGAGCAGTAAATATCCCTGAAGGATAAACTGCGAGATGCCCATTCCAAAAAAAAAAAAGAAGGGTCATTCGAGAGCAGGATTAGCTCGTGGCAACAGCGACACCTACAACAAGAAGAAAACTAATAAAAGTGCGGGTATTAGTGAAAAGTTTGTCGGTCGCGAAATCCGTTCCATACTCCGTGTTACTAGTTCCATAAGTAACCTAAAGTCTAGTAACCATAAATTTGACTTGTTTCAGACAAATTCAAGCACATAAGCTTACAAAGAAATAGGCAAATGACATGAAATTTAACAACAAAAAAGTACTAGTTGGTGAACAAGTTATTGTTCAAACGTTCACTTGCCAAACATAGGTTTTCGTAATAATTATTTGTAAAGAGATTTTTTGGTAAGTAATAATTTGGCAAATGAAATTATGCGAAAATTTGTTTGGGAAGTGATTATTTGGCAATTTCTTTTCGGTAAAACAAGGGAGACCCGTGATATTTACTGTCTAATAAAATAGGATGTTTGGTATCGTAACTGTAGTTAGTGTTACGTAACCTACCACCTACACGAATGACACCTTGATCACCTAAAAATGGAGATAAAGAAATTAACCGATTATTTTTAGATAACAACCTTTTTAAACGAAGTGTTTTGTATTCGTCGGGAAACATTTCCATTTGACAGTAACGTAGCATGACTGTAAATGCTTGTTGCAACTCATCGCATGAAAGATTGCCACTCAACCTGTTATTAGGATTTTTTAAGTTAAAAACAAATGAGTATATAGGCAACGATGCGTTTTAATTTATTTATATTAGATTTTTTATTTATTAAATGAACAATTACAGACTGAATTGTTTGGTGATTATAGACTAGATGAACTTTGAATTCAGGAATGTTATTATTTGACCCTATGTTTTGCATAACTGACCAACATTTTTCATCTAATTTTAAAAACTCTGGGTCTGACCACCAGAGTGCGCTAGTGCCGATTTGTTGCGACTCGGCGTTATAAAAACAACTAAAAGTGCTGTCCAAACTCCCTAAATCTTGCGACACATTTGTTGTGATGCCGCCTCTAATCAAGAACAATACAGTTATATTTGGAAAAAACTCGGACCGCCCCAGTGAGGAGGTGCAAGAGGTCATTTATGTGAAAGGCGGACAGAGACGTAAAACACTAGAATGCACTTACATAAAAATAGCTGGAGTATCTCCAGTAAACTCCGTCATATTGAGCAAACCAGCATGGATGTGGGGAGCCGAGATGGGAGCAAACGATAAGAATGTGGTCATCGGCAACGAAGCAGTATGGACAAACTACTGCGCTAAGGATGCGGATGCTACACGCAAGCGTTTATTAGGGACAGACTTAGTGCGTCTTGGATTAGGGAGACGGGATACTGCTGAAGGGGCACTTGATATTATAACAGCACTTCTTGAACAGTATGGTCAAGGTGGTCCTGCCGCTGAGGGAGATAGTAGTTATTTCCATCACAACTCTTTCTTAATAGCG
This sequence comes from Phlogophora meticulosa, assembly GCA_905147745.2. Taxonomy (NCBI): domain Eukaryota; kingdom Metazoa; phylum Arthropoda; class Insecta; order Lepidoptera; family Noctuidae; genus Phlogophora; species Phlogophora meticulosa. Next base: position 418,159 of record CAJHWW020000001.1, on the reverse strand, counting down.
GACCCCACAAGTGCTTGGATTCTGGAGACCAGTGGCAAATTATGGGCTGCTGCAAAAGTGGAATCTGGTTACAGAAATATATAAAATTGCCTTTCTATAACCACATAAATTGATAAACATTCTGTAGACTTGCAACAAAAGGTTAAGGATCTGTACTTTTGGAATGGAGAGGAGGAATTAGACTTTGCAGGATGCTTGTCAGCTGGTGGTGATGATGGTAGGCAAAGTGAAGGTAAAAGGATGATTCAAGTGAAATTAGATTTAACACCACCGTTTTCTGTACAAGACATGATGTTCATTTTACGTGACAAGAAAGCACTATTTGCAAAAGGTATTGGTGACGAATACCCTACTCAGGGGAGTCAGGTGTCATGTCTCTCAGCTACAAATGTAAATGTGCACTGGTTCACATGTACCCCGGACCCATGCGTTTCGTTCTACAAACCTTTTGTTTTCAGCCCTAATCCCGTACTTCCTACTGAAATAATTAGCCCTAGAAAGAAAGGACTTAAGTGGGAACATCAACTTTATAAGATGCATGTAGACCGTATAAAAGCAGGGAAGCATGGGTGTTAACGCACAGGACGGCGAGGTGTGGGGCGCACTCACCTCTTCCCCCACCAACCCGACGAAGATTATAAAAGGACTCGCGCCGCGGTCATTCGAGAAAAGCTGAAATCCTCCTCGTCGCCTCTACTCGACTCCATCCCCGATCTATTCACCTCAGTCGCTGACACCACGGGCGCAGTCGACTCGTTTACGGAGCACGTACAGACAGTCCTGAACGACTGTGCCCAGCGCTGGAACCTACCGGACGATGTACGGGCTCTGATAACCGAGAAGAACGCGTCCGTCCGTGCCTATAGCGCTTTTCCCTGCTCTGCGAACAAAGCCCACATGCGAATGCTACAGCGTACTGTCAGCAAACGTGTGGCGGAGCATAGGTCGGAGAGCTGGGACAAGATGATCAGTGAGCTAGAGCCCAACCACCATGCCTTCTGGAACCTCCAGAGGAAACTCCGGTCCACCGTAGAGGCTACCATGCCTCCCCTCACTCGTCCAGATAAGAGCGTCGCGTTCGACGACTCGGAAAAATCCGAATGCCTAGCCGAAAGCTTAGAGACTCAATGCTCGCTTAGCTCCCAGCCGTTCGACCAAGCTCACCTCTTAAAGGTAGACGCCGAAGTCGAACGTAGGTCCTCGCTCCCTCCCGTCGACAACCCTGATGATCCTCTGCCTCCCGTCACTCCGGACGAAGTGCAAGACATCATTAAAGGGCTCAAACCGCGCAAAGCCCCCGGTAAGGACGGTATCACCAATAGGGTGTTTCAAATCCTCCCCGCGCAACTCGTTATGCTCATGACCGCCATCTTCAATGGCGCTCTGAGCAACAATATCTTTCCTCAATCGTGGAAAGAAGCCGTGGTTATTGGCATCCCCAAGCCTGGCAAGCCCAAGTCTGAGCCCACGAGCTACCGACCTATCAGTCTGCTCAATGTTTTCGGCAAAATCTACGAGAAGCTTATTTTTATAAACGACTCAAGGACTATGTCGAGGCAAAGAGCCTGATACCGAACGAACAGTTCGGGTTCCGGCCGGGACACTCGTGTGTTCAACAGGTGCACCGCGTAGTCGAACACGTCAGCGCGGGCTTTCAGAGAGGCGCGCTCACCGGCGCCCTCTTCTTCGACATTGCGAAAGCCTTCGACAAGGTCTGGCACAACGGGTTGTTATACAAGCTATACCAACTCGATGTGCCAGATCGTCTCGTGCTCATCTTGCGAGATTTTCTGTCGAATCGTACGTTTAGATATCGCGTAGACGGTACGCTATCGTCACCTCACCCTATCCGCGCGGGCGTCCCTCAAGGATCCGTGCTGTCTCCTCTCTTGTTCTCGCTGTTCACTAGCGACGTCCCTAGGGGTAGAAAGGCCCAGTTGGCGCTTTTCGCCGACGACACGGCCATCTACGTTACCGGTAACAACCCTACCACCATAGCTCGCACCCTCCAAACTTCCGCAAACGTCTTAGGCGCTTGGTTCCGGAAATGGAGAGTCGAGGTCAATCCCGACAAAAGTCAAGCGGTTCTCTTTAGGAAACCCGGACGCCGCAATGTCCCCACGCCTAGTCCGTTAGCCATGTACGGCAAGCCTATCCCTTGGGATAAGCGAGCCAAATACTTAGGTGTGATACTCGATCACAGACTTTCGTTCGCCGAACACATAAAGGCGGCGCGTTCGCGCGCCGTCTTCGCGTCCGGCAGGCTTTATTGTATGACCAACGAGAAAAGCAAGTTGTCACTCAGGTGCAAATTGCGGCTCTTCGTCTCGGTCATCCGACCAATCATGACATACGCTTGCGCAGTGTTTGCTCACGCCAAGCCGTATCATATTCATAGGCTTCAGACCGTCCAGAACCGATTCCTGCGCAGAGTCACGGGAGCCCCCTTCTACGTCCGAAATGAGACTCTCCATGTAGATCTTCATGGACCCAGCGCTTCATGGACTGTTCTACCGCTCATCCTAACCCCTTAGTGTCATCGGCCGTCCGATACACTCCCTCGCGAATAAGTACAGTTCGAAGACCGAAACACACACTCACAGAGCCACATGATCCTATCACTCTCCTCCAGGAGAGCGATAAGGCCACCAGCACTGTTCGCAAACAAAAACGGACATTCCGTCCTCGCCGCCGAGGCCCGTCGCGACGACCCCGTCAATGCCCCCCTCCCGACCCTTTGCTAGAGCCAGCCCGCGAAGCTGAGCCGATTAATGTTTAAAATGTCCCTAAATAATGGAACAATCAGATCCAGCCTGTCCCTTGCTGTCCTCTTCAGCGACGTCCTAAGCCGAGGTTCGTACCCCGCAGGGGGTGCCCTTAGCGATAGTCGCTTAGCTTATAAGTTTTTATGCCTGGCTGGAGGCCTTAATTTTAATTAAGCCCCCCACAGGAAAGTTCGGTTGAGCAGTAAATATCCCTGAAGGATAAACTGCGAGATGCCCATTCCAAAAAAAAAAAAAAAAGGTCATTCGAGAGCAGGATTAGCTCGTGGCAACAGCGACACCTACAACAAGAAGAAAACTAATAAAAGTGCGGGTATTAGTGAAAAGTTTGTCGGTCGCGAAATCCGTTCCATACTCCGTGTTACTAGTTCCATAAGTAACCTTAAGTCTAGTAACCATAAATTTGACTTGTTTCAGACAAATTCAAGCACATAAGCTGACAAAGAAATAGGCAAATGACATGAAATTTAACAAAAAAAAGTACTAGTTGGTGAACAAGTTATTGTTCAAACGTTCACTTGCCAAACATAGGTTTTCGTAATAATTATTTGTAAAGAGATTTTTTGGTAAGTAATAATTTGGCAAATGAAATTATGCGAAAATTAGTTTGGGAAGTGATAATTTGGCAATTTCTTTTCGGTGAAACAAGGGAGACCCGTGATATTTACTGTCTAATAAAATAGGATGTTTGGTATCGTAACTGTAGTTAGTGTTACGTAACCTACCACCTACACGAATGACACCTTGATCATCTAAAAATGGAGATAAAGAAATTAACCGATTATTTTTAGATAACAACCTTTTTAAACGAAGTGTTTTGTATTCGTCGGGAAACATTTCCATTTGACAGTAACGTAGCATGACTGTAAATGCTTGTTGCAACTCATCGCATGATAGATTGCCACTCAACCTGTTATTAGGATTTTTTAAGTTAAAAATAAATAAGTATATAGGCAACGATGCGTTTTAATTTATTTATATTAGATTTTTTATTTATTAAATGAACAATTACAGACTGAATTGTTTGGTGATTATAGACTAGATGAACTTTGAATTCAGGAATGTTATTATTTGACCCTATGTTTTGCATAACTGGCCAACATTTTTCATCTAATTTTAAAAACTCTGGGTCTGACCACCAGAGTGCGCTAGTGCCGATTTGTTGCGACTCGGCGTTATAAAAACAACTAAAAGTGCTGTCCAAACTCCCTAAATCTTGCGACACATTTGTTGTGATGCCGCCTCTAATCAAGAACAATACAGTTATATTTGGAAAAAACTCGGACCGCCCCAGTGAGGAGGTGCAAGAGGTCATTTATGTGAAAGGCGGACAGAGACGTAAAACACTAGAATGCACTTACATAAAAATAGCTGGAGTATCTCCAGTAAACTCCGTCATATTGAGCAAACCAGCATGGATGTGGGGAGCCGAGATGGGAGCAAACGATAAGAATGTGGTCATCGGCAACGAAGCAGTATGGACAAACTACTGCGCTGAGGATGCGGATGCTACACGCAAGCGTTTATTAGGGACAGACTTAGTGCGTCTTGGATTAGAGAGAGGGGATACTGCTGAAGGGGCACTTGATATTATAACAGCACTTCTTGAAAAGTATGGTCAAGGTGGTCCTGCCGCTGAGGGAGATAGTAGTTATTTCCATCACAACTCTTTCTTAATAGCGGACCCCACAAGTGCTTGGATTCTGGAGACCAGTGGCAAATTATGGGCTGCTGCAAAAGTGGAATCTGGTTACAGAAATATATAAAATTGCCTTTCTATAACCACATAAATTGATAAACATTCTGTAGACTTGCAACAAAAGGTTAAGGATCTGTAATTTTGGAATGGAGAGGAGGAATTAGACTTTGCAGGATGCTTGTCAGCTGGTGGTGATGATGGTAGGCAAAGTGAAGGTAAAAGGATGATTCATGTGAAATTAGATTTAACACCACCGTTTTCTGTACAAGACATGATGTTCATTTTACGTGACAAGAAAGCACTATTTGCAGAGGTATTGGTGACGAATACCCTACTCAGGGGAGTCAGGTGTCATGTCTCTCAGCTACAAATGTAAATGTGCACTGGTTCACATGTACCCCGGACCCATGCGTTTCGTTCTACAAACCTTTTGTTTTCAGCCCTAATCCCGTACTTCCTACTGAAATAATTAGCCCTAGAAAGAAAGGACTTAAGTGGGAACATCAACTTTATAAGATGCATGTAGACCGTATAAAAGCAGGGAAGCATGGGTGTTAACGCACAGGACGGCGAGGTGCGGGGCGCACTCACCTCTTCCCCCACCAACCCGACGAAGATTATAAAAGGACTCGCGCCGCGGTCATTCGAGACCCTGTCATGTATTAAGATCGAGAAACCGTACCGTTCCCATCTAATTGGCCAGTGTCATCGCTGCCAATTGTACGGCCACTCTCAGCGAAACTGCTTCGCCAGGCCCAGATGCGTCAAGTGTCTGGGCGACCACGCCACGGGCGACTGTGACCGACCTAAGGACCGCACTCGCTGCACTGAACCACCGAGTTGTGTTCTGTGCGGACAGTCCGGTCATACCGCGAACTTCCGAGGCTGCCCGCGAGCCCCAAAGTCATCTTCCCAAAAGTTGATGAGACGTGCAAACGCTCGTCTCGTCTTCGCGTCCGGCAGGCTTTATTGTATGACCAACGAGAAAAGCAAGTTGTCACTCAGGTTCAAATTGCGGCTCTTCGTCTCGGTCATCCGACCAATCATGACATACGCTTGCGCAGTGTTCGCTCACGCCAAGCCGTATCATATTCATAGGCTTCAGACCGTCCAGAACCGATTCCTGCGCAGAGTCACGGGAGCCCCCTTCTACGTCCGAAATGAGACTCTCCATGTAGATCTCAAAATACCTACGGTGAAACAGCGTGAAGCGACTCACCCAGCGCTTCGTGGACTGTTCTACCGCTCATCCTAACCCCTTAGTGTCATCGGCCGCCCGATACACTCCCTCGCGAATAAGTACAGTTCGAAGACCAAAACACACTCACAGAGCCAGATGATCCTATCACTCTCCTCCAGGAGAGCGATAAGGCCACCAGCACTGTTCGCAAACAAAAACGGACATTGCATCCTCGCCGCCGAGGCCCGTCGCGACGACCCCGTCGATGCCCCCCTCCCGACCCTTTGCTAGAGTCAGCCCGCGAAGCTGAGCCGATTAATGTTTAAAATGTCCCTAAATAATGGAACAATCAGATCCAGCCTGTCCCTTGCTGTCCTCTTCAGCGACGTCCTAAGCCGAGGTTCGTACCCCGCAGCTTACTTACAAGCTACTAACTAACTTATAAGCTAAGCGACTATCGCTAAGGGCACCCCGCCCTTAGCGATAGTCGCTTAGCTTATAAGTTTGTATGCCTGGCTGGAGGCCTTAATTTTAATTAAGCCCCCCACAGGAAAGTTCGGTTGAGCAGTAAATATCCCTGAAGGATAAACTGCGAGATGCCCATTCCAAAAAAAAAAAAAGAAGGGTCATTCGAGAGCAGGATTAGCTCGTGGCAACAGCGACACCTACAACAAGAAGAAAACTAATAAAAGTGCGGGTATTAGTGAAAAGTTTGTCGGTCGCGAAATCCGTTCCATACTCCGTGTTACTAGTTCCATAAGTAACCTAAAGTCTAGTAACCATAAATTTGACTTGTTTCAGACAAATTCAAGCACATAAGCTTACAAAGAAATAGGCAAATGACATGAAATTTAACAACAAAAAAGTACTAGTTGGTGAACAAGTTATTGTTCAAACGTTCACTTGCCAAACATAGGTTTTCGTAATAATTATTTGTAAAGAGATTTTTTGGTAAGTAATAATTTGGCAAATGAAATTATGCGAAAATTTGTTTGGGTAGTGATTATTTGGCAATTTCTTTTCGGTAAAACAAGGGAGACCCGTGATATTTACTGTCTAATAAAATAGGATGTTTGGTATCGTAACTGTAGTTAGTGTTACGTAACCTACCACCTACACGAATGACACCTTGATCACCTAAAAATGGAGATAAAGAAATTAACCGATTATTTTTAGATAACAACCTTTTTAAACGAAGTGTTTTGTATTCGTCGGGAAACATTTCCATTTGACAGTAACGTAGCATGACTGTAAATGCTTGTTGCAACTCATCGCATGAAAGATTGCCACTCAACCTGTTATTAGGATTTTTTAAGTTAAAAACAAATGAGTATATAGGCAACGATGCGTTTTAATTTATTTATATTAGATTTTTTATTTATTAAATGAACAATTACAGACTGAATTGTTTGGTGATTATAGACTAGATGAACTTTGAATTCAGGAATGTTATTATTTGACCCTATGTTTTGCATAACTGGCCAACATTTTTCATCTAATTTTAAAAACTCTGGGTCTGACCACCAGAGTGCGCTAGTGCCGATTTGTTGCGACTCGGCGTTATAAAAACAACTAAAAGTGCTGTCCAAACTCCCTAAATCTTGCGACACATTTGTTGTGATGCCGCCTCTAATCAAGAACAATACAGTTATATTTGGAAAAAACTCGGACCGCCCCAGTGAGGAGGTGCAAGAGGTCATTTATGTGAAAGGCGGACAGAGACGTAAAACACTAGAATGCACTTACATAAAAATAGCTGGAGTATCTCCAGTAAACTCCGTCATATTGAGCAAACCAGCATGGATGTGGGGAGCCGAGATGGGAGCAAACGATAAGAATGTGGTCATCGGCAACGAAGCAGTATGGACAAACTACTGCGCTAAGGATGCGGATGCTACACGCAAGCGTTTATTAGGGACAGACTTAGTGCGTCTTGGATTAGGGAGACGGGATACTGCTGAAGGGGCACTTGATATTATAACAGCACTTCTTGAACAGTATGGTCAAGGTGGTCCTGCCGCTGAGGGAGATAGTAGTTATTTCCATCACAACTCTTTCTTAATAGCGGACCCCACAAGTGCTTGGATTCTGGAGACCAGTGGCAAATTATGGGCTGCTGCAAAAGTGGAATCTGGTTACAGAAATATATAAAATTGCCTTTCTATAACCACATAAATTGATAAACATTCTGTAGACTTGCAACAAAAGGTTAAGGATCTGTACTTTTGGAATGGAGAGGAGGAATTAGACTTTGCAGGATGCTTGTCAGCTGGTGGTGATGATGGTAGGCAAAGTGAAGGTAAAAGGATGATTCAAGTGAAATTAGATTTAACACCACCGTTTTCTGTACAAGACATGATGTTCATTTTACGTGACAAGAAAGCACTATTTGCAAAAGGTATTGGTGACGAATACCCTACTCAGGGGAGTCAGGTGTCATGTCTCTCAGCTACAAATGTAAATGTGCACTGGTTCACATGTACCCCGGACCCATGCGTTTCGTTCTACAAACCTTTTGTTTTCAGCCCTAATCCCGTACTTCCTACTGAAATAATTAGCCCTAGAAAGAAAGGACTTAAGTGGGAACATCAACTTTATAAGATGCATGTAGACCGTATAAAAGCAGGGAAGCATGGGTGTTAACGCACAGGACGGCGAGGTGTGGGGCGCACTCACCTCTTCCCCCACCAACCCGACGAAGATTATAAAAGGACTCGCGCCGCGGTCATTCGAGAAAAGCTGAAATCCTCCTCGTCGCCTCTACTCGACTCCATCCCCGATCTATTCACCTCAGTCGCTGACACCACGGGCGCAGTCGACTCGTTTACGGAGCACGTACAGACAGTCCTGAACGACTGTGCCCAGCGCTGGAACCTACCGGACGATGTACGGGCTCTGATAACCGAGAAGAACGCGTCCGTCCGTGCCTATAGCGCTTTTCCCTGCTCTGCGAACAAAGCCCACATGCGAATGCTACAGCGTACTGTCAGCAAACGTGTGGCGGAGCATAGGTCGGAGAGCTGGGACAAGATGATCAGTGAGCTAGAGCCCAACCACCATGCCTTCTGGAACCTCCAGAGGAAACTCCGGTCCACCGTAGAGGCTACCATGCCTCCCCTCACTCGTCCAGATAAGAGCGTCGCGTTCGACGACTCGGAAAAATCCGAATGCCTAGCCGAAAGCTTAGAGACTCAATGCTCGCTTAGCTCCCAGCCGTTCGACCAAGCTCACCTCTTAAAGGTAGACGCCGAAGTCGAACGTAGGTCCTCGCTCCCTCCCGTCGACAACCCTGATGATCCTCTGCCTCCCGTCACTCCGGACGAAGTGCAAGACATCATTAAAGGGCTCAAACCGCGCAAAGCCCCCGGTAAGGACGGTATCACCAATAGGGTGTTTCAAATCCTCCCCGCGCAACTCGTTATGCTCATGACCGCCATCTTCAATGGCGCTCTGAGCAACAATATCTTTCCTCAATCGTGGAAAGAAGCCGTGGTTATTGGCATCCCCAAGCCTGGCAAGCCCAAGTCTGAGCCCACGAGCTACCGACCTATCAGTCTGCTCAATGTTTTCGGCAAAATCTACGAGAAGCTTATTTTTATAAACGACTCAAGGACTATGTCGAGGCAAAGAGCCTGATACCGAACGAACAGTTCGGGTTCCGGCCGGGACACTCGTGTGTTCAACAGGTGCACCGCGTAGTCGAACACGTCAGCGCGGGCTTTCAGAGAGGCGCGCTCACCGGCGCCCTCTTCTTCGACATTGCGAAAGCCTTCGACAAGGTCTGGCACAACGGGTTGTTATACAAGCTATACCAACTCGATGTGCCAGATCGTCTCGTGCTCATCTTGCGAGATTTTCTGTCGAATCGTACGTTTAGATATCGCGTAGACGGTACGCTATCGTCACCTCACCCTATCCGCGCGGGCGTCCCTCAAGGATCCGTGCTGTCTCCTCTCTTGTTCTCGCTGTTCACTAGCGACGTCCCTAGGGGTAGAAAGGCCCAGTTGGCGCTTTTCGCCGACGACACGGCCATCTACGTTACCGGTAACAACCCTACCACCATAGCTCGCACCCTCCAAACTTCCGCAAACGTCTTAGGCGCTTGGTTCCGGAAATGGAGAGTCGAGGTCAATCCCGACAAAAGTCAAGCGGTTCTCTTTAGGAAACCCGGACGCCGCAATGTCCCCACGCCTAGTCCGTTAGCCATGTACGGCAAGCCTATCCCTTGGGATAAGCGAGCCAAATACTTAGGTGTGATACTCGATCACAGACTTTCGTTCGCCGAACACATAAAGGCGGCGCGTTCGCGCGCCGTCTTCGCGTCCGGCAGGCTTTATTGTATGACCAACGAGAAAAGCAAGTTGTCACTCAGGTGCAAATTGCGGCTCTTCGTCTCGGTCATCCGACCAATCATGACATACGCTTGCGCAGTGTTCGCTCACGCCAAGCCGTATCATATTCATAGGCTTCAGACCGTCCAGAACCGATTCCTGCGCAGAGTCACGGGAGCCCCCTTCTACGTCCGAAATGAGACTCTCCATGTAGATCTTCATGGACCCAGCGCTTCATGGACTGTTCTACCGCTCATCCTAACCCCTTAGTGTCATCGGCCGTCCGATACACTCCCTCGCGAATAAGTACAGTTCGAAGACCGAAACACACACTCACAGAGCCACATGATCCTATCACTCTCCTCCAGGAGAGCGATAAGGCCACCAGCACTGTTCGCAAACAAAAACGGACATTCCGTCCTCGCCGCCGAGGCCCGTCGCGACGACCCCGTCAATGCCCCCCTCCCGACCCTTTGCTAGAGCCAGCCCGCGAAGCTGAGCCGATTAATGTTTAAAATGTCCCTAAATAATGGAACAATCAGATCCAGCCTGTCCCTTGCTGTCCTCTTCAGCGACGTCCTAAGCCGAGGTTCGTACCCCGCAGGGGGTGCCCTTAGCGATAGTCGCTTAGCTTATAAGTTTTTATGCCTGGCTGGAGGCCTTAATTTTAATTAAGCCCCCCACAGGAAAGTTCGGTTGAGCAGTAAATATCCCTGAAGGATAAACTGCGAGATGCCCATTCCAAAAAAAAAAAAAAAAGGTCATTCGAGAGCAGGATTAGCTCGTGGCAACAGCGACACCTACAACAAGAAGAAAACTAATAAAAGTGCGGGTATTAGTGAAAAGTTTGTCGGTCGCGAAATCCGTTCCATACTCCGTGTTACTAGTTCCATAAGTAACCTTAAGTCTAGTAACCATAAATTTGACTTGTTTCAGACAAATTCAAGCACATAAGCTGACAAAGAAATAGGCAAATGACATGAAATTTAACAAAAAAAAGTACTAGTTGGTGAACAAGTTATTGTTCAAACGTTCACTTGCCAAACATAGGTTTTCGTAATAATTATTTGTAAAGAGATTTTTTGGTAAGTAATAATTTGGCAAATGAAATTATGCGAAAATTAGTTTGGGAAGTGATAATTTGGCAATTTCTTTTCGGTGAAACAAGGGAGACCCGTGATATTTACTGTCTAATAAAATAGGATGTTTGGTATCGTAACTGTAGTTAGTGTTACGTAACCTACCACCTACACGAATGACACCTTGATCATCTAAAAATGGAGATAAAGAAATTAACCGATTATTTTTAGATAACAACCTTTTTAAACGAAGTGTTTTGTATTCGTCGGGAAACATTTCCATTTGACAGTAACGTAGCATGACTGTAAATGCTTGTTGCAACTCATCGCATGATAGATTGCCACTCAACCTGTTATTAGGATTTTTTAAGTTAAAAATAAATAAGTATATAGGCAACGATGCGTTTTAATTTATTTATATTAGATTTTTTATTTATTAAATGAACAATTACAGACTGAATTGTTTGGTGATTATAGACTAGATGAACTTTGAATTCAGGAATGTTATTATTTGACCCTATGTTTTGCATAACTGGCCAACATTTTTCATCTAATTTTAAAAACTCTGGGTCTGACCACCAGAGTGCGCTAGTGCCGATTTGTTGCGACTCGGCGTTATAAAAACAACTAAAAGTGCTGTCCAAACTCCCTAAATCTTGCGACACATTTGTTGTGATGCCGCCTCTAATCAAGAACAATACAGTTATATTTGGAAAAAACTCGGACCGCCCCAGTGAGGAGGTGCAAGAGGTCATTTATGTGAAAGGCGGACAGAGACGTAAAACACTAGAATGCACTTACATAAAAATAGCTGGAGTATCTCCAGTAAACTCCGTCATATTGAGCAAACCAGCATGGATGTGGGGAGCCGAGATGGGAGCAAACGATAAGAATGTGGTCATCGGCAACGAAGCAGTATGGACAAACTACTGCGCTGAGGATGCGGATGCTACACGCAAGCGTTTATTAGGGACAGACTTAGTGCGTCTTGGATTAGAGAGAGGGGATACTGCTGAAGGGGCACTTGATATTATAACAGCACTTCTTGAAAAGTATGGTCAAGGTGGTCCTGCCGCTGAGGGAGATAGTAGTTATTTCCATCACAACTCTTTCTTAATAGCGGACCCCACAAGTGCTTGGATTCTGGAGACCAGTGGCAAATTATGGGCTGCTGCAAAAGTGGAATCTGGTTACAGAAATATATAAAATTGCCTTTCTATAACCACATAAATTGATAAACATTCTGTAGACTTGCAACAAAAGGTTAAGGATCTGTAATTTTGGAATGGAGAGGAGGAATTAGACTTTGCAGGATGCTTGTCAGCTGGTGGTGATGATGGTAGGCAAAGTGAAGGTAAAAGGATGATTCATGTGAAATTAGATTTAACACCACCGTTTTCTGTACAAGACATGATGTTCATTTTACGTGACAAGAAAGCACTATTTGCAGAGGTATTGGTGACGAATACCCTACTCAGGGGAGTCAGGTGTCATGTCTCTCAGCTACAAATGTAAATGTGCACTGGTTCACATGTACCCCGGACCCATGCGTTTCGTTCTACAAACCTTTTGTTTTCAGCCCTAATCCCGTACTTCCTACTGAAATAATTAGCCCTAGAAAGAAAGGACTTAAGTGGGAACATCAACTTTATAAGATGCATGTAGACCGTATAAAAGCAGGGAAGCATGGGTGTTAACGCACAGGACGGCGAGGTGCGGGGCGCACTCACCTCTTCCCCCACCAACCCGACGAAGATTATAAAAGGACTCGCGCCGCGGTCATTCGAGACCCTGTCATGTATTAAGATCGAGAAACCGTACCGTTCCCATCTAATTGGCCAGTGTCATCGCTGCCAATTGTACGGCCACTCTCAGCGAAACTGCTTCGCCAGGCCCAGATGCGTCAAGTGTCTGGGCGACCACGCCACGGGCGACTGTGACCGACCTAAGGACCGCACTCGCTGCACTGAACCACCGAGTTGTGTTCTGTGCGGACAGTCCGGTCATACCGCGAACTTCCGAGGCTGCCCGCGAGCCCCAAAGTCATCTTCCCAAAAGTTGATGAGACGTGCAAACGCTCGTCTCGTCTTCGCGTCCGGCAGGCTTTATTGTATGACCAACGAGAAAAGCAAGTTGTCACTCAGGTTCAAATTGCGGCTCTTCGTCTCGGTCATCCGACCAATCATGACATACGCTTGCGCAGTGTTCGCTCACGCCAAGCCGTATCATATTCATAGGCTTCAGACCGTCCAGAACCGATTCCTGCGCAGAGTCACGGGAGCCCCCTTCTACGTCCGAAATGAGACTCTCCATGTAGATCTCAAAATACCTACGGTGAAACAGCGTGAAGCGACTCACCCAGCGCTTCGTGGACTGTTCTACCGCTCATCCTAACCCCTTAGTGTCATCGGCCGCCCGATACACTCCCTCGCGAATAAGTACAGTTCGAAGACCAAAACACACTCACAGAGCCAGATGATCCTATCACTCTCCTCCAGGAGAGCGATAAGGCCACCAGCACTGTTCGCAAACAAAAACGGACATTGCATCCTCGCCGCCGAGGCCCGTCGCGACGACCCCGTCGATGCCCCCCTCCCGACCCTTTGCTAGAGTCAGCCCGCGAAGCTGAGCCGATTAATGTTTAAAATGTCCCTAAATAATGGAACAATCAGATCCAGCCTGTCCCTTGCTGTCCTCTTCAGCGACGTCCTAAGCCGAGGTTCGTACCCCGCAGCTTACTTACAAGCTACTAACTAACTTATAAGCTAAGCGACTATCGCTAAGGGCACCCCGCCCTTAGCGATAGTCGCTTAGCTTATAAGTTTTTATGCCTGGCTGGAGGCCTTAATTTTAATTAAGCCCCCCACAGGAAAGTTCGGTTGAGCAGTAAATATCCCTGAAGGATAAACTGCGAGATGCCCATTCCAAAAAAAAAAAAGAAGGGTCATTCGAGAGCAGGATTAGCTCGTGGCAACAGCGACACCTACAACAAGAAGAAAACTAATAAAAGTGCGGGTATTAGTGAAAAGTTTGTCGGTCGCGAAATCCGTTCCATACTCCGTGTTACTAGTTCCATAAGTAACCTAAAGTCTAGTAACCATAAATTTGACTTGTTTCAGACAAATTCAAGCACATAAGCTTACAAAGAAATAGGCAAATGACATGAAATTTAACAACAAAAAAGTACTAGTTGGTGAACAAGTTATTGTTCAAACGTTCACTTGCCAAACATAGGTTTTCGTAATAATTATTTGTAAAGAGATTTTTTGGTAAGTAATAATTTGGCAAATGAAATTATGCGAAAATTAGTTTGGGAAGTGATAATTTGGCAATTTCTTTTCGGTGAAACAAGGGAGACCCGTGATATTTACTGTCTAATAAAATAGGATGTTTGGTATCGTAACTGTAGTTAGTGTTACGTAACCTACCACCTACACGAATGACACCTTGATCATCTAAAAATGGAGATAAAGAAATTAACCGATTATTTTTAGATAACAACCTTTTTAAACGAAGTGTTTTGTATTCGTCGGGAAACATTTCCATTTGACAGTAACGTAGCATGACTGTAAATGCTTGTTGCAACTCATCGCATGATAGATTGCCACTCAACCTGTTATTAGGATTTTTTAAGTTAAAAATAAATAAGTATATAGGCAACGATGCGTTTTAATTTATTTATATTAGATTTTTTATTTATTAAATGAACAATTACAGACTGAATTGTTTGGTGATTATAGACTAGATGAACTTTGAATTCAGGAATGTTATTATTTGACCCTATGTTTTGCATAACTGGCCAACATTTTTCATCTAATTTTAAAAACTCTGGGTCTGACCACCAGAGTGCGCTAGTGCCGATTTGTTGCGACTCGGCGTTATAAAAACAACTAAAAGTGCTGTCCAAACTCCCTAAATCTTGCGACACATTTGTTGTGATGCCGCCTCTAATCAAGAACAATACAGTTATATTTGGAAAAAACTCGGACCGCCCCAGTGAGGAGGTGCAAGAGGTCATTTATGTGAAAGGCGGACAGAGACGTAAAACACTAGAATGCACTTACATAAAAATAGCTGGAGTATCTCCAGTAAACTCCGTCATATTGAGCAAACCAGCATGGATGTGGGGAGCCGAGATGGGAGCAAACGATAAGAATGTGGTCATCGGCAACGAAGCAGTATGGACAAACTACTGCGCTGAGGATGCGGATGCTACACGCAAGCGTTTATTAGGGACAGACTTAGTGCGTCTTGGATTAGAGAGAGGGGATACTGCTGAAGGGGCACTTGATATTATAACAGCACTTCTTGAAAAGTATGGTCAAGGTGGTCCTGCCGCTGAGGGAGATAGTAGTTATTTCCATCACAACTCTTTCTTAATAGCGGACCCCACAAGTGCTTGGATTCTGGAGACCAGTGGCAAATTATGGGCTGCTGCAAAAGTGGAATCTGGTTACAGAAATATATAAAATTGCCTTTCTATAACCACATAAATTGATAAACATTCTGTAGACTTGCAACAAAAGGTTAAGGATCTGTAATTTTGGAATGGAGAGGAGGAATTAGACTTTGCAGGATGCTTGTCAGCTGGTGGTGATGATGGTAGGCAAAGTGAAGGTAAAAGGATGATTCATGTGAAATTAGATTTAACACCACCGTTTTCTGTACAAGACATGATGTTCATTTTACGTGACAAGAAAGCACTATTTGCAGAGGTATTGGTGACGAATACCCTACTCAGGGGAGTCAGGTGTCATGTCTCTCAGCTACAAATGTAAATGTGCACTGGTTCACATGTACCCCGGACCCATGCGTTTCGTTCTACAAACCTTTTGTTTTCAGCCCTAATCCCGTACTTCCTACTGAAATAATTAGCCCTAGAAAGAAAGGACTTAAGTGGGAACATCAACTTTATAAGATGCATGTAGACCGTATAAAAGCAGGGAAGCATGGGTGTTAACGCACAGGACGGCGAGGTGCGGGGCGCACTCACCTCTTCCCCCACCAACCCGACGAAGATTATAAAAGGACTCGCGCCGCGGTCATTCGAGAGCAGGATTAGCTCGTGGCAACAGCGACACCTACAACAAGAAGAAAACTAATAAAAGTGCGGGAATTAGTGAAAAGTTTGTCGGTCGCGAAATCCGTTCGGACCGCCTTCTAGTGTTTTTCCTTGTGTTTGCGCGAGTGTACCCTCGGCCACTGGCGTAAGCACAGGGGAAGCCGCTCCCGCGCTGCCCGGTGCCCAAGCAACGACGCGGTCGCGGATAACGCCACGCCCGTTAGTGAATCAGTGTAGTGAATCGCTCCTGGAACCAGACGGAGACCAGGATGCAGAAGCCGAGCCGCGGCTCCTTGGGCCGCAGCGACCCAGAGTGGGAGACTCTGCTGCTGGACCGGACGACCTCGCTCCCGAATATCGGTGATGCGTCGTCCGGTGCCCCACCGGCCGTAGGACGACCCACAACTCAAGGTAAGGGACCCGGTGCGGCGGCGGCCGCCTCCCCGCCGACGTCACTGGCGCCTGCGCGCGTTGCGCCGGCACCCGGACCGCGACCGGAGAAACAGTCCTCCCAGGCAGCTGCACTGCCTGGGACGGCACGCGACGCGACGACGACACAAGAACGCAGCGCACCGCCCACCGTACCGACGGGGCGCACACCCGCAGCACGCCAAGCTGTGCCGCCCCCTTAAACACTCCCCTCGCCACCCGCACGCCAGATGGGGAAACCAACGTCCGGGAGGCAAGGTGTCCTCCCAGCGGCGACCGCCTCTGCTGCGCCCCCGCACGCCTCCACCCGCGACTCGCCGGCGATGCTCTCGGCCTGCTCATCAGAAGCGGGCTCAGAGATGTCGCTGGCATCGACCGGGTCCGAACGCCGGTGGGCGCAAACCCCGGCATCACCGGCGCCCTCGCTGGGATTAGAGACGCCGCAGAAGCTCCGGCGACGCCATCGAGGAGGAGGCGAAGCGGTACTGCTTCGACCCGCCGCGCCCACAGCGCGATCGGGCGCGACGGGACCGGGCTGCCGCTCCCTCGCCTACCTTCGCGGAGGTACTGCGCCGGACGCCGTCGCCGCCCGCGACTCCAACCCCGAGCACGACGGGGGAGAGCGCTACGCGCCCCGCCCCCGCACCGGCAGAGGACGGAAAAAAGAAGAAGCAGCTACGATACCCTCCGCTGGTGGTGGAAAGGCTACCAGACTGGGCATCGCACTTCCGGGCCATCAGTGTGAAGCTGGGCCACCCTCCCCACGCCCTTCCCTTCGGGGGCGGAGTCCGGTTCAATCCGGAAAGCGAGGAGGAGTACAGGCTGGTCCAGCGCTACCTCACTGGCCTGGAGAAGGACAGCGGCGTCTCTTGGTTCGCCTACTCGCTGCCGGCGGAGAAGAGCTTAAAGGTGGCCATCATTGGCCTACCCGCCGACACGAAGCCTGAGGAGATAGAGGAGGAGCTCCGCGTGCAGGGCTACGAGCCGGATAGAATAGAATAGAATATTTATTTGCCAGAAACAAGGTATGTTTACAAAAGGTGTTCGTATTATTGCATAGTGCTACATGTCTCACCGTTTTAACGGTATGCAAATCAAGTTACAATTATTATTATATACAATCATTGAAGTAGGTACATTCATTTTTAGTTACCATTATTTACATTATATTAATATTAACTTTTTTATCATTATTTCAATTATACACAAACTACACACTTCTATTTTTGACATGACATTAAATAAAACAATAAGTTTAACAAAATAACACTTAACTTAAATAATTACATTACTTATGCCTATATTTTGATACCAGATCAAGAGAAAAAAAATTACAGGGACATTTTACAAAAAACTCATGAATTGAGTAAAAACATTCCTGCAACAGCCAGCTTGCAACAGCAACAGCCACCGGAATACGTGCGCCATATTAAGGCGCGCGGGGACCGGCCGGGCTGCATATCGTTCAGTGCGATGCGCGCTCGGATACGGACGTGTTACCACAGTGCAAATAATTAGTACACGTGTAGCGCGGCAACAGCCGTTGCCCGTCATTGAGCTATGAGTTCACAGCAGCTTATAGCCAACGAGTTGTTGGCATTCATACAACATGCCATCGATACCATGGACGAAGTGAGCATCTTGCAGATATGCAAGTCGAGCTTCAAAGAAGATGAGATCAGCAGCAGCAAGTTGCTGCTATTCCAAACGCTTGGAAAGATCGAGGAGATGCCGTCTCGCAGGAGGGATGGGACGGAGAAGAGTATCCAGGACATCATCACCTTGTTGAAGGTCACTGACCCGGACGACGTGCCCGCTTTCGTGGCTAAGGACCTGCATAAGCTGCCCCCTGTCACATTCAACCACATTGACGTCACCAGGCTGTTGAAGGACATCACATTCCTGAAAGCAAGCCTGGCCGAGCTGCAGTCTAAGTTGGAGGCGTCGGATAACACCATTGGTGAATTGCGAGCAGAGGTAGTGTTGTTACGCAAGGCTGGTTCTGTAAGTAGGACATCTGACGCTTCCAACGTGAACACGCGTCGCGGGGCGCAAAATGCTTCCTTCGGCAGTTTTGAATCGGCGAAATTTGATGCGTCACCGGCTGCATCGTGTCCCGTCGCCGCCGTCCCCGCCTCAACACCAGCTGAGGTGACGACATGCGTAGGTGCGTTGACCCCTAAACGTGCCTACGCTGCAATAGTGGCTGCAAACAAACCAGCTGTGTCGCAAGTCAAGCGGCATGAAGTTAAAGGGGGTAAGCAGAGGCGCTGTGATACTACCTGCAAGGATCTGGCACAGCGTAAAACCGAGCAAGATACGTGTGATAAAGATGGCTTTATCAAGGTGCAGAGGAAAAAGAGGAAGCCAGCTTGTCGCAACCAGTGCGGTACTGCACCGAGCGGGCCGAACTTCCTGCTGCGTCCTGCTGTACCAATGACGCCACTGTACGTGTCCCGTTTGCATCACTCTACAAAGGTCGCGGAGATTGTAGAGTATATCAGCAACAAGACCAAGTTCACTCTGAGGGTCGAGCGGTTGGAATCTCACCACGGCGTGAGTTTCAATTCCTTCGTGGTGAGGGTGCCAACTCAACATCTATCGACTTTCATGAAGGAGGAATTTTGGCCTAGAGGTGTAGTGTTCCGGCGATTCCGAGGCCGGATACCCGACACCGCGCGACTCACGACGCCGTCTTTACGTTTCAATTAGTTTTTAATTATGTTTTTGATATGTATTAGTTTATTAATGTATAACTTTATTTTATGTATTTTATCTATGGGCCTCAGTTGCCTGACAATAAAATGATTTATTATTATTATATATTTCACGCGGTCCTTAAGAAGACGCCTGAGGTCAGGCGCATATTTGACACCACCGTGTTCCTGTATGTGCTTATGAGGTTAATTTACTTTTTCTGCATTAAAAACATAAGAAATGAATGGATTTTGATTTTATTAACCTACCATTATCTTCAAATTGTTTTTTTTTCTGATATTCATATTTGCAAAAAATTCGCAGAAATTTTGCAGATGCGAATGCAAATACGAATATCCAAAAATATGCGAATATTTGTTACATCACTAACATATATACACATCAGTGAATTATAGACATAATATAGCTTAGTTCTTTAACTTGATTAATATTACAACCATGCTTGACAAAAATTTGTTCTTTTTCAAAAAATTAAGCAAAACTCACACACACAGGAAATTCGAATCGTGAGTATGAACCATTGATTGCATAACACTTTCCATATGATTAATAACAGATGCAAAACCATTTCTATCCAGTAATTACAATTGCAAAACCACTTCTATCCATTCATGTCAAATGCAAAATCATCTCCATCTACTTATTACTCATACAGGGTGGCCCATAAGTCCTTTAAAATGTAAATTTCGAATAAAATGCATAAGACGCGCGGGAGGGGCGCGGGCGGGGCAAAAACAGTACGTTCGGTTTCTGGGAAGTCAGTCGCCATGGAGCGTTTCACCGGTGCGGACCGTGCTTTTTGTGTGCGCGAGTTTTATCGGAACATTTTTTCGGCAACCATTGCGCGGTGTAAATTTCGAGAACATCAGAATCTACACAACTTTCATGACACTCCAACTGTTCAAACGATCAACAACTGGGTTGCAAAGTTTGAAGAGACTGGTTCGACGTTAGATAAAAAGCGGTCGGGCCGACCAAGGACATCAAGGACGGAAGAAAACATCGACATAGTGTTACAGTCTGTTCGTGAAAATCCTACCCAGTCTACTCGTAAGCGTTCCAGAATATTAAACGTATCCAGAACATCGTTACAGCGGATTTCAAAGAAAGATTTACGTCTGCACCCCTACAAAATTCAGTTGGTACAGGAATTAAAAGACACTGACGCCATCCAGAGACTAAATTACGCGAATGAAATGTTTAGCCGCTTTTCTTCGTTTAATAACGTGTTATTCTCTGATGAAACTCACTTCCACATTAATGGGCATGTGAGTAAACAAAATAGCCGCTACTGGAGCCCCGAAAATCCAAAACGTCAACATCAGAAGCCATTACACAGCCCTAAAGTGACGGTATGGGCCGCTATGTCAGCTCGTGGCATCATAGGCCCTTATTTTTTTGAAGACGGCAGAGGTCGCGCGATTACAGATAATTCAGAGCGATATGTAGCAATGATCGAGGAGTTTTTTGCACCAGCGTTGCAGAATTTTCTAGGCTACAATACGCGGACCTGGTTTCAACAGGATGGCGCGACGGCCCATACCTCTAACACCGCTATGCCCGTCATTCGTGAACTTTTCCCCAACAAAGTGATCTCTCGAAGAGGAGACATATCCTGGCCACCACGTAGTCCGGATCTAACCCCGATGGACTTTTTCTTATGGGGTTATCTGAAATCTAAAGTGTATGACACAAACCCGCGGTCAATTGAAGCCCTAAAAGAAAATATTCAAAGAGAAATGGCTAACATCACAGAACTGACTTGCCGCGCAGTCGTCGATAGTTTTAGACGTCGCTTACAGGAGTGCCGTGATCGTAACCTACCTCATACCTGTACATGCAAAATGGCCTCTATCCAGATTTTAATGTCTTTTTTACAAGTTTGCACACTATGAATAACTAAGATGATATATTGAATCCAATATAACATTGATTTGCCATGACATATCATTTCTCTAATAGATATGGCTAAGTTAATCTCAGTAAATTAAGTTTTTATGGTGTTTCAGTAAAGTAAATAAATTGAAAAAGTGTATAGAAGCATATTTGCATCTACACCCCTCACTTCCAAAATGTCAAAGTGCATGGCAAAATGCATGGTGTATTGTGACAGAACATCATACCATGCATACGCCTATACCAGCACTGTCACATCACAAAATGTATTTACTGTTGCGATGTTGTATTACAACTCTAGGCAATGTCTAAAATTTTATAGTGACAACACATTTTAAAAATGTGTTTCTGTCACTCAATGTGTTATCAAAGCAAAGAGAAAGAAAAAATAGTATGAAAATTACTGTATGGAAACAAAGAAGAAAAAAAAGTAGATAGCTAGAGCCAAAACAAAGAAATTGTTTTACGTTACAACTAGACCTTTTATTTTCATGACGTAAAGCTTGTTTTATTTTTCTAATAAGTGCTAACTTTATGCACATTATAATTGTGAAGAACAATTACAATAGTGAAGAAACCATGAACTATCCTAACTAATCAATTGGTATAGTGCCCAAAAGACAGGAAGCATTGCCACATTAAATGGCATTGTTTAGATTCTGGCCAAAGTAGAAGCCAGCACTTGGATCTCGGAAGCAACACCGCACAGCACCGTTACAACTTGATTTAATCAATTTCAATAATCTTGCAGTTTATAAATACATAACGAGAAAACAACAGGGGTGGGACAAGGAATATGAGGTTCAAGTTATCTTTAGGGTAGTTTGACTTCTGACATGACAATGCAAAACCTAATACATGAAGAAATGACAAACAAAAACGAAAACAACCAAAACCTTTCTTCAACCAATACATAGAACCTAATCAAAATGTTAAGAGTACAATACTAGTATTATAATAGTAGTAGTGAGGCTCAAAACTTTTCGTTGATTCCATTTCACACAGAAATAGCCAACTAATAGTACAACGAGTTACGAGGTTACAAGACAAGACAGAAGCACCATCGCTTAAAATACCACGAGAGAAAAATGCGGCAAGGTATCAGTTTCAATCAAGACAATATATTCGCCACACATCTCAGACCTGCCACGAACGGCAGCGAACCATGGATGGAGCATTCGATAGTACTATTACTATATCCATGGGCACCTTCACAGACCGATATTTTACGATAGCACTTAAAGTCGCTCCGCTAGCACGAAAATTCACTAACTATTGAGATGTACTACATAAAGTATTTTTTTCCCTTTCAATTGACCTGTGTGTTAACCACCACAGACAGTTTATAATAGTGCCCACAGTCTATGCTATGACCACAGAGTTCCAATTCCAACGTCCCCTTCTGATCTGACTATACTGATTTATTTCATTTCAGTGTTGCCAACTGGGTATTAGGATTTTAGGCTAGGTTGAATGAGAGAAACGGCTAGTCATGCCCAGTAGGTAAAAAAAGCAGTAGTTAAATAAGTGGTTTTCGGGGTATGTCGATTATCCGGTCAAAATTCAAATCCAAGATGGTGCCAATGAAAGACGGACGCCCAATTTAGGTAAACAGCTGCACAGCAGGTTGGTTTTATTAAAAAATACTTATTATTTTTTAATCATTGGAACTCTTGTATAATGCAACAGGATGGGAATATTTTTTGATGAAAATATATTCTGTATGAATGATTTTTATTTATTTATTTTTTATTTATTTATTTACAACGACCTTACATCTACCATTACAGTTTCCCAATTCGGTAGTGTAGTTATTAGTGACAATTACATACAATTACAACAGACAGTTACGATACATACAATTACATTACACTCAATTTATAGTCTATTACTAGAGATAATTATCTTACTAAGTACATAGCACGTGTAACGTCACCCTTGCGAACTCGCCCCGTGAGCATGAGAAAAGATCTATTTTACTGTCAACCACATTGAGCGTGCGCATTGTTCGCGTGAGGGGTGCATTCTCCAACCATTTAGTTCTCCCGCGCGGCACCGCAAACAAGTTGGGCTGTCGTCGGCGCTGCACGTAACCGTCTGGCACACTTAAACATATAGCCTGAAGCACACCCGGATTATGTATGTTACCCCGGAACACTCCAAGGATATACGACGCCAGCGCAAGATCTCTTCTTGTTTCCAACTTGTTGTATCCTACCATGCCCAAAACAAACAAGGTTGGATACATCAAGGGGTAGAAGGGGTATACTCCATAAAGCCTGAGGTAGATATATCTCGTGAATTTGTTCTGTATGCGCTCCAACATGAGATTATACTTAGACTCATGTGGGGCCCATATGGCCGCATTCCCTTCCAACTGACTCCTTATTAGAGCGTTGTACAGTGCTGATATGGCTTTAATATTTGTGAAAGCTGCCGCTCTGCGAAGCACAAATCCTAATCGCTTGTATGCCTTTTTACAGACATTAGTGATATGCTCACGAAATCTCAATTGTGTGTCCATACAAACTCCCAGGTCACGCACTGCCGTCTCCCTATTCATAGGCGCGCCATTCACTTTGTAGTTGTAGTGGAGTGGATCCCGTGCACGGCTGAATGTTAAAACTGAACATTTCGCAACATTGAATTGCAGCTTGTTATTTCGACTCCACTCCACTACTCGATCAATGTCTTGCTGTAGGCGGTGACAGTCGTCCTCGTTTTCGACAGCCAGAAGCAGCTTGAGGTCGTCTGCAAATAGGAGACACCTGGCATCTCTTATCACATCAGGCAGGTCATTTATCATTATAATAAATTCTAAGGGACCTAAATTGCTACCTTGACTCACTCCCGACCTAGTGAAATAAGGCTCAGACCGGAAACCACAATACTCCACATACTGTTGCCTGTCCCTCATATAGCTTGCAAAGAATTGGAGCAATCTAGGTGTACAGCCAACTTTCGCCAACTTTGATAATAAGACATCATTATCCACTAGGTCAAATGCTTTCTTAAAATCAAAGTAGGCGGTGTCTACCTGCACCCCAGCATCAATATGAGGGACTAAGTACGTCATGGCATTCAGTAGGTTACTGGTTGTGCTACGTGCTGGTCGGAATCCATGTTGGGCGTCTGATAGTTGTGATGCTACTTGGTCCTGAACATCTCGCTGAATGGCAGACTCAAACACCTTCGCCGGGGTCGACAGAATCGCCACTGGTCTAAAAGACTCGATTACTGTTCCGTCTCCCCCTTTTGGTATAGGAATCACGCGGGTGATCTTCCATCGTTCTGGATAATATGTCGTTTCTAGGCACCTGTTAAATATATGTACGAGCGGTTCTGCTAGTACCGAGCGGCAATCCCGCATAACAAATACCGGAATACCATCCGGGCCTGCAGAACGCTTAGGCTTGAGCCGAGCAAGTGCAACTAGAACTTGATCGACTGTCAACCGAGAGATGTGAACCCGCGCGCTGCCTACGCCGCCCGCCTTCACCGCGTCGTCCACGTCAAGCCTTGCCGGCTCCTCATTGTATACAGAATAAAAATATTTTGCAAATTCTGTCGCACATTCAGGATCTGATACCACTGCCCCCTCTTTCATAATTTTGTTACGATTAGCGGATCTCTTTTTTGCCCTGATATAATCCCAAAACGACTTAGGATCCTTTGCCAAGTTGCTCTGCACTCGCTCTTGATAATTTGTGTACTCACGGTGAATATTTTCCTTAATCCGCGCTCTGCATGTAGAAAAAGCACTGTATTCTGCACGTGATCCCGTCTCTTTATACCGCTTATGAAGTATCGCCTTTAATTGTATATCAACAATTATTTCTTTCGTATACCACTCTGGGTAGTGATATCTACGACTTACCGGCTTTGGTTGTTTTTTAGGTACACAATTATCAATTACGCTATTAAAAACATTGTAAAAATACTCCAAAGCCTGTTCTGGTTGCTGCATGCTAAAAATCGAACTCCAATCGGCCGAGGCCAATGAAGAATACAATAAGGAAAAGTCTGCTTTATAAAAGTTCCATTGCGGTTCTATTTGACTTACCGGTACCTGATGGTCTGGTGAAGTAACGGTCCCGGCGACCGGTATTGGGGAATACACGAGGCCAGCGTTAATGTGCAGGGTTATCGCCAGTGGCGGATGATACGGGTCTACCGGCACGAGGGGCTCGTCCGCCTCGCATACTTGCACGTCCTCACGCCAACATAATGTGCATAACACCAAGTCTAATTGTCTCTCATTACAGTTTATTCATCTGGGCGAATTCGCAAAAAGACATAAAAAATTCAAAATAGCTTTTAGTGCCTTCATTACTTGAGTTTAAATTAAAATCACCTAACAAAATAACATTCTTATATTTTACACACAATTGTTCTATTATTCTAAAAAATAACGTGCTCATATTCACTAGTCTTTGGTGGTATGTAAACAACGCAACACAAAAACAAGAATCTACATTTCATATGTACGGTCGCACTAACTAGTTCAAATGAGCAGCTGTCTATGTTGACGTCACACGGTGTATTCACTCGTCGAAGCTCGAACCCGTGTGTGGCCACGAGAAACGCGCCGCCTTGCTTTCGGACATCCGTCCGGTCGCATCGTACTATTTGATAGCCTGGTGGTACAATCTCCGAGTCCATTATAGAATCATTACATCCTGTTTCTGTAATTGCAAATATGTCGGCCCTTAATGATTCAATATTATTACAAAAACTGCTTAACTTTGTCCGAAGACCTCTCGCGTTTTGATAATAAAACTCCACCCTAGTCTTTTTCTTTAATTGGTTTGCTTGTAGATTTCCGAAACCAAATCCATTCGCAAAATTCGGCATTAACGGGCCACATTTCTGGTTGATACAACTTGTCGTATATTGATTCTGGTACAGAGATGATGAAAGATGCATAGTCTCTTTCCGTCTTATGTTTAATCTTATCAACCTTAACATTAACTTCGGAACCACACATCTCCTTTACATGTGATGTAAGTTTTTCAACGTTCGTTTCTGTAGACAATCGCCATACGTGAAGATGCTTCTTCTTTTCTGTAGCCCGTATTTCTACCAAATCTGTATTTTTTTCCCTTCCTTACATTTTTAGCTTGGAAACTACCCTTCTTTAATATATACAAAGTATCACTGTAACATACCCATGGGGTGTACAATCTTTGAAAAATTACAATTACATGTCAAAAGAAAAACAAAATAAAATCATTCAAGTAACATAATAACCCATAGAGAAAATAATGTAAGTATAAATATCAATTGGTATTTGTCATAATTATTGCATCATTAACGTCATATTAAATAAATTTTTGTAAAAACATTTGTCATTGAATTAATTGATGTCCAAAGAAAGAAAAAAATAATAATAATATAAACCGTCATAACAAGTATACAAAATAGTCAAGGCAATATAATATTCATTACCACTACATTACAGATAAATAAATTAAACAATAACTAACACTTTTCATAATTATGCATTATCATAATACCATTAAATAAATTTCAGTCTAGACATTTGTCATTAAAGAATTCATTAATTGTATAATATACTTTCTGTATCAGTAGTTTTTTAAGTTTGTATTTAAAAGTAGCTAATGTCTCAGTGGTTTTAATAAAGTCTGGCAATTTATTATAAATTTTCACACCCATACCAAATATGCTTGATTTAAACTTAACTGTTCTACTCTTAGCTGCCTTAAGGTCATTTTTATATCTTGTACTTCTCATTGTCTCATAATTACTGATATCTCGCTTTGTCATTGAGGCTGCTTCCAATATATACATTGACGCTAGGGTTAAGATTTTTAGTTTTCTGAATTCTGCTCTGCATGAATCGGTCTGTTTATGCCCACATATACTTCGGATACATTTTTTTTGGGCTTTGAATGCAAATTCTCTGTTAGTAGAGTTACCCCAACACAGTATACCATATTTTAGAGTAGAACCCACATATGCATGATAAACATTGAGTAATACGTTTTCATTTACAATTTTTCGAAGTAAATAGAGAGCATATGAATACTGATTAAGTTTTTTGCAGACACCATCCACATGCATTTTCCAGTCAAGTTTTGAGTCGATATGGACTCCTAGAAATTTAGTGTTACTGACCTGATTTATTGAATTACCTTTATAATTAACATTGATTTTATTTGATTTTGTATTTTTATTTGTGAATGTCATATAGTTTGTTTTATCAATATTTATTTTTAAATTATTAATTATTAACCAGTTTATAATATCTTCGAGAGATTTATTAACCTGAGCTTCAAAATTTTCTTGACCGGTATCTGCAAAAATGGCTGTGCTATCATCCGCAAACAATATAATGTCCTGGTCTATAGACCTTGGTAAGTCATTAATATATATAACGAATAAAAGAGGCCCAAGGATACTTCCTTGGGGAACGCCAAATTTTACAATTTTAGGGTCCGACATATAGATGCGTTCGAATTTTGTGTCTATTTCTATTTTCGTTATTCGTGTTATTTGAAAACGATCAGTTAAGTACGACTTAATAAGTTCCAAGGCATTCCCTCTTATCCCATATTTCTCTAATTTGTTAAGTAGGATATTATGGTCAACATGGTCAAAAGCCTTAGTCATATCCATAAAAATAGCGGTTATTTGTTGCTTGCTATCCAATCCAGTCATTACTTTCTTAAGAAAATTAAAAAGAGCATCATTGGTGGATCTTCCTTTACGAAAGCCAAATTGTTCATTAGTAAATAAATTATTGAGTTCAAAGAAATTATATAAATTATTATATATAACCTTTTCGAAAATTTTTGCCATCACTGGTATTAACGCAATCGGTCTGTAAAAACGCATATCCTCTCTATCTTCTTTTTTAAATAATGGATTTACGATAGTAGTTTTCAATTTTGAAGGAAAAACACCTCGTTCTAGACACTGATTGATAATGTTACTAATTACTGGAGCTATGTGACTAGACACTCGTTTTATAATGTTCGTACTTATGTTGTCGTACCCTGTACTATTCGTATTGTTTAATCCTTTTATAATTTGATCTATTTCATGTGGATTGGTTGGCTTTAAAAAAATAGAATTTGAATTTGTATTGTACGTTTTTGTAACTGAGCCGCTAGAGGTAGAAGTAGACTGTATTTCATCAATGAAGTAGTTGTTGAATAGTTGTGCTATTTCCTTAGGATTTGTAACTAGTTGATCTTTTACTTTTATTTGTGCAATATTTTCTTTTGGAGTTACTGTTTTATTATTATTTATGATCTTCCACATTGCCTTTCCCTTGTTTGTAGCTGAATTAATATAATAACTGTTTTGAGCCTTTTGCGTTTTTTTAATTATAATTCTAATTTTTTTTGAATAGTTTTTAAATTTTGTTTTATCGTTAGGATTTGACGTCAACCTATACTTCCACAATAATTGGCGTTTTCGTTTCGAGCAAATTTTTATACCCTTACTTAACCATGCAGGCTTCTTGGAAATTGGTATTTTAACACGTGTATCTGGGAAACATAAGTCATAGAAAAGACAAAATAAACCATAAAAAGTGTCAAAGTTTTTTTCAGGGTCATCATTAGTGTAGCATTCGGAAAAGCTGAGATTTTTAAGACAATTTATAATTTTTAATATATTTTCTTCGGAATAGTCACGTTTAGTTTTATACCAGTGTGTGATGTAGTAACTTTTCTTTACTGGGCAAGCCAATAATTGTGCTGTATGGTCAGAGAGTGAAAGTTCCACTACTTTTGTTTTTGAGCCTCTAATATTATGTGCTATATTATCAATACACGTCATGCTATTTAGTCTGGTAGGTTGATTTATTGTCAATGTTAGGTTAAAGCTTGATAGTAATTGTTCAAATTGTCTGGATATGTTGTTTTTCTCAAGTCTGTTAATATTAAAGTCACCACATAATATAACTTTTTTATTTCTGTACGATATTTTACTTAATAATTCTGCTAGCCTAGAAAAAAATTGATCCAATATGTCTCGTTTATTTTTAGGTGTATATTATATATATTATATGTGTATATTATAATTTTGTGGTCGGTCAATTCAATACCACTACATTCGAAAACATTAGTTATACTTGTAAGTGTACCTACGGTGCACGTATGCATAGAGGGGTGATGAGTCATGTAAAATAAAACGACTGTTTCGGTGAGCGCTATTACAAGACTGACAAAATGGATAATCATTTATTTCGATGTAATATTATTTGCTTACGCACATTATTCCCCCCTTCTTTTAAAAAAATCTCTATTACACTTTTATAGTACGCTTACATAACAGATTGAAAACAATAAAAGAAAAAAAAATATAAAAATTAGACAATATAAAAAATCTTGAACATAAAAAAAGAAATATAAATCACTTGCATTACACCTTTACACTTTTTCACTTTAGTACTTGAGTTCTCTGGGAGTCTCTTCACATGTCTTGCGTCCCTTGAACTCCATTCGGATGATGGCTGCAGCTACAGCGCATGGATACCGTTGGGAGTGGAGTCGCTTGAGCTTGTCTGCCCTCCATATGCCGATACACATTTTTGTAGAATTGACTTCTGCACTTTTTGTAAAGGCAGAACGCTAACACCGCGACGGCTATGATGAAAACGCCGCCCATGGTTACTTCAGTGATGGACACGCTGGATCCGCCAGACCCGTTGGAGGCGGCAGTTTGAGCCACCACGATTTCTTCCTTTGATCCCCAACTTCCCATGATTTAAAATTAGTGATATTTTTCTTGCTGTTATTTTATAACGTGAGTTATTCCTTCGGTGATTTGTTGGATTGTGTTTTGACAGTTTCATTTAATTTGGTATTACTCTATTGCTGATGTTACGGAATTGCGAACCGTACCACAGGACGTATGACGCGGCCTGAACGTGTTGTGTTCGGCGCGGTCTTACTATTTTCTGCTGGGTCAGCACTCTTGCGTTCCTTCGCGTCTCTATTGGTACTTTTTATGTGTGCTAAAGGTTCATTTACCTCACCTTCAAATAAAATGTAGGCTGGTTTTAGTCTGTCCACCGATACTACGGATGTTTTCCTTGGCATTTGGATTTTGAAATGCTTCTCTTGCTTCTCTAACACTTTGTATGGTCCTTCGTATGAAGGGGTTAGAGGTTTCTTTACAGCATCCGTTCTGACGTATACGTACTCACAATCTTTCATGTCTGGGTGAATAAATGGTTTGTGGGTTGTGGCGTGGTGGTGGTTTTTAAACGGACTTAGTTTTGCCATTGTCTTTTGGAGATTCTGCGCATAGTCTTCTGGTGATGTAACTTGCGTTTTCGGCTCGATAAACATTCCAGGCAAACGTATGTTCGTTCCGTATAACATTTGCGCGGGGCTGACATTTTCTTTCAATCTTAATGCCGCTCTCAGTCCTAGAAGGACAAAAGGTAATTCGTTCGACCAGTTTACAGTATTACCGCGTGCGACTAGAGCAGTTTTCATTGATCTATGCCAGCGTTCTACCAAACCATTTGACTGCGGATGATAACTTGTGGTCCTGGTTTTCTTGATACCAAGTGACTTAGTCAGAGCTATGAATAAGTCTGACTCGAACTGTCGTCCTTGGTCTGTAGTTATGGTGTTTGGGCATCCGAATCTCGATATCCAAGTGTTCATGAAAACTTCCGCTACGACTTTTGCTGTTATCTCTGCAACCGGTACAGCTTCCATCCATCTCGTTCCCCTGTCGACCATTGTGACAATGTATCTGTTTCCTCTGGATTCTGGTAATGGACCAACAATGTCTATGTGCACGTGATCTAAACGTGCTGTTGGTGGGAAAGTTCCTATTGGAGACGAGTTGTGCCTATGTATCTTGCTTTTCTGGCATGCTTGGCATGTTTTAGCCCACATACCAACGTCAGTATTCATGCGTGGCCAGAAATAATGCTCGGAGATCATTTTCTTTGATGATCTTATACCGGGATGCGTTATGTTGTGCATAGTGTCGAATACTTGTTTTCGAAGTGACTTCGGCACATATGGTCTCGGGTTTGGTTTTGCATTTTCACAAATTAATTGTTTTGTTCCTGTTAATTGCAAACTTTTCCAAGTAAGG
Source organism: Phlogophora meticulosa (assembly GCA_905147745.2). Lineage (NCBI taxonomy): Eukaryota > Metazoa > Arthropoda > Insecta > Lepidoptera > Noctuidae > Phlogophora > Phlogophora meticulosa. The sequence goes on along the minus strand of CAJHWW020000001.1, from coordinate 386,890 downwards.
TTATTGTTGTTCAATAGCTGAGTGAGTTCAATGTCATTGCCCTGCATATCTGCCATCTCGTTCCAATCCACAGGTGTGGGACAATCTATTTGTTCGACTCGCGATAATGCGTCGGCTACTGGGTTCATGTTACCGGATAGGTGACGGATGTCTGTCGTGAATTGTGCAATGAACTCTAAGTGACGTAACCTCCTTGGTGCGATCGTTTTGCTTGTGGAGTTTTGTTTATTAGTGAAGGCGTGACATAAAGGCTTATGATCGGTATATACAATCAACTCTCGTCCCTCGACATAAGGTTGGAAATGTGTTACTGCCATGTAGATTGCAAGCAATTCTCGATCATATGTGCTATATCTTGATTGCGTTTCACTCAGTCCCTTTGAGAAAAAGGAAAGAGGTTTCCAGTTTCCGTTTTCATACTGCTGCAAAACGGCGCCTACGCATGTCTGGGATGCATCTGTCATGAGCGATAGCGGGGAATTCGTTGTTGGCGAAGTCAATGTAACAGCGTCGCTTAGACTTGATTTACATTGATCGAATGCTTCTAGTGCTTCTGGAGTCCATTGTATTTCAGTTTTGTCATTTTTCTTTGAGCCAATTAGGTATTTGTTCAACTGTGCTTGATGACGAGCTGCTTGTGGAATGTTGTTTCGGTAAAAATTAATCATGCCTAAAAATCTTCGTAATTCTTGCACTGTTTTCGGAATCGGATATTTGTTGATCGCTTCGACTTTGTCCGGTAATGGCTTGATACCGTCTTTTGTAATCTGATATCCAAGGAATTCTATTTGAGGTTTACCCAGCACGCACTTTTCTTGATTGATTGCAATGCCATGTTCGTCTAACCGTTTAAACACTTCTTGTAAATGACGTCGGTGTTCGCTGACTGATGATGACGTCACTAATATGTCGTCTATGTACACGAAAATAAAGTCGAGTCCAGCTAAGACTGTGTTCAAAAATCTGACAAAGGTTTGACCTGCATTTCGTAGTCCGAACGGCATTCTTGGAAATTCGAATAGACCGAACGGAGTAATCACTGCGGTTTTTTCTACCTTTTGTACTGGGATCTGATTATAGGCCCTTTTTAAATCAATTTTTGAGTATATACTGGTTCCTGGTAATAGGTACGTGAAGTCTAGTACTCTTGGAATCGGGTATCTATCCGGCACAGTAATCGCGTTCAATCTCCTGTAATCTCCACATAGGCGTAATTCACCGTTTTTCTTTGTCGCCACGAGCAATGGGCTAGCCCACGGACTCTTGGAAGGCCTACACAATCCTGTTTCTAACATATGCTCTATCTCTTTTTTTACTTTTAGATATTTGTCTGCCGGCAGAGGTCTTGACTTGGAGTAAACAGGGTGTCCGTTGGTAATGATTTGATGTACCACGTCATGCTTGGGTCGCGACTGTGTGTCAAGCGGTTTTAAAATGTTCGGATATTTTGCCAAAATGTCTGCGTAATCGTCGGTCAAGTTTACGGTCCGAAATGTTGGTGTGCTTGACTTCATCAACTTTGCGTTCCTCTGAAGTCCAGTCGTACCATCTATTAAACGTTTATTTCGAATATCCACCAAAATATTGTGTTGTTCTAAAAAATCGGCTCCCAGTATTGGTTGCGTAATGTCAGCAACGATGAAAGTCCATCGATACGGCCGTCTCAGGTTTAGATCTAACGTCAGCGTTTTGTCACCGTATGTTTTAATTCGCGTTCCATTTGCGGCATAGATTTTATATGTGTCGTCTATTTTTAAACGGTTTCCTCTTCTAGGTATTGCCGAAATGTTAGCGCCAGTATCAACCAAAAAACGATACCCACTTTTTCGGTCGGTAACGCATAGGCGGTTTGAAGGAATGATAGCGCCGACGACCGCCTCTGTCAACGCTGAACTTAGTTTTCCGACGGCTTTTTCCAGTTGCATGGTTTTTCACAGTTCCGGGCTCGATTCCTGTACCGAAAATGATATTTGCATAACCAGTTTGGGCTGTCAGGCGTAATCCTCGATCTCGAGAGGGATCTTGGCCGCGACCGGCTTCGATTGCGTCTGTAATTATGACGTCTGTTGCCATGTGAGTTGGCTTTTAACGCTGCTATTTCGTTAATTTACTCACTTGGTTAACTAACTCAACGATAAGCTGATTAGGACTGCCTGATACTTCCGACACTTCACCTGATCTTCCTTCCATAATCTTGTCTGCTATAGCGGCGAGGTTGTCGAGTTTTTGGTCCTGACTGACCATTAAAACTGCTCGAACATGATCAGGGAGTCTTGATGTCCAAAGGCTATGTAGTGTTTTTTCAGCCACCTGACTCTTACGTGCCAATTCTCTCATTCGTCTCAACAGTTGTGACGGTTTTTGGTCTCCTAATTCCACTTCACCTACCAGCTTTTGGAACTGCCGCTCTTCAGATTCTTCGTATACAGCAAGAAGTCTCTCTTTGGGCGCCGTATTTATTGGTGGCGGGAGGCGAAATTATTATGTCGGCCACCTGACTAATCGCGTCTTTGTTGAGGTTAGCCAACACAACGCCGTATTTTGCTTCGTCACCTTGTTTTTGTGGAGCCATCATTGTCTCGAACTGGGCGAACCACACTCTGGGCATTTCGGTCCAAAATTCGGGTATCTTTGAGGACATTCCTATTGCCGCCACGTCAGTCTGCTTGAAGTCCGTCGCTCCGCATAATGCTGTCCCATTTCCACAATTTCCGCTTGACGTCATGTCTGGATAACTATGTGCCTCTTGAAAACCAAAACCAGGGAGATCCGCTTGTGGAAGGCTGATTAGGTTGTGCAGTGCAGTTATCGAGACACGGGAAAATTAGGAAAATTAAAAATGCTATAAATCGCGACGCGTGTTAGTGATATCGGGGTCACCAAATGTAAGTGTACCTACGGTGCACGTATGCATAGAGGGGTGATGAGTCATGTAAAATAAAACGACTGTTTCGGTGAGCGCTATTACAAGACTGACAAAATGGATAATCATTTATTTCGATGTAATATTATTTGCTTACGCACATACTTAAGTCTCTAGTTTCTGTAATAATTTTAAATTTGTGGTTTTTTCTTATCATTATACATGATCCCCCATTCCGGGTTTTACGTGAAAAGAAATCTCCTAAAATAAAATTGTGTAGTTTAAGTATTTTGGTATCGTCCGGGGTCATATTGTGCTCGATAATGCATAAAATGTCAATAGGATTTTCATTATTGTACTTACTTAATGAGTATAAGTGTACATTTAGCTCATCTAATTTAGTAATGAGGCCATTAATATTTTGATGCAGAATGTTTATATTTTTATACTCGAAAAAAATCTTTATTAGTAGGAGAACTCTCATTTTGATGATTTGTATTTTCATTATTTTCTGTTTGTGTACATTTGTCAATATACATTGGAGCAGTATCAACGCTGAGCCTTTCCATCGAATACTTATTAAAATTTTGTTTATAAGCAATCCGTAATATTTCCCTTAGTGTCAACTGAGATATATGTAATGCCAAAGAACTATAATCTGGAATAAACATTGAATAATTCATGCTAATGTATGTTGCGTGAATGTATTGAGAACACATAAGTTTAAATTCACAATTTAACTTTTTTACATTCAAATTGATATTATACAAAACTTCAGAAACGATTACATTAGTATTTTGTGTATTGCTTAAGAAATTTATCAAATTAATTTGAGTTTCAACTGGGTTTCTATCGTTAACTCCCCCTAGTACAATTACAAAGTCATTTTTGTCCAATAAACTTATTTCTGATTTTTCGGTGTTTAAGACTTGATTCAATGTTGCCCCTCGCTTCCAAAAACATGTAACTAAAAATTTATCTCCTAATAGTTTTTGAAGGATTCTTTGGACAAAGCGTCCCTGCTGATCAGCAATAATAATGACCTTATTTTTAACATTGTAGCGTACCGCGTTTGTAGGTTGATTTCCGTTGATGGGCATTGCTGATTTATTTTCTACAGTGTTCTGTTTTTTGACATAGGACTTTCTTCTTCCGTACTACGGTCCACTCATTCTTCTCGCTATTTTCTTCTACTACTTTGCTATTCGTCTCAGCCGCCGATATTAAATGAAGTTGACTGATAACTTGAGATTCTGCAACTGGTAGGCTCACCATCGCTGTTTTTGTGGCCTCACTCGTTTGCTGGACGCGGGTAGTAGTGTTTATTTTGTTTACATTATAGTTTCTACGAGCCACCTCCGCGAATGGAGTTTGTACTAAGACTTGATTAGTCATCTCAACCTCATCTGATCTCAAAATCACCGTTGTACTATCCATACTCTCCCTCGGCTGGTTGTTAGTTACTAATAAGTCCTTTTGAACAAACTTTTCTTGAAGTACCTTCATATTGGCCTTTAGTTCTTCTAAGTTCGTTTTTGTAGAAATACATACTTCTTGAAGATGTTTAATAACTTTTGTTTGCATGTCCAGACGTTCCAATACTTCCGATCTAAACCGTCTAAACTCTGACAGTAAAATGCCATTCTGATCCAGATCATACTCGACGGTCGATTCACCTACTGTTTTAGAACGTCTTCCTCGTTGTGTGTTTACGTTGACACTGGTTGCGTATGTCTTCACCTCGAGGGTGCTCCGGACTGGTGTATCCGGGTCATTCCGTATGGGTTTCGGCTTGGAACACACACACTCAGAACAAACCCATTGGCGGGTTTGTTTCTCAGAGAAAGTATTGTCTTCTTGAGTCAAACCCAGACACTTCAAATCGTACACTTTCTCACAACGCTGTTTGGAGCACTTCATATATAATCCGTCTGGCACTTCGATACCACAAGCTCGACAGTTCAGAGACATTTTTACTAATAATTCGGAGTACTTCTAACGATCGTAACAAACACGTCCGCTCCGTACGCACGCGCACGCACACCGATGATGATGTATGACCATGATGTATGAATTGATATAGGAAAAAAATACAAATAAACGTCACTAACTTTTGCCATTAAATTTGTGCACTTGGCTTGGATACTAAATCCTTTTAGCTTTATTGAATAATTAAATCAGCAATATTGCTAACTTAATTTATTTTAATCAAAAAAATAATCGATTAATATTCTATTGTTTTGCGTCACGTCCGTATAGTTAGTATTCTTCGATTGAATTGTCTTAAATACATACATAAACTCACGATTTTTTCCCGTATTATTATGTAGTAGTATGAAAGACGGGTTAAGCAGAGGTATACTCATAATATAATAGGTTCACCCACATTTCGCATTATATAAATATAGGTCAATAATAACATAAAATGGATACTAAACACAAACAAGTGTGATGTTGCCAGAATATATCACACACTAAAGATTTCCTCGACAAGACTACAATAATTGATAATACTGGACTTGTATAGTTTGGCGATTTAAGTTGATACGTTTGTACCCAGCAATCATGATGTAGACCCACTGAAAGGTGAACGGCAGGTTTGTATGGGAATTTCGTACCGCTAATCAAATTTAGTGTTTTGTGATATTTTATGTTTTAATTGGTAGTTAATATGATAGACAAGCCCTTTTCAAATTATTGGATTTTTAGAACTTGGGATGTGAAAGTTATAACCAGTTTTATTTTTTAAGGTTAAGTTCTAGTGTACCTATGTAAACATTGTTTTGATGATTAAGTATATTAGTATGTTCTAGATTGCTTGTCGCTATTTTTGTAATGTTTTAGCTACTACTACTCAGTAAATAAATAATCAGTCAGTCAATAAATAATTCCCATATGAAGAAAAAAATCTAGGTAACGAAAATCATTCCTATCATTAAATTGTTAACTTATGATTTTATGCAAAAATTGTGCATTCTTTGGTACGATATATAAATGTTTTTTTTTATATATTTACGATTATATTACGTTTAGTTATTAAAATCTTTCTTCTGATATTATTAATAAAATCCGAAGTTCTAAAAATAGTACACTTACATGAAAATCAATGGCTTATTTGCCTTAATATGTGGTACAAATTCAACAACAAAAAAAGGAAGCGGTATGAAATCTGCCATTCACCTTTCTTGACGTTGGCCCTTGACACTCTTGACAGACAGACAATGTTGAACAACTCGATGCTAAAAGGGATGTAATTCTTCCTGAATAATAACGATAGTTCCATTGATTTAAATGATTTATAAAATCTTTCTTTCATTTTAGTTTTTATTTATTAATATAAATAAAGTTACATACAGAACAAAAGTGGACACTTTAGTAATCAATATTTTATTCTTTTTATGTAATTAAAGTGGTTTATTCAATTTAACCTAGTACTTTGTTACAGCCATCTCTCGAGTTTTTGATCAAAGTAAATTGAACAACTGTCATTCCTTACCATGTTTCTGGGCACACATCGTATCGAAATATAAATATTTAATGGAAATTCTATTTTCTAGGTTGAAAGATCGATTTCCTGGTTAAATGCAGTGTAATTGAAATCGGTTAAAATATTTGTTTTTTGCATCATTACATCGAATCATATGATAATAAATAACACACATTGCCATCCCTAAGCAAAGACGCAGTAGTCCAGTCGCGAACCAGACAAAATTGACTTACTTTTGAAATTATTGCGAATTGTGGTTAAATCTTTTTCAATTCTCTCTCTCTAGTCTTCGTCGTATTATAACTAGTTATTCACTGATTATGGTCTAACTTAGTACCCACGTGGTAAGGCACAATGTTGGTATGTCATAAAATCAAAAGCAATTTAACTCTAAATATATTTAGTTGTGTTCCACAAAAGCCAATAAAAAACGATTGAAGGTGAAGTTGAGATTAATAAATTGTTCATGTTATGTACCAATACATACCATGTGAGTTGTGTACTTCCCTAAGTTTCCTTAAGCTATAAATTTGGGATAATACGTGTTACAGTTTTAACGTTCCGCCATATTACAACAGCATGTAAATATTGCATTGGTTTGAATTTAGAAGAATATGCATTGTATTAAAGTTACCATCTTCACTTTGGATTGAGGTTAGTTTCATAAATGACAGTAATGAAGCTTTTCTAAAGAATATCACGAAATTCAGTGACTCTTGACATTTGCCTCTTCCAGCATTTTACATTGGGTTCTGGCTTGTGCTTCCTTTCTGCAGTGGTGACCAGTCGTGGGCCTCAGGTGGTCGGCCAGTCTCAGTTGTTGACTTCATTTGGTTTTATCATTAAACAAAAAACATACTGCTACATTTTTAGAACTTCGGATTTTATTAATAATATCAGAAGAAAGATTTTAATAACTAAACGTAATATAATCGTAAACTAAACGCAGTTACGTTTTTAGAAGTTGCCTTATGCAAAAAAGCAAATATATCAAAATGATAATTAATTATTTAGAAATTGAAATAACATTAAATATATAAAAAAAAACATTTATATATCGTACCAAAGAATGCACAATTTTTGCATAAAATCATAAGTTAACAATTTAATGATAGGAATGATTTTCGTTACCTAGATTTTTTTCTTCATATGGGAATTATTTATTGACTGACTGATTATTTATTTACTGAGTAGTAGTAGCTAAAACATTACAAAAATAGCGACAAGCAATCTAGAACATACTAATATACTTAATCATCAAAACAATGTTTACATAGGTACACTAGAACTTAACCTTAAAAAATAAAACTGGTTATAACTTTCACATCCCAAGTTCTAAAAATCCAATAATTTGAAAAGGGCTTGTCTATCATATTAACTACCAATTAAAACATAAAATATCACAAAACACTAAATTTGATTAGCGGTACGAAATTCCCATACAAACCTGCCGTTCACCTTTCAGTGGGTCTACATCATGATTGCTGGGTACAAACGTATCAACTTAAATCGCCAAACTATACAAGTCCAGTATTATCAATTATTGTAGTCTTGTCGAGGAAATCTTTAGTGTGTGATATATTCTGGCAACATCACACTTGTTTGTGTTTAGTATCCATTTTATGTTATTATTGACCTATATTTATATAATGCGAAATGTGGGTGAACCTATTATATTATGAGTATACCTCTGCTTAACCCGTCTTTCATACTACTACATAATAATACGGGAAAAAATCGTGAGTTTATGTATGTATTTAAGACAATTCAATCGAAGAATACTAACTATACGGACGTGACGCAAAACAATAGAATATTAATCGATTATTTTTTTGATTAAAATAAATTAAGTTAGCAATATTGCTGATTTAATTATTCAATAAAGCTAAAAGGATTTAGTATCCAAGCCAAGTGCACAAATTTAATGGCAAAAGTTAGTGACGTTTATTTGTATTTTTTTCCTATATCAATTCATACATCATGGTCATACATCATCATCGGTGTGCGTGCGCGTGCGTACGGAGCGGACGTGTTTGTTACGATCGTTAGAAGTACTCCGAATTATTAGTAAAAATGTCTCTGAACTGTCGAGCTTGTGGTATCGAAGTGCCAGACGGATTATATATGAAGTGCTCCAAACAGCGTTGTGAGAAAGTGTACGATTTGAAGTGTCTGGGTTTGACTCAAGAAGACAATACTTTCTCTGAGAAACAAACCCGCCAATGGGTTTGTTCTGAGTGTGTGTGTTCCAAGCCGAAACCCATACGGAATGACCCGGATACACCAGTCCGGAGCACCCTCGAGGTGAAGACATACGCAACCAGTGTCAACGTAAACACACAACGAGGAAGACGTTCTAAAACAGTAGGTGAATCGACCGTCGAGTATGATCTGGATCAGAATGGCATTTTACTGTCAGAGTTTAGACGGTTTAGATCGGAAGTATTGGAACGTCTGGACATGCAAACAAAAGTTATTAAACATCTTCAAGAAGTATGTATTTCTACAAAAACGGACTTAGAAGAACTAAAGGCCAATATGAAGGTACTTCAAGAAAAGTTTGTTCAAAAGGACTTATTAGTAACTAACAACCAGCCGAGGGAGAGTATGGATAGTACAAAGGTGATTTTGAGATCAGATGAGGTTGAGATGACTAATCAAGTCTTAGTACAAACTCCATTCGCGGAGGTGGCTCGTAGAAACTATAATGTAAACAAAATAAACACTACTACCCGCGTCCAGCAAACGAGTGAGGCCACAAAAACCGCGATGGTGAGCCTACCAGTTGCAGAATCTCAAGTTATCAGTCAACTTCATTTAATATCGGCGGCTGAGACGAATAGCAAAGTAGTAGAAGAAAATAGCGAGAAGAATGAGTGGACCGTAGTACGGAAGAAGAAAGTCCTATGTCAAAAAACAGAACACTGTAGAAAATAAATCAGCAATGCCCATCAACGGAAATCAACCTACAAACGCGGTACGCTACAATGTTAAAAATAAGGTCATTATTATTGCTGATCAGCAGGGACGCTTTGTCCAAAGAATCCTTCAAAAACTATTAGGAGATAAATTTTTAGTTACATGTTTTTGGAAGCGAGGGGCAACATTGAATCAAGTCTTAAACACCGAAAAATCAGAAATAAGTTTATTGGACAAAAATGACTTTGTAATTGTACTAGGGGGAGTTAACGATAGAAACCCAGTTGAAACTCAAATTAATTTGATAAATTTCTTAAGCAATACACAAAATACTAATGTAATCGTTTCTGAAGTTTTGTATAATATCAATTTGAATGTAAAAAAGTTAAATTGTGAATTTAAACTTATGTGTTCTCAATACATTCACGCAACATACATTAGCATGAATTATTCAATGTTTATTCCAGATTATAGTTCTTTGGCATTACATATATCTCAGTTGACACTAAGGGAAATATTACGGATTGCTTATAAACAAAATTTTAATAAGTATTCGATGGAAAGGCTCAGCGTTGATACTGCTCCAATGTATATTGACAAATGTACACAAACAGAAAATAATGAAAATACAAATCATCAAAATGAGAGTTCTCCTACTAATAAAGATTTTTTTCGAGTATAAAAATATAAACATTCTGCATCAAAATATTAATGGCCTCATTACTAAATTAGATGAGCTAAATGTACACTTATACTCATTAAGTAAGTACAATAATGAAAATCCTATTGACATTTTATGCATTATCGAGCACAATATGACCCCGGACGATACCAAAATACTTAAACTACACAATTTTATTTTAGGAGATTTCTTTTCACGTAAAACCCGGAATGGGGGATCATGTATAATGATAAGAAAAAACCACAAATTTAAAATTATTACAGAAACTAGAGACTTAAGTATGTGCGTAAGCAAATAATATTACATCGAAATAAATGATTATCCATTTTGTCAGTCTTGTAATAGCGCTCACCGAAACAGTCGTTTTATTTTACATGACTCATCACCCCTCTATGCATACATGCACCGTAGGTACACTTACATTTGGTGACCCCGATATCACTAACACGCGTCGCGATTTATAGCATTTTTAATTTTCCTAATTTTCCCGTGTCTCGATAACTGCACTGCACAACCTAATCAGCCTTCCACAAGCGGATCTCCCTGGTTTTGGTTTTCAAGAGGCACATAGTTATCCAGACATGACGTCAAGCGGAAATTGTGGAAATGGGACAGCATTATGCGGAGCGACGGACTTCAAGCAGACTGACGTGGCGGCAATAGGAATGTCCTCAAAGATACCCGAATTTTGGACCGAAATGCCCAGAGTGTGGTTCGACCAGTTCGAGACAATGATGGCTCCACAAAAACAAGGTGACGAAGCAAAATACGGCGTTGTGTTGGCTAACCTCAACAAAGACGCGATTAGTCAGGTGGCCGACATAATAATTTCGCCTCCCGCCACCAATAAATACGGCGCCCAAAGAGAGACTTCTTGCTGTATACGAAGAATCTGAAGAGCGGCAGTTCCAAAAGCCGGTAGGTGAAGTGGAATTAGGAGACCAAAAACCGTCACAACTGTTGAGACGAATGAGAGAATTGGCACGTAAGAGTCAGGTGGCTGAAAAAACACTACATAGCCTTTGGACATCAAGACTCCCTGATCATGTTCGAGCAGTTTTAATGGTCAGTCAGGACCAAAAACTCGACAACCTCGCCGCTATAGCAGACAAGATTATGGAAGGAAGATCAGGTGAAGTGTCGGAAGTATCAGGCAGTCCTAATCAGCTTATCGTTGAGTTAGTTAACCAAGTGAGTAAATTAACGAAATAGCAGCGTTAAAAGCCAACTCACATGGCAACAGACGTCATAATTACAGACGCAATCGAAGCCGGTCGCGGCCAAGATCCCTCTCGAGATCGAGGATTACGCCTGACAGCCCAAACTGGTTATGCAAATATCATTTTCGGTACAGGAATCGAGCCCGGAACTGTGAAAAACCATGCAACTGGAAAAAGCCGTCGGAAAACTAAGTTCAGCGTTGACAGAGGCGGTCGTCGGCGCTATCATTCCTTCAAACCGCCTATGCGTTACCGACCGAAAAAGTGGGTATCGTTTTTTGGTTGATACTGGCGCTAACATTTCGGCAATACCTAGAAGAGGAAACCGTTTAAAAATAGACGACACATATAAAATCTATGCCGCAAATGGAACGCGAATTAAAACATACGGTGACAAAACGCTGACGTTAGATCTAAACCTGAGACGGCCGTATCGATGGACTTTCATCGTTGCTGACATTACGCAACCAATACTGGGAGCCGATTTTTTAGAACAACACAATATTTTGGTGGATATTCGAAATAAACGTTTAATAGATGGTACGACTGGACTTCAGAGGAACGCAAAGTTGATGAAGTCAAGCACACCAACATTTCGGACCGTAAACTTGACCGACGATTACGCAGACATTTTGGCAAAATATCCGAACATTTTAAAACCGCTTGACACACAGTCGCGACCCAAGCATGACGTGGTACATCAAATCATTACCAACGGACACCCTGTTTACTCCAAGTCAAGACCTCTGCCGGCAGACAAATATCTAAAAGTAAAAAAAGAGATAGAGCATATGTTAGAAACAGGATTGTGTAGGCCTTCCAAGAGTCCGTGGGCTAGCCCATTGCTCGTGGCGACAAAGAAAAACGGTGAATTACGCCTATGTGGAGATTACAGGAGATTGAACGCGATTACTGTGCCGGATAGATACCCGATTCCAAGAGTACTAGACTTCACGTACCTATTACCAGGAACCAGTATATACTCAAAAATTGATTTAAAAAGGGCCTATAATCAGATCCCAGTACAAAAGGTAGAAAAAACCGCAGTGATTACTCCGTTCGGTCTATTCGAATTTCCAAGAATGCCGTTCGGACTACGAAATGCAGGTCAAACCTTTGTCAGATTTTTGAACACAGTCTTAGCTGGACTCGACTTTATTTTCGTGTACATAGACGACATATTAGTGACGTCATCATCAGTCAGCGAACACCGACGTCATTTACAAGAAGTGTTTAAACGGTTAGACGAACATGGCATTGCAATCAATCAAGAAAAGTGCGTGCTGGGTAAACCTCAAATAGAATTCCTTGGATATCAGATTACAAAAGACGGTATCAAGCCATTACCGGACAAAGTCGAAGCGATCAACAAATATCCGATTCCGAAAACAGTGCAAGAATTACGAAGATTTTTAGGCATGATTAATTTTTACCGAAACAACATTCCACAAGCAGCTCGTCATCAAGCACAGTTGAACAAATACCTAATTGGCTCAAAGAAAAATGACAAAACTGAAATACAATGGACTCCAGAAGCACTAGAAGCATTCGATCAATGTAAATCAAGTCTAAGCGACGCTGTTACATTGACTTCGCCAACAACGAATTCCCCGCTATCGCTCATGACAGATGCATCCCAGACATGCGTAGGCGCCGTTTTGCAGCAGTATGAAAACGGAAACTGGAAACCTCTTTCCTTTTTCTCAAAGGGACTGAGTGAAACGCAATCAAGATATAGCACATATGATCGAGAATTGCTTGCAATCTACATGGCAGTAACACATTTCCAACCTTATGTCGAGGGACGAGAGTTGATTGTATATACCGATCATAAGCCTTTATGTCACGCCTTCACTAATAAACAAAACTCCACAAGCAAAACGATCGCACCAAGGAGGTTACGTCACTTAGAGTTCATTGCACAATTCACGACAGACATCCGTCACCTATCCGGTAACATGAACCCAGTAGCCGACGCATTATCGCGAGTCGAACAAATAGATTGTCCCACACCTGTGGATTGGAACGAGATGGCAGATATGCAGGGCAATGACATTGAACTCACTCAGCTATTGAACAACAATAACCTTACTTGGAAAAGTTTGCAATTAACAGGAACAAAACAATTAATTTGTGAAAATGCAAAACCAAACCCGAGACCATATGTGCCGAAGTCACTTCGAAAACAAGTATTCGACACTATGCACAACATAACGCATCCCGGTATAAGATCATCAAAGAAAATGATCTCCGAGCATTATTTCTGGCCACGCATGAATACTGACGTTGGTATGTGGGCTAAAACATGCCAAGCATGCCAGAAAAGCAAGATACATAGGCACAACTCGTCTCCAATAGGAACTTTCCCACCAACAGCACGTTTAGATCACGTGCACATAGACATTGTTGGTCCATTACCAGAATCCAGAGGAAACAGATACATTGTCACAATGGTCGACAGGGGAACGAGATGGATGGAAGCTGTACCGGTTGCAGAGATAACAGCAAAAGTCGTAGCGGAAGTTTTCATGAACACTTGGATATCGAGATTCGGATGCCCAAACACCATAACTACAGACCAAGGACGACAGTTCGAGTCAGACTTATTCATAGCTCTGACTAAGTCACTTGGTATCAAGAAAACCAGGACCACAAGTTATCATCCGCAGTCAAATGGTTTGGTAGAACGCTGGCATAGATCAATGAAAACTGCTCTAGTCGCACGCGGTAATACTGTAAACTGGTCGAACGAATTACCTTTTGTCCTTCTAGGACTGAGAGCGGCATTAAGATTGAAAGAAAATGTCAGCCCCGCGCAAATGTTATACGGAACGAACATACGTTTGCCTGGAATGTTTATCGAGCCGAAAACGCAAGTTACATCACCAGAAGACTATGCGCAGAATCTCCAAAAGACAATGGCAAAACTAAGTCCGTTTAAAAACCACCACCACGCCACAACCCACAAACCATTTATTCACCCAGACATGAAAGATTGTGAGTACGTATACGTCAGAACGGATGCTGTAAAGAAACCTCTAACCCCTTCATACGAAGGACCATACAAAGTGTTAGAGAAGCAAGAGAAGCATTTCAAAATCCAAATGCCAAGGAAAACATCCGTAGTATCGGTGGACAGACTAAAACCAGCCTACATTTTATTTGAAGGTGAGGTAAATGAACCTTTAGCACACATAAAAAGTACCAATAGAGACGCGAAGGAACGCAAGAGTGCTGACCCAGCAGAAAATAGTAAGACCGCGCCGAACACAACACGTTCAGGCCGCGTCATACGTCCTGTGGTACGGTTCGCAATTCCGTAACATCAGCAATAGAGTAATACCAAATTAAATGAAACTGTCAAAACACAATCCAACAAATCACCGAAGGAATAACTCACGTTATAAAATAACAGCAAGAAAAATATCACTAATTTTAAATCATGGGAAGTTGGGGATCAAAGGAAGAAATCGTGGTGGCTCAAACTGCCGCCTCCAACGGGTCTGGCGGATCCAGCGTGTCCATCACTGAAGTAACCATGGGCGGCGTTTTCATCATAGCCGTCGCGGTGTTAGCGTTCTGCCTTTACAAAAAGTGCAGAAGTCAATTCTACAAAAATGTGTATCGGCATATGGAGGGCAGACAAGCTCAAGCGACTCCACTCCCAACGGTATCCATGCGCTGTAGCTGCAGCCATCATCCGAATGGAGTTCAAGGGACGCAAGACATGTGAAGAGACTCCCAGAGAACTCAAGTACTAAAGTGAAAAAGTGTAAAGGTGTAATGCAAGTGATTTATATTTCTTTTTTTATGTTCAAGATTTTTTATATTGTCTAATTTTTATATTTTTTTTTCTTTTATTGTTTTCAATCTGTTATGTAAGCGTACTATAAAAGTGTAATAGAGATTTTTTTAAAAGAAGGGGGGAATAATGTGCGTAAGCAAATAATATTACATCGAAATAAATGATTATCCATTTTGTCAGTCTTGTAATAGCGCTCACCGAAACAGTCGTTTTATTTTACATGACTCATCACCCCTCTATGCATACGTGCACCGTAGGTACACTTACAAGTATAACTAATGTTTTCGAATGTAGTGGTATTGAATTGACCGACCACAAAATTATAATATACACATATAATATATATAATATACACCTAAAAATAAACGAGACATATTGGATCAATTTTTTTCTAGGCTAGCAGAATTATTAAGTAAAATATCGTACAGAAATAAAAAAGTTATATTATGTGGTGACTTTAATATTAACAGACTTGAGAAAAACAACATATCCAGACAATTTGAACAATTACTATCAAGCTTTAACCTAACATTGACAATAAATCAACCTACCAGACTAAATAGCATGACGTGTATTGATAATATAGCACATAATATTAGAGGCTCAAAAACAAAAGTAGTGGAACTTTCACTCTCTGACCATACAGCACAATTATTGGCTTGCCCAGTAAAGAAAAGTTACTACATCACACACTGGTATAAAACTAAACGTGACTATTCCGAAGAAAATATATTAAAAATTATAAATTGTCTTAAAAATCTCAGCTTTTCCGAATGCTACACTAATGATGACCCTGAAAAAAACTTTGACACTTTTTATGGTTTATTTTGTCTTTTCTATGACTTATGTTTCCCAGATACACGTGTTAAAATACCAATTTCCAAGAAGCCTGCATGGTTAAGTAAGGGTATAAAAATTTGCTCGAAACGAAAACGCCAATTATTGTGGAAGTATAGGTTGACGTCAAATCCTAACGATAAAACAAAATTTAAAAACTATTCAAAAAAATTTAGAATTATAATTAAAAAAACGCAAAAGGCTCAAAACAGTTATTATATTAATTCAGCTACAAACAAGGGAAAGGCAATGTGGAAGATCATAAATAATAATAAAACAGTAACTCCAAAAGAAAATATTGCACAAATAAAAGTAAAAGATCAACTAGTTACAAATCCTAAGGAAATAGCACAACTATTCAACAACTACTTCATTGATGAAATACAGTCTACTTCTACCTCTAGCGGCTCAGTTACAAAAACGTACAATACAAATTCAAATTCTATTTTTTTAAAGCCAACCAATCCACATGAAATAGATCAAATTATAAAAGGATTAAACAATACGAATAGTACAGGGTACGACAACATAAGTACGAACATTATAAAACGAGTGTCTAGTCACATAGCTCCAGTAATTAGTAACATTATCAATCAGTGTCTAGAACGAGGTGTTTTTCCTTCAAAATTGAAAACTACTATCGTAAATCCATTATTTAAAAAAGAAGATAGAGAGGATATGCGTTTTTACAGACCGATTGCGTTAATACCAGTGATGGCAAAATTTTTCGAAAAGGTTATATATAATAATTTATGTAATTTCTTTGAACTCAATAATTTATTTACTAATGAACAATTTGGCTTTCGTAAAGGAAGATCCACCAATGATGCTCTTTTTAATTTTCTTAAGAAAGTAATGACTGGATTGGATAGCAAGCAACAAATAACCGCTATTTTTATGGATATGACTAAGGCTTTTGACCATGTTGACCATAATATCCTACTTAACAAATTAGAGAAATATGGGATAAGAGGGAATGCCTTGGAACTTATTAAGTCGTACTTAACTGATCGTTTTCAAATAACACGAATAACGAAAATAGAAATAGACACAAAATTCGAACGCATCTATATGTCGGACCCTAAAATTGTAAAATTTGGCGTTCCCCAAGGAAGTATCCTTGGGCCTCTTTTATTCGTTATATATATTAATGACTTACCAAGGTCTATAGACCAGGACATTATATTGTTTGCGGATGATAGCACAGCCATTTTTGCAGATACCGGTCAAGAAAATTTTGAAGCTCAGGTTAATAAATCTCTCGAAGATATTATAAACTGGTTAATAATTAATAATTTAAAAATAAATATTGATAAAACAAACTATATGACATTCACAAATAAAAATACAAAATCAAATAAAATCAATGTTAATTATAAAGGTAATTCAATAAATCAGGTCAGTAACACTAAATTTCTAGGAGTCCATATCGACTCAAAACTTGACTGGAAAATGCATGTGGATGGTGTCTGCAAAAAACTTAATCAGTATTCATATGCTCTCTATTTACTTCGAAAAATTGTAAATGAAAACGTATTACTCAATGTTTATCATGCATATGTGGGTTCTACTCTAAAATATGGTATACTGTGTTGGGGTAACTCTACTAACAGAGAATTTGCATTCAAAGCCCAAAAAAAATGTATCCGAAGTATATGTGGGCATAAACAGACCGATTCATGCAGAGCAGAATTCAGAAAACTAAAAATCTTAACCCTAGCGTCAATGTATATATTGGAAGCAGCCTCAATGACAAAGCGAGATATCAGTAATTATGAGACAATGAGAAGTACAAGATATAAAAATGACCTTAAGGCAGCTAAGAGTAGAACAGTTAAGTTTAAATCAAGCATATTTGGTATGGGTGTGAAAATTTATAATAAATTGCCAGACTTTATTAAAACCACTGAGACATTAGCTACTTTTAAATACAAACTTAAAAAACTACTGATACAGAAAGTATATTATACAATTAATGAATTCTTTAATGACAAATGTCTAGACTGAAATTTATTTAATGGTATTATGATAATGCATAATTATGAAAAGTGTTAGTTATTGTTTAATTTATTTATCTGTAATGTAGTGGTAATGAATATTATATTGCCTTGACTATTTTGTATACTTGTTATGACGGTTTATATTATTATTATTTTTTTCTTTCTTTGGACATCAATTAATTCAATGACAAATGTTTTTACAAAAATTTATTTAATATGACGTTAATGATGCAATAATTATGACAAATACCAATTGATATTTATACTTACATTATTTTCTCTATGGGTTATTATGTTACTTGAATGATTTTATTTTGTTTTTCTTTTGACATGTAATTGTAATTTTTCAAAGATTGTACACCCCATGGGTATGTTACAGTGATACTTTGTATATATTAAAGAAGGGTAGTTTCCAAGCTAAAAATGTAAGGAAGGGAAAAAAATACAGATTTGGTAGAAATACGGGCTACAGAAAAGAAGAAGCATCTTCACGTATGGCGATTGTCTACAGAAACGAACGTTGAAAAACTTACATCACATGTAAAGGAGATGTGTGGTTCCGAAGTTAATGTTAAGGTTGATAAGATTAAACATAAGACGGAAAGAGACTATGCATCTTTCATCATCTCTGTACCAGAATCAATATACGACAAGTTGTATCAACCAGAAATGTGGCCCGTTAATGCCGAATTTTGCGAATGGATTTGGTTTCGGAAATCTACAAGCAAACCAATTAAAGAAAAAGACTAGGGTGGAGTTTTATTATCAAAACGCGAGAGGTCTTCGGACAAAGTTAAGCAGTTTTTGTAATAATATTGAATCATTAAGGGCCGACATATTTGCAATTACAGAAACAGGATGTAATGATTCTATAATGGACTCGGAGATTGTACCACCAGGCTATCAAATAGTACGATGCGACCGGACGGATGTCCGAAAGCAAGGCGGCGCGTTTCTCGTGGCCACACACGGGTTCGAGCTTCGACGAGTGAATACACCGTGTGACGTCAACATAGACAGCTGCTCATTTGAACTAGTTAGTGCGACCGTACATATGAAATGTAGATTCTTGTTTTTGTGTTGCGTTGTTTACATACCACCAAAGACTAGTGAATATGAGCACGTTATTTTTTAGAATAATAGAACAATTGTGTGTAAAATATAAGAATGTTATTTTGTTAGGTGATTTTAATTTAAACTCAAGTAATGAAGGCACTAAAAGCTATTTTGAATTTTTTATGTCTTTTTGCGAATTCGCCCAGATGAATAAACTGTAATGAGAGACAATTAGACTTGGTGTTATGCACATTATGTTGGCGTGAGGACGTGCAAGTATGCGAGGCGGACGAGCCCCTCGTGCCGGTAGACCCGTATCATCCGCCACTGGCGATAACCCTGCACATTAACGCTGGCCTCGTGTATTCCCCAATACCGGTCGCCGGGACCGTTACTTCACCAGACCATCAGGTACCGGTAAGTCAAATAGAACCGCAATGGAACTTTTATAAAGCAGACTTTTCCTTATTGTATTCTTCATTGGCCTCGGCCGATTGGAGTTCGATTTTTAGCATGCAGCAACCAGAACAGGCTTTGGAGTATTTTTACAATGTTTTTAATAGCGTAATTGATAATTGTGTACCTAAAAAACAACCAAAGCCGGTAAGTCGTAGATATCACTACCCAGAGTGGTATACGAAAGAAATAATTGTTGATATACAATTAAAGGCGATACTTCATAAGCGGTATAAAGAGACGGGATCACGTGCAGAATACAGTGCTTTTTCTACATGCAGAGCGCGGATTAAGGAAAATATTCACCGTGAGTACACAAATTATCAAGAGCGAGTGCAGAGCAACTTGGCAAAGGATCCTAAGTCGTTTTGGGATTATATCAGGGCAAAAAAGAGATCCGCTAATCGTAACAAAATTATGAAAGAGGGGGCAGTGGTATCAGATCCTGAATGTGCGACAGAATTTGCAAAATATTTTTATTCTGTATACAATGAGGAGCCGGCAAGGCTTGACGTGGACGACGCGGTGAAGGCGGGCGGCGTAGGCAGCGCGCGGGTTCACATCTCTCGGTTGACAGTCGATCAAGTTCTAGTTGCACTTGCTCGGCTCAAGCCTAAGCGTTCTGCAGGCCCGGATGGTATTCCGGTATTTGTTATGCGGGATTGCCGCTCGGTACTAGCAGAACCGCTCGTACATATATTTAACAGGTGCCTAGAAACGACATATTATCCAGAACGATGGAAGATCACCCGCGTGATTCCTATACCAAAAGGGGGAGACGGAACAGTAATCGAGTCTTTTAGACCAGTGGCGATTCTGTCGACCCCGGCGAAGGTGTTTGAGTCTGCCATTCAGCGAGATGTTCAGGACCAAGTAGCATCACAACTATCAGACGCCCAACATGGATTCCGACCAGCACGTAGCACAACCAGTAACCTACTGAATGCCATGACGTACTTAGTCCCTCATATTGATGCTGGGGTGCAGGTAGACACCGCCTACTTTGATTTTAAGAAAGCATTTGACCTAGTGGATAATGATGTCTTATTATCAAAGTTGGCGAAAGTTGGCTGTACACCTAGATTGCTCCAATTCTTTGCAAGCTATATGAGGGACAGGCAACAGTATGTGGAGTATTGTGGTTTCCGGTCTGAGCCTTATTTCACTAGGTCGGGAGTGAGTCAAGGTAGCAATTTAGGTCCCTTAGAATTTATTATAATGATAAATGACCTGCCTGATGTGATAAGAGATGCCAGGTGTCTCCTATTTGCAGACGACCTCAAGCTGCTTCTGGCTGTCGAAAACGAGGACGACTGTCACCGCCTACAGCAAGACATTGATCGAGTAGTGGAGTGGAGTCGAAATAACAAGCTGCAATTCAATGTTGCGAAATGTTCAGTTTTAACATTCAGCCGTGCACGGGATCCACTCCACTACAACTACAAAGTGAATGGCGCGCCTATGAATAGGGAGACGGCAGTGCGTGACCTGGGAGTTTGTATGGACACACAATTGAGATTTCGTGAGCATATCACTAATGTCTGTAAAAAGGCATACAAGCGATTAGGATTTGTGCTTCGCAGAGCGGCAGCTTTCACAAATATTAAAGCCATATCAGCACTGTACAACGCTCTAATAAGGAGTCAGTTGGAAGGGAATGCGGCCATATGGGCCCCACATGAGTCTAAGTATAATCTCATGTTGGAGCGCATACAGAACAAATTCACGAGATATATCTACCTCAGGCTTTATGGAGTATACCCCTTCTACCCCTTGATGTATCCAACCTTGTTTGTTTTGGGCATGGTAGGATACAACAAGTTGGAAACAAGAAGAGATCTTGCGCTGGCGTCGTATATCCTTGGAGTGTTCCGGGGTAACATACATAATCCGGGTGTGCTTCAGGCTATATGTTTAAGTGTGCCAGACGGTTACGTGCAGCGCCGACGACAGCCCAACTTGTTTGCGGTGCCGCGCGGGAGAACTAAATGGTTGGAGAATGCACCCCTCACGCGAACAATGCGCACGCTCAATGTGGTTGACAGTAAAATAGATCTTTTCTCATGCTCACGGGGCGAGTTCGCAAGGGTGACGTTACACGTGCTATGTACTTAGTAAGATAATTATCTCTAGTAATAGACTATAAATTGAGTGTAATGTAATTGTATGTATCGTAACTGTCTGTTGTAATTGTATGTAATTGTCACTAATAACTACACTACCGAATTGGGAAACTGTAATGGTAGATGTAAGGTCGTTGTAAATAAATAAATAAAAAATAAATAAATAAAAATCATTCATACAGAATATATTTTCATCAAAAAATATTCCCATCCTGTTGCATTATACAAGAGTTCCAATGATTAAAAAATAATAAGTATTTTTTAATAAAACCAACCTGCTGTGCAGCTGTTTACCTAAATTGGGCGTCCGTCTTTCATTGGCACCATCTTGGATTTGAATTTTGACCGGATAATCGACATACCCCGAAAACCACTTATTTAACTACTGCTTTTTTTACCTACTGGGCATGACTAGCCGTTTCTCTCATTCAACCTAGCCTAAAATCCTAATACCCAGTTGGCAACACTGAAATGAAATAAATCAGTATAGTCAGATCAGAAGGGGACGTTGGAATTGGAACTCTGTGGTCATAGCATAGACTGTGGGCACTATTATAAACTGTCTGTGGTGGTTAACACACAGGTCAATTGAAAGGGAAAAAAATACTTTATGTAGTACATCTCAATAGTTAGTGAATTTTCGTGCTAGCGGAGCGACTTTAAGTGCTATCGTAAAATATCGGTCTGTGAAGGTGCCCATGGATATAGTAATAGTACTATCGAATGCTCCATCCATGGTTCGCTGCCGTTCGTGGCAGGTCTGAGATGTGTGGCGAATATATTGTCTTGATTGAAACTGATACCTTGCCGCATTTTTCTCTCGTGGTATTTTAAGCGATGGTGCTTCTGTCTTGTCTTGTAACCTCGTAACTCGTTGTACTATTAGTTGGCTATTTCTGTGTGAAATGGAATCAACGAAAAGTTTTGAGCCTCACTACTACTATTATAATACTAGTATTGTACTCTTAACATTTTGATTAGGTTCTATGTATTGGTTGAAGAAAGGTTTTGGTTGTTTTCGTTTTTGTTTGTCATTTCTTCATGTATTAGGTTTTGCATTGTCATGTCAGAAGTCAAACTACCCTAAAGATAACTTGAACCTCATATTCCTTGTCCCACCCCTGTTGTTTTCTCGTTATGTATTTATAAACTGCAAGATTATTGAAATTGATTAAATCAAGTTGTAACGGTGCTGTGCGGTGTTGCTTCCGAGATCCAAGTGCTGGCTTCTACTTTGGCCAGAATCTAAACAATGCCATTTAATGTGGCAATGCTTCCTGTCTTTTGGGCACTATACCAATTGATTAGTTAGGATAGTTCATGGTTTCTTCACTATTGTAATTGTTCTTCACAATTATAATGTGCATAAAGTTAGCACTTATTAGAAAAATAAAACAAGCTTTACGTCATGAAAATAAAAGGTCTAGTTGTAACGTAAAACAATTTCTTTGTTTTGGCTCTAGCTATCTACTTTTTTTTCTTCTTTGTTTCCATACAGTAATTTTCATACTATTTTTTCTTTCTCTTTGCTTTGATAACACATTGAGTGACAGAAACACATTTTTAAAATGTGTTGTCACTATAAAATTTTAGACATTGCCTAGAGTTGTAATACAACATCGCAACAGTAAATACATTTTGTGATGTGACAGTGCTGGTATAGGCGTATGCATGGTATGATGTTCTGTCACAATACACCATGCATTTTGCCATGCACTTTGACATTTTGGAAGTGAGGGGTGTAGATGCAAATATGCTTCTATACACTTTTTCAATTTATTTACTTTACTGAAACACCATAAAAACTTAATTTACTGAGATTAACTTAGCCATATCTATTAGAGAAATGATATGTCATGGCAAATCAATGTTATATTGGATTCAATATATCATCTTAGTTATTCATAGTGTGCAAACTTGTAAAAAAGACATTAAAATCTGGATAGAGGCCATTTTGCATGTACAGGTATGAGGTAGGTTACGATCACGGCACTCCTGTAAGCGACGTCTAAAACTATCGACGACTGCGCGGCATGTCAGTTCTGTGATGTTAGCCATTTCTCTTTGAATATTTTCTTTTAGGGCTTCAATTGACCGCGGGTTTGTGTCATACACTTTAGATTTCAGATAACCCCATAAGAAAAAGTCCATCGGGGTTAGATCCGGACTACGTGGTGGCCAGGATATGTCTCCTCTTCGAGAGATCACTTTGTTGGGGAAAAGTTCACGAATGACGGGCATAGCGGTGTTAGAGGTATGGGCCGTCGCGCCATCCTGTTGAAACCAGGTCCGCGTATTGTAGCCTAGAAAATTCTGCAACGCTGGTGTAAAAAACTCCTCGATCATTGCTACATATCGCTCTGAATTATCTGTAATCGCGCGACCTCTGCCGTCTTCAAAAAAATAAGGGCCTATGATGCCACGAGCTGACATAGCGGCCCATACCGTCACTTTAGGGCTGTGTAATGGCTTCTGATGTTGACGTTTTGGATTTTCGGGGCTCCAGTAGCGGCTATTTTGTTTACTCACATGCCCATTAATGTGGAAGTGAGTTTCATCAGAGAATAACACGTTATTAAACGAAGAAAAGCGGCTAAACATTTCATTCGCGTAATTTAGTCTCTGGATGGCGTCAGTGTCTTTTAATTCCTGTACCAACTGAATTTTGTAGGGGTGCAGACGTAAATCTTTCTTTAAAATCCGCTGTAACGATGTTCTGGATACGTTTAATATTCTGGAACGCTTACGAGTAGACTGGGTAGGATTTTCACGAACAGACTGTAACACTATGTCGATGTTTTCTTCCGTCCTTGATGTCCTTGGTCGGCCCGACCGCTTTTTATCTAACGTCGAACCAGTCTCTTCAAACTTTGCAACCCAGTTGTTGATCGTTTGAACAGTTGGAGTGTCATGAAAGTTGTGTAGATTCTGATGTTCTCGAAATTTACACCGCGCAATGGTTGCCGAAAAAATGTTCCGATAAAACTCGCGCACACAAAAAGCACGGTCCGCACCGGTGAAACGCTCCATGGCGACTGACTTCCCAGAAACCGAACGTACTGTTTTTGCCCCGCCCGCGCCCCTCCCGCGCGTCTTATGCATTTTATTCGAAATTTACATTTTAAAGGACTTATGGGCCACCCTGTATGAGTAATAAGTAGATGGAGATGATTTTGCATTTGACATGAATGGATAGAAGTGGTTTTGCAATTGTAATTACTGGATAGAAATGGTTTTGCATCTGTTATTAATCATATGGAAAGTGTTATGCAATCAATGGTTCATACTCACGATTCGAATTTCCTGTGTGTGTGAGTTTTGCTTAATTTTTTGAAAAAGAACAAATTTTTGTCAAGCATGGTTGTAATATTAATCAAGTTAAAGAACTAAGCTATATTATGTCTATAATTCACTGATGTGTATATATGTTAGTGATGTAACAAATATTCGCATATTTTTGGATATTCGTATTTGCATTCGCATCTGCAAAATTTCTGCGAATTTTTTGCAAATATGAATATCAGAAAAAAAAACAATTTGAAGATAATGGTAGGTTAATAAAATCAAAATCCATTCATTTCTTATGTTTTTAATGCAGAAAAAGTAAATTAACCTCATAAGCACATTAACAGTCTTCACTTTATCATTTGGTATTATTTATTCATTATTTTACTTTGGGCAATGAAGCTTAATAATTAAATTTTCAGTAAAAATATATAATCAAAGTAGTAAACAAACAAAAACAAATTCTTCTATGAATTTTTTATCAGTTTTACTTAAGTTTTAATGTTATACATATAATCACCTGCTTGAACAAAAACTAAAAATAATAATCAAACAAACACATTATTTTTCTACAATAGACTATGAATATAATAATTTTTCATAAGTAGTACGAGCCTATTACTGTCCCACTGCAGGGCAAAGGCCTCTTCTCATACAGAGAAAGCACGAGCATTAATCACCACGCTTGCTCAAGACGGGTTGGCGATTTCAGACTTATATTAATTATATAAGTCCAGGTTTCCTCACGATGTTTTCCTTCACCGATGTCAGTGATGTCCAAGATAAACTTAGAAAGTACATATGAATTGAAAAACTTACATTGGTACTTGCCCGGGTTTGAACCACTGGGCCATCATGACTTATACTTATTTTTCATAAGAATCACAAGTAAGTAAACACTTTAAAAATCAAAAACAAAATTATTTTTTACTTTAATAAAGCTTAAAAAATAAAACGTATACCACAAAAATTAAGTGCAATTGAAACTAACAAAAACAAATCTATGAAACTTTTATCAGTCTTTCTTTATATAACTTTTTAATGTTTAAATAATCATCATCTTGAATAAAACTCCAAAATATGATAATAATCCAAAACTATATTCTTCTACATTAAACTATAAGGGTCTTTCCATAAAAATAGGGTGATTTATGAAATAAAGTTGTCATAATAATAATTAAATCCCGATTAGATCGCCAATTGCTATTTATAGTAGATATTTGAATTATTGTACCATAATTAGAAGGGCCAGTCACTTAATATATTATTTGACGAGAAATTTAAGGTTTTCGTAGGTAAGAATCTTCTCTTAGATGGGCGACATATTTCATCATCTAAACTATCTTAATCTTTCTTGAGTGGTTGAAACGAGAGAGAACAAGTGTTCTACCACTTGTTACATTTACTACGCCCCTTTATTAATAAATTCATTGACATAGTCCTACCATCAACGAGGCTTTTATTAATAATGATATCATTCAAACACTCAATACCTTCCTACCCACACCTAAAATTGCTAGACCTATCTTTGTGCGGACCTTTCGCAGACATGATAAGACTCCACCTCTGGAGAGACATGACGATATTCAAATTACTATAAACAAGTATCAGTTTAATTAACATAATTTTGAATTTTTAACAATATAAATTTCATTCTTCCATAGCTTCTGGAACAGGTACATACTGATTTGGCCTATCCTTATACTTATTATTTTGATTGGTTTCCCTTTCTCTTCACACGTCTGCATTGAGTGATGCCTTCACACTCGTCCGGCCGCGTCCACTGTTGTTCATTACATAGAAATAAAATAACACAATGATTAAAATACTATTTTTCAGTCGAACTAAAATAATGTATGACAACTAATTTTAACTAATGCCAATATATAATTAAACCCAAATCTAAAGTGCTTTTAACCTATTTACATGTACAATATCTGTAAACTTTCTATTATTTATTTTACTAATTATATAATTTACATCGGAGATCCTCCTTCCTATTTGACAAGGCCATTATATAATTTGCTTAATTTTAAACCCCTACCCATCACACGCCTAGGCATATAAATCATAACTAGTTGATTAGGTATAAAGTTCCTTAAGTTTACCTCTTTTATCATATAAAGCCTTTTGCTTAACTTGTGCCTTTTTTATATTACACCAGTTACGCTGGTCAGCAGATGCATACATGGAAAACATGCGCGTCAGTGACCCATTAACTATGTGTTTCTCCAATCTATTCGACTTCCTAAAGGAACCTTATATATCAATATTTACATTCAGGAATTGTTGACTCAGCAAAAAGTAGTTGACGTAATATGTATAACCGAGCATTTTATAATGTCAGGCCAAGAAAAAATATTATTTATTCCTAATTACAAGCTGGCGGCATGCTTTGTTAGACAGAATAAAAAACGTGGCGGTGCCTGTATCCTAGTAAGAGTTGGAAACGAGTATAAAGAACGACCTGACGTAATGAAATACTCGATATCAGGAATTATAGAATGTTGTGCTGTAGAATTTCCTTCTCAAAAAATTATAATTATATGTGTATATAGACCCCCTAAACTATGTAATCTAAGCCAATTTTATGAAAATTTAGATCTTATTTAAAAAAAAATGTTTGTAAAAAACCCTCCCAAAAAGTAATTTTATGTGGAGACTTTAATATAGATGTTTTGAACAGGAATAGAATTACCTCAGAATTTGAATGCTTTCTCAGGAGCTTCAACCTTAAACTAGAAATTAATCAGCCAACTAGATTTATCAGTAATACTTCCTTAGACAATTTTGCTCATAATCTTAAGCAGCACTGCCAACATGAAGTAACTGACTTTGGCTTATCTGACCACACTGCTCAAATGATGAAGATAAAAGTTAGTAAAACCAGTCAAATAAAAACATGGAGAACATTAAAACGAGATATAACTCAAGAAATCCTTATTAAATTTAAATCGCACCTCGAAAGACTATCATTCTCTGATATATATAATACTAATAAAATAATACTAATAAATATAATTACTCTTTGTGGCACATCTTTGAAGAGGGTTAACCACTTTAAGTATCTGGGTCACTGGGTCACAGATAATCTGTGTGATAATGAGGATATTGAGCGGGAGCGCAGGGCGCTGTCTGTACGGGGTAACATGTTGGCGCGTAGGTTTGCTCGTTGCACTAGACCTGTAAAGGTGACCTTATTTAAAGCTTATTGTCAGTCATTTTATACGTGCAGCCTATGGGCCAATTTTACTCAGCGGGCATACGGCGCCTTGCGCGTCCAATACAATAATGTGTTTAGGATACTGTTAGGGTTACCGCGGTTTTGCAGCGCTTCTACCATGTTCGCGCAGGCACACACAGATGACTTTTTTGCCATAATAAGGAAGCGGAGTGCCTCGCTCTTAAATCGCTTTAACAACTTCGCTGCCAGCTCCGCAAATTAGCGGAGTGCGGGGTGAGCGCGGGGTGCCGGCCCCGCTAATATGCGGAGTAGCGCCGCTCGATTTCTATGAATTAGTACGCGCCCGGCACTGCGCTTGGCAACACGTTTGTAGGGTGGCTCTGCGCTTGAATAATACAAAATACCGTTATAAGTTGCGGTTTTTTAAAATTGACTTTTATTTTCAAGTAAATAAGGTTCAAATATGGATGACGAAGCCGGGCCGTCCAGGCCAAAACGAAGCAAATTGCCACTAACTTTTTCTTACCAAAAGCTCCTAAAAATAATTAAATATTTCCAAAATAAAAATATTGAAACGTCCCTCATGCATATTTTACAAAAAAAATACATTGGATTTTCTCATGACGTCACCAAATTTCAGTTGGCAGTGAAGCTGTTAAGCGCAGCACTAACGGTATCCTGAAAGTATTGTCTGAGCGGTGGGACTCGCCTATTCTAGAGAGGTGGATGGTGCTACATGCCAGTTCGTCACCTTTTATTAAATAATTATTATTATAGTAGCTAAGTAGGTATTTAATGGGAATTGTATGTTATTATTGTAGTGTATTGTCTGTATTGATTTGTCAGAAATTGTTTTCATGTGTATTTGTGTATTCTGTGTGTCTATCTGTATTTATTTTTAATTTAATTTGTTTGTGTTTAATTTTTAATTAATTTTTATTTGATTGTTTTATTATTATTATTTTTTTATTGTGGACATTATGGATTTTAATCTGAAATAAATGAATTATTATTATTATTAATACAGAAGATGCTAACAAAGCCTATGATAACTTTCTTGACATTTTCCGTCTGTTACACGACCTCTGTTTCCCGTGCAAATTAGTTACTGTAAAATCTGAGAATAAAATAAAATGGGTCTCTCGAGGGATACGAATATGTAGCAATAAACAACGGCAACTGTTATGGCAACAGAGACTAAAACCAACTTGTGAAAACAAAAATAAATTTAAGATTTACTCAAGGAGGTTTAAGAAAATTATTAAACTTACACAAAAAGCTCAGAATAACCACTTAATAAATTACTCAAAAAACAAATCCAAAACAGCCTGGCAAATTATTAATAATAACGAAATTGTACGAGAACCCATTTCTCAAATAAAAAAAGGAGATGAAATAATATCAAACCCTAATTTAATAGCTGAATCTTCTAATAAGTTTTTCATTGACCAAACCTCCGGCGTACCTGAAGATACGTTATGTGATACAATGAACATAAATACCAACCCACATTCAATATTTATGGCCTCAAAATTTAATGCGTATAATCAAAATGACGACACGGTTGGCGCGGTGGTTGAGCCATCGGCTGCTGCGCCGCGTGTTGTGGGTTCGATCCCCACACGGAACAAATATTTGTATGACCTACAGGTAGTTGTTTCGGGTCTGGCTGTTTGTGTATGTGAGTTTAAATGTTTGTAAACGCACCCACGATACAGGAGAAATTCCTAGTGTGGGGCAATGTTTTTTCTAAAAAAAAAAAATGTTTTTGAAAATTAATTTATTTTGAAAGTTTTGAAAATTATCTATGAAGCTCTTGACAACTTCCTAACGAAATACCACATACTATGTGACGAACAAAAGGGCTTCAGAAAAAATAAAAATATAAACATGGCCATCTTTGATTTTGATTTTCTCCATGAAATAATGCCAAAAGTAGATTCCAAAATACCGGTATGTGCAATATATGCGGATATGTCGAAAGCTTTTGACTGCGTGGACCATGATATTCTCTTAACCAAATTTGACGCATACGGTATTCGTGGCAATGCTCTTAATTTAATAAAAACGTACCTTAAAGGCCGCAGACAATGTACAGAGATATCTAGCCTGTGTTTAAAATCTAGAAAAGAACAAAAATCCTTATCGTCCTTTGAAGAAATAAAATATGGAGCCCGCAGGGAAGTGTCCTCGGACCTTTATTATTTCTATTATATATTAATGACCTGCCACGTCATATATCTAATCCAATGGTTTTATTTGCAGACGATAGCACTTCAATAGTTTCATGCATCAATAAAGAATTTTAAAAATTAGCAGTTTAATAAAATGGCTTCACAATAATCACCTAGTTATAAATTTACAAAAAACTAAAACTATGCATTTTCACCAACGAATATCTACTGGCGACATGGATATCAACTACAATGGTCAAAGTATCGATAAAGTGAATAGCACAAATTTTTTAGGAATCTTAATTGATAGCCAGTTAACTTGGAAGCCGCAAGCAGAAGATATCTGTAAACGTTTAAGCTCAGCCGCGTTTATGTTGTATAACCTATCCATAAAAGTAAATTTGTCAACAATATTAGTGGCCTATCATGGTCGTGTAATTTCTATTTTAAGATTTAGTGTAATATTTTGGGGTTATTGTAGTGAACGAGAAAGCATTTTTAAAGCTCAAAAGCGCAGTTTGAGAGCTATACCAGGAAACGAAATACAGCATTAAGATCACAATATCAGAACTTACTACGCACAGGCACATTTAAAACTAGCCAATAGGCTAGTTTTAAAAAGTGTGATCTGTATGGCTCCTGCTATCTTTAATAAAATTCCTAATCCAATGAAAAACTTGCCATTGATGAAATTTAAAAAATGTTTTACAGAATTACTTGTAGATAAATGTTATTATTCTGTACAGGATTTCCTAGATGATATATTCCTGTAACCTATTTGCCCTATATAGCTAACTTTATATAATAATTATTGTATTTGCATGCCAACAAGGCAGAATGTACACGGATCTTATTATGTTATTAACCATCCTATTTTGTATGTACCTGCATTCTCAGCAAATAAAGATATATTCTATTCTATTCTATTCTATCAATTCTTAGGGCAGAACGCCAATAAAAACAAAGCAAAGTAAATATAAATACTTTTTTTTTCTCTATGATAGGAAAGTCAATTTTGTAATGACAATTTGTCACCTACTTCCAATTCTGGATGTATATTAATTTCATTAATTATGTTTTCATTTTAGGTAATGATGAAACTAAATTCGCGTCATTTAATTCTACATGTTTGTTAACATAAATATTACTAACAGTTTTTGATCGAATCCAACCTTCTTGCTTCTGTCGATACGTTGTATGGCCGTTTATGACATTTTTATTTAATTTGAATTGATCATGACATGCCAAAGGTCATTACAGAGTCAAGACGATGATGTCTCATCTTCTTCGCCCTTCCTTTAAAAGCAAACAATTATTACAGAAAACAATGACTGCATCATATTTATGGAAAAAGCCCTGACAGAGGACCAGTCTCAGGTTAATATTTTGAATTACACGAAACATTGATAAAAACACATGCATGTATGTAACAGAAGCATATGCATGTATGTAAGAAAAGTTTCTCAGTCGACACTGTGAAACTTATCTATGCTTCTGTCAAGACCTTAAAAAATGAGAGTTTAGATTGACTTCCGAATACCCCAGTTTTATATGGAGCGATTGTTCTGAGCTCCACAGCCTGAAATCTATGTATCGCAACCGGGCCCAATGGCTTAA
Organism: Phlogophora meticulosa; assembly: GCA_905147745.2. Classification (NCBI taxonomy): domain Eukaryota; kingdom Metazoa; phylum Arthropoda; class Insecta; order Lepidoptera; family Noctuidae; genus Phlogophora; species Phlogophora meticulosa. Next base: position 355,182 of record CAJHWW020000001.1, on the reverse strand, counting down.
CCTGCTTTACGAGGCACGGAGGGTCTCAGTATGTTATGGAAGGTCATCCATCGACGGATCGAGATCGCCGAGTATAGCTTAACCTTTGATCGACCCGCACGTCTGGTATTATCTAGCCACAAACACCTTAATAACGATAATTTTTAAATGGTCTAAGCCCACGTTTGACTGCAATTTCAGATAGCTTACTGATAGTGTTGTAGTTGTAGAAACTTAAAACATACTCAAATCGGCGAACTACCTACATACGAGGTTGTACGGAGCTCGCGGTGCGCGAGTTAGACTTGCACTTAACCCGTATTTTTTCATAAAGTGATTTTTAATTCATTATTAACCTTTCAGAAGGTGTAAGTACCCATAACAACTTTCACTATGGGAAAAAAACAACACAGTCTTACCAAAGGGTTTCGTGTTACCCATTAATTGGGCTGTAGAGGTCAGATAGGCGATCGGTCCATGCATCATACTCCGACACAGCTTTTTTATACATATATCTGGCCTAAGCTGTCCCACTGCTAAGCAAAAGCCTCCCTCCTATCTTTCTACTTCTCAAGACTATTTGCTTATAACAAACTAAATAACAAAAAAATATCATTTACATCGTTCTGTTTCATACATATTCATCGGGTAAATAATTATACTATACACACAGACATATATCATTATTATTATGTTTGTACGATCTACAAAAAAGCACAAAGATTTGTTCCGGGTGTTCTGGGTATTTGCTATGTATAATAAAAAAATATCTATCCATGTAATATATTAAAACTCAAACTATCAGGTGTACATATTTTGCTCTCTGTCAGTCTCTCTTAACGTACTGTATATGCGCGTGGGGTGGTGCAACCAAGACGGTACTTTTGAAGCTAGAACGAGCTCAGAGAGCCGTGCTTAAAATTAGTACCTTTCGGCCCATCCTTTTCCCAACTGAAGAACTATATAGGAACTGTAAAGTCCTTACAGTCAGACAATTATTTTTATTGCACATTCTACTATATCAGCATCAAAAAACCTCCTATGAAATAATCACCACAAGACGCAATGACAAGGTATGTCAACCCTTCCGCTGTAAATACTCTTTTACAAGAAGATTTCCCTGTTTCCAAGGTCCTCATCTCTACAATAGTCTTAACAAAATACTGAACTTTTACCCACTCCCTATAATGTCATTTAAAAAGAAACTAAATAACTGGCTAGAAACCCTTAATTATAACGACACAGAAAAGTTATTGTTGACTCAACTCGGCTCCCGCTAAACCACATTTTTATCCTCATTTGCTCATCGCTCGCTACCATTACTCCCAAATATAGGAATAACAATCCACACATGTACACACACACATACACACACACACACACACACACCCTTTTTATTTTTTTTATTTTATTTCCATTCCAAAATAGTTTATTTGTTTATTTACCTATGCCATATAATGAACCAGTCGCATAATTACAAAATGGCATGTATGTACCTAATTGCAATAAAGTAACATCCAATAAAGGGTCGGGCCCAGCATCTTTAACACAAGTTGTCTTGGCAACTTAGCAAGGGTGCTGGTGTCACACACTATTGTATAATTTACCTTAAACTGTATGTACTACCATGTGTTTAATGTAATATGTAAAACTTGATGCAAATAAATTATTATTATTATTATTATATTGTATTAAGTATATGTCATCTAGTACCCATAACACAAGCTCTGCTTAGCTTGAGGCTAGATCGTGCTGTGTGGATTGTCCAGCATTAAGTATTTATTTATTATGTTTTTATATTACATTATTTGTATTAAAATTGTTCTTCATTTTTTTGTTTTCACCACTTTTAAGAAAAAATGGTGTGGAAAAAACGTGGTTTCCCCAGTAGGCCTATTCCACGATCAAATATGGTGCAGTTGGGAGTAAAGTCTGGATTGGTTCCAATTTATTGTCAGTTAACTTGACCATGGTAAAATGGTATCTTTTCTTTAATCTTTTTTAAAAACGTTGCCCACACTAGGAATTTCTCCTGTGTTGTGGGTGCGTTTACAAACATTTAAAGTCACATACACGAACAGCCAGACCCGGAACAATTATTTACCTGTAAGCCATACAAATATTTGTTCCGTGCGGGAATCGAACCCACGACAGCAGCCGATGGGTCACCCACTGGGACAACCATGTCGTCAAACCGTGTCGGCATTGAGATTGCCTCTGATCCAAATCTGTGTGGTTCTTCCGCCACTGTACATGCATGAACTTTTTAGCATGATTGTAATCATTGTACGATTTCGTGATTCAGTCATTTGTAACACACATAGGTCGTCAGATAATAAGGTTATTAGTTTTAGGGTTCCGTAGTCTACTTAGTTTCACTATATCGATGGGTCCTATGTATAAGGGACAATGTGCAAATTGACAAGTTTTTAATAGAGGCTCTCAAAGTTTCAATTTGATATATTTTTTAGATGCTTCAACTGATGTTTGTGAAACTTTGCATAGTTACTATGAAACATATGTTCGTTATTCTAGATACATCGATTTATTTGTATATATATTAGTTTTTTGATTAATGTAGATATGCCTATATACGTCATTTTTTTAATTTTAATTATATTGAAAAAAACTAGTAAAAAGGCCAAAGTGTCACTTGGACGATTTACTTGGCATAAGCTAATTTTGAAAAAAAACGTGTATTTTAATACTTTTGAATAATCCATTATTTATAGAAAATATTTAAAATAAAAAATAACTTAAACAAACAATAATAATATAATTATTTTATGACATAATTCACATTGACACTTATACGTTATATTACTTGGTGACGTAATATTCTCAAACTTCAGCTAGGTCACAAAAATAAAAACAATTTGACTTCTTTATTTGTTTTCTAATGAATTATCGAAGTTTCTGTAATGGAAAGGCAGTCAAATAATCAATACTTAACGTTAAAAAACCTCCCGAAATCACAATGGACTAAAGATCAATCAGCTTTTTATTGTAGATACCTCAACCTAGGTTAGTAATTAAAGTTTAAGTTTAATAATAACAAATTATACTTTTTTTATAAAACCAAAACTTATTAAACATAATTAAAGATTCTTAGAATATGATCTAAGAGGAAAAAATAATAAAATAAAAATTAACAAAATGCCTTACAAAAAAAAATAAACATTTTTAAAAAGAAAACAAAATCACTCATTGTCATCATTGTCACTAGTAATAATCATTGAATTATCATTAGATGCTGCGACATAAATCATGTAAGTCTTTTTTTTTGGACGGATGTATTGGTAACAACTGATTGTAACATAGTTTTAAGGGTATTTCCGTAGATCTATCAGCCATTTTTCTTCTGGTTCTAACAGAAAGATCAGAAATGTTAATGTGGTTTTCGAGAGCATCTTCAGATAGATCTAATTTATAAAGCAGAATGTTTAGTTCATGTTTACTGGCACGAACTTGTTTGATTTTTGACCAAGGCACTTTTTGTCCCTCTGAATTTTTAGTCCAGTTAAAACAAGCATTTTGAGATACATCTATAACATTATAAGGAGATCCTTTTACTTTAGCACATCTAATTAATGAACTCCACTCAGACGGTGTATAAATATTCTTATGTCTTGAAGCTTTCTCAATTGTGGCATGTATGGAATCACCTTCATTCTGTGTATGTCCTTTTTCAAGGACAGTATGTTTAATATTAATACTAAGCTGTTTAGCTGCATAAAGGTACATAAAAAACATTATCCTATTTCTATTTTGGCCAGTACAATTATCTGACCAAAATCTAAAATCATCACAGCCTTCTTTAGTTTTAAGTTTGATAATATCGTAAATACAGCTAGCTATTTCGTTTGAGCCCTTCATAGCTATTTGTTCATTCCATAAGTAGCAGGTACCATCCAAATTTCCAACATCAAACGCGGATAAATTATGAACTTTCAATCGCTTACAATAATAAAATAAACTAATTTCACCACTAGGAGCCAGCAACACTTTTTGTAAGTCAAATGTAGCACAAAATATTTTAGGATTATTTTGTGAGTCATGTTTATCGTTCTGTTTTAAAGATCTAGACAATTTTTTATTGTTTATGTGATTTTCAAAGTTTTCTTTTACTTATGACAGACATGACATTGATCCTTTTTGGGTTGGTGAAATGACAGATTTATATTTTTGTTCACTACATCTCTATACTGCCTTAATGACTCGCACTTTGTACTATACTTAGTTGGATCAAACCACTCTTTATATAAATTAAACATTCGTGTCAAACTTAACGATCCGTCTAAATAAAGCTTAGTACTGTCTTTACGACAATAATGTGAATTAACCGGTTCGAATGAATTCACGTGATCACAAATACTTTTGATCATTTCTGGATCGATCGATGTTTTATGGTGATTATAACCTCTATTATCTACTAAAGCAAAGTCTCACTTGATTTAGATACTGCGGTTCTTATCATCTTTGGTCCACAGCTAAGAGTATTCAAAAACATCTGTTTGCAAACAATTAACTTAGAATTTTGATTGTTTTGAATACAAGACAAATGATAAATGTAATAATAATAATAATTTATTTATTTCTGAGTGTATGGTACATTAAGGTCTTAACATAAAATAGTTTCACGTACACTACCGTTGCCGGTGTAGAAATATAAAAAAAAGTAATTTAAATGTATGTAAATGACCTCCGAGATTCACCTTCTGTAATTGTTATTTTTTATTTTATTTTTACAACATGGTTACTAATAAAATCATACTGTTTAGAATGGTCGCCGATTTCCTTGAAGAACTACTACTTTCCGAGAACTTGTTAAATATTTCACTTCTGGTGTCTTCATCTAGTTTTTGAAAACATTTCAATTTACATGTATTTTGACATGGTTCACCCAATTTTTTTCCAGATCTTATCTTACCACTTCGACTATAGTATGACTTTCCAGTATTTTTCAGTCTTTTTCTCTTTAAATCTATCCATTCATGACAAAAAAAATCTCGCAATCTTCCGGTGTCTCTTTTTTTGTAAATCTTCTTTTCCTGGAACTTAATGGAACAGAAACCTATCCTGATGAGTATTGCGAAATTGGAGAGGACACATTGTCATCCGTTAGCAAAGACCCAACTGATGGGATTGGTTCTTCATCACCAAAAAGGTTAATACTGCCATTGGGTGACGGCATAGGGGTATGTTCGCTACATATATCTTGAAGGTCAGGCTCATTTGAATTGACACTTGGCTATCACACCCATGAGAACTGACGCTAATTTCATGTAACGAGTTACTAGTTGATATTATTAAAGGACTATTCAAGGACACATTTTCTGTAGTAGGTTCATTTAGCTCATGGTTATTTAGGTGTGAATCAGTATGATGTTCTTTATCCAGGGGTTGAGTCAGTTGAATAGGTGATAAGGAAACATTATGTTGCAATGTGTTATTTTGATTGCTTTGGTTTAACTCTTCATCGTCATCAAAGATGTCTTGCAACAAATTCAGATTGCTATAATTGTTTAATATGTCATCAGCTTCAAATGGCAGCGGAGAAGCTGAAAGCAAAAAAAATACTTGTAAACATTACTGTAGTACTGAATAAACATTAAGTTACTTAAATCCGTTCCGGTGCGCAAGAACGACAAATAAATCAACTAACAATTTGTCATTCTACACAAATAATGTAACACCAATCAAGTAATTTGAACTACTATCTGATAAAAATAAAAAACATGTATGGCCAATGTGTCTGGTTTTAAAATAAAACGCGTATAAGGGCCAAAGTACCACATGGGCCCTTCTATCCAGAATTCGTGTTTTTTTGTAATTACGTGTACTATGATTAACTATGAATTACGAGAAAAATAATGTTATTAACATACGATAATACTGTAAAACAATACAATACTTACAAAGATCGGTGTGTGTACTTTTGTAGTTTTTATAACCGAATCCATCAGTCACTATTATTTACATTACCAATTGCTAAATTAACTAAATTCCGACTTCTACTAAACTTAGAATGATATTTGGACGTCATTTTTCACTAAGTTACATCTAATAACATAATAATTATTATTCACTAAAATAATTGGTTATTATCACAGCGCGGCATCGTACCGTGTGACGTAGAATTGCTCAACTGACCGATAAAGTAAACAAAGACAAATCTTAAATGATCAAACATTAGTAACATAAACGGACTTGCCCTACTGCTGCGTTGCTTTAATGTGGCACCGGGTACGCATTCCTTATCTGTTATGATGAATATATGCGAAACGGTAATTATTGCTTTTGCGGGTGGCTTGAAAAGTTTTGTGTTTTTGTATCTTGTTAATGTTATTTGCGTACGAAATGAAATGAAATGTTATTATCAATTTAGTGATTTGTATGAATACCTGCTTAGTTTGTGTGTCAAAGTTCATATAATACTATATTTTTAAGTTCCAAAATGTTCTCAAGTAAGTGAAATCCTTGTAATTTCTTATTGAGAAATAAAATTTCTTTAACCATAAAGACGTGGGTGGGATCTCCCCGCGTACAAGTCTCAAATAACCGTTTGGCCTTTATACGTTTAAAATTGTGCCATATAGGCCCTTTTACTGTAGAAAAATAATAGTATTTTCACCTATAAATGTGTATTTTTTTTAGTGCACGTTATCAACTACAGTAAAAGGAAGCATTTAATACAAAAAAGTGAAAATGCTCAAAATGTTGCATTGGCCCTTATACGTAGGACCCATCGATATGTCCGACCGTCTGTACGCGGCCTGTAATAAATGACATAGCGTTACATATTGATCACCCCGAAAAAGTGATAATATTTTTCCCTATACTATGGCGTGGGGAGTCGTTAAACCGGTTGTTCAAAAATATTGCAAACGTGTGATACTCAATTTACAAGCTGTTGTGTCTTACCAGTTTGCGTTTTAATGTGATTGAAAATTACTCAGATGCAGTTGCTTTTGCTCAGTATTCAGTAGTTGGTGAGATATGCGTATCTAAAGGTACAACTGTGGAAAGAATATGTTTTTCATAGTTCTTTGACAAATGGCATACTTGAGATACAAACAAATACTTACAATCAGTATAATCAATACCGTGCATGCTTATTATTCATCCCGGCTACGGAACCCATCCCTGTTTGGATTAGCAAGTGATTTTATACTTACTTAGTCGGGCAGCCTTCTCCATAGAATGTTCCCATCGCATTTATCAGTATTCTGTTCAATCTTAATAAATTACTTATTTTAAAGAACGTTTCAATTTTTGTCATGACACACATAATAAATGTTATGTAATAATGTAAGGTCATCAGAAAACTTGTGGGTTGAGATGCCTATCCATTCCACTAGTTTATTTTTGCTTGTAATGGGTCGTGGCGCTATGTCAGGTAGCCGCAACCGCACTCCTCATTCTTGAAATTGTTACTTCTAGAGACAAAATAATTAATGGTTAAAGTCACACACAGGGATTAACCTACCCAACTAGCGAATTATGGCGTATTTGTGTTTCTGACAAGCAATTGGCCGAATTTAACCCACAACCTCGTGCATCACGGCTCTATTGGATACCCCTGACTATTTATCTAGGCCCATATTATTCGTCGTGACAGAACTTACAAGCTGAGCATCTTCTTGGAATACAATTTTCTCCGTGAATACAACATAATGTTGTTAATAAACCCCGAAAAAAATTAATCAATATCCTGGCTAAAATGTGGAGGGAGTAATTTTCTTGATGCGAGGAGGAAAGAGAAAGAAAGAGTTTATTGAAATTCTAACCCCAAGGTTAGAATTTCAATAAACTCTTTCTTCTGTTTTGAATACTTTTTCATATGATTTAAGGGTGTGAAATGGGGGATGAAATGCCCAAGGCCACCTATTGTACGGTTATTTACTTGCGCATAATGTTTGATTAAATAAATGAATTGGAAAAAAAACGCTGTGTTTCAACACAGTTTCCTAAAAGGCGTGACAGCAGAATTTGGTAAAATAAAATAAAAATATGTTTTAATTCCATGTGTCGATTAATATGAGGGGTCTAATAAAGACCAAGAGAAGCCTACACAATCAATAAAAATAAATCATGGTCAGCAATTCGAACAGGTGCAGATGAGGAAGTTCCATCTCGGGATCGACACTTTTTCATTCATATCTAAGTTTGTGACATTTACCTTCATTGTATGGTGGTAGATACCTACCAAGAGTATTATTTTTTCGACACTAAGCGGGCGAAGGCGCGGGCAGAAGCTAGTATTATATTATTATAGCAAAAATTGTGCTAAGTATTTTTTTGCTGTCTCCTTTCGTTGAATCGCGGGAACCGTAAATACTTCAGGGTATTAAAAACAACATTGCTCATGGGAGCTGTACAGCCAGTAGTTATGTTATTTTATACAGGTATTGGCTGTTATACATTTAAAACTGTATGCAGGGTGTTACAGATTAAACGTAAAAGCCGAAAGTAGTTAGTTCAGATAGGCTTCTGAATCGATTTCCGTCATTAAAAACATGTGTTATTTTTTTCAAAAAAATCTTTAATTTAACGTAAATTAGAATCTCCGCGTCATAACAAGTTAATAAAATCTTTCGATGGAACAACACAACTAAATTGCAGCAGTAGAGCTTATTTGAATGGGCCATACAAACATAACAATAAACAAAATCAATATATTTTTGATTTATTCCCTTTATGTCGAGTCCCGTTATGTCGAGCCTGGAAGTCTATTGTTCTCCAAAGTATTGATATTTTACGCTTTCTATTACCTTTATGTCGAGTTTGGTGAACAGGTACAGTCAGGGATGTAAATTAAAAGTCAATAGCATAAAACATTGTTTTATTATTTGTTCTATTAATTATTTTCACTACACTACACAGTACTACTTTACATATACAGTATAATCATCACGTATATAAATATTTTTTCTAAAAAATAATTTTCTTAAACTAAATAAATCACAGTATAATCATCACTATTGTTGCAAATGTTAAACAGCATAGTTTTACAGTAAAAAATAATTCTTCTTATAAAAGTAACTTTCTTAATCTAAATAAATCACAGTATAATCATCACTATTGTTGCAAATGTTAAACAGCATAGTTTTACAGTAAAAAATAATTCTTCTTATAAAAGTAACTTTCTTAATCTAAATAAATCACAGTATAATCACCACTATTAGTGAAAATGTAAAAAAAGAAATAGCTTTATAATAAGTAAATAATTCTTTTAAATTAGCGTTATTGATTGACGCTATATCGTTGTATCAACCTAGGTAACATGTATATTTTAAATAATTAAAAGATAATCACTTATCAAATCTTACAGTTGATAAGCGTTTAAGACAAATCATTAAATCAATTTTGTTAGTTGTAAAATCTTCAACTATTTTATTTATACGTATATCAATAGCCAAGCATTTTTTTTTTCTTAGGTTCTGATTGTTGTCGTTGTAGACATTTGCCTGCTCTATCTTAAACCTAGCTTCTTTAGCCTCATCTCTAAGTGTGCTAATGAGAGTAATAGCGGAGGTCTTTCACTAAGCTTTTTATTTAGCCTGTTATGCCATCCCTCTACTGGGTTTGTGGTCCTGTGGCGTTCGTTGTAACAACAAAACAAATCAATATTCTTGTTAATCCACTGCGATGTTACGTATTCATTAAATGATTTAGCTGCATTGCCTTCAGGTGCACTTTCTAATAATAACACCCATGCTTCTGGGATGACATTTTTGGGAAGATGTGCTGTGGCTGCACACATGGTAATATATTTTTTTCCACCGGGAACATTTACTATTCCGGTCTGTTTTCCTTTTTTCCACAACACCTTATGGAAGTGGAGAAAACATCCGCTTATATCAACTAATGGAAAAACTTCTTTAATAGCGTTTATTGCTGCAATCTCAAAATCGATTTTATTTTTTTTTGGTTGAAATTCTGGAATGTTATCTTTTATCATTTCAAACATATGCACATAGGTCGATTGGCATTTATCAGGTAACAGCACAAAAATGATCGGCACTATTACGGTTTTGTCTGCGGTACTATATGCGGTATTTTATTTACCCCACCACTTTCTACAACCAGAATATCTTTTGCGATCACTGGTGAAATTTTGACATCCTCTAATTTCTGGAATGTAGTCTTACTAACATTTTAAAAATTATTTCTTGAACGGTAGAATGCATTTTTCACACTTTGGAAGCTACGAACTTGGTCAACGTAATCATTATTATCTTTTAAACTCGCCATGGACATTGCATACATAGTGGGTATGAGTTTCAAGTCTGTCCGTACGTCCTTTTTACATTGATTAAACTTTTTTTGTAATCTGGCAAACAAACATGATCTGTTGCTCCAGTCTTTAGAATGTTTGCTTCCTTTTCATCTAAAGTTAAGGAAGCTTTACAATTTTTTTTTGTGCAGTACCAAATTGAGGAGCCACATTTATTTTTTCTATTAATGCGGTACCGGTAGCCATCTTTCAATAAAATTTTACCACCTTTTTGACTTTCGACGAAAATTAAATTATTATCAGTATTCCTCTATGAACTGCATCCAAGTTCTTGATTCTCTTGGCTACTGCCGTCTTGAGGTCTTTCTTCTGTGTTAAAATTACCCCATGTGCTGCAGCCGGGTTCTTGATTATCTTCATTTTGAGGGGTTGATGTGCTACATTCGGGTTTTTCAATTATATCTACACTAGCGGTATTTTGTTGATCGAGGTTTAATAATTCGTAAGATTCGCTACAATCATCTTTTTCTAAGTTTTCGTGTTGGATAGGTTCTGGTGGTGGTGCATGTATACTCCCATCGTTTAGTTCAGCATTAATGTCACCTATTTAGTTGCCTTCCAAAATATTTATTATGGTAATTAAATCCATCATTGATATTGTGATTATACTTCATACATCTTCAGTAGGTAATCCTAAAGAGAAATAAAATCCATTAGAAAAGTCAAGTACGACAATCGAAAAATCTTACCTAAAATATTTGTAAATAAGTATAGTAAGTAATAAGTAAATAAGTCGGCGTATCACATGAATACTTAAAAAATACCCAAGTAACTAAGTACTTCTAAATAGAATTAAAAATTAAGAATAATTCTTCTAAATTGATTTAGACTTGCGGGCTGGCCGTGAAAACGTATCAGACAGTTAAGATACATATCATAAATTCCAGTCGTATGATATATATTCAAAATACATATGACTGGAATTCATGAAGTAAAAATACATAAATTCAAAATACATAATGTATATCTTCAATTCAAATAAGTTCTCAATTCGTAGGTTTGGAATAAGTACATATATAATAAGTGTTCTAAATAAGAATTTCTAATGCTTTTAATTACTAAGCTTGAAACGCACAGGTAACGGTCATAAACAATAATTGGCTAGTTGACAAAATTTGAAAATTTGTTTAAAACTATAGCTTAGTATCTATTTTACCCAGGCCCCTTATTGCATAAATATATATTACACAAAGTAGATGTCTAGAAAGATCATTAAAATTTTAAGTTTATATTTGTAAGTAAAAAAATATTCAAATAAAATAACGAAAATGTTTGATATTAAATACAACAGAAAAATGTAATATGAATGAAAATGTTATATAACTTTTACTAGAAACTAGCCACAACATGTTTATTTTAAGCGTTACATTAAAAAAAATCCCATTCATGTCAGAACGTGCACGCCAACTGTCACAAAATGGCCGATATTTTTGACGCTAGTTATCTGTAGAAAAAACACTTGAACGTGGGATCTTTTCGGCTTTGGATTTCGTTTAATTACTATACTTTATAACGATTACATTATTCGAAATTTATTAGGTACTACTTATATTGAACCATAAATTGAAAACATGTGCATTGTATCATTACGTATTTATGTATTTTTATAGTGTGTTTTATGTATTTTGACTGTTTATATTTTGATATGTAGTTATGTACTAACGCAATAGTTACATTTACATTTATAAAACAAATAAATATAGATTACATATCGATACCTTAATCCGCAAACCAGCCAACTCCATTTTGCTATAGTTTACAGGAGACACTTAAAACTTTCTAGTTTTTATTTTGAATAAAATAAAAAGAAACTAAAAGTCCCGTTGGTGCATTATGTCACAAAGTTTAATATTTTACTAGGTTTATTACTTAATAACTCTTCATTCGCAAATTAAAGCGTTATTTTGGAGTTGGCCCTTTTGCTAAACACTGAAAACATAGCAATCTGTAGTTATCTGATTTTACTGCAATAGGTAAGTAATAAAAAAGGTTGTTTTCTTTAAAATAATATTTATTAAAATAGTATTAATGCCATAGTTTAATACAATGTAGATCAAGGTATGTTTATTCTTCATAAGATAAATTGTCATAAAAATTTCGGTAGTCTAAATACTTTTTTTTGTTATTTTTCTGCGTTCAGTATGTAGCTGTGGTATGTTTTCAAAAGGAGTTTTATTTAATGCTTTATTTCGTCGTTGATTAAGTAATGCGAATTCATCACGAAATCGAAGCTTATAGAACACTTGACCATCCGGATCATACTTCAGAGATCTTATATCGGTCACCTGGAAAACGAAGAGAAGTACGAGTAATTAGATTAAAGGCAAATAGGTTCATTTACAAAACGATAAGTAGGTAAAAAGCACATAAAGTTCTACCCCACACCCATCTACCCACTTCTACAATGGTATGGCAGGTATAATTTGAGCTCGAACTTGGTTTGGTACAGTTTGTCGTTTTTGTTAAATAAATGCTTACTTTTGCATCTCCTTTTAGTTTTCCCGGTCTTATTGATCTGAAGAAATTGAGATTTTTAAAACTTTTAAAGTATGTGTGGGTTAAGTATTTCACATGGTAAGGTTTTGTCTTCTTCGCTTTTTGGCAGACAGTTATATACTCAGCTGGTACATTGATGGTTTGATTTTTTATCGACCTCCATCTGCGTATGGCCGACTTCTAAATATTTTTGAATGATTGTCACATTATACAACATTGCTACATTAGAAAGGGCATTAGCTAAGACAGTGTTCCTATTTTGGTAACAGCAACCATCGGAGAATAAAATAATTTCACGATTGGTTTGAATTGTTGCATTGGAAAATGTAGCTATCGATAGTGAGTTAGTATTGTTGTCCAAGCAGTATTGTTTATAGAGATTGTAGAGTTGCCGTTTGCTCTCAATGTCTGGTTGTAAATAAATCTGACTGGTCCTTTTCCTGCAATAATGCGAAGGCATCTTCGGTAACTCGTCCAGGAAATTTTGCATTGTTTGAAGTTCATTCTGAAAAGACGCCTTTTTAGGCTGTGTTGTTTTTGTTTCATCAGTTGTGGTTTTAGCTTGCGTCTTCCAACCCCAGATACATGATTTACCGATTGATAAAGTATTCAAAAATAATGTTTTACAAACTCTAATCGGCTCATCTCCTTTTTTCAAGTAGTATACAAAACTGCACGATCTTTTCGATTCATCGGGGTTTGTCTGTCCCTTTGTCTGTTAGTGGGAATAGTTTTTACAAAATTTTCTACATAAACCCGTTTTTCATTCCAAGACATGGTCCAAAATTTATCAAAAATCTTTTGTCTGTCTTCTTCCAATAAGAGGTGGCACTGAATCATTCCTTTCGTTTTTTTACATGAGCATCGAGGTTTCATGATCCTATTAGGTCTCATAATATCTTTTTTCCATTCACCTTCAATTTTTTTCTTACCTAAGTATTTTTTTCCAGTTTCTCTCTTCTTTTTATTAATTTCTTCCGGCCCAATCTTCTTTCTTTACTTGGCATCGTTTTTTCCTTTTTATTATTGGTTCATCTGCTTCAGATTCAGTGTCACTGTAATCAACGAGTTTGAGTGTATCTGTGATAGGTGTATTTGGGGCTTGAAGTATTGAAATACCTTCCTGTATATGATTTGAATTTGAAAATGTTGAAAGAACTACATCGTGTGAAAAGGCATTGAAAGAGTCAACTGCACTAACAGGATCAATAACCAATTCGTCGTTATTTGAGTACCTAGACTGGTCAAGGTGTGACAATAAACTTGGGGATTTCTCTTGAAATTTTGGTTCAAACACTTCTTCAATAATAACTTCGTCAACAATGCTATAAGGGTATGTATTGTTAAGTGCAAGCATCTGGTCATGAGGTAAGTTTAAAGTCTCAGCGGGTACTTCAAGCGCGTAGCATAATTCAGAGCTGTTGTTGTTAGAAGAAGTATTGTTGAGTGCAAGCTCAGGTAAGTTTAAAGGATCAGCGGGTACTTCAAGCGCGTAACATAATTCAGAGCTGTTGTTGTTAGAAGAAGAAGCAGTTGAAGGTAAAGTATATTCATCATAGGCTGTAGGAAACTGGTTATTCACAAATAAAGCAGTCTGGGTTATTTTGTTCATCTGTGCTTTCTTTTTGCATACTATTAAATATTTTCTTCAAGCGTGATTTTTGGGCAGCCATCTAGCGTAATAAGTACAATACATGAAACAAAAACAAAAAGGTTTTAACACACACACAAGCAGAGAAAACAAAAAAATATGTATGCATTTTTTGACAATTAAGGTTTTTACTTTTCTGCTGCTAGCGAAGCGGACACATTAACCTTTTTACATAGTCATACAATATGATGACGATATACCATGCAGTTTGTATTGAAATTAGAACTTTTAATTGCAAGGTACATTATTGCAAAATAAAATGAATAAGATAAGCTAACTCCCACCACATATACAAAAACCACAATGAAAATCGGCCAACTCCAAGCAAAAAATAAAAACACAAATTACCCAAAATTTACAATGCATTTAGATAAATAAAAGTGATTAACACTTACCTTGAATCCTAATAATATTATTCTGCACTCTTTTTCAATCTAATACACTGTTTTTGTTCAATTTATGAAAATACAACGCAACTACAACGTACTCGTGCTGTACCATCATACAAAATGGCCGACTGAGCGGAGTTAGCTGTCAAAATTGGCGCGTTCCGAAACGCTTGGAGTTGTCTGATTTTCGAACACCAATTTACGACAAAAATGGAGTTGGCTGGTTTGCGGATTAAGGTTTGGAAGTATGAGGAACAGGGTGTAAAGTTCCTCATCCGCCATAGAAAAGGGAGGATCCTCCGACCAGACGGGTGTCGTGTCTGGTGGGCAACTGCCCGACGGTTTTTTTTTTTTTTTTTTTTTTTATTGGAATGGGCATCTCGCAGTTTATCCTTTAGGGATATTTACTGCTCAACCGAACTTTCCTGTGGGGGGCTTAATTAAAATTAAGGCCTCCAGCCAGGCATAAAAACTTATAAGCTAAGCGACTATCGCTAAGGGCACCCCCTGCGGGGTACGAACCTCGGCTTAGGACGTCGCTGAAGAGGACAGCAAGGGACAGGCTGGATCTGATTGTTCCATTATTTAGGGACATTTTAAACATTAATCGGCTCAGCTTCGCGGGCTGGCTCTAGCAAAGGGTCGGGAGGGGGGCATTGACGGGGTCGTCGCGACGGGCCTCGGCGGCGAGGACGGAATGTCCGTTTTTGTTTGCGAACAGTGCTGGTGGCCTTATCGCTCTCCTGGAGGAGAGTGATAGGATCATCTGGCTCTGTGAGTGTGTGTTTCGGTCTTCGAACTGTGCTTATTCGCGAGGGAGTGTATCGGACGGCCGATGACACTAAGGGGTTAGGATGAGCGGTAGAACAGTCCATGAAGCGCTGGGTGAGTCGCTTCATGAACTGTTTCACCGTAGGTATTTTGAGATCTACATGGAGAGTCTCATTTCGGACGTATGCCCGACGGTTGTTGTCGGGCTCGTTTATATATACTCAGTCGCGTGGATAACTTTAATATCGCGATGTAGGAAACGTCGATTTTAGTTCGTATGTGGCGAGATAGATGTCGCTACATCACTCCCCTCCGAGACCGGAGGTCGATCGCTTCATGAGTCATTTTTGTGATGCTTGCCGGGCCAGTGGAGTGTTCCAGTGAGTCGGAACCGGATGCCGCATAGTTCGCGGTGAGTCGGAACTGTCTGCGGTGATACTGCGTATAGGCTCCAGTGAGTCGTGGTGAAGAGCTGCGTATTGGCTGGCTGCTAGGGTCGACCAGGAGAGGAAGTGCGTCTCTGCTTGCTGACCGGCCGAAGTGCAGCGTGCGGTGACAAGGTTGCTGAGAAGGTTGTGGGTGATGACCAGGCATGCGCGTTCGCTGCATGCTAGTGGTCAGGATACCCGTAGGATCAGGATAGTCGTAGTTACTGACTGGCTGTATGACTCTCTGCTTGAAAGCTTGAGGAAGTGATGATGACGTCACGCTGAGGGTACTCTGCTCGAAGGCTGCGCTGACGTTCATTTTCGGGGTCACCAATTTGGAAGTATGAGGAACAGGGTGTAAAGTTCCTCATCCGCCATAGAAAAGGGAGGATCCTCCGACCAGACGGGTGTCGTGTCTGGTGGGCAACTGCCCGACGGTTGTTGTCGGGCTCGTTTATATATACTCAGTCGCGTGGATAACTTTAATATCGCGATGTAGGAAATGTATCGATATAGAAAAACAATGGTACTTACGTGTTTCATGCTATCAAACGTTTTTTAACCACTTCAGAACTTGCACTTACACAGTAGTTACCTACGTACGTAGTGCACTCTTTCAAGGTTAAAAGGGCACTGGTAAGTTTTGCCCTTCATAGACTTGGAACGCGCCACGCTGATAACTATAAATGTGTAAGAGGGTCAAGTATATATGTGCGAAAGAGAGGTGACATCTAAGTAAGTCTTAGATGTCACCTCTTTCGCACATTCCTGTTATTCGAACTTGAGTTGCGCTAATGTATAATTATCGGCATTTAACTTGGCAAGAGTCGTTAGATGCGCACAAGTCGTTTTTTAGGTCTCTTTGGTAGTCAAGCGGGACGCGGGGTATGAGGTAGCGTCAATCCGAGCGCGCGATTGGTGCAACAGTCGACAGTTGCCTCCCGAACTCCCGATTACACTTGCGTGCACGAAAATTGTACCCTTTGTTTTTGTTGTGTTTATGTTAAAGATTTATTGTTATTGTTTTTAAATTTAGTTTTTGTTACGAGTTGATATTATTGTTGTTGTTTTAAATTAAAAAATTAAGGCAAAAAAAGGTATGCCTTTTTTCGCATACTTTTTGAGCATACTTTCCTCGTATGCATATTATTTATAACTCCCAATAAACTTTACGAATTCCACTCCCTTCTTCAACTTTCTTCTAATCAGATATTATTAAATATAAATGATGGCAATAACCATAAAATAATGACGATCAATAAAAGTCACCACTTTTTTGTTCCACTAAGTGCACGATGTGCGAACTTACCCCCACTACGCCAAAACCTTGCCAACTTACGTGCTGGTGACATATCTACATTACGTATTATTTTAGGTACACCGACAACACGTCTTAATATTGCTGTACTTAATTTATGTAAAATCACCAATGCGTCATTGAATTTCGGTTAGTCAATTATAATCTAGTCCGTATAATAAATGAACTTAATATTTTAAAAGATAGGTACTTTTTCATCATGCACATAATTTCGAATATTAATTATATACTGATATTATGACATACCTTGATGGTTATTAAAAAATATAATAGTAGGTACATAGCTGTACTGTATGGTAAAAGTTATTAGTTGTTTTTAAATTATTTTTTGTGTATAATTGATTCTAAATTATGTCCATGTGCATTTCATTGGACGTGACTGTATACTATTATTAAACTCGACATAAAGGTAATAAAAGCGTGGTAAATAAACTCGACATAAAGGGAATAGAAACGGGACAGAAAACTAAGCTCGACATAAGGGTAATAGAAGCGAGACAAGGTTTTCGGCTCGACATAAAGGGAATAAATCATATTTTTATAATTTGACCTAAAAAATGAAATTATTTAGGCGTCTGAGGGACTTCGTCCTAACACGGACCTAACGCCGTTAGACTTTTGTTTATGGGGTCGAATAAGTCGCTGGTATAGGTGCGTCAACAAAGCAACAAATGACGATGACCTCAAACAAAAAATTTAATACGTATGTTTTCGCTAGGAAGAATTAGTGGCACAGCAAATTCCAAAGCAACACATCTGTCTGAGAGGTAAGAAGAACTCGACTCTATGCAATACACATGAGAGATAGCGTTACAAGACCGAAGAAGTTATTATAGTGTAGGTATACCTACCAAAGTCGTTAATATTTAATATCCAACGAATAATAAATAAATATTGTTATGCAAGTAACAAACTTAGACGTACTGTTCTGGGAGCTATGTGCTATATAGCATTCCCGTTTGTCCTTTGTTGTCCTGGCTGCTTTTTTCTTCTTCCCCTCGTCTATTTCTGGCAACTCCGCAACGGCCTCTGAACCTGGGATTAAAATATGATGATAAGCGAAAAGATCAAAATCACTAATCATTTGTTCAAATTAAGCTGAGAATCAAAACGCCTAGTGTTTTCGCTAGGAAGAATTAGTGGCACAGCAAACTCCAAAGCAACACATCTGTCTGAGAGGTAAGAAGAACTCGACTCTATGCAATACGCATGAGAGATAGCGTTACAAGACCAAAGAAGTTATTATAAAGTAGTAATACCTACCAAAATCGTTGATATTTAATCTCCAACGGATAATAAATAAATATTGTTATGAAAGTAAAAAACTTGGACGTACTGTTCTGGGAGCTATGTGCTATATAGCATTCCCGTTTGTCCTTTGTTGTCCCGGCTGTTTTTTTCTTCTTCTTCTTCCCCTCGTTTATTTCTGGCAACTCCGCAACGGCCTTTGAACCTGGGACTAAAATATGATAATAAGCGAAAAAATCAAAATCACTAATTTGTTCAAATTAAGCTGAGAATCAAAACGCCTAGTGTTTTCGCTAGGAAGAGGGCGTGCCACGACAAACTCCCCACAAGTAATGTACTAGTTTGACCAAAACTACGGTAACATGTTTCACATTTATACTGTTTCTCAACAGTGCGTCCACGCACATGAATTGTTAAGCACTCCTCTCACCTAAACTACGGTGGCATATAGCACAGTCGTACAGTTTATCACCGGTGTGCATACGAACATGATTTTTTTTAAATACCCTTTAGCCTAAAATCACACTGGCATGTAAAATACTTGTGAGGTTTATAAATGAAAGTAACAAACTTAGACGTACTGTTCTGGGAGCTATGTGTTATAATTTCCAGTTTGCGCTTTGTTGTCCTGGCTTTAACTGTTTGCTTCATCCCCTCGTCTAATGGCAACTTCACAACGGTTGACGATTCTGGTTTTTTTTTTTTTTTTTTTTTATTAAAAACGTTGCCCCACACTAGGAATTTCTCCTGTATCGTGGGTGCGTTTACAAACATTCAAACTCACATACACAAACAGCCAGACCCGGAACAATTACCTGTAGGTCATACAAATATTTGTTCCGTGCGGGGATCGAACCCACAACAATCAAATGATTTTAATAATCATTTGGTTTTGACAATTTTGTTTTTTCAAAAAACTCACGCCTTTTTCCCATGTAGGTAGGCAGAAACTACAAAATACCAAGTGGGTCACGATCCGTACACTTGTTTAGGCGTAAGGTCTAAAATTATTAAAAAAGAAAGAACAAAATAAGCAAAAAATCCTTTAATAACTTTCGCTAGTTCTAGTGGAGTTTTCCCTATCTTTTTGTAATAATTCTTCATATTTAGTGTTCTGGTTGAAGATGGCGGTTGCTTTCTGGGATAGTTAGCTGACTCACAAGCTGATTTCGATGATTAAGCAGGCAGTATTTGTTGTTGCCATGTGTACTTAGTTTCTCCCAGACCATAGGAATATTGTTTACATTCTGTTGTTCTTCAAAAACCAGGGTGCATTCGAAATTTGTGTTAAGATTTAGTTTTGCACCCTTTGTACTAGTATTATATTGGAGGGACTGGGTGAACCCCAGAGCTAGAGTAAGTATACTCTTGTGTGTCTTATGCAAGGAGTTTCTTGTCCATAGCCAGTTTTGAGTTTCTTCCTAGGAGCCAGAATAGACCTCTGTCATTCAGGTGAACTTCATATCTTTTCATCATATGATGACTTTCTTAAAAAATGCCTCTCTTTCTCGTTTAATGATCAAAGTATCATAGATGAACATCTCACCTCATAATCCATATCCAATATACGTGAGAAAGTGTCTTCAGCAGCCAGACATTTTAGAAACAAATGGTAGCATACTTTGAGCTCCATGTAGCAGACGTTACAAGCAAGCGTGGGTCTTGACTCAGTTACGAGCTGTAACAAAACTTGTCTTACACTATATGTATTGTAATACACACAAAGGGTTAGGCAGAAGTGCATCTATAGCACACCAACATTTCACCAGTTAAGTCCCAGGTAATAGGAGCCAAGCCTATTTAAAAATCCTAACAAACCTTTCAACAAGACAAGTTCAGCGTTTGAGTTTGTGAACAGTTGATCAACCAGTAGATCTGTGTATGAGAAATATTTAAAAACCTTTTCGATAGGTTAAACTGCTGTTAAAATATCAACTTACTATTAAACCAGTCAGCTTCTCATACACTCCCTGCAAGACCTTTCTGTCCACTGCACCCAGAAGTTCAGTTTCCGAGAGGCACAATCGACACATGACCAAAACTGCCATTGTTTTACAAGTACACTGCACTGTTTGATAAAGACTATTTGCATATAAATTTAATTAAAAAGTACTCAATTGTTTCAATGGCTGACACGATTATCGATTGTTGGCCGTTATATTTTAAATGTTATTTTTGAGTATAAATTTTTCCTGCACGCTGTATGTCATAAAAAGACTGCTGCACTCCAATATAAAAGAATTATTCCGATGCTACAAACGTAGGCGATGAGCACACTACACCACCTCAAGCAGCGGGGTTTGTGGCGAACAACGACGGCGCGTGAATACGTTTTCTGTGAGTTGCACTACGCGTTCTCTATACAAACAATGTAAGAACACGCACTCCCGCGTTACGCTGCGTAATTCGGTGAACTGTGCCTTGAGGTATTTAGGCAACTAGTACTTATTACAATATTCTATATGGGCTATTGTATAGAATATTGTAATTTCATTTATAGATACTGCTACCCTATGATAGAGACGAATAATAATTGTGCATCCGACCTCCACGAAACGAAAGCCAATAAAACAAGAACGTTTGCTTTGAAAAGACGTCGCGCGCATTTACGACGCACTGACGACTTTACCATAGATAATCACAAATATAACCGTCAGTGTTGCGAGCACATTTATTCGATTGCAATTAATAAAATGAAGTCTAATGAAGAATGTTAACTAATTTAGCATTTTTATATTAGTATGGATAGATTTATCGAAATAGAAGAGGCATGTATCGTCCGCGTATAAAGTTAGGTGACCCGTTAACCCTATCTTGTTTATATTATTTATATAGATTAAAAAAAGTAACGGACTTAAAATTGCTTAAAATACGCAGCCATACGCGTCGCGCGTCGGCCTCGCGTAGCTGTCGGCGCTGACGATCGCACGAGCGCCTCTGCGTTCAGTGAGCGTTCTTGTGTCGAGCGGAGCGGACGTCGTCAGCGCGTACAGTCATGGCAAATCGTGAAGTGGATACAGGTCGAGTTATCGATGAGGTACGCCTGAGGAAGATATTGTGGGATGCATCCGATCCACTCTACAAAAATAAAGATGCAAGAAACAAAGCCTGGGAGGATATTGTGGACGCATTGTTCGAAAATATTTCAGGAGAAGAAAAACAACAACTTGGTTTGTTTACTTTCTTATTTTATTATCTGAATACCTACACTACAGGACAAAGCCTTTTCAAGTTAAAATATACACGAATCTTGCCAGGGCACGCTTCCAATAGGGCTCACGAAGTACTCGGCAAAATGTTCTCGCAGAGCGTGTCCAGACCTGTTCGTAGGTACAGTTGGCAAGTCCACCATACCCTCAATTGTAAGTGTGTCTTCAATACGATAACCATCTCGAATTCTTATAAAGTTATGCAATACGCAGCATGCTTTAACTATTTTCTTTGTAACATCAAAACTCACATTAATAGGTGTATGAAACACTCTGAACTTGTTTGACATGATACCAAATGTCGATTCTATGTATCGTCTACTGCGGCTCAGTCTATAATTAAATATTTTTTTCTTGTGGGTCATATTGGATCGTGCATATGGCTTCAGAATTTTATTTGATATTCCAAACGCACCATCACCCACAATTACATGTTCAACTGGAGTATTTGTTCCAGGCAGTGGTTTTGGTCCTGGAATATTTAAAGTGTTTTGTTCAAGGCTCCTGTATAGTGTACTGTTTTGGAATATAGTCGAGTCCGAGTTTTTTCCATATGTTCCAATGTTTACATATGTAAAACAATAATGTGCATCGCACATAGCTAGCAGAACTATGGGGTAATAATGTTTATAGTTGTAGAATATTGATCCACCACCGCGCACCGGTTGGATTTACGATTCGGATGTGCTTGCCATCAATAGCTCCGATGCAATTTGGAAAGTTGGTCTTTTGTAGAAAACCGTTAGCAATATTTTGCCACATATCAGGAGTATTTGATGGTATACATTCATCGTGTAGCGTTTCCCATATAACTTTACACACTTCGTCCACGATCTTACTGATTGTTGCGATTCCCATCCTAAATGAATACTGCAAATCTGTATATGTTCGACCCGTAGCAAGAAATCTAAAAAAAAAAGTTTTTATTATTTCAGGAAAACTGGTTCAACAAAGGTGGAAAACAGCCCGGGACGCGTTTTTTAGAACAAAGAACGCAATTAAAAAAACGCCCTCTGGAAGTGCTGCACCAAAATACAAAAAGTACATCTATTATGACGAATTAAGCTTCCTAGCTCCAAGAGTTGAGAATGAAGTTGATGAATCACTGAATGACTCTTCCCCATCCTCACCCTCAGTAAATATAGATAATACATTGGATAGTATGGGGACTTCAGAAAATACTCAAGATTCTGATATATTAATGCAACAAGTTTTTTCAAACACTCAACACAGTGAGTAGATTGACCGTGGTGTTGATTCAGCATCATCACAAAAACCTTGGTTGGAAAAGAGAAATAGAAGGTCCCCGAAAACAAATCCAGAAAGTTCTCCATTTGAAAAAGAATTATTAACTTTATTAAGTAACCAAACCCCAGATCTTCTTTGGGTCCAATTTTAAAAAGTTTTGATGTAGGACAAAAGCTGGAGTTTAGATCGAGAATGCTACGAGAAGCCATGTGTTAAATGCAGAAATAATAATAAAAGAGGTGTACTCGATCCCCACGCTATCTCATATCCGAAATCAATCATTTTTATAAATACAGTACCGACTAGCTCGATAGATGGCGTTGGGATCGAGTTAGATCGCGATATGGTTTCGTTGCACGGCAAGTGATATATAGTTAACTTCAGAAAAATAAAATTGTCTCGCTCTGAGGTACGTCGTTTCATTCGAGTATCCCTGGCTTCAAGGCACCTTGTACTCAATATTGTACATGGTCCTTACGAGCCGAAGGGCGTTTTTTTTGGAAGAACACAGTATAAAAGTGATAGTTACGCTATTCGATACGAGGTGGCGCTGGTTGTCGGTGAAAACTACAAGTTGCGGATGGTGTGCGGAGAACTTTTAGAAAAATCGACTAAGTCCTGTGAGTAGTGAAGTGCATTTGTGGCAAAATTTGTGGACAATAAACTGTGAGTACATTCAAGTGTTATTAAGATAGTTCAAAGTGTCAGGAACTTAAATAATTGCATGGACTTAGTAAAATAAAGTGTGCAGTCTTGGTCGTGGACTTAGAATAGTTTCGATAAAAACGACCAGACGACGAATCTATGCCCGATTTTGCATCGATTTTACAAGTGTCAAACACTTAGAAAATTTCGCTTCACCGGACTTAGAATATTCTGCACTGATTGGGACTTAGAAAAATTACGCCATTTCGGACTTAGAAAATTTCTCTCTTGTTGGGACTTAGTGAATTTATGCTTCACTGGACTTAGAGAAAATCACATTGGTTGACACTTGCATTAACACAGTTGGAAGACAACATGGAAAGGGAATTTAGAAAGTTGAAGGATGTCAAAGGGCAGATTGAGAAGGGCTTAATAAACTTCAAAAAGTCTCCGAAAGACCGGATAAATTACGATTATGTGGATACGCGTCTAGAGATGTTAGAGGCTCAATTCAAGAATTTTACTGTAAAATACGAAGGAGTAGTAGGAGAATGTGAAGGTGAAGAACTCTACGAATTCTTTCAGGAAGACATTTATGAAAAGGTTTACGAAACGTATTTAACGTATAAAGTTGAATTAAAAAATGCTCTGTCTCAATTAAAGGTTCACAGTTCCAATGAAAAGGTTTGTGATGCGTCATCTGACACTGTAGTACGATTGCCAAAAATAGTTTTACCC
Source organism: Phlogophora meticulosa (assembly GCA_905147745.2). NCBI lineage: Eukaryota > Metazoa > Arthropoda > Insecta > Lepidoptera > Noctuidae > Phlogophora > Phlogophora meticulosa. The sequence goes on along the minus strand of CAJHWW020000001.1, from coordinate 330,762 downwards.
ACTTTTAGCGGAAAGTATACAGAGTGGTCATCGTTCCGAGACTTGTTCCTGTCATTAGTCCATAATAATAAAAAACTTGACGACGTGCAACGTCTACACTATTTGAAAACTCAGTTGTCGGGTGAAGCAGAGCAGCTTATAAGACATGTTCCTATTACTGATCTTAACTATAAGAAATGTTGGGAAATGTTAGAACATAGGTTTAACAATAAGAAATTTATGTCCACGTGTATTTTAAACCGACTATTTGGCCAGCGTAATATTGTAAATGAATCATCAAAGGCACTTAAAGATTTGCTTGATGTTACAAGTGATTGTTTGCATGAACTTACCAATATTGGAATTGACGTTAGTTCGTGGGATGTGATTATTGTTTATGTCGCAAGCTTGAAATTGGACGTAGAATCTAGGAAGCAGTGGGAACTGCATGTTAGTAAATCCTCCGATGATCTACCTTCTTTTAAACAGTTTTGTGAGTTTTTAGAAACGCGTTTTCGTGCCCTAGAATGCGTTGAGCCTAAGCACAGATCAAAAGGCGATAATAATTCTACATCTCACGCTAAAGTAATGCATGGTACTACTAATGTTAAATGTCCACATTGTTCTGAGAGCCATAAACTCAGCAGTTGTAAGAAGTTTGGTCAATTAGACATTGACGGTCGTCGTGCCATTTCACAGTCTTTAGGTGTCTGTTTTAATTGTCTGGGAAGTAATCATACTTCTAAAGTTTGTCGTGTTCTTTCAAAATGCCGTATATGTCAGAGGAAGCATCATACGTTGTTGCATCCTAAGAACCCTGTTGAAGCTAGTGGTAGTGGGGCTTCGACATCAGTAGATCCTGTCACCCCACCTGAACGTACTTCAGAGCCCGTACATGATGTTAGTGCAAACATAGCAACTCATTTTGTGAATGGACAAGCGCAGGGTCAAGTCTTGTTAGCCACGGCTTTGGTGAAGGCCGAGTCACAAAATGGGTCCTCTCAAATTTTGAGAGCTTTATTGGATCAAGGATCACAAGCATCCTTCATAACAGAGGCAGCAGCGCAATTACTTCGCTTGAAGAGAATAGTCTCTAAGACTACTATTGCAGGTATAGGAGGTGGTCATGGCAACATCGTTTCTAAACATGTGGTGCATATTAATATACAATCGTTGCATGATCCCTCTTTTACCGTGAAGGTTATTGCGCATGTACTTAGCTCACTGACCTCAGTTATGCCAGATACAGATTTTGAACTTGAGGATTGGCCAGAAATCCGCAGTATACGTCTAGCAGACCCAAAGTTCAACTGTCCTAATAAAATCGACATTTTATTAGGAGCTGAAACATATGGTCGTATTTTAAAGGAAGGTCTGATCAAGAGCCCCGCTGGCTCTCCGGTTGCACAAGACACGCATTTAGGTTGGATTGTGTCAGGCCATGTTAGTAAAGCAAATAAGTTGATAAACTCTCATAATACTGTGATCGCTATGCACGCTCAAATTGAAGAGAACGAAATGTTAAAACGTTTATGGGAGTTAGACTCTGAACCTACTCTCACGAAAAGGCTTTTTACGCCTGAAGAACAGGCCTGCGAAGAGTTTTACGCACAATCGACGGAAAGAGATGAAAATGGGCGTTATGTCGTAAAATTACCTTTTCGTTCGGAAGATCCACCTTGTAAATACGGTCATTCCAAAAATATTGCGGTAAAAAGATTGCTAGGTTTAGAAAGGAAGTTGGGCAGGGATCATGAATTAAAACAACAGTATACTGAGGTGATAAAAGAGTATTTATTGCTGGGCCATATGGAGAAAATCACCGACGAGGCTGAAAGGAACAAAAGTGATGCGGTTTATTTGCCTCACCACGCAGTAGTTAGACAAGACAAACTGACTACTAAGGTAAGAGTGGTTTATGACGCGTCGTGTAAGGGGACAAATGGAGTCTCCTTAAATGACACCTTAATGGTAGGACCCACTCTTCAATCAGATTTAAGACATATTGTCATGAGATGGCGACAACATCCGATTTGTCTAGCAGCAGACATAATAAAAATGTATCGCCAAATCAAAGTCGCTCGATCGGATGCAGATTTCCAAAGAATTGTCTGGAGAGAGGATCCTGACAAAGAGATAGAGGACTTTCGACTTCTGACCGTCACTTTTGGCACATCGTGCGCCCCGTACTTGGCTGTTAAGTCATTACATCAAGTCGCGCGCGATGAAGGTAGTATGTATCCTTTGGCTGCTGAAAGAGTGACGTCAGACTTCTACATGGACGATTTAATGACTGGATGCACGTCTGAAACAGAAGTTAAAAGGATTTATAGTGAAATGAATAGTTTGTTAGAAAAAGGGGGGTTCCAATTGCAAAAGTGGACAAGCAATAGAATGTCCTTATTGGAAAGCTTAAAAGAAAGTTCTGGAAGAGACTTGGAAATCAAAACTGATAAAGTAACTAAGATTCTGGGACTTACCTGGAACAGGAACACGGATGAATTTGATTATTCTGTGAAGATGTCACCTCCGGCTGCACCTGAAACAAAAAGAACGGTCATATCGGAAATATCACGCCTTTATGATCCGTTAGGATGGATAGCGCCGTGCATCATAACTTCTAAGGTTTTCATACAAAGGCTATGGATTAGTGGAATAGGTTGGGATGATGAACTGCCACCAGATCTCGCACAAGAGTGGAGATATTACAGAACAGAATTAGAGAAACTGGTGGATTTTCATATTCCCAGATGGATAGGCAAGGGGGAAGATGATATTGCCATAGAGCTACATGGCTTTAGCGATGCATCAAATACAGCTTATGCGGCTGTAGTGTATTGTCGCATCGTTAAAGCTATGGCGCAAATCCACACGCACCTCATCACCGCAAAAACGAAGGTAGCCCCTATTAAGCAGATATCCATTCCACGCTTAGAATTGTGTGGTTCTGTTTTAGTAGCAAAATTACTGATAGAAGTAGCTGAAGTTATGAACATTTCAAAGGCTAATATACATGCGTGGACGGATTCATCTGTGGTTTTGGCCTGGTTAAATGATCATCCAAGTCGTTGGAAAACTTACGTAGCCAATCGCACTTCCGAGATCCTTAGTTTGTTAGATAACACACAGTGGGCTTATGTTAAATCTAAAGAAAATCCAGCGGATATCGCTTCTCGTGGGGTATCTCCATCAGTTTTACTTAATGATGATTTATGGAAACGAGGACCAGGTTGGTTAAGAAATGATCAGATAGAGTACACCAGACCTAATGCAATACGCACAAACGAGGAGAAAAACCATGTTAAGGTTCACACTACCAACCTGATACCGGATTTTGAAGTCATTTGGGGAACTAGGTATTCATCACTTACACGTCTAGTGAGGGTTGTTGCGTACTGTAAAAGGTTTCTGCAGTCAACAAAAGCTCGTAAGGAGAACACTAAAGTAGCAGCTTACCTGTTAGCTTCCGAAATTCGCGAAGCTTTGAATGTGTGTATCCGGCAAAGCCAACAGCAATGGTTTCATGCAGAATTGACGGCCCTGAAAAATAAAGTTTCATTAGACAAAACGAGTCCTTTATATAAATTAAATGTATTCATTGATCAATCTGAGATATTGCGCGTTGGAGGAAGGCTGCGATACTCTCCACTACACGACGACACAAAACATCCAGTAGTTATTCCTCATGCTTCAAGTTTGGCTAAGTTAATTGTAGCCGACGCTCATGAAAAGACTTTTCATGGAGGACAGCAACTGGTACTCAATTTTATACGCACCAAGTACTGGATCAGCCGGGTGAAATATATTGTAAGAGATCATATACGTCGTTGTGTTCCTTGTATTCGATATGCGGCGACCACAAAACAACAGTTTATGGGAGAGCTTCCAGCTTGCAGAGTGACACCCAGCAAACCATTTCTCAACTCTGGTGTCGATTACGCGGGCCCCATTAACATGAGGGTGTCTAAGGGTCGTGGACAACGCTCGTATAAAGGATATATCTGCTTATTTGTGTGCATGGCCACGCGCGCAGTACACATCGAGGCAGTTTCAGATTTAACCACTGAAGGTTTCCTGGCCGCTTTCAAACGGTTTGTGTCCCGGCGCGGACAGTGTCGTCATATATGGAGTGATAATGGCACCAATTTTGTGGGCGCTGCCAAGGAGTTAAAGATCCTTTTCAATCAGGAGAGTTCAATGTTTAAAGACATTGCAGCTGCTCTTGCAACCTCTCAAACGGAATGGCACTTTATCCCTCCCCATGCTCCAAATTTCGGTGGACTGTGGGAAGCAGGGGTCAAAAGTGTCAAACACCATCTGAAGCGCGTCATAGGTGATTCCACTTTAACGTTTGAAGAGTTGACAACGGTTCTTTCTCAAATTGAGGCGTGCCTAAACTCTAGGCCCTTGTCTCAAGGAAGTAGTGACCCCGAGGATCCTGTACCACTAACTCCTGGGCATTTCTTGGTGGGTCAGCCATTGGTAGTGGCTCCCGACTTTAACTATGAAAACGCCACAGTTAGTACTCTTCGCAGGTGGCAATTGGTACAACGTATGGTGCAGCACTTCTGGCGTAGGTGGAAACAGGAATATTTGACAAACTTCTTCCAAAGGCATAAATGGAATATTCGTAACTCTGATTGTAAGATAGGTGATGTAGTTCTAATAAAAGAAGACAACTTACCTCCAGCCAAGTGGTTGTACGGTAGAATTACGCAGCTGCATCCGGGTAAAGACAACTTGACACGCGTTGTCACGGTTCGTTGCAAAGGTACGGAGATTAAACGTCCAATTTCAAAATTGTGTTTTCTTCCTGCTACTGAATAATTTGAGTTATTAAAAAAAAAAAAAAAAAAAAAATCTGTTAGCTTATCTTTGTGTTGTAACTAATTGTTAACCATGTGTTATACCTTGTTCATCATTAACGGATTACGTTGTATTTTTGATTGAGTTTAGCCGAACTCCAATTTGTCTTAAAACGGTTTGTTATTTTAAGTACTTTATTACATGATAAGAATTTGTTGTAGTTGTTAAGTTTTTATTGAAGCCGTATCTGTCCACCATATTGCAATTCGATGAAGAGAAGCCGTCCATTACCTATTCTATATTTGTAATAATCTATTATACAGTCCATTGTTCTTGTTGTTGCTGAGTCTGTTCATGGTGGGCGGTAGGAAAAGGAAATTATTCCTTTTGGTGGGCGGAATGTTAAATGCAGAAATAATAATAAAAGAGGTGTACTCGATCCCCACGCTATCTCATATCCGAAATCAATCATTTTTATAAATACAGTACCGACTAGCTCGATAGATGGCGTTGGGATCGAGTTAGATCGCGATATGGTTTCGTTGCACGGCAAGTGATATATAGTTAACTTCAGAAAAATAAAATTGTCTCGCTCTGAGGTACGTCGTTTCATTCGAGTATCCCTGGCTTCAAGGCACCTTGTACTCAATATTGTACACCATGGATATTCGAAATTACAACAGATCAAATAGCTCTTACTCCAACGACGCAAGATATGCATCATCATACAATTATCAGATTCCAGCTTACCCAGAGTACGAAACCAACAATGCGAATCCTGGTTACTCTGGTTATCAAACAGCGAGACTTACTAATGAATAAATAATTATATGTGTTCAATTATTGGCATCGATATTATGTGGTTGTGATTTGTCCTTAGTTTCTGTCACATTGATAGCTAACGCACGCGATTGCTGCTTGCCAATATCCAGTACATGGAGATGGTGAGGACTTTCTCGTTGTGTCAATGTCGAGTAAACGAGTCGACAGTTCGATGAACTTTATTGCACCGGAGTGAGCGCTTAGAGGATTGGTCCTACTTAGCGTCTGAGGGACTTCGTCCTAACACGGACCTAACGCCGTTGGACTTTTGTTTATGGGGTCGAATTAGTCGCTGGTATAGGTGCGTCAACAAAGCAACAAATGACGATGACCTCAAACGAAAAATTTAATACGTATGTTTTCGCTAGGAAGAATTAGTGGCACAGCAAACTCCAAAGCAACACATCTGTCTGAGGGGTAAGAAGAACTCGACTCTATGCAATACATATGAGAGATAGCGTTACAAGACCGAAGAAGTTATTATAGTGTAGGTATACCTAACAAAATCGTTGATATTTAATCTCCAACGAATAATAAATAAATATTGTTATGCAAGTAACAAACTTAGACGTACTGTTCTGGGAGCTATGTGCTATATAGCATTCCCGTTTGTCCTTTGTTGTCCTGGCTGTGTTTTTCTTCTTCTTTCCCTCGTCTATTTCTGGCAACTCCGCAACGGCCTCTGAACCTGGGATTAAAATATGATGATAAGCGAAAAGATCAAAATCACTAATCATTTGTTCAAATTAAGCTGAGAATCAAAACGCCTAGTGTTTTCGCTAGGAAGAATTAGTGGCACAGCAAACTCCAAAGCAACACATCTGTCTGAGAGGTAAGAAGAACTCGACTCTATGCAATACGCATGAGAGATAGCGTTACAAGACCAAAGAAGTTATTATAGAGTAGGTATACCTACCAAAATCGTTGATATTTAATCTCCAACGAATAATAAATAAATATTATTATGAAAGTAACAAACTTAGACGTACTGTTCTGGGAGCTATGTGCTATATAGCATTCCCGTTTGTCCTTTGTTGTCCCGGCTGTTTTTTTCTTCTTCTTCTTCCCCTCGTTTATTTCTGGCAACTCCGCAACGGCCTTTGAACCTGGGACTAAAATATGATAATAAGCGAAAAAATCAAAATCACTAATTTGTTCAAATTAAGCTGAGAATCAAAACGCCTAGTGTTTTCGCTAGGAAGACGGCGTGCCACGACAAACTCCCCACAAGTAATGTACTAGTTTGACCAAAACTACGGTAACATGTTTCACATTTATACTGTTTCTCAACAGTGCGTCCACGCACATGAATTGTTAAGCACTCCTCTCACCTAAACTACGGTGGCATATAGCACAGTCGTACAGTTTATCACCGGTGTGCATACGAACATGATTTTTTTTAAATACCCTTTAGCCTAAAATCACACTGGCATGTAAAATACTTGTGAGGTTTATAAATGAAAGTAACAAACTTAGACGTACTGTTCTGGGAGCTATGTGTTATAATTTCCAGTTTGCGCTTTGTTGTCCTGGCTTTAACTGTTTGCTTCATCCCCTCGTCTAATGGCAACTTCACAACGGTTGACGACTCTGGAATTAAAATATGATGATTTGTTCAAATTAAGCTGAGAATCAAAACTCCTAGTGTTTTCACTAAGAAGAAGGATCGAAAAAATAAGTAGATAAGGGGGCTGTCTTTAGTCTCACCATAATTTTAATAATCATTTGGTTTTGACAATTTTGTTTTTTCAAAAAACTCACGCCTTTTTCCCATGTAGGTAGGCAGAAACTACAAAATACCAAGTGGGTCACGATCCTTACACTTATTTAGGCGTAAGGTCTAAAATTATTAAAAAAGAAAGAACAAAATAAGCAAAAAATCCTTTAATAACTTTCGCTAGTTCTAGTGGAGTTTTCCCTATCTTTTTGTAATAATTCTTCATATTTAGTGTTCTGGTTGAAGATGGCGGTTGCTTTCTGGGATAGTTAGCTGACTCACAAGCTGATTTCGATGATTAAGCAGGCAGTATTTGTTGTTGCCATGTGTACTTAGTTTCTCCCTGACAATAGGAATATTGTTTACATTCTGTTGTTCTTCAAAAATTTCGAATGCACCCTGGGTGCATTCGAAATTTGTGTTAAGATTTAGTTTTGCACCCTTTGTACTAGTATTATATTGGAGGGACTGGGTGAACCCCAGAGCTAGAGTAAGTATACTCTTGTGTGTCTTATGCAAGGAGTTTTTTGTCCATAGCCAGTTTTGAGTTTCTTCCTAGGAGCCAGAATAGACCTCTGTCATTCAGGCGAACTTCATATCTTTTCATCATGTGTCCTCCATCATTTTTTGCTTGTGTTTAGATGGGTATTTTATCCTCTTAAAGAAAATTATAATGACTTTCTTAAAAAATGCCTCTCTTTCTCGTTTAATGATCAAAGTATCATAAATGAACATCTCACCTCATAATCCATATCCAATATACGTGAGAAAGTGTCTTCAGCAGCCAGACATTTTAGAAACAAATGGTAGCATACTTTGAGCTCCATGTAGCAGACGTTACAAGCAAGCGTGGGTCTTGACTCAGTTACGAGCTGTAACAAAACTTGTCTTACACTATATGTATTGTAATACACACAAAGGGTTAGGCAGAAGTGCATCTATAGCACACCAACATTTCACCAGTTAAGTCCCAGGTAATAGGAGCCAAGCCTATTTAAAAATCCTAACAAACCTTTGCCCAGCCAGGGAATCGGACTCGTCCTGGGACCGATTCCCTGGCTGACAAGTTCAGCGTTTGAGTTTGTGAACAGTTGATCAACCAGTAGATCTGTGTATGAGAAATATTTAAAAACCTTTTCGATATGTTAAACTGCTGTTAAAATATCAACTTACTATTAAACCAGTCAGCTTCTCATACACTCCCTGCAAGACCCTTCTGTCCACTGCACCCAGAAGTTCAGTTTCGGAGAGGCACAATCGACACATGACCAAAACTGCCATTGTTTTACAAGTACACTGCACTGTTTGATAAAGACTATTTGCATATAAATTTAATCAAAAAGTACTCAATTGTTTCAATGGCTGACACGATTATCGATTGTTGGCCGTTATATTTTAAATGTTATTTTTGAGTATAAATTTTTCCTGTACGCTGTATGTCATAAAAAGACTGCTGCACTCCAATATAAAAGAATTATTCCGATGCTACAAACGTAGGCGATGAGCACACTACACCACCTCAAGCAGCGGGGTTTGTGGCGACCAACGACGGCGCGTGAATACGTTTCCTGTGAGTTGCACTACGCGTTCTCTATACAAACAATGTAAGAACACGCACTCCCGCGTTACGCTGCGTGATTCGGTGAACTGTGCCTTGAGGTATTTATGCAACTAGTACCTATTACAATATTCTATATGGGCTATTGTATAGAATATTGTAATTGCATTTATAGATACTGCTACCCTATGATAGAGACGAATAATAATTGTGCATCCGACCTCCACGAAACGAAAGCCAATAAAACAAGAACGTTTGCTTTGAAAAGACGTCGCGCGCATTTACGACGCACTGACGACTTTACCATAGATAATCACAAATATAACCGTCAGTGTTGCGAGCACATTTATTCGATTGCAATTAATAAAATGAAGTCTAATGAAGAATGTTAACTAATTTAGCATTTTTATATTAGTATGGATAGATTTATCGAAATAGAAGAGGCATGTATCGTCCGCGAATAAAGTTAGGTGACCCGTTAACCCTATCTTGTTTATATTATTTATATAGATTAAAAAAAGTAACGGACTTAAAATTGCTTAAAATACGCAGCCATACGCGTCGCGCGTCGGCCTCGCGTAGCTGTCGGCGCTGACGATCGCACGAGCGCCTCTGCGTTCAGTGAGCGTTCTTGTGTCGAGCGGAGCGGACGTCGTCAGCGCGTACAGTCATGGCAAATCGTGAAGTGGATACAGGTCGAGTTATCGATGAGGTACGCCTGAGGAAGATATTGTGGGATGCATCCGATCCACTCTACAAAAATAAAGATGCAAGAAACAAAGCCTGGGAGGACATTGTGGACGCATTGTTCGAAAATATTTCAGGAGAAGAAAAACAACAACTTGGTTTGTTTACTTTCTTATTTTATTATCTGAATACCTACACTACAGGACAAAGCCTTTTCAAGTTAAAATATACACGAATCTTGCCAGGGCACGCTTCCAATAGGGCTCACGAAGTACTCGGCAAAATGTTCTCGCAGAGCGTGTCCAACCCTGTTCGTAGGTACAGTTGGCAAGTCCACCATACCCTCAATTGTAAGTGTGTCTTCAATACGATAACCATCTCGAATTCTTATAAAGTTATGCAATACGCAGCATGCTTTAACTATTTTCTTTGTAACATCAAAACTCACATTAATAGGTGTATGAAACACTCTGAACTTGTTTGACATGATACCAAATGTCGATTCTATGTATCGTCTACTGCGGCTCAGTCTATAATTAAATATTTTTTTCTTGTGGGTCATATTGGATCGTGCATATGGCTTCAGAATTTTATTTGATATTCCAAACGCACCATCACCCACAATTACATGTTCAACTGGAGTATTAGTTCCAGGCAGTGGTTTTGGTCCTGGAATATTTAAAGTGTTTTGTTCAAGGCTCCTGTATAACTAGTACGAGTATGTGAGAGACGCCCACCGCGAGGCCAGGTGTAGCTTTCAGAACTGGGTGCTGAACCATCGTCCCTCGTCAGGCCCGATTTACGATGAAATGCATAAAACGCGAAAAATCTTTAAAAGTCGTTTGAAGTTTTGTCAAAATAACGCTGAACAAATTGTTATGGATAGGCTAGCAGAACAGCGGGCTAATAAAGATTTCAGTAAATTTTGGAAGTCCACTGGCAGTTTGCATGCGAAGCCTGGCCTCTCTGCGAGTGTGGAGGGGATAAGTGATAAGAGGGAAATTGCGAATGTTTTCAAAGAACATTTTCAAGTTCAATCCCCGCTCGGCCCCCCATCCCAGGTGAATGATGGTGGGCCCATCCGTCCTGGCGTGAAGTCTCTGGATACGTTTCTCAGCCAAGCAGGTATGTGCTATTATTAAAAATATGAAACGAGGCAAGTCTCCAGGACATGATGGGCTCAGCATTGAACATCTGAGGCATGCAGGTGTCCATCTGCCGCGAGTCCTGTCTTTGTTTTTCACAATGTGCATTAGTCACGCGTACCTACCTGCTAATCTAATGAAGACCATCGTAGTTCCCATTGTGAAGAACAGGACAGGTGACATCGCGGATAAGGGTAATTATCGGCCCATTTCGCTTGCGACTGTAATGGCAAAGGTGTTGGATGGTGTGCTTGATTCTTGCTTAAGTAAATATACACATCTTCATGATGCACAGTTCGGGTTTCACCCCGGACTATCAACTGAAACTGCTATTTTGAGCCTCAAGCACACCGTTCAATATTATAAAGATCGCGGTACGCCGGTGTACGCCTGTTTCCTTGATCTCTCCAAGGCGTTCGACCTTGTCTCATACGACATGCTGAGGAGAAAGATGGAAGACAGGGGTATACCCGCGGAAATATGTGGGCTATTCCAGTACTGGTATGGTAACCAAGTTAATCAGGTGAAATGGGACGATACAGTCTCTGAACCGTATAGGTTGGGGTGCGGGGTGAGACAGGGTGGTCTGACGTCTCCCAGGCTCTTCAACCTCTACGTGGATGCCCTGCTAATCGAACTCAGCAGCATGCGGGTCGGATGCAGTGTTGATGGGGTTAGAATAAACAACATCAGCTATGCAGATGACATGGTGTTGCTGGGTCCGTCGGCGGGAGCAATCATAGAGCTGCTCAAAACGTGTGAAGCCTACGCTGCCGCACATGGATTGAAGTACAATGTGAATACATGGTCTTTGAGGTCAGCGGCAAACACCGTGTAGAGGGACCTGAGCTGTTTTTGAACGGATCATCTATTAGTAGGGTGTCAACATTTAAATACCTAGGGCATCTTCTTGCCGCTGATCTCAGGGACGATGTGGACATTGAGAGGGAGCGCAGGGCTCTAGCGGTCCGGGGTAATATGTTGTCCCGTAGATTTGCGCGGTGTACAGACCAAGTAAAAATAACACTTTTCAAGGCTTATTGCCAAAGTCTGCACACAGGCAGTCTGTGGGTCAACTGTACTAAGAGATCGCTGGATGTTCTGCGCGTCCAATATAATAATATTTTCAGGATGTTGTTGAGACTACCTCGTTACTGTAGCGCGTCGGAAATGTTTGCGCAAGCCCATACCAACGGTTTCAATGCGATTATACGCAAAAAAACTGCATCGCTACTGAGGAGAGTGAGGGACAGTCAAAACAGCATTCTGAAAACTGTAGCGGAGACTTTTGACTATCCGATTATTCAGAAATTTGTGCAAAGATTGATTGTTACTAACACTAGGCAATAAGATTTTTATTTTATGTTACTAACACATTTTATGGATCTTTATGTCTGAAATAAAAATATTATTATTATTATAGTGTACTGTTTTGGAATATAGTCGAGTCCGAGTTTTTTCCATATGTTCCAATGTTTACATATGTAAAACAATAATCTGCATCGCACATAGCTAGCAGAACTATGGAGTAATAATGTTTATAGTTGTAGAATATTGATCCACCACCGCGCACCGGTTGGATTTACGATTCGGATGTGCTTGCCATCAATAGCTCCGATGCAATTTGGAAAGTTGGTCTTTTGTAGAAAACCGTTAGCAATATTTTGCCACATATCAGGAGTATTTGATGGTATACATTCATCGTGTAGCGTTTCCCATATAACTTTACACACTTCGTCCACGATCTTACTGAATGTTGCGATTCCCATCCTAAATGAATACTGCAAATCTGTAAGTAGGGTATAATTGGGGGTTCTGCATCACTTGCTCTCGCTGCGCTCGAGCTGAAAAAAAAAAGCAAAACTCCCCAATTATACCCTAATGATATTCTAATCTGATCGGTTTTCTGGAAATTTGAATGTGAGCTTAATCATTTATTCGTTGCGCTTCCGTATTATGGTTTTCAGGTTGAGTGACTTCTTCCCAGTCTGTGTGATGCAAAAAACCCGGAATAACATCAACAATAAAGTCTTACATCTCATTAAATGAAGCAGAAAGTAAAGTTGCTGCATTATGGGGTTGGAATTTAAACGGGTTCCAAAGTGATGGGCATTTTAGTGCTGTGGTACCATTAAATAAGATTTTAGGGTTTGCCGAGGATTACAATAAAATTGTGATAAATTGTAAACACGAACTTATATTGAATAGGAGTAATTCTAACTTAAATAGCGTTATTCTTACTGATGAAGTCGTTCAGTTTCAAATAGATATACAAAGGGTGCAATGGAGAGTGCCACACATAAAAGTTTCAGATCGAGAACGTTTAATACTTTTAAAGCATTTAGAAAGAGATAAACCTATTCAGATAGCTTTTAGAAATTGGGATTTATATGAGTATCCTTTACTACCTAAAACTACAAAGCATTCTTGGTCAGTAAAGACTGCTTCTCAATTAGAAAAGCCTCGGTATGTAATTTTTTGCTTGCAGACTAATAGAAAAAATAATAGAACTAAAGACAGTTCAGTGTTTGATCATTGTGAGGTGACAAACGTGACGCTCTTTTTAAATTCGCAATATTATCCTTATGAGCCTTTATCTTTAAAGTTTTGTGAGAACAAATATGGTATATTATATGAAATGTATGTGAAATTTCGTCAGTCGTATTACAACTCTCCGGTAGACCCATTGCTTGATTTACAAGACTTCAAAGAAAAAGCCCCAGTCTTTATTTTAGACTGCTCGAGGCAAAACGATAGTTTAAAAACTGGTCCAGTGGATGTACGATTGGAATTTGAATGTTCAACACAAATACCAGATAAGACAACTGCATATTGTTTGATTATAAATGATCGACTTGTGGAATACAAACCTTCCACTCAGATCATAAACCAAAGCAGTTTATGATCTGAGTGGTGACACTGTTCCAGGAATTAATTACTGTGAAAATAATAATGCTCGTGTAAGTGTTCAGTACCTAGTGAAAGACTATTGTGATGATATTATGGATGAAATTGAATATTTGATAGGTAAAATAGTAAAAAAAATTAGCTTGTCTAATCAACAGTAAATCTTATTTCGACAAGAGTGTAAGCTGCTTATTACTTATTGTTGAATATAAAATGTCACAAAATTTATTTTTTATATGGTATACTTTTTTATTTATAAATAAAAATAAAAAAACAACAAAAATTTTCGAGAGTCTTGTTTGTCATTTATTAACAAAACACACCAAGTTCCAAATACGGTCGGAACAGCACGGTTTTCAGGAGAAGAGGTCAGTCATAACTAATCTAATGTCATACATAACTCCCATAATGGAAGGCGTAGATAATCACCATCAGATAGATTCGGTATATACTGATTTTGCTAGTGCGTTCGATCTCGTTGACCACAAAATACTCATCGACAAGCTCCAGAACCAGTACGGTATCAGTAATGTAATCTTGGACTGGTTTAGATCATATCTGGAAAATCGTGAGCAAATTGTGGTCATTGCTGGTTATGAGTCTAAGAAATACATTGCTTCTTCTGGCGTTCCACAGGGATCCCATCTTGGCCCAATCCTGTTTCTATTGTTCATCAATGACATTGTGGATTGTGTGCGTCACTGTCACTGTCTCCTCTTTGCGGATGATATGAAAATCTCGCGGCAGGTTGACTCTTTGACGGATGTGGACTTGATTCAGGCCGATTTGGACCGTATTTATGAATGGTGCTGTGCTAACAGAATGACGCTTAATGCTTCGAAATGCCAGCATATTCGGTTCACAAGAAAGAGAAAGGCGCTACCATCAAGTTACCACATCAATACTGCAAGAATTACTGTAGTTGAACAACTTCGTGACCTGGGTGTTATTCTTGATTCAAGGTTAAGTTTTGTTCCGCATTGTGATGACATTGTCCAAAGAGCTGCTAAAATGTTGGGTTTCATCAGACGTAACACCAAGGACTTTAGACACACAGCCTCCAAGATTATGCTTTATAATGCTCTGGTACGAAGTGTACTCGAGTTCGGGAGCGTCGTATGGAATCCGCATTATATGGTTCATTCAAATCGTATCGAGTCGATTCAACGATCCTTTACGCGGCAACTTGCTTTCCTTTCTACTGGTTTCAGTGCGAGATGCTCTTATGATGAACGACTGCGTTTTTTCCATATGTCAAGCTTACAGCTGCGCCGACGTATGATAGACTTGCTATGCTTGCGGGGTATTAAAAAAATAAAATAAATAAATAAATGCTCGGAGAAAGTGCACGTCCTTTTTCAATGTCCCTCGTCACAAAACCAACATAGGCATGAACGCTCCGATGGCTAGGCTAACGTCCACGTACAACAAATTTTGCAATAAGTATAATTTGGATATCTTCCACGACCATCCCACACGTTTTAGATCCAAGATTATAAATGAGGGGAAGACTGTAGATAACACAATAATGTAATGTAATGTAATGTAAAATAATATAATAATAAAATAATAATACAGAATAATAGGTATAACATAATGTAATTTATGTAATTTAAATAATAGAATATAATAATTCAAAATTATATTCTCTCTACTACCGATATTTTAGCTTAGTTGTTGTTCTTTTGTTTTCTTTTATTGTGTGTGTGTTTTTTTTTTGTAACGTGAATGCTGTGTTTTTTCTTCTCTTTTGTTGTGAATGCTGTGCACGTCTGTAATTGACGTAAACACTAGTCCATGCCTCTGTTTTCTGTTATTTGTAAATGTCTGTGTTTGTGTTGTTGATGTGCCTTAATAATAAATAATAATAATAATAACAAAGTACTTTATAATATTTATTTGGCATACAAGTAGATATACATGTTATCAACACGGTGTGTTTTACAATCACATTATAGTAAATTATGATATACACAAAACATAATAATTACAAAACATACCTAAATACGAATTCTTATTAAAGTATTGTACCATAATGTCCCCAAGGCACAGTTTCAAAACTGTTTTTTATCATTTGCCGTTTATTGTCATCTCTGTTAAGAATTAACTTATTCAATTTTTGTGTGATCGTATTATATACATATCATCTCTTAAATTTTCATTATATTTTAAAGCTCTTTTATATTTTTCAATATCTATTTTTTTTGTTACCGGCT
Source organism: Phlogophora meticulosa (assembly GCA_905147745.2). NCBI lineage: Eukaryota > Metazoa > Arthropoda > Insecta > Lepidoptera > Noctuidae > Phlogophora > Phlogophora meticulosa. The sequence continues at coordinate 314,925 of CAJHWW020000001.1, read as the reverse complement.
TTGTAACCCCTTTTGCCTTTTTTATGGTATTTTTCTCTGACTGTATACAATATAATTTAGCACGTAAACCAACAAATTCTGAGATCACATCTCCTCCCATTTCGTCTTTGAAATAACCCGGTAATTGCATGTTAGCTTTTGGCATACTATATATATTAGGTCTTTACCTATGAAATTGCCGTTCTGCAGTACTGGCCATTTCAAATCAAAATATTTTTTGTTTGGCTAAGAATTCTAATTTCAAATTAATTTTATTTTAAAAACATGGATTTTTTTTTCCAAAAGTAGTCATTTGTTTATTGATTAGTGTTACATTTTCATCGCATTTAAATCTTTTTCGTCATCATGGATACGTTAAAAATTCGAGTAATTATGGAATATGAGTACCGTCGTGGCAGCAACGCGGCACAAGCGGCACGCAACATCAACGACGTTTACGGAGCTAACACTACAAACCAACGCACTACCTGTTATTGGTTTGCTCGCTTCCGTTCTGGAAATTTCGACCTGAAAAATGAACCTCGCGGTCGTCCGAAGACTTTGGTCGACAATGACGAATTAAAGGCGATTGTGGAAGCTGATGATACACAATCTACGGCTGAATTAGCAGCAGCTTTCGACGTTAGCGTCAAAATAATATTGGTCCATTTGCGTCAAATTGGCAAGGTAAAAAAGCTTGACAAATGGGTGCCCCACGAACTCAATGATCGCCAGCGCGAAGTACGCGTCGAGACGTGCCTTGCACTGCTCAACAGACACACAAATGAAGGAATTTTGAACCGCATTGTTACCTGCGATGAAAAATGGATTCTGTTTGATAACCGCAAGCGCTCAGCAAGTTGGTTGGATCCTGGTTCAGCACCTAAACAATGCCCTAAACGAAAACTTACCCCAAGAAAAGTGATGGTCACTGTTTGGTGGTCTAGCGCCGGTGTGATTCAACACAGCTTCTTACCAAACGGGGTGAGCATTACTGCAGATGTGTATTGTGAAGAATTGAACACAATGATGGAGAAGCTGGCACATCTCCAACCAGCATTGGTCAATCGCTCGTCTCCGCTGCTCCTGCACGACAACGCGCGACCTCATACTGCACAGCAGACGGTCTCCAAGTTGCAAGAACTGGGGTTGGAAGCTCTCCGTCATCCGCCCTACTCACCAGACCTTGCGCCTACAGACTACTACTTTTTCCAGAATTTGGATAACTTCTTGGCGGGAAAAAAATTAAATACCCGAGAGGCAGTACAAAATGCCTTTGAAGAATTTGTTGCCTCCCGTCCAGCTGATTTCTTTAAGAAGGGCATCAATAAACTGCCACTGCGTTGGCAAAGATGCATTGATTGCATGGGTGATTACTTCGATTAATACAAATAAAAATACATGAAAAAAATTCATTTAAATTTTTTTATACAAAACGGCAATTTCATAGGTAAAGACCCATTATTATTTTCTACGAAATTGCTTGTATCAAAATAAGTAATATTATTTTTCATGTCAGTGTAAAAGTCGTCAGTTTTTATGTGATATAGAAGGCTATCAGTGTCCGTATAACACAGTTTTATGTTATCTCCATAGATCTTTTTCATAACCGAATAATGAAAATTATATAAATGTGTTTTAGATATTTCGAGTATAGAAAATCCAATATAAATGGGGCGATCTAAAACTACTTTTATTTTATTTAACTGTATAGCCACCAAATTTTTGTCTAAAATTGTCAAGTCTTTAAAGTTTGGAGCACTTATATATTTTTCAGCCCCATATAATTTGTTAGTTGTATTTAATTTATCTTTCCATACCTGAACTAGTCGAACATCAAGTTGTTTGCGCTTGTTTTCAATCGTTTTCCCAAAAATAGAGTTGTTTTGTTTTTTGAAAAAGTCTCTTTCAAAATCTGACTTAGCTTTTTGTCTTAGAGATGTATTTAATGAAATATATGGCTCTAAAAAATTATCTTGGAAGAATGTTAGTATTCTATGTATTTTAAGTAATATTAAACCATTTTTTAAACACTCTTGTAAATGTAAATAATGGATTACAAAACGATATTTGTTATACAGATTTGCTATTAATTTTTTACATTGCCTTTGCAAAGGAGAAAACTTTTCGGCTGCAAAAGGCAAATCTGAATGGGAATTATGAATGCTAGTTGGATAATGTAAATCTACTTCAAGAATATAACCTTGTTTGCTCTTTTTAGATACATTCATGACATTGAAATTGACTATTTCATTTTCGTTCATAAATTTAAAATTACGCATAGGCAGTTTTTGCATCATAGCAAATCCATATAAGTTAACACAGTCTAGGTAAATTAGATAGGAGCTTGGCTCTTTATTATTATAAGACGATAGATATTTATTATTAGCTTTAGCATATCTCAGTGAACACTGGGCAAGACCACCTCGAATTCCATCTTCTAACATTTGGTACATATCAACATCCGAAATTAATTCCAGCTCAACTTTAGTGTGTAACAGCATAGCATCCCAACTTAATGATGGGGATGAAACATAGAAACACGGATCCAAACTATAATAATTTAAACTCATATCTCTAAATTTTTCAAAAATATCACATAGTAAAAGTACGTCGCATTTCAAATATAGGTCCGTATACTCTCCCAAATTTTTTATTTTGAAACTGTCCCACACTTTTTTAGCATGTTGATAATCATCTGTTGAAATATGTTCCCCGGTAAGTTTGTTAAAAAATTTAGATCGCTCAGGCAGTTGAGTTTCGTTATATTTTTCCCATGTATCTATGTAGTCGTAACAGTACACCCCTTTTCTACGAACTAATTGAAATAAGTTTTCATTAGGAAAATACAATTGCATGTGATGAAAATCGTTCGAATGTAAAGTTTTTGCCAATTTATCTAAACTAGTACTCAAAAAATTAAATGAATCTATAAATTTTAACTGAGCGGTATTTGTTTTATCAATCGGTATGAACTTAGTAAACGAGATATATTTTTCTTTTGATTTAGGAATCAAATTGATTCTACCAAGGATACCAGATAATTCTTTAATAAATAAATGAGAATCATATCCAGAGAGATTATGAAAAATTATTGGTATAAATTGACATTTTTTAAAATTTAAATTGCAGTTATTATGTGCGGGACCTCTATATTTACCTGTGAAATGATCATGGTCTTTAACAATTTTATCGTTTTTAACAAATTGAGTTTTACATATGTGACATGTTGTAGCTTCATTATGAACAGTTAACTCCTCAGGGGTAAGAGGTAACATAGGCCTATCTTCTTGTAAAATATTATGAAGCCTTTTGACATCATTTATTATTGTTTTAACAAATGTTTGGCTGCAATTTGGCCCTCTATAACTTACAAACTCATTCAGGTCGGGTTTAGCCTTGCAGCAAATATAGTAAGCAAATGAGGATGCTTTATGTGCTTGTACACTTTCAGTAAAAATGGATTTATTTTTGTCCAAGTATTCACATAATAAACTTTCAAAATCACCATATATCACAATAGGTATACTTTGAGTTCTTTCAAAGTTCACAAAATGTAATTTGCTATGTTCTTCAGGTAAAATGGTTTGTTTTCTACCACAGTTGTGATTCATCAATTTATTTATTGTGCCATAGTATAAAAAACATTCATCGCATAAAAATACTTTAGACTTGTGTTTAGTTAATTGACGATGCAAAAGGCGACTAAAGTCTTTTATTAAACAAAAATGTGCTTTTCCATTTTGAAATATGTATAACAGATTAGCATGGATAAGCTTGCGTTTACATGTCAAATATAAAGGACCTGTTACATGATTATTAGAGTCCAGACCATAAACATTCACACTTATAAATGGATTATTCATCTCAAATATTTTTATGTCATTAAAATTCGGAGGATATGATAAATTATTTAAATTAAATAGTTTCGTATAGTGCGGATAAGATTTTGTGCGATTAGGATTCTGTACAGTTGGATACATATGAGCTGAAAGACACCACAAAAAACAATAATTGTCATTGTTACGTATGTTTAAACAAGATTTTGTATTTCTTATGACGGTGGGTAACTGTAAGTAAGTTCCAGCTCTTAGAGGATTGTACTTATTTATATTTACTTCCAAATGACTTATAAAATTTATTGTCCAACCAGAGTCTGAAAGTTCAAACTCGGAACATTTTGATGTTAATTTCTCAGAACATTTCCGGTAAATATCAGCAATATCAGTGCTTTGCACTATAATATTAAATTTTGTGTTAAATGATTTCATGGATATTTCATCATTTTTAGGCAAAATGTAAGAAACAAATAGTTCAAAATTTACTTTAATTGCTTTATGTTCTTTAATGGATTTTTTAATGATATTATACACAGTGTTTGAAATTTGGCTTAAAAATGTTTCGGGAGTTATAGTGAAAACAATCGGATTTATTTTATAACTTATAATCCTTTTTTTAAATGCAGAAGCAATAACTTGAACATTATCAATTTCAGAATTCGACAAGCGATTTGATTTATGAATATTAGATCTATAGTGAGATGACAATTTTGAAACATAAATCTTGCAGCTTTTACAAAAGAACATTTCAAAAGTAGGTATACCTTTTCGGTTAGATTTTTAATATATAAGTTATTGAATGCTAGTTCTAATTAATAATACAAAATATTATTCCGAATTATATTTCATACATTTTATCTTGTATGTTTTCTATTATTTATATTATATTATTTGTAAATATTATTTGTATCTCATTTGTAAATTTCATCAATTTTTAATTTCTCTTGTGTATAATGCCTGTAAGAGAATACACATAATATATGCAATTAGAATTTTAAATATATAATAAAACAAAGTTAATCTTATTTAAAGTCTCAATTGTAATTTTTAATCAATTAATTGTTTAATTTGTGCAGTTAATCAATTTTTATTTCTCATGTGTAAAATGTCTGTAAGAGAATACATATTGTTGCAATTAGAAGGACAAAAAGGTAATTGTTAATTGTAAAGCCTGCAAGGTTTATTTTATATCAATGAACAATAATAATAAGACTTATGGGACATACGTAATAATAAGATAAAATAAAATATTTCCTATAAAGTTAAATGGTTATTATAAACCTAAGATGGGGATTACATGAATCTAAAAAGTTAAAAAAAAAAAATATCCTAATTATTGGGATTAGGGTACAGTACCGGACGAATATCCCTCATTTCTTTTCGACCAGCATTAACTAGACCGGTTAATGCAGCCCAAACACCTGTGTTCTGGTCAGTAGCAAGCTTCAAAGTTACGAGAGCTTGCTTCCAGCGCTCGTTGTGTGGCAGTCGCTCAGCCTCGCAAGTGTTGTACACCCTCAGTTCGAAAAAATATTGCCCTGTTTTCGTCGGGTCTGATTGGTAGCTGTAGCCCGAAGCTATGCGCTGAGAGAAAGCACTTCTTAAAGTCACCGCTCGAATCGGTTGTTGCGGTTCATCCTGGAAAACAATAAAACTTCAATTTAGCATCTACCTAGTAACATCTAGGTTAAATTCAAGGTGTGTTGTATCACCACGTAACGTTTCGAAGATAAAAAAAAACTTTCCTTATAAAACTTATTTTGTCGGGAATATATCCTAGGCCAGGGATGGCGAACCAATGGCACGCAGCTAATAATTTGGGCACACCATTATTTTGCAAGTTTTCAATTGAAATTATGTACCATAACCACGTACTCGTGCATTCAATCAGATCACATGAGAACTATTTCCCATATCCCGAACAGAGCCTATTTTATTAAGATATCTTAGCGCTAATGTTAAAATTGTTTATGAAAATTTTCGAATCAAAGACAAGTCTATTCTTCATAATCTTTTACCTTTTCATGTTAACTATTTGATTTTTTATTGGTTTTTTATTTGATTTGGCACGCAAGTCAATAAAGGTTCACCATCCCTGCCCTAGGCTGTGAAAGGCAGGAGTTATCGATAGATATAAGTAAACAGAAGGAATAAAAAGTGTGCCTACATAGTTTAAAGTGTAGCATAAGCTTACCTCAGAGTCAGGAAAAACAGCAATTTTCTTTCGTTTGATAGCTGGTGGAGTAGTATCCTCGGCAAGCTTTATCGTATCGCTGTCGGAATCTGATTCCCCAGCAAATGGATTTTTCACAGGCAGAACTTTTTTCTTTTGAGACTTTTTAGCCCGCTTCACTGGTTCAGCTTTCTTCTTAGAACTGCTATTAGCGGCAGTTGAAGGTTGGAGCGAATCCTCTTCATACAACCAAAACGGATTGTCAATCTGAGCCCTGAAAAGTAATTCATATAATATTATCACACCTGTTTACAGCGATGCATGTATGTATAAAGAAACTAGCTGTTTCTCGCGGATTCACTGAACCCTAAAAAAATCTAATTATATATTGAACCTATGAATTGTCTTAGCATGATTTGGAAATCGAGGCCAAAACCTCTCGCTCAGCAGATCTACTTACGAGCACTGGTCAAATGAGTAATGATAAAAATGTTAATAAATATTGAATTATTGTAGGCGGTCAGGGGAAAATAGTCAAGATTTTATGATGGGGACTTTTAGAAAATATAGTTAAGTATAATAAATAAGTACTTACATACTTTACTGTTGTAGAATTCCGTCACAAAAAAAAAACGTAGGAAAACTTGTGACACTGACGAACACAGCTCAAATTAAGTATTCAAACTTACGTGTAAGAAAGTAAAGTAAAGCACATTCATCGAGTGCATACTTTTATAAACCTTAAAAATAAAGACGTGTTCATATACGAACTCCTTGCAACAAATTATAGCAAAAAAAATTACAATAAAAAAATATTTGTGATATTTGGTCCCTATGACAGTAGTACTTAGAGCATACTTTTAATTGAACAAATTTATTTTACCAGTATCAGGTATGAATGCATCCTAATGATGCACATATGGAATATGTCTGCTCATCATATTAACCATAATAGCTATTCACCAAGCAATTGGAGATGAAAATCGTAAAAGGAATAAGAGCTCAATTAACGGCGGTCATAACAAGAAACTTTCTTATAACCAATTATATGAGACCTCATTTATGTATGCACGAACTGATACGCTTTTTTAATATTAAAACAACATTAGTACAAGAGTGTTTACGCTGAAAATGCGACCTCATTGCGTGGTCATAAGGTGGTTAATCCTTTTAACAATTTTTCGACTTGGTCTCTTTTATTGTGATGAGTTGATTAAAAATAAAACCAAATTGTGTACACAGTACCAGGGAAATAAGTTTATTAAAAATGTTTAAAGTAACAACATAATCCTAATTTATTTTTAAAGCTAATATACATAGGTATGGTATAGTAAGTATATTAACTACATAATTTTAGCTACTGTTGTTATTGAATATATTTATTGCACAATTTTATTTATTTTTTAATTATAAAATGATTACAATTTTAATACTATTTATGTAATATTTAACAATATAATTAGAGACAAGTGGAAGGAGGGAAGGGAGGCCTTTGTCCTGCAGTGGGACACTATAAGCTAATATAATAATGATAGTATAATAACAATATAATAATTATGATTATACACATAAACAAAGATAATTTAAACTTAACTAAAAAGAATGTTACACAGTCATGAAAGTCTGAATATAAATATACAATTTTATTGAATTTTTTCATGAATTTTTCCAATTATATTTTCTAAAGCGAAGTATATATCATCACAATTAATATCTTTTATTACGTATTGTACGCACTTGTTCGCCCTGCACTCGCAAGCCTTTTTAGGCTGGTTATCAGCCTCGTAAATTTCAATTTTTATCGTCCTTGATGATGCAGATATATTTTGAGCCCTTGTTTTAGTATAGGAGTATACTTGAACTCGTTGACGCTTTTGTGGAGCTGATGATGTCCCACGTTTTCTCTTTAAATTGAGTTTAGATGACTCGCCTGCGTTTGGTTCCTTTGGCGGGTATGGGATAAAATTAAAAAGGTCTTCAGAGTCCTGGAACAAAAAAATAAAAAACTAAGTATACACGTAATAAAAAATTAAATATTATTAATAAAGAGCAGAAAAAAAAATACTCACCGACATTTTATGTAATTATCCCAAACAAACACTCACAGTAATTGTTACCAATTAAATATACTTTTTAATTTATTGCAGTCATATATATGAACAAGTTCTAAAACTCTAATGATACAATTTAAACTATATGTGTTGAAAGCATAGAGTTCAATTTGATAATATGTAGCATGCATAACGAGCACACATCTTTTTCTTTCCTAATTTAGAAAACGGCGCCACAGCGTCGCGGATACCTGAGATGAAATTCTAAAAAGGAAGTTTTATGTACCAAGTGTTAGCCTAGTAGTATGAACCTTACAACGTTTATTCTTTATGTTAACTTATAAAAGGAAAGAAAGGATTTCATACAGTCTTTATTACATGGGACATAAGCATAGCTGTCTACTCCTTTCGGGCTTCGGCAAATACAACTGAGATGCAATGTTTTATGTATACTTAACAAAGGCATGATAATAAACATGCTCACAAGTGTTATAATGCAAGTATAATGAATGTCTTAACAGGTCGTATTTCTGTATGCTACATCGTAAGTTTAGATTTAGACGATCAATCTCTTACATATTACAATGCAACAGATGCAAAACAATACATCACGATACTAGGAAGTCGGATTCCCGCTGAATGAACAGTTGCGAATCGAACGCAATCCTTATTCGACTGTATTGTTATTGAATACGATATGCACATTACGATCTGCCTAAGCAGTAGAATTGGGGCGTTTTGCATCACGCAGCTCGAGCGCAGCGAGAGCAAGTGATGCAGAACCCCCAATTATACCCTACTTCTGTATACCTATGTTCGACCCGTAGCAAGAAATCTAAAAAAAAAAGTTTTTATTATTTCAGGAAAACCGGTTCAACAAAGGTGGAAAACATCCCGGGACGCGTTTTTTAGAACAAAGAACGCAATTAAAAAAACGCCCTCTGGAAGTGCTGCACCAAACCACAAACAATGCAATGGGGCTATAGGAGAATATAAACTAATCTCTGGGAAAATTGGTTGTCAGTCACCCAGATGTTTTAATTTATAGTATTTATTCTAACTAGAACTTTAATTTGTTAAATCCTTGTATCGGTTAGGCATTAATTAAAAATTAAATACTGTTATAAACCAGTATAAATTTTATTACTAAATAAAAAAAATACAGATATTCATAAAATATTAGGCATATGAATTGGATATAGTAAATAGGTTAAAACTCACAATTAAATATCAATTAATAGAATTGCTATAATTGTGGAGGGAAAAATCATCTAGCTAGTGCATGCCGGAACGGGGTGAAGTGCTTTCGGTGTAACGAATTCGGCCATATCAGTTCGCGGTGTACCAATCCCAGCGCAGGAAGCAGCGGAGGTTCGGATGGTACGAAGACTACGTCGGTAAAACAGTCGCACGGAGCGGCCAATCAGCGGGTTCAATCGCGCCCGACGGCGTCGGTAAAGCAGTCCGACGCAGGCCCGACGAAACATTCGGCTATGTTCGGAGCAACATCAGCGGCCAATCAGAGCGGCGCGTGCGGCCATGATGTAAATGTCAAATCGGAAAGTGACAGCGACGTCATGCAAGTAAATCAACAATATAATAATATATACTACGTGGAGAGGATGATACAACAATAAATGAAAACACTGGTAATACTAGTTCATAGGAATATTTTGAAACTATCAAATAAATCCTAGTACCAAAATTAAAAAAACAATATTTTCAAACAAACTAAATAGCATAAAAATGTAAACAAAACAGAACACCATTTTTAAATATTGGTTCACTAACCTGTGAGAAGAGCGGCAACAGCGCGGGGTAATGTATCGGTGGTGCGTCGGGTCGTGCGACCCGCGCCGACGACGACGTGATTTTTTGCGCCATATTTATTTTTATGAATGCAAAAACAATTACACAGAATCACAAATTATTAACTGAATAGTCACAGTCACCCACGAGTAATTATTAATTACAATCACTTATCGTACATATTCAGACTTAGTAAGATTAAATTTTTAAATTTTCAATATGTCCGCCATGAACCCGAACACACAAATTACACCGTCTTAAAATATTGTTTCTTACTCTTGATAAGAGGTCGCCATTAGCGGCCATTTGTTTAACTAGGTACCTATTACTACGTTGTGTCCTGTCACTAATTAAATAAAGCGTCTAATTTCTCACAATAATTCACACTAAAGCGTCTTAAGGTAATCACAATTTCATAAACAAACGAGCGGCGGCGGGCGCTTCAAAGGCAGCGAAACCGGAACACCTGCGCTTGCGATACGAAATAATGACGTGTACGACGTCATAGGATCACGGCGACACACTGACCTACACCAATTTTTGCAGGTTTCGGCAAGAAAGCGAAGTAGAAATAAACAAACTATCTAATCTATCCCTTTCGCACATACTTAATTTACGATTGACATGAGTGCGAAACAAGTAGTAATAACTTCCGCATGCATTATTTTCATATCTAAGTTTCTTCAGACGCTTTATGACTCTTATGCCTCAGAGATAAGGTATAATATGCATTAATTCTCATTGGGAAGTAAAATTTAAGAACAATTTTGGCGAAGGTTATTGAAGTAGCGAGCTGGCAACATGTTTTGTTTATACCGATATCACCGTTGCAGATTATTGCTGATGTCGTTAACCTGTCGGCGCTGGCTTATTGTTAGATACATCATGTAGAAAATCTTAAAAATGTAAAATAATGTCCTGTGACTAAACTATAGGATATATTTGATTGAATTTTTGTATGCAGACTGGGAACGGCATTAAGTATACGAAGTTTAATTTATTGTTGTATTGTCGTCTCCACCTCGTATAACAACAGTTCGTTGGCGCATACTAGCTGGAGCAGACGCATTATCAGTTTTACTTAATTAGTGTAGTTCGACACCAAATAAAATCTAATCTTGCTACTAAGACAATAAAACTCAATTCCGTGATACACCTATTTGTTTTAAAATAATTAAGCAGTGGTCTCAGTGCGAGTGTCGCGAGAGTCCCCGCGAGGAAACAGTGCGGACAGTATTTTTTGACTCGCTCACACTACGACGTTCAGTGACAGTCGCGTTAGTGCGGCCCGCATAAAAAACTTCGAGGTACACGAAGTGCTCATCAGCTGATCGGATAGTTACCTAGTTTTTATAACAGCTGATTATCGCTTTGATTGGACGTTCCCACTATGCTACGCTCGCCGAAAAGCAGTATAAGCCAATCCGTTCCTGATCTACACTCAGGCGAAGACGCCGACCCTAATGTGACTCAGAGAAACCTTAAGAGGAAGCAGCCAGAATGCGACTTGAGACAGGATATCTCTGCACTTGCCGAGGAATTCAAGAGATCAATGAGCGCTCTGAGTATTGAAATACGCGACCAGTTTTCCGACATCAACTCGAACATTAGTAATCTTCGAAATGACTTTAATAACTTAGCAACTACCTCATCTCAAATTCAATCCGAGTTGAAAGAATTACGCAGTGATTATATAAATACAAAAAAGGATATAACAATTATAAACACAAAACACCTAGAATTATCCAAGGTTGTCGATGAGTTGAAGTCATCCATGGAGTTCAACTCTGCAAGCATTGTTGATACCGTAATGCGTACGAAAGAGATGGAGTCGAAGATCGTTACCTCTGCGTCTGAGTCCATATTTGCATTGACTTATAAAGTTGATCGCCTGGAACAACAGGCTAGGCAGTGCAATATTGAAATTGGTAACCTACCGGAAAAACGAGGTGAAAATCTTGTGGCTATTTTTGAGTCAATTGCAACAGCTACTAAGATACCTATACCACAGAAAGACATAGTGGCTATTCACCGTGTTCCACACGCACACACGCATAACTTACGTCCGAAAAATATTATTGTGAAGTTTACTTCCCGACTACTCCGTGATAACGTGTTGAGCGCTTATCGACTGTCTAAAGGTATTACGTCAGATCGTATAGGACTCGCTGGTACTCAATCTCGTATTTATATGAACGAACACCTGACGCTTCGTAACAAGGATTTATTTCGAAAATGCCGTGATGCTGCCAAAACAAGTAAATTTAAGTATGTGTGGGTCCGTAATGCTACTGTACTGGTCAAGGAGACTGATGACTCACCTACGATTGCGATCCACTCTGAAGTCGATATTGGCGTTAAGTTTAGGTCTAATAATACGCTCTAATACGCTGCTGGTATTTATTATAAAACGACCACTGTATTACATAATGTACCCATATAAAAACACTATCGGTGTACATATTCGTTTCTCATATTATTTTGCTACCAACTGTGTGTTTATTATGCTTATAATTACATTACATTGTTTACAATATTTCCATAACTTAGTAGTATCTGTCCTGTATGACAATAATATCTGGTTAACTGTTTATTGTTCATGTTTTCGTGCAAACTGTTGTGTGCTTAACTTACTTAGGATTACAACTAATTGTATACATGATTTTCTTACCACATTAAGTGTAATGTACAGTGCCGCGTTGACGACTGAGACGTGCGGACGTCTTACTCATTTTGTCGTGCCACTTGTTTATAAAATAACCTCATGCTTTCCGATCACTTAGATAATGGATAGATTTGGAAGATCATTAAGTAAGGAGTCGAGTATACCTGATGAAAGCGTTATAAATGAAGAGATGATGGAGAATACGAGGGAAGAAACAACTATTGAGAGAAGTACGATGAATGTTGGAAATGAAATTCAGAGAAATGTTGAGAAAAGGGTGAGAGAAGAGAGTGAAGAAATAATTGAAGATGAGGGTTTTATTACTGTTACCAGAAAAGCGAAAAGATTATTACGTAGTAATTCACAAAATAACAATTGTGAGGATAATGTGGGTAGTTGTGGAAATAATACTCAGCAAGCAAAACAATTTGAGGTATGTCTTACATCTAATTCGGTACTGCCAAAAATGGTTGGTATGGCCAAATTATTGAAGTCTCAAAATATAAGAGACGTATGTCTCTTATATTTTGTAAGGGCTTTTATATTTGATTCTAAGTATTTAGAATCAAATATAAAAGCCCTTACAAAATGTTCATCACTCTTAAATATATTGAAGATACAAATAAAATACTTAATTGCCGAAAGTTTGAAGAATTAGGATTTAGGTGTCAAAGAACAGACCAATTAAGTATTATTTATGGCATTGTCAGAAATATTGACCTGGACATAGAGGAGAACGAACTCGCGAAAATATTTCAAAGTGATGTAGATATTTGCGCAGTTAAAAGGTTGAAAAGATTAACCGAAGACGGGCAGTGGATCAATAGTGAAGCTATTCGTATCGCCTTTAAGGGAGCAACATTTCCTTCATATATATATGGATATGAATGTCGTTTTAAGGTTGAATCATATATGTTCCTTGTTACACAATGTTCAGGGTGTTGGAAATATTTATAATTTATTTATTTAATACTTTAAGCACACAAATGTACAGAGGCGGACTTAATGCCATAGGCATTTTCTACCAGTCAACCTTTGGGTGATGCAGAGACAAACAGTGGCAGGTGCAATTTCTTAAAAGAAAAGTGAAAAGAAATATATATATTATTATAAACTATAAATATAATACCTACATAGAACATATACACAAATAAACATATACACAAACACATACATAAACAATAAGAACAGTTAATGAGAAAACATTAGCGCTGTGATGAAACCACTGCCAACTTCTTACGAACATGCTCACGCACTTTAACTTTGAAGGCCAATCGGCTGGTTGCTATCCTGATTTCCTGCGGGAGCGCATTCCACAGAGAAATAGCTTGGACGAAGAAAGAATTGTGGATGAAGTCAGTACGGTGAGTCGGGCATTGAAGAAGACGGTTATGGGAGGAACGCAGATTTCTGTCGTGGTTGGTGCAAATGTACTGAAAATAAGGAGCTAGATAACTAGGGGAATTGGAAGAGACAAGAAATGAAAACAAGGTGGTAAGCGCCCTTTGCTCTCGGCGCTGACGTATGGGTAACCACTTTAGAAGCAACCGATGTGCGGACACATGATCATATTTGCGCAGATTGAAAACAAATCGAATGCAGTTATTAAGAAGTCGGTCAAGTTTGTTGAGGAGATCTGCATTCAGGTCGTAATAGCACACATCACCATAATCGATAATAGGAAAGATTAAGGTCTGCACAAGCATTTTCTTTGTACTGGATGGTAGGACGTTCTTCAGACGATACAGAGCCCGCAGCGTCCCTGTAACCTTCCGGCTGACACTAGCAATATGAGTGCGCCAGTTCACGGTACTGTCGATGTGCAAACCTAAGTTCTTAACGTCGTTGCTAATTGGGACGATCGTACTATCGAACCGAACTGGTGTCAAGGTTGCAACATCTACTCTACTCATGCTTCGAGGGCTCCCAATAATGATAGCTTGGCACTTACTCGGGTTAACCGCTACGCCAAATCTATCGGACCAGGCTTTTATGGCAATTAAGTCTCTATTTAATTTGCCGATAGCATCAGGTAACTCATCAACCTTCCCCTGACAATATAACTGCAGGTCATCTGCATACAGATGATACGCACACTGCAGTTCTGATGTAATAAGATTTATAAAAATTGAAAACAGAAGAGGAGAAAGAATGCCGCCTGGAGGAACGCCAGTTTCCAATCCACACCAACTAGAAGAAAAATCCCCAGAACGAACCGACTGCTGGCGTTCCTGAAGATAAGTAGAGAACCATTCCAGTGCTTTAGGAGAGACCATAATATAGGACAGAATGGCTAACAGGATATCGTGACTGACGGTATTAAAGGCATTGGAAAAATCGACTAGCACCAGTACAGTAAGTTTGGTGTCTTCCAGTCCAGCCCTTAAGTCGCCAGTCACTTTAAGAAGGGCGGAAACAGTGCTGTGCCCGGGCCTGAACCCAGACTGAAGAGGGGTAATAAGAGAGTTACAATGAACAAAATTGGAGAATTGTTTGTGAACACAGGCCTCGAGCACTTTGGATAAAAAGGGAAGGATAGAAATTGGCCGGAAGTGAGCAGGAAGTGTGGGATTGGAAATTTTGGGTAGTGGACGAACATAAGCTTTGCGCCACAAGGAGGGGAATACTCCAGAGTACAGGGAAAAGTTTACAATGTGTGTGATCGCAGGTAGAAGCTGATCCAGAATAGTAATGATCATTCCACGGGTGATATCATCACATCCTACTGCTTTGGATTTGATGGAGAGAATGATCTTTCTGATCTCTCCCGGTTCAACTGGTTCAAATATGGTCACATGAAACGTTTTTGTCCTTCCCAGAAAACAATGCCCTAAGTGTGGCAAAGAACATGTCAATTGTGAAAGTAAGGAGTTCTCATGTATTAATTGCAAAGGCCCACACATGGCATTAAATAAAAATTGTCCAGTGTATCTCAAAGAGAAAATGATAAGGGACATAATGAGTAAAGACAAGTGTTCTTACAAAATAGCGCTGGACCTCTATTTAAAACAACAACATAAAAGTATGGAAGTTTCCCTTATTAACATTGAAGTTAGGAAAATTCTACCTGCTTCTACCTCTTCTCCAAAGAATAGAAGCTACAAGGATTCTCTCACACCAATAGAACCATTAGTCAATACAGTAAATACCTGGATGGATTCCAGCTTTTCACTAGAAGAAGAAAAAGTCAGTGAAAGCGAAGAAGAAAGTAACGGAAATAGAACTACATCCAAATCATTTAGGAAAAAAAAGAAAAAGCAGAATGAGAAGAAAAAAGAACAAACAAAGGGTAATACGCAACAAAATGGACAAGAAAGTCAGAAAGAGAAAAATCATAAAGAAATAGCAGAAAACAGTCCACAGAAAGACGTAAACATATCTAAATTTAAGTGTTACATCAAGGTTAAAGAAATATGGATGGCCGATTGTTCAGCGGAACAAAAGGTGAAGAAGAGCATAAGATTAGTACTAGAAGAAATTATTTTATATGTTGTTTCGTATTTCAAAGATTGGGATATTGTAAGTAAATTTCTTAGATTATTCATAGATGGATAATGCTCACATAACTACTAGTATCAACATATATCAGTGGAACGCTCAGAGTCTGAAGCCAAAATTAATTGATTTAGAGCTATTACTAAATAGAGGAAATATTCATGTAGCTATTTTAAGTGAAACGTGGTTAGATGCAGATAGCCATATAAATATAAGTGGATATAATGTATATAGAAAGGATAGGTATGACTCATACGGAGGAGTATCGATTATTTCACACAGATCGTTAAAAACCTTCATTGTTCCTTTAAGTGTGACTAATGTAGGTATAGAAATATTACATATTAAAATTCTTAATTGTAAATTAATCCATAATATAATTTCGGTCTATTGTCCGTCCTCTGTGAGAACCTCTCAACTCGATTGGGAGCATATTTTTTCAAGATTTCCAAAAAATACTATTATTGCGGGCGATTTTAATAGACATCACGCCTGCTGGTCGAGTAAAAATGATTCTAGGGGCAAACAATTGTTCGAAGCTGCAATTGAAAACAATTATATCTCATTAAATAATGGTGATCCCACTAGAATGAAACTCGTGAATGGTTTTTTACAAAAAAACTCCCCTGATGTTTCGTTCTGTACTACAGATATAGCTATTAATGGTTCTTGGAGTATCAGTAGTGAAGGCCTGGGTAGTGACCATTTAATTATAAAAATGTGCTTTAAATATCCCGACTCAACTAATATTACATAAAAGCGAAACTTTAAAAATGCTGATTGGCTTAGTTATCGTCAAATTATTTCTAGCTATTTTGCAGAGGTACCGCCACCATCCGAAAATGTACAATCTATGTATGACTTTCTTACTACCCAAATTAATAAAGCTGCTGATAATACAATTCCATTCATAAAACTATGTAATAATCCAATTCGTAAATTTAAACCCAAACCATATTGGAACCAACAACTTTCGAAAGTGGTAGCCGAGCGTCGTTTAGCTTTAACAAAGTTTAGAAAAAATCCTGACCTCAAAATCTAGATTTGCTTACTATTAAAATTTATGAAAGTCAAAAGATTATAAGGCAAGCTAGGTCTAAGTCTTTCCATAATTTCTGTGATAGTATTGATGAGACTACAACTTCAGCAACTATGTGGAGAAAAATGCGTTGGATGAAGGGTTTCAGACAGTCAAGATCTTATTCATCGGACGAAAAAAAAAGAAAAACTTCTTAATTCACTGGCCCCAGACTTTGTAACGACTCCAACACCGGTGTTTGATAATAATGAATCACCTCTGAACTGTGAATTTTCGAAACAAGAGTTGGAATCATGCTTTAAAACTAAAGATACATCTCCCGGTATCGATAATATTACATTTTCAATGATTTTTAATTTGCCTACGATTGCTAAAAAATATTTACTTGAATTATGTAACTTAATTTTTAAAACATCAACCATTCCCTTTCACTGGCGAGATATTTCCATAATACCGATTCCCAAGACTAGCAGCGACTCCGATGATAAACTTCGTCCAATCGCATTGATATCTTGTATATGTAAAATATTTCACTCTCTGATTCTGAAGCGATTAGAATAATAATAATAATAAATAAATAAATATTGCTGGACAATCCACACAGCATCATCTAGCCCCAAGCTAAGCAGAGCTTGTGTTATGGATACTAGATGACTGATATACTTAATACAATACATTACATAGATATATATTTTTATTATATATAGCAAATACCCAGAACACCCGGAACAAATATTTGTAGATCGTACAAACATTTGTCCCAAGGCGGGAATCGAACCCGCAACCTCTTGCGTCGCAGGCGGACCTTCGCCCGCCGCGCCACATCGGTCGTCAAATGGTTTATAGAATATAATAAAATGCTATCTTCAAGTACAACTGGTTTTAGAAGAGATCACTCATGTCATGATAGTCTGGCACGCCTAGTTACTAAAATACACATTGGCTTTACGAAAAATATACCAACTGTAGCTGTTTTTTTGGATGTGGAAGGAGCTTATAATAACGTTCTTATTGACCGGGTAGTGCATATTCTGAATGATTTGAAAGTTGGGAAATATATTTGTTCTTACATTTGGGAATTTTTAAAAGAAAGACATCTGATAATAAAAGCTGACGAAAGCAATAGACAGTATGTAAGATGGACTGGTAAAGGAATTGCACAGGGTGATCCATTATCCCCTCTTCTCTTTAACATTATTACAGCCAATATTTGTCAAAATACCAATAACGTTTGTGTCAGTCAATACGCTGATGATTTTGTGTTCTACTGTAATCATACTAAAATACAAGACAGTGTAGAAAGTATACAGAAAGCTTTAGATTTTTTTTGTAACAGCAATAAACTTGTTAGGATTAGAATTATCAAACAATAAATCCAAATTATGTATATTTACCAGAGGACGCAAAAGACTCTTAATTGATATTAAAGTAAACAACAATAGTTTAGAAGCTGTCGATAACATTAAATATTTAGGAATGTGGCTGGACAAGTGCTTAAGATGGGGAAAGCATATTAACGAAGTATATGAGAGTTCACAAAAAAAAATTCAGTTACTGAAAGTTCTGGCGGGATCATCATGGGGTATACACCCTATATAATAGGTCTTTACCTATGAAATTGCCGTTTTGTATGAAAAAATTTAAATGAATTTTTTTCATGTATTTTTTATTTGTATTAATCGAAGTAATCACCCATGCAATCAATGCATCTTTGCCAACGCAGTGGCAGTTTATTGATGCCCTTCTTAAAGAAATCAGCTGGACGGGAGGCAACAAATTCCTCAAAGGCATTTTGTACTGCCTCTCGGGTATTGAATTTTTTTCCCGCCAAGAAGTTATCCAAATTCTGGAAAAAGTAGTAGTCTGTAGGCGCAAGGTCTGGTGAGTAGGGCGGATGACGGAGAGCTTCCAACCCCAGTTCTTGCAACTTGGAGACCGTCTGCTGTGCAGTATGAGGTCGCGCGTTGTCGTGCAGGAGCAGCGGAGACGAGCGATTGACCAATGCTGGTTGGAGATGTGCCAGCTTCTCCATAATTGTGTTCAATTCTTCACAGTACACATCTGCAGTAATGCTCACCCCGTTTGGTAAGAAGCTGTGTTGAATCACACCGGCGCTAGACCACCAAACAGTGACCATCACTTTTCTTGGGGTAAGTTTTCGTTTAGGGCATTGTTTAGGTGCTGAACCAGGATCCAACCAACTTGCTGAGCGCTTGCGGTTATCAAACAGAATCCATTTTTCATCGCAGGTAACAATGCGGTTCAAAATTCCTTCATTTGTGTGTCTGTTGAGCAGTGCAAGGCACGTCTCGACGCGTACTTCGCGCTGGCGATCATTGAGTTCGTGGGGCACCCATTTGTCAAGCTTTTTTACCTTGCCAATTTGACGCAAATGGACCAATATTGTTTTGACGCTAACGTCGAAAGCTGCTGCTAATTCAGCCGTAGATTGTGTATCATCAGCTTCCACAATCGCCTTTAATTCGTCATTGTCGACCAAAGTCTTCGGACGACCGCGAGGTTCATTTTTCAGGTCGAAATTTCCAGAACGGAAGCGAGCAAACCAATAACAGGTAGTGCGTTGGTTTGTAGTGTTAGCTCCGTAAACGTCATTGATGTTGCGTGCCGCTTGTGCCGCGTTGCTGCCACGACGGTACTCATATTCCATAATTACTCGAATTTTTAACGTATCCATGATGACGAAAAAGATTTAAATGCGATGAAAATGTAACACTAATCAATAAACAAATGACTACTTTTGGAAAAATAAATCCATGTTTTTAAAATAAAATTAATTTGAAATTAGAATTCTTAGCCAAACAAAAAATATTTTGATTTGAAATGGCCAGTACTGCAGAACGGCAATTTCATAGGTAAAGACATAATATATGCGTAAACTGTATACAGGAAAAGTTTTTATCCACTGCGCAAATTTTTACAAATTAAACTTAAACGAGTTTTATTAAACATATATTTTTTATTTTGATACGTCTTAGTACAAAAAAATAAAAATATCGTTAATGAAAGATGTTTACTTTAAAAGTGGTTGTATGGCTACCCGGGCGGCGCGCGGCGAAGCGGAACGCGCGTAAGTACCTACCTATCAGCTGTGCGCTCGATTAGCCGGCGCGGCGGCGTAGGTATTTTCGTGGGTTACAATGTACTGATCGCTAATTTTATCAGGTTCGAACTAGACTTTTTTATGTTTAGGCCGTGACCTGAAGTTATTTGAAGAGTAATTCCAATTTTTCCTTCATACTTTAATGGGCTTAGGACCATCAAAATACAGAAAATAAAGCATTATTAACAATTA
Source organism: Phlogophora meticulosa (assembly GCA_905147745.2). Classification (NCBI taxonomy): domain Eukaryota; kingdom Metazoa; phylum Arthropoda; class Insecta; order Lepidoptera; family Noctuidae; genus Phlogophora; species Phlogophora meticulosa. The sequence continues at coordinate 294,562 of CAJHWW020000001.1, read as the reverse complement.
AAATTACATTACTTAATAAATTGTGCACTACTTCTGCATCAAGGCGTATTTAAAAAATTGGAATCAACTAAGTATTTACAATAATGTTCAATCAAAAATAACCTATTCGCTAAAATTGTTTATGTTAAAAAATTGCTTACCCCTAAATGTCACTAATCACTGTATTTTAAAAATTGTTCAAAATGAAGTCCTCCTCTTTCTAGGCATAAACGTGCACGTTTGATTAAATTGTCATTTAGTTTGTTGAGAACACTAATGTCACTTTTCACTTCATCAAAAGCGTTACTTATTTTAAACTTTAAGCCATCTAGGTTTTGAGCCTCCTCTACATAAACTCGGCGTTTGACTTCTCCCCAAAGAAAAAAATCGCAGGGAGTAAGATCCGGGGACCTCGCCGGCCATGGTACGGGGCCACCACGACCGATCCAATTTTCCCCATATTTTTCATTAAGGTAGTTCCGTACATGTATGGCGTAATGAGGTGGAGCGCCATCGTGCTGATAGTAAAAGTTACTAAGGTAGGACACTGGAACTTCATCAATTAAATTTTCGATGGTCGTTTGCAGCATTTCTAAATACCTTGGACCGGTCAATGTGCCGTCAATAAAAACGGGCCCTATTATTTTATTTTTAATAACCCCAGCCCATACATTGGCGCTAAAACGCACTTGGTGATGCGTCTTTCGCACCAAATGGGGATTGTTGAATGACCACCAATGTTCATTATGTACATTGTACAGTCCTACACGTGTGAACAATGCCTCATCCGTCCACAAGATGTTGACTTCGCGGTGATTTAGAAGCCACTCGCACAAGGCTCGACGTGGTATTGGATCTGGGTCATGGAGCTGCTGTACGGGCTGAAAGTGGTATGGATGAAGTCCGGCTGTATTTAGCAACTTCCATATCGCGTGCTGGCTCACACCGAAACGACGTGACGCATCGTAGGTACTGGCTCTTGGATCTCGCTCAAAGAAATCAAAAATGCTTTCTTCGATTTCGATCGCCAGTCGGGGTCTGCCAGACCCTCGTGCATGATTCGGGGTTCTGAACTGTCCGTGATTAAGCAGCCTTTGAGTGGCCGCTAAAATGGTCCTTTCATTAGGGACCGCGGGGTTAAGAATTCCATGGGCTCGCATTCGAGGTATGCTCTCCGTCGCATACATTCTGCGAGCTGCTCGCAAACTTTCACCACTCAGTACATACACTCGCACCATCTCGTAAAATTCGCGGTTACTGAAGTCCGACATCGTGACCGGCAGGTACAAGCACGACACACGTGCGGCGCGGCGCTTGCGCGGGAAAGCGATTAGACGCGACGTCACACGACAGCGCGTGCGATGAGCGAACTGTCGGCCACAGCGCCCGGCGCCGCCCTGCCGCCCGGGAGGGGGTTCCACCCCCGTGCAACACCGCCGCTTGCGCCGGCCGCCGCGCGCGCCCATTGTTATTATTACGAATAGATTGTGTCCATATTTTGCTGATTTAAAGTAGGATAAAAAATAAAAATAAAGTATTGAATAAATAATGGAAATGTGTTCTATTACTGATATTGAACCACCAAAAAAAATTTGCGCACTGGTTAAAAACTTTTCCTGTATAGCCCTTATTAGGAGTAGAATTGATTATGGATGTTTTTTATACGATAACTCTGCAATTAGTCACACTTATAAATTGGACAAATTACAAAATCTAGCTTTAAGAGTAGTCGGCGGTTTTATTAAGTCGACCCCGATCCACGTAATGGAGAGTGAGTTGAGTATACCTCCTTTGCAAATTAGAAGACAATTCCTCGCTCTAAAATGTTGTTTAAAGTTACAATCCAGGACAAATGATATGTCAACAAGTTTGATTACAGATCTGGGTGGTATTATTGAAAATAGGTACTGGAATGGGAAGAGGAAACCTCTACTAGTTACTTCACACAGTATGATAAGAGCTGAGGAGATTTCGTCTTCGTATTCAGTCTTAATGTTTACTTTGGAGACATGGGTGTCGAACATAGATATTAAGAATGTTATTAAACCTAATCTTGTTAGTGTCACCGCTCCAAAATCACATTATGACATTAATTCGCTAAAGTACAATGCCCTTAACGAATTACGAGAAAGCTACATTGGCTCGCATGTCATATATACAGATGGATCTAAAACGTCAGACGGAGTGGGAGCAGCTTTTTGCGACTTAGCTAATAATTATAATAAAACATTTAGTATGAATAATCATATTTCCATCATGACTGCCGAACTATTTGCCGTTTCTGAGGCCTTGAAATATGTACTAAAACTAAATGCGATGAAAGTTGTGATATGTAGTGATAGTAAGAGTGCCTTACAGCATATCTCTAAATGTGTTCATAATGGATCAAAGGGTTTAGCTATAGCATACAGAATTTTGGAACAAATTCAGTTTTTAACCAAACTGGTAAAAAAGTAATTATCCAGTGGGTGCCGTCCCATGTTGGACTTCGAGGTAATGAGGAGGCTGATAGATTAGCCAAACATGCAATTCTGTTAGGCACGCCTACACGGGATATATTACCAAATTATTCGGAAATGTTATGTAAGTTTAGAAAAATAAACAATTTATCTTGGAAAGAACATTTTAATGAAAGATCAAAATCGAAAGGAATCTGGTATAAAAGTATACAATGTAAGCCTCCTCATATACCTTGGTTTGTCGGGTCAAAACTGAATCGTAGACAAATTGTTGCTGCACATCGTTTACGGTCAGGACATATTCCACTAAACAACTTTGCTTACTAGAGATGGGTCTAAAATTAATAAGCTGCTAAATTAACACTGCTAATTTTTTTTAGTCTCAACACCTGTTAAATAAGTTCTGAGATGGCTGTTAAATTTAGCAGTCACAACAAAATAATATCTGGTATCAGCCTTGAGCCTTCGTCTGTGATTGGCTGTTTGTTTTGATAATATGGCGTCCGAAACGAGGGCACGCCGAGGATTTGCTCCCCGTGGATATATTTGTCTCGCTTTATCCCACTACTGCAGGCCGCAGGCAGACGCGACGGCAACAAAACAACAAAGAAAAGGACACACGACACACGGTCGTGTTCCTGTTCCGTTTCCGTCTCTATTGAATTGTTTTCAACATAGCGATTGTAAAATGCGTTATTTAATTAAATGATAATAATAGTTGCAGTTGCACAGATTTTTATTTAGCGTCTTTTTTAACATAAGCTTCTTCCACTTGACAGTTATCGAACACAACCGAATTCAAATATCCGACGCATCGACTTTTATATCTATATAAGCCTAAATATAACCATGAATCACTCAATAAACTGTATAATATTAATTAACAGCTAGTTGCAAAATTATTGAACAGCATATATTATATTTTAATTAATCATCACATTATCATTCGATGCACCGGAAGCTGACAAGCGGAAAGTAAGTAATTTTATAATTAAACATTACGATATTAAATTTATAAACCAAAATTCAACACATTCTTCTTAAAATTAAACAAGAGTAAATAAAATAAAATGAAAATTATTGATGACGTTGTACTTTACACCGAGTTGGTGTGAGCAGCACCGGAAGTGGATTTATTTAGCAACTACTTACACGATTTATTTAGCAACTACTACTAATTTTAGTGACCAATCACAGTTAGAATGTTAACGTCGAGCGAGTTCATTTAATTAACTGCTAACTGCTAAATTTGGAAATAGTCTATTATAATATTTAACTAGTGTTAAATAAAGATTGATTTTCGTTACGAAGGTTTATTTATTTATTTATTTATTTAATACTTTAAGCACACAAATGTACAGAGGCGGACTTAATGCCATAGGCATTTTCTACCAGTCAACCTTTGGGTGATGCAGAGACAAACAGTGGCAGGTGCAATTTCTTAAAAGAAAAGTGAAAAGAAATATATATATTATTATAAACTATAAATATAATACCTACATAGAACATATACACAAATAAACATATACACAAACACATACATGAACAATAAGAACAGTTAATGAGAAAACATTAGCGCTGTGATGAAACCACCGCCAACTTCTTACGAACATGCTCACGCACTTTAACTTTGAAGGCCAATCGGCTGGTTGCAATCCTGATTTCCTGCGGGAGCGCATTCCACAGAGAAATAGCTTGGACGAAGAAAGAATTGTGGATGAAGTCAGTACGGTGAGTCGGGCATTGAAGAAGACGGTTATGGGAGGAACGCAGATTTCTGTCGTGGTTGGTGCAAATGTACTGAAAATAAGGAGCTAGATAACTAGGGGAATTGGAAGAGACAAGAAATGAAAACAAGGTGGTAAGCGCCCTTTGCTCTCGGCGCTGACGTATGGGTAACCACTTTAGAAGCAACCGATGTGCGGACACATGATCATATTTGCGCAGATTGAAAACAAATCGAATGCAGTTATTAAGAAGTCGGTCAAGTTTGTTGAGGAGATCTGCATTCAGGTCGTAATAGCACACATCACCATAATCGATAATAGGAAAGATTAAGGTCTGCACAAGCATTTTCTTTGTACTGGATGGTAGGACGTTCTTCAGACGATACAGAGCCCGCAGCGTCCCTGTAACCTTCCGGCTGACACTAGCAATATGAGTGCGCCAGTTCAGGGTACTGTCGATGTGCAAACCTAAGTTCTTAACGTCGTTGCTAATTGGGACGATCGTACTATCGAACCGAACTGGTTTACGCGAGTTTGTTATCTAAGTAGTAGGTAGTTAGTGTTGTGACTGTTGTGTGAGTGAAAATTCCAATTGTTTGACTGTTTGTGTAGTGTTGTTTGCGTTTGAAACAGAATACTTACAAATTGAAAGAAAACAACTAACATGGATATACAACGCCAAAAAAAAAGTGAAGTATGGAACTTTTTTACGGATAGCGATACCGTAAAAAAAATTGGTACGTGTAATTTGTGTAAAAAAACTATTTCATACAAGAGCTCAGTTTCAAATTTAAAATCCCACATGAAGTTTAAGCATCCTACTATTAATATCCAACAGGCACAACAACAAAGTGCTTGTACATTATCTGAGACTGAGTGTTCCGTTAGTTTTCAACAGACTGTTCCTATTGCTGAAAATGCCCCCAGTACTTCAAGTTCTTCGAGTACTAATGATGAGTTTTTGCCACCACCAGCAAAGCAGAGAAAAATTCAATCAAGCCTATCAACTTTTGCCGATGTGAAAAAAAATCCGAAATGACGTTAAAAGAGAAACAGCGACTCAATTATTATTTAATGCAGCTTTTCATACTTCTTTTTATTCTTCATTTTCTTTTTCATTTTATAAATAAAAATTTTGATTTGGAATCGATTGTTTTGGACTGTGAAGTAATTTCGGGTCCATCCAATAGTGAAAATACAGCATCTCAGTTAAAAAGTATTACCGATTCTTGGGGTATTTCAGCTAAAATCAATTTAGCTGTTTCTGATAACGCGGCTTACATCAAGAAAGCCATATCACAGGAGCTAGGGTGGAAACATTTCGGATGTGCAGCACACACAATAAATTTGATAGTGCAAGAAGCGACGGAAAAATCTGTACCCATCAAGTCTGTGATTGAACGTGTGAAGCTCATCGTCGCTTATTTCAAGCGAAGCTCTAAAGCCATTAAAAAACTTGATGAGTTTCAAAAGCAAAATGGAGCAACACAGCCAAAACGACTGCTTCAAGAAATCCCGACGAGGTGGAATTCCAAATTCTACATGCTCGAAAGGATCGTAGAAATTCAAGATGCCGTCAAGTCATCCATTGCCATTTTGGGTGTTACAAGCTTACCAAATTTAATGCCGGAAGAATGGTTACTTTGCAACGAAACTTAAAGCCCTGAAATGTTTTGAAGAAGCATCAAATTATCTGAGTGGTGAAAAGTATTTGCCGGCCAGTCAACTATCAATAATCATAAAAGGCATAAAGAGAGTTCTCAGCGATATTTTAACCTCTGATTCTTCCGGTTATCACTATCTGCCAATAACATATGATTTTGTTCGAGCTTTGTTAGATTTAACTCATAGTCGTTTCGAAAATATAGAAAATAGTAACACGATTGGGGTAGCTACTTTTTTGGATCCCCGCTTTAAGTTACAGCCCTTTACATCTTCAAAGCAAGCAACTTTGAGGGAGAACATGATCAAACTTGTCGCTGAAGAAATAAATCGAGAAGGACCATGTGAAAATATTGAAGTTAGCAAAAGTTCGCTTGATCCCACCTCAATATTTTACGACTGGGATGCTAGGGAGGCTGTACCGCAATCAATTGATTCACCAACTGCACGAGCAATAATAGAAATAGACAAATATTTGAATGAAAAAGTGATCAGTCGCAATAATTTACCGTTGAGCTGGTGGAAGCAGAACCAAGGCATTTTTCCACATTTGGCTAAGTTGGTTCGAAACAAATGTAATGTACTTTGTACTTCTGTTTCTTGCGAAAGACTTTTTTCGCGAACTCGTTACATAATTTCACAACGAAGAACACGCCTTGGAGTCCGAAAAGTCAAACAATTAACATTTTTAAATGGAAATAAAAAATATATAAAATTTTAAGATAATTATTTTGTTACTAAGTGATAAGTAGATATAAGAAAAAAAAAAAAAAGAAACAAGAAAAAAAAAAGACAAAAATTACGAATACTAAAAAAAAACATATGAAAAAAAAAGAAATCGTTGTAAATAAATTGATTCTCATTATAAATACGCCAACAGAAAAAGTTGACAGTCCTAAGCCTGTGAAAAGTATGAAGGAAATGAGAATTAATTAGGTGATAAAAATCTGTCTGTGACTAAATTTAACAGTTGCTAAAAATAAGCCTGTGAAAAGTATGAAGGAAATGAGAATTAATGACGTATAAACTCACTCTTTATACGTCTGTGACCAAAATTTAACAGTTGCTGAAAATAACTGCTAATTTTAACTGTTAATTATTTTTAGCATTACCATTTAGCAGTGTTATTTTTTTTTACGTTTAAGCCCATCTCTATTGCTTACCTCATGCGAAAATCTGAATCTCCAAACTGTGAGGTGCGTGGCAAGATAGAGGATGTACAGCATGTGTTGGTGGAATGTGTCCGGTATTCTAATAAGAGAAACGCACTTCTCAACGCGATGAAAGTGTCGATAATGGATGTTGGAGTGTTCCACGGTATTTTGGCTAAGCCTACCTCAGAAGCAGCAAAAATATTATATACTTTTTTATTAGATAAGAATCTAGACTAAGTTCATTCAACTTTGTGCTATTTTATAAGCTTAATTAGTTTTGAAAGATGATATTTGTAAAAGTACGATGGGATTGACATCGTCACATTTGTGTACAAAAATCCCTTAAATAAAAAAGATGTGTAATGTACGAAGTTCAAATGAGTGCGTCTTACAATCAAATTTTAAAACTGATCCTTACATTGTTGCTTGAGATTTTTATAATTTGCTCTGTCGATTGCTTTTTAATGTCGTTTACCGAGAACGTACCGCGCGAGCTTTCAGCGTTAGTTTGTTTTAAATATACTTATGACTTTCTATTTTTATGTTATTTTGTTAATTGTTTCCTTTGTTGTGACCTTACACTTGTGTATGTCATAACAGTTGTGTATGACTCGCATGTTTTAAGCATACTTATGAGTGTCAAAGTTATTTTTTTTTTGCCTTTGGATAATTTACTTGTACCCTCATATTTTAAAAATGGCTAATGATAGTAAAATATCCATTTATTATTAAAGCTGTGCAGGATTAGCTCGTGGCAACAGCGACACCTACAACAAGAAGAAAACTAATAAAAGTGCGGGTATTAGTGAAAAGTTTGTCGGTCGCGAAATCCGTTCCATACTCCGTGTTACTAGTTCCATAAGTAACCTAAAGTCTAGTAACCATAAATTTGACTTGTTTCAGACAAATTCAAGCACATAAGCTTACAAAGAAATAGGCAAATGACATGAAATTTAACAAAAAAAAGTACTAGTTGGTGAACAAGTTATTGTTCAAACGTTCACTTGCCAAACATAGGTTTTCGTAATAATTATTTGTAAAGAGATTTTTTGGTAAGTAATAATTTGGCAAATGAAATTATGCGAAAATTTGTTTGGGAAGTGATAATTTGGCAATTTCTTTTCGGTAAAACAAGGGAGACCCGTGATATTTACTGTCTAATAAAATAGGATGTTTGGTATCGTAACTGTAGTTAGTGTTACGTAACCTACCACCTACACGAATGACACCTTGATCATCTAAAAATGGAGATAAAGAAATTAACCGATTATTTTTAGATAACAACCTTTTTAAACGAAGTGTTTTGTATTCGTCGGGAAACATTTCCATTTGACAGTAACGTAGCATGACTGTAAATGCTTGTTGCAACTCATCGCATGATAGATTGCCACTCAACCTGTTATTAGGATTTTTTAAGTTAAAAATAAATAAGTATATAGGCAACGATGCGTTCTAATTTATTTATATTAGATTTTTTATTTATTAAATGAACAATTACAGACTGAATTGTTTGGTGATTATAGACTAGATGAACTTTGAATTCAGGAATGTTATTATTTGACCCTATGTTTTGCATAACTGGCCAACTTTTTTCATCTAATTTTAAAAACTCTGGGTCTGACCACCAGAGTGCGCTAGTGCCGATTTGTTGCGACTAGGCGTTATAAAAAAAAAACTAAAAATGCTGTCCAAACTCCCTAAATCTTGCGACACATTTGTTGTGATGCCGCCTCTAATCAAGAACAATACAGTTATATTTGGAAAAAACTCGGACCGCCCCAGTGAGGAGGTGCAAGAGGTAATTTATGTGAAAGGCGGACAGAGACGTAAAACACTAGAATGCACTTACATAAAAATAGCTGGAGTATCTCCAGTAAACTCCGTCATATTGAGCAAACCAGCATGGATGTGGGGAGCCGAGATGGGAGCAAACGATAAGAATGTGGTCATCGGCAACGAAGCAGTATGGACAAACTACTGCGCTAAGGATGCGGATGCTATACGCAAGCGTTTATTAGGGACAGACTTAGTGCGTCTTGGATTAGAGAGACGGGATACTGCTGAAGGGGCACTTGATATTATAACAGCACTTCTTGAAAAGTATGGTCAAGGTGGTCCTGCCGCTGAGGGAGATAGTAGTTATTTCCATCACAACTCTTTCTTAATAGCGGACCCCACAAGTGCTTGGATTCTGGAGACCAGTGGCAAATTATGGGCTGCTGAAAAAGTGGAATCTGGTTACAGAAATATATCAAATTGCCTTTCTATAACCACATAAATTGATAAACATTCTGTAGACTTGCAACAAAAGGTTAAGGATCTGTACTTTTGGAATGGAGAGGAGGAATTAGACTTTGCAGGATGCTTGTCAGCTGGTGGTGATGATAAATAAATAAATAAATAAATAATGCTGGACGGATTGTCCAACTGCTGTCTGCTTAGCTTGGGGCTAGATGATGCTGTGTGGATTACACAGCATCATCTAGCCCCAAGCTAAGCAGAGCTTGTGTTATGGGTACTAGATGACTGATATACTTAATACAATACATTACATAGATAGATATTTTTTATTATACATAGCAAATACCCAGAACACCCAGAACAAATCTTTGTAGATCGTACAAACATTTGTCCCAGGGCGGGAATCGAACCCGCAACCTCCTGCGTCGCAGGCGGACCATCGTCCGCCGCGCCACATCGGTCGTCAAAAGTCTACGACAAATAAGTGATTTACTTGAACGTCAAATTTACATGTGAAATACAGAAATGGTAGAACTATTTCTGTATTTCTCAGATGATAACCCTATATTCATAGCTTCAAAACGATACAAATATCGATTAGATTTTTTCATCTCAGCTAAGTGGACACGGCCAGTGCCCATTAAGCTGAGGCAAGTAACTGGAAATACCAATCATCCACCTAAGGCTAGTCAAATACACAATAGACAACATTTCAATATGTTCAAGCAAATAAAACAAGAACACCATCAATTAATTTCATTACACTTAGTTTGAATATACCTGTGTATATTCAAACTAAGTGTAATGAAATTAACTATCGGTAATAATGGATAGCCATTATTACCGATTTATTTCGGAGTAAGATATTAATAAGCGATGACGTCACCCAAACAATACAAATAATTAAACTTGATGCCTGTTTGTAATGTCAATGACAAAAAACAAACCATGTCAATCGAACAAACGATGTCGTAAATGCTTAGCCGCACATAACACGTTACTTCACGATACATTGACAAGACAAAGTCCAACTGCGTCAGCGGGAGAAACTACCAATTCTGTTGCAACCAAAAAGAGCGCATCAAGGTCATCTCACGTGTCATGGGATGACATGTCTGAAATACTTTTAGCCACCGCTATCATAAAAGTAAAGGGAGCTGATGGAACTCAGCACAAGATGAGAGCTTTAGTTGACCAGGGTTCTCAACTGTCGTTAATCAATGAAAACGCAGCCCAGGTCTTGGGATTGAAGAGGCCTCATTTCAAAGGTCAAATTTACGGTGTCGGTGAAAGAGAAAATAATGCGAAGGGAATGTTACAGGTGACACTACAGTCTGCAAATAGTGAATTTACTTGTAACACGAACGTTATTGTTATGAATAATTTGATCAAACGACTGCCAAATAACACGTTTACCAAACCAACAACGTGGAACCATATCCAAGGGCTACAATTGGCCGATCCAGAGTTTCATATAAGCAGACCCGTAGACATGCTTCTAGGTGCAGAAGTTTACAGCAAGATAATGTTAGGAGGAATCTTGAGAGGAGATAAGGACAAACAACCAATCGCTCAACAGACGCAACTAGGATGGCTACTCTGTGGATCTATGAGACCACACTACCAATGCAACGTAGTTCTCAACAACACAGAAGATCTACTGAAATATTGGGAGAATGAAGACATAAACCAGAAAATAGAGATGTCCAACGATGACCATGAGTGCTTACAATTTTTTCTCAAAACCACTAAGAGGCTTGAGGACGGAAGGTACGAAGTTCGACTACCACTTAATAAAGATCCAATAAAGATGAGTTGGGTGCAACTAAACCACAAGCATTAGCTCAATTTAGAAACTTAGAGAAGAAATTTGAGAGAAACAGCGAATTAAAAGCAGATTACAAAAAATTCATGGACGAATATTTCACATTACACCACATGATACCATGCAACATTAACCAAGCGACCGAATGCTACTTACCACACCATGCAGTCATTCGGGCTGAATCTACCACAACCAAACTGAGGGTGACATGTGTTGTGTGATGAGTATAATGTGTGTGTGTGGTGAATGTGCGGTGTGTGGTGAATGTTTGTTGTGTGTGATAATTATGTCAGATGTAATAATTACTACTAAACGTTTTGTACGATTTTAGTTACAATTAAATTTTATTTCTTTATTCCGAGGAGTTCGTCAGTTTTTTGATAGTCTAATCCTGATAGTCATGAAGTCACCTTCCTTTTAGATTCTGAGGTGCTATCATTAAAAATATGTATGTATACGTGCAGTAGCTTAGCTCTGCAGTGACGCGACTGGATACGTACCCACAGTATGTCACTACTGAGGGTACGTATCCAGTTTCTCCTTAAATTCCGAATTCATTCAAATCCTAGAGGTTATAGTAGTCTCTGTAAACTTCTATTGTGTAAATACCATAATCATTTAAAAGCACAATATTGTGACGTAGATCATACGATCTGGCTATTTTAGTATGGTATGTGCCCAATACACATTCCACATTAACCTTAAACTTAAGTGGAAGATTTATAAGACAATGATAAGACCTGCGTCTTGTATGGATCAGAATGTTGGGCTACAAAAGGGATGAATGAAAGGCATTTGCATGCAGTTGCGATGAGAATGCTGAGGGGGATGTGTGGTGTTACGCGATGGACATGTGATGCGGAGGAATGAGTATAATGTCGTGAGGAAAGTTTTGAGTATGAACGTAGAGGGTTACAAGAGTAGAGGGAGACCTAGGAAACGATGGATGGATTGTGTGAAAGATGATATGGCTAGGAACGTGACTGCAGAGATGACGGCAAATAGAAATGTATGGAAGAAGAAGACATGCTGCGCCGACCCCAAATAAATTGGGATAAGGGCAAGAGGATGATGCAATGAAAATAAGTGGTTCCTCTTCTAACTGAGGTAAACCTATAAATGAAGGTACGTTTGTAAATTGAGGTATCTTTGTTCTCTTTCAGCGGTATAAATTATCTGCCAACAACGATGACACGTAAAAGCAACTTGATCGAAGGATATTTGAAATGTAGAATAGAATATTATAGTTTTATATAAAAATACGATTAAATATTTAATTTAAATATTAAATTGGTTTCATATTGATGAAGATAATTATTAAAAAGGTATTTTGTATTTCAATGTTACTACATCGTCAGCTATAATTTCATCATCATCATCATCATCAGACTATATCACTCCACTGCTGGACATAGCCCTCTCCTAATGATTTAATTTAATGTATACCTAATAAATTATTATTTCGTGTTAAACTTACCTGACATCTTCAACGAAGGGTCTGGATTGTAGGTATTATTGTTCTGAGTTATTAAATGGCGGCGTTGTCGCAAACAAAAGATCAAAAATGTAGCAAAAGTCAAAAGTCCGATAAACACGGCAAAGTAAATTGGTTTAATTAATAATGATGGATAACGGAGTGTAGCATGCGCACCAAAGCCGAAATAGCAGGGGTGGCTTTCTGCTACTAGGGAACACAACGATGACGAGTAAAATACGATGTTCAAAAACTCCACAGAATGTCAATAGCAAATAATAGTGCATACACGTACCTTGGACTGCTACGACACACGTTGAACCTTCCACCTCCGGTAGTACCAAGGGCAGGAACACAGGAATTCCGGGATGCGAGTTAGATATTCACGCGCGTAGAAGAAAAGAACCGATGGTTTGTCCAGTGTTGGGACAGGAGAACGTCGGGCGCGAAAAGGAGATGTTTTCACACACGCGGGTTTTCAAAAGTGTCTTCGCTCCAACTTTTTTACGAGTCACGGTATGCACCACAGATTATAGAGGGTCTGCGTTTTGTTATCGCAAACTGATGGAACGTTGAACATCGATTAGAATTTGAAGAATTAGAATAAGTTACGTTTGGTTTTGTACGATGACGGAACATCCCGCCCACCAAAATGGCTATGGCATTTTCTGGTCAAAGAACGATATATGAACTAAAAATTATTAATAATGACTAATCTAACTAATAGTGACGATAAACTAAGTTAAACTAAAATTAAACGATAAGTTAAAGTTACCTTGAGAGTTAAGTTAATCGGTTTGAGCTATGGGCAATGGACATAGCTTAACCAACGGTCGTTGTATTGTTTGGTTAGTTGCGGTTTTAACGACTGCGATCCGAACTACCCCGTCAGATCCAGGGAGGAGATCTACCACACGAGCAAGAGGCCAATGTAATGGCGCACGATTGTCATCTTTGATTATCACCATCGAACCAACCTGTAATGGTTTGGAATCTTTGGTCCATTTGGCACGTTGTGTTAATGAGTTGAGATATTCATTTTTCCATCTGGACCAAAAATTCTGATGAAACGATTGTAACAGCTGCCACCGGTGAAGCCGGTTCGTATTGACTTGTGATAGATCCTCATCAGGGACAGCGGTTAAAGGTTCTAATGTGAGGAAATGACCTGGGGTCAGAGCTGTTAGATCATTAGGATCTGAGCTGATAGGGTACAGCGGTCGAGAATTCATAACGGCTTCGATTTGGGTGAACAGAGTTGTGAGTTCTTCAAAAGTAAGGACTTGATCACCAACGATGCGTAACAAGTGAGATTTAGCTGCCTTGATTTGAATTTCCCACACTCCGCCGAAGTGTGGAGCCGAAGGAGGATTAAATTTAAATGTTATTTTTTCTGCACTAGATGCCTGTTGCATTAGAGTCGCCAATTGATTACTAGCACCCACGAAATTAGTCCCACAATCCGCGTGTATTTCGTTACAGCGACCACGTCGCGCCACAAGACGTCGTAGTGCTGCGATAAAACCGTCTGAACTTAAAGTAGAAACCACTTCAAGGTGCACTGCTTTGGTAGCAAGACAGACAAACAGACATAGGTATGCCTTGTCTATCTTAGCGCCACGGTGTGGACCTAGCTTTATACGGAACGGGCCACCGAAATCGACGCCTACGATAGAGAACGGTTTTACTTGATTGACGCGATAGGCGGGTAGATCGCTCATGAACGGTTGGAGCGGTTGCGGATTAGTACGGTAGCATTGAATGCATTTAGATAGGCACTGACGTATAACACGCTTAGCAGAGAGAATCCAAAATTGTTGTAAAAGTAAAAAATGTGTCGTGTTTATACCTGGGTGTAGATAGTTACGATGTATAAAATCTACAATTAAAGACGATAATGGATGATCCGACGGTAGGAAGGCTGGATGCTTTTGTTCGTATTCTAAGCCTGCTCGTGATATTCTTCCGCCCACCCTGAGTATTCCTCGACGATCGATAAACGGGTTTAGTTTACGAAAAGGTTTAGGTATAGATTTTTTAGAGTTTAAGTTTGAAATGATTTCAGAAAATGTTATCTGTTGTATATGTTTGACTAAATGCATTAGCGAATTATGTCGCTCAACGTTATTTAAGAATTTGCAACGATTTGCTGAAGCTGGATTACGGCAATTTGTAATGAAGCGACGAACAAACGTAAGTATGTTTATTATCTTTTGTAGGGATGAGAACCGCTTTATTAAAGATTCTATAATTGATTCGGTCTGCGACTCACTGTTTACGCAAGTAGTTAAAGTCACCGTTTTCCGAGCCTCAGCTTGCACGACTGACTCCTCGTCGCTAGTCAGCTGTGCTAGACTACTAGTGGAGTTGGTCATTGGCCATTTAGTTTTATCATTCGATAGCCACCAGGGCCCCGCCCACCATAACGAGTTAACCAGAATTTCACTCGGAAACTGACCTCGCGAGCAGATATCTGCGGGATTGTCGCCGGAGGACACATGACGCCAGCACTCCATGGGGGTTATATCCTGGATATGACTGACGCGATTAGCGACGAACGTAGTCCAGCGCGAGGAGGGTGAACGTAACCATGATAAAACGATGGTTGAGTCAGACCAGAGAAAAACGTTATCGATTTTAATTTGAGAAAGATAGATGTCACGCACGAATTTGTATAGGTCGGAAAGAAGAACTGCAGCGCACAATTCGAGTCGTGGCAGTGATATGCGTTTTAATGGAACCACACGAGCTTTAGAGCATACGAGGAAAACGTTTACTTGATCAGCCTGAACCACTCGCAGATACACTACTGCTCCGTATGCGATCTCAGAGCTGTCACAGAAGCCGTGGATTTCGTGTGACTCAGCATCTGTGCAAGTCAATCTACGAGGAATCCTGAATTGAGCTAGCTCCGGTAGTTGGTCACGATAAGTGTTCCATGTTCGAATGACGTCATCAGGTGGAGTTTGATCCCAGCCTATGCCGAGAACCCATAGTTTTTGTATCAAACATTTCGCTCGGACGGTGATTGGTGAGAGGAGACCCAATGGATCGAAGATCCGAGCTGTTTCGCTTAAAATCGAGCGTTTCGTACAAGGCCGGTCAGAAGATTCTATAGCGAAGTTGAAAGTATCTGAGGATGGATCCCACTGAAGACCTAACACCTTCAGGGTTGATGGTGATGTTTCCATGGTGTCGAATGACACTGCACCAGTTAAGCAATCTTCACTAGGAAGATCCGATAGAAGTTGAGGATGGTTACTAACCCACTTTCGTAAATGAAATTGACCACGTTTGAATAAAGCGACAATTTGCGATTTGGCCTCCTGAGCAGTTTCTAATGTTGAAAATCCAGTAGCCACGTCATCAATATATACTTGAGTTAGAATAACTTGTCTTGCCAGAGGATAAGCGTCTCCTTCGTCTTCTGCGAGCTGTCTTACAGTTCGACACGCGAGGTATGGAGATGACGCTAAACCATACGTGACCGTATTTAGGCGGTATTCCTGTAGGGGCTCGCTAGGCGAGGTCCGCCAGAAAATGCGTTGATAGTCGCGATGGTCTGAAGACAAGACAATTTGGCGATACATTTGACGGGCATCTGCCATAAAAACGACGTTAGGTTCCCTGAACCGTAAAAGTAGTTCCAAAATATTTGGTTGTAATTTTGGACCGATGAGTTGGGTATCATTCAAGGAACGGGAATGAAGATCTTTAGCTGAAGCGTCAAAGACAACGCGTAGACGTGTGCTAACGGAATGAGGACGTAAGACGCAATGATGGGGAATGTAGTATTTTCCTTGACCTACGTCCTGGGACGGTACAAGTGACATATGACCGGATTCGAGGTAATCTGCCATGAATTCAGAATATTGACTACGTAAATCAGGATCGCGAGATAATCTACGCTCGATAGCGTAGAATCGGCGTAAAGCTACTTCACGAGAGCCTTCAAAAGTAGGTTCCGTGTCATTTTTGAAAGGAATTTTAACAATGTAACGCCCTGTTTGATCACGTGAATGAGTAGAAATAAAGATTTGTTCACAGAGTGACTCATCTGGACTCAATGAGGACGAATTCGGTAACGAATCAATTTCCCAAAAACGTTGAACTATTGAATTTAGATCGTTATCACTACTAGGTATAGCAGATAATTGAAGTAAAGAAGTTGATGACAAAGACGTTTTACCTAAAAGAAGCCACCCATAAATTGAATTAAATGCGGTAGGTTGGTTGTAACTTCCTTTAATGCGTTGGTTAAGAACAGACTCAACGAAGACATCTGCAGCTAATAGGAGATCGATGGGTCCAGGAATATCGAATCCTGGATCGGCCAGTGGCAACGATTTTATATGTGACCACCCCGATGTGTTTAACTGAGCGATAGGTTGGTCGCCACATATTTTCTTGATCACGTGCATGTTTAATTTGTAATAAACACGCGTATTCGTGCCTACGGAACATGTGACATCACCAGCAATGGGTGCTACAGAATCCCCGAGTCCACTGACCTTGGTATCAGCCTTAGCTGGAGTAAGCCCTAAACGCTTAACAGCAGATTCGGTAATAAAATTGCTCTGACTCCCGGTGTCGAACAATGCACGAAAAGATTGCATGTTGCCTGAAGCGTCCCTAACCTGAACGATAGCAGTAGCCAGCAACACAGTAGTATTTGATTGAGACCTTGATACCAAAGACGAGACGGTTGGACTTGGTTCCTGTGGCTGAGGTTTCTCGCGGTGAAGTAACGTGTGGTGTTTGCGTTTACATGCACGGCATGTAAATATCGAGTTGCAGTCTTTAAGTTGGTGGGATGACTTTAAACAATTATAACACCATTTTTTCTCATTAGCTACGTTCATACGTTCGTCGACCGATTTTTGAAGAAACGTGGGGCAAGCCATTATTGAATGTGATTCATCACAATAAGCACATTTACTCGGTTGTGTAGGTTGTTTCGCATCACCAGAAGCAACAAGTACTGTAGAGGCGGGGGTGCGTCGAGATTGAGGCGACACAACCGCGGGCGCAGTCTGGTTTGATTTAGGTTTAGAAGTAGCGGTGAAGTGGGTACCCCGTATAAGAGCTTCTGACTTGGCACGCAAAAATGATTTCGTTTGATCAAACGATGGTATTTCTACATCGCAATATTTCTCTTCAAGACTTTGGCGTACATCTGGGTCTAGTTTAGATAAAATATGATAAACCAAAACAAAGTCCCAATGTTGGACCGGGAAATCGAGTGTCTTTAAAATACATAAGTTCTCTTCTAAAAGGTCTAGTGAAGTTTGGAATTTATTCGCATCATTATGTTTAAAATCTGTGTTTAAAACCTCACGCCAACAAGTAAAAGATAAGTTGCGTTTAGACTTGTAGCGATTAACTAATGTTTGATATGCATCATGATAATGGTCTTGGGTCTTAGGGAACGTTTTCACTACCGTTAATGCTTCACCACTAAGGGAAGAAACCAAATAATGAAACTTTTCAGTGTCTGTAAGTGTAGTAGAATTATGTACTAAAGCGTTAAATGTATCATAATACTCAGGCCACTGTTTGATATTACCTGAGAAACTAGGAAGTACTATTTTTGGTAATCGAATATTAGAAGAAGAGTTTACATTTTGCGATTGAGATGATGGTGAAAGTGATTTTGTTAAACTGTGATAAATTGATCCTACTTGATAGTACATATCATCAAAACGTTCTTGCATCTCGTTATCATCATCATCCGGGTCGTCTAAAATATCTAAAATAATTAAATGTGCTTGTTCGAAATTGTGTGCAATGGCCTTTATGTCTCGATAATACGATAAAAACAAATCGTGCTTAGATGAGTCACTTAATGCTAACGTGCCAATCTCGAAAGATTTAGCTAGCCGGTTGTAAGACATAGTACGCTTTCGACGGAACGATGGCAAATCCTGTGTGGTATATTCGTCCACATCGATAGACTTCGATTTAGTTTTCTTTAACCTCCTAGTAGAATGTTTGCTAAGCAGCGACATTATGTGAAACGTAAAATAAAAATGCGTTAACACGTAAACAACAAAGATAAAGACTCACTGGAATGAATAGGTACAGCTAACCGCACAAGTTTTGTTTGAATGTACTATGACGCACCATACATGTACGACCTGAAACTTACGTGGAGCGGTGTACACGGTTGGCTGTTACGAAGAAATCGACGCCGGTTACGAATGCTCGGCCGTTGCGTAGGTATAATATGAAGTTACCCACAATGTAAAAAAGTGAAAAACTAAATTTATAAGATTTCTGTAATTAAAATAGTATAGAATGGAATGAAAATGAATACAGATATGTGAATTTGATACGGGTGGTAAATGATTATCGTAAGCCGATGGAATTAAGCACCGATTGAAAAGTGATTGCCTAATTAGATCCTACAATAATTACCTACGATGAAAGTGTGTGACGATAGATAATTCCTGTTCGATGGAGTTACCTCTTGGAACGATTGTGATTTACGTAGGTATAAACGGTTATTTCGATAAGAAATGTTATAAAAATATAGCTCGGAATGCAGCCGGTAAACGTTTGTTGTAATAGATTTGTTCTATAGACCAAGTTATATGACGTTTCTAACCAGAAAATACCATAAACGTAATAAGATTAGATGGAAAGGTCCCTGGTTTCGGCACCAAAACATGTAGCATGCGCACCAAAGCCGAAATAGCAGGGGTGGCTTTCTGCTACTAGGGAACACAACGATGACGAGTAAAATACGATGTTCAAAAACTCCACAGAATGTCAATAGCAAATAATAGTGCATACACGTACCTTGGACTGCTACGACACACGTTGAACCTTCCACCTCCGGTAGTACCAAGGGCAGGAACACAGGAATTCCGGGATGCGAGTTAGATATTCACGCGCGTAGAAGAAAAGAACCGATGGTTTGTCCAGTGTTGGGACAGGAGAACGTCGGGCGCGAAAAGGAGATGTTTTCACACACGCGGGTTTTCAAAAGTGTCTTCGCTCCAACTTTTTTACGAGTCACGGTATGCACCACAGATTATAGAGGGTCTGCGTTTTGTTATCGCAAACTGATGGAACGTTGAACATCGATTAGAATTTGAAGAATTAGAATAAGTTACGTTTGGTTTTGTACGATGACGGAACACGGAGGAATACACAGTATACAACGACAGGCGAATGTGGTCTGCGCTCGTGCCACTCGCTCTTTCCATCAAAGCGCACGCGTCGAAAAAGGTTGGGTAGCACCCCTTTCCCCTCCCCATACTCTCCGGAGTGGGCTCAGTCAGTTCGACGCAAGAAGCGAAGGATTGCATTATTGTTCTCTTTGGCGTATTTATTTTGCTTATGTCATAAATAAAGACCATTTTATATTTCATTCAAATTATACAATTATTAATATATGAAGAAATAAAATAAAATAAATAGTCATAGGGCATCAAAAAATTCATCCTCATCGTTGTCAACGGGAAAAGTGCCCAGAAGGCTGGCAGCATTGCCACGTTGAATGGCAATTTTGCTTTAAGCTTTTTGCCATATAACAAAAGGAAGTACACACAATAACCTTTTCAACGATGAAAGTTACATTACTATTGAGTAGGTAGACCGCGTTGCTCATTCTCCTTTATCAGATAAATCATTATTTACCAATCATAGATGTAATAAATTTCAATGAATATTTTATAAAAAACAGTGTTTAAGTGGGCTTCCCCCTAAGGGGAAGGGACCGTGCCCCGCCATCCGCACGGCCCTGTAGGGCTCGTCCCAGACTGGTCACCCTTCCACGAATGTATGGATTCCCACGAAATATACTGTATTGTCCCGACTCAAAGGTAGGGGACAAGGTGGGAGGACAAAGAAACTTCGTAAATACATAAGCTTTGAAATTCATGGGTATAAAGATTCAGGAAGATAAGTTAAAATTAGTGTAAGAGAAGGCTTCCCCCAAAGGGGAAGGGACCGTGCCCCGCCATCCGCACGCCCTGTAGGGCTCGTCCCAGACTGGTCACCCTTCCACGAATGTATGGATTTCCACGAAATAAACTGCATTGTCCCAACTCAAAGGTAAAGGACAGGGTGGGAGAGGACAGAGAAACTTCGTTAATTGCGAAGCTTTGAAATTCATGGGTATAGAGATTCAGGAAGATAAGTTAAAATTAGTGTAAGAGAACGCTTCCCCCTAAGGGGAAGGGACCGTGCCCAGCCATCCGCACGGCCCTGTAGGGCTCGTCCCAGACTGGTCACCCTTCCACGAATGTATGGATTCCCACGAAATATACTGTATTGTCCCGACTCTAAGGTAGGGGACAAGGTGGGAGGACAAAGAAACTTCGTAAATACATAAGCTTTGAAATTCATGGGTATAGAGATTCAGGAAGATAAGTTAAAATTAGTGTAAGAGAAGGCTTCCCCCAAAGGGGAAGGGACCGTGCCCCGCCATCCGCACGGCCCTGTAGGGCTCGTCCCAGACTGGTCACCCTTCCACGAAATATACTGCATTGTCCCGACTGAAAGGTAGGGGACAAGGTGGAAGGACAAAGATCCTTCGTCAAGAAAGAAGCATTGAAGTGAATGAAGCTTAAGAAAGGGAAATCTTTTGATTGTGAACTTATTTGGCGACATTTGTGGTGGTGGAACGTGAGTTTAGCGAAAATATAATTTGTTACTTATTATTAAGGAAAATAAAATGTATATATCTATATAAATATTATAAAGAAGTAAAATTTTGTATGTAAGTTTGTATGTACTGGGTAGTCTCCGGACTCCGAACTCGTTATGGCCATTGGAAATTTTGATAATTGGAAATTATGACCATTGGACATTTTGGGTATTTGGACATTTTGACACCGTTGGACATTTTGAGAATTGGACATTTGTTAGTCTTGGAAGTCGGAAAGAAATATATATAAAAACTGAATTATTTGCATGCACTGCCTTAATAGTTACACATAATTGCTTTCGTTCAAACCGCTCGCGCATAGAACATGGGTTGCGAACGTGTTAGCTTAGCCTGACCTCTAGTTGGCGCTGTGCAAACACCTACTTTTCTGAATCGCGGTGTTAAAATTTTTATCGGATTGATGACGCTCTCCATATATCATTCCCCTTTCGTCATAGTGATGAAAAGTTCTGAATGTATAAGTAATACTATTTTTTTTTTAAGTTTCAGAATAAGTCTTTGAATTTCAAAATTGAGAAGCTGGTGTGTCAGTGCGTCGTTACAGCCCCACGGAAAATTAAATGTTCAGCTACAATAAGCGAAGTCAGTCTGTGGATGGGAGACTGTTCGTTACATATCGAGACTCCTCCGTGCCGCGGAAAGCACTTTAAGCCGTTGGTCAGGGCTGTTATTTGTTAATCTTAGAATTAGTTACGGGTAAGCCTGAAAAGCAGCCTTACAAAGGGGTATCGCAATGTCCAGTAACTGGGTTTTGGAAGTGAGATAAGCAATCGCTCTATGTTAAATACTGGTATTCAGCTGCATCCGGATAGATGTTTTGAAAAGGCTAGGCAGACGAGTCGTTCAATTTAATTCGTTGTTAAAATGTTGTTCTCTTCTCTTCGTAAATTCGTAATTCTGTCTGGTTTATGTGTTGTTTATAATTAATCTCAAGTATACTCAAGTTGCAATAAAAATCGAGTTGTTTTGAAGTAATTTATAACAGAAAAAAGAAAAGAAAATATATAACATAAAAGTTATTAGAGTTAAAATTATTGGAGGTCGTTCTATTTCATTCTACCGGATGCAATATAAAAAAGAGGAAAGATTTTATTATTTCTTTGCTATGGATAAACTTAAAAACTATTTTAAGAACCCAAAAGCTACATTATCAGCGTGTAACATGGGCTATATTTTATTTTCAACGGCGGAGGAGATGTAAAAGTTGGAAGGGAAAAGTACGAAATCCACGCGGACGAAATCGCGGGCGAAGTGCTAGTGATATACATATATAATACCTATTTTGCGTAACAAATTAAATAGCAACAGTTTTGCAATTGCAATATAGCCGATAGTATCGGTAACGGTATCAGTTTTGGCTATCGGTAACTAACCACGAGAGATTGCATGAATTAAAAATTAAAATATAATATGTAGATAAGGAAACTCATAACCACGGGACAAAATTATGGCAAGCTTTGATCCACCAGACGTAACTTTATTCAATGTTAAGAGAGAGAATGTTTATAGGTACAAGTGGGATGCACTTGTAGCTATAAATTTTCTCTCTTCAGACCCTAGAAATCGATGATCGGGATGATGAATAGAGATGTAACCGACAATATCGCGGACAAGAAACGACCTGAAAAAAAAAATGAAATTAATAGTTGTTTTCTTGTACTCAGAATATTTAAATGTACAATGAAGTAACTTACCACCTCATAATAACCTAATTAATCACTGCGAAACCTCACACTGATTACACTAAAGGACACTTACACACATGTATGTAATGAAAATAATTAGTGCAGTTTAGAATGATTTTCCTTAACCGTTTAAACAAAGGTCTGTTTTTGTTTTTAAATGTCATTTTATGATCATGCCCCAAGCCCTTTTAAATTTAAGAAAAATTGTTTTTGAAATTGTTTGGTAGATTTTTAATTCAACCGAAGAAACAAAAACAAGTAAATTACTTCCACAACAAAATTAAAAATAATGAAAAATAACCCCAAATATACAATCGCAACAATTTATAATAAATTACTGCACTAGATGATTACAATGAGATAACGATAGTATAAATCTATTCTATGGCAAACTAAGATTAAATAAATAAATATTACTGGACAATCCACACAGCATCATCTAGCCCCACGCTAAGCAGAGCTTGTGTTATGGGTACTAGTTGACTGATATACTTAATACAATACATTACTGAGATAGATATTTTTACTATACATAGGAAATACACGGATCACCCGGAACAAATAGTTCTAGATCGTACAAACATTTGTCCCAAGGCGGGAATCGAACCCGCAATCTCTCGCGTCACAGGCGGACCTTGGCCCGCCGCGCCACATCGGACGTCAAATTCGTCGATTTCTTTTAATAGAGAAATGTTATTACACACTGGACGAATACATGACGGATATAACTTAGTAGATATAGGCTGTACATAATTCAGTTTTTTTTTAATACGTGTATATATATTTATGTATAATATTATAATATATATATAGTATAATATTTATGTCTTTGATCAGACAAAGACATAAATATTACATATTACAGTGACATTAAATCGAATTTAATATATTTTGTATTTGTTCGAGTTAATCGAACACTCAGCGAAAATGCATAATTGCATCGAACGCAAAGTATGCACATTCGCTCGTTCACCTAAATGTGGGCCAGTTCGCGTTCAGATCTCATTAGAGACACCACGACTCAAAACCATTACCATTACCATTTTACCATACATTTCACCAATAAGTTAGTTATATAGTTTACCTTTTTATACCAGTTCTTGTAACTAAGTGTTAGTGATTTAATATAGTTATTTCCCTTATAATACGAGACTTTAACTTTTACCATATATACCATATCCTATCAATACGAGAAAGGTGTGTTTTGGTCACCATAGCGCCGAGCACTACTTTCTACATGGTCCTTCGAGCATTTAATTACCAGTGCCTACCAAGTGAAACAGCGCCCCGCGAACCAGAAGATCGCAGAGGCGGTTGGAGCAATAAGGTCAGATCGAACCATTTATTTATAATAACCATTACCAAAAATTTTCAAATCAACCAAATATGGATTCAGATTCTCTGTTCATCAGCCAAACGGAGCTCTATGAAATCCTGAACAAATTTTTAACCAACGTAAAGAAGGATGGATCCGAGAGGAAGACCATCGATAATTACAAACGCAAGGCTAATATGTTGGAAGCATACTGGCGCGATTACCAAGAAAACCATAAGAAAATGTGTCAGTATGCGAATTTTGACCACATTTACTTCAAAAAGGGTTGTTTCGATACAGTCCAGGAAGTTTATTTTAAAATTAAGGAAATTATAGTTAAAACCAAGGAGCAGTTAGGCACAACGCAGCTGCAGCAAGAAAGCCCCCGTAGAATAAAAGAGGAAGAGGTACTACAACCATTACCAGGTATCCGGGCTAGGCAACCACTAAGCGCTGACAATCGACAGCCGGAAGATGACGCGACGCAGCCACAACCAGGTACGTCGTCTCGCTATGAGGAGCCCTCCGAGCGAGAGAATTTTCTCTATACAGAGAGAGAGTCCAGCAAGCTGAACGGGTTAGTGAAGAAGCAGCACATTCATTTCAAAGCGTTTATGAGAACTGTGAGTAACATACAAGTTGATAAGTTCGAGAATCAATGGCAATTCGAGAACGCTCTAAAATCACTAGATAGCCGATGGGGTCAGATTGACAAACTTCATTGGGAAATTGAAGGTGAGGATGGAGGCGACGATATTACGTACCAAATAGAATTCTGCAAGCACGAGGAAAAGTACAGTGAGTTGACAAACGAAATCAATAAAAAGATGTGGGCAGTGAACACCGTGAAAAGTCAGCTCCAAAGATGGACATCCTCGTGTTCAACGGGACTTACAACCAGTGGATTCCGTTCAAAGACTTGTTTAGCGAAGCGATCGATAAAAACCCGTCCATGTCTAATGCGCAAAAAATGCAGTTTTTGAAGAGTAAGGTGGCTGGAGAAGCTGAGCGTCTGATTCACCATTTACTGATTAGCTCTGACAATTATCAGGTATGTTGGGAGATTTTAAGCCACAGGTATGGTAACAAGAAATTGATTTTCACGTCCCATATTAACATTCTACTGGGACTTCCCAACATACAACAGCAATCGCTGGCCATGATCAAGAAACTGCATGACTTAACCAAGGAGACGTTACATGCTATTCAGAATCTGGGAGTGGATATAGCAACTTGGGATCCACTTTTAGTGCACCTACTAGCGCAAAAGCTTGATAACGATACCTTCACCGAATACATAGAATCGGTCAAGAATCCTCGAGAGCTACCCGATCTACAGGAATTCCTGGAATTCTTAGAGACGAAATTTACAGCGCTAGAAGCATCTCGTCGCAAGCAAGAACCAGCTAACCAAAAGACTACGCCGCAACAACCATCGAGAAACGGCAACTACTACCAAAACCAGAAGAAAAGTTTTCACCTAAATAATCATCAATCAGTTGTCTGATACAAATATAATTCGAAGTCTAATATGAATGCGTTACATGTGTCACGGTCGATAACCTGTGCATTGTGCAATTCTGAACGGATTGTGGCGTTGTCCTGATTTTTTACAAATGACGCACGAGCAAAAGGTAAACAAAATTGAGCAATTAAATTACTGCCAAAACTGTCTATGCAGTCATAATAACAAACCATGTCAATCGAACAAACGATGTCGTAAATGCTTAGCCACACACAACACGTTACTTCACGATACATTGACAAGACAAAGTCCAACTGCGTCAGCGGGAGAAACTACCAATTCTGTTGCAACCAAAAAGAGCGCATCAAGGTCATCTCACGTGTCATGGGATGACATGTCTGAAATACTTTTAGCCACCGCTATCATAAAAGTAAAGGGAGCTGATGGAACTCAGCACAAGATGAGAGCTTTAGTTGACCAGGGTTCTCAACTGTCGTTAATCAATGAAAACGCAGCCCAGGTCTTGGGATTGAAGAGGCCTCATTTCAAAGGTCAAATTTACGGTGTCGGTGAAAGAGAAAATAATGCGAAGGGAATGTTACAGGTGACACTACAGTCTGCAAATAGTGAATTTACTTGTAACACGAACGTTATTGTTATGAATAATTTGATCAAACGACTGCCAAATAACACGTTTACCAAACCAACAACGTGGAACCATATCCAAGGGCTACAATTGGCCGATCCAGAGTTTCATATAAGCAGACCCGTAGACATGCTTCTAGGTGCAGAAGTTTACAGCAAGATAATGTTAGGAGGAATCTTGAGAGGAGATAAGGACAAACAACCAATCGCTCAACAGACGCAACTAGGATGGCTACTCTGTGGATCTATAATAATAATAATAATAATAAATCATTTTATTGTCAGGCAACTGAGGCCCATAGATAAAATACATAAAATAAAGTTATACATTAATAAACTAATACATATCAAAAACATAATTAAAAACTAATTGACACGTAAAGTCGGCGTCGTGTGTCGCGCGGTGTCGGGTATCCGGCCTCGGAATCGCCGGAACACTACACCTCTCGGCCAAAATTCCTCCTTCATGAAAGTCGATAGATGTTGAGTTGGCACCCTCACCACGAAGGAATTGAAACTCACGCCGTGGTGAGATTCCAACCGCTCGACCCTCAGAGTGAACTTGGTCTTGATGCTGATATACTCTACAATCTCCGCGACCTTTGTAGAGTGATGCAAACGGGACACGTACAATGGCGTCATTGGTACAGCAGGACGCAGCAGGAAGTTCGGCCCGCTCGGTGCAGTTCCGCACTGGTTGCGACAAGCTGGTTTCCTCTTTTTCCTCTGCACCTTGATAAAGCCATCTTTATCGCATGTATCTTGCTCGGTTTTACGCTGTGCCAGATCCTTGCAGGTAGTATCACAGCGCCTCTGCTTACCCCCTTTAACTTCATGCCGCTTGACTTGCGACACAGCTGGTTTGTTTGCAGCCACTATTGCAGCGTAGGCACGTTTAGGGGTCAACGCACCTACGCATGTCGTCACCTCAGCTGGTGTTGAGGCGGGGACGGCGGCGACGGAACACGATGCATCGCAGACAATATTGGCAGCCGGTGACGCATCAAATTTCGCCGATTCAAAACTGCCGAAGGAAGCATTTTGCGCCCCGCGACGCGTGTTCACGTTGGAAGCGTCAGGTGTCCTACTTACAGAAGCAGCCTTGCGTAACAACACTACCTCTGCTCGCAATTCACCTATGGTGTTATCCGACGCCTCCAACTTAGACTGCAGCTCGGCCAGGCTTGCTTTCAGGAATGTGATGTCCTTCAACAGCCTGGTGACGTCAACGTGGTCGAATGTGACAGGGGGCAGCTTATGCAGGTCCTTAGTCACGAAAGCGGGCACGTCGTCCGGGTCAGTGACCTTCAACAAGGTGATGATGTCCTGGATACTCTTCTCCGTCCCATCCCTCCTGCGAGACGGCATCTCCTCGATCTTTCCAAGCGTTTGGAATAGCAGCAACTTCTATGAGACCACACTACCAATGCAACGTAGTTCTCAACAACACAGAAGATCTACTGAAATATTGGGAGAATGAAGACATAAACCAGAAAATAGAGATGTCCAACGATGACCATGAGTGCTTACAATTTTTTCTCAAAACCACTAAGAGGCTTGAGGACGGAAGGTACGAAGTTCGACTACCACTTAAGCCGGAACATAAAGATGAGTTGGGTGCAACTAAACCACAAGCATTAGCTCAATTTAGAAACTTAGAGAAGAAATTTGAGAGAAACAGCGAATTGAAAGCAGATTACAAAAAATTCATGGACGAATATTTCACATTACACCACATGATACCATGCAACATTAACCAAGCGACCGAATGCTACTTACCACACCATGCAGTCATTCGGGCTGAATCTACCACAACCAAACTGAGGGTAGTTTTTAACGCCTCAGCAAAGTCATCATCAGGGTACAGTCTCAATGACGTCATGTACAGGGGCCCAAATATACAAAAGGATCTTCAAGAGCTTATCCTAAAATGGAGACAATTTCAATTTGTATATACTTCCGACATCGAGAAGATGTACAGAATGATTCGAGTACACCAAGAAGATCAAGCTTACCAAAAAGTAATATGGCGAGAATCAAATAACCAACCTATACAATCATTTCAACTCGTCACGCTTACATACGGAACCAAACCAGCAGGATTCCTAGCGATGATGTGCTTGAAACAATTGGCGTCTGATGAAAGGCAGAAATTTCCTGATGCAGCAAAAGAATTGGAAGGCAGCTTCTATATGGATGACTTTTGCGGAGGGCGTCATTCAATTGAAGCAGCAAACAAGCTGAAATCCGATCTCATAAAATTATGCCGGTTGGGAGGAATTAATCTTAGAAAATGGACCTCGAACAAACCAGAGCTATTAACTGATTTAGAGAGAGGGCAATGTGACCAGTCAACATACGAGTTCAAGCAAAACGATTCTATCAAAACATTGGGTCTCTGTTGGAACCAACAGAATGATAATTTTACTTTCAACTCAAAAATAGAACCCGAATTACCAGCAATAATTACCAAAAGAGCTCTACTGTCGGACATTTCCAAGTTGTTCGACCCATTAGGGTGGTTAACCCCCCTGAGCACTACCATGAAACTACTGTTCCAAAATGTCTGGTTGTCTAACTTAAAATGGTATGACCGTCTACCAGAGGCAATGAACTCCGAATAGACGAAATTAAAACAAGAATTTAGAGACATAAACAGTATGGAAGTCAACAGATGGCTAGGAATGGGAGAAAACCAAAACATAGAATTGTACGGATTCTGCGACGCCTCAAACAAGCCATACGCGTGTGTGATTTACTGCAAGGTAGTAAAGAAAGAAGGGACAACCATTACATTAGTTGCGGGGAAGGCTAGGTTGGCACCCATAAGCAAAGTCTCACAAGTCACCTGTTAGCTCAGCTAATGCAAAAGGTTCAAA
Organism: Phlogophora meticulosa; assembly: GCA_905147745.2. Classification (NCBI taxonomy): domain Eukaryota; kingdom Metazoa; phylum Arthropoda; class Insecta; order Lepidoptera; family Noctuidae; genus Phlogophora; species Phlogophora meticulosa. The sequence continues at coordinate 265,375 of CAJHWW020000001.1, read as the reverse complement.
GTTGATTATCAGATTACCCTACAGATGTCTACTGTTGGACCGATCAACTGCAGTACTAGGATGGATACAAGGAGATCCAGCCCGATGGAAACCATTCGTAGCAAATCGGGTAACAACCATCACCAAAACCATACCATCAAAACATTGGCAATATGTGAAGACGACAGATAATCCAGCTGACTGTGCAAGTCGTGGTTTGAATGTCAAGCAACTCAAAGACCACAAGTTATGGTGGCAAGGGCCGTCATGGCTGCCGTCATACACAAACCAAGAAAACCACCAAACCATTTATGAGACGAGTTTAGAACTAAAGCCGTCTATTTTAAAACAAACCAATGCGGTAGTCATTGGACAACCAAGAGAATCGCTGACTACCGATATTATTAACCATTTATTATACAAATACAGCTCCATTACAAAAATCATACGTATTTTTGCGTGGATACTACGATTAGCTACCTTGAATAAACAAGTCCGCCGACCCTATCTCGAATTACACGAGCTTCGTCGCGCTAAACTGCTGATAATCAAAAACATTCAGCAGGTAGAATTTGCAAGCGACCTAGATTATATAAAGAAACACGGAAGAGTGCACTCTAAAAGCAAGATTTTGAGTTTGAATCCAACCATAGATGAACATGGGATTTTACGTGTGGGCGGGAGATTGGAAAACGCCCACATGAGTCTTGAGATGAAACATCCCATCATCTTACCTCACGACCATATGCTAACCACATTACTCATCAATCAAGCGCATAAATTGACTTTCCACGGCGGAGCACGTCTAACATTAGCAAACCTTAGACAACAGTTTTGGATTATCGGCGGATATATGGCAACTAAAAAGTTTATAAGACAATGTGTCATATGCAGAAAACAGAATCCCGTACGGCAGTACCAGCTCATGGGAGATTTACCAGAACCAAGAGTGAATCCAGAACATGCGTTTTATCACTGCGGCATAGATTACACAGGTTTCGTAGAGGTCAAAGCTAACAAAGGACGAGGAATCAAGACCACTAAGGGGTCCATAGTAGTTTTTGTATGCATGGTCACGAAAGCAGTTCACCTAGAACTTGTGTCAGACCTGAGCAGCTCCGCCTTTTTGGCAGCTTTAACCAGAATGGCAGCCAGAAAAGGGACACCACGACATATGTACAGTGACAACGGCACTAACTTTGTGGGAGCAAACAGGATGATACAGGAAGAATTTAACCAGCTTCAAGAAGTATTCAGTGAAAGTTTTAGGACCGAGATAACGGAGATGGGTATAGAATGGCACTTTAACGTACCCAGCTGGCCTAATGCCGGCGGTCTGTGGGAGCGAGCAGTACGCAGTCTAAAACATCATCTCAAGAGGGTCATCGGTCAACAAAGACTAACCTTCGAGGAGTACACCACATTGTTAGCTAGACTAGAAGCGTGCCTCAACTCTCGACCTCTTTGCGCGATATCCGAGGATCCTGATGATGTAAACTTCCTTACACCAGCTCATTTCTTATCAGGAAGACCAGGAACAACTATAATAGAAACAGAGCAAGATGCTAGAACCAGATGGCATCTAACCAACAAATTATTCCAAGATCTTTGGAAACGATGGAAGACTGAGTACTTGGTACAACTCTCATCAAGAAGTAAATGGATGGAACCACAGAAAAACATCAGAATTGGAGATCTAGTGGTGATTCATGATGAGAATCTACCTCCAGGAAAATGGGCTCTTGGACGTGTGGTTGACACACATCCAGGAAACGATGGTTTAACCAGAGCGGTTTCACTAAAAACAAAAAATGGGGTCATGAAACGCCCTATTGTGAAACTCTCCGTTTTGCCCATAAACCAGAATAACACAACGATATCAAAACCAGATATAAAACCAACAATCAAATTAACCGAAAGGAAAAGAAAACCGAGATCAAAAATCGGCATCTGTAGCAGCAGTTTTACTGAGTTTTTTCATGTTGATTTATCCATCTTACGGTTTAGACAACGTCAAAACATTTCCAAGCAACCAGACGCTTTTTTTTTACCCTATTTCAAAAGTACAATTAATCAGAGATAAATGGACATTAGTTATGTACTACGACATGGGACCCTATTGGACAGTCATAAACACCTACAAAAAAATAGCAAATTATCAAGAGAAAATATGTGCAACCATTGAAACACAAAGCCATATACGATCGTGCAACAAGCCCGACACGATTACCAGGAACTCGAATACTACAATGAACTTTTGCTAACACAGCATTTTGATGTCCAACCTAGACGGCGACGCGCCACATGGAAGACGGGTCGACGCCGACGAGGCCTTATCAACGGTATCGGCTATCTAGCGAATGACTTATTCGGAGTGTTGGACTCACGTTTCGCAGACCAGTATGAAAAGGACATTGAAACCATACATCGCAATGAGAAACACCTTTCAAATTTATGGAAAAATCAAACTTCGATAATTGAAGCAGAGTTCAACATTATGAAGAGAATGGAGATCACTGTAAACAAACAGCACAAGTTAATAAACAGGAAGCTTATGGATTTGCAAGACAACGCAAGCACTCTCCAAAGAGAAATACAAAATATTTCATACGTCATTGACTTCACATTGTCAGCGATGTCTGGAAACAGCTTGCTGCAAGGATTAAGGCGACTTCAAGACACGTTGCTCGATCCATTAACAGACATCTACCACGGTCAAATTAGTATACATTTACTGCCACCAACGCAACTTAAACGTGAGCTCCAAACCATATATGGCCAGATGCCAAACGAACTCACACTACCAATCACTAATTTAGACACTGAACTTCAGTATCTTTACAAACTACTGAAAGTCAAAGCCAGAGCGACACAAAAATATGTTATAATCGAAGTTACTTTTCCACTAATATCCAGAGAAAGTTTCAATCTGTACAATTTAATACCTGTACCGCACCAAACAGACACCATTATGACCACAATAATACTAGTCTCCGAATATGTGGCAGTGAACCTAAAGAAAGATTCCTTCTTTAGCATGTCCACACAGGAACTAACGGCATGTCTACACCATGGACCAATTTACATCTGTGAGCTGCTAAAACCAATTACAGACCTGCAAAATGACGAAAGTTTTTGCGATAAGAACTCGACAACCAATAAATGTAAAGTAGAAAAAGCCAACTGCGATAACGTCTGGCTAGAATTACATTTGACTTCTCAGCACTTTTACTTTTGTTGTGACACCTATACAATAAAAATAATATGCGGCGATCATGTAGCAGTTCGTCAGCTGAGCCAAGCCGGGGTCATTGGCATAGGTCAAGAGTGCGTTATCAAAGGAAAGGACTTCTCATTATATTCAATAAGACATCAGTCCAACCAAATGAATATTTCACCAACCATTTACATGCCTGAATTTGATCAGATTAATCATTTGATTAACATCAAAATCCCTGACGAAAAACAGACTGATGACGGGAACATAACCATATCCATGACCAGTCTGGGAGAGGCGATAGAAAAACTGAAGAAAATCGATTCAGAAATTGACGATATATCACCCCATGATATCCACCAATATGTAATTTGTTACGTGTTGATGTCGATCGCCCTATGCGTGGCCGCAATCTGGTCGTGGCGGACCGGGCGATGTCGCCTGTGTCAGAAAGCCGCCGCTGGGCACCGTGGCGAGGGATCCCACCGGCAGCAGACCGCGGTGACCCCGCCACCTCCGAGACCTCGACGCCGCAGCGAGAGTCGCTGCCAACAGGAGTTAGCAGCGGCTCCACTGACACCGAAACCAACCAGAAGACAGGAATCATAATTATAGTGAAGTGCTCAGTGCCAGAGATCTTAAGAACCAAAGTGACGGTTTTCGTTTACACAATTATGCCAAACGCTGGCCTAGCGCGAACTATAGTGCGATCAAACGGGACAAACATTCTAACACTGGCAATCAAAATATTGCTTTTACTGTGGAAGACTCAATAGTGTAAATTTAAATCGTCGTTAATGTTTTTAATAAGTATAATTATTTAAGTAGACTTTTTGTTTACTATGCTTAATCAATGTTTTATACCTACCAGTTATGATTACTAGAAACGAATGTGTTAAGTAGTTTAATGTTTTGTGTACACACCATATCATGTAGCTTTAGCTATCATCCCGCATTTCTTCTCGCTCTTGGGAATATGTTCGAGTTAATCGAACACTCAGCGAAAATGCATAATTGCATCGAACGCAAAGTATGCACATTCGCTCGTTCACCTAAATGTGGGCCAGTTCGCGTTCAGATTTCATTAGAGACACCACGACTCAAAACCATTACCATTACCATTTTACCATACATTTCACCAATAAGTTAGTTATATAGTTTACCTTTTTATACCAGTTCTTGTAACTAAGTGTTAGTGATTTAATATAGTTATTTCCCTTATAATACGAGACTTTAACTTTTACCATATATACCATATCCTATCAATACGAGAAAGGTGTGTTTTGGTCACCATAGCGCCGAGCACTACTTTCTACAGTATTGTAAAATAAAATATCATAATACAATTTAATCAATAACTTGACATGACATGATTGTAACCATGTGCTCATTACCTAATCTATAATATTATTTTATTGCTATGTATAATAAAAAATATCTATCTATGTCATATATTGTATTAAGTATATCAGTCATCTAGTACCCATAACACAAGCTCTGCTTAGTTGGGGCTAGATAATGCTGTGTGGATTGTCCAGCATTATTTATTCATTTATTTATATTTTCTGTTTAAGACATTTATTTCGCTCAAAAAGAATACATTATTCACTTCTATGAGGAAAAACATAATAATTAAGATACAATAAGCGACGATTTCGCTTGGTAATAAACTAAAATTAAGTTATAAACAAAAACGGCAAAACTTAGAATTTATAAATTATTTAGGTGGTGTTTTAATAATCTCTTAAAAGTTGGAAGTGATTTCGATTCCTTGATTACTTTAGGTAAAGAGTTATAGAGTTCAGCCCCCTCATATACGACAGTCTTTCGACCGTAGTTTGTCCTCGGTGCTCTTAAAATTATATGGTTAGCCTGCCTCGTAATGCGCTTTTGAATTTGCATTCTTTTTGTAAATGTTATGTGTGTGTGTATGTCTCTATTCATTATTTTACGTACAAGTATGCAAGTGTTATATTTATAAATTTGACCGATATTCATTAATTTTGTTTCTTTGTAAACCTTTTGAGAAGATGTTAAGTAATCATAATTGAATAAGACTTTAATAATTTTATTTTGAGATGTTTGTAGCTTTTTAAGGTGAGTTTTGGCAGCACTTCCCCATACTTCGATTAAATAATCGAGATGTGATTTAACCATTGAGTTATAAATAATATATCTGACCCTTAGTGGGAGACATCGGACAATTCCTCTAAGTGCACCGGTCAGTGATGATATCTTTTTTCTTACTTTCTCAATGTGAGGTTTCATTGTAAGTTTATCATCAAGAGTAAGACCTAAATATTTCTCAGTATTTGTTTTTACTAACGGTTGACCATTTATATTTAATTCATCATGTGTATGAAGCTTTTTATTTTTAGCACTAAATATCATGTATTTGGTTTTACTAGCATTTATAGTAAGCAGATTGCATTGGAACCAGATAGATAGTTTATTTAGGTCACTTTGTGCTTCTTTAACAATACCTTCCATATTACTACCAAAATAAAAAAGACTAGTATCGTCGGCATACAGTGAAATAACTCCTTTAAGTCCAATTTCATTAATATTGTTGATGTATACAACATGTCCCAAAATTCAACGATAAGCCGGCACCAGAGGATGGACCTACTAATGACTACTCGAGAAAAAAAAAGAAAAAAAAATACCTCTATTTTTTTTTAAATTACTTAAAAAAATGGAAATTCTTCGAAAATGTATACCCCTTATGACACTTTTAACTACCATGACCACAATTTTTCAAATATTTCAGTTTTTTTGTTTGTATCGGCAACCTAAGTAGTACTACTATTCACCATAATCTTTGAAAATTACAGAATTTTCGTAGTTTTATACAAAAAAAACAACCAAAAAAAATTATTTCCCTAAAATTTTGAAAGATTTTACGTTCAGTACACTTTAACTCATCGTAGTGTAAAAAAAAAATATGGACACTACTATGGCAAGTTTTTTAAAAAATTAGCGCAACTAACCTAGATTTTAAAATGGTATAATACTTTAGTAAAACTAGCCACAAAAAAATAATAATGACACTTTTTCTAATCAAGAACCAATTTCATAAGTTGTTGTTAATAGTAATCACTTCTACTATGTGCCCAAGAGAGATGGCTATTTAAATCTTCACAACCTACATAGCTGGAGCAATGAAAATCCGCACCTGATGAGACAAGACAAATCCCAATATCAATTCAAGGTTAACCTATGGACGGGCATATTAAACGGAAAAGTGATTGGGCCTTTTGAATTACAAGGAAACTTGGATGGCAATAGTTATTTGAACTTTTTACAAAATGACTTGCCAGTATTATTAGAAGACATGCCCATTAGTGATCCACAAAACATATGGTTTCAAAATGATGGTTGCCCAGCTCACTATGCCCGTCCTGTACGAGAATACTTAAACCAAGAGTATCCAGGGCGTTGGATAGGGCGACTTGGTCCTATTTTATGGCCACCCCGTTCACCCGATCTAAACCCCCTGGACTTCTTCTATTGGGGTTGTCTCAAAGACAGAGTCTTCTCGAAACCCATTGCAACACTGAACGACCTTCGCCAAAAAATCACTCAGGCTGCGGATCATATCAATAGTAGAAGATATGCACGACGAATAAAACGATCTTTTTTAAGGCGATGTCGTGCCTGTATTAATGCCGGTGGTAAACAGTTCGAACATTTATTATAATATTATTAATAATGTAATAAATTTACATTTATTGACACCATTTGTTTCATTCATTCAACATTTTCCAACAACAAAAATCTATTTTGGGCACATAGTAGAAGTGATTACTATTAACAACAACTTATGAAATTTGGTTCTCGATTAGAAAAAGTGTCATTTTTTTTTTGTGGCTAGTTTTCCTAAAGTATTATACCATTTTAAAATCAAGGTTAGTTGCGCTAATTTTTAAAAAAACTTGCCATAGTAGTTTCCATATTTTTTTTTTACGCTACGATGAGTTAAAGTGTACTGAACGTTAAAATCTTTCTGTTAAATGCAGAAATAATAATAAAAGAGGTGTACTCGATCCCCACGCTATCTCATATCCGAAATCAATCATTTTTATAAATACAGTACCGACTAGCTCGATAGATGGCGTTGGGATCGAGTTAGATCGCGATATGGTTTCGTTGCACGGCAAGTGATATATAGTTAACTTCAGAAAAATAAAATTGTCTCGCTCTGAGGTACGTCGTTTCATTCGAGTATCCCTGGCTTCAAGGCACCTTGTACTCAATATTGTACATGGTCCTTACGAGCCGAAGGGCGTTTTTTTGGAAGAACACAGTATAAAAGTGATAGTTACGCTATTCGATACGAGGTGGCGCTGGTTGTCGGTGAAAACTACAAGTTGCGGATGGTGTGCGGAGAACTTTTAGAAAAATCGACTAAGTCCTGTGAGTAGTGAAGTGCATTTGTGGCAAAATTTGTGGACAATAAACTGTGAGTACATTCAAGTGTTATTAAGATAGTTCAAAGTGTCAGGAACTTAAATAATTGCATGGACTTAGTAAAATAAAGTGTGCAGTCTTGGTCGTGGACTTAGAATAGTTTCGATAAAAACGACCAGACGACGAATCTATGCCCGATTTTGCATCGATTTTACAAGTGTCAAACACTTAGAAAATTTCGCTTCACCGGACTTAGAATATTCTGCACTGATTGGGACTTAGAAAAATTACGCCATTTCGGACTTAGAAAATTTCTCTCTTGTTGGGACTTAGTGAATTTATGCTTCACTGGACTTAGAGAAAATCACATTGGTTGACACTTGCATTAACACAGTTGGAAGACAACATGGAAAGGGAATTTAGAAAGTTGAAGGATGTCAAAGGGCAGATTGAGAAGGGCTTAATAAACTTCAAAAAGTCTCCGAAAGACCGGATAAATTACGATTATGTGGATACGCGTCTAGAGATGTTAGAGGCTCAATTCAAGAATTTTACTGTAAAATACGAAGGAGTAGTAGGAGAATGTGAAGGTGAAGAACTCTACGAATTCTTTCAGGAAGACATTTATGAAAAGGTTTACGAAACGTATTTAACGTATAAAGTTGAATTAAAAAATGCTCTGTCTCAATTAAAGGTTCACAGTTCCAATGAAAAGGTTTGTGATGCGTCATCTGACACTGTAGTACGATTGCCAAAAATAGTTTTACCCACTTTTAGCGGAAAGTATACAGAGTGGTCATCGTTCCGAGACTTGTTCCTGTCATTAGTCCATAATAATAAAAAACTTGACGACGTGCAACGTCTACACTATTTGAAAACTCAGTTGTCGGGTGAAGCAGAGCAGCTTATAAGACATGTTCCTATTACTGATCTTAACTATAAGAAATGTTGGGAAATGTTAGAACATAGGTTTAACAATAAGAAATTTATGTCCACGTGTATTTTAAACCGACTATTTGGCCAGCGTAATATTGTAAATGAATCATCAAAGGCACTTAAAGATTTGCTTGATGTTACAAGTGATTGTTTGCATGAACTTACCAATATTGGAATTGACGTTAGTTCGTGGGATGTGATTATTGTTTATGTCGCAAGCTTGAAATTGGACGTAGAATCTAGGAAGCAGTGGGAACTGCATGTTAGTAAATCCTCCGATGATCTACCTTCTTTTAAACAGTTTTGTGAGTTTTTAGAAACGCGTTTTCGTGCCCTAGAATGCGTTGAGCCTAAGCACAGATCAAAAGGCGATAATAATTCTACATCTCACGCTAAAGTAATGCATGGTACTACTAATGTTAAATGTCCACATTGTTCTGAGAGCCATAAACTCAGCAGTTGTAAGAAGTTTGGTCAATTAGACATTGACGGTCGTCGTGCCATTTCACAGTCTTTAGGTGTCTGTTTTAATTGTCTGGGAAGTAATCATACTTCTAAAGTTTGTCGTGTTCTTTCAAAATGCCGTATATGTCAGAGGAAGCATCATACGTTGTTGCATCCTAAGAACCCTGTTGAAGCTAGTGGTAGTGGGGCTTCGACATCAGTAGATCCTGTCACCCCACCTGAACGTACTTCAGAGCCCGTACATGATGTTAGTGCAAACATAGCAACTCATTTTGTGAATGGACAAGCGCAGGGTCAAGTCTTGTTAGCCACGGCTTTGGTGAAGGCCGAGTCACAAAATGGGTCCTCTCAAATTTTGAGAGCTTTATTGGATCAAGGATCACAAGCATCCTTCATAACAGAGGCAGCAGCGCAATTACTTCGCTTGAAGAGAATAGTCTCTAAGACTACTATTGCAGGTATAGGAGGTGGTCATGGCAACATCGTTTCTAAACATGTGGTGCATATTAATATACAATCGTTGCATGATCCCTCTTTTACCGTGAAGGTTATTGCGCATGTACTTAGCTCACTGACCTCAGTTATGCCAGATACAGATTTTGAACTTGAGGATTGGCCAGAAATCCGCAGTATACGTCTAGCAGACCCAAAGTTCAACTGTCCTAATAAAATCGACATTTTATTAGGAGCTGAAACATATGGTCGTATTTTAAAGGAAGGTCTGATCAAGAGCCCCGCTGGCTCTCCGGTTGCACAAGACACGCATTTAGGTTGGATTGTGTCAGGCCATGTTAGTAAAGCAAATAAGTTGATAAACTCTCATAATACTGTGATCGCTATGCACGCTCAAATTGAAGAGAACGAAATGTTAAAACGTTTATGGGAGTTAGACTCTGAACCTACTCTCACGAAAAGGCTTTTTACGCCTGAAGAACAGGCCTGCGAAGAGTTTTACGCACAATCGACGGAAAGAGATGAAAATGGGCGTTATGTCGTAAAATTACCTTTTCGTTCGGAAGATCCACCTTGTAAATACGGTCATTCCAAAAATATTGCGGTAAAAAGATTGCTAGGTTTAGAAAGGAAGTTGGGCAGGGATCATGAATTAAAACAACAGTATACTGAGGTGATAAAAGAGTATTTATTGCTGGGCCATATGGAGAAAATCACCGACGAGGCTGAAAGGAACAAAAGTGATGCGGTTTATTTGCCTCACCACGCAGTAGTTAGACAAGACAAACTGACTACTAAGGTAAGAGTGGTTTATGACGCGTCGTGTAAGGGGACAAATGGAGTCTCCTTAAATGACACCTTAATGGTAGGACCCACTCTTCAATCAGATTTAAGACATATTGTCATGAGATGGCGACAACATCCGATTTGTCTAGCAGCAGACATAATAAAAATGTATCGCCAAATCAAAGTCGCTCGATCGGATGCAGATTTCCAAAGAATTGTCTGGAGAGAGGATCCTGACAAAGAGATAGAGGACTTTCGACTTCTGACCGTCACTTTTGGCACATCGTGCGCCCCGTACTTGGCTGTTAAGTCATTACATCAAGTCGCGCGCGATGAAGGTAGTATGTATCCTTTGGCTGCTGAAAGAGTGACGTCAGACTTCTACATGGACGATTTAATGACTGGATGCACGTCTGAAACAGAAGTTAAAAGGATTTATAGTGAAATGAATAGTTTGTTAGAAAAAGGGGGGTTCCAATTGCAAAAGTGGACAAGCAATAGAATGTCCTTATTGGAAAGCTTAAAAGAAAGTTCTGGAAGAGACTTGGAAATCAAAACTGATAAAGTAACTAAGATTCTGGGACTTACCTGGAACAGGAACACGGATGAATTTGATTATTCTGTGAAGATGTCACCTCCGGCTGCACCTGAAACAAAAAGAACGGTCATATCGGAAATATCACGCCTTTATGATCCGTTAGGATGGATAGCGCCGTGCATCATAACTTCTAAGGTTTTCATACAAAGGCTATGGATTAGTGGAATAGGTTGGGATGATGAACTGCCACCAGATCTCGCACAAGAGTGGAGATATTACAGAACAGAATTAGAGAAACTGGTGGATTTTCATATTCCCAGATGGATAGGCAAGGGGGAAGATGATATTGCCATAGAGCTACATGGCTTTAGCGATGCATCAAATACAGCTTATGCGGCTGTAGTGTATTGTCGCATCGTTAAAGCTATGGCGCAAATCCACACGCACCTCATCACCGCAAAAACGAAGGTAGCCCCTATTAAGCAGATATCCATTCCACGCTTAGAATTGTGTGGTTCTGTTTTAGTAGCAAAATTACTGATAGAAGTAGCTGAAGTTATGAACATTTCAAAGGCTAATATACATGCGTGGACGGATTCATCTGTGGTTTTGGCCTGGTTAAATGATCATCCAAGTCGTTGGAAAACTTACGTAGCCAATCGCACTTCCGAGATCCTTAGTTTGTTAGATAACACACAGTGGGCTTATGTTAAATCTAAAGAAAATCCAGCGGATATCGCTTCTCGTGGGGTATCTCCATCAGTTTTACTTAATGATGATTTATGGAAACGAGGACCAGGTTGGTTAAGAAATGATCAGATAGAGTACACCAGACCTAATGCAATACGCACAAACGAGGAGAAAAACCATGTTAAGGTTCACACTACCAACCTGATACCGGATTTTGAAGTCATTTGGGGAACTAGGTATTCATCACTTACACGTCTAGTGAGGGTTGTTGCGTACTGTAAAAGGTTTCTGCAGTCAACAAAAGCTCGTAAGGAGAACACTAAAGTAGCAGCTTACCTGTTAGCTTCCGAAATTCGCGAAGCTTTGAATGTGTGTATCCGGCAAAGCCAACAGCAATGGTTTCATGCAGAATTGACGGCCCTGAAAAATAAAGTTTCATTAGACAAAACGAGTCCTTTATATAAATTAAATGTATTCATTGATCAATCTGAGATATTGCGCGTTGGAGGAAGGCTGCGATACTCTCCACTACACGACGACACAAAACATCCAGTAGTTATTCCTCATGCTTCAAGTTTGGCTAAGTTAATTGTAGCCGACGCTCATGAAAAGACTTTTCATGGAGGACAGCAACTGGTACTCAATTTTATACGCACCAAGTACTGGATCAGCCGGGTGAAATATATTGTAAGAGATCATATACGTCGTTGTGTTCCTTGTATTCGATATGCGGCGACCACAAAACAACAGTTTATGGGAGAGCTTCCAGCTTGCAGAGTGACACCCAGCAAACCATTTCTCAACTCTGGTGTCGATTACGCGGGCCCCATTAACATGAGGGTGTCTAAGGGTCGTGGACAACGCTCGTATAAAGGATATATCTGCTTATTTGTGTGCATGGCCACGCGCGCAGTACACATCGAGGCAGTTTCAGATTTAACCACTGAAGGTTTCCTGGCCGCTTTCAAACGGTTTGTGTCCCGGCGCGGACAGTGTCGTCATATATGGAGTGATAATGGCACCAATTTTGTGGGCGCTGCCAAGGAGTTAAAGATCCTTTTCAATCAGGAGAGTTCAATGTTTAAAGACATTGCAGCTGCTCTTGCAACCTCTCAAACGGAATGGCACTTTATCCCTCCCCATGCTCCAAATTTCGGTGGACTGTGGGAAGCAGGGGTCAAAAGTGTCAAACACCATCTGAAGCGCGTCATAGGTGATTCCACTTTAACGTTTGAAGAGTTGACAACGGTTCTTTCTCAAATTGAGGCGTGCCTAAACTCTAGGCCCTTGTCTCAAGGAAGTAGTGACCCCGAGGATCCTGTACCACTAACTCCTGGGCATTTCTTGGTGGGTCAGCCATTGGTAGTGGCTCCCGACTTTAACTATGAAAACGCCACAGTTAGTACTCTTCGCAGGTGGCAATTGGTACAACGTATGGTGCAGCACTTCTGGCGTAGGTGGAAACAGGAATATTTGACAAACTTCTTCCAAAGGCATAAATGGAATATTCGTAACTCTGATTGTAAGATAGGTGATGTAGTTCTAATAAAAGAAGACAACTTACCTCCAGCCAAGTGGTTGTACGGTAGAATTACGCAGCTGCATCCGGGTAAAGACAACTTGACACGCGTTGTCACGGTTCGTTGCAAAGGTACGGAGATTAAACGTCCAATTTCAAAATTGTGTTTTCTTCCTGCTACTGAATAATTTGAGTTATTAAAAAAAAAAAAAAAAAAAAAAAATCTGTTAGCTTATCTTTGTGTTGTAACTAATTGTTAACCATGTGTTATACCTTGTTCATCATTAACGGATTACGTTGTATTTTTGATTGAGTTTAGCCGAACTCCAATTTGTCTTAAAACGGTTTGTTATTTTAAGTACTTTATTACATGATAAGAATTTGTTGTAGTTGTTAAGTTTTTATTGAAGCCGTATCTGTCCACCATATTGCAATTCGATGAAGAGAAGCCGTCCATTACCTATCAGTCCATTGTTCTTGTTGTTGCTGAGTCTGTTCATGGTGGGCGGTAGGAAAAGGAAATTATTCCTTTTGGTGGGCGGAATGTTAAATGCAGAAATAATAATAAAAGAGGTGTACTGGATCCCCACGCTATCTCATATCCGAAATCAATCATTTTTATAAATACAGTACCGACTAGCTCGATAGATGGCGTTGGGATCGAGTTAGATCGCGATATGGTTTCGTTGCACGGCAAGTGATATATAGTTAACTTCAGAAAAATAAAATTGTCTCGCTCTGAGGTACGTCGTTTCATTCGAGTATCCCTGGCTTCAAGGCACCTTGTACTCAATATTGTACACTTTCAAAATTTTAGGGAAATAATTTTTTTTGGTTGTTTTTTTTTGTATAAAACTACGAAAATTCTGTAATTTTCAAAGATTATGGTGAATAGAAGTACTACTTAGGTTGCCGATACAAACAAAAAAACTGAAATATTTGAAAAATTGTGGTCATGGTAGTTAAAAGTGTCATAAGGGGTATACATTTTCGAAGAATTTCCATTTTTTTAAGTAATTTAAAAAAAAGTAGAGGATTTTTTTTTTTCTCGAGTAGTCATTAGTAGGTCCATCCTCTGGTGCCGGCTTATCGTTGAATTTTGGGACATGTTGTATAAGGAATAATAGGGGTCCTAGTATAGAACCTTGTGGTACTCCACAGGTAATGGGTTTGGGTTCACTTCGATGTTCACCGATACCGACTACTTGGTACCTATTGGTAAGATAAGAATTTAATATTTTTAATGCAGAGCCAGTAATACCGATACTTTCCAGTTTTTTAAGAAGAAGTTTGTGACTTACAGTATCAAACGCCTTTTTTAAATCAATGAAGATCCCAAGAGCTATTTGTTTTTTATCAATGTTAGTTTTTAAGTTAGTAATAAGGTCATAACACCGATTGTTGAAAAGTAATGATTGAAACTCTCACATATAAGTTTTGTATCGGTAATCGGACCTTCAAGTATAGTAGGGGCTGAGTTAGTTTTTATTTTATTGCAAGTTATATTATTAATCAACTTCCACATCTTAAAAGGCTTTCCAATACAATTTTTGAAAGATTTTAGATAATAAGAACTCTTTGCACTCTGGATAACAGCTGTCACATTATTTCGTTCGGCTATAAAATTGCTCTTTATTTCTGCGTCTTCAGGATTCTCTTTTACTTTCTTACCCAGTTCATTTCTAGTATTGATAGTTTTAATTATGTCTTTGTTTATCCAATCGGTTTTAGGTGGGTTAAGAATCTTCGTCTTTTCAGTTTTATTTTTGTTGATCACAGATTTTAAGTACTCTTCAAGTGCCAAATAGACATCATTTTCATTTTCAAACTTGTTTTCTTTTATAGTTTTGTATAGATTTGCGTAATCAGTTATTTTGTATTTCATCTTCTGCAGTAGTTCTGGGTATAATCTTTTAATTTCAAAGTAAATTTGTTTGTGGTCTGAAAACGATGACTCAATAACAGCCAAATGAAAGTTGTAGTCGGTGATTTGCAGGTTTGTACTAACATGATCTAGGATAGTGTTCGTAGTTGAAGTTTCTCGTGTGCAATGTTTTTTAGCAATCCTATTTAATATTGTGAAGCCATCTTCTTTTAATAAATTTTTATACTCTTTCACGTTTCTATCAGGTTTAAGCAGATTGAGGTTATAATCCCCAAATATAATAGCTCTTTTTATCTTTTGTAGGTAGCATAAATAGGTGTCTAGGAAACTTGTTACATTCGTCCGTTCTGGTTTGTAAATAACTCCAATATCAAGAGAAAATTTTTCCAGGTGGACCCAAAGGAAGTGGTTTTCATCTTCAGTTTTTTCTTCGATGAAGGTTTGCTTTAGAGAATTGTGTACATAAATGGAAACTCCTCCTCCTCTGGTATTTGTTCGGAAGTTGTAGTAATGGGTATAGGTTGGTAATTGCAGTCGTTGTGCCTCTTCATCTGATTTGATCCACGTCTCGGTTAGAACTACGACATGTATAGCATCATGGAAGGATTCCACAATACATTTAAGTTCATCATGTTTGCCTGGCTTGACAATGCTTCGAGCATTCATATATAGGAATCTCAGAGATTTAGTAGTAGTGATAATATTAGTATAGTTGTCTGTTATCTGGTAAGTAATGGTATTTTGTGTTTCCACTTGTGGGCTCTTTTGTGATGTCGTTACTGTCAGTTTTTTGATTCAGCCTGAGTAATTTTTGGAACGCCTTTCAGGTATTTAATAATTAAGTTTGTCTCACCATTTTCTGTGCGCTGCTGGAGTTCTTTCCGGAGGTTTTCTAAGTAGCTTTGTTGCTGGGGTGTTTGGTCGGGATAAATTTTAATAGATTTGTCATTCAGCTTTGATTTATTACGCAATATATGTTTGGGTCCGTCTTCCAATTCCATTCCATTCTATACCCATCTCCGTTATCTCGGTCCTAAAACTTTCACTGAATACTTCTTGAAGCTGGTTAAATTCTTCCTGTATCATCCTGTTTGCTCCCACAAAGTTAGTGCCGTTGTCACTGTACATATGTCGTGGTGTCCCTTTTCTGGCTGCCATTCTGGTTAAAGCTGCCAAAAAGGCGGAGCTGCTCAGGTCTGACACAAGTTCTAGGTGAACTGCTTTCGTGACCATGCATACAAAAACTACTATGGACCCCTTAGTGGTCTTGATTCCTCGTCCTTTGTTAGCTTTGACCTCTACGAAACCTGTGTAATCTATGCCGCAGTGATAAAACGCATGTTCTGGATTCACTCTTGGTTCTGGTAAATCTCCCATGAGCTGGTACTGCCGTACGGGATTCTGTTTTCTGCATATGACACATTGTCTTATAAACTTTTTAGTTGCCATATATCCGCCGATAATCCAAAACTGTTGTCTAAGGTTTGCTAATGTTAGACGTGCTCCGCCGTGGAAAGTCAATTTATGCGCTTGATTGATGAGTAATGTGGTTAGCATATGGTCGTGAGGTAAGATGATGGGATGTTTCATCTCAAGACTCATGTGGGCGTTTTCCAATCTCCCGCCCACACGTAAAATCCCATGTTCATCTATGGTTGGATTCAAACTCAAAATCTTGCTTTTAGAGTGCACTCTTCCGTGTTTCTTTATATAATCTAGGTCGCTTGCAAATTCTACCTGCTGAATGTTTTTGATTATCAGCAGTTTAGCGCGACGAAGCTCGTGTAATTCGAGATAGGGTCGGCGGACTTGTTTATTCAAGGTAGCTAATCGTAGTATCCACGCAAAAATACGTATGATTTTTGTAATGGAGCTGTATTTGTATAATAAATGGTTAATAATATCGGTAGTCAGCGATTCTCTTGGTTGTCCAATGACTACCGCATTGGTTTGTTTTAAAATAGACGGCTTTAGTTCTAAACTCGTCTCATAAATGGTTTGGTGGTTTTCTTGGTTTGTGTATGACGGCAGCCATGACGGCCCTTGCCACCATAACTTGTGGTCTTTGAGTTGCTTGACATTCAAACCACGACTTGCACAGTCAGCTGGATTATCTGTCGTCTTCACATATTGCCAATGTTTTGATGGTATGGTTTTGGTGATGGTTGTTACCCGATTTGCTACGAATGGTTTCCATCGGGCTGGATCTCCTTGTATCCATCCTAGTACTGCAGTTGATCGGTCCAACAGTAGACATCTGTAGGGTAATCTGATAATCAACTTTGAACCTTTTGCATTAGCTGAGCTAACAGGTGACTTGTGAGACTTTGCTTATGGGTGCCAACCTAGCCTTCCCCGCAACTAATGTAATGGTTGTCCCTTCTTTCTTTACTACCTTGCAGTAAATCACACACGCGTATGGCTTGTTTGAGGCGTCGCAGAATCCGTACAATTCTATGTTTTGGTTTTCTCCCATTCCTAGCCATCTGTTGACTTCCATACTGTTTATGTCTCTAAATTCTTGTTTTAATTTCGTCTATTCGGAGTTCATTGCCTCTGGTAGACGGTCATACCATTTTAAGTTAGACAACCAGACATTTTGGAACAGTAGTTTCATGGTAGTGCTCAGGGGGGTTAACCACCCTAATGGGTCGAACAACTTGGAAATGTCCGACAGTAGAGCTCTTTTGGTAATTATTGCTGGTAATTCGGGTTCTATTTTTGAGTTGAAAGTAAAATTATCATTCTGTTGGTTCCAACAGAGACCCAATGTTTTGATAGAATCGTTTTGCTTGAACTCGTATGTTGACTGGTCACATTGCCCTCTCTCTAAATCAGTTAATAGCTCTGGTTTGTTCGAGGTCCATTTTCTAAGATTAATTCCTCCCAACCGGCATAATTTTATGAGATCGGATTTCAGCTTGTTTGCTGCTTCAATTGAATGACGCCCTCCGCAAAAGTCATCCATATAGAAGCTGCCTTCCAATTCTTTTGCTGCATCAGGAAATTTCTGCCTTTCATCAGACGCCAATTGTTTCAAGCACATCATCGCTAGGAATCCTGCTGGTTTGGTTCCGTATGTAAGCGTGACGAGTTGAAATGATTGTATAGGTTGGTTATTTGATTCTCGCCATATTACTTTTTGGTAAGCTTGATCTTCTTGGTGTACTCGAATCATTCTGTACATCTTCTCGATGTCGGAAGTATATACAAATTGAAATTGTCTCCATTTTAGGATAAGCTCTTGAAGATCCTTTTGTATATTTGGGCCCCTGTACATGACGTCATTGAGACTGTACCCTGATGATGACTTTGCTGAGGCGTTAAAAACTACCCTCAGTTTGGTTGTGGTAGATTCAGCCCGAATGACTGCATGGTGTGGTAAGTAGCATTCGGTCGCTTGGTTAATGTTGCATGGTATCATGTGGTGTAATGTGAAATATTCGTCCATGAATTTTTTGTAATCTGCTTTCAATTCGCTGTTTCTCTCAAATTTCTTCTCTAAGTTTCTAAATTGAGCTAATGCTTGTGGTTTAGTTGCACCCAACTCTTCTTTATGTTCCGGCTTAAGTGGTAGTCGAACTTCGTACCTTCCGTCCTCAAGCCTCTTAGTGGTTTTGAGAAAAAATTGTAAGCACTCATGGTCATCGTTGGACATCTCTATTTTCTGGTTTATGTCTTCATTCTCCCAATATTTCAGTAGATCTTCTGTGTTGTTGAGAACTACGTTGCATTGGTAGTGTGGTCTCATAGAAGTTGCTGCTATTCCAAACGCTTGGAAAGATCGAGGAGATGCCGTCTCGCAGGAGGGATGGGACGGAGAAGAGTATCCAGGACATCATCACCTTGTTGAAGGTCACTGACCCGGACGACGTGCCCGCTTTCGTGACTAAGGACCTGCATAAGCTGCCCCCTGTCACATTCGACCACGTTGACGTCACCAGGCTGTTGAAGGACATCACATTCCTGAAAGCAAGCCTGGCCGAGCTGCAGTCTAAGTTGGAGGCGTCGGATAACACCATAGGTGAATTGCGAGCAGAGGTAGTGTTGTTACGCAAGGCTGCTTCTGTAAGTAGGACACCTGACGCTTCCAACGTGAACACGCGTCGCGGGGCGCAAAATGCTTCCTTCGGCAGTTTTGAATCGGCGAAATTTGATGCGTCACCGGCTGCCAATATTGTCTGCGATGCATCGTGTTCCGTCGCCGCCGTCCCCGCCTCAACACCAGCTGAGGTGACGACATGCGTAGGTGCGTTGACCCCTAAACGTGCCTACGCTGCAATAGTGGCTGCAAACAAACCAGCTGTGTCGCAAGTCAAGCGGCATGAAGTTAAAGGGGGTAAGCAGAGGCGCTGTGATACTACCTGCAAGGATCTGGCACAGCGTAAAACCGAGCAAGATACATGCGATAAAGATGGCTTTATCAAGGTGCAGAGGAAAAAGAGGAAACCAGCTTGTCGCAACCAGTGCGGTACTGCACCGAGCGGGCCGAACTTCCTGCTGCGTCCTGCTGTACCAATGACGCCATTGTACGTGTCCCGTTTGCATCACTCTACAAAGGTCGCGGAGATTGTAGAGTATATCAGCATCAAGACCAAGTTCACTCTGAGGGTCGAGCGGTTGGAATCTCACCACGGCGTGAGTTTCAATTCCTTCGTGGTGAGGGTGCCAACTCAACATCTATCGACTTTCATGAAGGAGGAATTTTGGCCGAGAGGTGTAGTGTTCCGGCGATTCCGAGGCCGGATACCCGACACCGCGCGACACACGACGCCGACTTTACGTGTCAATTAGTTTTTAATTATGTTTTTGATATGTATTAGTTTATTAATGTATAACTTTATTTTATGTATTTTATCTATGGGCCTCAGTTGCCTGACAATAAAATGATTTATTATTATTATTATTATTATAGATCCACAGAGTAGCCATCCTAGTTGCGTCTGTTGAGCGATTGGTTGTTTGTCCTTATCTCCTCTCAAGATTCCTCCTAACATTATCTTGCTGTAAACTTCTGCACCTAGAAGCATGTCTACGGGTCTGCTTATATGAAACTCTGGATCGGCCAATTGTAGCCCTTGGATATGGTTCCACGTTGTTGGTTTGGTAAACGTGTTATTTGGCAGTCGTTTGATCAAATTATTCATAACAATAACGTTCGTGTTACAAGTAAATTCACTATTTGCAGACTGTAGTGTCACCTGTAACATTCCCTTCGCATTATTTTCTCTTTCACCGACACCGTAAATTTGACCTTTGAAATGAGGCCTCTTCAATCCCAAGACCTGGGCTGCGTTTTCATTGATTAACGACAGTTGAGAACCCTGGTCAACTAAAGCTCTCATCTTGTGCTGAGTTCCATCAGCTCCCTTTACTTTTATGATAGCGGTGGCTAAAAGTATTTCAGACATGTCATCCCATGACACGTGAGATGACCTTGATGCGCTCTTTTTGGTTGCAACAGAATTGGTAGTTTCTCCCGCTGACGCAGTTGGACTTTGTCTTGTCAATGTATCGTGAAGTAACGTGTTGTGTGTGGCTAAGCATTTACGACATCGTTTGTTCGATTGACATGGTTTGTTATTATGACTGCATAGACAGTTTTGGCAGTAATTTAATTGCTCAATTTTGTTTACCTTTTGCTCGTGCGTCATTTGTAAAAAATCAGGACAACGCCACAATCCGTTCAGAATTGCACAATGCACAGGTTATCGACCGTGACACATGTAACGCATTCATATTAGACTTCGAATTATATTTGTATCAGACAACTGATTGATGATTATTTAGGTGAAAACTTTTCTTCTGGTTTTGGTAGTAGTTGCCGTTTCTCGATGGTTGTTGCGGCGTAGTCTTTTGGTTAGCTGGTTCTTGCTTGCGACGAGATGCTTCTAGCGCTGTAAATTTCGTCTCTAAGAATTCCAGGAATTCCTGTAGATCGGGTAGCTCTCGAGGATTCTTGACCGATTCTATGTATTCGGTGAAGGTATCGTTATCAAGCTTTTGCGCTAGTAGGTGCACTAAAAGTGGATCCCAAGTTGCTATATCCACTCCCAGATTCTGAATAGCATGTAACGTCTCCTTGGTTAAGTCATGCAGTTTCTTGATCATGGCCAGCGATTGCTGTTGTATGTCCCAGTAGAATGTTAATATGGGACGTGAAAATCAATTTCTTGTTACCATACCTGTGGCTTAAAATCTCCCAACATACCTGATAATTGTCAGAGCTAATCAGTAAATGGTGAATCAGACGCTCAGCTTCTCCAGCCACCTTACTCTTCAAAAACTGCATTTTTTGCGCATTAGACATGGACGGGTTTTTATCGATCGCTTCGCTAAACAAGTCTTTGAACGGAATCCACTGGTTGTAAGTCCCGTTGAACACGAGGATGTCCATCTTTGGAGCTGACTTTTCACGGTGTTCACTGCCCACATCTTTTTATTGATTTCGTTTGTCAACTCACTGTACTTTTCCTCGTGCTTGCAGAATTCTATTTGGTACGTAATATCGTCGCCTCCATCCTCACCTTCAATTTCCCAATGAAGTTTGTCAATCTGACCCCATCGGCTATCTAGTGATTTTAGAGCGTTCTCGAATTGCCATTGATTCTCGAACTTATCAACTTGTATGTTACTCACAGTTCTCATAAACGCTTTGAAATGAATGTGCTGCTTCTTCACTAACCCGTTCAGCTTGCTGGACTCTCTCTCTGTATAGAGAAAATTCTCTCGCTCGGAGGGCTCCTCATAGCGAGACGACGTACCTGGTTGTGGCTGCGTCGCGTCATCTTCCGGCTGTCGATTGTCAGCGCTTAGTGGTTGCCTAGCCCGGATACCTGGTAATGGTTGTAGTACCTCTTCCTCTTTTATTCTACGGGGGCTTTCTTGCTGCAGCTGCGTTGTGCCTAACTGCTCCTTGGTTTTAACTATAATTTCCTTAATTTTAAAATAAACTTCCTGGACTGTATCGAAACAACCCTTTTTGAAGTAAATGTGGTCAAAATTCGCATACTGACACATTTTCTTATGGTTTTCTTGGTAATCGCGCCAGTATGCTTCCAACATATTAGCCTTGCGTTTGTAATTATCGATGGTCTTCCTCTCGGATCCATCCTTCTTTACGTTGGTTAAAAATTTGTTCAGGATTTCATAGAGCTCCGTTTGGCTGATGAACAGAGAATCTGAATCCATATTTGGTTGATTTGAAAATTTTTGGTAATGGTTATTATAAATAAATGGTTCGATCTGACCTTATTGCTCCAACCGCCTCTGCGATCTTCTGGTTCGCGGGGCGCTGTTTCACTTGGTAGGCACTGGTAATTAAATGCTCGAAGGACCATGTAGAAAGTAGTGCTCGGCGCTATGGTGACCAAAACACACCTTTCTCGTATTGATAGGATATGGTATATATGGTAAAAGTTAAAGTCTCGTATTATAATGGAAATAACTATATTAAATCACTAACACTTAGTTACAAGAACTGGTATAAAAAGGTAAACTATATAACTAACTTATTGGTGAAATGTATGGTAAAATGGTAATGGTTTTGAGTCGTGGTGTCTCTAATGAGATCTGAACGCGAACTGGCCCACATTTAGGTGAACGAGCGAATGTGCATACTTTGCGTTCGATGCAATTATGCATTTTCGCTGAGTGTTCGATTAACTCGAACAAATACAAAATATATTAAATTCGATTTAATGTCACTGTAATATGTAATATTTATGTCTTTGTCTGATCAAAGACATAAATATTATACTATATATATATTATAATATTATACATAAATATATATACACGTATTAAAAAAAAACTGAATTATGTACAGCCTATATCTACTAAGTTATATCCGTCATGTATTCGTCCAGTGTGTAATAACATTTCTCTATTAAAAGAAATCGACGAATTTGACGTCCGATGTGGCGCGGCGGGCCAAGGTCCGCCTGTGACGCGAGAGATTGCGGGTTCGATTCCCGCCTTGGGACAAATGTTTGTACGATCTAGAACTATTTGTTCCGGGTGATCCGTGTATTTCCTATGTATAGTAAAAATATCTATCTCAGTAATGTATTGTATTAAGTATATCAGTCAACTAGTACCCATAACACAAGCTCTGCTTAGCGTGGGGCTAGATGATGCTGTGTGGATTGTCCAGTAATATTTATTTATTTAATCTTAGTTTGCCATAGAATAGATTTATACTATCGTTATCTCATTGTAATCATCTAGTGCAGTAATTTATTATAAATTGTTGCGATTGTATATTTGGGGTTATTTTTCATTATTTTTAATTTTGTTGTGGAAGTAATTTACTTGTTTTTGTTTCTTCGGTTGAATTAAAAATCTACCAAACAATTTCAAAAACAATTTTTCTTAAATTTAAAAGGGCTTGGGGCATGATCATAAAATGACATTTAAAAACAAAAACAGACCTTTGTTTAAACGGTTAAGGAAAATCATTCTAAACTGCACTAATTATTTTCATTACATACATGTGTGTAAGTGTCCTTTAGTGTAATCAGTGTGAGGTTTCGCAGTGATTAATTAGGTTATTATGAGGTGGTAAGTTACTTCATTGTACATTTAAATATTCTGAGTACAAGAAAACAACTATTAATTTCATTTTTTTTTTCAGGTCGTTTCTTGTCCGCGATATTGTCGGTTACATCTCTATTCATCATCCCGATCATCGATTTCTAGGGTCTGAAGAGAGAAAATTTATAGCTACAAGTGCATCCCACTTGTACCTATAAACATTCTCTCTCTTAACATTGAATAAAGTTACGTCTGGTGGATCAAAGCTTGCCATAATTTTGTCCCGTGGTTATGAGTTTCCTTATCTACATATTATATTTTAATTTTTAATTCATGCAATCTCTCGTGGTTAGTTACCGATAGCCAAAACTGATACCGTTACCGATACTATCGGCTATATTGCAATTGCAAAACTGTTGCTATTTAATTTGTTACGCAAAATAGGTATTATATATGTATATCACTAGCACTTCGCCCGCGATTTCGTCCGCGTGGATTTCGTACTTTTCCCTTCCAACTTTTACATCTCCTCCGCCGTTGAAAATAAAATATAGCCCATGTTACACGCTGATAATGTAGCTTTTGGGTTCTTAAAATAGTTTTTAAGTTTATCCATAGCAAAGAAATAATAAAATCTTTCCTCTTTTTTATATTGCATCCGGTAGAATGAAATAGAACGACCTCCAATAATTTTAACTCTAATAACTTTCATGTTATATATTTTCTTTTCTTTTTTCTGTTATAAATTACTTCAAAACAACTCGATTTTTATTGCAACTTGAGTATACTTGAGATTAATTCACACTTGAGATTAATTAACATTCAACATCGGATAGGGTGTTTGATTTCTGTCGGAAGCCATATTGGTTTTTGGAAATAAAAGTTATAGAATTTAAGTAAGCTTGTAACCTATTATGAACGATTTTTTCGTATATTTTAGAAATAATCGGTAAGACCGATATTGGACGATAATTACTCACATCTGCGTTGTTTCCGGTTTTATGTATTGGTGTGACTTTGGCGATTTTTAATGTATCAGGAAATATTCCTTCTTGAAGGCTTTTGTTAATGCATTTTGTTAAGTCTTCCAAAAGTAAATCTTTAATACATTTAATTATTTTAGTACTGATGCCATCGATGCCTGTGCTCGTGTTAGTTTTCAATTCGTCAATAATTTTTGAAACCTCTTTAGTAGTGGTTGGTGACAACTCTGTGAGTTCTACACCAGCCTGAGTACTTGTATTCAGTCTCGAAAGCGTATCAATTGCATTATTTTGATTACATTTTTGGATTTCACTTGCCAGCACTGTACCGATTGTTGAAAAGTAATGATTGAAACTCTCACATATAAGTTTTGTATCGGTAATCGGACCTTCAAGTATAGTAGGGGCTGAGTTAGTTTTTATTTTATTGCAAGTTATATTATTAATCAACTTCCACATCTTAAAAGGCTTTCCAATACAATTTTTGAAAGATTTTAGATAATAAGAACTCTTTGCACTCTGGATAACAGCTGTCACATTATTTCGTTCGGCTATAAAATTGCTCTTTATTTCTGCGTCTTCAGGATTCTCTTTTACTTTCTTACCCAGTTCATTTCTAGTATTGATAGTTTTAATTATGTCTTTGTTTATCCAATCGGTTTTAGGTGGGTTAAGAATCTTCGTCTTTTCAGTTTTATTTTTGTTGATCACAGATTTTAAGTACTCTTCAAGTGCCAAATAGACATCATTTTCATTTTCAAACTTGTTTTCTTTTATAGTTTTGTATAGATTTGCGTAATCAGTTATTTTGTATTTCATCTTCTGCAGTAGTTCTGGGTATAATCTTTTAATTTCAAAGTAAATTTGTTTGTGGTCTGAAAACGATGACTCAATAACAGCCAAATGAAAGTTGTAGTCGGTGATTTGCAGGTTTGTACTAACATGATCTAGGATAGTGTTCGTAGTTGAAGTTTCTCGTGTGCAATGTTTTTTAGCAATCCTATTTAATATTGTGAAGCCATCTTCTTTTAATAAATTTTTATACTCTTTCACGTTTCTATCAGGTTTAAGCAGATTGAGGTTATAATCCCCAAATATAATAGCTCTTTTTATCTTTTGTAGGTAGCATGAATAGGTGTCTAGGAAACTTGTTACATTCGTCCGTTCTGGTTTGTAAATAACTCCAATATCAAGAGAAAATTTTTCCAGGTGGACCCAAAGGAAGTGGTTTTCATCTTCAGTTTTTTCTTCGATGAAGGTTTGCTTTAGAGAATTGTGTACATAAATGGAAACTCCTCCTCCTCTGGTATTTGTTCGGAAGTTGTAGTAATGGGTATAGGTTGGTAATTGCAGTCGTTGTGCCTCTTCATCTGATTTGATCCACGTCTCGGTTAGAACTACGACATGTATAGCATCATGGAAGGATTCCACAATACATTTAAGTTCATCATGTTTGCCTGGCTTGACAATGCTTCGAGCATTCATATATAGGAATCTCAGAGATTTAGTAGTAGTGATAATATTAGTATAGTTGTCTGTTATCTGGTAAGTAATGGTATTTTGTGTTTCCACTTGTGGGCTCTTTTGTGATGTCGTTACTGTCAGTTTTTTGATTCAGCCTGAGTAATTTTTGGAACGCCTTTCAGGTATTTAATAATTAAGTTTGTCTCACCATTTTCTGTGCGCTGCTGGAGTTCTTTCCGGAGGTTTTCTAAGTAGCTTTGTTGCTGGGGTGTTTGGTCGGGATAAATTTTAATAGATTTGTCATTCAGCTTTGATTTATTACGCAATATATGTTTGGGTCCGTCTTCCGATGCATAATATATCTTAATAGGACGACTTTTTTTAATATCATATTTACCAAGGCGATGAAGTTTAATTGGTTGAGGACAATCTAAGGTAATATTGCTAATTGCTTTAATAACTTCTTCCTTGTCATGGTCATGTCTTGAAGCCGTGTTGGCAGAATGAAGTTCAGATATGCCAACAATAACTAAGTTCTTGTTTCTTTGACAGCGTTCTTGTATTTCCGACAATAAGTCCTCGCAATAAGTCAGATTTGGAGTAATGTTAGCAATCGCATTCTTTGAGGTAATTTTCAGCTGATCAACGTCAGTCTGAAGTGTATTTATCTTCTGAGCGGTAGTACTGTTGGAAATTTTAAGGTTTGTTATTTCGGTTTTTAGAATTTCTTGCTCCTGGGCCAATTTATTAGTGGTCGACTTAATGTCTTTTAACTGTTCATTTATGGATGCAACATCATCTCTTATTTTTACATTCATTTCCTTTTGTTCAGTAGTGAAATTTGTCAGCAATGTTGAAATATGGTCTTGGAACTTTTGGAATTGCCCTGATAGATCGTCGTGCGGTTGTTTCCGTTTGTAAATACGGCTAGTTATGTTCTGTAACTCATCATCATTCAGCTTTGACAGGTCCGGTTGGGAACTTCCCTTAGCTTCATTTCTGCTACCACCATTAGTCGGAGATCCCATGAAACTCATTTTACAGATTAATTGATAGCGTATTTAGTTTTTTGAGTCAGTACGTGTACTACGATAAATCCACTAAATCACCTCACAATTGTCGCGGTAAACAAAACGTTAATAAGTTAACCGTCACTCCAAACTAGGGCCGCCTCCTGAGTAAGAACTAGTTTTTTGCAAGAACTGCGAGACTCCAAGTTAGTGCCGCCTTCGTCGCTGCGACGATAACAACGTTGGTGTAGGTCAGGGATTCACTTTTTGTAATGGTCGGTACATTAATATTTGTCACAGTTTTATTTCGTTTTAATTTGTGTTTATCTCACTGTTTTTATTATTTCTTGAGGATTTATAGCACTTCACTCACTTGAAACTAAAGTTTTTTGCAGTTTTTACCACTTTAAGCAGTGTATTTCTCATTAAAAACAATTATTTTCGAGTAGCGAAAAGTTATGCGTCTAGCTTAGGCGAAGCGTCGCGTATTTTTTTTTTATTATACCTACTGTAACGCGCCGAACACATCAACGCGTCACCGCTACTCGCGCGCAGCTCGACCGGCTCACCGAGTCATCACCTCCTCCCCGCACTACGCGTCCCCGCCGTGGCCGCGACCTCCTATAAAGCCACTCTCAGAAGCCGCTAGCGGCAGTAAAATCCGAATGCCTAGCCGAAAGCTTAGAGACTCAATGCTCGCTTAGCTCCCAGCCGTTCGACCAAGCTCACCTCTTAAAGGTAGACGCTGAAGTCGAACGTAGGTCCTCGCTCCCTCCCGTCGACAACCCTGATGATCCTCTGCCTCCCGTCACTCCGGACGAAGTGCAAGACATCATTAAAGGGCTCAAACCGCGCAAAGCCCCCGGTAAGGACGGTATCACCAATAGGGTGTTTCAAATCCTCCCCGCGCAACTCGTTATGCTCATGACCGCCATCTTCAATGGCGCTCTGAGCAACAATATCTTTCCTCAATCGTGGAAAGAAGCCGTGGTTATTGGCATCCCCAAGCCTGGCAAGCCCAAGTCTGAGCCCACGAGCTACCGACCTATCAGTCTGCTCAATGTTTTCGGCAAAATCTACGAGAAGCTTATTTATAAGCGACTCAAGGACTATGTCGAGGCAAAGAGCCTGATACTGAACGAACAGTTCGGGTTCCGGCCGGGACACTCGTGTGTTCAACAGGTGCACCGCGTAGTCGAACACGTCAGCGCGGGCTTTCAGAGAGGCGCGCTCACCGGCGCCCTCTTCTTCGACATTGCAAAAGCCTTCGACAAGGTCTGGCACAACGGGTTGTTATACAAGCTATACCAACTCGATGTGCCAGATCGTCTCGTGCTCATCTTGCGAGATTTTCTGTCGAATCGTACGTTTAGATATCGCGTAGACGGTACGCTATCGTCACCTCACCCTATCCGCGCGGGCGTCCCTCAAGGATCCGTGCTATCTCCTCTCTTGTTCTCGCTGTTCACTAGCGACGTCCCTAGGGGTAGAAAGGCCCAGTTGGCGCTTTTCGCCGACGACACGGCCATCTATGTTACCGGTAACAACCCTACCACCATAGCTCGCACCCTCCAAACTTCCGCAAACGTCTTAGGCGCTTGGTTCCGGAAATGGAGAGTCGAGGTCAATCCCGACAAAAGTCAAGCGGTTCTCTTTAGGAAACCCGGACGCCGCAATGTCCCCACGCCTAGTCCGTTAGCCATGTACGGCAAGCCTATCCCTTGGGATAAGCGAGCCAAATACTGAGGTGTGATACTCGATCACAGACTTTCGTTCGCCGAACACATAAAGGCGGCGCGTTCGCGCGCCGTCTTCGCGTCCGGCAGGCTTTATTGTATGACCAACGAGAAAAGCAAGTTGTCACTCAGGTGCAAATTGCGGCTCTTCGTCTCGGTCATCCGACCAATCATGACATACGCTTGCGCAGTGTTCGCCCACGCCAAGCCGTATCATATTCATAGGCTTCAGACCGTCCAGAACCGATTCCTGCGCAGAGTCACGGGAGCCCCCTTCTACGTCCGAAATGAGACTCTCCATATAGATCTCAAAATACCTACGGTGAAACAGTTCATGAAGCGACTCACCCAGCGCTTCATGGACTGTTCTACCGCTCATCCTAACCCCTTAGTGTCATCGGCCGTCCGATACACTCCCTCGCGAATAAGTACAGTTCGAAGACCGAAACACACACTCACAGAGCCAGATGATCCTATCACTCTCCTCCAGGAGAGCGATAAGGCCACCAGCACTGTTCGCAAACAAAAACGGACATTCCGTCCTCGCCGCCGAGGCCCGTCGCGACGACCCCGTCAATGCCCCCCTCCCGACCCTTTGCTAGAGCCAGCCCGCGAAGCTGAGCCGATTAATGTTTAAAATGTCCCTAAATAATGGAACAATCAGATCCAGCCTGTCCCTTGCTGTCCTCTTCAGCGACGTCCTAAGCCGAGGTCCGTACCCCGCAGGGGGTGCCCTTAGCGATAGTCGCTTAGCTTATAAGTTTGTATGCCTGGCTGGAGGCCTTAATTTTAATTAAGCCCCCCACAGGAAAGTTCGGTTGAGCAGTAAATGTCCCTAAAGGATAAACTGCGAGATGCCCATTCCAAAAAAAAAAAAAAAAAACGCTAGCGGCAGTTCGAGTTCGGCACGCTTCGAGTGTACTCTCCGCATCGACTTAGGTCGTTCACGATTACCTCGCCCCTTGCTGGACTTGAACTAGCGGCGTGTATTGTTCGTTTGTTTGTGTTGACGCCGTTAGCGGTACCGCACACCACTCGAATAATATACAACGCGTGTAGGGATTCGCTTACCATCTTTTAAATCTGTTCTGTTAGTTAGAACTTAACCTTATAATTTATTAACGTAACGATCTCAGTGTTTGTATTACTTATTCCTTCACGTTTTCGTCCTGTGATTGTACTTCAGTTAGCGATAGTTTAAATAAATATTTGTTATTACCTATATTGTGGGTTTAGTTTATCTCTTCACACAAACCCTGTTTACATCTGGCGCCCAACGTGGGGCTATCTTTAGTTTTATATTACTAGATACCCACGTAACTTTTAGGTTTTCTTTCCTTTGTTTTGATTTAAGTAATACTAGTTTTAACTACCTACCCTCGTATTTTTTTTTATTTCCTCTTACTTCGGCATTTTATAGCCGCTATTCTTTTGTTTTATTATCTTCACGCTAGGTCCCTTTAAAGGATAGGCAGAATTTTAATTAGTCAACAACATTGAGTTGTATAAAATATTACCCAGGCGTAGCCGTAGGAATTTAGGGAATAATATGTCGAACGTCAGCTTCTCTGACGACCAGTTCCGCGACCTGTTAGGGGTCCTGGCCAGTCGGAATGATCAGGTCCCACAAAAATCTGGTAGCTTTGCGTCATGCACTGCTCGCTTCAACGGATCTCGAAATACGGCCGTGGTTGAGGCATTCCTATCAACTATCAGCACGTATAAGAAAATAGAGGCAATAAGCAATGACAACGCCATTGAGGGGCTCACATTGCTACTGGTTGACGAGGCATCCATCTGGTGGCTAGGAGTGAAAGATACAATCACGAACTGGCAGGAAGCTGTGTCCTTGATAAGGACGACATTTGCACCGAAGAGACCAGCTTATCTGGTATATGATGAAATCGTTTGCGATAAGCAGCAGAGTCCTGAAGGCACGGAATTATTTGTTGCCAAGAAGCGAGCTCTTATGGCGGAGTTGCCCAAGCCTTCTCTTACTCCACCGCAGGGCCTGGACCTATTGTATACTTCCCTACATATAAATATAAGGGACAGAATCCCAAGAGATTCTGTTGCGACATTTGATGAGTTCTTGTCAAAGGTACGTCAAATTGAAGAATCAGTCGCTGCACGAGCAGGACCCAACTCAAGCAACACCTTTGCCACTCAATCAGGGAAACGCCCCAGGTGTACCTTTTGCCGTGCTTTTGGCCACAACGAACAGGAGTGTCGCAAGAAAGCTGACAAAGGCAAGACTACAACGACAGACGGTGCGAGAATTACAGCCGCATCCACGCCAAAGCCTAGTCACAAAATCACCTGTTACGGTTGCGGTGAGCCCGGCGTAGTCAGGAGCAAATGCCCAAAGTGCAACCGAAACCAAGTTGGCGCTGTGGACGTTGGGTTTTATTCCCTCAACTCCACCGTAGCATCTACAGCACGTCTTAGACCAACCGTCAAGATTGGCATCGCTGGCGTCAGCGGACAAGCTCATATCGATTCTGGGGCCAAGCTAAGTGTCGCATCTACGTCATTGTACGGTATGCTACAGCGAAAGGGAGTCCAATTCAAAACGGAAAATGCGACGATTACCCTTGCTGATGGTTTACGGCGGAGACAATTTGTCCAGACAGCGGCAGTGTTAGTCACATTATGTGGTCGGACGATCCCCACAAATTTTATCGTGTTGCCTGAATCACACGACAACCGAACGCTCCTAGGAGTAGATTTCATCCAAGATGCAGGCATCGTGCTCAACCTACCGCAGCTATTATTTCATTTCTTGGATGAGCCTGGCAAGAAGTACGAGCTTTACAATGAAGAAGAAGTTGATGCATACGTGTCCACGGTGCAGACGGAACTCGTGAAAACCGAGTCAGTGATTTCCAGGTTAGCCAAAATCACGTCTCTGGAACCGATGCTTAGCCCGTTGCCCATGACACCGTCCCCAACTTCACATGTTCCTGAGGAATGTAACATGGCAGATTCATACGGACCACCTCCAATAATCGAGTTCAATACGCCGCCGCAATCGCCCTCGCGGCCAGAACCCGAGCTATCTGGCTACTCGCCGAGATTTGTGGGGACGTTGTTCCGGGATGCGCAATCAATTATTAATGGTACAGAAGTAACTCTCTCCCCACACAGCCAGCAGCTATTTGGTCCTAATATCGATATTTCTATGGTCGCAGTATCTGATTCAGGCGCCTTAACCACTGAAGAGAGTATCCAGCTGAATACTGTACTGGACCGTCATTCTGCTGTTTTTATTGGGAATGGAGAACCAGCTAGCCTCGTGGAGCATAGTATAGAAACTGGGAACCACAAACCGATCGCTGTGCCCCCATATCGACTATCACCTCAGCGTAAAGAAATTCTGCGTAAGGAGGTTAATCAGATGCTAGAAGAAGGTATTATCACTCTAGAATATAAAGTTCTTAAAATTGCAATTACATAAGATTGGATAATAGCAACTGCTGATTCTAAAATTAATAGTAAGATTTGAATAATAATTAATATTATAATAAAATAAGATCTTAAATTAGGTCCAGTCCCTCTTAATAATGTTATTAATAAGTGACCTGCAATTATATTAGCAGTCAGACGAACAGCTAAAGTTCCTGGTCGAATAATATTTCTGATTGTTTCAATTAATACTATAAATGGCATTAAAATAGTTGGAGTCCCTTGAGGAATTATATGAATAAATATGTGTTGGGAATTATTAAATCATCCATAAATTATAAATCTTAATCATAAAGGTAAAGAAATTGATAATGATAATGTTAAATGACTAGTTCTAGTAAAAATATAAGGAAATAACCCTAAAAAATTATTGAATAAAATAAATGAAAATATAGAAATAAAAATAAAAGTGGAACCTTGAAAATAATTATTTTTTAATAAAGTTTTAAATTCATTATGAAGTTTTGATAAAATAAAATTTCAAAAAAAAAAATGTCGATTAGGAATTAATCAAAATGAATATGGAATAAATATAATTCCTAATATTGTACTAATTCAATTAAAAGGAATATTAAATAAGTTAGTTGAGGGGTCAAAAATTGAAAATAAATTGCTTATCATTTTCAAATGAAATTTTTTAATTTTATATTTAAGTTATTATTTTTATTTAAATTTTTTTTATTAAAAACATAATAATTTATAATATTAAAAATTAAATAAATTAATAAAAAAAAAAAGAAAGAAATTAATCAATTAATTGGTATTATTTGTGGTATAAAAGAATATTACATATTATTAATAATTTAAATTTGACATATTTATGTTATATATTTAACTAATTCTTTATTTAATCATTAGAAGTAAATGCTAATTTACTATAAAATGGTTTAAGAGACCAGTACTTGCTTTCAGTCATCTAATGAGGAATAATTATTAATTCAATTAATAAAATTTTTAATTGAAATTCTTTCAATTACAATAGGCATAAAACTATGATTTGCCCCACAAATTTCTGAACATTGACCATAAAAAATTCCAGGGCGATTAATAAAAAAATTAGTTTGATTAAGTCGTCCAGGATTAGCATCTACTTTTACTCCTAGTGATGGAATAGTTCATGAATGAATTACATCTGTAGCTGTTACTATAATTCGAATTTGATTATTTATTGGTAAGATAATTCGATTATCAACATCTAATAAACGAAAATTACTTGGGGATATCTCATTAGAAGGGATTATATAGGAATCAAATTCAATATTATGAAAATCTGAGTATTCATATCTTCAATATCATTGATGTCCAATAGATTTTAAGGTAATTAAAGGATTATTTAATTCATCTAATAAATATAATAAACGTAAGGAAGGTAAAGCAATAAAAATTAAAGTAATTGCTGGTAAAATAGTTCAAATTAATTCAATTATTTGTCCTTCCATTAAAAATCGATTAATGTATTTATTAAATAAAAGTCTTGTTATTAAATAACCTACTAAGATAGTAATTATAATAAGGATAACTAAAGTATGATCATGAAAAAAAATAATTTGTTCTATTAAAGGAGAAGCTCCATTTTGTAAATTAAGGTTTGATCATGTTGCAATTTCTAAAAAAAGGATGATCCTTTATAAATGGGGTTTAAATCCATTACATGTAATCTGCCATATTAGAATAAATTTCTTAAAATAGGTAATTCATTATATGAATGTTCGGCAGGAGGTAAATTTTGGTATCATTCAATTGAAGATGATAAATTTAAGGTAAATAAAGCAATTCGTTGATTAATTAAAGATTCTCAAATAATAATTAATATAAATATAATAGCTAATAAGGAGATATAAGATCCTAAAGATGAAATAATATTTCAAGAAATATAAGAGTCTGGATAATCTGAATATCGGCGGGGTATACCCGCTAAACCTAAAAAATGTTGGGGAAAAAAAGTTAAATTTACTCCAATAAATATAGAAAAAAATTGAATTTTTAAAAGATAAGGGTTTAAAGATAATCCTGTAAATAATGGGTATCAATGGATAAATCCTCCTAAAATAGCAAATACAGCTCCTATTGATAAAACATAATGAAAATGAGCTACTACATAATAAGTATCATGAAGTATAATATCAATTGAAGAGTTAGATAAAATTACTCCAGTTAAACCTCCTACTGTAAATAAAAATACAAATCCTAATCTTCAAAGAATAGAAGGTGAGTAATTAATTTGTGTTCCATGAAAAGTAGCTAATCAACTAAAAATTTTAATTCCTGTAGGTACAGCAATAATTATTGTTGCTGATGTAAAATAAGCTCGAGTATCAATATCTATTCCTACTGTGAATATATGATGTGCTCAAACAATAAATCCTAATAATCCAATTGCTAATATAGCATAAATTATTCCTAAACAACCAAATGTTTCCTTTTTACCTCTTTCTTGGGAAATAATATGTGAAATTATTCCAAATCCTGGTAAAATTAAAATATAAACTTCCGGGTGTCCAAAAAATCAAAATAAATGTTGATATAAAATTGGGTCTCCTCCTCCTGCAGGGTCAAAAAATGATGTATTTAGATTTCGATCTGTTAAAAGTATAGTAATAGCTCCAGCTAAAACAGGCAAAGATAATAAAAGTAAAAATGCAGTAATTCCTACAGCTCAAATAAATAGAGGTATTTGATCAAAAGATAAGTTATTTAATCGTATATTGATAATTGTAGTAATAAAGTTAATAGCTCCTAAAATAGAAGAAATACCTGCTAGATGAAGTGAAAAAATAGCTAGATCAACTGATCTTCCTCCGTGAGCAATATTAGATGAAAGAGGAGGATAAACTGTTCATCCTGTTCCTGCTCCACTTTCTACAATTCTTCTTGAAATTAATAAAGTTAAAGAGGGTGGGAGAAGTCAAAAACTTATATTATTTATTCGAGGAAATGCTATATCTGGAGCTCCTAATATTAATGGAACAAGTCAATTACCAAATCCTCCAATTATAATAGGTATAACTATAAAAAAAATTATAATGAAAGCATGGGCTGTAACAATAGTGTTATAAATTTGATCATCTCCAATTAATGATCCAGGATTTCCTAATTCAGCTCGAATTAATAATCTTAATGAAGTACCTACTATACCGGCTCAAATTCCAAAAATAAAATATAAGGTTCCAATATCTTTATGATTTGTTGAATAGAGTCATTTTCGCTTAAAATAAAATGGCTGAGGTTAAGCGATAAATTGTAAATTTATTTACGAGAAATTAGTTCTCTTTTATTAATGAAAATTAGCTTTATATTCAAAAATG
Source organism: Phlogophora meticulosa (assembly GCA_905147745.2). Classification (NCBI taxonomy): domain Eukaryota; kingdom Metazoa; phylum Arthropoda; class Insecta; order Lepidoptera; family Noctuidae; genus Phlogophora; species Phlogophora meticulosa. The sequence continues at coordinate 229,999 of CAJHWW020000001.1, read as the reverse complement.
ATATAAAATTGCAAATTTTAAGGAATAGTAATATCTATTAAGGCTTAAAGAATAATTTCTTTATAGATAATTTTGAAGATTACTAGTTTAATTTAACTTAAAACCTTAATAAAAAAAAAAAGTTCTAATAATTATTCCAGATAAAGAAAAAAAAGAAAATAAATTAATAAAAAAAAAAAAATTATTTTTAATAAAAATTTTAAATCATTTTATTTTTAAATAATTAAATATAAATGCAGAATATCTAATACGAATATAAAAAAATAATATAATTAATCTTATTATAATAAAAATAAAAGTTAATATAAATATATTATTATTAATTAAAAAATTGATAATAATTCATTTAGGGAAAAATCCAATTAAAGGGGGGAGTCCTCCTAAAGAAAGAAAATTAATTAATAAATTAACTTTAATAAAAAAATTTATATTATTAATAAATAATTGATTAATAAAAAATATATTAAAAATGTAAAATAAAAAGCATATAATTCTAATTATAAATGAATACATAAAAATATAAAAGAATCATAAAGTTTCTCTAATTAATATAGATGAAAGTATTCACCCTAAATTATTAATTGAAGAAAAAGCTATTAATTTACGTAAAGAGGTTTGATTTAACCCTCCAATTGCTCCAACAATAATATTTATAATAATAATAATAATAATAAAATTATTATTTAAATAATAAGATAAAATAATTATAGGGGTGATTTTTTGTCAAGTTATTAAAATAAAACTATTAAATCAAGATAGTCCTTCAATAATATTAGGGAATCAGAAATGGAAGGGGGTTCTTCCTATTTTCATAAGTATTGAAGAATTTATTATAATAGAAATAAAATTATTTATTTCAAAGTTTTTTATAAAAATTATTTTAATTAAAATTGTAAATAAAAAATTAATAGATGCAATGGATTGAGTTAGAAAATATTTTAAAGATGCTTCTGTTGATAATAAATTATTTGAATTTGAAATGAGGGGGATAAATCTTAATAAATTAATTTCTAATCCAATTCAACATCCAAATCATGAATTAGAAGAAATAGAAATTAAAGTTCTAAAAAATAAAATAAATATGAAAAATATCTTATTTGAATTAAATAAAAAAAAAATTTAAAATAAGAAATTTAATATTTCTTTTAAGAATTTAAAATTCAAAATTGTATATTTTAGTGTAAGATGCACAATAATTTTTGATGTTATTAGTTATAGTTTGATTCTATAAAATATAATAAAGGTAAATAAAATTTTACTTAATTTATTCTATCAGAATAACCCTTTAATCAGGCACTTTATTTTTAAAAAAAAGGTGTTTCCTTTATATTTGGGGTATGAACCCAAAAGCTTAATTTTAGCTTATCTTTAATTTTATTTATTATTATTATATGAAAATTTATTAAAAATGGTTTATATATTAATTTATATGCAAATACATATGTATGTATATGTATATATATATATATAATATTAAATATTTAATATATTAATATAAATTAATAATTCTTAAATTTTAAAAAAATTAAAATTAATTATATTAATACAATATAATTTTTATGAATATATATTGTTTAATTCTTAAATTTAGGTTTAACATAGATATTATAAAGAGAAAAAAGAAAAATTATTAAAAATTTAATAATTTATATTAAATATTTTATTATAAAAAAAAAAAAAAAAAAATCTATTTAAAAAAAACTATATATAAATAAATTTTTTATAGTTTATAAAATTTATTTAAAGTTTATTTTACATATAAATTTTAGTATATATTAAAATATTTAAATAATAATTTAAATTATGTTGTAGTAATTAATATTAAAAATTTAAGAAATTAAGATTTAGTAATATTTTAATTAATAACAAATTTTGTGCCAGCAGTTGCGGTTATACAAAAATTAAGTTAAATTTTATTAGTAATTAATAAGTAAAATTTAATTTTATAATAAAAATTTTAAATTATTAGGTGAAATTTTAATTTAATAAAAAATTATATTTAAATTATGATTTAATAAATTTTATAAAAAACTAGGATTAGATACCCTATTATTAAATTTTAAAATTAAAATACTAAAATAGTAAATAATTATTTATTGAAACTTAAATAATTTGGCGGTATTTTAGTTCATTTAGAGGAATCTGTTTAATAATTGATAATCCACGAATAAACTTACTTAATTTATAATTTTGTATATCGTTGTTAGAAAAATATTTTTTAATAAAATTAATATTTAATAATTATAATAAAAATTTAAATCAGATCAAGATGCAGATTATAATTAAGAATATAATGGATTACAATAAATTTATTTAAATGAATATATATTTGTAATAATTAATTGAAAGTGGATTTAAATGTAATTTTGTTTAGTTTGAAAAAATGATTAAAAATTAAAATATGTACATATTGCCCGTCGCTTTCATATAATAAAATTGAAATAAGTCGTAACAAAGTAGAGATACTGGAAAGTGTTTCTAGAAAGAACAAATTAGAGCTTGAGAAATAAAGTATTTCATTTACATTGAAAAGATATTATAAATTAATTAATTTGAGGGGAAAAATTAATAAATTAATTTTAATAAAAAAAATTTTAATAAGAATATTTTAAAGGGGGGGTTAAAGTATTATTTATAGAAAAAATAAGATAATTTATAATTAATTAGTATTGTAAAAGAATTTTGAAATAAGTTAAATAGAAAATTAATTTAAAGTAATTTTTATTTAATGTATCTTGGGTATCAGAGTTTATTAAAAAAAAATTTTATGAAAAAAATTCTCGAATTTAAAAGAGATAATTAATTAATAAAGTTGTTGTAGCATAAATATTTTAAATAATTAATTAGAGATGAAATGTTAATCGTTTTTAAAGATATCTAGTTTTTTTAGAAAAAAATTTAATTTTTAGTTGTTTTATGAATAAATTAATTAATTAATTTATTCATAAAACAACTTTATATTTTAAGGGATAAGCTTTAATTTAAATTTATATAAATAAAAATTAAAGTAAATTGAAATTTTTATTATTTATATTGTAAAAAAAATTTAATTTATTATAAATAATTTCATTTTTGATAAAATTTAATAAAATTTTATTATTTTATAAAAAAAAAATTGAAAATTTTATAAAAATTGATATAATGATAAAATTAGTATATAAATAAAGATATAATTATAAAATTTAAGAATATAATTTTATAATAATTAATTAAAAGGAATTCGGCAAATTTTATATTCACTTGTTTATCAAAAACATGTCTTTTTGAAAATAATATAAAGTCTAATCTGCCCACTGATTAATTATATTGAAGGGCTGCAGTATTTTGACTGTACAAAGGTAGCATAATCATTAGTCATTTAATTGATGACTTGTATGAAAGATTGGATGAAATATAAACTGTCTCTTAGTTAAATTTAGAAATTAATTTTTTAATTAAAAAGTTAAAATAATTTAAAAAGACGAGAAGACCCTATAGAGTTTTATAAATAATTTAATTGAGATTATTATTAAATAAAAAATTAAAATTTAATTTATTTATTTTATTGGGGTGATAAAAAAATAAATAAAACTTTTTTTAAAAAAAAACATATATAAATGATTATATGATCCAATAATATTGATTATAAGAAAAAATTACCTTAGGGATAACAGCGTAATTTTTTTTTTTAGTTCAAATAAAAAAAAGAGTTTGCGACCTCGATGTTGGATTAAGATAAAATATAAATGCAGAAGTTTAAAAATTTTGATCTGTTCGATCATTAAAATCTTACATGATCTGAGTTCAAACCGGTGTAAGCCAGGTTGGTTTCTATCTTTTAGAAAATAAAATATTTTAGTACGAAAGGATTAAATATTTAAATTAAATTTATATTTTTGAATTTTATTAATTTTTTATAAATTATAACAATAATAATAATAATTTTATACTAATGAATAATTTATAATTAATATATAAATAATATATATATATATATATATATAAATTATAATTTAATAGTAAAACTATTTTGGCAGAAAAATGTAATGATTTTAGAATTCATAAATGTATAATTAAATTATATAGATAGTAAATGTTTATTTTAGATGTTTATATGATTATAGTTGGTTTATTAATTTTAATTATTGGGGTTTTAGTAGGAGTTGCTTATTTAACTTTATTAGAACGTAAAGTTTTAGGTTATATTCAAATTCGGAAAGGTCCTAATAAAGTAGGATTTTTAGGAATTTTACAACCCTTTTCAGATGCTATTAAATTATTTACTAAGGAACAAACTTATCCTAATTTTTCTAATTATTTAAGATATTATTTTTCTCCTGTAGTAAGTTTTATTTTATCTTTAATAGTTTGATTATTAATTCCTTATTATTTTAATTTAATTAGATTTAATTTAGGTTTATTATTTTTTTTATGTTGTACAAGATTAGGGGTTTATACTGTTATAATTGCTGGTTGATCTTCAAATTCTAATTATGCTTTATTAGGGGGATTGCGAGCAGTAGCTCAAACTATTTCTTATGAAGTTAGATTAGCTTTGATTTTAATATCTAGAATTATTTTAATTATAGATTTAAATTTACTAAAGTTTAATTTTTATCAAGAATTTATTTGATTTATTATATTAATATTACCTTTAAGTTTATGTTGGATAAGTTCAAGATTAGCGGAAACAAATCGCACTCCTTTTGATTTTGCTGAGGGGGAAAGAGAGTTAGTATCAGGGTTTAATATTGAATATAGAAGAGGAGGATTTGCTTTAATTTTTTTAGCTGAGTATTCTAGAATTTTATTTATAAGAATATTATTTGTTTTAATATATTTAGGTGGTTTTAGTTTAAGAATTATATTTTATTTAAAGTTAAGATTAATTTCTTTTTTATTTATTTGAATTCGAGGAACATTACCTCGATATCGTTATGATAAATTAATATATTTAGCTTGAAAAAGATATTTACCAATTTCTTTAAATTTTTTATTATTTTTTTTAGGCTTAAAAATTTTATTATTATAATTTAATTTTTTTTAGTATAAATTAATAGAAATGAAATTCTTTCTTAAGTTTTCAAAACAAATGCTTAAAACAAGCTCATTAATTATATGTTTAATTAAATAGTAAACTATCTCAATATTTATTAATAAATGGGTTTATAATAAAGTAAGAAAAATAAAAAATTGTTAATAATTGACCAGTAATAATATAAGGATCTTCAACTGGTCGTGCTCCAATTCAAGTTAATAAAATAATAATAGTTAATAGGGATCAGAATATAAATTGATTGATTGGATAAAATTGAATACCTTGAATTTTTTTGTTGAAAGTAAATGGGAGAATAATTAAAATTAAAATAGATATTACTAATGCAATAACACCTCCTAATTTATTAGGAATTGATCGTAAAATTGCATAAGCAAATAAAAAATATCATTCTGGTTGAATATGGACAGGAGTGACTAAAGGGTTAGCTGGAATGAAATTATCAGGATCTCCTAATAGGTATGGATTTGTTAATGTTAAAATAGTTAAAAAAAATAATAAAATAATAAAACCGATTAAATCTTTAAAAGTAAAAAATGGATGAAATGGAATTTTATCTAAATTTCTATTTAAACCTAATGGATTATTAGATCCAGTTTGATGAAGGAATAATAAGTGAATTATTGTTATTATTAAAATAATAAAAGGTAAAAGAAAATGAAATGTATAAAATCGAGTTAAAGTTGCATTATCAACTGCAAATCCTCCTCAAATTCAATTTACTAATATTACTCCTAGTGATGGAATAGCTGATAAAAGATTAGTAATAACTGTTGCTCCTCAAAATGATATTTGGCCTCAAGGTAAAACATATCCTATGAATGCTGTTGCTATTAGTAAAAATAAAATAATTACTCCTACTATTCAAGTAAGTTTTAAATTAAAAGATTCGTAATAAATTCCTCGTCCAATATGTATATAAATACAAATAAAGAAAAATGAAGCTCCATTAGCATGAAGAGTTCGAATTAATCAACCATAATTCACATTTCGGCAAATATAATTAACTCTATAGAATGCTATTTCAATATTTGCAGTATAATATATAGTTAAAAATAATCCTGTTATAATTTGAATGATTAAACATAAGGCTAATAAAGACCCAAAATTTCATAAAGTTGAAATATTAGATGGGGAAGGTAAATCAATTAATGATCCATTAATAATTTTTAAGATGGGGTGGGTTTTTCGTAATATAGAGAATTTAGCTATCATTTTATTTAATTTAGAGATGATCGAATAGGACCATAAAAAATATTAGTAATTTTTACAACTGCAATTAAGGTAATAAATAAATAAATTACTAATATTATTATAATTAAAAATGTTTGGTTATTATATAATTTTCTCAAACTGATTTTATTTTCATTGTTAAAAAATATTATTAATTCAGAAAAATTATTTATATCAGAATTTACTGATAAGTTTATTCAAGAAATATTATTTATAAATATAAATTTTATAATTATTAATAAAATAAAAACTGCTAATAAAATTTTTTTAAAATTAATTATAGGTTTAAATATTTCATTAGAAGCAATTCTTGAAACATAAATAAATAAAACTAATAATCCTCCTAAGAATGTGAGAAATAAAATATAAGAAAATCAATAAGTTTTAATTATTATTCCTGATAATAAACAAGTTAATAAAGTTTGAATTAAAATTATTACTGTACGCTCCTTTCCACCGGCTTCATAAGGTCCAGAGCTCATTTGTGGGGCTCGGTATCCGCTTTTATAACATGCTACCTCATTCTTTCCTGGATTTACCTTTTAACGCGTTTAAAGCTAAAGTTAAATCAAACCTTTGTTCTAAAGCATATTATTCGATCAACGACTATTTAGAAGACAAGAATAGTTGGTCGCTTTGTTGAACGCAGGACAATGTTGCTATGTTCTTTTACTGTTTAATAGTTCTTTATTTTTGTGTATGTTTCTTCTACTATCCATATTTTTATGTTATTGACATGATCCTCTCATTACATTGTGTGAATGAGTTGTATTGATATAATTCAGCATTGCACATGTCAGCGGGCACGCCCTTGGACTGCCTTGGAGGCTTTTTATGTATTCAGTTTAGCAGGCTTTGCTTGAGTTAATTGTCGATTTTGGTATATATAACTTTTTATTTATTTATTTTGGCATATTGGTGTGTGCTAGCTAACATGTAGCAAATTATTTAATTGAATGACGTATAAAGATGATTGACATAATTATTATTTTTGACATAATGTGTTGTATAGCTTCAGGTTCTTCAAACCTATCAGACAGACGTGTTGCTGGGGAGTTTGTTCCTCCACTTCTTCTTCCCAGCAAAAACACTAGGAAGTGGTGAAGGGTGGGCGTTTTGGGGGACTGTCTTATGTAAACGTCTTTGACGTTCAAAAAGTGCTGATTCTCAGCCTAATTTGAATAAATGAATTTTGATTTTGATTTTGATTTTGATTTTGATTAATCCTATTGATAGGGGATTATTTAAAAATAATATAAAAAATGAAATTATAATTAATAATAAAGAAAAAAATAATTTTAAGATTTCAAATCAAAGAATAGTTTAATAAAAATAATAATTTTGGAGATTATTGATAAAGAAATTCTTTTTCTTTGAAGTTTTTAAAGTATATAACTTAACTTTGATTTACAAGACCAATATTTTTAAAATAAACTATAAAAACAAATGATAATTTTAAATATATGAATTATTTTTATTTTAATATTTATTGTGGGAAATTTAATTTTTATTTCTAAACATAAGCATTTATTAATTGTCTTACTTAGATTAGAGTTTATCGTCTTAAGAATTTTTTTTTTTTATTAATTTATTTAAGATTTATTGATTATGATATATATATATTAATATTATTTTTAGTTTTTTCAGTTTGTGAAGGTGCTTTAGGGTTATCTATTTTAGTTTCTATAATTCGTACTCATGGAAATGATTATTTTCAAAGATTTAGTTTATTATAAATTAAATATAATGATAAAATTTTTAATTATAATAATTTTTGTAATTCCTTTTTGTTTTATAAAAAATATGTTTTGAATGGTTCAAATAATATTATTTTTATTAATATTTTTATTTATAAATTTAAGTATAAGATTAAATTTATTTTGTAATATGAGATATATAATATCTTGTGATATTATATCTTATGGTTTAATTTTATTAAGAATTTGAATTTCTATTTTAATAATTATAGCTAGTGAAAATTTAAATAAAATAAATTTTTATTTAATTTTTTTTTTATTTAATGTTATTTTTTTGTTAATTATATTATATTTAACTTTTAGAACAATGAATATATTTATATTTTATTTATTTTTTGAGGGTAGATTAATACCTACTTTATTTTTAATTATTGGTTGAGGTTATCAACCTGAACGTATTCAAGCTGGTATATATTTACTTTTTTATACTTTATTTGTTTCTTTACCCTTATTAATAGGAATTTTTTATATTTTTAAAGAGACATATTGTATAATAATTTATTTTCTTAAATTTTTTAATATAAATATATATTTATTATATTTCTCTATAATTTTAGCTTTTTTAGTAAAAATACCTATATATTTTGTTCATTTATGATTACCCAAGGCTCATGTTGAGGCTCCTGTATCTGGTTCTATAATTTTAGCTGGTATTATATTAAAATTAGGAGGGTATGGGTTATTACGATTATTAATTTTTTTACAGGAAATTAATCTGAAATTAAATTATATTATAATTGTTATTAGATTAATTGGAGGATTTTATATTAGATTAAAATGTTTTTGTCAAATTGATATTAAATCATTAATTGCTTATTCTTCTGTTGCTCATATAAGAATTGTTATTAGTGGTATTATAGTAATAAATTATTGAGGATTTATTGGTTCTTATATTTTAATAATTGGTCATGGGTTATGTTCATCTGGAATATTTTGCTTAGCTAATATTAGTTATGAGCGTTTACATAGTCGAAGATTATATATTAATAAGGGAATAATAAATTTTATACCTTCTATAAGATTGTGGTGATTTTTATTAATATCTTCTAATATAGCCGCCCCACCTAGACTAAATCTTATAGGAGAAATTAGTTTAATTAATAGATTAATAAGATGATCTTGAATTTCTATACTTATGTTAATATTAATTTCTTTTTTTAGTGCTGGTTATAGTTTATATTTATATTCATTTACTCAACATGGAAAGTATTATTCAGGAATTTATAGTTATTATACAGGTGTTTCACGAGAATATTTAATATTAATATTACATTGATTACCTTTAAATATTTTAGTTTTAAAAATTGATTATAGAATAATTTGAATTTATTTAAATAGTTTAAAAAAAATATTGATTTGTGGTGTCAAAAATATGAATAATTCATTTTAAATTATTAATAATATAAAATATTCGATTTGTTTTATTTCTTTTATTTTTTTATTTTTTATAATAACATTAAATTTCATTTTTATGATTTATTTTATTATAAATAATATAGTTATTTTGTTAGAATGAGAAATTATTTCTTTTAATTCAATAATGATTGTCATATCAATTTTATTAGATTGAATATCTTTATTATTTATAATATTTGTTTTTTTAATTTCTTCAGTTGTTATTTATTATAGAAAAAGATATATAAGATCTGAATTAAATTTAATACGATTTATTATTTTAGTTTTATTATTTGTTTTTTCAATAATATTATTAATTATTAGTCCAAATATTATTAGAATTTTATTAGGTTGAGATGGCTTAGGATTAGTTTCCTATTGTTTAGTAATTTTTTATCAAAATTTAAAATCTTATAATGCAGGTATATTAACAGCTCTAAGAAATCGAATTGGTGATGTTCTTATTTTAATAGTAATTTCTTGAATAATGAATTATGGAAGATGAAATTATATTTTTTATATAGAGTTTATAAATAATGATTGAGAAATAAATATAATTGGTAGATTAATTATTATAGCGGCTATAACTAAAAGTGCTCAAATTCCTTTTAGATCTTGGTTACCAGCAGCTATAGCTGCTCCTACTCCTGTATCTGCTTTAGTTCATTCTTCTACTTTAGTTACTGCTGGGGTATATTTATTAATTCGTTTTAATTTATTATTAATAGACATATTTTTTTTTAAATTATTATTATTATTATCAGGATTGACTATATTTATAGCTGGTATTTCTGCTAATTATGAATTTGATTTAAAAAAAATTATTGCTTTATCTACTTTAAGACAATTAGGTTTAATAATAAGAATTTTAAGTATAGGTTTACCTAATTTAGCTTTTTTTCATCTACTAACTCATGCTATATTTAAAGCTTTATTATTTATATGTGCTGGTGTTATTATTCATTTAATAAATGATACTCAAGATATTCGACTTATAGGAGGTATTAGATTATATATTCCTTTGACTTCTTTATGTATAAATATTTCTAATATAGCTTTATGTGGTATTCCTTTTTTAGCTGGATTTTATTCTAAGGATTTAATTTTAGAATTAGTTAGATTTAGAAATTTAAATTTAATAATTTTTTTTTTATATTATATTTCAACTGGTTTAACTATATTTTATACTTTTCGTTTAACAATATATTTAATAGTAAATGATTATAACTTAGTAAGAATTTATAATATATATGATGAGGATTATACAATATTAAAGAGAATATTTATTTTATTATTTATGAGTATTATTAGAGGAAGATTTTTAAGTTGAATAATATTTTCTTATCCTTACATAATTTATTTACCTTTTAATTTGAAAATAATAGTAATTTATGTAAGATTAATTGGTGGGGGATTAGGTTATTTGATTAGAAATATAAAAATTTATTCTGTTAATAAATTTATTTTAACTTATAATTTAAGAAATTTTTTATGTACAATATGATTTATACCTAATTTATCTACTTATGGTTTAAGATATTATTTTTTAAATTTTGGTCAAAATTTATCAAAAGATATTGATTTAGGTTGAAGAGAATTATATAGAGGATTTGGAATAATAAAAATTTTAAAAAAATATTCTGTTTTTTATAATTTTTATCAAATAAATAATTTTAAAATTTATTTATTTAGATTTATTATTTGAATAATAATTATTTTATTTTTAATATTATATAATAATAATTAATAAATTTAAATAGCTTATAAATTAGAGTGTAATATTGAAGATATTAAGGAGATAAAATTATCTTTAAATATTATAATTTGAATATATATATATATATATATATATATATTTACAAAAAAAATTTTTTTATTTTTACAATGAAAATGTAAAGTTTTAATTAAACTATATAAATAGAAATATTAATGGAATTTAACCACTAAAAATTAAGTTAGCAGCTTAATTTTATTCTTTATATTTCTTATTTAATTGGAAATAATATTCAATTTTATCATTAACAGTGATATACCTCTTTTTGGTTTCAATTAATATAATTAAATAAGGAGTTTATAAACTCTTTCTTTTAAGTCGAAATTAAATGCACATTGCTTCTTATTTAAGATAAATTAAAAAAATAATATTTTTTGATTGCAAATCAAATGTTTTTATAAACTATAATCCTTAATTAGTTCAGTTTAATATACTTTGATTTCATTCATGATATAATCCTAAAAGTAAAATAATGATAAAAAAAAAACTAATTTTTACTCAAAAAATAAAATTTACTAGCTTAAATAAGGGGATAATAGGAAAAATAAGTGCAATTTCTACATCAAAAATTAAAAAAATTACAGTAATCAAAAAAAAGTGTAATGAAAAAGGAATTCGAGCTGATGATTTTGGGTCAAAGCCACATTCAAAGGGAGAACATTTTTCTCGATCAGAAAAAGTTTTTTTTGATAAAATAATTGATAAAAATATTATAATATTAGAAATTAATAGAATAATTAAAAAAATATTCGTTATTAAAATAATTATTTATATTAAAATTATTAAACTTTTTGATTGGAAGTCAAATATACTAAATATATTATATAAATAATTAATTTCCCCATCAATAAATTGAAATGTAAAGGAATAATCATACTACATCTACGAAATGTCAATATCAAGCTGCTGCTTCAAATCCAAAGTGATGATTTCTAGAAAATTGATTATTTAGATGACGAATTAAACAAATTAAAAGAAATAATGTTCCAATAATTACATGTAATCCATGGAATCCTGTAGCTATAAAAAATGTTGATCCATAAATTCTATCAGCAATAGTAAAAGGTGCTTCAAGGTATTCATATGCTTGAAGAATGGTAAAATAAATTCCTAGAATAATTGTAATAAAAAGACCTTGAGTTATTTGAGAATTATTATTTTCTATAATAGCATGATGAGCTCAAGTAACAGATACTCCTGATCTAATTAAAATAATTGTATTTAATAAAGGAATTTGGAATGGATTAAACGGGGTAATATTGGTTGGGGGTCAAATAGCTCCAATTTCAATATTAGGTGCAAGTCTTCTATGAAAAAATGCTCAGAAAAAAGAGACAAAAAAGAAGATTTCAGAAATAATGAATAAAATTATTCCTCAACGTAGTCCTTTAACTACTAAAATTGTATGTTTACCTTGAAGTGTTCCTTCTCGACAAATATCTCGTCATCATTGATATATTGTTAAAATAACAATTAAATAACCTAAAATTAGTAAATTTATATTAAAATTATGAAATCATTTTACTATACCTGTAACAAGTACTATAACTCCAATAGCTCCAGTCAGAGGTCAAGGTCTATAATCTACTAAATGAAATGGGTGATTAAAGTTTGTTTTCATTAATTTACTTCTCTAGAATATAAAGTTCTTAAAATTGCAATTACATAAGATTGGATAATAGCAACTGCTGATTCTAAAATTAATAGTAAGATTTGAATAATAATTAATATTATAATAAAATAAGATCTTAAATTAGGTCCAGTCCCTCTTAATAATGTTATTAATAAGTGACCTGCAATTATATTAGCAGTCAGACGAACAGCTAAAGTTCCTGGTCGAATAATATTTCTGATTGTTTCAATTAATACTATAAATGGCATTAAAATAGTTGGAGTCCCTTGAGGAATTATATGAATAAATATGTGTTGGGAATTATTAAATCATCCATAAATTATAAATCTTAATCATAAAGGTAAAGAAATTGATAATGATAATGTTAAATGACTAGTTCTAGTAAAAATATAAGGAAATAACCCTAAAAAATTATTGAATAAAATAAATGAAAATATAGAAATAAAAATAAAAGTGGAACCTTGAAAATAATTATTTTTTAATAAAGTTTTAAATTCATTATGAAGTTTTGATAAAATAAAATTTCAAAAAAAAAAATGTCGATTAGGAATTAATCAAAATGAATATGGAATAAATATAATTCCTAATATTGTACTAATTCAATTAAAAGGAATATTAAATAAGTTAGTTGAGGGGTCAAAAATTGAAAATAAATTGCTTATCATTTTCAAATGAAATTTTTTAATTTTATATTTAAGTTATTATTTTTATTTAAAATTTTTTTATTAAAAACATAATAATTTATAATATTAAAAATTAAATAAATTAATAAAAAAAAAAAGAAAGAAATTAATCAATTAATTGGTATTATTTGTGGTATAAAAGAATATTACATATTATTAATAATTTAAATTTGACATATTTATGTTATATATTTAACTAATTCTTTATTTAATCATTAGAAGTAAATGCTAATTTACTATAAAATGGTTTAAGAGACCAGTACTTGCTTTCAGTCATCTAATGAGGAATAATTATTAATTCAATTAATAAAATTTTTAATTGAAATTCTTTCAATTACAATAGGCATAAAACTATGATTTGCCCCACAAATTTCTGAACATTGACCATAAAAAATTCCAGGGCGATTAATAAAAAAATTAGTTTGATTAAGTCGTCCAGGATTAGCATCTACTTTTACTCCTAGTGATGGAATAGTTCATGAATGAATTACATCTGTAGCTGTTACTATAATTCGAATTTGATTATTTATTGGTAAGATAATTCGATTATCAACATCTAATAAACGAAAATTACTTGGGGATATCTCATTAGAAGGGATTATATAGGAATCAAATTCAATATTATGAAAATCTGAGTATTCATATCTTCAATATCATTGATGTCCAATAGATTTTAAGGTAATTAAAGGATTATTTAATTCATCTAATAAATATAATAAACGTAAGGAAGGTAAAGCAATAAAAATTAAAGTAATTGCTGGTAAAATAGTTCAAATTAATTCAATTATTTGTCCTTCCATTAAAAATCGATTAATGTATTTATTAAATAAAAGTCTTGTTATTAAATAACCTACTAAGATAGTAATTATAATAAGGATAACTAAAGTATGATCATGAAAAAAAATAATTTGTTCTATTAAAGGAGAAGCTCCATTTTGTAAATTAAGGTTTGATCATGTTGCAATTTCTAAAAAAAGGATGATCCTTTATAAATGGGGTTTAAATCCATTACATGTAATCTGCCATATTAGAATAAATTTCTTAAAATAGGTAATTCATTATATGAATTTTCGGCAGGAGGTAAATTTTGGTATCATTCAATTGAAGATGATAAATTTAAGGTAAATAAAGCAATTCGTTGATTAATTAAAGATTCTCAAATAATAATTAATATAAATATAATAGCTAATAAGGAGATATAAGATCCTAAAGATGAAATAATATTTCAAGAAATATAAGAGTCTGGATAATCTGAATATCGGCGGGGTATACCCGCTAAACCTAAAAAATGTTGGGGAAAAAAAGTTAAATTTACTCCAATAAATATAGAAAAAAATTGAATTTTTAAAAGATAAGGGTTTAAAGATAATCCTGTAAATAATGGGTATCAATGGATAAATCCTCCTAAAATAGCAAATACAGCTCCTATTGATAAAACATAATGAAAATGAGCTACTACATAATAAGTATCATGAAGTATAATATCAATTGAAGAGTTAGATAAAATTACTCCAGTTAAACCTCCTACTGTAAATAAAAATACAAATCCTAATCTTCAAAGAATAGAAGGTGAGTAATTAATTTGTGTTCCATGAAAAGTAGCTAATCAACTAAAAATTTTAATTCCTGTAGGTACAGCAATAATTATTGTTGCTGATGTAAAATAAGCTCGAGTATCAATATCTATTCCTACTGTGAATATATGATGTGCTCAAACAATAAATCCTAATAATCCAATTGCTAATATAGCATAAATTATTCCTAAACAACCAAATGTTTCCTTTTTACCTCTTTCTTGGGAAATAATATGTGAAATTATTCCAAATCCTGGTAAAATTAAAATATAAACTTCCGGGTGTCCAAAAAATCAAAATAAATGTTGATATAAAATTGGGTCTCCTCCTCCTGCAGGGTCAAAAAATGATGTATTTAGATTTCGATCTGTTAAAAGTATAGTAATAGCTCCAGCTAAAACAGGCAAAGATAATAAAAGTAAAAATGCAGTAATTCCTACAGCTCAAATAAATAGAGGTATTTGATCAAAAGATAAGTTATTTAATCGTATATTGATAATTGTAGTAATAAAGTTAATAGCTCCTAAAATAGAAGAAATACCTGCTAGATGAAGTGAAAAAATAGCTAGATCAACTGATCTTCCTCCGTGAGCAATATTAGATGAAAGAGGAGGATAAACTGTTCATCCTGTTCCTGCTCCACTTTCTACAATTCTTCTTGAAATTAATAAAGTTAAAGAGGGTGGGAGAAGTCAAAAACTTATATTATTTATTCGAGGAAATGCTATATCTGGAGCTCCTAATATTAATGGAACAAGTCAATTACCAAATCCTCCAATTATAATAGGTATAACTATAAAAAAAATTATAATGAAAGCATGGGCTGTAACAATAGTGTTATAAATTTGATCATCTCCAATTAATGATCCAGGATTTCCTAATTCAGCTCGAATTAATAATCTTAATGAAGTACCTACTATACCGGCTCAAATTCCAAAAATAAAATATAAGGTTCCAATATCTTTATGATTTGTTGAATAGAGTCATTTTCGCTTAAAATAAAATGGCTGAGGTTAAGCGATAAATTGTAAATTTATTTACGAGAAATTAGTTCTCTTTTATTAATGAAAATTAGCTTTATATTCAAAAATGATATAAAATTGCAAATTTTAAGGAATAGTAATATCTATTAAGGCTTAAAGAATAATTTCTTTATAGATAATTTTGAAGATTACTAGTTTAATTTAACTTAAAACCTTAATAAAAAAAAAAAGTTCTAATAATTATTCCAGATAAAGAAAAAAAAGAAAATAAATTAATAAAAAAAAAATAATTATTTTTAATAAAAATTTTAAATCATTTTATTTTTAAATAATTAAATATAAATGCAGAATATCTAATACGAATATAAAAAAATAATATAATTAATCTTATTATAATAAAAATAAAAGTTAATATAAATATATTATTATTAATTAAAAAATTGATAATAATTCATTTAGGGAAAAATCCAATTAAAGGGGGGAGTCCTCCTAAAGAAAGAAAATTAATTAATAAATTAACTTTAATAAAAAAAATTATATTATTAATAAATAATTGATTAATAAAAAATATATTAAAAATGTAAAATAAAAAGCATATAATTCTAATTATAAATGAATACATAAAAATATAAAAGAATCATAAAGTTTCTCTAATTAATATAGATGAAAGTATTCACCCTAAATTATTAATTGAAGAAAAAGCTATTAATTTACGTAAAGAGGTTTGATTTAACCCTCCAATTGCTCCAACAATAATATTTATAATAATAATAATAATAATAAAATTATTATTTAAATAATAAGATAAAATAATTATAGGGGTGATTTTTTGTCAAGTTATTAAAATAAAACTATTAAATCAAGATAGTCCTTCAATAATATTAGGGAATCAGAAATGGAAGGGGGTTCTTCCTATTTTCATAAGTATTGAAGAATTTATTATAATAGAAATAAAATTATTTATTTCAAAGTTTTTTATAAAAATTATTTTAATTAAAATTGTAAATAAAAAATTAATAGATGCAATGGATTGAGTTAGAAAATATTTTAAAGATGCTTCTGTTGATAATAAATTATTTGAATTTGAAATGAGGGGGATAAATCTTAATAAATTAATTTCTAATCCAATTCAACATCCAAATCATGAATTAGAAGAAATAGAAATTAAAGTTCTAAAAAATAAAATAAATATGAAAAATATCTTATTTGAATTAAATAAAAAAAAAATTTAAAATAAGAAATTTAATATTTCTTTTAAGAATTTAAAATTCAAAATTGTATATTTTAGTGTAAGATGCACAATAATTTTTGATGTTATTAGTTATAGTTTGATTCTATAAAATATAATAAAGGTAAATAAAATTTTACTTAATTTATTCTATCAGAATAACCCTTTAATCAGGCACTTTATTTAAAAAAAAAAGGTGTTTCCTTTATATTTGGGGTATGAACCCAAAAGCTTAATTTTAGCTTATCTTTAATTTTATTTATTATTATTATATGAAAATTTATTAAAAATGGTTTATATATTAATTTATATGCAAATACATATGTATGTATATGTATATATATATATATAATATTAAATATTTAATATATTAATATAAATTAATAATTCTTAAATTTTTAAAAAATTAAAATTAATTATATTAATACAATATAATTTTTATGAATATATATTGTTTAATTCTTAAATTTAGGTTTAACATAGATATTATAAAGAGAAAAAAGAAAAATTATTAAAAATTTAATAATTTATATTAAATATTTTATTATAAAAAAAAAAAAAAAAAATCTATTTAAAAAAAACTATATATAAATAAATTTTTTATAGTTTATAAAATTTATTTAAAGTTTATTTTACATATAAATTTTAGTATATATTAAAATATTTAAATAATAATTTAAATTATGTTGTAGTAATTAATATTAAAAATTTAAGAAATTAAGATTTAGTAATATTTTAATTAATAACAAATTTTGTGCCAGCAGTTGCGGTTATACAAAAATTAAGTTAAATTTTATTAGTAATTAATAAGTAAAATTTAATTTTATAATAAAAATTTTAAATTATTAGGTGAAATTTTAATTTAATAAAAAATTATATTTAAATTATGATTTAATAAATTTTATAAAAAACTAGGATTAGATACCCTATTATTAAATTTTAAAATTAAAATACTAAAATAGTAAATAATTATTTATTGAAACTTAAATAATTTGGCGGTATTTTAGTTCATTTAGAGGAATCTGTTTAATAATTGATAATCCACGAATAAACTTACTTAATTTATAATTTTGTATATCGTTGTTAGAAAAATATTTTTTAATAAAATTAATATTTAATAATTATAATAAAAATTTAAATCAGATCAAGATGCAGATTATAATTAAGAATATAATGGATTACAATAAATTTATTTAAATGAATATATATTTGTTTATCATTTATCATATAAATCTCCGTGGGCAGCACCTGTAGTAATGGTCCCCAAGAAGAACGGTGATATAAGGGTCTGCATAGATTACCGTCAGCTAAATAGTATAACCGTGGCTGATGCGTATCCCTTACCTAGGATAGATGACTTACTGCATGAAGCCAAACCCACACCTTACATGTCATCTTTAGACCTTAGAGCAGGATACTGGCAAATTAAAGTACGTAATGAAGATCAGGAAAAAACTGCCTTCGTCACGCCGTTCGGCCTTTACCAATTTATGCGAATGCCGTTTGGTTTACGTAACGCTCCAGCGACTTTCCAGCGGTTCATCGATAGATTAAGGCTGCAACTAGATGGAGTAAAGTTACTGGCTTATTTGGATGATTTGATCCTGCTCTCTCCATCATTTGAACAGCACCTGGAAGACCTGGTTAGACTTTTTCAACTTCTGCAAGAAAATAATGTCGTTATTAACCGGCAAAAGTGTCGATTTTGTCAAGACCAGATTCCCTACCTAGGACACATCATAACCAAAACTGGCCTGTGCACAGATCCTGCGAAAATATCAGCTATACTTGATATGCCAGCACCACAGAATGTTCGGCAAGTACAATCTTTCCTGCAGACTTGTTCCTGGTATCGTCGTTTCGTACCGCACTTTGCGAAGATAACCCAACCACTTACCCGATTGACAAAAAAAGAAGCATCATGGGAGTGGGGAACTACTCAAAAAGACGCTTTCAGTGAGCTCAAACGATGCTTAACTAGTGCACCAATCCTATGTCAAGCGGATTTGAGTAAACCATATATAATTAAAACAGACGCTAGTGACTACGCCATTGGAGCTGTTTTGGTACAGGGGGAGGGCACAACTGAGCACCCTGTGGAATATGCAAGTCGGTTGTTGACTAAGGCGGAACGGAATTATTCCACTACAGAGCGGGAAGCATTGGCAGTCATATGGGCTGTATCAAAGTTTAGAGGCTACATAGAAGGCTCTTCGGTAGTAATTGCCACTGACCATCAAGCACTAAAATGGCTGATGTCTATTAAATCTCCCACAGGGCGACTTGCTAGATGGGCATTACAACTCCAACCGTATAATTTATCCATGGAATATATACCAGGTAAAACTAATGTGATTGCTGATAATCTGTCAAAACCTTCATGCTCTGAACTTCAAGAGAATTGTGGAGTATGTATAGTATCCATAGACATGCCTCGCCGCTCTGCAGCTGAAATACGACAAGAACAACTGAAAGATAAATATTTGAAGGCAGTCATTGATGCACTGGAGAAACCAGTTCAAGATGAAGATGCTGTTTACTGGGCGAATGAAGGTTACATCATGAATAATGGACTGCTACACCGCTATATACAAGATAGTGACAATGATAGCGCTCAATTGGTCATCCCTCAGCATGAAAGATCGACCATACTTTCGCAGTATCATGATGATCCTACCGCTGGCCATTATAGTGCGGACAAAACTTTTCGCCGGATAGCCGCTAGATATTATTGGAAAGGAATGCGAAAGGAAATTGAACACTACGTCCAAGACTGTATTAAGTGCCAAAGATACAAACCTAGTAACTTAAAACCAGCAGGGTTACTACAGACTACTGCAATAAATCAGAGATGGGAAACATTATCTTTCGACTTATTCGGACCTCTACCTCCGACCTCAAACAAAACCTGGATATTTATCGTCGAAGATGTCGCTACTCGATGGGTTGAACTATTTGCCTTAGAGCAAGCTACCGCCGAGGCTTGTGCAACCGTATTACTCAATGAAGTCTTCTTGCGCTATGGAGTCCCTCGACGACTGATAAGCGACAACGGAACGCAATTTGTTAGTTCAGTAATGCAAAAACTTGCTTACTGCCTACACATACAATATGCATTCACCCCGGTCTATCATCCAGAAGCAAACCCAGTCGAGAGAAAGAACCGAGACCTAAAGACCCAACTGGCAATTTTGGTGGAAGGCGATCACCGCACTTGGGCAGAAAGGCTGCCGAGCATCAGATATGCCATGAACACATCAAACTGCCTTAGTACAGGGCATACACCGGCATACCTTTCTTTTGGCAGAGAACTAAGGACTTACGATGATGTTAAACACGATCTTCGTCAGATAGTCTTATCAGAAAATTTTATACCCGAAATAACCCCTAAACTCATTCTATTAGCAGATACATTGCAGAGAGCGAGAGAGGTGCAAGAAAATAAAGAAGAAACAAGAAAGAAGTGGATGGATGAACGTCGACGACCTGCTCCCGCCTACCAGCCCGGCGACCTCATCCTGGTCGCGACCAATGTCCTGAGCAACGCAGCTCACTACCACATGGCGAAGCTGGCTCCACGTCGCGACGGGCCCTACATTGTCCTGCGAAGTCACGGGCCCTGCTCTTACGAAGTGGCACACCCGGCGGACCAGAAAACCCCTCTGGGTATTTACCATTCCTCCGCGCTGAGCCCATACCAAGGCTCAGCCTTAAGCTTACCTAACCCAGAAAAACCTTTGCGCAGACGCGGTAGGCCAAGGAAGCAGCAGACAGCCACAGCAACATCAACTGGTCTCCTCGCCGGGGCGACTTCGGGACCAGAGGAGACTGTAACGCGCCGAACACATCAACGCGTCACCGCTACTCGCACGCAGCTCGACCGGCTCACCGAGTCATCACCTCCTCCCCGCACTACGCGTCCCCGCCGTGGCCGCGACCTCCTATAAAGCCACTCTCAGAAGCCGCTAGCGGCAGTACTAAACCGGTCCGGGTGGTACTCAAACGAGTGCCACTCGAAATCTCAGTAGCCGAGATCATGATTGACCTCGAGCATCAAAAAATCCCGGTGGCAAAAGTCCACCGGATGCACCGTCGTGGGGGTAAACCCTACGACATGGTGCTGGCCATCTGCGACCCAGTCGAGGGTCATCACCCCATCTTCGGGGTTAAAACGATTTGTGGGCTATCCGGCATTCAGCTGGAGAAGCCCCACAAAAGTGGCACTATAGGACAGTGCCACAAATGCCAATTATATGGCCACTCCCAAAACCACTGCTTCGGGAAAGCCCGCTGTGTTAAGTGCCTGGGAGACCATGGCACAGCAGACTGCGACCGACCACCAGACCGGTCTCGCGCGACTGAGCCACCCAGCTGTGTGCTGTGTGGCCAGTCTGGACACCCCGCCAATTACAGGGGCTGTCCGAAGGCCCCCAAGTCTTCAGCTCCAAAGCTGAAAGCGCGGGCCAGCGAGAGGCAGAAGAGGGAATGCCCCTCTCTGTCAAGGGATCTTCCATCCCGCTTAAGCCCCCAAAGGCCTAATGCCTGGCTGAAGCCGCTGGTGCTTGCGGCTCCTGCCCCTCCAGCAGCGCCGGCTAACCCCGCGCCCCCACAACCCCTCCCTCTCCCCCCTCAACCAACACCTGTCGAGGGGGCTAGAAACCCACCTCCCCCGATCCCAAAGCTGACGGGATTTAATCACATAGAGGTGATTCAGGCCTACGTGGCCTTATACTCCCCCAGGGCCATTCAAATGGCCCATGAACTAGTCGCCAGCAACGGCGACCTGGGACGCATCTCCCTCATATATAAAAAATATGAGGACATCACTTCCGCCGCCCTTAAACTTCAGAAGCCGTAATGCTCTTTACAGTAGGCAGAACCCGTCCCCGTTCCCCCAAAGTGGGTTTTTTTCAATGCAAATGGCATCCAGGGCCAACGCGATGAGATCGCCAAATTCCTTGGCGACCATCAAATAGACATATTACTCATCCAAGAGTCATTCTTAAAGCCCCATCACCGAGACCCGAAAATTGCGAACTACCGGTTGGTCCGCAACGACAGGTCAAGATGCCATAAGGGTGGTACCCTTATTTATTACAAAAACGCCCTCCACTGTATCCCAATGGACCCACCTACCCTAACCCACCTGGAAGTGTCCATTTGTAGGCTTGGCCTCACGGGCCATCAGCCCATTAACCATTATTTCCGCGTATCTCCCACCAGCCCTAAGCTCGGAGAACAACGCAGCTATCTCAAAGGACCTATCGGTCCTGTTCGGCTTAAGTGACTCCGTCATACTGACGGGTGATCTGAACGCCAAACACCCCTCCTGGAACAGTCACTTGACTAACCCCAGGGGTAGAGCCCTGTTCGACCTTAGTGATAAACTAAAATTCGATGTCATCGCTCCGATGCATCCGACCCACTACCCACATATTGTGGACCACCGCCCCGACGTACTTGACATCGCGCTTCTTAAGAATGTTAACCTAAGGTTGCAATATATAGAGGCGCATGACGAACTCGACTCTGACCACCGACCGGTAATCATGGAGCTCATCTCTCGAACAGGCCTCCATGACCCTAATCAACCCCCCCCTCCAAACGTGATCACGGACTGGGGGATTGTAAGCGATAAGCTGCAATCCATCACGTCCCACCACTTGGACCAAATCCCCGACAAGATAGAGACCATTGTGGAAACGGAGGCTGCGATCGACTTGCTCACGGGCCACGTACAAGCCGTCCTGGACGAAAGTTCAAGGGAGATACCGGCGACGAGTGATCGTCGCTGGAAGCTCCCGGACGACGTGCGTGCACTCGTGAGCGAGAAGAACGCGGCCGTCCGTGCCTATAGCGCTTTTCCCTGCGAGAGCAACAAAGTTCACATGCGTTACTTACAGCGTAAAGTAAGTAATAGTATGAAAGAGCTACGTTGCAATCGCTGGGACAAGATGCTTGGGGATCTCGAGCCCAACCACCAGGCATTTTGGGAACTACAGAGGAAGTTGCGCGCCTCCGATGTAACCACGATGCCTCCTCTCATTCGCCTCGATCAGAGCATAGCCTTTGACGACGAGGAAAAGGCAGAATGCCTGGCAGATAGTCTCGAGGCCAAATGCTCCCCCAGTTCACAGCCAGCAGACCCAGCTTTTATAGCCAGGGTAGACGCTGAAGTGGAGCAAAGGACCTCTCTCCCTCCTTCAGAGGACCCCGAAAATCCCCTGCCCCCAGTCACTCCAGACGAGGTGCAGGATATCATCAACGGCCTCAAAGCTCGCAAAGCCCCTGGCTCTGACGGGCTCACCAATAGAGTATTCAAACTCTTCCCTGCCCCTTTAGTCATTCTAATGACCGCTATCTTCAATAGCGCGTTATCCAATAATATCTTCCCTCAGAAATGGAAAGAAGCTACCGTCATCGGTATCCCCAAACCGGGCAAGCCTAAGACCTCCCCAGGCAGCTATCGCCCAATCAGTCTCCTCAACGTTCTCGGCAAAGTCTACGAAAAGCTTATTCTTAAGCGGCTCAAGGACTACGTCGAAACAAAGAGCTTAATTCCGATGGAACAGTTTGGTTTTCGAACCCAGCATTCGTGTCCACAACAGGTGCACCGAATCGTCGAGCACATCAGCGGCCGCTTCCAACGCGGCTTGATGACAGGAGTCCTCTACTTCGACATCGCGAAAGCGTTTGACAAAGTCTGGCACAACGGGCTGGTATACAAGCTGTACCAGCTCGGTGTGCCAGAACGTCTCGTACTCATACTACGGGACTATTTGTCGAACCGAACCTTCAGGTATCGCATAGAAGGGGCGTACTCTACGCCTCGTCCCATCCGCGCAGGAGTCCCGCAAGGCTCAGTTCTCTCCCCATTATTATTCACGCTGTACACCAGCGATCTCCCCTCAGTAGTTAAGGCAAACATTGCCCTATTCGCTGACGACACGGCCATCTACTACTCTGGCTTAAAGTGTCCAGCCATAGCTAAGGCCCTCCAATCCTCTGCCAACGCCCTAAGCGTCTGGTTCAGGAAATGGAGAATTGAAGTGAACCCCGACAAGAGCCAGGCGGTTTTATACTCCAGGAAGGGTAAAGGCCCATCCCCTCCTCCCCCGATCACCATGTATGACAAGCCGATCCCCTGGGGGGTGCAAGCTAAGTACCTGGGGGTCATCCTTGACCGACACCTTACCTTCCGGACGCACATAATGACGGTGCGCTCGCGCGCCGCATTCGCTCTAGGGAGGTTACATCCCATGATTAATGCACGCAGCAAATTGTCACTTCGGTGCAAGATGCGACTCTACACCACGTGCATCAGGCCTATTATGACCTACGCTTGTGCCATATTCGCACATGCAAGGCCTTCCTATATCCATAGGATGCAGGTTTTGCAGAACCGTTTTCTCCGTCGAGCCACGGGAGCCCCGTGGTTCGTTAGGAACGTAAGACTCCATGTAGATTTAAAAATCCCCACCATCAAGCAATTCATGAAGCGTCTTACTGGGCGCTTTTTCGAATCAGCCGAGCGACACCCAAACCCACTTGTCGTCTCGGCCTCCCAATACTTCCCTACCAGAATTGGTAAGATTCGCCGCCCAAGGCATACCCTAGTCGAGCCAGACGATGAAACAACCGTCATCCAGGAGAGCAGTAGGGAAACTAGCACTCTTAGGAAATACACACACACAAACCGACCCACATTCCGGCCTCGCCGACGAGGCCCGCGACGCGCGACGCCCTAGTTAGTTAAATGTAAATTCAATCTTTAGATTCTACAAGGCCAGCCCGCGTAGCTGAGTCAGTAGTATAAAAGC
The DNA here is from genome assembly GCA_905147745.2 of Phlogophora meticulosa. Classification (NCBI taxonomy): domain Eukaryota; kingdom Metazoa; phylum Arthropoda; class Insecta; order Lepidoptera; family Noctuidae; genus Phlogophora; species Phlogophora meticulosa. Next base: position 204,884 of record CAJHWW020000001.1, on the reverse strand, counting down.
CCCCCGACATAATAATAACGAGACCCAGCCTTTGTTTTTGTTAAGTATTCAACGACGCCCTAAGCCGAGGTTCGAGCCCCACAGGGGGCGCCCTTAGCGAGCGGTCGTTTAAATGTAACTTGTAGTTAGCCCTGGCTGGGGGCCTTCTTGTAAGGTCACCACAGGATCGACCGGTTAAGCAGTAAACAGCCTTATAGTGCTGAACTGCGAGTGGCCCTACCTAAAAAAAAAAAAAAAAACCGCTAGCGGCAGCCTTTCGCTCTACGCGCTCGACCCGAACGGACGTGCCGCTCTCGCTGCTCCCGCTCCTCGTTCGCTGCGTGACTCTTCACGCTCCGCCATTGTTGCGCCTCCGCGCAACTCCGCCGTAGTCGCCGACTACGAAGAATCCCGTGCATCAGAGCCGTCTTTTTCAAGACAGTGGGTTACTGATTTCGCTATTTCGTTTACGGAAACGTGCGTCTAACGTCTTTGGCCCCTTCAGGGCTAAAACCACAGTTTCGTGGTCTCTCGGTGGATACCTTACGGTGCCAACGAAGCCGAGTGCGGTGTTGACCCGATACACCGGCCGAGCCCCTTCAGGGTGAGGCAGTCAAGTCGGCAGGGAGCTAGAAGCTTGGCCTTGGGGGATCTCCTAGTCAGCTCTAGTCTCTATTTTCCTTCCCCAGCAACTCACCTGGTGTCGGTTGGGTGTGTCTACCCCTTCGCACCAGACTGGTCAGGGCCCCGTTCGCACAATAAGATTTGCGACGGCATTACAAGCTTAGGGCTCACCCGAGGTACTCACCTCCCTGCCTACACCCGGCAGGGAGGGTTTGGTCACACATCCCCGGGCGTACCCACCCGGGGAGTTAGAGATAGGTTTAGGCGTAGGCCCCAAAATTGCTCCCTAACGGGACTCTTAGTTCAGCCATGACGGACGCTGACTTAGCAGCGTTCGTCAGAGAGGTCCTCTTAAAGGACCCGGACTTCCGCGCAAAATATTGCGGGAAAAATGCCGCCTTCGACAGGCTGGCCGCTCAACCGGAGCGAATTATTCGCGTTGATAGTCCGGTACCCCAGGTGACGAACGCGGGTAATCCGGCGCCTTTGTCCAAAAAGACAATGGCACCGGTATACCCGGAACCCGCGCCCCGTCCGTTGGTCGATAGCCCCTTATCGCCGACCTCTTCCACGAACGCGGGTAATCCGGCGCCTTTGTCCAAAAAGACAATGGCACCGGTATACCCGGAACCCGCGCCCCGTCCGTTGGTCGATAGCCCCTTATCACCGACCTCTTCCACGAACGCAGGTAGTCCGGCGCCATTGTCCAAAAAGACAAAGGCACCGAAATACCCGGAACCCGCGACCCGTCCGGCAACGGCTTTTGTGCCTGTTTCCCGCAGGTGCAACAATAGTCCGATTCTCGGAATGCCAGCCCCCGCGCATGACGATTCCGATGAATCTTTAGATAGGATGGACACGACTGTCCCTCGCTCGCGCAGCTGCTCAGAGGCAGAGGAGTCTCCTTCCTCCTCGTCCGACGACGACTACCAAGTCGTAGGAAAAGGAGGAAAGAGGAAGCCCTCTAAAGCTCCCTCACAGGCCACCAAGGCCAAAAAAATCGGCGCCCCGTCCTCAGTTGACGAATCCGCGCCCTCTCCCCCCCGCTCCCCCGTACCCCTGTCATAGGCCTCCGGTACGGGCCCTAACGGCACCGCCACCCGTAAGGCGAAGCCACCTCCCCCTGTCTTCATCCAAGACAAGGCGAAGTGGACGGCCGTTTCTAAGATGTGTGTTGATCGCAGGATCAACTACACCAACGCCCGAGCTACCCCTCTGGGTATCAAGGTAACCCTGTCGTCAGCAAACGACTACAGGGAAATAGTATCCCTTTTACGTGGGAAGGCCATCTCCTTCCACACCTATTCCCTCCCTGAGGAGACGCCGACCCGTGTGGTCATCAGGCGTATCCCCAGGGAGATCCGAACGGAGGACATCCTGGCCGACATCCGCGCCCAAGGTGTCCCCGCGTCCGCCGTCCACCGCCTTCATAAGGCCCGGGGTGGGCTAGTTTACGATATGGTCCTTGTTATTTGCGACCCCACCGAAGGGCACCACCCAATATTCAACATCAAAACGGTGTGTGCCCTGTCCGGTATTAAGATCGAGAAACCGTACCGTCCCCATCTAATTGGCCAGTGTCATCGCTGCCAATTGTACGGCCACTCTCAGCGAAACTGCTTCGCCAGGCCCAGATGCGTCAAGTGTCTGGGCGACCACGCCACGGACAAATGTGACCGACCTAAGGACCGCACTCGCTGCACTGAACCACCGAGTTGTGTTCTGTGCGGACAGTCCGGTCATACCGCGAACTTCCGAGGCTGCCCGCGAGCCCCAAAGTCATCTTCCCAAAAGTTGATGAGACGTGCAAACGCTCGTCAACAAAGGGAATGCCCCTCTACTAGGGCACCACCCCCGCCATCGTCTGCGCTCCCTGAGCGCCTTAGCCCACAGAGGTCATCTCCGTGGAACAAGCTCAACCACCAGAAGGCCTTCCCGGCCCTGGCGGCTAAACGCAGCCACCCACCGGCGTTGATGGATTCACCCATCCCGGCGCCGACCCCAGCCCCTGCAGTTCAGGCTACCCAGACCGCAGAGGCTGAGGTTTCCGCCTTCCGTGCTCAGCCTACGGAGGCTCTTTATGACACTAAGATCCGTACACAGCGCAATATGAACGTCATATTGCCAGTGTACTTAATCTTTTGCAACCGCGAAGCCCATCGTCTAGCCGATCGCTTAGAAGCTACCACAGACCCTAAGAAGCGCATCGAAGCGCTCATGGAGTCCCCCTCGGTGCTCCGTGACCTAGAAGCCCATTTTAATAACCGCAATGGATAGGTACGTTAACGCTAGAACCCTGAAACCGCGATCCCTAAAGTTAGGATACGTTAATATAAATGGCTTACTCCAGCAACGGGCTGAGTTTGCCAACTTCCTCCGCGATCACCAACCGGACGTCCTCCTCATACAGGAGACGTTCCTCAAACCGCACAACCGCGACCCCAAAATTGCAAACTACCGTATGGTGCGCAATGATAGATCCCGCTGTCACAAGGGCGGTACAATGATTTATTATAAAAACTCATTGCACTGTGTCCCTTTAACTTCTCCTCCCCCGACCTCGCTCCTTGAGTACTCTATCTGTCGGCTCGGCATGACTGGCCATCAGCCAATTACTATTGTATCCGCGTACTGCCCTCCCGCTCGTGGGAGGGACGACATCCCAGCTTTATCCCACTAGCCGAAAGCTTAGAGACTCAATGCTCGCTTAGCTCCCAGCCGTTCGACCAAGCTCACCTCTTAGACGCCGAAGTCGAACGTAGGTCCTCGCTCCCTCCCGTCGACAACCCTGATGATCCTCTGCCTCCCGTCACTCCGGACGAAGTGCAAGACATCATTAAAGGGCTCAAACCGCGCAAAGCCCCCGGTAAGGACGGTATCACCAATAGGGTGTTTCAAATCCTCCCCGCGCAACTCGTTATGCTCATGACCGCCATCTTCAATGGCGCTCTGAGCAACAATATCTTTCCTCAATCGTGGAAAGAAGCCGTGGTTATTGGCATCCCCAAGCCTGGCAAGCCCAAGTCTGAGCCCACAAGCTACCGACCTATCAGTCTGCTCAATGTTTTCGGCAAAATCTACGAGAAGCTTATTTATAAGCGACTCAAGGACTATGTCGAGGCAAAGAGCCTGATACCGAACGAACAGTTCGGGTTCCGGCCGGGACACTCGTGTGTTCAACAGGTGCACCGCGTAGTCGAACACGTCAGCGCGGGCTTTCAGAGAGGCGCGCTCACCGGCGCCCTCTTCGACATTGCGAAAGCCTTCGACAAGGTCTGGCACAACGGGTTGTTATACAAGCTGTACCAACTCGATGTGCCAGATCGTCTCGTGCTCATCTTGCGAGATTTTCTGTCGAATCGTACGTTTAGATATCGCATAGACGGTACGCTATCATCACCTCACCCTATCCGCGCGGGCGTCCCTCAAGGATCCGTGCTGTCTCCTCTCTTGTTCTCGCTGTTCACTAGCGACGTCCCTAGGGGTAGAAAGGCCCAGTTGGCGCTTTTCGCCGACGACACGGCCATTTACTATATAGGTCGCAACCCTACCACCATAGCTCGCACTCTCCAAACCTCCGCAAACGTCTTAGGCGCTTGGTTCCGGAAATGGAGAGTCGAGGTCAATCCCGACAAAAGTCAAGCGGTTCTCTTTAGGAAACCCGGACGCCGCAATGTCCCCACGCCTAGTCCGTTAGCCATGTACGGCAAGCCTATCCCTTGGGATAAGCGAGCCAAATACTTAGGTGTGATACTCGATCACAGACTTTCGTTCGCCGAACACATAAAGGCGGCGCGTTCACGCGCCGTCTTCGCGTCCGGCAGGCTTTATTGTATGACCAACGAGAAAAGCAAGTTGTCACTCAGGTGCAAATTGCGGCTCTTCGTCTCGGTCATCCGACCAATCATGACATACGCTTGCGCAGTGTTCGCCCACGCCAAGCCGTATCATATTCATAGGCTTCAGACCGTCCAGAACCGATTCCTGCGCAGAGTCACGGGAGCCCCCTTCTACGTCCGAAATGAGACTCTCCATGTAGATCTCAAAATACCCACGGTGAAACAGTTCATGAAGCGACTCACCCAGCGCTTCATGGACTGTTCCACCGCTCATCCTAACCCCTTAGTGTCATCGGCCGCCCGATACACTCCCTCGCGAATAAGTACAGTTCGAAGACCAAGACACACACTCACAGAGCCAGATGATCCTATCACTCTCCTCCAGGAGAGCGATAAGGCCACCAGCACTGTTCGCATACAAAAACGGACATTCCGTCCTCGCCGCCGAGGCCCGTCGCGACGACCCCGTCGATGCCCCCCTCCCGACCCTTTGCTAGAGCCAGCCCGCGAAGCTGAGCCGATTAATGTTTAAAATGTCCCTAAATAATGGAACAATCAGATCCAGCCTGTCCCTTGCTGTCCTCTTCAGCGACGTCCTAAGCCGAGGTTCGTACCCCGCAGGGGGTGCCCTTAGCGATAGTCGCTTAGCTTATAAGTTTGTATGCCTGGCTGGAGGCCTTAATTTTAATTAAGCCCCCCACAGGAAAGTTCGGTTGAGCAGTAAATATCCCTGAAGGATAAACTGCGAGATGCCCATTCCAAAAAAAAAAAAAAAAAACGCTAGCGGCAGTTCGAGTTCGGCACGCTTCGAGTGTACTCTCCGCATCGACTTAGGTCGGTCACGATTACCTCGCCCCTTGCTGGACTTGAACTAGCGGCATGTATTGTTCGTTTGTTTGTGTTGACGCCGTTAGCGGTACCGCACACCACTCGAATAATATACAACGCGTGTAGGGATTCGCTTACCATCTTTTAAATCTGCTCTGTTAGTTAGAACTTAACCTTATAATTTATTAACGTAACGATCTGTGTTTGTATTACTTATTCCTTCACGTTTTCGTCCTGTGATTGTACTTCAGTTAGCGATAGTTTAAATAAATATTTGTTATTACCTATATTGTGGGTTTAGTTTATCTCCTCACACAAACCCTGTTTACACTACCTAATACTGTCATATAATCTGAGTAAAGATGACATTATGTTTCTTATTGTGTCTTGTTTATTAATTGCTGTTAACTGGACATCAAGATCACAACACATGTTTATATATGTTTTTTTATATATTTCTGTAATATATTGTATGATGAGAATGTCATCAATCATCATGGCCCAATGTTTTAGGTTTCGCCTCTTGTGCACAGGGTTATAAGTAAGCCAAGTACTAATATGCCTTTTTTAATTCATATGTATTTTCTAAGTTTATCTTGGACATCACTGATATTGGTGAAGGAAAACATCGCGAGGAAAACTGGATTTATAATTAATATAAGTCTGAAATCGCCAACCGTCTTAAGCAAGGTGATCAAATGCTCGTGCCTTTTATGTATGAGATGAGGCCTTTGCCCAGCAATGGGACAGCATTTGGCTGATATTATTATTTTAATATATTGTATTGTGCTTTCCGAAACATAATATCAAGTTTTGACTCAATTCGGGAATTCACAAAACTTAACCAACGTGCTTTGCGAAAGTATCTTGGGGTCCATGAGCAAATTAAACTACCTCAAACTGTCAAATTTTCTCAATTGAACCTTATTGAAAATCTATCAAAAATCATTGACATATTGGGGGTGCTTGATGTGCTGGCCTCTGTACAAAAACCGACATTATTATTGTAAAATATGTGATGAGCAGTCCCAATAAACAAACAATAATAATAATTTTTTAATTCATTTTTGAGTTTTATATTGAAAAAATAGTTTTTTTTATCATAAAACGGCAACAGTCGACGTTTATGGTTCAGGCAGTTTACTTAAGTTCTTATTTTGCCATTTCAAGGAACAGAAGTTAAATAAGTGTAAGAGTAGGACTCCCCCTAAGGGGAAGGGACACCCCATCCGCACTGCCCTGCAGGGCTCGTCCCTGACTGGTCACCCTTCCACAAATGTATGGATGACATGAAACAGAATGCCGTCCCGACTGAAGGGTAGTGGACAAGGTGGGAGGACAAAGATACTCCGTCAATATAGAAGCTTTGAAATGTATGGCATTAATCTTCAGGAAGAGAATTAAAATTAGAGAAGGCTTCCCCATAAGGGGAAGGGACCGTGCCCCGCCATCCGCACGGCCCTGTAGGGCTCGACCCTGACTGGCCACCCTTCCACGATAGTATGGATTGACATGAAACAAAATGCCTTGTCCCGACTGAAAGGTAGGGGACAAGGTGGGAGGACAAAGATACATCGTCAAGAAAGAAGCTTTGAATTCATGGGTATAGAGATTCAGGAAGATAAGTTAAAAATAGCGTTAGAAAACGCTTCCCCCTAAGGGGAAGGGACCGTGCCCCGCCATCCGCACGGACCTATAGGGCTCGTCCCTGACTGGTCACCCTTCCACGATAGTATGGATTGACATGAAACAAAATGCCTTGTCCCGACTGAAAGGTAGGGGACAAGGTGGGAGGACAAAGATACATCGTCAAGAAAGAAGCTTTGAAGTATATGAAGCTTAATAAAGGGAAATCTTTTGATTGTGAACTTATTGTGAACTTATTTGGCGACATTTGTGGTGGTAGAACGTGAGTTTAGCGAAAATATAATTTGTTACCCACTATTAAATTACAATAAATTGTATATATCTATACAAATATTATTAAGAGGTAAAATTTTGTATGTAAGTTTGTATGTACTGGGTAGTCTCCAGACTCCGAACTCATTATGGCCATTGGAAATTTTGAAAAAAGGTCATTATGACCATTGGACATTTTGGGTATTTGGACATTTTGACACCGTTGGATATTTGGAGAATTAGACATTTTGGGTATTTGGACATTTTGACACCGTTGGACATTTTGAGAATTGGACATTTTGCCCCTGAACGAATTAAATTATGTTTATATGATGCATTTTAGCCAAGTAATCGCAATGTTAGTCTAGGAAGTCGGAAAGAAATATATATTAAAACTGAATTACTTGTATGCGCTGCTATCTTTATTTCGGACAAGTACATCCATAGGGGTTAGTAAAAAAAAATATATCTTAAAATAATCATTTATATTTTATCATTTACAGAGCTTTTATGTTTAAAAAAAGTGTTTTTCACCTATTTTTGGATGAGTATTTAAAGATATTTTATTATTACAAAGACATAATAAAAATAAGATTTGCCTTTTACAGTATGCCAATTTGTCATACAGTTTCGGAGATAATTTAAAATTACTAAACCACATAATTGCTTTCGTTCAAACCGCTCGCGCATAGAACATGGGTTGCGAACGTGTTAGCTAAGCCTGAAGTTCAGCATCAGGCTATACTAGTCCACTGCTGGACATAGCCCTCTCCTAATGAGCGCCATAGCGCCCTCTCTTCAGCTTGCCGCATCCAGCATCTGCCTGCAGTCTTTCGCAGATCATAAATCATAAATCATAAATCATTTAATCGTTTGTTAAACATAGGTAACATAAAACGGTCTTAAGCTATAATACATAGTGCGCTATGTTTTGTCAACAATGACATACAAACAAATTCAATCAAATTAAATTATTATACAGATTAATTAAAATTGTCATTAGAATGTCATTATACAGATGTCAATATCATTATACAAGTTAATTAAAATTGTCATTCATAAACTGGTCCAATGTGTAATAGCATTTATTAAGTAGTAAGTTCTTTAAAGTTTTTCTGAATTTTTGTACTGGCATACATTTGATTTTGTCAGGTATTTTATTAAAAACTTGGGGAGCAAAACCAAAGAAACTTTTCTTCATCAGTGCAGTTTTACATTTGACATGGCATAATGTGTGCGTATATTGAGAACGTATGGGTAATTTCTTGACTGCGGCAAGTTTTTTAAATAGGTGGGTATTATTTTTCACAAACAAGGAGGTTTCCAGAATATATAAACAAGGAAAGGTTAAAATATTGATTTTTTTTAAATATGGAATACAACTGTCAGTTCTGTGCAAACCAAATATCGACCTTATGCATCTTTTTTGCATTTTAAAAACAAGTTCTCGATTTGTTGACTGTCCCCAAAAAACAATACCATACCGTAGAACCGAGGATACCAATCCATGATACGCCGTTAAGAGAGTTTCATTGTTTACTTTATTTGATAGTTGAAATAGAAGGTACGCTGCTCTGTTCAATCGTTTGCAAACTTCATCCAGGTGTGGTTTCCAGGTCAGTTTGCTGTCTATAGAAATACCTAAGAATTTTGCGATGGTGACCTCTTCTATTCTAAGATGATCATAGCTGACATTAACTGGAGTGTTTACAAGTCGTTGCTTAAAATGCATAACTTTAGTTTTATTTAAATTTATTACAAGATTATTGTCATTTAGCCAGTTAATTATTTTCGAGAGAGTCTCATTAATATCTAATTCGTAATTATTTGGATTATTGCATTTTATAACAACCGTACTATCATCAGCGAAAAGTACCATTTTATGCCCTGTTATTTTCGGTAGGTCATTTATATAGATCAGGAACAGTAGAGGCCCTAAAACGCTGCCCTGGGGCACTCCATATTTAATCATCCTTGGTGCCGAGGTGTATGTGGTTTGTAGCTTCGTTACTGGACAGATTCTTGTGATTTCTGTGCATTGTAATCTATCACTAAGATAAGATTCTATGAGTTTATGAATATTCCCTCTAATACCATAGTGATATAGTTTTTGTAGTAAAATTTTATGATCCACGAAATCGAATGCTTTTGTCATGTCTGTATAGATAGCGGATACTCTGTTTTTCTTGTCGACAGATGTTAGGACATTTGATAGTAGGTCAAATAGTGCCATGTTTATGTTAATATTTTTCCTAAATCCTTTTTGTTCATGACAAAATAATTTAATTTTTTCAAAATAGGAATATAGGCAATTATATGTTACTTTCTCGAGGATTTTTGAAAATATAGGAATTTTAGCAATTGGCCTATAATTTTTTAAATCAGCTCTGTCGTCTTTTTTAAATAGGGGCTTAATAATTACTTTTTTTAAACGCGTTGGAAATATACCATCGGAAATACAGAGATTTATTGTATGTGAAAGTAATGGCGCTATTATCTCCTTAACTTCTTTAATAACCTTAGTTGATATGTTATCAAATCCAACAGTATTCGTATTTTTGAGACAACTTATTATTTTTATTATATCATCGCTTGTTACTGGTAACATGAATAAAGATTGAGGTGAGATAGAGAGATCCTTTAAATGTTGCACATTATTCGATGTATTATTATTAGCACGAATATTATTTTCGATAACTTCAATAAAATATTTATTAAATTCATTGGCAATGTCAAGTGGGTGAGAAAATGTCAAATTATTATTTTTAATACATAAAACTGGTTCTTGTGGTAAATTATATTTCGATTTATTTATTACTTGCCATGCTGCTTTTGACTTATTTTGCGAAGTACTTATGTGATAATTATTTTGAGCCTTTTGTGTCAGTTTTATAATTCGCTTGTAAAGTTTTGAATATTTTTTAAAAGTAACTTTGTTTTTCAAATTAGGCTTCAGCCTATAGTCCCAGAGTAGTTGTCTCTGCTTTTTACTACAAATTTTTATTCCACGGGACAACCATTTCATTTTCTTACTAGTATTAATTTTAACAATTTTGACGGGAAAACATAAATGGTGGAAAAGTAAAAATTCATCTATAAAATTGTTATATGCTTCATTTGCATCTTTTGCTTTATAAACTTGCGAAAAAGATAGACATTTTAAGTAATCTTTGAACTTAGCTAAGTTATTTGCCGATAAATCAAGTTTTTTAGTTTTCCAAAATTTTAGGGTGCATTTTTTATTAATAGGTATTTTTAATAATTGTGCTGTATGGTCTGAGAGGACTAAATCCATTATGTCCGCCTTGCATCCACGTATAAATGAATGTGCAAAATTGTCGATGCATGATTTGCTACTTAGTCTAGTTGGTTCAAAGAGAGACAGTTTAAGATTGTATTGTCGAAGAAAGTATTCAAATTCATACGTAGTTTTATTTCTTTTCAGGATATCAATGTTGAAGTCGCCCGTTAAGATTATGTTTTTGTTCGTATATGAACAGACTTTACGTAATACGTCATCTAGTTTTTCATAGAAAGTGTTATAGTTATGTTTAGGTATTCTGTACACACATATTATTATGATATTATGAGACACTAGTTCAATGCCGCAGCATTCGATAACACCTGACACTGAATGTTTTGAGATGTCAGTTAATTCCTTATAGTGAAATCCTGCTCGAACAAAAATACACACTCCTCCTCGTTTAGCAGTTCTCGAAAAGAAGGAAGCGAGGCAATAATTAGGTATGTGCATAAAATTTTCATAACCAGTTTCGACAAAGTGTTCTGTAATGCAGATAATATCTATATTAATTCCATTATTAGAAAGCTCTTCTAGTCTAACTGTCAATAAATCTGATTTATTCATAAGTCCTGCTATGTTTTGATGAAGAATATATAAATAATGACTAAAGAAAAAACTGAGAGTTTTCGTGAAGTTGAGTAGCAGTTATTTGGGGACAGTCAGTATTCGACAATGCGTTTGCTGAGTTTAAATCCGTGACAAGGTCCTGCAAATCGGTTATCACAATATTTAGTCCTTTATTATTCAAACTTCCATACTGCTGATTATAGGTGTCAAAGGTATATGGAAGGTTTAAGTTGGAATCCAATAGATATGCATATTTATGCGTCTCAACATCCATGAACAATAGATTATTAAAAGTGTCAACTCTGCTGTTGAACATTACATTTTTGTTTTTCATGTATTTAAAAGTAGGCAGACATACTATGAAATTCGTGTGGGTTAGTGGTTGTAATTTATTACGAATAAAAGTGACTAATTCTATGTAATTTTGTGTCTTTTTGAAATCATCTTCCCCTACATAAATTACACAGTAGTCGGAATAGGTGAAGTTTTGTACTTTCTTATCAAGATTATCAAAGAGTTGTCTTATACTACAATTTGGCATTCAGAATAGAATAGAATAGAATAGAATAGCATTTATTTGCAAATATGGGTTATACATAAGTAGGTAGTAGTAGGTTTTCATCAGAGTTCTGCCATATTTCACCATTCGGCATGCAAACATTTTCATTATACTAAAATTGTTAAAATTTAAAGTCTTGTTGGAACATTCAAATAGTTATGTCATTCTCATTAAATAAAATTATTAAAATTAAAACATTCATTAAAAATATCAACTTAATTATTACATTATACATTAAAATTATCGGTAACAGTAGGTTATATATACAAGAAATACAGAATCGTGGTCCGAAGACAAATAAACAAACAAACATCAAAATTCCAGGTCATAGACAATACACCATAAATATTCCGTACGCAAAACAATAATTAATTAATTAAAACTTCGAGGTATTTTGATAAAAATTGTCCGTTAAAAACTCAGTTACACTGTAATATGCTTTGTCTATTAACAACCTACGAACTGTACTTTTGAATTGCAACGTTTTCAAGTCTTTCCATGCACTTGGCAATTTATTATAAACAACGGGGGCCATGCAATAAATACTTTTGCGCATCATAGTGGTTTGACACGGTACATTATTTAATTTTGAATTGTCACGTCTGTTTCTTGGGTATACATCGGCCAAACGCTCAAAATGATTTGGATTGTTCTTCACAAACATAGCCACTTCAAGAATATAGATACAAGGCAGGGTTAATATGTTGTACTGCTTGAAATATGGCTTGCAACTGTCGGTGGTTTTTAGTTTAAACATTGACCGGAGACATCTTTTTTGAGCCTTAAATGCTGTCTCTTTGTCGGTGGAGTTCGCCCAGAAAATGACACCGTAGCGTAAGTACGATTCAGCAATACCGTAGTACGCTGCAAGAAGTGTTTTTGTATCCACTATGGAGGATAGTCTATGTAAAGCAAATGCAGACGAACTCAATTTTTTACACAACCCGTCAATATGTGCTTTCCAGTTTAAACTGCAGTCTATTTGTAATCCCAAAAATTTGGTATCAGTTACTTCATCAATGTCATTATTTTTGTAGTGTATGTTAAGGTTAGGTACACGAGGCATACGTTGTCTAAAGTGCATTATCATAGTCTTACTTAAATTTATATTCAAATTATTCTTATCTAGATATTTAATTAAATTGTCAAGAGAATCATTTATGTCCGTTTCATATATATTTACGTTTTTACACGGGATCGTAATGGTACTATCATCAGCAAACAATAACAATTACAATATTACAATATTCGGTAATGACATATATTACAATTACTTAAACTAGTTTTTTGACATATTGTGTATAATCTATTCGACGTTTCACTGCTTATAATACATAAATTACTCATTAGAAGTGGCGTCAATGCGCAGTTTTTATTTTTGTTGTTTGTACTTTTTGGTGTTTGTACTCTTTTCTTTGGAGAACTAGTGATGACTTTTTTATCATCTTCCTTCAATAAATCGGCGTTACTTTGTTTTGTTACTGAGGACGTTGTATTATCAATTGGTGAGCTGTCTTCGTTTTGTAATGACTCTCCTGACATCACCAATTGTGTGCTTGTTAATTCTTCAATTGGTCGGTTGTTTCTTTCAGGTGTCAAAAATTGAAGCACCTGTCTGTTATTATCGTGAATTGTATTTCTTTTGTTTTTTCTATTTGAAGTTTTTGGTGAGTATTCATTAGAGTTTAAGGTCTTATATAGGTTTATGGTTTTATGGCATTTCGATAATTCGAGTTTCAGTTTTTGAGTTTCTTCATTTAATATGTCAATTTCGCTATTCGCGGACTGAAGTTCACATGTTAATCGATTTATTTGCTCCTGAAGGACTTCACAGCAGGGGCGATTTTCATCTAGCGATGTACTTAAACTAGTCATTGTTGAGTCAAATATGTGAGAGTTGGATAAATCATTGAGTTTGGACAGGTTGGTTAACGTACTTGTTCTAAGAAGTTTATTTCTATAAGTAATGTTATTGTTATCACATGCCATTTTTCCGTTGTGAATTAATTTCAGTTATTTTATCCAGTACAAACAATAATTTCTACCATTAATACTATTTTTATAAGTTGGCAACCCTGTTTTAGCTGCGGGCAAAAAGACAAGTATTCTTGTCGCCAAAATCTTTGTAGAAGTCAATTTCTGGACGAAAGTTTTAGTGTCAATTTATTCACAGTCGTTTGTGATTGGTCAATGTTAATCGTAATGAGTCATATGTTCTTTGTTTACTTAATTGTTACAATTTTTTAAAATTAGTTACTGGTTTCATGTTAGTCAAATTGAATATAATCACTGTTTGAAAATTTTATTTTTTAATATAAGTCACTATTTAGTACTTGCCGCTCTTAAGCACTCTATTTCACTGCTCAATAACAGGGTTTCTGTATTAATATCAGGTCATTTAGTCAAAACACTGTAGTCCTTGAATTTAACTTATTTCACAGAAATATCCTTGAGATAACACTGTCACTTGAGTACTAGGGTGCACTGAGTATTTTAAATATTGTTTTAGGTTTTTTTACTGTTTTTATAATTTAAATTTGATTTAAAATTTTGCAGACCGATGTTTACATTGGCAAGTGTTGCCATGTAAAAGTCATCGATCGTCATCCCACCTGGTCAGAGGGCGTCCTACACTACGTTTGCCGAGTCGCGGTCTCCACTCAAGAACACGTTTACCCCAGCGGTTGTCGGTTCTTCGCGAGATATGGCCAGCCCACTGCCACTTCAGCTTGCTAATTCTTTGAGCTATGTCGGTAACTTTGGTCTTTTGGAACTCTAGTTGGCGCTATGCAAACACCTTCTTTTCTGAATAGCGGTGTTAAGAAATTTATCGGATTGATGACGCTCTCCATATATCGCACTGCTAGATTAAAACTGAGACAACTCAAAATACGAGAATGTTTAGTTACAACTCCAAAATACTAATTTATCAGTAGAAAGTACTGATTCCTAGCCCCATTTAATATGCAGTGACATTCTACAACATGTTAATGACCTACTATAAAATTACGTTTCAACTTGTCTTACAAAATCTAGAAAAATGGGATAAACTTAAAAACTATTTTAAGAACCCAAAAGCTACATTATCAGCGTGTAACATGGGCTATATTTTATTTTCAACGGCGGAGGAGATGTAAAAGTTGGAAGGGAAAAGTACGAAATCCACGCGGACGAAATCGCGGGCGAAGTGCTAGTGATATACATATATAATACCTATTTCGCGTAACAAATTAAATAGCAACAATTTTGCAATTGCAATATAGCCGATAGTATCGGTAACGGTATCAGTTTTGCTTATCGGTAACTAACCACGAGAGATTGCATGAATTAAAAATTAAAATATATAATGACAAAATTATGGCAAGCTTTGATCCACCAGACATAACTTTGTTCAGTGTTTAGACAGAGAATCTTTATAGGTACAAATTGGCAACACTTGTAGTTATAAATTTTCTCTCTCCTGACCCAAGAAATGACATAAAATAGTTGTTGACTTCATCTGTATCCGCGGTAAACAACAAAAACGCGTACGAAGAACAACCTGAAAAAATAATGAAATTAATAGTTGTGTTATTGTATTCAGAATATTTAAATGAACAATGAAGTAACTTACCACCTCATAATTACCTTATTAATCACTGAGAAACCTCACACTGATTACACTAAAGGACACTTACACACATGTATGTAATGAAAATAATTAGTGCAGTTTAGAATGTTTTTCCTTAACCGTTTAAACAAAGGTATGTTTTTTAAATGTCATTTTATGATCATGCCCCAAGCCCTTTTAAATTTAAGAAAAATTGTTTTTGAAATTGTTTGGTAGATTTTTAATTCAACCGAAGTTACTGCATTTGATGACGCTGTATTGTGCTTTCCGAAACATAATATCAAGTTTTGACTCAATTCGGGAATTCACAAAACTTAACCAACGTGCTTTGCGAAAGTATCTTGGGGTCCATGAGCAAATTAAACTACCTCAAACTGTCAAATTTTCTCAATTGAACCTTATTGAAAATCTATCAAAAATCATTGACATATTGGGGGTGCTTGATGTGCTGGCCTCTGTACAAAAACCGACATTATTATTGTAAAATATGTGATGAGCAGTCCCAATAAACAAACAATAATAATAATTTTTTAATTCATTTTTGAGTTTTATATTGAAAAAATAGTTTTTTTTATCATAAAACGGCAACAGTCGACGTTTATGGTTCAGGCAGTTTACTTAAGTTCTTATTTTGCCATTTCAAGGAACAGAAGTTAAATAAGTGTAAGAGTAGGACTCCCCCTAAGGGGAAGGGACACCCCATCCGCACTGCCCTGCAGGGCTCGTCCCTGACTGGTCACCCTTCCACAAATGTATGGATGACATGAAACAGAATGCCGTCCCGACTGAAGGGTAGTGGACAAGGTGGGAGGACAAAGATACTCCGTCAATATAGAAGCTTTGAAATGTATGGCATTAATCTTCAGGAAGAGAATTAAAATTAGAGAAGGCTTCCCCATAAGGGGAAGGGACCGTGCCCCGCCATCCGCACGGCCCTGTAGGGCTCGACCCTGACTGGCCACCCTTCCACGAATGTATGGACTGACATCAAATAGAATGCCTTGTCCCGACTGTAAGGTAAGGGACAAGGTGGGAGGACAAAGAAACTACTTCTATACAGAAGCTATTAAATTCATGATTATTTTATGCATTTAAAATTGAGTCCAATTGCCTTAAAATAAGTTTTATTTTTTTTGGGCTCATTCTGCTCAATCAATTTTTTTTTTATTGAAATCGACTCAGTATTAAGAATTAAATACTTTCAGGGGTTTTGTGTATTATGTTACAGTTAGTAGTAATTATAAATTATCACAGGAGTACTGTTCTTATAAGTAGAGGAAAACAAGTAAAGAGACAAGTGTGTTTGTGTGTGTTTTTATGTGTGTTTTTGTTGTGTTTGTGTTGTGTTTGTTAGTTTATTTGGTTTAGTTTGTTTAGTAGGGATACGTTCGTTTATTATCTATACCCATTAAGGCATTTAGTTTTAATGAAATGTCATTAAACAAATTAAAAATAAAGCACGATTCCCTCAATTTGACGAGTGGGTCAAATTGATGGAATTATAAGTTGTATACGAACTCTTGTATGCGCTTTATCATAACTTAACGTAATGTTTAATAATGTACGCATACAAATTTTCTTTTTTATTTTCTTTCATACATTTAGAAATTCAGATATTTTTCTTCTTTAATAATAATATAATAATAATAATAATAATGTTTATTTTCTTCCACAAATAACATCCATCAACCAAAACTTAACATGGAAAAATAATAGTTATTACGATATTACAATGTTTATTTGTGGGAGACTGGTGCCTGAACTAAGCCGTAGCCTGTATTTCAGGACACCAGGGACTCCCCCCTACAGGAAAAACAGCATCATAATAATGTATCACCAGCATAGATGTGACATGTAAAATAATCAATTTGATGGAAGAAAAGGAAAACTAGGAAGAATTCAATAATAACAATAGCTTCAACAAAAGAAGGATTAAATTTTGTGTTTAGTGTAGTGTAGTTCGCGTTATATGCGAAAGGTGTGGAGTGTGGGTGTTTGGTGTAGTGTACGTGTGTGTGTGTGTGGCGTGCAAAGGGAGGTAGCATGTGAGAGCGACTATGCTGCAAAAAGTATGGGGTAATTTTTGTCAGTTTTTATTTTTAATAACGAGCAGCTCTTCTGTTTTGAGTAGTCTAATTTTAGAAGCCAGTTAGTTATTATGATTTTACATTTAGTTTTATTGTACGTGAAAATATTTAATTTTTAATTTAATTTATTGTATAGTCTGGGTCCTCGAAATGTAAAAAAAAATTGGGCAAACTCTGTATTAGATTGAATGGTGTTACATACTAAATACTGCCTCCTAGTGGTTAATTTAGAAAGGTCAAAAGAGGTATGAGAGAGGAGAGATATGAGTTCTAGGACAACAAATGTTGCATAGGTATTGTATCTGTGTAAAATAGATAGTTTTAAATACTTTAAAATGTTATCTGTGGATAACGTAGTGGGTAATAATTATTTATGATGTCTTATAATTATTTTAAAATTAAATTTTTGATAATATGACTATTTCTTATTGTACACTGTTAGTTTTTACGCCAGTTGACCGAAAAACAATACATTTTCTATTGTATCTCGTTTTCTGGCAGTCAAACTGTTAAATTAATAAAAAAATAGCCCATTTTAACAATAAAAACTCGTTTTGAAAGGGCATTTTTCAAAATTAGAATTGTATAAGTACCTGTTTGTTTAAGGAGAATAAAATTAACATGTAAAATATTGGCTGAATAATATAATCTTGGTTTTTAAATGACGAATACGGTAAAAAAAATACACGTAGTTAATAATTGTGGATGAGGAACTTGAAAACCGTTCCTCATAATCCCAAAATATGTTTCGAATAAAACACTAGAAAACCTTAATAAAAATGTAGAGATGCGGAACCCAATCTTATTATGAACAGACGCATATAACGTGTACCTAAAGAGTATGGCAGACACACCTAAAATTGCATAATCCGGTGAAAATTAAGAGCCTGAAGCGGAGATTCTGGGCCTTACTTAATATAACTGACAGTACGACATCTTTGTTAAACAAGGACATTCAAAGTATACATCGTGTAAGGCCGCTTGTAGACGTCCGTTTTATTCACCGGACAACGGACCGTGTCTTTCACATTTGTATGTGCTGGACACCGGTTCGGCATCCGGTGCATTTACACACATTCATTATAAACCATACACCACCGCGTATCCGGCGAAAAAAACGGTCCGTTGTCCGGTGAAAAAAACGGACGTCTACAAGCGGCCTAAGGGCGCTTGTAGACGTCCGGATGCCGAACCGGTGTCCAGCACATACAAATGTGAAAGACACGGTCCGTTGTCCGGTGAAAAAAACGGACGTCTGCAAGCGGCCTTAAGAGTTTATTGTACTCATGATTATCAACATTTCTTACTACGGGACCAACGCGACAAAAATCAGCTGTTCCGTACATTTTGTCGAGTTGCGCTCACATACATGTATAGGGGAGTCGGTTTCTTTTTAGCGATTTCAGTGCTGGTCCAATAGTAAAAGTTGTTGATAGTGATGAGTACAATGACCTCTCAAAAGGTATTACGTTTATTCTGTTACACCTTGTATATCTGTGAAAGATACTTACAAAATGGTCTGATTGTCAAACTGTCGCCTTTCACATGTAAGTTTTATTAAATAGCACCCAGAACGGCTGTAAATACACAAATACGCTTGAATAATACGTTTTTGGTCACGTTACTTCAGATAAGACCAAACATGGAAGATGTTTGGTATTGGTAGTTCAGCTAAGACCAAACATATTCGTCAAGGAACACACAGTAAGACACTAACTTGGCAGACTTGGCGGGCTCCTCCCAGTGCGTGTGCATGTGCGCCGGCGACTTGTGCAGCTTGGCCTTCCCGCGCTCCAGCGGCGGCAGCGGGCTGGCCGCGCCCCCCGCGCCCCCCGCGCCCCCGCCGCACGCGCCCCCTGCGCCCCCGCCGCCCGACCCGCCCGCCGCCGGCTCGTGCTCCGTCTTCAGTGACGGCTGGCTTAGGTCTGCGAAATGTGTCTAAGTATTACCTTCTTGCATATGGAGTAATAAGAAAGCAAGAAAGAAACAATAACAAGAAACACGAACAGTACAAAATACATAAATAACGAAACCAAAAAACAAACGGTCGTCGGTAGTCAGAAGCCAGAAAGTCTGAAAGCTGCAAACATAGCATACATGCCTGGCCGTAGCATATGTTTTTTAACGTTCGTCGTAGAAGGACCATTTCACCCGCTTACATACACGCTGCTCAGGGCATTCACTCCTCTACTATTTCAACCCCAATTTGTGTTCCACAACAAATTGGGACAGAAATAGCAGAGTCGCAAACCCAAATGAACCTAACTGCCAATTGCTAAACCACAAATAAACGCAAAAAACTAAAGAAAAGAATAACATTTAATTGGTACACAGGTAATAAAAAGACAAAAGTAAAACAAAATTGTGTGCTTTAGACCACACAACTGAAGTGAAACTTCTTTAGCTCCATCTGTATGTTTTATTTATAAATAAATGTATAATATAGACAGGTATAATATATACATGTATGTACGTATACATATGAGTTTGGTAAATTTAGTAAATTATTATTAGCCGTTCCGTTTCCGTTCGCCTCGCCCGATCACATTTTTCGTAACGCTCCCCAAGTCGAGCGTGCCTAAAGAAGTTTCACTTCAAAAACAAACTAAAATCTAATCAATAAAAATAAAATATAAAATAAAAGGACCTGTATCTCAACATATGCTGTGATATTTTAACAAGGAGTACAAATACCACAGCGCTGTTCTTCCGATAGGGTCCGCTTACTTTATAAATAAATAAATATTGCTGGACAATCCACACAGCATCATCTAGCCCCAAGCTAAGCAGAGCTTGTGTTATGGGTACTAGATGACTGATATACTTAATACAATACATTACATATATAGATATTTTTTATTATACATAGGAAATACCCAGAACACCCGGAACAAATATTTGTAGATCGTACAAACATTTGTCCCAAGGCGGGAATCGAACCCGCAACCTCTTGCGTCGCAGGCGGACTTTCGCCCGCCGCGCCACATCGGTCGTCGAACATTACTAAGTAAAGTCAAAGACGTGTCTTGCCATTGATGTCTGATGATGATTGAATGATTTATATGTGTATTCATTATTAGTTATAGATAGATTAGTTATAAGTCTGAATAATTATGTTAAGGCGCATTTCTCGCACTGGGTTAGCCTGTAATGGTAAATGTTTGAAGATAAATAAAATTAATGTAAATTATAATAAAAAGGTCAGGTGTGTAGTATATGAGTGTGCGTGTATGACCACATGTATGAACGCAAACGAAGCATTAGGAGTATGGAAGATCGTAGCAGGTGTCGTTCTGTTGTTTCTGCCTACCCCCATGAGAAAAAGGCGAGAGTTTATGTATTTATGTATAAAGACAGAATAAACCCAGTCCAGAAGATTTTTAATTACAAGACTCTTCATTATGTTTCCTTTAAATACTGGTTGATGTTGAGGCGCTCGTGGCTAAATAAAAACAGCCGCACGGGTTGATCGAATCGATCGGTTAAGCTACGCTTGCCGAGGTCAGTCTGTGGATGGGTGACCGTTCGTAATTTATCGATACTCCTCCGTGCCTTGGAAAGCACGTTAAGCCGTTGGTCCCGGTTGTCATTTGTAGATCTTTGACAGTCATTACGGGTAGTCAGAAACCCGAAAGTCTGACAACCAGTCTTACCAAGGGGTATCGTGTTGCCAAGTAACTGGGTTGTGGAGGTCAGATAGGCAGTCGCTCCATGTAAAACACTGATATTAGACTGGAAGCCAACCCCAACATAGTTGGGAAAAGGCTAGGCAGATGATGACTGGTTGATGTTGATGACCCATCTTATTACTATATTTGCAATACCTGCAAAATGATTGATTTATTTACCTCTCGCTCTAACGGTGTGCGGCATGACGATCATGGGCGGGATGCGCTTGCACTGGTGGTACTGCGCCTCCACGCTGTTCAGGACTACACGCACCAGGGACTGCACCATCGCGCACACACTGCCGCTGCTGTAGTGGTACTGGAAGATGCCGAACAGATTAGAAAGAGGAAAAAAATAAAAGATAGAAAGGAAAGAAAAAAAGGTGGAAAGAACAGAAAGAAAATAAGTTAAATTAAAAAAAAAGGAAGTACAGAAAAAATGTAAATTAAATTTTGAAAGGAAAGAAAGTACAGAAAGAAAATAAATTAAATTTTGAAAGGAAAGAAAAAAAGAAAACAATGTATAGATACAAAGCAAAGGAATAACAGATAGACAGGAAAGAAAACAAATTAAATAGGTAACAACGGAAAGAAAATAAATTAAATAAATAATGCCGGACAATCCACACAGCATCATCTAGCCCCAAGCTAAGCAGAGCTTGTGTTATGGGTACTAGATGACTGATATACTTAATACAATACATTACATAGATAGATATTTTTTTATTATACATAGCAAATACCCAGTACACCCGGAACAAATATTTATAGATCGTACAAACATTTGTCCCAGGGCGGGAATCGAACCCGCAACCTCGTGCGTCGCAGGCGGACCTTCGCCCGCCGCGCCACATTGGTCGTCAAATTAAGGAGAGAACGGAAAGAAAATAAACAAAAATTATAATAAGCCTTACCTTATAAAGGACGACCAGCAGCGCCATGAGCCAGTGCCGCCGTACGTGCGGCTCCAGCGCGACCAGCGGGTGCGTGCTCGCCGCGCTGCAGTACTGCACGCAAGCCACATCGTTACGTCACGCCTGTACTAAGTACTAGGCAGAGATATACCTAATTTCTTTGTAAAAAAATATTATCGAATTAGACTGGGAATCAGCACTTTTTGAACGTCAAAATTTACTTTCAAGACCATTCCCGAAAATCCACCCTTTACCACTTCCTAGTGGCTCTGCTGGGAACAAGAAGTGGCGCAAAAAACTCCCTAGCAACATACCTGTCTAATACGTTTAAAGAACTCTAATGTATACAATATATGTAAAACAATATATAATAATAATAATAATAATAAATTTATTCAAAAAACATAAGGTATACAACGTGTCCCAGAAATCAACGTCAAGCCGAAAACGGGCAATAGGCCAAGTCGTGACAGCTATTAGAAAAATAAAAAAAAAATCTTGGTCATGTATTTTTCGAATTATAAGCATTCAAAAATAAATCTCAAAAAGTGACACCCTGTGATGATTTTTCAAGTCCTGTGACTACATTATTAACATTTCGGTAGTTTTTTTCTCTGTGATGTAACCATGAATAACCCTTCTGTAAATTACAGTTAAAAGTTAAAACGTAACTGCCTCAGTTCTAAATTAAATGTTAGATTTTTGCCCAATATTGAATTCAAAATAATGACATCACCCAACTTTAACCGACTGTACTGAAAAAAAAATCTACTACACTATTTTGGCAAGTAACTTTAAAAGATGGCGCGTTTAGTCAGGATTCCAAAATGGTATAACACATACTAATTGCTACTTCTTAATTGAGGAAAAAAAGTACATTGTTGGTTTTAGGTGCGTTTGAAATAAAATTCAGTCGTTGGATTTCTTTTATTATAATTTTTATTAAATCAGATTTACGAAGTTTTATAACAAATGTTCAAACTGTTTTCCTTCAGCTGCAATGCAAGTTCTACATCTCTTTAAAAATGATCGCGTAATAAGACGGGCGTATCTTCTTGAGTTGATGTATTCAGCGGCTTCTGCAATTCTTTGGCGCAGCTCGTCTAAATCTTGAATTGGTTTAGAGTACACTTTATCCTTTATCGTACCCCAGTAAAAAAAATCTATGGGGTTTAAATCGGGTGAACGGGCAGGCCACGAAATTGTACCACCCCGCCCAATCCACCTATCGGGGTATTCTCGATTGAGAAACTCTCGTACAGTGAGAGCATAATGCGCTGGGCAGCCATCTTGTTGATACCACATGCTGCCGTAAATGTTCAGTGGCACTTCTTCCAATAATTCTGGTAATTGGTTCTGTAAGAACGACGAGCTGCGCCAAAGAATTGCAGAAGCCGCTGAATACATCAACTCAAGAAGATACGCCCGTCTTATTACGCGATCATTTTTAAAGAGATGTAGAACTTGCATTGCAGCTGAAGGAAAACAGTTTGAACATTTGTTATAAAACTTCGTAAATCTGATTTAATAAAAATTATAATAAAAGAAATCCAACGACTGAATTTTATTTCAAACGCACCTAAAACCAACAATGTACTTTTTTTCCTCAATTAAGAAGTAGCAATTAGTATGTGTTATACCATTTTGGAATCCTGACTAAACGCGCCATCTTTTAAAGTTACTTGCCAAAATAGTGTAGTAGATTTTTTTTTCAGTACAGTCGGTTAAAGTTGGGTGATGTCATTATTTTGAATTCAATATTGGGCAAAAATCTAACATTTAATTTAGAACTGAGGCAGTTACGTTTTAACTTTTAACTGTAATTTACAGAAGGGTTATTCATGGTTACATCACAGAGAAAAAAACTACCGAAATGTTAATAATGTAGTCACAGGACTTGAAAAATCATCACAGGGTGTCACTTTTTGAGATTTATTTTTGAATGCTTATAATTCGAAAAGTACATGACCAAGATTTTTTTTTATATTTTTCTAATAGCTGTCACGACTTGGCCTATTGCCCGTTTTCGGCTTGACGTTGATTTCTGGGACACGTTGTATGTTAAATACAATTTTCTTAATTCTATGTCAAGTTCAGAAATAATCTATGCCTGAACTAGGAATTCCTGTGTTTCAGGCGAAAGGGAGGTAACATTAATTTATTAAATAATCACATAATAAGCATAATAATCTAAAAAACATATAAAACATATAAAACAACTTTATAAATCATTTCCACAAATTATTCACCACATGTTAGCTACCACACTCGAATATAATAGGGGTTAATCGTTATAAAACATGTACACATCAGAATACCACGATGCTAATGAGTATTTCTGAGGACCGACCAGCACTCCATCATAAGTAAAGGCTGCGCCAGCCGACGGCTTGAACTCATTGGCGAAAGCATGCTTTCTCGCAGAAACACCGAGAGACCTCAAAGATTCTAAATCCAAAACCACTTTTAAAAAGCTACTTACATAAACAGTTTATAGTCAAACATCCGCTTTCCCTAAAATAATTTCGAGCCATCCAGTTATCGTTTATATGTATGTGTTACACGGATACTTGTTTATATATTATGTATTTTTTATTCTACCTGCAAAACATATAATCGATGCCTAATTTCAGTAATACCCCCAACTATATTTGATCTTTTTAAATATTTAGTTTTAATATTCTCATGTCAGTGAATATTGTAATTCTTATAAGAATAAATGATCTTAAACCTCAAACAAGCAAGACGCACGATGGTTTAAAACGAAAAATGGAACACAGACCTTTGATCATCATTGGACTGGCTGCTGTACAAAGGCTTGATTTGTACCACGTTTGATCCTGCCCGTCATAGGCTTCCTGCAATCTTCACTAGTCCACCTTGTGGGGGGGTCTGCCCGCGCTGCGTCTGCCAGTACTTGTCACCAAACTATAACCTATCCACTGACTTACCTGTAGCAGAAGTAACGTAGGCTCGGCAATACTGGCGCCCATCACGTGATTCTGGTCCAGCACTTGCGGCAGGTTCGCCATGAACGCGTTGAAGATCGACGATTGCCTTGTTAGAAAGATAAGGATAGATTTGTTCATTTTATAGGGTGATTTTTAACGTATTGGCAACATTTTGGGAGGCGTAAGCGCTCATAAATGGGCCCGCAATTAACTAATTAACAAAAGTCAACATGAGACTATTCGAAATTCCGGCGGGAATTCTTCATTTTTTCGGGATTAAAAGATGCGTAGGTGTTAACCCAGGGTATGTAGTACTTTCATAAGAAATTTCAGCCAAATCCCTTCAGCCGTTTCTGCGTGAAGGAGTTACAAACATACACACACATACCAACAAGATATAAATTAGATTATGCATAACATACTACATGTGTTCCCATTACTCGTGTAAATATATGGCATTGTTTTCCACTTACCGTAATGTAAATGGGGATATGTGAAAGTACTTCTCCGCACAATTATATCCCAGTAGTAGGAACAGGTGTTTCAACACC
Source organism: Phlogophora meticulosa (assembly GCA_905147745.2). Classification (NCBI taxonomy): domain Eukaryota; kingdom Metazoa; phylum Arthropoda; class Insecta; order Lepidoptera; family Noctuidae; genus Phlogophora; species Phlogophora meticulosa. Next base: position 179,504 of record CAJHWW020000001.1, on the reverse strand, counting down.
AGGTCTTGAGATTTAGATGCCTGCTTATCCTCCACTGGTTGCGTCTGATCAGACCTAAAGTGGATAGGGTTAACATGAGTGATTATAATTTTAACCGCAACTAAATACTTTTGTTAAAAACCTTTATTGGGATATTAGGTCTCCATTACATAACAACAAGAGTTAGGCAGAAGTGTACCTCTACAGTACACCCATATTTCGCCAGTTATGTTTAAGTCCATGTAATAGGGGGCAAGCATTGCCATCAACCGGGTACAGATCCAGACTCCGAGAAGCAAGGTGGTGATAAATTTCAGCGGGAAAACCCTAATAACACAGCCCGTCCCGGCAAACGTACGCAGGACATCATGCTCAGAAGAAGCGCTTGCTTTCACTAGACCAGCGAGGCATTTCTTATTTTGCGAATTAAGTTAGTATATTTAAGTCATACCTTGACAAGAACTGCATCAGCAGAAACACCAGCAAGTTGGTGGTCTCCCTGTCTGCCTCCTCAAGATCCACTGCTTTGGGCAGGATCGTGTTGAGGGTGTCTTCCGAACGACCGGATAGGGAGTGGAATCCATCTATGGAGGTATCATTTTGTTACTTGGGATAATATTTTAGTTACGAGTGGTTTTGCTAACAAGATCGCATTATGGCTCAGTTTTTTGTAATAGAACTCATGGGGATTTAAACCAATCATGAGCTTGCGCAGGGTACCATAATAGGGTATTTGACGCCTATCAAAAACATACATGGACAAGTTATTTATTTCAAAAAGATTTCCAGAAAATTAGATTAGTTTTAAAAGTAAAAATATCGGTGGAAGAAGTTTTTTTTTTGTGTTTTTAAATTTCAACTGGCTACCTATTACGTTTCATGAAATACAGCCTGCTGAATGATAGACGGACAGAGGAAACTTAGAAATAGGGTTCCGTCAGTAAGAAATTTAGTTAAGAAAAGATTATTCGTAGCTGGGCAAGGAAACTCAGTTAAGTAAGGATTCAAAAATCTACCTATAGACTCACCGAGTTGTTGGACCTCTGCGCGGTACCCAGCGGCTGCGGCGCGGCTAGCAGCTGCCCCAGGCCGAACCGAGACGTTTTGCGTTTCAGCAATGGCGCCGAGTACTGGCGAGAGTACACTTTCTAGTAGTCATCAATACCAGTGACTTACTTTTATTACAAATAAATATAACCATAATACCCATACCCATAATACAATATACCATTACCATAATAATAAGCAATTGTGTACGTGCAACCAACAACCAACAATTTTTTTCAATTATCATGAAACCAAAAAGCACAGGGGTTATAATGTAGAACACACACACACACAAGTGGAAACATAGAGAACAAATTTAATTAAATGGTACCCCCCCCCCCCCCTTCATAGCGGTCCCTGACCCCGTTATCAGGACATCCTTAAAATTATGTGTGTTTGAAAATCTTTTTTTTTTGGCTTATCAAGGATTGGAAAAGGTAGGGTAAATTTACGTAAAAGGAGTAAGACACAGAGTGTATACCTCTAGAATTACGGAACAGTTATGTTTAATTCCGGGTTTTAAGGTAACAAATTATTGTTTTAGATTACCTAAACGGAACATTTTAAATTTGACACAATTTATACGGAACAATCTGCGAAACAACAAATTTTGTTTTCAATATTTTTTAAGTCCAATTAAAAATCGTGATTCTTAAAACCACACGTTTTACGTCACTATTATTTTTCAGGATTTTCAGAAGAGGTATTATCCACTCCATGTTACTTACTCGAATTTTAGATACATCTACTGTTACCTTTTCCAATCCTTGAGTATATACTAAAAAAAAAACAAACACACAATTTTAAACTTTTAGCACACAATTTTGAAATCCCTTAATAAAATAAACTATCATTTCCGATCTCTCCAATGCAATGCAATGCAGAGACAGACACCCATAGGGCTAAATTTCGCGTCACTGAGATCCATCCATGATACTGCATTTTCATGTTCTTCTTTTCTTCTCTTTTAAGTTTCAGATTGTTTTCATACTGATCCATTTCAATGAATCCCCCAACTTAATTTCATTGTTCCATCAAAAAGAACACAGTTTTTGAACTATGACGTAGACCACGTCTCGATACACGTCACGAATTGGTGCTAGTCATAGATTCAAAAACTATTTCTTTGAACGATATTGTAAGAGCTCTCAGTCTCTTTCACTCTACTGTATATGTCCTTCTCACACGATGCGTCATTTGACACAGCGATCTGAAGGACAGATGTGGGCCGTAGTGCATTTAGGCTGCGTTGTACACACCCAGATCTGTCCCTCGGATCGACATGCCAGTTTGGTGGGTTTGCACGTGGTAGTTGAAGAGATGTTCCAACGGGTCCAGAATCATGTGCTGAAGTAATGGTATTAGGTCGTGCGTCGGTGTTCCTTCCACACAGAAAATCACAAAAAAATCAACATACAAAAAGTAATTATAATAACACTAAAAAGAGGTAATTTTACTCATCAATATAAAAAAACTTTTACCACGAAACCAACGCTGAAAATGCAAATAATAAAAAAAACTAATCCGCATTCTTTTGGAGGTCGAAACACATACACGTCGAAATGTACAAATGAACAGTTGAAGTCTATTTTTATCCTGGAAATACAGAGGCCAGCACATCAGGGGTAACCCAATGTGTCAAATGTCTGCGATAGGTTTTCAACTTTATTCCAAAAGAATAAGGTTCATGTTCAATTGGGAAAATCTGTCAGTTTGGGGTGCATTGATGTGCTGGCGTCTGTACATAAATACTTCCTAAAAAATACTTAATTAAAAATTATCTCATGGGAACATTCCGAATGGGATACTTTCATTCAAAATTATCTCATGGGAATGTTCCCCTTGAGATCATTTTCGACTTTCGGTTCCAGTATAAATACTTCTTCTGTATTTCAAGCACCGGAGTCTTGATACTGATGAATATACATATGAAAATGTCAAGTTATGAGAGACCCGTTCGTAATCATATCTATTGCCAACAAACGTGACTTCATAGCTTGACATTCACATGATTCTTTTCTTTCTTCGTTCTGCGTATGTTTTCAAAACGAGCTCCACTTCAGCTTTCAGCTTACTATATATACCTAATTATAAGAAGTCCGTCGAAATCCGAATAAACATCCCCTCCACCCCCTCTAAAAATATAGCCTATGTGACTATCTGTGTAACTATACTTAGGTGAAAGAATAAAAAATAGGCCAGCAAACACCAGGCCCAAGTACGAATTGAACCAACATTGGTCCTGCTAATGCCCGGTACAGATTGGTGAGACGTTACATGAAATGTTGCACACATTGATATCGCATAGTTATTGTGTCACATTTCACGATGCATTGCATTAGTTTAAACGACTCATTTGTGTACCATTTCATGTTACGTTTCATCAGTTTTTCATCGTTTCAGCAGTACAAACTCACCTCTCAAATTAGAAAAATCAATGGTCTTATTGGAATTAATCTGCGCCTCCAAGAACAAAGCTTCGAATCTGTTGAGGAAGAACTCCCAGGTCAATATCTTGCGGTCACTCAGCGTGTTGTGGAGCTGATAGATGGACTGGAGAATCATGGGCCGGTCGACGATCACCAGGTCGAACTGAGTCTCCAAGCAGTACAGAAGTAACTGAAGAACAGATAACAAACATAAAGTAAGGGAAAAAAGAAGGGTTGACACACTTTAACAGATCAAAAATTCAGACTCAAGCTAAACTTTACTAAATAATCCCAGTGCTGAGTAGATCTTATATTCCCAGAGATCCGCAAGATTCCCAGAGATCCGCAAGATCCGTGATTGTGAAAGGACCACAAATCGTCACTCACGTGTTATCTCGCAATTTGTAATATAAACGTCAAATAATACGTAGATGTCGACTTGGTGTCGTATACAAGAGGCGATGATAGCAAACTGTGGATGAACAAACAAACGCACATACGATTATGATTACTTACTTTGATTATGAGCAAAACAGTGTTTAACAGTAACAATGGAGTGAAATGTCACAAGGTATCAACACAATTTGTGAATAATTTCACTTTCATGATTCACTGAAATGAAAAGATTAAATGAAATAATAAAATGATAAGATCAAATAAAATGAATAACGTTCGATTTCTTTGAATAATGGTGATGGTAAAGAAGCACATTTATCGTGACGTCGGAATACTCCTCGTGTACAATCAAATCGATGAATAATCCGATGCAACAACATATGTGTCACCGACGATCTGTGGATGCTTGTGTTTATTGTTTGTGCATTGCTAAGTTTATTAAAACTGAAATGAAAGAAAGATAAAGAAAGAAAGAAAAACTGTTTACTCACGTGAACATGACACACATACATAAAAATTGTTGCTTACAAAATCCCAAAACGAGAATAAGTTGGTATTAAATCTAAAACATTCATATGAAATCAAATAAATATTGCCCTAGACGGAAATATAATAAAACACACAAAAGATGTTGGAAATGGTGAAATGAAAGATGATGGGATTATATGGTGAGATGATGAAATTAAATCATGAATTGAAATGATATTGCAGTTAAGGGTACTTGTAATATACATATTAAAATTGAAGATTTTTAGAAGATGTGCGTATAAAATCACAAAATTTTTGGGTGAGCAACTACAGGTTAGTTGCTGAGCAAACTGTATTAAGAAGAAACAATATGAAAGTAGTATAATGACATTGCGTAATTAAATAATAAAAATAATAATGCTTTACAATCTACACAGCAGCATCTAGCCCCAAGCTAAGCAGAGCTTGTGTTATGGTATTATCTTAAATGTATTTCCAGGATTCCTGTTGTAAATTATACTCACGAAGACTAGTGGATATAAGGTTTATTCGTAGACATATCAAATACAGATTTCTTCAAAAATACAAATTGGCACACAACTTCTATTTTTCTGACAGTTCTTCGACAACCGCGTGTTCCAGACCCGCGCTTTTTATTTTGACACACGGGTCGTCGGTCGTCGTTCAGAAACAAGAGATACATTTATTTTTATTATTTGATGAAAATGGGGCCCAAATTACTGAATGTATTAAATAACTAACAGACGGCCATTCTGCCGTGGGGATGACCCCATCCCCAAATCAGCTCGGCCATTCACTGTTAGGTATGACCTCATACCTTGATTTACTTTATTTTGATTTACAGTATTAGTTATACAAGATAGATCGAACAATAAATCTGTTATTTAAGTATATAAATGATTTGTACTTATTTTACATAACCTTTTTAACTGTGCTTAATTGTCTTATTCTAGTATAACATAAATCTCTCATTAATGATAGCTATTTTCCAGAGTTCAAGAAATCAGTCAACACTGTTATGTGTATAAACTATTTCACATTTTAACTGTAATGTAACATAAATCCAGATACAAATAATAATTGATATTTTAAGACCTAAACAGAACAGATAGTATTGATTCCAATATCTATAAACTTGATCAAAATTATAATTATCATTCACAGTTTTTAATTATTAGGTGTAAGTAAATTAGTCCAAGCACTAGAGCCACACTAGGGACATACAAATTATAATCTAAGTACCACACTGGGGGTAGATCTGATTAACTGCAGCCACACTTGGGGATTTTCATTCATTTTAGTGGACAATCATCATTAGTGCTCACACTTGGGAACTTCATTAGGCACCACACTTGGGGTCCATTGTTATCTATTTATATTGGCCACACTTGGGGTCTATTGTTATCTATTTATATTGGCCACACTTGGGGTCCATTGCTATCTATTTATATTGGCCACACTTGGGGTCCATTGTTATCTATTTATATTGGCCACACTTGGGGTCCATTGTTATCTATTTATATTGGCCACACTTGGGGTCCATTGTTATCTATTTATATTAGCCACACTTGGGGTCCATTGTTATCTATTTATATTGGCCACACTTGGGGTCCATTGTTATCTATTTATATTGGCCACACTAGGGGCTAACAGCCATACTTGGGGATTCTCATTGATCTCGGATAATCATCATAGTGTTCACACTTGGGAACTTTAGTACCAGACTTGGGGTTGTATCTCATCATTTTCTCACTGCTATCTATGCTGTAATGGACATAATAGGGAAAATAGTGGTAAGTGTTTAAGATGTAAGTCAGTTAATAAAGATATTTACTCAGATAATAGATGCATTAAATTACTCTGAAAGAGAATCGTCAGTTGTAGAGCTTATTTCGTCAGTAACAGGGGGTGCCCCCATCGTTATCCACGGTTTTAAATGGTCTGCCGGAAAAATATTGCGGTATGCACGATCGACGTGTCCGCGAATGCTAGATACTTCGTACCTGTCATTATCTAGGACGCGTGTTATCTGAAAGGGTCCCCGAAACTTTGGGACTAACTTATTACTTTTACCTTTTTTCGTTTTATGATTAGGAATCATGACAAGATCATCCTGCTGAAATACTTTAGTGGGTGCTTTGTTTTTATCGTAATTATTTTTCATTTTTAGTTGATTATCTTCTATATTTTCTTGAACAATCTTTCTTAATTCTTCTCTTTCTGTACTTGTCATTTGCTCTGTATCTCCCAAAGCACCTTTAATGATTCCTTCTGAACGACCTATCGTTCTTTGTCCGAAAACTATCTCAGCAGGACACTTCCCAGTGCCTTTATTAACGGTGTTATTTAAGCTCCATTGTAGCCTTCCTAGATTGAGGTCCCAATCTTTTTCATCAAGACCATGATTCATTGCCGCCAGAGAATTCAAGATGGTTCTATTATACCGCTCGATCTGCCCATTAGCACGCGGTGTCGCCACTGCGTTATACACATGTTTGGTACCAATCGAGCCAGTAAAGGCCTTGAACTCACTGGAAGTGAAACAGGATCCTTGATCAGATATAATTATTTTAGGATGACCAAATACCGAGAAGATTTCTTCTAATACCTTAATAGTTGTTTTAGTTTTAGTATTTCGTACGCCTTTAACAAAAATGAACTTACTGAACGCATCTATAATTCCAAGAATGTAACAGTTTCCTCTTTTGCTTTTGATAAATGGGCCAAGATGGTCCATGTGGAGGGTGTGGAAAATGGCGCTTATTTTTGGAATGGGATGTAATTCACCACTTTTCTTGCCAGAAATTTCCTTATTATAGGCACAATTAATGCATGCTTTCACGTATTTCTTGACGAAGCGGTTCATTTTTGGGAACCAGTAATCGGTTGCAATTTTCTCAAGTGTTTTCTCAACAGAAAAGTGACCCGCTTCATCATGATTCATTTAGCATATTTTCCATCGTGCTGAATTAGGAACTACCCATCTCATTTTGTTGCCCACCTTTCTATAAATCTTGTCATCTCGGATTGCATAATTTTGGAATGTCTTTTATGTCATTATCGTTTTTTCGTAGAATCTGCTTAACCGCTTTTAAATGGGGGTCTGTCATTTGAACCGTATGGAGCCAGTCATTAGTAGTTATGTTAAGAACTTCTAATTCTTCTTGCTCCGGGGGAAATACAGGATTGCGGCTAAGCGCATCTACATGCTGCATACTTTGGCCGGGTCTGTATTCAATCGAAAAGTTATACTCTTGAAGTATAAGCCACCACCTAGCAACTTTCGGTAGTAAATCTCGTTTTGATAACGTTGACCGTAAAGCATTACAATCAGTGATGACTTTAAATTCTATACCTATAAGGTATACCCTAAATTTCTTCAAAGACAGTACTACAGCCATTGTCTCTAATTCATAAGAGTGCCAAAATTCTTCTTCCCGTGTAGTTTGGCGGCTGAAATAAGCCACCGGCCGAAATGGCGTGTTATCATTGGGTCGTTGTAGTAAAATTCCGCCTATACCCACCTTACTGGCGTCACAGTGAACTTCTGTAACATACTCGGCATTGTACAAAGCTAAAACCGGTCTCGTAACCAGTTTAGATTTAATATTTTGAAATGCCGCTTCTTGTTCTTCGCTCCATAACCAAACAGCATCAGTTTTGGTTAATTTTGCGCGAAGTTGGGAACGAAACGCCTAAAGAAACTGGTTAGTCCAACGAACTGTCGGACCTGATGAACATTACTCGGGCGGGGAAATGCCGACACCGCCAATATTTTTATACTTCCAGGTTTAAGTCCGTCTTCAGATATTTCGAAGCCTAAATAATCAATTTTAGACTGGAAGAACCAACATTTTTTTAAGTTTAATGTAAGGTTTGCTTTTCGTAAGAATTCTAAAATTGCCTCTAGTTTGTCAAACATTTCTTCAGGCGTGCTGGCCGTTGCCAATAAGTCGTCCAGGTATGGTATCGCCAATTCGAATCGTTTTGCACCGAGAGCTTTGTTTATCATACTTTGGAAGACTGCGGGGGCATTGACAAGGCCAAAAGGCATGCGTGTGTACTCGTAGTGGCCATCGGGGGTTACGAACCCCGTAATATGCCTTGAGTTTTGAGCCACAGGGATTTGATGATAGCCCGATGCAAGATCCAGACTTGTGAATAACGATTTGCCACTGACCCGATCTAACTGATCGTCGATAACAGGCATTGGATAACTGTCCTTGATGGTCTTTTTATTCAATGCTCTGTAATCTACACAAAGGCGATAGTCGTTATTCTTCTTACGCACAAGAACTATTGGACTCGCATAGGGTGACTGAGATTCCTGTATAATACCATTAGCCATTAGGTCTCCAATTATCTCTCTCACCTTAGCACGTTCGCTGAATGGTAGCCTGTACGGCTTATAATAAACAGGAGTAGTATCGTTCAATTTGATACTCATCTCAGTTACGTGAGTCACTCCCAGTTCACTGGAGTCGAGCGTGAAACAATCCCTATAGTCATTTAATAGCTGAAGTAATCTAATTTTGTCCTATTCCGTGATAGCTGGCCCTAAATTTAACATCTCCATCGTTATTGGAGGTTTAGACTCATTAAATGTTAGTGATTTTGTTGTCTCTCTTACACTGATATTGTTAACTTCAAGCAAGTCAGAGTTTGGTAAAAATACATCTTTCTCAGGTAATTGTACTACACGCGATATTAGCTTATTTTCCTTAAGACTGATATGTTCATTAGACATATTTATTATAAGAATTTTACCTTTGCCAGCTTCGAACTGATATACTCCTTGCAAAATTAAATATTCACTTCCAGGTCTCATACATATATTTCCGGGTACAAAAAATCGCCCAGTATGCTCGTTAACTGTGTGTACTTCTAAATTACTTAACCCTTCTTGCAATAATGTGTCGTGGGTGACATTTAAGTTGATCTTTTCTAGCTCGGAGTCATCGCAATATAACGTTAGGCTGGAGCTTGTCTTATAAGCAACTACAGTAGGTAATTCAGTCAATGATTGCCCGATTAAAACATCAGTTTCTAATAAATGATCGTCCACAATATACGCATCAATATCAGCTTCAACTGCGTCAACCACGACATTAATATTGGTTTTCCTATCGGTACTATACTTCCGAAAGCAAATCCTTTAATTAAGGGGAGACCTGATTTTACTATAGTGAGATGAGTCTCATCTGCCACTATTTTGCGAATAAGGGTGCATTCACTATCAAAATCAATATAAGCGGATAGTTTAACTCCATTTAAAGTAATCGATTTAAAATACTTGCCATTAGTTTGACTTTCCGATGAGATTTTCAAAACATTTTGAACCGGGTCAGCTTTAGTACTTGTCATATTACTGGCTTTACTTTTACCGCCATGCTGCTCACGGAAACTTTGAATTACTTCGCATTTTTGGGTATCGTGTCCGAGACGAGAACATTTCGAGCACCGTTTAGTTGGTTTTGTACAAGTACGTGATGTATGTCCGTTCTCTAAGCAATTGTAGCATTGAACATTTTTATTACGTTCTTGAAGCTTATTTATTGATTTTTGAGCGTTGGGTGTTATATCACGGTTTGTCATTACATTCTCGTTTCGGCTTAAGTTGAGTTTACGTGGGATTAGGTTGCTTTTTCTTGAAATTCGGCGTAGATATCTAAGTAGCTGCGATGGCCTACTAAAACTTGAACCCTGAGCGTTTAAACGAATGTTATTGTCAAAAATCCCATTGACAATACAGTCAACCGCGTTACGCCCTCTTATGCCACACATTTTTACTAATCTCACTTTATCATGGTAATAATCCTCTAGGGATTCCTCTCTTCTGCTCCTTCTGTCTAACATTTCATTTAAGCGGTCAGCATAGTTTCGATCATCAGGGAAGGTTCTAATTATTTTCTTCTGCCATTCACGCCAGGTCAAGTTTAGCGTACTAAGACCCTGGTACCATTTTTTTGCATGACCTGCTAATTTTGGAATGGCGTAGAAAGTAATCTGCTTTTCACTCCATTTATAAATTTTTGCGGTTTCATTAACCTTGCGAATCCAATTTATAGCCGATTGTTTATTAGCATCTGGGTTGAATTCGGGAATCACATTTTGCGCCCCTTCAAAGTGGTGATCGGTGTTACGAAACACACGCGATAGTTCTCTTATAACGTCGATGTCGCGGCGAGGCGAGGTGTTGAATAAGATCTTCTCTTACGTTTTGAGTTCTTGCTTAGCCGTTGTTTTGGGCGCGATGATCTTTCGGATGCAGTCGATGAAAATGAATTTTCAGATGATGACGTGGTTGATTGGGGACGATGCCGTCGTTTCCCATTTTTTTTGTGTCGATTTTTAACATGGTATATATCATCGGAGCTTTCAGACGTATAGGTAGCAGAGCGGCAAGGGCGTCGGTGAGAGGAACGTGGTCTACGTGCATATCTGCTACTATTCGTGCTACTGGACGAGCATCGCCTTCGAGATCTGCTGCGGTCAGTTTGTCGTTTATGACGGCGGCGTTTATCACGCAAACTTGTCGTGGACCGGTGTCCCCGTATGGGCTGCTCATACCGAGGTTTGCTGCGACACTCTCTAGTTCGCCCGCGATCGCGTGGGAGACGCCGTGGTGGTGGCGTATAGCCTGGCGCTTCCGTGGAAGACATGTTTAGGATATACAACGGAAAGCGGGTGTAAATGAAGACTATGTATGCGTCCATGAAGTAGCAAAACAAAATAACAGGCGTAAGTATATAAAACAAAAATGAGTGAGTGAATGTGTGTTTTGTGTATGAAGGCAAAGGGAGGAAGTAAAAGGGGTAGGTGAAGTACAAAGGAAGAGAAGAAAAAAAAGAAACATTTATTACTATGCAAAGAATAGTAAGGAACATGTTACACAATAATAGACTCAATCTACCTACATTCTGACTGACAATGTAGTTTTTATTATCATAAACACAAAACGCAAAATAAACAGATACAAGACCAATACCCTAACTGCCCATGGCTGTGGGTAGGTGATATGTATTGCACGTTGTAACCATAATTTGATACGTACCTAAACAATACATGTAGTAGGGTGAAGTATAAAGAACGCTACGGGTTGTCTTTGCGAACACCGGAAAATCTTTCAGCAGGTAGAGCGATTTGTTCAAACCCGGTTATTTTAGAAGATTTTTATTATTTTTATTTAATTTTATTATAATATTAATATTGTACTACTTAAATAAAGTTAACTTGGTTTAGTAAATTTGGTATAACTCTTAGGTTTCTAGAAAAAATCTGATTATTTGTGCTAATATTCCTCATAAAAGACTGATTAGAACTCATGCTGAGACTGAATTAAATTAATTAATAATTTATTGGTATTTTATTACTCAAATGCCTTTGTCACGAAGTTAGATGAGTTCACCCTATGCATGTACAGTACACCCTCAGATGCACTATAAAACTAATCTAATTACTACACCCGGCATAAACATGTTTATAAAACAATAAGTGTGCTAATCATTTCAGTGAAATGAAACGACCTGAACCCAAATACATCAGACACAAATTAAGTTAAGTTCTAGAGGTAATTACGTTTGATTATAACAGTGCAGGTACCTACTTGCTGAAGTGTTAGTATCGCCATTTTATGCAAGTGATGTATGAATTACTTCGTTGTTAATTCTCGAGAAACAAAGATTATAAATAATGTAAGTAATATCTTTGTAAGTAAGTATACCAACCGATTATGTGCTGATTTACATTATAATAAAGAGGTTACATACCAGCAGATTTTCTCCAAGGGTTATCCCACTTCTGAAATATTATCTTAAATGTATTTCCAGGATTCCTGTTGTAAATTATACTCACGAAGACTAGTGGATATAAGGTTTATTCGTAGACATATCAAATACAGATTTCTTCAAAAATACAAATTGGCACACAACTTCTATTTTTCTGACAGTTCGTCGACAACCGCGTGTTCCAGACCCGCGCTTTTTATTTTGACACACGGGTGTCGTTCAGAAACAAGAGATACATTTATTTGATGAAAATGGGGCCCAAATTACTGAATGTATTAAATAACCAACAATGGGTACTAGATGATTGATATACTTAATACAATACATTACATAGATGGATATTTTTTATTATACATAGCAAATACCAGAGCACCCGGGACAAATCTTTGTAGATCGTACAAACATTCTCAACAACCTCCTGCGTTGCAGGCGGACCTTCGCCCGCTGCGCCACATAGGTCGTCAAAATTAATCATAGTGTGACCAAATGTCACAGACAATATAACAAAACACAGATTTAAAGTTAATGTTGTACATTTAGTTCTGTCGTCACTACATCTTCTTTTTAAGTTCTGAATTAAAATGTACAAATTTTGTTTTTCTACTTTCTTATTGGTAAAATGGCGTAGGTACTTAATGTGTTTAGATTTAAGGTAATTAAAAATTGATTGAGACAAACGACATAATTAAGACAAAAAAGTATTGGTATAAATATTAGTGGTATATTCTGGATATTTGCTATGTATAATAAAAAAAATCTACCTATGTAATGTATTGTATTAAGTTTATCAGTCATCTAGTACACAAGCTCTTGTACTCTCATATGTGTTCTCATTGTCCAGCATTATTTATTTATTTAGTGCTTCTTAAAAAAGTCAAGACATTTATGGCTAACTGCGTCTTTTCCCGGACCGTCCAAAAACTGATGAATGATGTGAAATCTCTGGTAAGCAAATCTTCTATTCACTCATTTTAATTGCTGTTGTTTTTGATTGAGTAAACAGTCAGCCATTAAAATGATTAAACGGGAGATTTGACACTGGACTAACACACACTGCTGATATGCACAGGATATTTTGAAAAAACAAGATGAGATAAAACAAGTTTAAAAAATAAGGTAATTCAAATGATATAGTTAGTAAATAAAGTATAACATAAATAATTGTCGGCAGTTGCACGTCATGACTGTGGCAAGAGGCATACCACATGTAGTATTATATCAATACAATTATGATATGTTTAATTTAGACAGATGAAATGATGAAAAATCTAGTAAACTGATAAGTACTTACATCAATAGCATTATCATGGATAGTTCCGATGTACAGGGTAGCTCTCTGGGCGACGTACACGTCGATATCGTCCATGCTGGAGATCAGGTAACAGAAGGCAGTCGCTAAGGCTGTCTGCAGTGGAAGGCTGGTCTTCGTGGGAGAGCCGTCCATGAACCTGTGGGAGAAGTGGTGGTGGATTTAATGTGCTTAGGTTAATTTAAGTGTGGCATTTTTGCGCGGGTTCCAAGCTTCCAACACATTATTGTATCCAAATATCGTCGGCACTAGCGTGAATCTACTTGAGCGAAATTAAAGTACGGTCTTGTGTAAGTGTATTTTGCAATTGTTTTTCGTGGTAGGATTTTTGCAAATGTATTTTGTGCAAGTGTTTTGTGCAGATGTACTTTGTGCAAGTGTATTTTGTGTTAGTGTTTTTTGCAATCATTCTTTTTCGTGGAAGTACGTTTTGCATGAGTGTTTTGTGTGAGTATAATTTGCGCAATTGTCTTCGTACAAGTGTTGTTTTCGCAAGTGTTTATTGCGTGTTCCATGAAAGTAACCTACCTGATAATAATGGTGACTCGTTCCACCGCTGCACCGTAGTGAACCGCACATGGTAGTCGTGGTGATGGAACTGGTCGCGGATGAGGTTACAGAAGACGTCGGCGCCGCCCGCCAGCGTCACGCAGTGCAGCAGCACGGGCACCGCCACGGAGCAGATGTGCGAGTGGGATGCGTTGCACACGTTCCACAGGCTGCCGGGATATACACGCGGCATTACTTACGTCAAATCTATTACCACGACGTGATGTGTTAAAAGAAGACCTTATTGCTATTAATAGGGAATATGTAAGTAAATTCAAAACATGTTTACTATTTAAGTACTTAAACATTGGTTATATCATATGAATAAGCCATACTAAATAGTTTTCTTCTACTTACAGACTACAGGAATGTAGGTTTTTTTTTTAAGGCATTAGGTATTTATTCTACAATTCATTATTTTATGTTGCGTTTTTAACGTAAAACGACTATTACGAAAGTGACGTAAAAAACCACAAAACTCCATGTGGAAAAACATCTATGAACGAGTGTGATTTCTGCTAGAATAAAACACAAAAATAATTTTATTTAGTTGATTTGGGGAAAAGAATTCTCAAAGAGATGGAAACCTTGCAGTTTCATAGATAACGACGTCACACCATGACCACGACAGTAAGGAACGTTTAGGCTAGTAGAATAGGAGGTTCATCATTTTATTGGCAACTAGTCGGCGAACATAACTTTTAACACTACTTAATTACTAATGAGAATTGTTACTTATTTCAATTGTTACTAATTTCAATACAATTTATTTTAGTGTCCATTGTTATTAGCTTACACCAATTTATGAACATCTTGAATACCGGTATTGTGGAATGCAAATAAATGATATGAATATAGTTTTCTTAAATATTACTTTAAGGATTTTCTTCGACTTAAGCGAAAATATATTTTTTACTTTTATTTATGACTTTGGCATTGGACTTTGGCTTTCGCCATTTCATTCTGACATTTGACTTTGACTTCTAAGTTTTCCTTTTGACTGCTCCATTGTGACCGAAGCTTTTTTGTCTTCTTCCCGCTTCTTTAAGGCTTTATTTAAGGTATACTAACTTGTCAATCAGCAGGTTCTCCTGGCACCATATAAGGAAGCCGCGGTGGTCTGCGAGAGCGTCGGTACTCAGCACTAACACTTGCAGACGTTGCAGCAAGTGGTACAACATATCGGGACGAGACGTGCTCTTTAGTTCCTGAATAAACAGATTCCAGATGACAGCGATGCGGAAGAGAACCAAAGATGCGGGTTTTTTTAGTATTCCTCCCTTTTTATTTTATTTTGTTTTTCTGTATATGTATGTATGTTTTACATTGTAATTATAGTAAAAAATATCTTACAACTATAACAAATATAGCAAAAAAGTCATAAAGCAGAATTTAAAATTCACCCGAGTCATCTATGCTACGCGATCGTAGCACAACGCTAGCTACGCCGTAGAGCCACGCGTGCTACGCCGTAGCTCACACGTAGCATGTCGAACGAATATGTCGTAAACATGAAATGTTGTACCTGTAAAAGCTGATGTATGTACTGCAACTCCTGCGGCAGTTCCTCAATGCAAAAGTGGAACTTCCCAGCCGATGTGGGCCAGAAGTTCGTCATGTCGTCTTCTACCGACTCGGCCATGTTCTCGTGGTCACCCAGTAGATTCGGTGTTGATACCTGTATGGAGAAACTCCAGTCGGGTAAGAAATAGGTATAGACTGTTAACTACTTACTACATTTTTATTTTTTGTGTTTAGTTACTGTAATTGGTTCTTCAACCGTTGTAATTAATAAATAAATAAATTACAATAAATAAATTATAAACTGACTAAAGCTGGTGTTTTGTTTAGACCAAGTTATTGGTCTGTGAGTTCTACTGCTATTAATACAGCGTGATTGTCTACTTCTAAATACCTACTTTATATTTTTTGGTTCAAACATTTTATTCTTTCAATTCGATGAGCTTTTGTGTATGTCTTATCGCTCTGAAAGTCTAAGGTAGTGTGTTCAGCTAAGTTTAAGTAATACAAGGTGTTATTGAAATAATTGAAAAACTCTTAAGGGGTCATTTGCCTTATCATTATGATCAACTTTTAATATGGTACCAACGGCACGGCACGTATCGTGGGTTCGATTCCCGCACGGAACAAATATTTGTATGGCCTACAGGAAGTTGTTCCGGGTCTGGCTGTTCGTGTATGTGACTTCAAATGTTTGTAAAGCCACACGCTACAGGAGAAATTCCTGGTGTGGGGCATCGTTTTTCGATTGAAAATTAAATTAACTGTTCCGTACGCTTTGTCGAGTTATCTACTAATATTATAATGAGGTAAAATTTGTTTCTTAGTTGCCACCAATTAAAAAAAAAAACACCGATAGAAAGCAACATTATTTCTGAGTGCTGTAGGCTATTATTATTTTCAAAACTACGCTTTTAAGGGGATGTTAAATTTAGAAGGGAAAATTACGAAATACACGCGGGCGAAGTTGCGGTCGCAAAGCTAGTCTATAATAAAGCTTAAGAGTGTGTTTTGTTTTTTTGCTTATGTCTTGAACTACCAGTTAGATTTGAAATGTTATTTTTACATCTGATAGTCCTATTCTTAAAGAAGGTATATGCTATTTAACATCAAGCTAAGACCTTTAGGAGCGGGAGACACCGCGGGGAGGCACAGGTAGTGTGAACGTATGGAGCAGATGATTTTATTGTTTCAATTTTAGATTCCACTCATCATCATTCAGATTTAAACGTTGGTACGGTCTATAATAAAAGTTGAGACCAGAGGCCAGCACATCAAGCTACCCTAATACGTCAAATTTCTTTGATAGTATG
Source organism: Phlogophora meticulosa (assembly GCA_905147745.2). Lineage (NCBI taxonomy): Eukaryota > Metazoa > Arthropoda > Insecta > Lepidoptera > Noctuidae > Phlogophora > Phlogophora meticulosa. The sequence goes on along the minus strand of CAJHWW020000001.1, from coordinate 162,685 downwards.
ACAACTTTATTATAAAACAATAAATAAATTGACAGTTTGGGATAGCTTGATGTGCTGGCGTCTGTACAGCGACCCCATAGGAGGAAACCAATTCTTCAGTTATTTGAAATATACCTTGTATTAACTATGTGGGATTTGGACTTACCTGTTTGAAGATTTCACGTTTCATGTGCAGTTGACTATCAGGATTTGACATGGAGCGACTGCCTATCAGACCTCCACAACCCAGTTACTGGGTAATAGAACCGTATTACCTTGGTAAGACTACGATTAACGTTTGTGAAATCAATTCTTTTAATTTTAAGAATTATAGGTAAAAATATTATTTTGGTCCTTCAACAAAAAATACGCGTCCAATATATTTTTATTATCTGCCTGGCGGACTAATAGATATTTTTTTACTCAGTCGTCATTAATATTATTTAGATTTCGAATTTCCTGAAAAGCTTATCTTTATATAGATTTGATAGATTGTTTATCCTGTCACTTTTGTCAGTCTCATAGTTACATCTACAACAACATCAATGTATCAACTCCACTGTGACATACATGGGATACTAAGCTATTTATTTATATTTCTAACACTACATCAGCTATTTAAATTATTATGTAAACACAGTGAAGTCCTATTAAGAGGCCGATTCTATACATTAAATCAATAATTTATAGATTTGGAATAACGTGAGGCAAAACTGCTTGAAAGTAAGCCTTGAAAAAGTAACCACTGAGTGGCTAAAAATCATCAACTACTTGATGTCTTTTAGTATAATATCGGCCTTTGTCTAACACCAATAAAATAAATCACATACACATATGAAAAAGCACAAGAGTTAGGTAAGACAGACACTTTGTTTCGGAGATGGCTGACACAGAGAATACACATACAATACACATACATAACAATTATATTGATTACCTATGAAAATATTTTATTTTAAAAGTCGAAAATGTTATTTTTATTTTTATAATCGCTGATTTTTATTTATGTTTTTGTTTATCTTTAGTTGTTGAGCATGTCAGCTTTTTGTTATTTAAAAAGATGAATAATTAAAGGACATCGGGCGTTTTATACCCGATTTTTTAAAAGTCGCGAACATAAACCAAAACATTTTTAAATGATAGTGTTTGCAATCATATTTAATATTGTGTAGTTATTTTGATTCACAATAATGGGAAAATGGAAATAATTAGTAAAATGAAAATCATATTTTAAGTTGACTATTTTTCCTAATTACTAAACGACCGCTCAGTAAGTTAAAATATCACTCCGTGGTATTTTTGTAAACCCAATCAGACTAAATCCGTCAAGTTGATGTGCATGTTTCGTTCTCACTCTCGCCCATAGTCCTAAAATTGGTATTACTGGGATTACGTGATTCGAAACAATTTAAACAGACAAAGAGTCGCATTCATGCCGCTAGATGCAAACAATCCCGAATTAAGAGATTTCCCACAATTGACTTACGACGAGCTACTTTTATTTACCTTGGGAATATACCATTTGAAACTGGCCAAATCTTATTGCCACGAACACATGCGGCCAAACGGAGTGTATATAATGGAATTATACCATCGCAGAGAGTTGGTCGAAAATAAAATATTAATACGAGGCAGAATACAGTCCCGTCACATAAGAGCAAAACGCTATTATACATATCTACTAATAAATCCAGCATTACAGGGAAGACAAAGCCTCGAGGGCTATTACTGTTCCTGTATACACGGCCGCCGCACTGTTGGGAGTTGCGCGCACATCGCCAGTGTGGTATACTTTTTATCTTGGGCTGTATATCAAGACGAATTTCACACACCTGCGGCGTTTTTAGACGAAACTATTTTAGATTTAGATGCAGCAGAATAAAAGTTAAGAGAAAAATATGTTGTTTTAATTATTTTTGATTCCCTTTTTCCTCTTCAATTATTGCCCAAAAACATTTATAAATATTTTTTAAATGTCCATTTTCTCCTTATTGCCACGACCCACAGATATGGGAACTATACCATTGTAAACTAGATTTAATTGCCTATCCACCGTACCTAATTTTATTTTTGTTCGCCGTAGGTAAGTGTCCCATACAAAAATGCCCGATGTTCTTTAACTGGGAATACTAAGTTCATTATTTTAGTATAGATAATCATTTAAGTATATAATTTTTATTTTAAATTTGACGTTCAGAAGTGCCTTTTAATGTTCTCATTAAAATAAATGACTTGACTTTGGCTGTAACGTCGGAGTGTTTTTTTTTGTTAGTGTTCCAATTTAAAATATAATTTTGCACAAAACATATCCCAGTTAAAGCACCGTGTTTACCGTTTTTATTTATTGAAAGAAAGGACTCGACATTGACTATTGAGTCTTTTTATTATTTGATTTCCAATTTCAAATATTATTTTGCAGAAAACACACCCCAGTTTTAAAGCACCGTTTTAAGAACCAAGAACCAATGTAAGACACCTCCTAACAAAGGTAAATAATATCCAGTGACATACTTGTGTGTCGCCCGAAGATTTAGTGATCGTGGCATCCGAGCCGACGTCGCTTATGAGAGACAGTTGCATGAAATGTACAAACTATACCACTACGTTACAATATATTTAATAAGACACAGATCCATCTGGCCAGGCGGGTGTGCTCATTATCGGTTATAAATATTTACTTTTAACAATGGTCAGTTATTGTGGAAGTTTTGTTTATGCTTTGTCAAAGACGGGCTATGCAAATGTCAGATAACTTTTAAGTAAAGAATAAAAATGGCGGTTTGACGGCCACAAAAAAACAGCCATTTTGAAATTTGAATCAAAATTCAAATTGGGCTGAGAATCAGCACTTTTTGAATGTCAAAATTTACGTATGAAAAAACGCCCACCCTTCACCACTTCCTAGTGTAATCAGCTCTTTTTAAACGTCAAAATGTACATAAAACAAACCTCAAAACGCCCCCCCCCCCCCCTAGTATTTGCTGGAAAGAAGAAGTGCAACAAACTCCTTAACAACACCTCTGTCTAGTAAGTTGGAAGAACTTGAATCTATTCAATATAAGTATTTGACGACCTATGTGGCGCGGTGGGCGAAGGTCCGCCTGCGACGCAGGAGGTTGCGGGTTCGATTCCCGACCTGGGACAAATGATTGTACGATCTACAAATATTTGTTTCAGGTGTTCTGGGTATTTGCTATGTATAATAAAAATATCTATCTATGTGATGTATTGTATTAAGTATATCAGTCATCTAGTACCCATAACACAAGCTCTGCTTAGCTTGGGGCTAGATGATGCTGTGTGGATTGTCCAGCATTATTTATTTATTTATTTATAAGAAAATATATTTTTTTTATTTTCTTCTCTTTATCTTCGGAATTAAAAGTAATCTGACTATTGATAAATCAGACCGTAGTCAAATAATTAGATTTTTAATAACCTTAACATATTATATCTCAATTTAAAGGTCTCAAAATGTTCCAGGAAAACCAATAAGAAAAAGAAACACAGTAAATAACCATCATACTAAATTAGCCCATGCAACATTTTATAGTACAAGTAAAAAACAGAGAAGCAAAATAATAATTTACTTTTAGACAAAATATTTAAACAAATCCTAACATTTTCACTCTACTTTTTAATAACAAAAACGACACCAAATATTTATTTGAAAATAATTAGAACCGACAATCACCACAGCCTTGGCCAGGCCAGATTTGAAACACATAAAGAAAATTAAGTACGTACATGCGGCATGTGCACCAGCACGCCCCCCACGAAGCTGCGGTCCCCCAGGGGGTGCGCGATGGACATGAGAGCGTCCACCGAGCTGGCCGGCGTGCCGCCAGACTTGCTGCGCTCCTCCTCGGACTGCGCCTTCTTGTGGCACTGGGACTCCGGCCAGATGTCGTCTAGGGACGACTGTTGGGGATTGTGTTTTTTTTTATAGTTTACTTACTTATTGACTGAGTACCAGGGCACCGACATTTATGTCTTAAAATTTACAATAATGTAGATATTGACAGACATTTAATTGGGTTCCCTCTATCTGGCAGAATTTTGATGCTCCGAAATTTATTTGGCATAACACACTTGGCATAATCTTCTTTAAACGAATATATATATGGCATAAAAATCATTTAATATAATTATTGTTTGGCCGAATGTTTATACGTCCGAATTTACAAAGGCATACTTTTAAGATGGCAGAATTTTATTTGGCATTATTACTTTTGGCAAAGCTTAATTTCGCATAATTTCGTTTCACATAACGTTTATTTAGAGCGACGATTATTTGGAATAATTTCACTTGGCATATTAAGAAGATGGCAGAATTTCATTTGGAATAATTTTATTAGGCATAATTATTGTCATTTCTATAAAATGTAATCATATTCTTAACCTTAAATTAAAATTAAAATTAAAATATTGTCTTGAAAAGTCAATATGTTGTACTACAAAAGTTAGTGAAGTGACAGAACCGAATCGCTGCAAAACCGACTGCACGTAGTCTTGTCTGCCCTACCCCTAGAGTGTAATTTAAAATCGCGTAGGCGCGTGGGGCCGCCGGAGGGCCGCAGCGCCGGAGCCGTCACAGAAACCCTGCCTGCTGCATGCTGCTTGCTTGCTTGCTTGCATGTTGCATGCTTGCCTGCATGCTGCATGCTTGCTTGCATGCTTCTGACAGTGAACTTTCTGCAATATGATGGTTCTACTTTTTAATTATTATGGATATGAAATTTATGCCTAAAGATGATTCTGACTTACAAAATTATGCCAAAAGACGATTCTGACAGTGAACTTTCTGCAATATGATGGTTCTACTGTTTAATTATTATGGATATGAAATTTATGCCTAAAGATGATTCTGACCTACAAAATTATGCGTTTTTAATGTATTATAAATGAGTGTATGCCGAACGATTTTCTGCGAAATGAAGTTTATGCTATGCACTGTTATGCTAATTAATATTATGACATAAAAAGTTCTGCTATAAAGGGTAGACCCCATTTAATTATTGACAGAGTTCTAAGGCAAGGACTTATTAGTTAAAAAATTAAAATGTATTTGTTTTTTAAAGACCTATAAAATAATATAGACCTAGAATAGGGAGGAGGTACGAGTCTCCTTTATTAGGTGATGTTGTTCGAAGATGTATTTTGAACAACATCATTGTTTGTAAATAGATAATTAGTTTTACTAATATAGGTATAAGTTATCTTTTTGTTTACTAACCCATATGGATGTTGCTTATCCGAATTAAAGATTATTTTATTCTATTTTTATTTATTTTATAAAATTAACGGTTTGTCGACAATTACCTTTCGCCGGTCAGTTTTATTAAACACGCCTCAGATTGAAGGTTCAACCTAATTATAGGCTGCCAGACGTGCAGACCAGACTGACATACATCAGGATTATTATTATCAGATAAAAACATAGAGACAGTAACGCCCCGTACCTCGGCGGCCGGCTTGGGCCTGTCGGGCACGAGCGCGCGCACCAGCAGCACGGCCAGCTGGTGCCACAGCGCCGCCGCCTCGCAGTACGAGCAGGCGCCCTCCGCCAAGCATACCGCTGGAAGGGACACAAGTGCTATATGGACCTATTTATATATCTGCGTCAACAGATTTTCGAGCGAGCATCACTTTCTCAACGTCAAAAACTACGTAATAACGTCCTCTGACCGCCCTTCACCACTTCCCAATATGGGGAGAATAAGTGGCTCCCTAAACATCGTTTTACGTTTTCGGCCATTTTTGGTCAACAAATTCAGTCATATCATCGATTCGGCCTTAAACTAGCAGAAATAAGTATATCTCGGTGTTAGAAACACGAAATTGTCCTTTAATTAAATTATCGTCTTTGAGTTCTTTTAAAGCCTAGGTGCCGACAAGGGCACCTAGGCTATAAAAGAAGGCAAACAAGATTTTAGTTTACAGCGAAAACATTAATATCTAAAACATTTTCAATACTAAAGCCGAAGCTTCTTTTTCGGCTGAAAATCCATTTTCGGTTGGACAATGACCATAACTTCGAAAAACTTGGATTTATACAATACTAGCGATTCGCCCCAGCTTTGCCCGTGACATATTATATACAAAAACCTTTCTTATTTCTCATTCTATCTAATGGTGAAAGCTGGAAATCAATTCAGTAGTTTTTGAGGTTATCGCGTACTCACGCGGAGGGTAACACTGTTTTAGCTATGTAGTGATAGTGATAACGTGAACCAAGTGATTAACATCTACACTCACCATGCTCGATGGTATTGGTCTGATTAGACTTGAGCATCAGACGCAGCAGCTTGGTGGCCTCGCTGCTGACATTCTGACTGTTTATACGTCTCTGTTGGAGCTCCATCTGGTATTACAAAACGGTTACATGAGAAGTTATCGTCAAACATAAGATCACGCCCGTATTACGAGAAGGGTTTGGCAGAAAACTATGTATAGTACACCCATGTTTAACCAGTATCATCACAAATAAGGCACGGATCCAATAAGGTTCTGGACAGCTCGAGATAGAAGAACCGTGCTCCTTTTATTCGTACGGGAGGCCTTTAATTAATGTACATAAGTCTGAAGTCACTACTAACGTGCCTTGAGCAATTGTGGCGAATAATGCTCGTGCCTTCTTTGTATATGAAGAGACCTTTGCCCTGCAGAGGGACAAGAGTGAGTCATAGGCTGGCATTGTTACCAACTACCTCCTCACAAATACTATGGTCTCCTTGACATAAATATGACCCAGGAACCGAAAATCGTAAAAATATGTGTGTAAGTAACTGACCTGTTTGAGCAGTATATCCAGCATAAGTATGCAGCATGTGAGATTCTGTGGCTTCATCTGGTCATCCTTGTCCTTTTTATCCTTGTCGTTGCTAGGCGACTCTTTAGGTTCCTTTGGTTTTGTACCATCTATGTAATGAATGGTTGATAAATAAGTTTTTACTTAAAGTAAAAAAGAAGTATTTTGTAAGTTTTGTTGACCTCGTAATTGGTTTACCACTTTTGACAGCCAACATCCATCAACATCATCAAATTCAAATTCAAAATTCATTTATTCAAATTAGGCTGAGGATTAGCACTTTTTGAACGCCAAAACGTTTACAAAAGACGGCCCGCATCCTAATTTATTCTCAGTCCAAACATCTATCTCCATTAGCAGTCTAAAAATTAAATTGAAACTTCAAAGATAGTTTCAACCTTAGTGTTTGAAGTATTTGACTGTATTATAGACATGTACGTACACCTTGTTGTTTATAACGTGCAAGAGTAATTGAACTGTAGGGTGGTGAAGAAATTACGAGGCCAAATATACTTATGTATTTCAGAAAAAAGCTTGTAATAAAAATCATAAAATAAATAGTTAGTGTGTTAATGTAATTAATAAAAGTTATCATCAATTACCGTTACGATATATAGTACTAGAATATTTTGAAATGATTTATAATCATCGAATCACTTTTGTCTCAAGACTAAGGCTCGGCAAGAGTAAAAATGATTGAAATTAACATATTTGACAAAATTTTGCCTTTCGAAAGCTGTTAACCTGGTCTGATCTGAGATTAAAGTTAGATGACATTTGGTGCTTTAAAAATCTTTTTTTATTAATAACATTATTCTATAAGTCTTGCATATACAATATAGCTATTTCATCAAGCTATCCCAAACTGCCAAATTTTCCCAATCGAACATGAACTTTATATTTTTGTAATACATTTGAAAAACTATGAAAGAAATTTAACTGATGGGGGTAGCTTGATGTGTTGGCCTGTATACAAAAACACGTTACCTAAAGTAGGCGGTTTAAATATCTTCTCCGGCAGATTGACGACGCAGTGGCTGAAGAGGTCGAACAGCTGCGACGAGATGGTCTTTGAAGGAAACAAACTGGTGAATAGTTGCATAATACCTGTACTAACTCACCAGTTAGTCCTCCCCAGATTTCACTGAGTGAAAGGGACAACCCGACTTAAACGCGAGACAAGACTAAGTTATATTTGAATTCAGAATTCAATGTGAAGACTGTATTTGCTGTGGTTTTTTTTCAAACAGTTTATCCGATCATAAGATTAATTAGAATAATTGATTGTCTCAAAATATATTCAGGTACCGTTTATTCATCATAAGTAAATGAAAATCAACAGTTTGCACATTTACATTTACGAAATATTGGTTTATACCTGGAACCACTCCAGCACAGGCAGTACAGTGTCAGGAGTGGGTGTGGTGGTGACCTTGAGGACTGCGAACTTGTACAAGTTCTTCTCGTCAACGCCCACCATCGCTTCTTCCGGCTCCAAGATCTTGCCGAGAGGAATCTTTAGCTCCATTAGTTCCTGTTAGTTGGATGACAACGTGTGTGTTTTAAAGCTATATCTATAACGGGTACAAAAGTAATTTAACAAGGCTTTCTCTCTAGTTCTTTCTGTTATCGTGATACTTTCTGAGCTGACCATGAGCATGAGCTGCAGAGACCAATCTGGAAACCTCTTAACCCGATTATGAGCTCAGGTCAAAAGAGTATCCTCGACCGAACACAAAACACGGTACCAGTGTGGAGCACCATCACAGGATGACTCACCTGCTTTCCTGCCCAGCATACACAATCAACTGTACCTTCCAAGATTTGAACCAGTCAACGATGGAGTTGTTCTAGTGGCTACAAACTGGTCTAACAAACATAAGAAGAAGAAGAAGAATGGTGTTTTCTTACCTTTTCCGGAACATCGGTGCAGATGGCCTCCATCCATGCGGGCATGATATAGTCCCAGATGGACTGCGTGATGATGCCGTACGGGATCAAGCAGTACAGTCTGTAAATAAAATCAGGCGTCACATTTTTTACTGCTCTTAGTATGAGCATGAAATGGTTGTTGGCACTGTGAAGCTGAAGTTACTAAAAATATACAAAACAGAGCCTTGCTTACCTGTTGAGCCCATCCTTCAGGTGATGCGTCTTGGAGGCCAGGTTGTCCCAGTGGCCCGCCTGGCGCGTGTAGTGCGGCGGGTGCGGCAGGAGACAAGCCACCAGCACAGAGCGGTGCGTCTCCGCTATGTTGCGGAGCCAGCCGCATACATGCTCGCATTTTAGTTTCTCTACGGTGTTTGCTATTTCACCTGTAAAGTTAATAAAGTAAGCACGAATCTCCAGGGTGCGTAAGGAGTCGATCATATCGATTATAGATACTGAGACCTAAAAATAGCGTTAAGTCTCCTTCTGAACCTTCGATCAATAATAGTACTAGATACAGGATTGGGAACAAAAATACGTCGCTAAAGTGGCCACGTTTACACACACATAGACATTTACATTTCTTACTACGAAATATAGAAAAAAGTTTTAAATTATTAACAACTTCAGTTCATTATAAACCTTAACACTCAAGCATAAAGTTTAAATACGATTGCAAAATATTTATATTTAAGTTTTTCTGTCATCGGAGAAGGGTAAAAGAATTAAATTTTAAATATCGCTTGAAAATAAATAGTCATTTTTATAATAAGTACAAAAATATTTATTCTAAAATTAAACTTAAAGCATAAGCAATAAGGTTAAAAACATTTTGTTGACAATTTAGTGCTTACTCTATTTTGAAACTAGATGTAGTTCTTGGTATGACATTTCAATGCTCAGAACACAGTAAGAATGGAAAGACGTAGAGTAGCAGAATAATAATATTTTTTTTAGGCTAAGGTTCGTTTTATATATGGTAGCAAATATTTTTGACCGATTTAAAAAAGTAGTAGGACTAAATTAGTACAATAAATATTTTACTAAGACATTGCCATGAATTGTCTGCGGGTTGGCTCATTGTAATCAACCCGTATACAGAAATGAGTGCGTCTACTTATGTACATGATTTAGAAGTTATCACACTAGTATGGCGCTCATTAGGAGAGTTAACTCGATGATAGATGCTGAAAAAATAATGTATGTCCTCAATTAATTATCTGCAAAGGCGCGAATATACGTTACTGAAATTAATTACAAATCTCAAATAAAAATTATTATCACTTAGCGAAATTGTTAGAGTATAAGAAAATATTAAGTCCAATTTTTTTACTGAAATGATTTTGCGTAAATTAAAATTAAATTAAAAAAATACTTAATTTCATAGTAAAATAATAAATAATTTATCATCTCACAAAATAATGTGACGACACCTACTGCTAAATTACTCACTTGCACTTCAACGTCAGATACTGAGAGTTTAGTATTGGGTGCTGCCAATTGTGGGTCCTTCGACGGGGGTTGAATCTGTGTTTTTGAAAAGACTCTTTAATCTATATATACATATAAAAATGAATCCCTATTTCCCTTGGTCACTCCAAAACTTGAGAACGACTTCACCGATTTCATTCTTTTTTTTTGCAAGTTTTTTAATAATTAAGAAGAAAAAAAAATTAAGAAAATTGCGCAGAAAATTGAAAAACTTCACGACTATTTCAACTTTGCGCGTTTACATTAGAATAGTCATAGCCAAGGCGCCATAGTCATTAATTAATGTACCTGTAATTTAGGAACTGCTGTTTTAATCAATCGACGTCGGTTAGTATTTCCGGATATATAGGATTTATCAAAGTGATCCGAACATATAACCGAATTCTTAGCTGGCTTATAAAAGTCATCTCTTCTTTCTCTGGCGACAATCGAGAACCATTCTGCACACGTAAATGGATGGCTAGGAAAGCTAAAATAAAAAAGGAAAGCTAAGTATCTAATGAGAGTCCAACAAATAAACACAAAAGTAGCATCAACCAATTTTTAACCAACCAATTTTGAAGGTCTAGTTACAATTTCTTTTTAATAATATTAGTTATAATTTCTAGTTGACAATTTCTTTTTAATTATTATTACAATACAAATGCGTATGTTGGCGAGCCTTGGCCAAACAGGTTTAAAATCAGTGATTTTGTTCAAAATTTGTTATTATTTGTTAGTTTAAAAATTAAAATATAACTTATTCTTCATGTACTTACTGAAAGTAAGATATTCCGGCCGCTATATTGCTTTTTCGGGGATTATTTTTGCAACTTTTAAATACACAATGCGGCATTGTGAGACGTCTATACATTGGCTGTGTCTCAAGCCAACTAAACAAAATAAGAGCTCACATCTCAAGTGCGCTTATATTTACCGAGATGTATTTTTTGCGCCGACCCGATATCTAGTACTATTATTGATCGCAGTTCTGAACACATTAACTGCCAGAAAACTAGACATAATAGAAAATGTATTGTATGTCGTTTACCTGACGTTTAAGGTGTTAATTAGGTCTTGCAGGTGCGAGGTTGTTGGCTGATTAACCGGGATATCCTGTGATGGCTCAATGGAAAACTTGTACAAACTTACCAGTATAAGAGAATGAGGTGACATGGAACCAATGGAACAGCACAGACAGCAGACGCCCCAGGATCTCGTCAGGAGTGTCAGGGTTTGGAGTACACAACCCCACCATAAGCCATACTCCGTCTCTAGGGCATACACGTTATAATTGAAATAATTGGAAATCTGTAGCAACATATATCTCGCCACATTCAAACTAAATCGACAACCGTCGGGCAGTAGCCCACCAGACACAACACCCGTCTGGTCGGAGGATCCTCTCTTTTCAATGACGGATGAGGAACTTAACTTCACGTTCCAAATACCCCGAAAAATCTCATCGTACTCATCATTCAAACAAACTATTACAATGGAAGCAACCCTGAAATCACGAGTCATGAAATTTAAATGCTGGAATAAACACTTTTTTCTTGATTACAGTTACACGAGATTGTATAAATAATATATATATATGTATTAAAAATAGTCAAGGTTCAATAAAATAACAACAATAGTTTTCATTTATTTATTTTAAATTATTAGCAATCAGAAGGGGTTCGTGCTGCGTCGGCTCAATAATAACAGCAGCTACGCTCGCTGAGGTCGGTCCATGGATGGGTGTCTATAACGTACGCAGATCCTTACGTGTCTCGGAAAGCTCGTTAAACCATGAGTCCCGGCTGCCATTTGTAGATCTTTGACAGTCGTTATTATAGTCGGAAGCCCGAAAGTCAGACAACCAGTCTTACCAAGGGGATCATGTCATCTAATTATTGGGTTGTGGAGGTCAGATCGGCAGTCACTCCATGTAATATACTGGTATACTGTTGAATACGGATAGACTGGAAGCCAACCCCAATATATGTAGTTGGGAAAAGGCTCGGCCGATGATGATTGTTTTTGAAGTTTGGAGGTATGAGGATCAAGGTGTAAAGTTCCTCATCAACCATAGAAAAGGGAGAATCCTCCGACAAGACGGGTGTTGTGTATGGAAGGTTCGAGTTTTCTGTTTATTTAGTGTTGTGTGTTGACCCTGTGCTATTAAGTCGTTTTTCGTTTATTATTTAAGTTTTCTTAATTGATTGTCAAATTTGAAATGAAGCTTACCTTCCAAGCAGCTGTCGATCTTCAACGGAGATGGGATCAGGCAAGTCCACACTGAGCGGAGGCTTGAGCTGTTCAGTAGAGCTGTCAGGGTCCTCCATGTTTATCGGCTTGGCTTCTTTTAAAAGGCTGTAGATCAAAAAGTGGAATATTTAAATAATCGTTGGGCATTTTTAATATAAAAAATAAAGATGAGCACTAAGGAAAGATTTCAATAAATTAATCCCTAAAGAATTGAAATACGAGATAAAACTTCATAATTATGTCCAGAGACCAATCCCATCGGGACCAAAGCTGTTTTTTTTATTCGGGAAATTAGTAACGAATAGTTTCTGTAGGTATCTATCCTGTTTACCGAGGGAAATATGCCTTATTGATACAACAGTCCTGTTATGTAGACCTAGCCCATTTTCTTGCGAGAAGTTTACCAGCCGAAAACGTCCAATTAACAAGTTATTAGTCGTACGTACGTAATGTAGAGGCGCTGTTTCCAACTTAGGACAAATTGTTGATGTTTTCGTTTGGAAAACTTCTGGCAAGACATTCGTGTTAGGGCTACTGGTCGAGCGGGTTCCCCTGGCTCGCTATAGATGCGATGCCATTTTAGAGGCACCACGAAGCCATTTTACTTTAGTTTCCTAGGTGACTCTATACTACCCATATTCCCTATGAGTCTTCTTTATGTGCAGTACAGTGCCTTGCTGAACTGTGCAGACGCCAGCACCAGCTACTCCTAACTATCAAATTTCCCAATTGAATACGAACAAAAGAAATTTGACAGGTTGGGGTAGCTCCATGTGCTCAGCCGGGGATTGCGGAACGTACATTCGGCGTAGTTGTGAGCTGGAACACCCTGGTGGTTTTAGTCTGTAATAGTCATGCTCATGCTCAAAGCTTCATGTGCTGGCCTCTGTAAAGTGGTTACCTGATGATAGCCTCCACGAGGTTGGTCTGCATGTCGCTGTCCATCTGCCAGGCGAGCGGCAGGCGCGTGTGCACCACATAGTCGCCGCCGCGCCGGCTGTTGTGGCGGTTGCCGTGGCATTGCTGGCAGTACCTGGCAGTGGTCACGGGTGGGAACATCCCTTATTAAGTCTCTTACAGGAGGGAGTGATCAGCCGAGAGGGAGGGGAGAGCATGTCACGTGACAACGTGGCGAGGCTCAGCCACTTTATCCGTAGATTGAAATTACAGTTTTGATTTTGTCCTTTATATAAAAAATCAACTTCTGTATGTCTGTATTCCCAAAACTCAAAAGAAAGTCCATAAGTAGATTGACTTAAATTTTTCCAGCAACTTTGTTTACCTGTTTATCTGTTTACTCCAAAGTTCCGATGAAGACGAGCAATTCTATGTATTTTATGAGGTTTGGACAAGAGAATTTAACAAAATAAAAGACAGAGCACACCCAAACGTGGCCTGGTTAGATAGAATAAAATATATGTTTACTAATTAAATTCATTAAATGTATTCCAAATGAAGTTCGACTTGAACCAACCTTCGAGACCAACAAAACCCCTTGTTTCTACCAAACCTAGTTGATTGATTATTACCTGATAGGATGGTTCCCGTTGTAGCTGGCGCACTCGTTCGAAAAGCAGATGGAGCATGCAGCCTTATCAGTTGACCGACAGTTCTAAAATTACATTATTAACATTTAAATATTTCATAATATAATCACGTTCAAATATTTATTAATGTAATAGGAAGCAAATTGGCATCACCGGGCAAAAACTATTTAATTCAGACACTGGGAGATACTGAAAATATCAATCGATTACGATCACACAATGTATTTTGTAATTGTCATAGCAATTTTTTGTAATCCCAATTGGTTATTGATTTTCATTTGAATATTATTAGTTTTGATTTATTTTGTTTGCCAAATACTTGGGAAACAAAATAAATCAAAACTAATAATATACATTCACAAAAAAATATACATTTTTTGTATTTAAAATAAATTAATAAATTTTATTTACAATCAGTTTGCATTTAGATTAAGGACAACGCTCAAGTCAAATTTTACAGAAGTTATCAAATAATTACAATTACTAATTAATGTAATAACAATTGATTTAGTGCAATCGGTATTACATATTTTCCCAACTATTAATCTAATCACAAAAGTAATCAATTCCGACGGTGAGGGGCAGCACTAACAGCAACCTACAAATGATTGCTGACAAGTATGACTGGGCAATCATTTGTAGGTTTTCGTTCAGGTTCTGGTCAGACAGTGTAGGCGGTCAGCCCTGTGCGGTGCACCAGGTGATGCATTTCCAGTGTGGACTGGCTTCTCAGTGTACGGAAATAATAAGTATAATATGAGGGCGACTTCTGCTAACTGCTAACAGCAGCTAACAGCTAACAGCTAACAGCTTCAGCTAACAGTATAGCGTGGAGTGTCATAGTGGGTACCATTTGCGTACCTACGTACTACATAGTAAGTAATAATATAATAATATAATAATATAATAATATAATAATATAATAATATAATAATATAATAATATAATAATATAATAATATAATAATATAATAATATAATAATATAATAATATAATAATATTTATTTAATCAAAACAAGGATAGGGTACACGTTGAAAATACAGTTTTACAGAATCAGTACTATTTCTAAAAACGTGTGGGTGTAAGCACTGCTCTCCTAGCTAGGTTATGGAAACCTGTGTTAAGGAGAAGCAGTCCGGTCCCCTAAGGTACAATGACGTAAAGGTACATAGTGCTTATAATGTTACTGCTACAATTTCGAAGAATTGAGTAAGACCATTAAAAGTTCATGATTCGTTTAGTTAATACTAAAAATAAAATAGATTAAGATAAAAAAATAAGATAAAAATGTGTGTGTGTGATTGGGTGTGGTGTGTGTGTGTGTGTGTTATTGGGTGGTGTGTGTGTGTGTATGTGTGTGTGCGTGATTGGGTGTGTGGTGTCGTTGTGTGTGTGTGGTTGTCGATGTTCATCACCTACTCGTATGTTAAGACCTGTTCAGTTTCGTCATATGACTTATTTCGGAGGTACGATTGTACAATCCTTTTGCATTTGTAATACGGTAGTCCGTAGATTTGACACTCTTCGTTTATTTTGTTGTACAGAAACGGACCAAGAAATAGAAAAAATCTCTTGACAAAAGTTGAGCGTACACGCGGCAGGGTGCATATCCCATCTTTTCGACATTTAGTACGTTTTTTATTTTCTATTATTCGGTATGGGGTGTTGCGGTGTTGGAGAATGACTGTTTGTAGTATAAAGTGTTGCCGAACATTTAGCACTTTGCAGTCATTGTATAGTTCATCAGTTGGAAACAGAATAGGACGAAAAGTGGCTACTTTTAATATGGCCCTATGTGCTACTTCTAGCGGCTTGAGGGTGGTTTTAGCTGCGCCGCCCCAACAAGAAATGCAATAAGTTACGATGGATAGGCAAAGTGCAAAGTAGACGTTACGTATTATAATGGGATTAGCAATATGCCGGAGAGTTTTAAAGATGTATATCAGTTTGCGAACTCGTCCAGTTACCAAACCGATATGAGACTTGAAATTGAGATTCCTGTCCAAAACTATTCCCAGGTACCTAATGGTTTCAACGGAGGTTAAAGGAGGGCATTGACAATTAGGATCCTGTATATCTGGATGACCAGTGTGGGCTTTGATAAGGATGGGAGTCTTTGGTTGAGCGACCGAACTGTTAGAATAAGTCAGAAATTTAGTTTTGGAGGTATTAAGGGTTAGGGTATGTGAATTGACCCAATTTAACGCCACGTCAAAGCCAAGCTGAGCTTGATGCTCTAGTTGTGACCAGGAATCCGAGATGAAGGTTATTGCTGTGTCATCCGCAAAGGATGTTACCTTTGCATTATCGATACTGAGATCACACAGGTCATTAATAAAGATCAAGAAAAGTGTGGGGCCTAAAATACTTCCTTGTGGTACCCCGTAGTGTATTGGAAGGTCGTCGCTGTCATGACCATCAATCCTGACTTTTTGCGAACGATTGGAGAGGTAGCTTTGGAAAAGATCCAGTTGTAACCCCCTGACGCCTATTTTCTCAAGTTTGACTAAGAGTGTGGAAACGGGAACAGTGTCGAACGCTTTCGCGAGATCTAGAAATATAGTAAGGACATTTTTATTTATATGATCTATGACAAAGCTGGTTAGGTCGTGAACTGCGTCACAGGTTGACTTATTTTTCCGGAAACCATATTGTTGTTTCGAGATTATCTTGTAATGCTCCAGGTAACTAACCAACCTTTTGTTTATCAAGCGTTCAAGGACTTTGGATAAAGCGGTTAATACTGCTATAGGACGGTAGTCATTCGGTAAAGTTCCGTCGCCCCCCTTGAAGATTGGATAGATTATTGCCTTTTTAAAGGATGTTGGAAAAACAGCTGTTTCAAAACAAGTATTGAATATATGGCATAAAATAGGCGCCAGAGTGGTGGAAAATTTATTTAATATTGTAGATGAAATACCATCCCAACCAGTAGCAGCGTTTGGCCGCAGTGAATTTATGGTGGATATGATTTCTTCTGGGTCAGTTTTATCCAAGACAAACGATGAAGTTGGTATAGAACTGTTTTGTGAGATAGGTAATTGCTGTGAGGGCCTCGTTTTTAAAATGTCATCAGCAAGTTTATTGCCAATATTGACAAAAAAGGAATTCACATTATTACATGACTGTGCGGGTGAGAAAGATGTGGATAGGAGTTGTTTGGACGAGTGTGTAGTTTTTGTAATATTTGTTACTCGCTTTATGGAGTCCCAGAGTAATTTTGGGTTATTGCTTGCTTTGCTGAGTTCTTCCGCATCAAAGAGCCTCTTCACTTTTTTAAGAATTTTCGTACAAAAGTTTCTGTATCGCTTGTAGGTTATATTTAATGTTTCATTATCTGGAGTCTGCTTGAGGTTTCTGTGCATGGCATCTCTATTTCGCATGCACCGTAACAAACCAGGAGTTATCCAGGGTTTGAGAATCTTCTGTTTTGCTATGACTGAAGTCAGGTTTTCAATGAATTTGTCGGTAGCGGTATTTGCGTCTGTTGTACTAAGAATAGGGTCAAAGTCTATGTTTAAAATTGACGCACCAAGTGCCTCGTAATTTATTTTTGTTATGATAGGGGTAGTGGTGTCAGAAACACGTTTGGTGTCCAAACAAAGTAGTGAAGAACCATGGTCGGTAACCGTAGACTCATAGACAAATATGATTGCGGGCGACCTTGTTCTCAGGATAATATGATCCAGGCAATTTTTGCCCCTGGTTGGGAGAGTATGTGCTGGGAGAAAACCATGAAAAGCGAGACAATTTAAATACTCGTCGGACCGTGTATCAAGAGAAGAAGGTTTGATGTCGAGATTTATGTCACCCGCTATCACAACTGTTCCGAAGCCATGGAGCGATGGAAGTATGCGATTAAGGGCAGAGAGGAAGTTCTGTATGTTTTCTGTAGATGGTGAGCGATAGATACAAAGTAAGGCCACATCAGGGTTAATCTTTATTACTAATCCTGAGGCAGATTGGTGCAGGTCTGGTTCCTCACCGACCGGTACAATTTCTGACTTAATATAGACAACGACGCCATCACTTTGGTTTATGTGCTTGGTTGTTTTAAATATCGTATAATTTGGAAGAATTGGAAGAAATGAGTTACTAGAACATGGAAGCCAACATTCTGTCAGGACTATTACGTCACAGTCAAGTGAGATACGATGCATTAAAGTTTGTAAGCTTATGAAGTTACAATTTATTGATCGAATGTTTTGTGTAAAGACTTTCAGGTATTTATTCGGGTTTATCAAAAACGATTGAGTTTGCTCAGGAGAGCAATTATGCGTCACTGATACAGAGAGTTCATCGATGTTATTGATTAAGTGAATTGCGTTATTAGCCATTTGTAAGATTTGTAGTTAAGAAGGCGACGACGAAAGTTTGCAAGCTGTTGGTATAGGTAAGAGTGGTTTGCTTGAGGTGATGTGAATGTGTGTGTACAATGTGTGATTTTGAGACTTATTGTGTGTGTTTTGTGTGAATGAAATTGTAAATCGTGAGCGCAATGCATGACTGTTGTGTTTGGGTGTATGATTACCTCAATGGTGCAATGCATATTTGTTATGGAAAAATCAGTAAAAAGCAAAAACAGTAAAAACAATGATAAAATTAAAACTAAAATCAAGATCAAAACTAGAGTGAGTAGAAAGCTATGTAATTTAACATCTAGTCATTTCCCTAAAACATTTTTATCAAGGTCTGCTTCGCTTTTGATCAAGAAATGTTTTTGTCCCAAGGCTTGACGAAGAAATACTCTGCCCAGTGAAGTCCAGCAAAACTTAAAGTCATTTTCTGTTGCAAATTTCCGTGCCAGGTAAAAAAGCCGTTGCGACTTAGGGGTAAGACTCTCTGAGAGGTAGATCGGTTTAACAGCACCGGCTAATTTTAGGTTTGACTATTCTTTTGGTTGAAGTTCCTTAGATTTTGCAGAATATTATCTTTTGTTGTAACACTGACAAAGTCGACTATGATTGGGGATGTACCATTTTTCTTATTTATGCGATAAATATCTTTGATTTCCTGTCGTTGTAAGGACATATCTAAGACGCTAGTAGTTTTCGTGATTAATTCACATAGATCCTCTTTACTTTCTCCCTCCAGTTTTGGTATGTTTCTAATCTCTATCTTGGATAAAGATAATAACCGCTCCATATTTTCAACTTTATCCTCGAGTTGGCTTATGTAGTTACGGTCAGCTTTGCGGTCGGACTCAATTTGATCAATCTTAGTCACCATATCATCATACTGCTTTGTGGTAAAATCTAGGGATTTCTTGATTTCCTCATTTTGTGAAATAATTTCTTCCATAGATTTTTGAAGTGCTACAAACTTACTGTCGGTCTGAGCTGTGGCCGATTTTAGCAGCTCGCGTATCTCCTCCATGAAGGAAGTAGCGTCCTCTTCGCGATTGCGCTTCCTGTTACGCGTCGTTATAAAATCAGTATCAACCAGAGTTAGATTAGGGGTCGACTCGGATTGCGTAATAATGGGGGCTGTTAAATTTTGATCACCAGTATTGGTAGTTTTAGGTGGCGTGCGTTTCATCAAAAATGATTTCATTTTTCTTCTCAGGTACCACCAGTTTAGGGTTGAAAAGAACGCACCGCGGACGAATTAAATCAAATAGTACTGTTTCTGGTCGGGGTGGCGCCACTGGTTCAATGATGCTACAAGTTCGCTTATATTT
Source organism: Phlogophora meticulosa (assembly GCA_905147745.2). Classification (NCBI taxonomy): domain Eukaryota; kingdom Metazoa; phylum Arthropoda; class Insecta; order Lepidoptera; family Noctuidae; genus Phlogophora; species Phlogophora meticulosa. The sequence goes on along the minus strand of CAJHWW020000001.1, from coordinate 143,015 downwards.
GTCGCTGGAATGCACCACGAAAATTGCCGCCGGGAGGTTGGTAGCGCTGACCGCACGGTGTAGATTGCGCGTGCGCAGGAGTTTAACTTTTAAAGCGTTGAAACAAACGTCAGAATTCTGTGCACTCGCGGGCTATACACTGATGATAGGCACTTTTAACTATTTTTTTCACTGGTTATTATAGCTTGAATTAACACTTCGTGAAGGGCTGAGAACAGTTATTTATAGGATTAGAGTATACTAAACTTGTGTTTATCAAAAAAGTAATAGTAGTAACATCTGTTAAGTAATTTTTCGAAATAGAATTACTGAGGGCACGACTTATCGGTCTCTGAGCGAAGTAAACTAATTACTAACATACTACATAGTAAGTAAACTAATTACTAACATACTACATAGTAAGTAATTGAATGAGTCAGGCTTTCGAGTGTAGTTACCCAACCAAAGGTGAGCCAGAATGAAATCTTAACCCAAGCTTAACAGAACTTTCTTGTGGGCACTTAATTCGAAATTAAGACTTCCAGCGAGAGCGTAAAAAACTTAAAAGCTAAGCGACTAATCGCTAAGGGCACCCCCTGCGGGGTACGAGCCTCGGCTTAAGATGTCGCTGGGAGAGGACAGTAAGGGACGGGTTGGATCTAATAGTTATGTTATTTAGGTACTAATTTAAACAACAACTGGCTCAGCTACGTGGTCTGGCTCGAGCAAAGGGACGGGAGGAGGACATTGACGGGGTCGTCGCGACGAGGACGCAATGACGGCGATCTGTGTTTGTGAACAGTGCTGGTGGCCCTATTGCTCTCCTGGAGGAGAGTGATAAGGTAATCAGGCTCATTTAGTGTGTGCTGGCTCTTTTACTGCCTGTCACTAACTACATAGCTTGTCATTCCTTGGCAAATTTTCAGGGGGTGTAAGAGAATATTTACAACTTATAGTATGGAATCCGCTCTTAAATAACGATTTTTTTTTGTCTCCTACAGTCTCTAGAGTTATGCGAATTATATATATATGCGAGTTATAGCTGATTTGGTTTCCATATTTTATACAAGATGGCGTGGTATGGGCAAATTTAGATCGTGTCGTGTGGAAAGTTTTAGTATGAATGTGGAGGGTTATAAGAGTAGAGGAAGACCAGAGAAACGATGGATAGATTGTGTTAAAGATGATAAGGCTACATTATGTTGACCATTGAGATAGCGGCAAATGGAAATGTATGGAAGAAGAAGACATGCTCCGCCGACCGCAAAGAGGATGAGGGCAAGACGATGATGATGGTAATGATTTCATGTTTGATCCCGTATTAAATGTTGTACACGGTACTCATGTTTGAGAATTTAATGAGGCCTACCCAAATGTTCTTTTATGGTATTGTTCGTCGACCCGTTGAGCTCCTTGGTTCTGAGCTGAGCTCTACAATTTCTGACAAATGCTTGCACTGTCTACACTGGTCCATTCATATCTGTGTGGTTCTTTCCTCAGAAGACCATCTCAGACTCTAATCGGCATAGTCCTCACACGATCTGACTAAGATAATGTGTGGACTTTAAAAGAGACTCTAATCTCTATATTTATTTCGGTGCTACTTGTTAGTTTAAAAAAAAAAACTTGTTGACGTGTAAGTGTTTGTAAAATCCTATTTACAGAAATAAATATCATTTACCATGGTGTTATTCATGGTTACTCTCGCCCCTCAAAGAGGGCCAATGAATTTAAGGTCACCTTTTAGCCATCAATTGAATAAAACTTCTGCTTTCCACCAGTCTTTACGTTTTTAAGGTCAAAAATTAAGTGGCAAAATGAATGGTGTGTCATACCTGTGTATCTCATTAGCGCACTCTATGCACAAGTACAACGGCGGTGGGCTATCCGAAGCAAAAGGTGAAGCTAATGCAGTGGTCGTAGCACACCTTGGCTGCCTTTGCTGTCCCAGCATTAGGACACATATCACGTTGGCACAGGAAAGGCACCAGGTCATCTGCAAATGGAGAATCATGCTAAAAACTGATATTTCGAAAAAAACCGTTTTCGCTAAACCATGAAAATGAAAATTTTCGAACAGTCGTCGCGTCAGTTAATTTTTGTCAGGTCACAAAATCAAGTACGCCAACAAGGCGAACGAAAACCTACTTTTCCCGGCAATGTTTTGTTTGCTGGTAACGTAAAAGTAACATTTTGAATCGTGTAACATTGAGACAACATGTGAGGGTTAAAATAACGATGATTATTTATGAGTACCACTGCAGGACAAAGGCCTTTTTCAATAAAGAGTAGGCAAGAGCATTAATGACAGGGCACATTTCCAGACTCCGGGATGCTAATTCCTCATAAAAACTCTTAAATTCACAACGCTCGACTCGGGAATCGAACCCAAGACCTTATGCTTAGCGTTGGCGAAAACTAGACCAACAAAGGTGTCAATATAACTATAGACTACCTATAAAATGACACACAATGGAACAGCCAATGCCAGACACTTACTTGAGAACTTGCACAGCAGTCCCTTCCTGTCGAACAGCTTGGCATCGAATGGCGGCCAGTAGTAGAACAGTAGCTTGGCAGCAGACAGCCTTGCGCCCCACGTGCCGTATGCTATCACACACAGGATGTCTTTGACGACTGATTGCTTCATCGACATCAGGCATTCGAGGAGTTGGCAGTGGTGTGCTGAAATTTACATGTAAGTTCTCACGTAAGTACACTAATGAAAGTATATTAAGATAGGATTTTGTAAAACAATTTTTTTTTTGAAATTATCCAAAAACAACGAAAACGTTCCAAATAAGATAACTTTTCATACAGTTGGTGGCAGTTATTTTATTTCTATACTCATTCAGTGTTTGATATCCCACATGAACAAGCCACACAACAAGTTATGAGTACACAAAATGGCCGACATGATTTTCATTGTTCCCACAACACAGGGCATGTCACTCAGGGTAAAAATAAATCGAATGATGTCTCGCTTGTTAATATTCATCAAAATAATGTTAGAAAGAGAAATACATAATTATATAAATAGACTGTAGGTTTTCGAAAATTATAACCCTCCTTCTCGGGCAGTCGAGTAAAAATAAGACGCAACTGGACGAATATCAGGCTCCTGCTTATTTAAACAATAAGATCACTTTTCACGCAGTCGGTGGCAGTTATTTTACTTCAATACTCATTCAGTTTTTTAATTTCCCACATGAACACGCCACAAGAAAATTATGACTACACAAAATGGTCGACATGATTTTCTTTGTTCTAAAGCCCTGTGTCACTCGGGGTAGAGATAAATCTAATAATGTATCAAGTGTGCGTGTCGTGTTGATCAAAAGAGTATTCCAAAGAAATAGACATAATTATTTAAATACACTGTAGGTATTCGAAAAGTATAACCCACCTCGGGCAGTCGAGCAAAAATAAGACTCAACTGGACAAATATCAGGCTCCTGCTTATTTAAACAATAAGATCACTTTTGATTTTGGTGGCAGTTATTTTATTTAAATACTCATTCAGTTTTTCATATCCCACATGAACAAGCCACAAGAAAATTATGACTACACAAAATGGCCGACATGATTTTCTTTGTTCCAAAGCCCTGTGCCACTCAGGGTAGAGATAAATCGAATGATGTTTCAGTTGTTCATCAAATCAATTCAATTCATCAAAAGAGAATTCCAATAAAATAGATAAATATTAAAAGTCAAAGATAATTAATAAAAGAAGCTGAAAAAATATATATTAAAAGTGCAAAGACACGGCTGCTAAAACCCACATTTCAAATTTAAAATCATCAGTACTTACCTGCATTTAGTTACCATTATAAACAGCTAATTGTTAGTATAAAACCACTTCACACACAGACTCACTAATCTCACTAACGAAATAAAATACTAACTCCACCATAGCGAAACAGCAAAATGGTACCCTAACGTCAGGGACATAAAGCACAATACGAATGCTCGAAACAGCTCGCGTAAGCCCCCGACGGGCGAACAGACTCATAAATCATTTTTATGATCGCTCCTACCACCGGTCGGTAACACTAGTAAAGTAACACTGACGCAGTGCGTCTGTCCGTCACTACAGGTATTGATCGTTGCGGCGCGGCGTCGTGGCGCCGCGGCGCCCGCCAAAATAACACAGAAAGCATTTTAACAAACGAATATTAAACTTATGTAAAACTAATAAACTAATTATATCTTTATTCTGTTATGTTTGTTTGTTTTTATACCTAAACTATGGATATTGAAAAATTAATTATTTTTGAATATCCATTCGGATTAAAGTTGTACAAAAATTCTGAAGTGGGTTTTATTATTTTGCTCAAAGATCCCCAAAATTCCGTTCAAGTAATGGCACTAATTCAGTCTACATCAAGTCTACTGGTAAATACAGTGTTTCATCAAAAGTCTTCTCTCTGGCCTCTGGCTTAATAATTGTACACGTGTGAGTATTTATACTGCTGGCGGCATTAAATAGCCTTTTTAAACTCTCACCGGGCTGCTATAGGCCGACACCATTTTGTAAATATTTTATAACCAAAAAATACTATTTATAAAAGTTACGAACCTATTTATAAAAGTAATAGACCTATATAATAATGATTTAACTTAATTGAATACTGTCCAACCAATACTATTATTTTAATTATGCAAAATTCGTTTTGTACTAGAAATACACAATTGTTTTGGTTATTTCACACATTAACATTTCATATCAAAACCACAAAATATCGAAGGCGCGTGAAAATTTTCAATGAAACGTATACAGACATTTACAGTAAACTACATTGCGCAGTAATATTTGAAGGTACTTATGAAATAAAATAAGAGTCAAAAACTTATTTTTTTAGTCAAAAACTTACTTATTAAATTTTGTTTTGATGCAAACAAATATGGTGTCATGCACTCAGTTTGACCGTCTTCGTTCATATTATATTGCGAGACAAAGTAGTTAAATTGCAACAACGTTCAGTGTATTATAACATTAGTACCGTGGCATTAGATATGTTTTTACAATGATATAGGTTTTATTTAAGTTCTAACTGTGAACGCTTAAATTGCTCCAATCATTATTTTACTACATTCTAATGCTAGTCTAATGCTTTTGTAATGCAATTAACATCTTCATTATCAATGTTATTGCTAGTGTAATGCTTCTTGAATGCGACTAATACTTTCTTTGACCACAATAATGCTAATATAATGCGCCTGTTATGCGATTAAATAATTATTGTGAACCTATTGGGGATCTAAAGCCGTATAATTTGTGCCCAAATAAGCTTTACAGTAGCCGTATGAAGGTTTGTAATGCTACTATGGAACTAACTCAAAAAAACTGCGAAAACGATACAGAAATGCTGTATGTCGGCCGTTATAATGCTTTGATGTGTTACTTGAGCGAGATGCGACATTACATAATTAGCGGACACATTGTATTTTCATACTCAAAGCATTATTATAATTTAATACCTGGATGACCGAGATTTGCTCGGATAAAACGATGTTTTCTAAAAATGAAACCTAGCTAGATCGATTTACCGCCCCCGAAATCCGTTGGAGCCGTTTCCGAGATTCAGATTATAAATATATACATACATAATAAAATACGTATATACAAGAATTGCTCGTTTAAAAGTATTCGATGAAATCATTTATGGGCACTTTTCATGTTTATCTTTTCACGTCATCATTTTGGATTATCACGTTTTTTTGGCCAACGAATCAGCATTGCCGTTCAGCGTGGCACTTGCTTTTTTGATGCCCTATGATTATTTATTTCTTGTCATGTACATAATAGCTCACCCAATTTATAATAATAAAAAAAAAAAAAAAATACTTTTTATTCATAAGTTCACATATAAATTACATAGAAGTGACATCAGTACAGAGTTACATATTAAAATTATTAAGCAAATATTAAACTATGCCTAAAATAAATCTAGTGTAGGTATAACTTATATAATATATTGGATAAAGGCCTAATGAAAAACAATAGCGACCTGCCTGATGTAGGTTTATTCAAACCTGTGTTTCAGGTAACAACGCTGAGTGTTTTATTGGACTATTAAATTAATGTACATAGAGCTAGCATTGATACATAATAATTATATTATTAAATAAAAATTGCCTTAACATTAATAAACTTATTGCATGATTTCTAGCAATTTTTCAGTGTCTGAGTAATTTAATGTCGCTAAGTATTCACTTAACATTTCACTACATTTTTTACAATTTACACTATATATACTTAGAGACTTATTGATTTTATTATATAAGAACGGACCTAAAAAACCATAAAATTTATTTATAAAAGTATGTCTAGTTTGAGGCTTTATGCAAACTAAGTCTTTTCTTCTCTTATGTATAGGCATGGGGGTATAAGGGAGATTGCTATGCTGGTGTAATACTATCTTTAATATAAATAGTTGACGCACAGTTAAAACCTTACATGCCGTATAAAGCTCGTATGTGGGAAATCTAAATGGGCGAAAGGTGGCTACCTTAAGGATAGCTCTCTGCGCACGTTCTAATGGTAGTAGGATTGTTTTTGCAGCCCCTCCCCATGAAGTTATGCAATATGTAAGAATGGATTGACACAAAGCTAAATAGACCTGTTTAATTAATTTGTAGTCCGTTATATATCGTAAATTCTTAAAAATGTATATTAATTTACGCATTCGAGTGCATAATAAATCAATGTGTTTACGGAAGTTCAGATTTGTGTCAATCGTCACACCAAGATATTTCATATGATCGGCTTTTGCTAAAGTAGGACAATTACATGCATTGTCAGCGTACTTGCCGCACTTATGCGCATAAATGTTTATGTTAGTAGTTGGCAGGTTAGTATTTCTCATAGTGAATAAAATGTGTTTAGTTTTTTCTGCATTTAGTGTTAGGAGATTTTCATGTAGCCAATTAGACACTATATTAAAACCGTTCTGGGCTTGTTTATACACCTCCTCTCGAGACTTGTCTGAAAACAATAGAGCTGTGTCATCTGCATAAGACATTATGACACCATTTTGGAGTGTTAAGCTGCACAGGTCATTAATATATACTAGGAATAAAGTAGGACCCAATATACTACCTTGAGGTATTCCGTAATTACTATTTCGAAGCTCAGAACTGACGTACTGACCAATTTTTACACATTGTTCGCGGTCTCTTAAATAATCAGAAAGCAGTGTAAGCGTTGTTCCTCTTATTCCGAGTCTTTCAAGCTTGCCCAATAATAAAGGACAGGAAATTGTGTCAAAGGCCTTGGCGAGGTCTAGGAAGATCCCAATGGAGTGCATGCCCTGATCCAAATTAGTTGTTATATAATCCGTCATTTGATGTACTGCTTGATTAGTTGATTTTTTGGGCCTAAAGCCAAATTGTCTATCCGAAAGCAATTTGTTATCCTCTAGATATTTCATTAATCTAATATTAATGATTTTCTCTAAGATCTTGGAGAGCCCTGTTAAAACTGAAATGGGTCTGTAGTTGTTAACACATTTTTTGTCACCAGATTTATATACAGGAGTAAGTAACCACTGCTTTTTTAAGCGACTTAGGGAATACACCATTAGTTAAGCATAACTGAAAAATATGAGTTAGCGGCGGAGCAAGGAGGTATTTGAAATGTTTAAGTATGTTGTTTGATATGTCGTCCCACCCAACCGCGCAAACGTCCTTTAATCCAGAAATGATTGTTAATACTTCATCGACATCCGTATCTAGTAAGACAAAAGATTTGAGTCTGGGGAAAGATTTAGGTTGGTTTTGAGAGAAAGAACCTCTAGATTGTATGGTCTTTTCTGCTAAGGTTTTGCCTACGTTAGAAAAATAGTAATTAACTATATTTGTTGATTCTATTGGGTTGTTCTCTATAGTCAATAAGTCAAGTGGAGGTTCAAGTTGTTTTGATCTAAATGTATTTGTTTTTATAAATTTCCAAATAAGTTTACTATTTTTGCCTGCTTTCTGCAGTTCTTTTCTGTCATATTCATTTTTTATTTTTTCAGAAGGTTGTTGCAGAAGTTTCTATATCTTTTATAAGTAATGGAAAGAATTTCATTTTCAGGCTCAAGTTTGAACTTTATGTGAAGTTTGTCTCTATGCCTAATACATCGAACAAGTCCGGGTGTAATCCAAGGTTTAATGCACTTGTACTTCCTTGGCGTTATTTTGGCGACTGTATGCTTTATTATTGCAGAGTGAAGTGAATTTATAAAATAATTAATAGCAAAGTTTGCATCGGTGGAATTATAAACTGGGTCAAAATTAATATTACGTATGTCTTTTTCGAGGTGTGTCATGTTGACATTGGTATAGCTGCGTAAACAATTTTTTCTTGGTAAAGAAACTTGTAATATTATATTATGATTATAACTTTACTATAAAGTAGAGTTATAATCATGAATTGGGTTAGTTAGAAAGATTATACTTGTTTTCTAGGTGATTGCGTTTTATGACGGGCTACTCAGCCAAATAACTGACCGTGGCGTTTTAGACAGAACCATGTTGACAAAATCAAACTGATTGCTAGTCTAATCATCAGAGATCGGAATAGGTGTATTAACCTAAACTTCAAAGAATTAATTAACACAAAGTTGGTAATAAGTCCTCTGAATTCACGAGATAATAATCGTGACGTTTTAATCCCGGGATTTAAGAGTCACAAATTTATCGGACTTAGAAGGCATTAGTTTGTACATTTCAATCATTGTTACGAAGAATCATATTCAATCTTTTAGGGATTCGCTAAAATTGTGTTAAATTAAAATGTTTTGTTAAATGCACATGAGGTTAAAATGTGTTCGCTGTTTTTTGTTAGCTGCTCTAGTGGGTTGGTAATTTAAAACATTTGGTACCCTAAATCCTGGGGTTCAAATTTCACTATTGTTGGACCGGATTTAAAGAGTGGTATTACCCACTCTATATTACTTATTCAGGTTTAATGCTGGCACTTCACATCGCTTTTCGGTGTTCGCGTTTTGTTTCGGCTTTGTTCGCTATATTCGTGTTGAAGTCTGATTAACAGGAATACACACATCTACACATCGTTCATGAACAGCGAACATGCTGAATATTTACGAATTGCTATAGCCTCGAACGCAAAGATGGACGCTGTTGTTGCTGATGTTGACTGCAGCAACGGCTTATTATTTCCATTGTGCTTATCATCAGTACATGTTATGCGTACATAAAAGCAAAGTCGTTAAAATACCATGGAGAAGATGACTCTGGTAGCTGTCCTGCACCACACACTACTGAGCGAGCGATGTGTGGACGGCAAATGAACATATTGGGTATATTCGCAAACTTTTGATATGTGTCTGTTTGATATGCGGATACGGGTGTTCGCGTATTCGTCTAGTTCGTGAGAACACGCAAATATAGACGAATAGAGCCACTTCACATCGTCGTGTTTCTGCGATCAAGAGAAATACGCGAACACAAATAGCGAAGTGAAGTGCCTGCATTGGAAAAGTCTCCACTCGCTATTATTTTATACTGTAGAAGATTTTATAAATCGCATTTTATAATATTTCGATTGCAATAAACATTTCATGTATTTTTTTAAACATTTTCAAGACATCTGTTTCTCTTTTTTAGGTTATTTTCAATTGTAGATTGAATTTTATGAAGATATTTGTTTACATTTAAAACATAGTTTTTTTTCTTGTACTCGTTTTTCTGTTATTTTTGTATTGTTTGCTTTTATTTTCTACAATAGAAATATAATTATTTTATTTATGATAACTAGGTACAGTGGTTGGACATGGTTTAGGTTAATGTGTTCTATGATCAGCCTATTATTATAGGCATATAAAAATAATTAATTACAATTTTTACATGCAAATAAAGAGCTTACTCGTACTAAACTACAAATCAACTACATAAATGAATGTATTATTTCATTACTATATGAAAAAAGCCAAAATAACTTGTTAGGTAGGTAAATGTCAAAATTGTGATTACCATAAATTCAAAGAAGCAAATTACATTACATTGCAAGAAGTTTACACGTACTGTTAAAATAATGTCAAAATTTATCTGCTAAAAAATCCGATACATTATAATAGCATTTTTGACACAGCAAACTTTTCAGTTTTTGTTTTAATAAGTTAATATGTAGATTTTTTAGCTCTTTTGGCAATTTATTAAATACAACTGTTGCCATGTGGAAGACGCTTTTATACATCAACGCAGTATTCGTTTTTGGAACGCACAGACGACTTTCCTCCCTTTGGGTCCGATTGAAAGCTATAGATACTAAAGTAAATAAATTAGGATTTTGTTTAACAAAAGCCGCTACTTCTATACACTTACTTATATACTATGCTTAGTGAACGGTAATGGAAGGATACCATGCTTTTTAAAGAAAGGCCCACAGCTCTTCGTGGATTTTAAACAGAACACAGCCCGAATGCATCGTTTCTATGCCTTAAAAACGAGTTCTTTGTCGGTGGAATTCCCTCAAAAAATTATGCCATATCTGAGAACAAATGCCATATCTGAGAACAAATGCCACTAGCCCATGATACGTAATTAAAAGGGCACTGGAGTTTTATTTTGCTATCAAGTGTGTGTAAGCCATAGGCAGATTTACTAATTCGCTTGCATAGTAGTTGATTTTGCGGTTTCCAGGTCATTTTGTCATCAATATATGTATAAGCCTAAAAAATTACAATTGTCTACTTCCTCTATATCTATTGTTTGCGTGTTAAAATTTACATTTAGGTTATTTGGTGCTGGTAAACGCTGTCTAAAGTACATTAATTTAGTTTTGCTTAAGTTGGCTTTCAGATTATTAATATTTAGCCAATTCATAACAGAGCTCAATGTGTTATTTATGTGATCTTCAAAAGTATTTATGTCTTTACATTTTATCGCTACTGTACTGTCATCCGCAAAAAGAGCTATATATCGATCAGTGGCATTGGGTAAGTCATTGATGTACAATATAAAAAGAGTTGGCCCCAAAACGGTTTCTTGAGGAACACCGTAGACGTTGACGTTCACATGATCTAAAGGTTTTTTCTTTTTTTGTTAGGATAATCATTCTAGTCAGTTTAGTGTATTGGTGACGGTCTTTGGGGTATGATTCAAATAATTTCAGAACGTTACCTCGTATTCCATATTCATTAAGTTTGCCAACCAATATATCATGTTCAACGTATCAAAAGCCTGTTTCATATCCATAAAGACAGAGCAGACAGGTATAACAAAATCCAGAGATTTATTGCTTGCTAGAATATTGTTATTTTCTTTATAGTTATAACCTTTTTGTTATTTTGCTAGAATATTGTTATTTTCTAAATAGTTATTAAGTTCTATGTAAATATATTTTTCAAATATTTTGGAAATAACTGGAACTAAGGCAATAGGTCTATAGTTTTCTAGACATTCTCTATTACCTTTTTTGAAAATTAGTTTCATGATAGAAGTTTTTAATTTGTCAGGGTAGATTCCAGCTTCAATACATAGATTTATCAGATAGGAAAGATGCACAGAATATTCATAGCTATATATTTAAAGACTCGTTGATATGCCATCATAATCTACACTATTCGTATTTTTCAAACTCCTGATAATCTGCAATACATCATATGGCAAGGATGGTTTTAAAAACATAGACTTTTGCTTAGAAGACATATAAAATTTATACTGCATGTTGAGTCATCATCCTTAGGTACTATTTTATCAATGAAATAATTATTAAAAGCATTAGATATTTCGCAAGGGTCAGTTATTGTTTGGTCATTTATTTAAATCCTAGTTATAGTGTTACTTGGTAGATTTTGTTTGGGTTCGTTTATAATTTTCCATACCGATCTACTTTTATTATCCGATGCGTTAATTACATGATTATTTAACTTTATAACTTTTTTATATCTTTTTGAAAATTGTGTCAGTTTAGTTTTATTTAGCATGCTTTTTGATACTACAGGCCTAAATATTTGTACCGCGTCACGGGAAAACATATCACACATATATTTATTAACCTTTATGTAAATATCTATGTTCCACAAATGATTCTGATTCTGATTTCAATAATGATTCCAATACTGATTACTTTTGATTTCCTTTAAGTTAACTGTACTTATTCCGATCTCCGCTAATATTGCATTAACATTTTTGTTTTTTTCTAATGTATTTGAGTCTACAAACCGTGTTTTATTTCACTCATATTAATTTCAGTCAGAAACAGTGTTTATTCAGTTTATTCAAAGGAATAAACCGATCTAATAGGAATCCCTATTTTCCCTAATGCCTTTGTATTCACAGCTAATAAAGGTTTAGGCCGTGCTCAGTTTGGACCCGTTTTCGTACGAATTTTACTCGTGCGTACACGTACGAGCACGCTAGAACGATCCTAACCTTCCAAGTACTATGAGAATACACATACTGGATGCGAGTTAGTCGTACGTATATTTACGTGTAGTTACATCCGAAAACAATCCGAGCTCGTTGGGATTTTTTAAACAAATTCGTGTGTAAGAATGGATGTACAAAAATGTTTAACCTTAATTTACGGACATAACTGTTTGTTCTTTTTTCATAGGTACATAACCATGAAACAAAATTCAAAATTCATTTATTGGTGTGATTTTTGGTACATTTTATATGAGATCTTAAAAATAAATAATTATAAGTTCCTCAAAAAATTACCTTAAAAGTATACACTCTTTCATATGTCAGTCAAACAGTGTACCATTATTGTGATCATTATTTAAGTATTCCATAGTATGATGAAATTCTCCAAATTCAATTGTTTCTTTTTTTGCCATTTCTTTTTAAATATAATAATAATAATTATTATTATTATTTATTTCATAAAAAGGAGATTGTAGTACATGAGGCATACATAGTGTTACACATAATATTTAAGTTTGAACCATGTCAATTACAATCTGGTGGGTGAAGTTCCGCTTTCCTAGCTAGGTTATAGAATAACCTGTATTAAGGAATAACGGTCCCTGTCCCTTACAAGAGGTTACAATAAACTAGTTCAATATTAATTTTCCAATTTATGTATACAACAATGCTTATAATTATTGTGAAACGTGCATATGGGTGTGAGGGTGTGTGTGTGAGTGATTGTATGTATGTAAGTGGTGATAGTGAGTGTATGTTAGTGAAAGGGTGAATGATAAAGTGTGTGTTTGATTTGATTTAAGTCGTGCTTGGTAATATTAGATTTGTCACTGTCACTGAATGAGATAATTTTCTGTTTCATCATAGCTTATATTTTGAAGATATGAACGTAGAATCTTTTTACATTTAAAGTTAGATAATCCGTAGATCAAACAGATTTTGTTAAATTTATTGTACAGGGAGGGGCCTAGGTAGTTACAAAATCTACTTGCAAATGATGTTCGTAGTTGTGGAAGAGTGCAAATTAAGTCTTTCCTACGCTTTGTTACTGTTTTATAAGGGGTTTTACTGTGCTGTAGAAGAACTGTTTGAAGGATAAAGTGCTGTCGAACGTTAAGTACATGACAACTACTGTACAATAGATCAGTAGGGAACATGATAGGTCTAGAGGTAGCTACCTTCAATACCGCTCTGTGTGCGATTTCAAGTGGTTTTAGTAAAGTTTTCGCAGCACCACCCCAGCTTGTGATACAATATGTAACAATAGATAAGCACAAGGAAAAATAAACTACACGTATTATGTTTGGATTCGCGACACTTCGAAGGGTTTTAAATAAATAAATCAACTTGCGGACTCTACTGGTAAGTTGGTTAATTTGAGTTTTAAAATTAAGATGTTTGTCTATATATACTCCTAAATATTTAATGTGGTCGACTATACTTAAGGATGGGCAGAGGCAGGAGGCATTTCCTTGTAAACACCTGTGTTTGTGGGATTTGATAGATAGAGGAAAAGTTGGCTGGGTGGCGGGACTAATTGAATAAGTAATAATGTTAGTTTTGGAGGTGTTGAGTGTTAGTGAGTGAGAGTATAGCCAATTTAGGGCTTTGTTGAAACCAGACTGTGCAAGGTGCTCAAGATCCGACCAGGTGTCAGCAACAAAGGTTATAGCAGTATCTTCTGCAAACGTTACTATCTTGGCGTTTGGAATGTTAAGGTTGCATAGGTCGTTTATAAAAACTAGAAAAAGAGTCGGACCCAGTATGCTTCCTTGGGGTACTCCGTAATATATCGGAAGCTCTTCGCTTATATGGGTATCTATGGTAACCATTTGAGTGCGATCCGTCAGATAGTTTCGGAAAAGTTCTAATTGTAAACCCCTTACACCAATCCTTTCCAGTTTTTGTAGAAGCATAGAAATTGGGACGGTGTCAAAGGCTTTCGCAAGATCTATAAACATAGTTAGCACCCTTTTATTTTTGTCTAAGTTATGTACTATATTATTAAGCAAAACTTGTACTGCGTCTGTGGTAGATTTACCTTTGCGAAAGCCAAATTGCTGTGCGGATATTAAATGGTAATGTTCAAGGTAATTGACCAGTCTTTTATTGATGAGTCTTTCGAGTACCTTTGACACGGCACTCAAAACTGCTATTGGGCGATAGTTACTAGGCTCCTTCCCGTCCCCTCCCTTAAAGACCGGATGAATTATTGCCTTTTTGAGGGATGTAGGAAAAATACCAGTATCGAAGCAAAGATTAAAAATGTGGCTTAGGATGGGTGAAAGAGTAATTGCGTATTTTTTTAGAAAGTATGGTGTGATGCCATCCCATCCTGTGGCAGCATTAGACCGTAAGCAATTAATGACAGTAGTAACTTCTTCGGGATCAACACGGTCTAGAACGAAAGAAGTAGCTGATAGGGGATTGAGCATATCTTGTGGCAAAGCCAATGCTTGATTGTCTCTATCTTTTATAATGTCATTGGCAAGCTTTTCGCCTATATTAACAAAATATGAATTAACGCTATTACATGATTGTGTAGGTGATAGTGACAATGAAAGTAATTGTGTAGCTGTGGTGTTAGTTTTAGTAGTATTGGTTACACGTTTGATGGTATCCCATAAGGTTTTTGCGTTATTACCTGCCCTAGCTAATTCTTGAGTGTCATACAGTCATGTCATATTATTATATATATATTTCACGTACCCATTCGGTTCTGAGACAGCGAAGACGCAGCCGCAGTCTCCGAGTTATAAGAGAATTATCTAGAAGATACAGAACATTCATTGCGCTGCAACTAAAGATGACTTCACGAATGCGATATCACTACTCTTGACGCCATTAAACGTATTCAGTATACGCACTCAGTTCCTACTACCACGATCGATCGAAATTCGTGTCCAAACTGAGCACGGCCTAAGTCTTGTTTGTTACTAACACTAGTTTATGAAATAAGTTGTACCTATGTACAAAAACAAAATGGTTTTTTTTTATTTAACATTACATGACACCTAAAATCCCTGAAGGCTCAGCAGAGGCTTACCGATTTGTACACCCACATTTCGCCAGTTATGTACAAGTCCCATGTAATAGGGGGCGAGCCTATTGCCATCTACCAAGCACAGATCTAGACTCCGGGCTACTACTGAAAAATTCCAGAGGGAAAAACCCCATAACACTTTTGGGGCCACTCAATCAACGATGCAGTTTTTTAGTTAATTTAGTTATCATTATCATTTTCCTTATATCTTACATTTACTTATTCAAAAATATAAAAAATTGCAGCCCAGCGGTATCGGGAACAGGGTCCAAGTTAGTCAGGGCTCCAGAGAGAGTAATCGCCTAACAATACGAGCCATGTCCAGAAGTACTGCTTTCTGCATCGAGCCCATGATCCAGCTTCCAAACGAGAGCCTCCTTAGGTGTTGGTCGAGGCTCATGGCTATTAAGCCATTGGCTGACACGACATCCCACACGTCGATAACCTCTCGAACCAAGTCAAGATACTAGATTTGTTAATATTACTCGTTATTTTTTTTCGATTTATCATTATTATAAGTTACCATTTTTTGTACCTTAACAGTTGGTACCTAACGTTACTATTACTGTTGAGCTTTAACGTGTAGGTTTAAAGAAACTTTATTCTCAATAAAACATACACAAATGTCACTTACTTGAGAACAATAAATTAATGTTAACAATATAAAAAGGTTCGACTTCACCTCTATGTGCAGTTTCACAAACACGACCCACCCGACGCATTCATTTCTGCGAGGGTGTTTTTCTTGCTGTTAAATACTGGCCGAGCTGAATTTTGAATGCATTGAGTGAGTGTGCATTTCTAATGCTTGATGGTAATTTATTATATAATTGCACTCCCTCAAATGTAACCATTTTTTTGCCATAATTGGTTCTAGTTTTAGGTAGCACTATTAGGCTCGCTCGTCGTGAGCTTCGTTGGCTGACTTGTCGATATTGATTTAATATAATGTTGGTGTGTATTTTTTTATTAAGCACTTTATTAATGAATATACATGTATTATAGATGTAAAGTTGCTTGATGTTCATTAATTTTGTATCATTATAGATTTTTGAAGTTGATGTTAAATAGGGGTAGTTAAAAAGCATTTTGATTAATTTATTTTGGGATCGTTGAAGTTCTGACAGTTTTGTTTTCGTAGCACTGCCCCAGAGTTCAATCAAATATAGTAGGTGCGGCTTCACTAGTGAGTTATAGATGGTGTATCTTAGAATTCGCGGAATGCATCGAACTATGTTGCGCAATGTCCCTACTAGTGTCGAGAGCTTGTTTTTTATATATTCAATCTGGGCATTCCACGAAAGAGTACTGTCTATTCTCAGACCGAGGTATTTTTCGCTTGTTTTTAGCTGCAGTGGTACGTCATTAATTTTAAGTGGATCAAATGGTGGAATGATTTTATTTTTTGCCTTAAATATTACATAGCAAGTTTTAGATATGTTTATTGTTAAAAGATTAAACTGAAACCATGTGTATAGAGAATTTAAATCATCTTGGGCTAGTGTAATAATGTTGTGGATGGAAGAACCAAAGTAAAATAAGCATGTATCATCGGCATACAGGGTAAGGTGTCCATGTAGCTTTATTTCGGTGATGTTGTTAATATATATGAGAAAGAGCAGAGGACCAAGAATGGATCCTTGTGGAACGCCGCAAGTTATTGGTAACGCGTTACTTTGATCATGATTACCTAGTTTAACTATTTGTGAGCGGTTGGTTAAGTAGGATTTAAAAATTTTTAGTGCACTTCCAGTGATGTTAATGGATTCTAGCTTTTTTAATAGTAATTTGTGACAGACGGTGTCAAATGCTTTTTTTAGATCGACAAAGATACCCACGACTATATTTTTATTGTCTATATTTTTCTTAATTTTAGTGACGAGATCAATTGTAGCAGTGGTTGTATTGCTTTTTGGTCTAAATCCATATTGGCGATCGGTAATGAAATTAATAGAGTTTAAGTAATTTTGTAATCGGTTGTGAAGAACTTTTTCCAATATTTTTGACATTACTGGCAATACTGAGATTGGTCGATAATTTCCGGGATCTGTAATACTTCCAGATTTATAAATAGGGGTAACCTTTGCTATCTTTAGTGTGTCGGGAAAGTTTCCGTCAGCTAATAGTTTGTTAAAACATGTACATAAGTTATTTACAATAAGATTTTTAATGCACTTTATTGCTTTAGTGTTTATTCCATCTATGCCTGTGCTACAATTTGGATCAAGGTTTGTTATTATTTGTAATATTTCTTTGGCAGAACATGGTTTAAGACTGGACAGCTCACCTGATTCTTGAGGAAGATAATTTGGTAAAGCGCGATAATAGTTGTCGTGAAATGTTGCAGGTATTTCTTTTGCTAAAAGTGGTCCTATCGTGGAAAAGTAATTATTAAAAATTTTACAAATGTCATTCGGTTTAGTAGTGATTTTAGAGTCTACAACTAGCTTCGAGGGAGTACTACTTTGTTTGATTTTGTTATTGGCTAAATAGTTTATTACACTCCACATTTTTTTGGGTTTTTTAATAGATTTGGTTATTGCATCATAGTAGTAAGTATTTTTTGTTCTTTGTATCAGTTTTTCTACACAGTCTCGTTTTTTGCTAAATTGCTTCTTTAGATCTTCGTTATTAGGGTTATTTTCAAGTTCCGTCCACATTACATTTCTTTGATTTATTTCTGCAATGATGTCCTTATTGATCCAGTCTTTTTGCGGAGGGTTAAGAACTTTAGTTTTAGTTATTTTACTTTTTTTTACACATAATTTTATAACATTTTCCCATTTCAGGTAATCTTCGTTGTGGTTAAATTCCGCTGATTCTGTATGTTTGTATAATTGTGTGTAGTCCATTGCCTCATACTGAGATCTCATTCGTGGTGGTGATTTGACTTTTTTTAGTTCTAGGTACATTTGATTATGGTCTGACAGAGAAGATTCAAGTATTACCATATGGAAGTGGTCGTTCTTGAAGTTAGTGCTAATATGATCAATAATGCTTTTTTTTGTAATAGAATTTCTCGTACAATATTTTTTACATATTTTGTTCAGGAGTACGTGTCCAGCCTCTTTAACTATAGCTTTATATTGTTTTGTTTCTTTGTTGTTTTTGTCCAATAAATCAACGTTAAAATCACCAAATACAATTGCTCTTTTTCTTTTTTGTAACTGTGAATCATATTCCTGTAAGAATTCCCTGTAGTTGGTATTACCTGGGTAGTATACTACCCCTACTTCAAAAGCATACCTCTCCAAATATATCCATAAATAGTTATTGCCTCCTGAATACGTAGATTCTGATAGACTGTGTTTAAGGTCGTTGTGAATATATGCCGAGACTCCTCCTCCTCTTGAGTCGTTTCTGTAGTTATAATAATGCGTATAGTTATCTATTTGTAATGTTAAGGCTTGGGTTTCTGACCTTATCCAGGTTTCTGTTACTAGAATTACATGTGCTGTTTTCGGTAATGACTTTAAAATGCATTTTAACTCGTCCAGCTTTCCTTTTGTTCTAATGCTTCTAGCATTCAGGTATAAAAATCTTAGTCGAGATTTGCTAGTAGTAATATTATGGTAGTTATTGAGTACTTGATACGTGTTGCAGTTAATATTGGTAGTTATATTTTCGTTTACTAATTGAAGTTTTTTGGAGGCTGTTTTATTATTGTCGGTACCCCATGGATATATTTAATTGTAAGCTGGTCTTCACCGTCATTTTGACGTCGTAATAATTCATCTTTCAAAGTCTTTAGGTATTGCTGCTGTGTCGGTGTTTGGTCTGAAAATATTTTTATGTTTTGAGGCAGTCTATCCTTGTTCCGTAATAAATATTTTGCAGGGTCCGATGAGGTAAAACACGCTTTAATGCTGCGATTCTTTCCGGGTGTGTATTTGCCCATTCGAAAAATCTTTGTAGGTTTTTGGAGGTCTCGGCACACCCGAGAAATGATTTCACAGACATTATTTTCGTCACTAGATGAACCTTCTGTGCTAGTGGTTGTTGTCTCTGGCACTCCTACTATAATGATATTTTTCTGTAGTATTTAAAGTACTTCCTTTGATTTTTACTGACCGTTATAATACTTTTTATTTTGCTAAGTATTTAATTTTGAGTAAAAAAAGATCTGATTTGAGGTTTTGCGTTTGTATAAATTGATCCTAACCTTATATGTATTTTAGATAGTTTTTTAAATCTGCAATGTATAACGTAAAAAAATCTAATCAAATCAAAAATATAAACGCGCGTATAAACTTAAAATAAATAAATTATTACTCAGACAGATGGCCCCACCACTCCATAATTGACGCGAAATGGCAGGCAGGTGGTTACTAGTCACCCCTTTTGCCCAACCCCCCGTCATGACTAATATAATTGGTGCCACTAGTAAAATGGTGCAATGCATCAATTTATGTGCAGCTAAAGCGTATCGATCGCAGAATGCGACATTACAAAACACGTGGCGTCATCTATTGAAGCTTACGACATCTAATATGCAAGTCAGACACATTGTATTTTCACACAAAATCGTCTTTAAACATTTAACTGTATTGTTTTACTTTCGGGGCGCAGGTAAGTTGTAACACCTAGTCAGGGACTATTAGTGTCGTCCAATGGTGGAATATAGCACCCAAAATACGCGCAGAGTCGTGGAGTATCGAATATCGGCTCGTCAAACAGAAGACAAAAGCATTGTTAATTTTTAAGGTAACAATTATTGTGAGGAGAGAATATATCAATGAATTTAATTCAATTATAAAACTCAAAGTCAAAGCATTTCTATGTCCCGTGAGGATCAAATGATTTATACATTACTTAATATTTAAGGTTGGCTGTTTTTATTTGGTTATCGTTTTGTTTGTATTTTCTTTGCCAAAGAGCGATGGAACGCAACATTCTGGGTGTAAAAAGACAGGGCAAAATACGACCGACGACAGAATACATACAAAACGGGTATAATGGACGTGGGTAAGAAAGCTGCCAGGATCAAATGAAGTTGATTACATGAGCCACATGCACTGTGACCGTTAGGCAAAAGTCCTGGACGACCTGGACGCATACTATGAAAGCTGACACGAGGATGTTCGGGAAAAGAGTACTAGGAAGGCCTTGGGCGAGGGAGCCCAGCAGTGTAAAAAAGTAAACTTAAGATTAGTGTAAGATGGGGCTGACGTGAACCGTGTTTATAAGACTGTTAAAGTAAAGATTAAAAAAAAACGCTGAATTAATATTTTTTTAAACAATTTACTGACACTTTGGAATTGTCAAGGTTTTGCTGTCAAATTATCAATTGTCAACGTACCGATAGTTGGAAAGATCATGCTATTTGGAAAGATAATTCTAGTTGAAAAGATTGTGCTAGTTAAAAAGTTCCAGTTGGAAAGATTTTCTAGTTATTTTTAAGTGATTGCGCCTGGTATCACATTTGTAGACAAAGAAACTGGTCATCACGGTTTAGACAGAGATATATTAAAGCATTTTAATTTTCGTCTATCAATACTAGGGGTCGCCAATTACTCTCATTTAGTCATCCCACTGACAATCTATTGACATCTTTGCCTCGGCATGCAAACGGTCAACATACGTACTTATTCACTCTGTGTTTTAAAATCAGTTATACATTACAAGTCGCAGACAATTAGTGAAAAATAGTGACACAGTGACTCGATGACACTACTAATGGGTGATTAACTTAAAAAAACTAAAGTAAAGTGTGTAATTTGAGCATTATTAAGTGCAAACAGTTACAAGTTTTAAAAGTTAACAAATCAGTCGGTGAGTGAATGACGAGACACTTTACGCGCAGTGCACGGAATTCGCACGGTTCGGCTGTGCGCAGAACCGTCAATATTGCTTGCAGCGGCGACCGATGACTCAAGCGACGGCTCGCGTCAAAGATAAGTCAACTCAGATGGGACAGCGCTTGCTGCCTATTATTTATTGCTTCTAAGAGGACGACACACATACATTATTTTTTGTGACTATTATAAATATAAACACGTGTATTGCAATACTGATTATTAAAGTATGATGGCAGAATACTTAAAGCCAACGTTAAATAGTCCTATTATGACTACAAATGCTGAGTTTTACACAAATAATGTGACGTTGAGAAACAAAACCAAGGCAGTTACTTCTACGAACAGTTCCATCGAGGTAGCAGCTGATTGTTCAGAGGAAGAATATACATCGGTTACTTCATCACCGCATTCTTACGAGTTAAACCGTAGTTACCCTGACTTATATTTTAAAGCAAACGATGATGCGAAAGAACTAAAAAGCAGAATAAGTCAACTCGAAGAAAAGTTAATAATCGCAGAAAATGAAATAGAGAACTTATTGTTGGAAAATAGTTCTCAAGCGCAAAAAATCACTGATTACAAGCTACGCATCGATAAATTGACACATATATGTACAAGCACGTCTTCAAAGAAAATTATTAAAACCAACAAAAAAGGCCTTATCAGAACCAAGCTTGACTTTAAAACCACACAACCATAGATTTATAAGAGTTGTTATAAATCTATGCACACAACATTCCCCTTCTAAACCGATTGAAATACACGGAACGCAGTTGGAAGATACAATTTTAGAACCTAATATTGTTCACGATATGACATTGCAAGAAACCATAGAGGCCACCACAAATCTACTGGACGCAACGGACTCGGAAACACAATGCAATGTTAACTCTATAGATGCTCTTGCAAATAATATATGTATAATAAGCGATAATAATATCAACAATATATTAGGTATTGCAGAAAACACCTTCCCAAATGCTAAAATCTGTCACTATTGCATGCCTAAAGCGGGAATTGCGGAACTTCTTGCAACTTTGGACAAAAAAATTGTAAATTATACTTTAAATGACTTTTGCATTATTTTTCTAGGTGAAAAAGACTTTTTAGTATCCAAAAATTATCAAGAATTGGTTGATCAAATTAAATGTAAACTTGAAAAGATACTTCATACGAACATTATACTTTGTTGTCCTAACTTTAAACTAAGATGGAATATTAGTTTGTTTAATTCTAGAATAGAAACATTTAATCGCCTCTTGTACATAAGTAACAGGACTTTTAAATATGCATTCACCTTTGATACTAACAAACAACTAGAATATACTCATGAAATGTTTTCTAAGCATACTGGTAAAGTAAAAAATACAGCCATGGTCAAAATCTTCAAGCACTTGGGAAACTACTTAGAGTTATTTAAACCTAATACTTGTATTAATAATTTTAATATGGAACGAGTATATAAGGACAGTGAGAAATGCCAGTTTAAACCAGGTACTATTCCTTTTTACTTTAAAAAAATGAAAAACCAAGACCAGTTTTCTTCTAAAATCGTATCGAATCATAACACAGTTGTTAACAACAGTGATCTTTTTCGTGAATAATCTACTATCTAACGCAGTCTGTAATAATACGTTGACTAATAATACCAGCTGCTTAAAAATTTTTCATCAAAATGTATGTGGAATTGCCAATAAAAAAAATGAACTAGAACTTTATATTGAAACCTCGAGTATACTTGTAGATTACCTATGTATATCAGAACACTTTTTAAATCCACAATCTGCACAAGTTTTTAATATGTACAATTATAGGTTGGTTTCATATAATGCAAGGACTAAGAAGAAAAGAGGAGGTAGTCTTATTTTAGCACATGTAAACAAAGAATGTGAGAATCTAGAATTTGTTAAAAAATTGTACAGAACAGAAAGTTTTGAAATATGTGGGGTCAAGGATGTTGAAACAGGGTTATATCTCTGCTGTTGCTACAGATGTCCCTATGATAAAAACTTCGAAAGTTTTATATCTTGTTTAGAAAAATTGCTAGAACATTTAATCAATAAGAAGAGCATTATATGTGGTGACTTTAATATTGACGTACTTGTTGAAAGTAAAAAATCCTCTGAGTTTTTAAGTATATTGACATGTTATAATTTTCGGTACCTGATAAATTCTCCTACTTTTATTCGTAACAATGCGCATTCGTGTTTGGATAACATACTTACAAATCTTTCTGATGACGACATAGACGTAGTTTGGTTGATCACAATGGTTTAGCAGATGGTCATGCTGGAATTTTTTGCAATGTAGTGCTCGACAAAATTAATAAAAAATCTAAATCTACTGCACAAACTATAACAAAGAATATTTAATGAAAATAATAGAAAAGCTTTCAGGAGCAGTTTTAGTAATAAAAATTGGTCTAGTATGGGAATAAATAGTTTTATAAGCAGTCTTGGAAAAACGTTCAAAGATTGTTACCCAAAGAAATCAATTAAATTAAACTCATTGAAAAACACAAAAATTAATTGGATTACAAAAGGGGTAAAAGTTTCAAGTAAAATGAAGAGAGTTCTATGCTCAGGTACTCTATGTAATGCCAGTATAGCAAATTACAAAAACAATTATGTGCGCGTTTATAGAAGAGTAATTCAGCAAGCCAAAAAAACGGCTACATTAAATCATTTAAACAGTGCAAAAAATGTAACAAAACAGACGTGGAAATTAGTAAACGAAAATACTAAGACGCAAAAAAGTAGGAAAAATAGTAATGTTATCCTAAAGGTAAACAATAGAGTAATTACCGATACGCAAGTGATTGCAAATCAATTCATTGATAGCTTTGTGTTCAAATCGTCAATGTCAACCAACGAAAAAGAAAGAGCAATGTCTTTTCTGTTGGCAACTACTAAAAAAGTAGAAAGTGTTTTAATTTTTAAACCAACAACACCATCTGAAATCACAAAGATAGTAAGTAAAATGATCAACAAACAATCAAGCGGTTTCGGTGACTTACCGATTTCGATTCTAAAGGAAAATATAGACATAATGGCGCTACCTCTTTCAGATTTTTATAATTTATTTTTTAAAGAGTCGATCTTTCCAGACCAATTGAAACTAGCTAAAGTACTTCGGATTTTCAAAAAAGGCATTAAAACTGATCCGAAAAATTACCGACCTAGGTATATCCCTATTGCCAACCTTATCAAAGGTATTTGAAAAGATTATTAAAACAAGACTGATGGTACATTTAAATGCAAATAAAATCATACATCTAAGACAATTTGGATATCAGAAAGGTGTCGGCACCTCAGATGCAATAAACACTCTTATCCATGACATAGTTGATAAATTAAATGACAAAATGAAAGTGGCTGGGCTATTTATTGACCTAAGCTCCGCATTTGACACAATTGATTATGAATTACTTATAACTAAACTAGAATATTATGGTATCAGAGGCAAGTCTTTACAACTTATAAGGTCTTACTTACAAAACAGACGAATGTATGTCGAAATAAAAAGAATCGACGAAGATAATCAGGAAGTCATATATAAGTCTAGAATAACAAATATAAAACGTGGCGTGCCTCAAGGCTCCATTTTAGGACCTATATTATTTATTATATTCACAAATGACATGCTAAATTTAATGCATCATGTTCAGTCTGATGAAAGACTGGTTGTCTTTGCAGATGATACAAACATGATATTTGGAGCAAATGACCTAAGAGAACTGACTGACAAGGTAAATAGAAGCCTAGAATGCTTATGTGACTGGTTTACAGCTAATAACCTATTATTAAATATAAGTAAGACAAACATGATTTTGTTTAAGACAACATCTCGCAATAATGACTGTATAGATATACAAATAAAAGGAGACAAGATTAAATTAGTAGATGTAGTTAAATTCTTAGGGATCAATATAGACGTAAATTTAAATTGGAAACAGGAGCTAGCCGCTATTGACTCTTCTATTTCGTCAGCATGTTATGCCCTTAGGAGCCTTAGAGATATTTTAGATCGAAAGCAACTCAAGGCTGTATATTACGCCCTAGTGGAATCAAGAATTAGATACAGCATCATGCTTTGGGGAAATAGTTACAGTTATAACTGTCAGAAGGCGTTTATCTTACAGAAACGAGCCATAAGGACTATTGTAAGGATCTCGCAACGAGACTCATGTAAAGACTACTTTAAAGAATTAGGCATACTAACAGTGCCAAGTTTATATACATTAGTAACCTTGAGTCATTTTGCTAAGTATATTCATCAATATGAATCACAGGAGGAACGTATAATAAGAGAAAACTCAAGAAGGATGGATTTTAAACATAAATTGGCGCCAAATTTAAACATTGCCAAGCATTGCTCCAGATACCAAGCAGTAGAATTATTTAATAGGTTACCGTCTCATTTCAAATTATTAATTTATAACTCTCACTTATTCAAAACAAAATTGAAAACCTTCTTATTGGAAAAATGTTTATACTCAGTGTCAGAATTTATGTCAAATTATGAAAATGGATCAATAATTGCGACGAACAAACGTGATTAATTTATGAATTTACTAAAATTACTGCTTACCACAAGGACATTGATAATAATTTATTATAATGATGTATTTCGATTCATTTGACATAATAATCTTATAATGTTTTTATTTTATTTTATTTTTATACAATTTGACATTTTATTTTAAATCAATTAGACATCATTATTTAAATCAATTTGACATAATTTTTTTAATTCAATTTGACATTATATTTTACAAGAATTGAATAATAATAGACTATATTTAAGGGTATTAATGAATTGTTTATGCATGTTATAATTAATGTAATGTTCAACACAATGTAATTGTTCTGAATAAATAAACTAAACTAAACTATTACCACCAGTTTGGTGAGTTACAAAATTGACTTTACAAATGATTTACAATGTTTGGTCCAAAATGTTTTCTTTTGTTTTTTTTTGGATTCCGTCTTTTTAAATAATATGAACATCGCGGTCCGTTAGCACGGTTTAAACGTTTGCTTCTGTTAGAAGCTTCCATACAAGCTTTCCTTTGACTTGAAGTTTAATGTTCAGATCATTGATTGCATCATTGCATCATTGATCATATCAAATTCCGTACAAGTAAGTACCTAAATTACATTGCATTGTTTACTTAAGGCCCCTACAAAATATGTCATCGAGTCTAGGGTCCAGATCTTTACCGTGGACCGCCATTTGGTGACCTCTGATCTTTACTAAGAATCTGAAGAGTTTCGATTGTATTTTTCTCAATCTGCACTTATTTCCACGGTTATCAGACAGGGTCATTCGTAACAGACGAGACAATACCGTTCTCAAAAACCGCACTAATGGGAAAAAGCGTATTCTGTATGGCTCCCAATATATTTGATAAGCTCCCAAAACCATGGAAAGAACAAACCCTTAGGATATTTAAGCAAACACTGAAACGGTTCTTAATAGAGAAAGCTTACTATAAAACGTTAGAATTTCAAAGTGACAAAATTTAGCAATGCACTGTGTTCTACATTTACTAAGTATTAATAATTCAATAATTTAAATAATTCATTCGATTTTCAGTAAAACATTTTATCTCTTATTTTTATTATTTGACATTGATATTATTATTGACATTATTAAATTTTCTCCTATTATTATGATCAAGAAATTAATATGAATGATTATTAGGATTAATAATTGTATATGTAAGCAAAATAATGAACCATGAAACTGACCACGGTAAGCGTAGCTAAACCTTCGATCAACCCGTGCGGCTGTTTTTATTTGCTCGCCTCGAGCTCTTTGAGTTTTCAATTGTTTTTTTGTTTGAACAAAATTCTTTGCATTTGATAGACCAATTTTTGAGAAAGTTTTAGGGTATTTAACATCAGGCTACGATCGCTAGGAGCGGGCGAAACCACGGGGCACAGTTGTTTATATCTGACAAACAAGAAGGATTGGGTTTTTGTTTTTGTAGAGTTATTAATCTTATTTTAAATAGACTGGCTGCCTCATTGGTCCAGTGGTCGGCACTACTGAGCACGAGTTTCTGGGTTCGATTCCCGGATCGGGCAAACTGTAACTGGGTTTTACCATCTGGAATTCCTCAGTAGCAGGAGTTTGGATCTTTGCCCGTTTGATTGTAATATGATCCTAGTTTATCACTAGTTTATGATGAGACTTAAGTAATCCAGCATTGCACATGTCAGCGGGCATGCTCTTTACACCTGGAGGCTTTATATTTATTCAGTTCTGCTTGAGTTAATTGGTTGGCGCCTAATGATATATTCATAGCAACAAGCTACGTTCAGATTATTATGAGACGCAATAGATAGCTAGAAGTTTACTTTTTTTTCTTAGTTTTTATAAGAAACCCCTACATTACTTTTTCACTAGATCGATTCTTACACAAAGTTGGTCGCTACTCTAACTTATTGTTAAAAAACCTATTTTGTGTTGAAATACAATTATAAAACCATCCGAGTTTCATTTATGTCCAACACGAGACATAACTGTTTGTTGTCATATTCGTGTGTGCGAACATATGGCAAATTATTGAATTTAATGATTTATAAAACTGATTCAAACAATTTTTTAAATTATACTGTTTCGATTCATGTTCGTCAAACTTATCAGATAGACTTGTTGCAGCAAACTAATAAGTAGTGGTGAAGGGTGGGCGTTCATGGGGACTGTCTTATGTAAATTTTTACGTTTAAAAAGTAAAAGGCTGATTCTCAGCCAAATTTGAATAAATGAATTTAAATTTTGATAGGCTCCCTTTTACATGGGATTTAAACATAACTGGCGAAATGTGGGTGTTCCTACTATAGGAATACGCCTCCACCTAACCCTTCGGGGATAACAGGCATGATATTATGTTATTTTTAATAGAGGTTTTGAAGCCTGCGGGCGTTTATCTGTGTAGTATAACGTGAGAGAGAAAACTTTATACCTGTATTTAAGCCTATTACGTGCACGGAGGAGTGTGGGCCCTCTTGCTGTGCCCTACAGGGTCCATAATGATCTCAATTATTAATTACAGCACGGTTGGCGCAGTGGCTGAGCGATTGACTGCTGCACTGCGTGTCGTGGGTTCGATTCCCGCACGGAACAAATATTTGTTTGGCCGACAGGTAGTTGTTCCGGGTCTGGCTGTTTGTGTATGTGACTTAGAATGTTTGTTAACGCACCCAAGACACAGGAGAAATTCCTAGTGTGGGGCAAAGTATAAAAAAAGAAGTTTAAGTTACCACCTAAGAATAAGGAGAAAGCGATAAAGACATTGAGAATTGAGTTTGGCATATTTATCTAATACCTTTAAGCGAGCTGTAGGATGCTTCCCTAACATAAGTAATGTAAATGCAAATGTAAAATGTCAAACTTAAACTTAAATGCAGAAAATGTCAGTGAATGCTCAACGGGATGAATCTAAATAAAAATGCAAGTTGTCCGACTCAAACCACGTCTGTTGAATACTAAATTGTAATGTACATAAAATGCATAGAACAATACAAAATGTCAGTGTCAATGCACTGCCAAATGTAGGTCGCGTCCAAAGTGCAAATACGCGAGCCTACTGGCTAACTTATTGTAATAAATATATTTTAAAACCTATGTACGGACACCGTACACAAGCAATTCTTGTATATACATATTTACGTATATATATACGTATAATCTGATTCTCGGAAACAGCTCCAACGATTTTCACGAAGTTTAGTATGCACGGGGTTTCGGCGGGGGCGATAAATCGATCTAGCTAGGTTTCATTTTTCCGTCGTTTTATCCGAGTAAAGTTCGGTCATCCAGGTACTTTAATGTTTATATGGAGAACGCGAGCAGAAACTGTGTTAAAACTGTCGACCATAGACAACTGCTAGTTTAGTTACCTACTTTTGCCTTCTCATTCTTGAGTATATTCATATATCTTCTCCACATGAAACTACCTTTTGGATGCGGCAAGTAGAATCCTATGAGTATTTTATTTTAATTTTAAATTTGACGTTCAAAAGTGCCTTTTTAATGGTCTAATGGAAATAAATTATTTGACGTTGTTTTTTTTTTAGCATTTCCATTTCAGCCTGAAATGCTTATACAAATCCATACATGGGAATCGAAACTAGGACCTTACCTATTGTAGAAGTAGAGCTTGCGACCACTAGACCAAAGAGACAGTTCTATTTCGATCTTCGTACTTTATAGTCTTCTTTCGACAATTATGATTCAAGCTTTACTTTTGTACGGTACATTCAACACCGACAGTTACAAGACTTCATATACTTATACATTCTTTTTACAAACGCTTTTTCCCATGGGGTAGGCAGAAACTACAGAACGCCATTTGCTACGTTCCTTACATACTCTTTTTACTTCGTTTACGTTCATAAATATTTAGTTAATTATTTATTTATTTATTCTTTAATTAAAACGGTTTAAAACCAATTACAGGAATTAAAGTCAATACTTCTGACATGCCGACAAAATCATCGTTAATTCGTTCGCAAACAGATCGTTTGTTGGATACATCTGGTGACGCACGCCGGTTGCGAGTACTACGCACTTGACCTTTATGAAGAACATCACTAATAAGGTCAGTATTTGTCCTTCAAGAGCGTCCCCTCCCGGCGGCGGGTCCCCTTACAACCGTCTTATCTTTGTTACCTTTTGTTAGTCGTCTTTCATTAATTCTCTCAACGTGACCAGACAACTGAGATAAGTAGGAACTCTTTTAAATTTTTGTTAACTACATCTTTGAAACTACACCGTTGTTTTATAAATCATTCTTCTAAAAAATCACGTCAATTCGTCGCTCCGTTTTGCAAATCAGACACAAACACTTTGCCATGTATAATATTGGTAAGTATGGATTTTCACATCAAACACCGATATCCTCTTCTCTTTCAAACAAATTCGTCTCGTTCACATTTATTTATATTCATCCTTTTCGTACTTATATCTATTACAAATATGTCGAATAGTGAAGATAATGAAATATTTAATATTTGCAAATTTACTTAGTCGCTCAGTGGTCGGATTTCGTCTACTTAAGCCTTCAAGACTACTTCTCCATACATACTTTTACTTGACTAAATCTCATATTCCTCTGTGCGCTTAATATGCCTTATGCTCTGTGCATTGAAGCGGAACGGAGAATCGGAGTAATATTAACCAATAAGGCTGCGTTTCCACTGAGGCGGAGCTGTGCGAAGCGGAGCTTAGCGGTGCAAGAACGAACCAAGCACAATGTCTTATCTGAAGCAGAGCAGATATTTCGTGTATTGCGATTGGTTAATTCGTACACCGCTAAGTTCCACTCCGCACAGCTACGCCTCAGTGGAAACGCAGCCTAATCCCTGTACAAGGAGCGAAGAGGAGCTTTTGTACAATCCGTTTCACCGCTCCGCATCAATAAACAGACGGCCTTAAAAGGGGTATTAAGTTTTCCGTTAACTTATTATTAATATATGTATAGATTTATAGACTTCATTCTAATAGAACCCCAAGTGGAGTCTGTAAGCCGTGTCTGTTGCGAGGGGCCCATGTGACGTAATAGGATTGGAATGTGTACCCGTCTGAGCGACGCACAGAGTAATGTGTTTATTACGTAACAAACGGAACATCATGCCTGTACTCCCTGAAGGGTCAGACAGAGACGTGCTTATAGTAACCTACACACATTTTGCAAGTTATGGTTTTAAGTCCTATGTAATTAGGGGACGAGTTTGTGGATTTCAAACGGGCACAAATGCAAACTCGGGGCAGCAATTCCTGATGAAATAAACCAATATCAGTTTGCCCGACCCAAGAGTCGAATTCATCGGTGTTTAACATCTTATCATCAGAAAACGAGGCACAATATAAATGTATTGGGTAGGCAGTGGTGGTTGGCGCTTAACGTGTATCTTTGTTCCTTTGTGCCGCTCAAGCGAAACACGTGGGCAGATTTTATGTTTAAATCACTTATTCTTACACAAGACAAAAATAAAACGTTTTACGCAAAAGATTTTTACGAAATATACGCCGTAAGACTGCCTCGCTACTCTAGTGGTCCTGGGTTATATTCCTGGGACGAACAGAACGTGTTTTTTATTAACAATTTCTCAATAGCAGCCTGGAGTCTGGATGTGTGCCCGATTGATGGCAATAGGCTCAACCGCCATTATATTGGACTTAAAAACGTAAACTGGTGAAATGTGGGTGTACTGTAGGTACTCCCCTGCTCTACCCTTCGGGGAATTAAGCTTAATAATATTCGTAATGTTATGTTATTTGTTTCTTTTTTAATACGTATTTCCAATTTACATTTAAACATATACTTTTTTTTGATGCGATGACCCTTAATTTTGATGCTTTTCTTGACATGTTTGGAAGAAAGACGTCTTGAAAATATTATTAAGTTTGTGGCTGCTAATGAGAAAATACCTATTGAAAAAACTCATTGACATTAAATCCGACCTGGGAATCGAACTCGATTCCCTCACATTTAGCAGTCGCGCATGGGACCACTAAACCAACGAGACAGCCCAAAAACAAAAAAAAATCATCATTTTACATTTTGTGATATCTTTATGTGGGGTACCTAAATAAAGAGCTCGAGGAGAGGATTCTGAAAATGTAACTCACCTAAATGTAGAAAAAAACAAAAACTATAGTACATAAGTATCAAAAAACCCGACTGCAAAAAACAACAAAAATAAATTAATAAAAAGAGGACGACTTTTAAGCAGTCCGTTGCAGTTGGTTGCATCAGAACTGAGATCGAACTAAAATAACTACCATCTAGTAAATATAGATATTTCTAATCGTCTTTTAACCATCATCACCCTCCTGCCCTTATCCCAACTTATTTGGGGTCGGCGCAGCATGTTTTCTTCTTCCATACATATCTACTTGCCGTCACCTCGATAATCACTTCTATTCTAGCCATATCATCTTTCACGCAATCCATCCATCGTATCTTTGGTCTCCCTCTACTATTGTAACCCTCCACATTCATACTCAAAACTTTCCTCACAACGTGGTCCTCATTCCTTCCTTAATCGTTTTTTAACCAACGAATTAAAAAGAAGAAGGTACTCAATTCGCCACGTACCGTGAAACAAGCCAACTTTGCCCGTTTTTTAAGGAAAATCGAATATATTACAAGTTTTTTCTATAGGAACTTTAGTATATTTTTGAATTTACTGCAACTATATAACTATATGCAGGCATTTCCTATGTAAAATGTTTTACAAATTAAAATTTAAACCAAGATTTGTTCGATTTTGATGGTGGGCAAAATAATCCGGACTTATGGCCAACATTGCCCACTACGATTTTTGACGCAAATCTAGCTCTTATGAATACGTAGAAAATACCACGACTTCAATTTAAGGCAATCTTAACCTAGGTTTTAAAAACCTGTTTGTAGTTCAAATATTTTCGTGATAAAAACAGTGGGCAATGTTACCTAGTGGTTTGTGCTCTTTTCCATACAAGACCCAACAAACGGTTTAAGACTTTAAGGGTTGACACATTCCAATAAAATTATTAAACCAACAATATTTTCACTTTTCTTTGTGGGCGTTGTATGCAAATTGACGGAATTGATTGAAATTGATTGGACGTGAAAATGGTATTTAAATGAAACATTGTGTTCAAAATTAAAGTGTTTATTCAAATCTTAAATGTTAATTATATGGCACGAGCAATGTGTTAAACATTTTTGGCTGATATTGCACTAGCAGCCTAATCAGTCTTAATTATCAGCCAACAGAAAGTCTATCGAATAGTTGTTTGTTTAACTATGCAATGCATAACTATGGTACGTCGTGGGATACCAAACTGTTACTCAGCGTCTCTTGACGATATTTGTTTAGATGCAACTGCTTCGCATGCAAGACTTAACATATCTTCGGAGTATTTTTTATATGATCGGGACCCTATTTCACGTCTTGGCTTTCTCGGTCTAACCAGTCTAGACTTGGTTGTTTTTCTGAAATTAAAAGAAAAATTAAATTAAAGCTAAGTGGATTTACAGATATATAATAATAGTTGCCCTTGTCTTGCCTTATGAAATATACCCCATATCTATAGGGAATAGCTCTATCCTACAAATGAACATAGAATTACAAACTTCAAAACTATACGAGTATATAAATATAGATTAACTACACGTAGGTACTAATATAATATATTTTATAATATATTTTATAACATAAACAAGTAATTCAGTACTTTATTTTGAAACAACACAAACATTTACAATGTTTCTTAAGAAATATGTAACTGAGGTGTTTTACGTTTTGTTTCTGAGAATTTACGTTAATTTAAACTGTTACAAAATAACTAAAAGTGACAACCCTGAGTGCTTTTTGAAAACGGGCAATGTTGGCATAGATGGGTCTGAATAGTTTAGGGTAACTTTGCCCATCATCAGAATTTTTTATTTAAAAAGTCCTGAATAATGAAACTATATTTAAAATACTCAACAATTGATATTCAATAACATATAGTTAAATACACTTACCTGTGTTTTCGCCATGAGGTACAATCCACAAAAACTTTCGTCAAGAAATTTGCCCGCGAAAACATACACCACATTCGACAAGTTGTGATAGATTATTTAATGAACTTTGGAACAAATGCGATAGATATTGTTGTTACAAATATAATCAACTTTCCACCCAAATAATAAATTTTGCCTTACAACTAAAATTGTTTCTTATGCTAGCAGATTTGCTTGTAAATAGCTTTTAGGGCAAAGATATAGTCACCGGCAAATAAGATGGCAAGATTTTGGCGTAGTGGGGGTAAGTTCGCGCATCGTACACTTAGTGGCACAAAAAAGTGGTAACTTTTATTGATCGTCATTATTCTATTGTTATTGCCATCATTTATATTTAATCATGTCTGTATAGAACAAAGTTAAAGAAGGGAGAGGAATTCAAGTTTATTAGGAGTTATAAATAACGTGCATTTAAAATTCAAAAAAGTTTATATAAAAAAAAAAAAAATAACTAGTCGTCACTATCCGTTAATAAAACTACCCTTGGCATCATATTGAAAGTCGCAATCGCAGAACACTATGGTTGTGTTCTGCAAGTGTTTGGTCAATGCTGTATGTTTTAAATTGTTCTTTTTCCAATTTTATTAATTTGTATAACTCTGGTTTGAGCATACTTTCCTCGTATGCTATGCCTTTTCACGAACTCTATCCTAAATTTAAAAACAATAACAACACTTAAGTTTAACACAACAAAAACAAAGGGTTCAATTTTCGTGCACTGAAATGTAATCGGGAGCGAACGGGACGAAGGCGCGGTACGGGAGGCAAGGGTCGACTGATGCACCAATCGCGCGCTCGGATCGACGCTACCTTATGAGGTAGCGTCGATCCGAGCGCGGGGTATGCCCCGCGTCCCGCTTGTCCACCAAAGAGACCTAAAAACGACTTGTGCGCATCTAACGACTTTTGCCATCTTATTTGCCGGTGATTATACCTTGATTGGCAAAGTTGGCATATTTCACGGTACATTTTTATTGTTAAAAATTATTGATTTTTGCCACCAACTTCCGAAATTAAAGTTATGTTACATCTTTAAATGTTTCTGGCTTTCCAGTTAAATCAGTTGAAATTTTTCTTGTAAAAACAATATTTCTCACTTTTCAGTTATACTATATAGTTCGGTTTATATTTTTTCTAAAATACAACAGCCTTATGTCAACTGCTCGTCACCTTTTACAAAATTCAGTGCGTGAAAAATCAATCATCCCCTATTTTCTTACCCTTAAGGGCATTTTTCTTATTTAAATTTAAACGGGACCAACTTCTAATAAGAACAGAATCATTGAAAACAGAACAAACTTTAAAAAATTACGCGTGGTCATACCAAATACAAATGTTTATGTTGAATTCATCTTTAACCACATAAAAAATAAATACAAAAAAAAAGCAATGATCCTACCTAACGAAAACATACACTTAAAAACTGTACTAGTAGACAGCGATACAGTTGATTTTCTGGACGCCTGACAGTATACAGTTGTCTTTTACCGTCGGGTTTTTAGATACCTTCAATATTTTCTTACAAATTAACACTCACCAGGATTGCTTGAGTGCTGGAACACCATCATGATGATAGCAGCGACTGACTGCGACGCCTGGCTCTCTTCCTCCATACCCGCATACTTGCGCGCTGAAAAAACGATATATTAAAATCCAAATCATACAATATTTTTGTCAATCTCTTTTAAAGGACTCACTCATCCGCGCGATATCCCCCTTCCAAATGAGACACTCGCAACCCGCCCGGTCGTGCTAGCATCGGCAAACTAGCGAGTTGTTGGGACGAGTTACAGCTTCATAAGGTCGCATCCCATTCAGATAGAGCGCGGATTAATTGTACATGAGTGAGTCTTTTCAAAGTGACTGACAAAACCGGTATTGAAAAGAAAAATCCCCGTGAGGGTGCCGTCATAAAGCTATGCCCAACTGCCCAAGGATTCACTCAAATAATTGGGCCAAAGAATTGCCAACAAGAATCTACATTTTTCGTTTCGCTCTTTTTCCTGGCCAAAATTATAACCAAAACATAGAACACACATCGCTATGTTTGATACTAGGCTCGCTCCTTAAAACATTTACGAAATTAGCGCATTTGGGTGTACAATTACACTTATTGTCTTTGCATCACCCAAAGGTTGACTGGTAGAAAATGCCTATGGCATTAAGTCCGCCTCTGTACATTTGTGTGCTTAAAGTATTAAATAAATAAATAAAATTACAACTCTGCCAACTCCAACCGAACTTATAGGCGTGATTTTGTGAATTAAGTAAATAATAATAATCATTTGGTAACTAGCCATTAAGTAAACCATGTCTAACTGGCGAAATGTGGAAATATTTTTTTTTTGTTTCAAACATCTCTCTATTTAAAGATATTATAGAGAATTTTATTATGGAACTAGCTGACCCAGCAAACTTTGTTTTACCATATAAAATGTTTGGGGAGGATCACCCTTAACATTTAGAGGGGTGAAAAATAGATGTTGTCCGATTCGCAGACCTAACCGACACACACACAAAATTTCACGAAAATCGGTCGAGCCACTTCGGAGGAGTTTAATTACAAACACGTGACACGAACATTTTATATATAAGAAGAGAAATCATTTCTTCTCAATGTTCATATTATTTTAAAGGCGTTATTTTTCAATAACAAACCTTTGCAAAAAATGATTTTGGTAGGTATCTAAATACCTACCACGGAACCCTAGTACGCGAGTTTCCGTCTGTCTGTCGAATTGTCAACTCGCGACGCGGGGTTTTCGCCGGTAAACAAGTTATTTTTAGAAAGGATATTTATAATGTAATTTCTTTGCTATTAATAACCTTATCTTATCTTATCGCTTATTCGGTAAAATAAGCTCAACCGTGGGATAAAATGAACAAACAAAAATAATAAAGACCACAACTAGAGTAGAATGTACTAATATTCTTTGTTATTGTGATGTAAAACGAATTGGATTTAGTACATACATAACAGATAACATCACGCCTGTAATTCTCGA
Organism: Phlogophora meticulosa; assembly: GCA_905147745.2. Taxonomy (NCBI): domain Eukaryota; kingdom Metazoa; phylum Arthropoda; class Insecta; order Lepidoptera; family Noctuidae; genus Phlogophora; species Phlogophora meticulosa. The sequence continues at coordinate 106,241 of CAJHWW020000001.1, read as the reverse complement.
AGGGTTAGGCAGATGCCTACCTATAGTACAACCATATTCTAAATGTTTAAGATTTTGTCTTTATTATACTATCGTAAAAAGAGATGACTAGAGATGTAACAATAAATTTATATAAAGAATTGAAAGGGAATTAATTGTTTGATTACTACTAATATTGTTATTTTGTTACCAACTAAATAATATCTGATTTCAGTAGACACACTGAAATCAGATATTATTTAGTTCACTAAAAATACTTTTTCTTGATGTTTTTTTTTGAGTGACGGTTTAAAGTTAACAGTCGGGGAAATCGATTTAAACGGGTCGTCTGTTTTATTTATCTTTTTTATTTAATAACGGAGTTTTGAACTCGAGTTATTTACGAAACAAAGTGACTGATTTATCACTTTTAGTGCCAGACTACGAGTTGACTCGTCTAAATGATAGTTACTTTATTGTGTTTATGGCGTGTCAGTCAATGTGTTAAACCGGACTCAGGAACAGGAATCTGTGAATAAACCCTTATACCCTTATTCCTTCTAGGTAATCACAATATACACTGAAATTAAACATAGTCACCATCACATGCATCAGCATCAGCCTAGCCTTTTCCCAACTATGTTTGAATTGGCTTCCAGTCTAGCCGGACGCAGCTGAATACCCGTGTTTACATGGAGCGACTGCCAGTCTGACCTGCACATCATATTTACTGGGCAACACGATACCCCCTGGTAAGACTGGTTGTCAGACTTTCGGGCTTCTGACTACCCGCAACGACTGTCGATTTGTACTATATCATTCAGCTAATTAACTTTTTTGCTGCTCATCTGACCTCCACAACATTTAACACGATTCGCCAACACATGCCGGTGTTCTTAATGCACTGCTGGAAAAAAGGCCTCACAAACTCTTCAGGAACTTACCAGCCACCCTGTGAAGATCGTCACACCACCTATCCTAAGAATGAATGATACATAATAACAATTGAATACTTACTGATAGTAAACGGCAGTATGTAGTAGGAGAGCAGATGCAAGATCTCCTGGTGAAGCGCCACTGGGAACATGGCGACGCAGTAGGCTACCAAGAATGGCAGGTTGTCAATCATGTCGTACTCCAAGAAAGGCAGCAGGCAGCCCAGGCACTGCAGGATGGCTTGGCCGAATGCTGCAAACGTCACTGTGTTAATATTATGATGAAATGAAAGTATTTTTATCCTCAAAGTACATGAGTACCTAAAGCAATGTTGTAAAACCTACATAATTTGATTGTATTTTAATGTTCAGTGAAGCGAAAAGTAGTCAAATGATTTAAGTGTTAAAATTGTATTTTGATGTCCAGTGTTGGAAAATATTTTCTTTGTTTTCAAAGCATTATGTGCTTAAATATTATTTATTTAATACTTTAAGCACACAAATGTACAGAGGCGGACTTAATGCCATAGGCATTTTCTACCAGTCAACCTTTGGGTGATGCAGAGACAAACAGTGGCAGGTGCAATTTCTTAAAAGAAAAGTGAAACGAAATATATATTTATAAAATATATATATACATATATATTATTATAAACTATAAATATATATTATAATAAAATATAATATTTTCTTAAAAGAAAAGTGAAAAGAAATATATATTTATAAAATATATATATATATGCATATATATTATTATAAACTATAAATATAATACCTACATAGAATATATACACAAATAAACATATACATAAACACATACATAAACAATAAGAACAGTTAATGAGAAAACATTAGCGCTGTGATGAAACCACTGCCAACTTCTTACGAACATGCTCACGCACTTTAACTTTGAAGGCCAATCGGCCGGTTGCCATCCTGATTTCCTGCGGGAACGCATTCACAGAGAAATAGCCTGGACGAAGAAAGAATTGTGGATGAAGTCAGTACGGTGAGTCGGGCATTGAAGAAGACGGTTATGGGAGGAACGCAGATTTCTGTCGTGGTTGGTGCAAATGAAATGAAACTGAAGAGCTAGATAACTAGGGGAATTGGGAGAGACAAGAAATGAATACAAGGTGGTAAGCGCCCTTTGCTCTCGCCGCTGACGTATGGGTAACCACTTTAGAAGCGACCGATGTGCAGACACATGATCATATTTGCGCAGATTGAAAACAAATCGAATGCAGTTATTAAGAAGTCGATCAAGTTTGTTGAGGAGATCTGCATTCAGGTCGTAATAGCACACATCACCATAATCGATAATAGGAAAGATTAAGGTCTGCACAAGCATTTTCTTTGTACTGGATGGTAGGACGTTCTTCAGACGATACAGAGCCCGCAGCGTCCCAGTAACCTTCTTTTGTTCTTTGTTCTTTTTTAAAAACGTTGCCCCACACTAGGAATTTCTCCTGAATCGTGGGTGCGTTTACAAACATTTAAACTCACATACACAAACAACCAGACCCGGAACAACTATCTGTAGGCCATACAAATATTTGTTCCGTGCGGGGATCGAACCCGCGACACGCAGCGCAACAGCCAATCGCTTAACTACTACGCCAACCGTGTCGTCAAACTTCCGGCTGACACTAGCAATTTGAGTGCGCCAGTTCAGGGTACTGTCGATGTGCAAGCCTAAGTTCTTAACGTCGTTGCTAAATGGGACGATCGTACTATCGAACCGAACTGGTGTCAAGGTTGCAACATCTACTCTACTCATGCTTCGAGTGCTCCCAATAATAATAGCTTGGCACTTACTCGGGTTAACCGCTACGCCAAATCTATCGGACCAGGCTTTTATGGCAATTAAGTCCCTATTTAATTTACCGATAGCATCAGGTAACTCATCAACCCTCCCCTGACAATATAACTGCAGGTCATCTGCATACAGATGATACGCACACTGAAGTTCTGATGTAATAAGATTTATAAAAATTGAAAACAGAAGAGGAGAAAGAATGCCGCCTTGAGGAACGCCAGTTACCAATCCACACCAACTAGAAGAAAAATCCCCAGAACGAACCGACTGCTGGCGTTCCTGAAGATAAGTAGTGAACCATTCCAGTGCTTTGGGAGAGACCATAATATAGGACAGAATGGCTAACAGGATATCATGACTGACGGTATTAAAGGCATTGGAAAAATCAACTAGCACCAGTACAGTAAGTTTGGTATCTTCCAGTCCAGCCCTTAAGTCGCCAGTCACTTTCAGAAGGGCGGAAACAGTGCTGTGCCCGGGCCTGAACCCAGACTGAAGAGGGGTAATGAGAGAGTGATATTAAATTTTATTCGTCGACTGTGTTTTTAGTAAATTTATTTTGAAATGATTGAACAGTATTTCGACGTCTATCTATGTAACTCGCGTCTTTTTCCCATGGAGTTCGTTCGTAAACGTTTTCATTGTTAGTAAATTATTACAATGTATGTAGGTATGTTGGTTAGACAATAATTTATTATATTCTAGTGTTATAACCAAAAAGTCACGTACCTACTATTAAGTATAAAAGTGATAAGAATTATTATTGAAACAAACAAAGTAGGTGCAACGGATTACCTCATCAGCTCATTTTATTTATAGAATATTAAGTTTAAGTCTACCGATCTTTTTTAGAAATGAATATTATAATATCGTTGGATTCCGAATTTCTTGCCATAAAATTGTTGATTTTCATTACATTGAGCATTAAAACCCTGTTTGGATTTATAAGTATAGGGAAAATGAGATAAATAAAATTATAATTTTGATGAGATTAGACAGTCGATGGCTGACAGGCTCTTAGAATCCATATTAATATTATAAATGTGATAGCGAGTCTGATTATTTATTTGTTACCTTTCCACGACTAAATGGTCGATCGAATTGTTATGAATTTGGCATGGAGATAGGTTATTTCTTGGGGAACGACATAGGGTGATTTTAACGCCGCAACGGATTAATTCCCGGAAAAAAGCTAGTGAATTATGAAAGATATTATATACAGGAATAAATTATCTTCTATAACCTAATATTATGACAATACTCACGGAGCGTGCCATACTGCAGGTGTGGTGTGGAGTCTACGAGTCCAGACAGCGCGTTAAAAAGACTCTTATAATCCGGGTGGGGCCCATCCTTTCACTATCATTGTCAGCATCCCGAAGCATCTCAAGTGGTGAACCCGGAACATCTTTGAGAACGCCTGATGAAATTTTAAAGCAATCAAACATTTGATGTAGTAAATAAGATGGGACTAACTTTCAGGAGTACTGACTCTTTCAAGACGATCCACTTAAGGACGTATTTGTCTTGGAGTTGAACTAAGGAAGTCAAGGGTTAGTCTTTATCTACTTATGATGCGTGACTACGGATCTTCTTCAGAAAGTTTTTGATGGCTAAAATCTTGAAGGAAGCTTCGAGTTTAGACATAGCCCAAAGAATTGCTAAACTGAAGTTGGCAGGGCGCAATGCTCGCAGAACGCATGGCCGACAGGGACACCGATAACTTGGTGGAGGTCGCGATACGAAAAGCACGCGACCGGTCTTCCAGGAGGAGGCCCAAGTCCAGTAGTAGACGTCTTACGGCTGAGTCGATGATGTTGAAGGCAGGCGCGGATCCAGCCCAGGTGACGGTCCACGGCCACCCAAAAATCGGCCAAGTACGATGCGGACTACGGACTCGCTTCCGATCGATACATTGCATTCTGACAAAGGAGGTATTTACAAAATATATAACGCCCCAGCAAAGACCTTGTATAATGTCAGTGTAAACGCGGACAAAGTCGCGGGGCGAACATTAGTTTTAGCGCCGCGTTCCAAATCACGCACAGTTCATTTTTTATTCTAGTGGGCATTGGTTAACACTATCTCGTCAATTAGGATTGTGGGCATGCCCACCGTGCCCACAACGGTGGATCCGCGCTTGGTTGAAGCTGATTTTAACATGTGCCTACAACATTATCGGCTCAGCCGAAAAGCTTGTACATAGTAGTAGGTATGTAGGCTGCACATGTACCTGCGCTTATAGTTTCGCTCCTGTGGCCATATTACTACCAATTACAAATTAACCAAAAGACATCCTTGTATAAGAATAAAAATAACATAAAATAGGATAGTAGATCTCCAGTTGACCTAACGCTGTCTGACACAGGAACACACCTTCTAAAAACATAACGAATAATATATTATAATAATAAATATCAAAGAATACTTACTAAGAAGAGTCTGTGAGAAGTATTTGACGGTGTCGGCAATGTCAGTGCCGAGTGGCAATGGCTGAATGTTGTGATGGAGCCGCAGCTGGGCGTCATACAAGCTGCGGATCTTTGCTGTAACTGTACAGGACGACGCTACAGAGTTATCCTATTAGCATTGTCTTATTATTCTTTAAACGAAAGCAGGAGAAATTCTATAAGACTACTAAGACGCTGATAAGTACCTAAGATTTTTCAAGACGAAAACGTTGCGTAAATTCGAACGACTTAATAACTGAAAATACTCGCGTCACTCTTACCTAATATGTTTACTAATTGTGCTTGCTTCAATAGATTCAACGATAATGTTAAAGGATAATTGTATTTTCGATACAAAAATCGTTCGATCTTACGTTATGTGCGACGGCCTGTGAGCGCAGAGTACGATGTGTCCGTTGGATTGTAAAACTATCCCATTACTGTTTGGTATAATATGTTAATACATTTTAGTAGAAAGATAGCATTAGATTGACGACCGTTGTGGCGCGGCGGGCGAAGGTCCGCCTGCGACGCAAGAGGTTGCGGGTTCGATTCCCGCCTTGAGACAAATGTTTGTACGATCTACAAATATTTGTTCCGGGTGTTCTGGGTATTTCCTATGTATAATAAAAATATCTATCTATGTAATGTATTGTATTAAGTATATCAGTCATCTAGTACCCATAACACAACAGGGCTAGGTGATGCTGTGTGGATTGTCCAGCAATATTTATTTATTTATTTATTTTATTTATTAGATGAGATTATTGTTCTATGTGAGCTTATTACGTAGTCAGTAGCAGCCCGAAGTCTTGAATATGATATTTTTAAGTATTAAGTTTTTCTTTGTGGAAGAGAAATAAATGTATTTTTTTTGGATTGTGCCCAGTTGATAGCATTTGTCCCACCCCCTTTTTTTTTTGTTAAAAAAAACGTTGCCCCACACTAGGAATTTCTCCTGTATCGTGGGTGCGTTTACAAACATTTAAACTCACAGGAACAACTACCTGTAGGTCATACAAATATTTGTTCCGTGCAGGGATCGCACCCACAACACGCAGCGCAGCAGCCGATGGCTCAACCACTGCGCCAACCGTGTCGTCAAACGTCGTATTACATGTGACTTAAACATAACTGGTCAAATTTGGGTATAGGTACTGTAAGTACACTCCTGCCCAACCCTTAGGGGAATGCAGGCGTGATATTATTTGGAAGACTATCTCTCTATAATCACACTCACCTACTAGCTAAGTCAAGCTACTTCTTAGTATCGTCTACAAGGTAACGTGTAAAGGAGATAGAACCAATCTGTCATATCGACCCGCCGCCATTTATGATGATATCGCGGCCCACGATGTAAGTGATATTTATGGGTAGATGACACACAAACGAACGAATAATGACAAGTAGGTAACATAGTACTCCAAAATGTCACGTTACCGAGATATTTGAAAGTAAAGCGACTTATTTGTTGATTGATACATATGAGTACAACGACAATTATTAATAGAAATAAGCGTCTATAGGCGTCAGATTGTATCCAAATAATCTTTCTTAGATTAATGATTATTACTACTGTTTATTGGAAGAGTGTAGGAACATTACTAGGAGCACGAGAAAACTGCTATTATAATGAATTATTTGCCTACTAAATCTCATCGCTATATAATTACTATCTCTGACCACAATTTTCTCTTTTTACACGTGCAAACAGTTGGTAACCCTACTGCCAGCTTCTATACCAATTAGTTCGAACCCCTTTTAATAGTGGTTTCGCAGCGATTTCTAAACGTGTAAGCTCCTGTAGGTACTTTGACGTTCGATACCAAAGACAGGTACCTACAGGCTGGAAGTATGTTAGTTATGGCTGTTTTCAAACAAGCCATTTAAAAATGATTTCAAATGTAGAACGTGCCATTGGTATAGGGCGAGAGATTTAGAGACGCGCTAATGTAAAGACCGGAGTCATGGCTGTCTGTTTACCACATTTTAATAACAGGAACATTGGCAATACATATAATTCAATCAGCGTAGCCCTATCCTTTGAAGTTGCAGGGTCTCCACCCGGTCCTGTGAACCTGTGAACCTCCCTGGTTAACCTGGTGAACCTCCCTGCATTATAGTACTTACTCAGACTATGATCGTTGTTGAATTTAGAAAATAGGTACAATATGATTTCAAAGTTTTATTTATAATCTCCTACAAAACAGCTCCTAAGTCCTTCTTTGTTAGTCCAACCCTTCAAATTGTAATAAAAGGCTATTGTCAGCCTGTTTTATTTGATGTATTCATCGTAATAAACGAAGTACTAGCCGGTAGGTACGTTCGACCAGGGGCGCGTTGCGTGGGATCCTTTTACAAAAGATAGGGGAGACTTAATTAATAACCAGTTCCCCTTCTAAGCTTTATAAAAAAATGCAACCCTCAAAGGACCGGTATCCATCAAAGTTTGTCAGTAACAAATATTAACATGTCTACATTAGGGCGGATTACGATCAGTCACAGACAAACAGCCCCATGCAAAGGGGAGTACTTCTTTTGTTGCAAATGGCGGCTGCAAAGCCCGGTGTTTACGGGTATATAAATGCTACCCTCGAACCGTAAACACGCTATTTACGGCGTATGTACCTAAGGGGCGCGAGTGCACGCAATGCACCCTTTGAGTGCTTTTAGAGAGCGTTCTTTGATAAAATAAAGTTATAAAACATCACCCTCCGGTGAGTTGCGCCGCGCAGTCTATTAATTAGCCGGAGGCACAAAGCACTGTGACTCGATAACGTTACGGACAGAATTGTCGACGCCATATTTTGTTTCGTTCGTTTTGTTAATTAACGTGGAATATTCTCTTTCAATATGTGTACTACTGCTGAGTAAGAGTACCTGGGTTTCCCTAGTCGAGCAACGTAATAATGGGTTTTTCAGAAGGAATTTTTGGAATTTCTCAGTAGCAGCCCGGAGTCTGTATTTTGCCCTTTGATATAAATCAGGCAGATGCTGGATGCGGCAAGCTGAAGACAGGGCGCTATGGCGCTCATTAGGCTCTGTCCAGCAGTGGACTAATATAGCCTGATGATGATGATGATACGGAAATAAATGTAAGTGTTGAAATGTCACTCACATTTCAACAGTTACTTTTAAGTAGTAGTCAGCACACTACTGCCTAACCCTTTTGGGGAATGCAGACGTGATGTGTTATTAAATCAGTATGGAAACCCATTTAATTAGGTATTTGGTTATAGTGGTGAAGCAGCAAGTCATTAAAAGCAACTTTAAAAATGGAAAATAATCCAAAATTTCAATGACAATATATTTTCTACAGCGCTACTGATTGCTGAGCGTGGGTTCCTGGGATCGATTGCTAGGTCGGACAAAGTGCTTGGAGACTTTTCTATTTGTAATTTCTCAGAAGCCAGAGCACTGCCAGTCGATACCGATGCGAACAAAATTCTCGACGCCATATTTTGTTTGTTTGCTAGGTTTCATTACTTGGAATATTCAATTGTTCTTTTAATATTAAAACTTGTACTACAGTTGAGCACGAGGTCCTGAGTTAAATTCCCGAGTCGAGCAAAGTAATATCGGGTTTATCCATTTGGAATTTCTCAGTAGCAGCGGAGTTTGGATTTGAGGGCAATAGGCTTGCGCTCTATTACATGGGACTTATGGCGAAATGTGAGTGTGCTATAAGTACGCCTGCCTAACCCTTCGAGGATTACAGGCGTGGCGTTAAGTTAATATGTGTAAATAGTTAGCATTTACAAATGTTCTTGACGTGTCGATACAACCTACGTGACGCCTACATGCACCCAGATAGCTATTTTTCATCTTATCATAAAACATAATACTACGAAATCACGAACGAATGGTTTTTTTTTTATAATTTTAATACTCATGATGCCTGTTCTATTTTTAGATGATACGGTATTTTAATGTCATGATGGCCCAGTGGTATAGGCCTCGCCTCTTGTGCACGAGGTTGTGGGTTCAAACCTGGGCTAGTACCAATGTGAGTTTTTCAATTCATATGTACTTTCTAAGTTTATCTTGGACATCACTGACATCGGTGAAGGAAAACATCGTGAGGAAACCTGGACTTATATAATTAATATAAGTCTGAAATCGCCGACCCGTCTTGAGCAAGCGTGGTGATTAATGCTCGTGCCTTCTCTGTATGAGAAGAGGCCTTTGCCCTGCAGTGGGACAGTAATAGGCTGGTACTTTGCTTTTTTTTACGGTATTTTAATTACTATTGAAACATAACCCTTCTTGGTAGTCTATAAGTACTAATATTATAAAGGGGTAAAATTTGTATGTCATATGATTATCTCCGGAACTAATGATCCAATTTAAAAAAAAACTCTGTTTGAAAGCTGCATTATTCCCGAGTGATATAGGCTATTATTATTTTCAAAACTAATCTCTAAAGAGGGTGGAAGGGATGTTAAAGTACAAAGGGAAAGTTCGTAATCCACGCGGACGTAGTCGCGGGCGAATTGGTACTCGGAGAAAATAAGTTTAATTTTATCATGTAATGTTTATGATGCCTGTTCTATTTTTAAATGATAGGTACGTTATTTTAATTACTATTCAAACATAACCCTTCTTGGCAGTTGAGGAATAAAGAGGTTTTATTTATATTATAGTAATATCATAGAGCTGAAAAGATCTTTTTTGTTTGAACTCGCTAATCTCTGGATCAGTTGGATTTGGAAAAATACTTTTGCGTTTGTCAGCCCAATTCTTAGGAAATTTTACTTATGCCTATTTTTAACATCACGCCACATCCCTTAGGAATATAATAATATCACGCGCGTAGGACGGTAAGTTTATTTTATATTCGTAATATCTAGAAGTAAATAGATATGAAGGCCCATTACGATAATTCTGACATTGAATGACATGGTGATATAGTGAAATAGAAAATGGTTTTTACTAATTAATCAGTAATATTTTTTGTAAATCAGGTCTAATTAAAAATAGGATGGCAAAGAGCAAGTCTGGCTTACGCAATCAGTGTTCGAACCACACTACATTGAGCAGTATATCTAGTCTAGAATATTCGTTGGTCTACTGTAATAATAGGGTATGCGATTTTTTTTGAAGATTTCCCGAAACTTAAACAAATAGTTTGAAAATATCTTATATAGGTAATGACGAAGATGCTAGAGTTTGACGTCACTGGACAGAAACGCCATCTTTTTTTTTTTTTTTTTTTTTTTTTTTTTTTTTTTAAAAACGTTGCCCCACACTAGGAATTTCTCCTGTATCGTGGGTGCGTTTACAAACATTTAAACTCACATACACAAACAGCCAGACCCGGAACAACTACCTGTAGGTCATACAAATATTTGTTCCGTGCGGGGATCGAACCCACAACACGCGGCGCAGCAGCCGATGGCTCAACCACTGCGCCAATCGTGTCGTCGATCTTGACTACGCCCCATTCAGTAAAAAGGTTAGTAATAGAAAAGTTATACGATTTTGAAGTTTTACTTTCATCCTTGTGACCTGGGGATCCAGGCGACAAGGATGAAAGTAAAACACCAGAGTCGTATAACTTTTCCATTATTCCACGAATTATTATTTTACTATTAAGTTCATGTGTTTTTAGATAGGCGTCAAATACCCTACTGTAGATACACAGAGCGCATAACTATTTATTCTACGCTAGACCCATATTATGGGCGGGAGGGTGTAGTTGAGGTACCTAAGTTAAGCTACTTCTTGGTCCCATCGACAGAGTAACGTATATTAATTGTGGTTGTGCAGGAATTTCTAAATGTCTAAGCTCCCGTAGGAACTTTGACGATTGTATGCCAAAGACAACCAAAGGTACAGACTGTATGAATATTAGTTCTGGCTGGTTTCAAACACTATTTTAGAATAGATTCAAATGTAGAGCCTTTGGCATAGGCCGAAACAGATTTGTTTTAGAGACGCGCTAATGTAAAGACATACGGTATTGAATTTGTAATTGATTGACCTAAATCGAAGGTAGAGTGTGAAAATAAACGGACTCGTTTGACTAAGTTACCTATTCCCGTTTCTGTATAAATGGCCAGAATAAAACCTTTCCTATTTGAGGCAGGATGTTGAAATTATGGTGCTCTCCCGTTTTCTAAATTATAAGACTGTCTGGTCGATCTAGTGGTTTAAAGAGCGACTACTGAGCTTAAAGACCTATGTTAGATACCCAGGTTGGGCAAAGTATTATAGAGGTTTACCGATAGGAATTTTCTAATAGCAGGTCGTAGTCTGGAATTTGAGCCCGGTTGATGGCGATGATCTCGTCTCATATCACATGTGACTTATAGATAACTGGCGAAATGTGGGTGTTACTATAGGTGCACCACTGCCCAATCCTTTGAGGAATACAGGCACAATGTTACGTTATGATTCTAAAGGTAAACTGCTTAAGTTAACAAAGTTAGACATTTTAAAGAAAAATTACCAGCCTATTACTGTCCCACTGCAGGGCAAAGGCCTCTTCTCATACAGAGAAGGCACGAGCATTATTATTTCAGACTCATATTAATTATATTAAGTCCAGGTTTCCTCACGATGTTTTCCCTCACCGATGTCAGTGATGTCCAAGATAAACTTAGAAAGTACATATGAATTGAAAAATCTCACATTGGTTATTGCCCAGGTTTAAACCCACAACCTCGTGCACAAGAGGCGAGGCCTAAACCACTGGACTATCATGACTCATCAGTTAGACATTGAACTAGGCGCAATAAGCTTTGCGTCGTTTTCGCTCTACTAAATATGCCCGTTCTGACAATAAGCCGATACCCATGGATAGCTAAGGACCTTTATATGGCAAGTAAGATCGCGGCAAACACAGGAGAAGATGGCGGAATGAGATATGTATTATTTTTTATTACTAACACCTTGACTGCCGGAAAACGACACACAACAGAAATGTATTGTTGGTCGGTCAATTGGCGTTTACAGTGTAGGTTTAAAGAAACTTTATTCTCAATAAAGACAAATGTCACTCACTTGAGAACAATACTAGAATTTAAAATTACATAAAGTTCGTCGCCATCAGTTACAAACTAGACTGCACGCATTTAATGCCTTCATTTCTCTAGAAGTGCTCGATCTGCCATAATATACTGACTTAGTTGAGTTTTGAATAAATAAATAAATAAATAAATAAATAAATATTGCTGGACAATCCACACAGCAACATCTAGCCCCAAGCTAAGCAGAGCTTGTGTTATGGGTACTAGATGGCTGATATACTTAATACAATACATTACATAGATAGATATTTTTATTATACATAGCAAATACCCAGAACACCCGGAACAAATATTTGTAGATCGTACAAACATTTGTCCCAAGGCGGGAATCGAACCCGCAACCTCTTGCGTCGCAGGCGGACCATCGCCCGCCGCGCCACATCGGTCGTCAACATAAGAGATGTACCTAACATCTCTTATGTTTAGCCTAAGCTTAATAATTTATGGTGCAAATATTTGTAAGTATTTGAGCACCATGTATCTATGATCAACAGAGTATTTTTTTATTTGTTCCATTTCTTGACTGTGGTAATTTGTACCTTATTTGGTATAATTGTATTTATTCTAGGTACATCATCTTAACATATAATTATGTACACAAGATATTGTAAAAAATGCTATTTTAAAAGAGTAAGAGTAGAGTTTCTTGTCCATACTTCTCCACACGAAACTACCTCAACTTCTTTTGGGTAGAGCAACTACAATTCTTTAAGTATTTTATTTCAAATTTGACGTTTAAAAGTGCCTTTTGAAATAAATCATTTGACTTTGATTTGACTTGACTTTGAGCGGGACTCCTTCTTTCTATAAAGCCTGCTCCCAAATAGGCCTACGCAGAGATAAGTGGATATTAGGGAGGACTTAGCCCTGCAGTGTCAAAAGCCAGGTTAGAATTATCTAACCTGTATTACCTGTTATTAAATAGCTCTTAAACTTTGCATCTGATACTGCAACTTGATCTGTACTACTTATATCTTCATCATCATCTCCCGAGACTTTTCCCAACCATGTTGGGGTCGGTTCCAGTCTAACCGGATGCAGCTGAATAGTTGTATTTCACAAAGAACGATTACCAGTCTGACCTCCACAACATAATAATAGGCAACAGGATACCCCTTGGCAAGATTGGTTGTAAGACTTTCGGGCTTATAACGAATGTGGTTTTGTACTATATGATTCAGCTAATTAACTTTTTTTTATTTTATGTTATTAATAGTGTTATGAATACAGACGGCATGGTTGGCGCAGTGGCTGAGCGATCGATTGCTGCGCCACGTGTCGATTCCCACACGGAACGAATATGTGTAAGGACTAAACCTTTAGGCCTACTACCTAGTTGGTCCGTGTCTGGCTTTTCGTGTATGTGACTTTATATATTTTTAAACGCACCCACAACACATGAGAAACTCCTAATGAGGGACGTTTAAAAAAAAATTAGGAGCATATTTTGCTATGTATAATAAAAAATATATATCTATGTAATGTATGTAATGTACTGTATTAAGTATATCAGTCATCTAGTACCCATAACACAAGCTCTGCTTAGCTTGGGGCTAGATGATGCTGTGTGGATTGTCCAGCATGATTTATTTATTCATTTATATTATAAAGTTTGTAAATTGTGTTGTTTTTATACGGCAGCATAAACGGCGGTATCTTTTTTTAGTTAACTTAGAAGTTTGATTTATTCACAGCTTCAAGACTGTAGATCTGATATATCGTTTTGATTTCAACTCGATACCTCCACGCGTTCTCGAGATAAAAGGTCGTGTTAGACAAACGGACGGACAACAAAGTGATCGTATAAGAGTTCCGTTTTAATTTCCTATTGAGGTACGGAACCCTAAAAAAAGAAAAATAAAGTAAATCGTTCAGAAGGCCTTCGTAAAAAGACACCTACTTATGTTTTTTTTAGCTACGTACTTTTATAACGTTGACAACGGCCGTAATTGTTGTGTAAGATAGGACTTAACCGAATTAAATTCAAAACTTTTCCTTCAGTACGGTATTCTTTTACAAATTCATTCACTATACAAAAGGTTCTCAAGACCACTGGACCAAAACTTTTAAAAGAAATGTTTATACAATCTTTAGAAAAAGTTTGTTTAAATGATACTCATCACGATACCTTTATCGAAACTTATTTTATAATGAATTTAACAGCAATTTAACGAAGTCGTAAGGTAAAATACATCAAATATTAAACATCAAATAACCTAGTCATTAGTCAAACAAAATTAGTTTCGCGTACGTAATGTAGTCACAAATAATCTTAGTAAACTTCTTGCGAGAAATCAGTGCTAAGGCTAATGATCCCCAAGTATTATAATTAATATAAGATCCCCAGTTATTAAGACGTGAAAATTAAAATTGAATAGAAAATCCTCCATGGCCGTCGGACAAGATCTGATCAATAACAGGTTACGCTATTTCTGGAATACTGAAAATGCACCAAACACGCCTTCTTCCGCAGCGAAGAAGCGCCAGACCACGTGCAATGACGTACGAAGTCTTAGTACTTGTACACGTTGACTCGCGGGCGCGGTGGCGGGCGCGGTCACGAAATATCAAACATATGGCGTAATATCTAAGTGTTCACGTACGAAACGCACGTGCGGTGTAAGTAGCGGGCAAGCTAGCGACTGGCGCGCGCGCGCCGCTCGCGTCAATATCAAACGCGTGAGATGTTTGTGTGTGTTCACGTCGAACTAGCGGCGGAGCGCGCGATTCACTCGCGACGTCAGGTAAGTTCAACCAGTATGAACTTGTCGCTAGAAACGTTAGCGCGTCTTCATCATGTCTTTCAATACAGAAGTTTATTAGTGCTGTTCAGATCGTCGTCCATGGTTACAATCTCTGACAACACGTCACACCCGCGCAAACGCCTGGCGGCCAATGTGAACACGATCCCGCCACGTCTTCGCGACCGCACCCGCCACCGCGCCCGCGCGTTCCAACGTGAACAAGTACTTAGCGTACAGAACCTAGCAGACTACGAGAGTTCTCAACAATGTAGAATTTATTTTAAGAATGTTTTCTGAAATTATGTTCCACGCTATTACGTCATTGGTAAAGGTTAAAATTATATTCGTCAACATTTCAAGTTGTTCATCAAAAATTGTTTGATGTAGGTAGCTACGTAATTTGTTTGAAATGTTATTGAAATATCACAGCATCAACGAGGCACCCTCCAATCTCGTCCACCCTTCACCGGCATCAATTTAATTAGGATATCGGATAAAGCCGCAGCCGCCATCATACAGCGCAGCGTGGCTCCCTACCTTTGTGTGTATAGATAGTTATGTAGGTATCTACTTACTCCGCAGTTAATTATTTCGTTTCAATAACCCTCGAATCAGTTCGTAACCTCAGAATCGTATTTGAATAATGTTGTGATTTTTAGTCCTAGAATTCTAACAAAGACGCTACTTTTACCAAACAGTACGCGGTATTAAGAAACCGTTATTTATTAAGTATTTAAAAATAGAACGTTTAGAGGAAGATAGTAAAAGTTCCAATATTAATTTTAAAAAGCCTCACTAAGTATCTTATACACAGAACGTTGATGGACAAAGTAGTTTCTTTGTAACATGAGACAGGCTTGTGCAACGCCTACCCTTCAACGCCCCCATCGTGGCCCGATGCATGCGTAGGTACCTACGCTTTGTTACAACCGTCAAACTGTCGGAGCCTATTCCTAAAATAAACCGAATACTTCTACTACCCAGGTACTTGTATAACGTGCAAGACAAACAAGCGCCATTTAATATACACGGAATCAATTTAGAACAATACTTAGTAAGATTTGACTCTTGATTCGTAAGATGCTCAAGTTTTAAAAGATGCAAAAATTCAAGATTTCTCGCCTAGGAACAAAAGACGGACGCATGCGTCACTTGCGTCAACTGTGACTTAACACAAGAAAAAGAGTTGCATTCTAATAATGTTATCTTAACTTTGAATATCATCAAAAAGCTTCAAATTAAAAATGTCGATTCGAATCAATCAACTAAGTTAATTTAAAGAAATATAAGACTAGCTGTTACATAATACTATAAGCCCTGATTCTCGATACTGCGGCACTTTTAATTAGGCCCGCGGGCTGCGTGAGTGGCGTCCGCGGCTGGGGCGGGGCTACGCCTCCGGGTCGGTCGAGGCACCTCGGCAAATCCGCATGGCGCAGGTGCAGACCGACTATCGATCGGCGTCTCCTATTAGCTGGTAAAGGCGCAGCGGGTCACTGCGGGGTGCAGCGGGGTACGAGGGGAGAACGCTACCTTTCCTTTTGTGCTATTTTTAGATTTTTTCTATCGATCTTTAATATGAAAAGCTTGCTTGTTAGTAAATTTGAATTAAGGTTTTTGTCTAAAAATTGGAAATAAGTATTTTGGGGATTGTTTTTAAAATAGGTTTGGGTTTTTGGGTTTTACTTTGAATTTGTACTATTTGATATTTAATTATTTTTTTTTAAATTAAAACAGTAGTGAGATAGTTTTAGTTATATCTGCTAGACGGCACTTTTCAAAATTTAATTTTGAATGGCATCTTCTTTTGGCAAGACCAAAAGAAGATGCCATTCAAAATTAAATTTTCGGCAAGACATACAACTTTTAAAACACACGTAAATAAAAAAGCAGCATCCACAATATTTATCGATATATTCATTTACTACACATCATGCATACAACAATATTATCTCTACGACAAAGTACTAGAATTCTACATTTCCAGACTAACTATTACGTAACTAACAACCGTTTCTGGAATGAAAATATAATTTGGCCATAGTTTTCGTTCCAGAAACTGGTTGTAAGACAGACACCAAAAATGCTTTTAACACCAAATCTACTACAGACACACACATATTTCCAACATGTAACATAAACCAAGCAAGACCGCGAACAAAGCATTTGTACTACTTCCCACAAATACATTTAAAAAGAAGTCTTATATCTTCTTGGTAAGCCACAATTTTCCTTAAGTCGACTGGCTTGCTGATTATTACATTTTTTGGGGAAAATTCTCAGTATTAAGAAGAAGAAACTATTTATAGAACTTGCTTAGATTCTGTTACACATTTTATAATATAAATATTTGAAGCAAATTAATATTTCAGAGGACTGCAGATGGAAGAGGACAATTCATTTTGAGGAAGCATTATAAAGTAGGTAATATTTAGATAAATAGGATTGAAACATTTTGACTTTACAATTTTGCTACAGAGAATAGAGAATATAAACTTATTTTGAACAGATTTAAAAATTACAAAGACATTTTAAGTACTACTTTGTTATAAAATTTTGTAGCTATTTTCATTATGATTAAATTTTTCTATGAAAAATGACAAAGGGTAGGTATTTTAAAACAAGTTTTTCTATATTATTGAGACGGATTATTGTTTTTTTTTTTGTATATATTTAGTCTTGTAAATACATATATAAAACACTTAGACAGACAAGAAATTTACATACACAAGGATAAGAAAAGGTATAGAGTATAAATATAGGTATGCAGGAAATATGATAGACAAAGCCTCCCCGGAAACCCCCACACTAGGATTAGCAGCAGGATGGTATGGACATATATACTGGTTTTGCCAACATTTCAGAAAGGTGAGCCACACAAACAGGAACCTGGATTCTAGTAAGTCAATTCTTTGGTCAAACTGCATTAAAATAATTTAATAAATTGGATAGGAATGGACATATTTGAAGCGAAAAAAAATAATATTAATACCTAGTTGATGCCCCGGTCTAATCTGCAAAACTGCTGACTGCTCCCTGCTCCCCAATGTTCAAGATGTTGCACAAATAATTAAGTTAACACGACTTTCTGGCTCAAGGGCTGAATGGATTGTGAGCCCCAGCCAAAGGTGTCTAAAAATGGCGGACTACCCCTTCTCACCTGCGCGCATGCGTATTGGCGGCTGCATAATGGACGCGGTTTTAAGGACGCCGCCTGACGATTTTTCAAAATACCCGCCATTTTTAATGGCGCACTTTTCACACAAAAGGTCCAGAAATTACACAATATGATGCATCAAAATTTACACAACATAATGCAGTTTGACCACAAATTAACAGAATCTGGGGTATACATATAACATTTAAACAACAGCAGAATACTGGTCTCTGAAGAACTAAACACACATTGTATACTGAGAACATTCTAGGATACAACAGGGCAGGACGGAGACACCAACACCAAATAGACCTAGGGAAATGCACACATGGAACCTAGAAGGAAAAAGGGTTACCATCTTGAAGTATCATGTCTTTATAGAAAATTGAACTAAGAAATAATATCAAATAGATATTTTAAGTCCATGCCTCTTGATATATTAATAATTATATAATTATTATGATGTTTGATTTAACTATAATATAGCAAATATTGTATAGTTATGTATATGTCAATGGCTGCTTAGCAACATGGAGTATTTACCCCAGTTCAAAGATTACACTAAATGACAGAAATTCTAATTAGGCTCATTTCTAGAAGGCAATGCATTATCTAACGCAATAAGTTAACTAATCGCAATGGGAAACTGAGCAGCATGTGCATAAAAAAAAAATAAGTTTGATAGCGGGAAGCTTTCCTAGAGATTTTAAGCTATTATTAAATTTAGATTGCAAACTGATGAAATGTGGGTGTTCTATTTTTAGGTACACCAATACCAATCCCTTTAGGGTACATAGGCGCAATATTGAATGACGCTATTAATTAATATTTTAATAGATTAACTTCATTATTTATCACTTGTAGTATTTATTTGAACAGTGTAAATAAATGACATCCAACGCAAGAGAGATAGCAAATCTATAAATATTGACCAATGTTTTTTTAAGAATATTATTAATGATTGAATTATATGGAAATAACTAACAACTAAAATACAATGCGCTGGATGAATAAATTAATAAAATGCAATGGCAAGGAATAAAAAATAATCACAAAGCGCTCAGTTACCCAGCTGCGTTCAACTAACAAATTGGAATTAAATCACTGCTTTCTGTGGGAAGTCTATCATCGCAAATTTATTAAAATATCACAATGGCTAAGAGACACAGATGGCAACCCTCAGAGATGGGGGGCAAGGCAAGCTAACGTGCCGGTACAAAAGGTGCCACAAAATTCAACAGCTCGCTTCGTCGGTGCCCCTCGCTTCGTGAGGAATCAAGTCATCCAGCGCGACCTCGGGATCGAGAGCCTGGACGAGTTTGTGCGGCGCCTAGCGAAGGTAATGTTCGCGCGTGCCGACGCATCTGCTTGGCCCCACGTCAAGCAAATAGCGCCATGGCAAGCGCGGCCACCCGACGCGAAGCGCCTGCCCCGCGACCTAGTTGCGGACGGCGACGCCCCCACCCCACCGGACTTGACGCTTGGATAAGCCGTACCAGTCTACACGCGGCTTATCCATACACTGCTACTATACAAAATAACTCACACCAAGGGGTGTGTAGTTGCCTAAGTTAACATAGGTAACGCACACCCCCAACTCACACATACACGACTCCACATGCGCCAACCTCACGCGTCGCACCGATGGTACGGGCCCACGGTGCGCCGCAGACACTGGGCGGTGTTACACAACTACAATACCGCCCACACACTCATGTCGGCATTCCCGCCCAAACCACAACCGGCTAGACCTGGAAATGGGGAGGACGGGAGCCACACACCCCTCCCCCGTGGACGCGCCTAAGTCGGCATCTCTGTCGCTGGTCACCCCCGCCGGGCCTCCCCCAGGTAACTGGGGGTCTCACTCAGCCGGGGTAGACCGCCGGGTTGCCGTGAAGAAAGCGACACTTAGCTACGGCGCTGCCCGGCAGCGTCTGTTATGCTATAGTGTCGCGGCGCGCCCACGGGAAAACTTACTCACATGCAACCTTACACAAGCGGGCTAAACCCCGCCACCATCCAAGCCATAGGCCACCTGACGAGGGGCCCGTATTTACGGGCCAACGTAAAGCTCCTGCGGGAGGGGGGCAAAGCCCCGTAACCGCCTGCCACGCCCCCTGACGGGGGCGTCGCGAATTTCAGACTTGAACAGCTCGCTTGTACGAGCTCACCTTTCAAGCTCAGCTCAGAGTCCGAAACCGAATACGGCATTGTATCCTGTGGTCCCTGCATTTGGACATATACAAAGCACTACTCAACGACGTCCCTCATACAACTCTGAAAAACAAACGCGTTAATTCCCATGCAAGGCGTTCACTGAATTTAATTATAGCGCTAATAGAAACAAATATACTTACATGCCGCAGCTCGGGTTCCCATGTCGATGAGCTGGATCTTGAAACTGCCCTGCATCGGAGCACCAGGTAGAATGACCCGCTCACCGCACTGCACTCAAACCAATAGGAAGCGCACGGCCGGCGTGGCCAACGAATGCAAAGGAAGGGCGTGCTACGGCAAGGAAGAGGTAGTTCGAAAGAGACAGAACCTAAATCTAGATATCCTTTCCCGTTCAAGCAATTGCGTGTCGAACGTTCTATAGAGTTCCGCGCATGGGTAATTTAAGTCAACATTGTTATTATTTTGACGTAAAACTAATGATGTCCGGTCTGAATAAATACAGGTGGTGCATCCGGCATCGATTCCGTACTTTTTCCTTTGTTATTTACATCATTTTTCTAATTATCAACTAAACATCCACAGCGAAATTTTCAAAAATAATAACAACGCAAGACGTAAAGGTTATGTAGCAATTTTCCTGATGTTTACAAGCAGAAACGAAATGTTATCTCTAATAATGGGTAGAGTGGTGTTTTGGTTAAATTGAAACACTGGGTAATTTATTGCACTGATTTATATGTTTTATCGTCCGATAAAGTCCAATTATCAAGGTAAAACGTATATTTTCGTCATATAAGAATCTTAGTTGACCCGAATACAGCTGTCAATAGAGCTGCGCGCGAAACACTGGGGCGGTTCGGGATGGACGGAGATGAAAAAGTGGAATGGGGTGAATGGCGGGAACATTTAAAATGCAAATGTCTCTTTATTCGTTGGCAGTGGCGCGAATTTACAAATATCACCTTCAGAACTTAAATTAGGTCATACAATTCCTTGTTCAATGTTTCTTTATTCGTGTTGTGATGATTTGTTGTTTGTTTTGTTTTCAATACGGCAACTGTATTTAAGAACGTGTACTAATTTATTACGTCTACTTGGAAGCATTTATTTCTGATATTAAGTTCATATATTATGGAGAATAATGGACAAGGTTTGTTGTAGAGTCCTGGTTTTATCGGGTTTAAGATCTTTAAACATATTTTCATACATTTTATGAGATAATAGTTAGGTAAGGTGTGTTGCTCAGTCACGTGTGTTGTATTGTGTTAATAAATGGTTTTTAGTAATGGGATATGTACAAAAACACTATTATAAATTGAAAAATATTTTTATTGATACGATTAATATCACGATAGAATGTATAGGTAATATAATATCTACAATCACAGAATCCAGTGCGTTCCGCATCATAAAGTTTACAAATGTCTCTTAGAGAGTCCATTCATCTACACATTTCAATATTGTTATAAATAAACATCGCTTAAAAGGAAGGCCTAAACTCGATTGTTAAATATTTAAATCTTACATCTAATTTGGGACCAGCCCTTAAACTTATTTGTTTGCGATACATCACAACTGTGCATGAAGTTTGCGACTAGACTAACTAATTCTATATTCTTATTACACCAATAATAACAACAAAACTTCATAATAATATCATTATATATAGTTATCTGTGGAAAATGTTGTGGGTAGTATATTTGTTAATTTTAATTTTAAGTAGTTCTAAGTTTGTGTATATATCGGCACAGGATCAGACATATTGCAAAATAAAAGAGGTACTTTCGTTCTGATAAGAAATTAGGATTTATTATAAATTATTTAATTAATTAGTTTTATATGAAACTACACTTAATCAGTTTTCCAAGAAATAATTAATCTAACATTTTATGAAATAGCCATGACAGCCGGCAACACAGTAACACCTTAGTTCACACAAAAAGAGCAGCAATGTACAGAGAGACAGAGTAACAATAATCAAGAGCAATACAACCTGTGCACCGGGCAACGCTTGAAGTCAGAATGCCTTTTCGCTTTTTTTTTTTTTTTTTTTTTTTTTTTTTTTTTTTTTTTTTTTTTTTTTTTTTTTTTTTTTAGGTAGGGCCACTCGCAGTTCAGCACTATAAGGCTGTTTACTGCTTAACCGGTCGATCCTGTGGTGACCTTACAAGAAGGCCCCCAGCCAGGGCTAACTACAAGTTACATTTAAACGACCGCTCGCTAAGGGCGCCCCCTGTGGGGCTCGAACCTCGGCTTAGGGCGTCGTTGAATACTTAACAAAAACAAAGGCTGGGTCTCGTTATTATTATGTCGGGGGGTTTTTATACTACTGACTCAGCTACGCGGGCTGGCCTTGTAGAATCTAAAGATTGAATTTACATTTAACTAACTAGGGCGTCGCGCGTCGCGGGCCTCGTCGGCGAGGCCGGAATGTGGGTCGGTTTGTTTGTGTGTATTTCCTAAGAGTGCTAGTTTCCCTACTGCTCTCCTGGATGACGGTTGTTTCATCGTCTGGCTCGACTAGGGTATGCCTTGGGCGGCGAATCTTACCAATTCTGGTAGGGAAGTATTGGGAGGCCGAGACGACAAGTGGGTTTGGGTGTCGCTCGGCTGATTCGAAAAAGCGCCCAGTAAGACGCTTCATGAATTGCTTGATGGTGGGGATTTTTAAATCTACATGGAGTCTAACATTCCTAACGAACCATGGGGCTCCCGTGGCTCGACGGAGAAAACGGTTCTGTAAAACCTGCATCCTATGGATATAGGAAGGCCTTGCATGTGCGAATATGGCACACGCGTAGGTCATAATAGGCCTGATGCACGTGGTGTAGAGTCGCATCTTGCACCGAAGTGACAATTTGCTGCGTGCATTGATCATGGGATGTAACCTCCCTAGAGCGAATGCGGCGCGCGAGCGCACCGTCATTATGTGCGTCCGGAAGGTAAGGTGTCGGTCAAGGATGACCCCCAGGTACTTAGCTTGCACCCCCCAGGGGATCGGCTTGTCATACATGGTGATCGGGGGAGGAGGGGATGGGTCTTTACCCTTCCTGGAGTATAAAACCGCCTGGCTCTTGTCGGGGTTCACTTCTATTCTCCATTTTCTGAACCAGACGCTTAGGGCGTTGGCAGAGGATTGGAGGGCCTTAGCTATGGCTGGACACTTTAAGCCAGAGTAGTAGATGGCCGTGTCGTCAGCGAATAGGGCAATGTTTGCCTTAACTACTGAGGGGAGATCGCTGGTGTACAGCGTGAATAGCAATGGGGAGAGAACTGAGCCTTGCGGGACTCCTGCGCGGATGGGACGAGGCGTAGAGTACGCCCCTTCTATGCGATACCTGAAGGTTCGGTTCGACAAATAGTCCCGTAGTATGAGTACGAGACGTTCTGGCACACCGAGCCGGTACAGCTTGTATACCAGTCCGTTGTGCCAGACTTTGTCAAACGCTTTCGCGATGTCGAAGTAGAGGACTCCTGTCATCAAGCCGCGTTGGAAGCGGCCGCTGATGTGCTCGACGATTCGGTGCACCTGTTGTGGACACGAATGCTGGGTTCGAAAACCAAACTGTTCCATCGGAATTAAACTCTTTGTTTCGACGTAGTCCTTGAGCCGCTTAAGAATAAGCTTTTCGTAGACTTTGCCGAGAACATTGAGGAGACTGATTGGGCGATAGCTGCCTGGGGAGGTCTTAGGCTTGCCCGGTTTGGGGATACCGATGACGGTAGCTTCTTTCCACTTCTGAGGGAAGATATTATTGGTTAACGCGCTATTGAAGATAGCGGTCATTAGGATGACTAACGGGGCGGGGAAGAGTTTGAATACTCTATTGGTGAGCCCGTCAGAGCCAGGGGCTTTGCGAGCTTTGAGGCCGTCGATTATATCCTGCACCTCGTCTGGAGTGACTGGGGGCAGGGGATTTTCGGGGTCCTCTGAAGGAGGGAGAGAGGTCCTTTGCTCCACTTCAGCGTCTACCCTGGCTATAAAAGCTGGGTCTGCTGGCTGTGAACTGGGGGAGCATTGGGCCTCGAGACTGTCTGCTAGGCATTCTGCCTTTTCCTCGTCGTCAAAGGCTATGCTCTGATCGAGGCGAGTGAGAGGAGGCATCGTGGTTACGTCGGAGGCGCGCAACTTCCTCTGTAGTTCCCAAAATGCCTGGTGGTTGGGCTCGAGATCCCCAAGCATCTTGTCCCAGCGATTGCAACGTAGCTCTTTCATACTATTACTTACTTTACGCTGTAAGTAACGCATGTGAACTTTGTTGCTCTCGCAGGGAAAAGCGCTATAGGCACGGACGGCCGCGTTCTTCTCGCTCACGAGTGCACACACGTCGTCCGGGAGCTTCCAGCGACGATCACTCGTCGCCGGTATCTCCCTTGAACTTTCGTCCAGGACGGCCTGTACGTGGCCCGTGAGCAAGTCGATCGCAGCCTCCGTTTCCACAATGGTCTCTATCTTGTCGGGGATTTGGTCCAAGTGGTGGGACGTGATGGATTGCAGCTTATCGCTTACAATCCCCCAGTCCGTGATCACCTTTGGAGGGGGGGGGTTGGCTAGGGTCATGGAGGCCTGTTCGAGAGATGAGCTCCATGATTACCGGTCGGTGGTCAGAGTCGAGTTCGTCAAGCGCCTCTATAGATTGCAACCTTAGGTTAACATTCTTAAGAAGCGCGATGTCAAGTACGTCGGGGCGGTGGTCCACAATATGTGGGTAATGGGTCGGATGCATCGGAGCGATGACATCGAATTTTAGTTTATCACTAAGGTCGAACAGGGCTCTACCCCTGGGGTTAGTCAAGTGACTGTTCCAGGAGGGGTGTTTGGCGTTCAGATCACCCGCCAGTATGACGGAGTCACTTAAGCCGAACAGGACTGATAGGTCCTTTGAGATAGCCGCGTTGTTCTCCGAGCTTAGGGCTGGTGGGAGATACGCGGAAATAATGGTTATGGGCTGATGGCCCGTGAGGCCAAGCCTGCAAATGGACACTTCCAGGTGGGTTAGGGTGGGTGGGTCCATTGGGATACAGTGGAGGGCGTTTTTGTAATAAATAAGGGTACCACCCTTATGGCATCTTGACCTGTCGTTGCGGACCAACCGGTAGTTCGCAATTTTCGGGTCTCGGTGATGGGGCTTTAGGAATGACTCTTGGATGAGTAATATATCTATTTGATGGTCGCCAAGGAATTTGGCGATCTCATCGCGTTGGCCCTGGATGCCATTTGCATTGAAAAAACCCACTTTAGGGGATCGGGGACGGGTTCTGCCTACAGTATGGAGCATTACGGCTTCTGAATTTTAAGGGCAGCGGAAGTGATATCCTCATATTTCCGGTATATGAGGGATATTTTGCCCAGGTCGCCGTTGCTGGCGACTAGTTCGTGGGCCATTTGAATGGCCCTGGGGGAGTATAAGGCCACGTAGGCCTGAATCACCTCTATGTGATTAAATCCCGTCAGGTTTGGGATCGGGGGAGGTGGGTTTCTAGCCCCCTCGACAGGTGGTGGTTGAGGGGGGAGAGGGAGGGGTTGTGGGGGCGCGGGGTTAGCCGGCGCTGTTGGAGGGGCAGGAGCCGCAAGCACCAGCGGCTTCAGCCAGGCATTAGGCCTTTGGGGGCTTAAGCGGGATGGAAGATCCCTAGATAGAGAGGGGCATTCCCTCTTCTGCCTCTCGTTGGCCCGCGCTTTCAGCTTTGGAGCTGAGGATTTGGGGGCCTTAGGACAGCCCCTGTAGTTGGCGGGGTGTCCGGACTGGCCACACAGCACACAGCTGGGTGGCTCAGTCGCGCGAGAGCGGTCTGGTGGTCGGTCACAGTCTTTTGTGCCATGATCTCCCAGGCACTTAACGCATCGGGCTTTGCCGAAGCAGTGGCTCTGGGAGTGGCCATAGAGCTGACATTTGTGGCACTGTCCTATAGTGCCACTTTTGTGGGGCTTCTCCAGCTGAATGCCGGATAGCCCACAAATCGTTTTAACCCCGAAGATGGGGTGATGACCCTCGACTGGGTCACAGATGGCCAGCACCATGTCGTAGGGCTTACCCCCACGACGGTGCATCCGGTGGACTTTTGCCACCGGGATTTTTTGGCTCTCGAGGTCAGTTAAGATCTCGGCTACCGATATTTCAAGTGGCACTCGTTTGAGTACCACCCGGACCGGTTTAGACTCCTGAAGGGAGTAGGAGTGGAACGGGATGTTCCTGATTTTAAGGCGCTTTGTCAGCTCCCTGTAATCCGCCGCCGAGGCGACGGAGATTTTTATGCCCTGCTGGACAGCATGGGCCCTTGTGTAATGAATGGAATCTTCATTACACATTTTGGACACTTCGGTCCACTTCGCCTTGTCGTGTAAGAATTTTTTTGCCTGGCCGGACGGCTGGCCGGTGGCCATTGGCGAGGGTGGGCGGGAGTTGCTCATGGCTTGGGAGCCCGTCGGGTTGGGATTTTTTGAGGGCGAGGGAGGGCACGGCAGTGCCTTCTTGGCCTGAGGGGCCGAGGGGCCCGGGCCCTTGCGCCTCTTCAACGAGGCTCCGACGGTGGTGAAGCCGTCGGAAGAGGCTTCCGATAGCTCGGACTTTGCCGAGTCCGACTCGGAGTCCGACGCTGGGGACATGTCCTCATCCACGGGGGACGGGCATCTAGCAGTCGGGGAAGGTGCTGGCGACGGCGACCTGGGCGGGGCGTGACCCTTCTCGGGTACGCGTAGGAATCCCTTAAGGGATTCCGGGGGAACTACAGCCGTGTCTGTGGCTTTGGGAGCCGCCTTGGAGGCGGCGCCCTCAGCTAAGAGTTCGTCCAACATAGGGACGAATCGTAAGATCTGTTCAGGGTTCTCCCTGAACAGCTGGACCACTTTAGCCAGAATGGCTTCCATGGTACAAGTCTACAATGGGTGGGGGGGGGGGGGGGGAGAAACTCCTAACCAGCCCCGAGGAGACACTTAAGTGTCACCCCGGGCGGACAGTCCCCCAAAAACTACCCTCCCTAGGATCCTTCCTAGTTGCGTCCGGAGAGAAGAAGGGTCCCAGAACAAACTCTCCGGCTCACAACGCTGTCCTTGCCTGAAGGGCCTAAAACCTAACTCTCCGGGTGGGATTGCCCGGAGATGTGTACCCTCCCTGTGGGAAACAGGGAGGTGAATGCCTAAGGTGAACCCTAAGCTTGACTTTTGCCCGTTGGTAATCTTTGCCCAACGGGGTCCTATGGTCTTACGACCGGGCCGGTGCCGAAGGGGTAGACACACCCAACCGTCACCGGGTGCAGCTGAAAAAAGCGGGTTAAGCGTCTGGGTACGACTAGGGGAGCCCCCAAGGTCGCAACACCAGAGCCCTTCCGAATTTGAGAAACCCTGAGGGGGTTCTCAGGTGTCGGGGCTACCTACCCTCGGTTTCGTTGGCACCGTGAGGTATCCACCGAGAGTTCAAAATAAAAAGAAAAAATTTGTTGCGGCACTGCGTAAACAGTTACTAAGTAACCGTGCTACGCAGCGCTACAAGGGGCGGAGCTACCGCTCGAGTTCGCAGCTGTGCTACGAACTTCGTAGCGGCAGCTACGACGTAGCGGTGCGTACGTGCCGATGGCACCGAGCGCCGCGGGGTGCGGGCGGCGGAGGCGGTGACGCGGCGATGGCGTACGTGACCTCCTGGAGCTCCGCGGTGTGCGGGGCGCGGTGGAGGCGGCGAACGCGGCGGTTGCGGCGAACACGGGCGGCGGCTGCGGGGCAGGCGCGGGGGTTCGAGACGGCGGGAAGCGTGGAGGCTCGCTAGAGTGTTTGCGTGCGCACGGGACGGCGTCCGAAACACGAATTGATTGATGATGCCTTTTCGCCACCGCGCGGGCCTTTTTATACAGTATTATTGGAGGTGGGGCAACGACGCAGCGCGCTACGACGTAGCGCGCACTAGCTCCGCCCAGCAGCGAGGCGGTGGGAGAATGACTCAGCGCGCCACAGCGCTACGGCGCTTCCGCGTAGCCCGATGCACATATTGTTTACAATGCGACGCCGACACGGCCATGCTGACGTGCGGACGTCCTCGTACGCTCAGCTTACCAGGCTACATCTAGAACATGAAAAACTGATTAAGTACCGTTTGGTCATCCTGCTATTGTTTCTGGTCCGGTCTACTTAGACCCTTCAGATATTTAACCACTTGGTCCAGTCAGCTATGACTCTACAAGGCTTGTTTCTTGGTCCGATCAACTTCTGACCCTACAAGATCAGCCCCCTGGTCCGGCAATTGTTTTGCCCTTCAGGTGTATCCCTTCAGTTAGACTGGACCGGATCTAGCTAGGCCGAACAAATATCGTTCCTTTAGCTTTATTAACAAATAGCTCAATACTTTTCAGGTGTATCCCTTCAGTAAAACTGGACTGGATCTAGCTAGGCCGAACAAGTATCGTTCCTTTAGCTTAATTAACAAATAGCTTAATTAACGAATAGCGTAATTAACAAATAGCTTAATACTTTGGTTGATGTACGACTGCTTCTGTTACAATGTTAATTGATTCAGGGCCAATAGATTCTACTGAAACAGCACGTAAACCAGGGTTTCTACAATTTGTATTATTACGAGTATGTGAACTGGTAGATATAGTGTCACTTTTAGCAGACATGGTATCACTATTGGCAGACATGGTATCACTATTGGCAGACATGGTATCACTATTGGCAGACATGGTATCACTATTGGCAGAGATAGTATCACTATTGGCAGACTGAATATCATCATTATTAATCTGTTGCCTAGTCTCATGAAGAAGAACCTCTGTGTTGTTATTACTCGCCGACACGTCATCCTCATCATAATTTTCTGCGATTTCCGAAAAGAATGACTGACCACGGGGTACTTCTCGCAAGTTTTCGTGAGAATATTTATAGACTCTATTGTTTCCATTAATGTGTTTTAATTCGTACCTATCATTTTCCAAAATAGCGGTTATTTTAAATGGGCCTTTGTATTTACGGTCTAGTTTCGTTTGGTGTCTTTCTTCGCATTTAACAAAGACAAAGTCACCTACTGAAAAAGGTTTTACTATAGCTTTACCCTTGTTAAATCGACCTGTGTCATATTGGGCCAGCCTTTTTATACTAGCAGAAGCATCGGATCGAATGGTTTCGAGGTTTAACCTATCTTCATCAGGATGATTAGTAGATACTCTTGATATCCCTAATGAACTACCCTTAAGGCGAAATGCAATCGTGGTAGCGTAGGTTTTGAGGGGGTGAAGCAGACGCGGCGGGCGAGCGGCGCGCGGCGCCCCCCTCACGCTACTCGCGCGCTCTGTCGCCCGGCTAAGCGGGAAGCTATTCATACGGTCTGCTTATAAATACATTTTCGCAAATGTATTTCTTATAGAATGCACCTAGGTAGGCATGCATGTGGCTTATTTTTGCATTTTATTGTAATTATTGTATTTTTAGGAGATCACTATCACATCTAAATCTTTATCCAAAAGCTACCTGGATATTTTCGCTTTTAGGGATAAGGCTGCTACATATTATACTGGTTTTAAAATCTTTTTAACAATGTGAATTCTTATAATATGATGTGTCTTATTAATATTTACCTTTTTATAATTATCTATCTACTAATTATGAGTACTCGTACCTGCCTACTAATAAAACTACATAACAATATAATACGATCAGTACAAAAAATAGTACGTATTTTTTACTAGAATAAGAGATGGAAATTATGGAATACAGTAAAACCGGTTTTAAAAAACCTGGTTTTTTAAAACCGGTTATACTGTTATCCGGTTTCTTTCAAAATTAAAAACAAGTATATCCGTTTTTTATATTTATTTAAAATCAAAAATGGGGTATCATATTATTAGCTAAAATGTCCACCATCGACCTGCAACTATTTTTCAGATCCTCTCAAAGGCATACCCCGGTTTCGGCGGGAATCTACCAACTCAGGAAGAACTTGTGTTTGGTAAAAGTTAATAAGTTTTGACTCCATTTTATTTTTTCAAAAGTCGTCATCTTTTTGGATATATATGACTTCCATTTTTTCATCTTCTTCTCCCCATATCCCGAAAATGCATCTCTGCTTGCCAGTCACTCTTAGTTGCCCTTGGGCCTGATAGTACCAGTTACTATTTTTGTTTATTCTGCCGTACATTGTTTAAAATACGGTTAAACCCATAAAGTAGTTTCAGAGATATCGGACAAAAACCTGCGAAATGATGTCTCTTCCAAACGAATAAAGATATAAAAATCTTTCTAAGAGACAAATGTCACTGGTTTATCAACGATTTTTTTTTGGGGTATGAAAACTGAAAACATCTTTCAGTCTTACAATAAAACAGATATTTGTAATTAAGCTTAGCATTTCTTCCCAGTTTAGTAATTAAATACTGCATAATAATAGCGCTAACCCTACTCTAACGGTATTATAACGTAGTAATTGCTTTAGAATTGTACTACTAAAAATTTTATTTAAAGTTATCAAAAAATACGTCATTACAATACGGCTAAGCTGCATAACTATGATATAATCAAGTAATGACTGTAAAATTAAGGTTTAGCCCCTTGGTTTATAAACAAGTTAAGGCACTTAGTGATCATTATAATCAAGTAATTGTGTAATAATATATTAAGCGGCGTCAAGTTAAACGGTATTGCTTACTTAAAACAAGGCTACTCATACTTCGCTCGCGGTTAGCCGTTTTATAGATAAGCAATGACTTACAATTATTCGAGAAAAAAAAAGAAAACAAGCAAGCAAATTAAACAAATTATTTATTAATCATTTATTTCAAACAATTTTAAATGGTTATCAATAACATAAATAATTATTTTTGACATTTGGGCTTAGTAATATTCATAATTAAATCACAATATTATCTTAATATCAAAACATTCTCTAACTTAAAACCCTGGAGTGAAAAGTGTCTTAAGATAATAAAAAAATATAACCATCTATCTCACTAGCTGCAGTTGTCATAAAACAACCTGCTATAACAATTTTCTTCAGTCTTAAGACTATTATATAGCTTTCTAAATTTTACAATATAATCAGTCTTTAACTAAAAAATTATCACAATCATGTAATCAACTGAGTCCTCTATATAGAATTAAATCTAATAGGGGTCCCTATTAGGTTTAATATGTAATATAATTAATAATTAGTAATAAATATATAATTATTAATAATAAAGACTAAATAATTTAATATATAATATAATTATTTAGTCTTATGGCACTAAGTAATATAATGTAATATATACATTTAAGTAGTTATATTAAAATAAAAAAAGAATTGTAGGTACTTGGGTATTTAAAATGGCTTTCTTAGGTTTAGGTAGTCCTCCTTGAATTTTTGGTCGTTTCTGTGTTATTGTTTGTAGGCAATCCATTCCAAAATACCATTTTATGTTTTGGAATGATAGGCGACAATTTAGTTATTAAGTTAGATTTACGTTCCTCATCAATGCCTTTCGGCTGTGTCCGGAAGCTTATGTTGGTACGTGGATTTCTTAAGTACTTGTCATTTAAAAATTTAAAACTTGAGTATTCATCACTAAAATCATTTTATACAACATGTCATAACTTGACCTCTTAAACGAGACTTGTGTTATATTTTTCAGATAGACTCTAGGGCATGCTTGCTGAATTCGCCGCTCAGAGACATTATTGGGTAAATTGAGAAATTCATTTGCTTGTAGCGCTTTGACAGTTACTCTGCCATTGTTTGCAGAGGCTACAGCTTCCTCAAAATCTGAAAAGTCATATATTTTACCCTTCTTTTTCATTGCAAGTTCCACTTGATGGTGGAACTGGTCGCAGCTCATGAAGGTGTGGCCGGGTTCGAAGTAGTGTAAAGTTATTGTTTCTGTACTTATAACGTCACTGTTTACTAGGTCGACTAACATGGAATAAAACAGCCAATTCTTGTTCTGTGATGTACAATTATCTAACCAGATATTAACATTCTGAACGTCTCGATGACGAAGGAAAAAACTGTAGTACGCGCTCATAATATCCTCTTGTTTTCTACCGGCTATTCCGTCGTACCAAATTGCAGCAAGAGGTTTCGATTCCTTTGATATTTTTCCAACCGGTGCAAAGGATTGGTTAAAGAGCGTCAAACGGGGACAAAATATAACCGCTTTGAACATCTCCATTCTAGGCAGCATGATAACTTTTTCTAGATCGCCGCTAAAATAAATACTATTTTCGTTTTGCTTTATAGCTTTGTGAGCATCATAAAGGGCTCTAGCTTTTTTGTACCTATCGATCATGATGCTTAGCCCAAGCCAAGCAAGTGTCACAATCAGGAAAACATTGCTTACGAACATCATGGCTTGTTTCTTTAGTGTGATGTTTGTATGATTCGCACTGTTCGCACTCCTCATTCCCGAGCCGAGTGAAAGATATATTCATTGATTTTAAGTGAGATCGATATAACTGAGTTTTGACTCGGGATTTTTTGAACAAAAGTCTTTATACATAAAATTTATATTAATGTCATTGGGCAAATAACGCCGATTTGGTGCGTGCTCTCTACGGTAATGAGGAGCGCTGGGATTGAATGATTCAACATGTTGGTTGAGTAAATCACGATTAAACGCCAGTTTCTTGGTATGTTTACCACGTTTATCTGTATCTTTTTCAGTATCGAGACAGGTGGTAAGTATAAGATCATTGTTTCTATTGAAACCTAAAGTTGTTAAAAAAAAAATTTTACATACTTGTCTTACGGTTCCGTCATTTTTCTGCAGCGTAAAAGTTCTTTTGGGGTTTCTTTTAGGGTCAGATGTGTACTTACGCCTTACTTACGCTTATGAAACCGGGAACGCGGGGGACCGCGGTTCAAAAATGTTTCTGGGTTTAACTAGATTTTAATCTAGCATATCTGTATAGTCGTATTTTAGTAAAGAATTTTACACTTTAATCCATCGATAAACTTTATTGAAAAAAGGCTAAATGCCTATAACTATAATGTAATGTATTATTCTATAGTAACTTTATTATAACATAGTTTTTGTTCTCAGACACACCTGTAAGTACTTGATTATAACACGGTTATGGTCGTATAGCTTAATTTAAGTGCAGCATTGTGTGATAACTGTATTATAATAAATTAATATCGCTTGGAACGATCCGTGATAATAACGTTACCATCCTTTTGCCGTGTTATAACATAAATTTGAGGAATAGCTGTTAAATAATAAAGTAAACTGTAAAAAATATGTTACTTAACGGTTCACACCCGCTCTATATCTCGGAAAGTAAAAGTCGTACAGTAATGGGACCCAGCACAAAAGATAGAGAATTTTTCAAAACGTAATGTGTGATTCAAAACTAAAAAATGGCAGTTTGAGGCTTAACCGTGTTTTAAGTAACGTACGGCAGTATTGTAACTTCCCCAGTCTTTTTATTATATTTTAGAATTTGGATCTTGTTTTGTTTGATAGCATTTTCCATGCCATTTCTAAAAGCAGCTACAGGGCATTTAACCTCGACGATTGTATTTTCTGCAACGACTCCATCTGGTGTGGCACCGATAAAAGGAAACTCCTGGTCCACAAACAGCTCACAATCCTCAATCCATAACTTTTCTTGGCTACTCATTTGTTGAAGCGCGAATTTTTCGCTATTGAGTCCATGTGCAACAGATGCGACGGATGAAATATTGGATTTGTACAAAATATTGTTAACCAGGGCAGATTTTTTTTTTTGTCTCTTTATTATAGCTCCAAAATTTGAGGCAGTTATCATCAATCTCCTGATTTGAAGCCATTCAGTGCTTTCGCGTTGTTGTGTGGTTCGTTTCTGAATTCCCTCACGGTCATTTACCATAGCCTTCAAATTTTTCATAAACTCTGCAGACGCTGCGCTGTACTCCTCCTCCGTCATGTCTGGTGCAGCAACTCGTGAGCCGTAATCGTTTTGTTTCCCAAATAGTTTACCTCTATTTTTTTTTCGTTTTACAGCATTGGCTTGCTTTCTTTTTTGCTCTCTCCTTTCTTCTACCTTCTTTAGGGTACCCCTTGGGCTCTTTCCTAATATTTTTCGTTTCATATTATAAAATATGAAACGAGACCGGTGCGCTTTTCGGTTTCTAAAACCAAGCAACTAAAATCACACTTAAATAGGGGGTTGTGCTTTTGCTGTTGTAATTGATTTAAAAAATATGCGATATCAACAATTCTGCGACCGGTGATTTCTTTGATCTGGTTTGTCGCGCTCTCATGTTCCACTAGATAAGGCAGGTCTTCTGGGGCGCTGAAACATTGGAAATAAATGCTTGTTAAGTTGTATTTTATAGGAAAATGCTACATGTAACGAATACCGATTACAAGTACTATAAAATAAATGCCTGGTTTTTTAGACTACACGAAAAAAAACTAAAAATTGTTGTATCACTGAATGTAACTATTTGCAGTTCCCCACAAAATAAACTGGAATAAATTGCAATATAGCTGATGAACTAGGTATGAAATTACTGAGAAAAATGACACATAGGAACGTAAATCTCAGGGGGAAGAGCACAAACTTACTCGGCAACTCGTGGAGGTGGTGTGGTTGACGCTGACTGAAGGTTCACTATTGCTACATCAGATAATTCTGGTATTTGTCGTGAATCTGTTTCTGTTGTTCCGTCAGTATCAATTATTTTTTCAGGGGTGCTGAAACAATCAAAATAAGTAATCTCTGTTTTCGGGAAACTGGAAGCATCTCCAACAGGAGAGTGAATAGGTAACTTATAGGCAAACGCGGCTAGCGTTAGATAGAAATCGTACTTATGTAAAAAAGTACGAGTGTCATCGGTAGCAATCGTGCTAAAGCCGGTTTTTTTTTAATCCATTTTTTTTTTATTCTTAGTACAGCAAATAATACCCGGTTTCTGGTAAAACCGGTTTCTGGTAAAACCGGTTTGTGGTAAAACCGGTTTATCAACTCTAATCATGACCTTCTGTATGTGCGTAAGTTCGGAGCGCTCAGTTTCATAGAAAAGGAGTACATAACGCACACGGAAACAATGTGCCGCACGTGAGATACAAGTGCACGCATACAACTAAGACCAACCCGCCTTCGTGAAATAGAATACCTATACCCAAACAATATGAATCGTTTGTCATTACTAAAAAATATAAAGGATCGCGATAAATGCACATTCAGGATTGCTTTTATGTCTTTACTTCCATAGATTACAAATTCAACTGGCGCCTACCACAGCAGTACATGTGCGTAGGTAGGTATGTAAGCTTACTCAAAAAACCTGGGTGTCACGGATTGAAGTACCACTAGTGCCCCATCAGATGTTTCTGGGAATTGTGGTGAGTGTTGCGGTGTTTTTTCCAGTGGCTGCTCAGCTGGTGGCTCCGCAATATCAGACTCAGCCTTACTTAGATTTCTATAGAAACATTATAAACCATAAGTACTTAGTAATCAAGCTTGTGGTGTAAATGGAAGTCTAAGGCTCGCTTGCTCCGCGTGAGTAGATAAATGCAGAACCCATCATGGCCACCACAGACAAAATACTTTTTATGCGGGAAAATAAATATTTCGTGAATTTTTCTGTGTAAAATAATGAACAAAAATCCATAACAACCCGTCTCCGCTGATTTTTGGTTTTCACGTAGGTACAAAAAGTCCGTCGTCTATGGTGGCCCTAAAGCAGGATATAAATGAATTGGTATGATAAATAACTTACCTATTCAGGTTCAATAATTTCAGCTTCTTGAATTTCTGTCGAGATATTTTTTTTGTTTTGTTGCGTTTATTCGCCATTTTTGTCACTTTGTACTGGTACAATATTTTCGTAGGCGCCGACAACGCGCGCGCTAATGTTATACACAGGTGCTCTGTACGACGCGTTGCGGACGACTGACGGGAGCCGGGAGCGGCGGTATGACCCGGCCCGCACGCAATTCTATTGCACTATGTTTACAAATATTTAATTTTAAAATTTTAATTGCTTTTATATAGAAAAATAAGTCCATAATCCCTTAAAGTATTTCATAGTGAACACGTAGACAAATTTTTATTACAATTGCTTTGATAACAATCGAATGTAATAGGTTTTTCTCTTAATGGTTGTAACAAAAAAAGCAGATTTTAAGGTAACTTTGCGATTTTTTTGTATCGAGGAAAGTTTTGTTAATCGTGTTTCGGGCCTCATACTTCACTAGGGACACTCTTCAATTTTCGTGATCATAAAAAAAAATACGCAGATTCGTTGTTTTTTTAAGAGAAAATTTGATTTTGCGTGATGTCGATACGCGTCAAAACATCTGCTTTGGAACCCATTTCGCCTTAATGCCAAACATTAATTCCAAGGGCGTGAACCCTGTTACTCTACAACGAGTACTATTGAGAGCTAATTGGATATCGCCTACATGATCTTGCCATAAGCTATCCGAATCTGTTTCAGCTATAGTAAGCATACTTTTCAAGGTCCTCATGACACGCTCAACCTGGCCATTGGCCCTACTAGAACCAGTGGCTATTAAATGTAATTCTATACGATTGTCTTTACAAAAATTCTTAAATTCAGTATTATCGTATGACCTACCACGATCTGCAACTATTCTTTTAGGAGTGCCGAACAAGTTCACTGCATTTTTAAGTGACTTAATAGCATCGGATGCATTTAGGGTCAAGGTATGCTCTAACAAGACGAATTTTGTAAACCCATCAACAATCACGGAACAATACTCTTTACGCTCGCTTTTTCCGCTGAGTTTGCCAGTTAAATCTAAATGAATTGTATGCCATGGAATGGCCAATTTAGGTATTGGATGTAGACGGACCTGCTGGGCACCCGACGGACCTTTAGAAGCCTTACAAACGACGCACGAATCTACAAATTTTTTAACAAGTTTGGACATATTTTGGAACCAATAAAGATCGTATAATTTGTCGAGCGTTTTTTCATAGCCAAGGTGTTTTATTTCGCTGTGTACATGATTAATCATTGACCAGGTTAAAGAGTGTGGCAATATTGGTAACCAATTAGTGGTTTTATTACGTTCGATTTTACGATAAAGTATGCCCTGTCTAATATCGTATGTGTGTGACATTTCAGACGGCAAGTCATTTGAACGGAATTTGGAAATAATGTCTGATATTTCAGAATCACGTTGTTGTTCCACAGATAACCAACTCCTCTCTAGTTCAGACAAATTTACTATTTTAGGTGGTTTATGATTAAAAGACGTGTCCGCATGATTACGTGAAAGGAAGTCTGCATGTGCCATATTTTTTCCCTCCTTGTAAATGATATCAAAGTCATACGACTGCAAAATTGCCCACCACCTATGTACTCTAGGTGTAAGATCCTTTTTGGAATGAGAGGCCTTTAAGGCGTTACAGTCAGTAAAAACCGTAAATTTACGCCCATATAGGTAATGTCGGAAATGTTCCACAGATTTAACTACGGCTAATGTTTCTAATTCATATGAATGATAACGACTTTCTGCACTTGTGGTTTTGTGACTAAAATAAGCGACAACGTGAGGTAGACTATTATTTTTTTGTATAAGAACAGCCCCATATCCTTCACTGCTTGCATCAGTGTGGAGTTCAATGGGTAAAGAAGGGTCAAAGATTTTTAAAACTGGCTCAGAAGTTAGATAGTTTACTATTTTCTTGTGTACGTCATTATGTTCACAAGTCCAATTAATTTTACCCTTTTTAACCGCGGTTAATGGATACAAAGGTTTCATCAATTTTGAGAAATTTGGAATAAATTGTCGAAAATATGTGGCTAGGCCTATAAATTGTCGGACCTGAGTAGCAGTGCTTGGAGGAGGGATATTTTTTAGGGCTTCAATCTTATGGGGATTTGGTCTGATTTCTCCAGAGGATATTTCGAAACCCAGATATTCAATTTTTGCTTTCATAAATGAACATTTTTTAAAGTTAAAAGAAAATCCAGCCTTAGACAATATATCTAGCAATCTATTTAAACGAACCAGCCCTTCTTGAACGGTCTCTGATGCAGAAAGTACGTCATCCATGTAAACCAGAACTTTATCATCATTTAGAGGTTTAAGTGCAGTATTTATTGCCCTTTGAAAAACCTGTGGAGCATTGCGCAAACCAAACGGCATGGTTAGGTACTCAAACTGACCCGAAGGTGTAACAAAGGCAGTTTTCTCTATAGAATCCTTATGGACACGGATTTGGTGAAATCCAGAGGCCATATCCAAACTAGAGAAGAAACAGGCCCCATGTAACTTATCGATTTGATCACTAATTAGCGGTAAAGGATAGCTGTCTGGTCGAGTGTTGCTATTGAGTTCCCGGTAATCAACACACATACGATCGCTACCGTCCTTTTTTTTTATTAATAAAATAGGACTCGCGAAAGGCGAAGAACTTTCTTGAATTATGTTAGCATCTAGTAATTCTTGAACCTTGTCATTAACAATTCCTAACTCGATGGGTGATAGCCTGTAAGGTCGCCTATGTACAGTTTTATTTGAATCTATGAGATCGATTTTTAGCTCACCGGTCTTAACACGTGTAGTGGGAAGATTTTGTATAAAATATGAGGAATATTTATTTAATATTTCAATCAAAAGTTCCTTTTCTTTACCGGTAAGATCTGTGTCAATCGAATAAATGTCAAGAGGCATTTCTAATTTAGAGCTAAGATTTGAAATTTTATTTTTGGAAAAAATTAAGGCATCGTTACTAACCACAACGGATATTCCTTGCCCTAAAATGTCGCGACCTAATAATACGTTTTCATTGAGACATTCGTCAGGCAATACATGATATGTAACATCGAGAATACAGTTTTGCACCATGGTTGGACATTTTATTTGGAGTGAGCAATTAACGTTATTAGAACCGACCCCCTTTAAAAGTACTTGTTCATGAAATTTTTCACCAGTAAGAAGATCGCAGTTACTTTCCTTCATAAGGCTACACTCAGACCCAGAATCAAATATGAAAGGAAATTGCATACCACTTATTTCCAGAACACCACGCGCTGCTCTGGAACACATGTTCACTTGTTTGGTGGTGTTGCTCGGTGTGGAGTCTTCTTTCTTCTTCCAGCGTTTAGGGCAAGTAGTGACCACATGGCCAGCCTCGCCACATACGAAGCAGGTCACCCCAGGATTCGTCTGTAGAGTTTTTGCTAAAACAGGAGTACCTTTTGAAGCAATATGCTGTCGGAGTCGACATTCCTGCCCTCGATGACCGACCTTCCCGCAGAAATTGCAGTTTCCCCGAAATGGTATTGACGGACGGGGCCTTTTCGTGTCTGATTCTGACGTGCCCGGTTCTTCATTTCTTCTCTTTAATGAGAAGCTGCGCAGCGTGCGGAAGAGTTGATTCTTATCGTTTATAACGACAGAATTGAGTTCACGGCGAATTTTGTCATCGCACTGTGACAGGATAGATATGGCAAATCCGGTCACTACATTTTCCGGTAAACTTGCATCAGGAACCTTTTCAATAAGTTGCCACAATCGTATTCCTGCCTCGGCTGGAGTTTCTTTATTATCAATTTGGAATTTGATAATTAAATCAAAATGATCCTGCATTGTCATGGGTTTGGAAAATTTAGAGACCAGCATTTCCTTAATAGCAACCCATGAAATATTATCTGGTTTGATTCTTGTAAGACACATGGCGGCGCGGCCCTTTAGAGAGTGAGTAAGGGCTAAAATAAGGTCTACACCTTCTAACTTCTTACTCTTAATCACGATCTCACTTAGCGCACACCAGTTGGTAATGTCGGTTTCAGGTGCATCAGGATCGAAAGGAACCAACATCGACAGCATACTGTGTGTCGTGTGGCGGGGTGTCATACTATCTGCTATTTTAGTAAAAATTGATTCCATACTAGCCGAAAAAAATGACATTTGTTCCTGTATTAAATTGCCGGCAGTCCCAGTTAAAGGTGGGAGTGGGTCTGATCCCACTTCTGATATCGGCACAGGATCAGACATATTGCAAAATAAAAGAGGTACTTTCGTTCTGATAAGAAATTAGGATTTATTATAAATTATTTAATTAATTAGTTTTATATGAAACTACACTTAATCAGTTTTCCAAGAAATAATTAATCTAACATTTTATGAAATAGCCATGACAGCCGGCAACACAGTAACACCTTAGTTCACACAAAAAGAGCAGCAATGTACAGAGAGACAGAGTAACAATAATCAAGAGCAATACAACCTGTGCACCGGGCAACGCTTGAAGTCAGAATGCCTTTTCCAAGTCCAAGTCTGAAATTCGCGACGCCCCCGTCAGGGGGCGTGGCAGGCGGTTACGGGGCTTCGCCCCCCTCCCGCAGGAGCTTTACGTTGGCCCGTAAATACGGGCCCCTCGTCAGGTGGCCTATGGCGTGGATGGTGGCGGGGTTTAGCCCGCTTGTGTAAGGTTGCATGTGAGTAAGTTTTCCCGTGGGCGCGCCGCGACACTATAGCATAACAGACGCTGCCGGGCAGCGCCGTAGCTAAGTGTCGCTTTCTTCACGGCATCCCGGCGGTCTACCCCCGCTGAGTGAGACCCCCAGTTACCTGGGGGAGGCCCGGCGGGGGTGACCAGCGACAGAGATGCCGACTTAGGCGCGTCCACGGGGGAGGGGTGTGTGGCTCCCGTCCTCCCCATTTCCAGGTCTAGCCGGTTGTGGTTTGGGCGGGAATGCCGACATGAGTGTGTGGGCGGTATTGTAGTTGTGTAACACCGCCCAGTGTCTGCGGCGCGCCGTGGGCCCGTACCATCGGTGCGACGCGTGAGGTTGGCGCATGTGGAGTCGTGTGTGTATGAGTCGGGGGTGTGCGTTACCTATGTTAACTTAGGCAACTACACACACCTTGGTGAGAGTTATTT
The DNA here is from genome assembly GCA_905147745.2 of Phlogophora meticulosa. Classification (NCBI taxonomy): domain Eukaryota; kingdom Metazoa; phylum Arthropoda; class Insecta; order Lepidoptera; family Noctuidae; genus Phlogophora; species Phlogophora meticulosa. Next base: position 65,163 of record CAJHWW020000001.1, on the reverse strand, counting down.
TGTATAGTAGCAGTGTATGGATAAGCCGCGTGTAGACTGGTACGGCTTATCCAAGCGTCAAGTCCGGTGGGGTGGGGGCGTCGCCGTCCGCAACTAGGTCGCGGGGCAGGCGCCTCGCGTCGGGTGGCCGCGCGTGCCATGGCGCTATTTGCTTGACGTGGGGCCAAGCAGATGCGTCGGCACGCGCGAACATTACCTTCGCTAGGCGCCGCACAAACTCGTCCAGGCTCTCAATCCCGAGGTCGCGCTGGATGACTTGATTCCTCACGAAGCGAGGGGCACCGACGATTGTCCGCAGCGCAAGGCTTTGTTGCGCGCGGAGCGGCTTCTTGTGGGACTCGCTCGTGAGGGCAAGCCACGCTGGCGCCGCGTACGTCAGTATCGGGCGTATGTAGGTTTTATATACGCCCAACTTGACGCGCAGCGGGAGGCGGGACGAGAGCACTGGTCTGAGTAGGGAACGGGCTACCCTTACCTGCGCGACGACGTTGCGGACGTGCGGCCCCATGGTCAGCCGACGATTGATCGTCACACCCAGGTATTTAGCCCGGGGCGACCAACCGATGACGGCTCCTTGTAGTTTCAGGGGTGGTGGGAGTGGCACGGACCCTGTAATGATCGCCTGCGTCTTACCCACGTTGACCGACAGCCTCCACTGCGACAGCCAGTCTGGGAGTAAGTCCAGTGCGCGCTGCATTTTGACCGCCGCGTACCTCGGATTCATCGAGGTAGTGATGTACGCGGCGTCGTCAGCGTACAGCGCGAGAGTGGCGTCTGCTGTGGTGGGGATGTCGTCGGTGTAGCGTGAGTAACACGCTGGCGAGAGGCAGCTACCCTGCGGCACGCCCGCTCTCACCGGGCGGGCGCCTGATAGCGCCCCCTCGACCACCACCCTGAAGAACCTGTTGGTAAGGAAGGATTGGACCACTCTCACGAGGCGACGGGGCGCCTTTGAGGTGGCCAACTTGAATAGTAGGCCTTCATGCCACACGCGGTCGAAGGCCTTCTCCATGTCGAGGAATACTGCGACCGAGTGCTCTTTCTTGTTCATGGCAGCTGACATCAGGTGCAGCACCCTCGACAGCTGGAGCGTCGTACTATGTTCCGCGCGGAACCCGAATTGTTCTGGGCGCGGTGTGACGTGCGGGACGAGCTGCCTAAGCAGGAGTGATTCGAACACCTTGGAGGTGGTCGATAGCAGGGAGATGGGCCGATAGCTCTCCGGCTTCAGAATGTTTTTGCCTGCCTTGGGCAGCATGATGACGCGCCCCTCCTTCCAGGAGGCGGGGAAGGTCCCCGTGCGTAGTATCCCCGTAAACAGGCGCGACACCGCCGCTACCGTACGGTATGGCAGGTGCCGCAGCGCTGTGTTGGTGATACCGTCCGCTCCGGGGGCCTTCCTCGGCCTGGTTCTAAGGATGGCGCGCTTCACCGCCCCTGGCGAGAAGAAAACAGGGTCTTCCTCGGGAGCCATCGGCTCTGCGAAATATTCTCCGAGGTGTTTCTCGACTGCCGCGACATGCTCGTCGTTGTCCGTGGGGTTCGGCGTGAATTGACGCTCCAGGTGCTCTGCGAAGACCTCCGCGCGGTCCTCCGCTGCATACCTCAGCGCCCCGTCGCTGTTGAGCAGGGGGCGCACCGGAGCTGGGGTATTGTTGAGTTGGCGGCATAGCCGGTGTATTGCCGGCCAGCCGCCTGCCTCCGTAGCGTCGATCTTTTCCTCCCAACTCGCGGCGGCGAGAGCTGCAAGCTCGGCCTTTATCTTCTCCGCGAGACGGTTGAGTCTGCTCTTGAGTGTTGGGCAGCGTAGTTGTTGCCACTGCTTGCGAAGGCGCCTCTTCACGGCGATCATCGATTTGATGTGCGCTGGCAGGGGCGGCAATTGCACTCTCCCCTGCTGCGCTGTCGTAGTCGCCGCTTCCATGGCGTCTTGTATGCAAGCAGTGACCTCCTGTGCCATCGCGTCAACATCCGCGGAGGTACTCAGGGGCCGAGTCGGAGTAGTGGTCTCAATCCTCTCGGCGAACTGCTTCCAGTCTATTTTCCGACGTGGCGCTATGGGCTTCAGTCGGGTCGGCTGCTCGTCCAGGACGACGAGTACCGGGTGGTGGTCCGATCCCATCTCGTCGTCCAGGACTTGCTGCGTGATCCGGCAGCATAGCCCCCGGTGTACTACGATGTCGAGCACATCGGGCATGTAGGCCGCACAGTCTGGGTAGTGTGACGGCGTCTCCGGACCAGACACCGTATAACCGGAGGCTTCCGCGTCAGCGAAGAGTCTGTTCCCCTCGCCATTTGCCCTGTTCGAGTTCCACGCCGGGTGCTTGCAATTCAAGTCACCGGCGAGGATTGTCGGCCGTCCTGCTGTGTTTACTAGTGCCCGCAGCTCCGGAAGATCCAGTTTGGCCGCGGGCGACTTATAGCAGGCGTATAGGTCGAGATCCTCGCCGGCTATGTGCAGCTGCACACCCAGCGCGTAAAACGAATTCAGTTGGGGTAATGGGAGCTCCTGGTGAACGACTCTTCGCCTCACGAGTACCGCCAGACCACGGTAGCGGATGTTGTGAGCCGACCTTTCGTCTCTCCTGTAAGTGAGGAAACCCGGGAACTTGATCCTGTCCTCCGGTCCCAGGTGCGTCTCACTTATGAGCGCCACGTCTATATCTTCCGCCTTGAGGAGATGCCGGAGTGGGGCGACCTTGTCCCTAAGGCCGCGGGCATTCCAGTGCATCACCCTCAGTGGCCTACCCATTGTAAAGGGTGAGTAGGGCAGCCAGGCCATCGAGGATGACGCGCTCCACATCCTGTCCCTGCCTGATGGCCTTTATAAGGTCCATCAGCAGTCCTATGGCACAGGTCGTGAACCGCTTCTTCCTCTGTTCCGGTTCGGCGCCGCCGGCAGCTGTGTCGGCGCCCCTGGTCGGAGGCTTCTTTCTCGGGATGGCTTCTGTGGATTTAGGGGCGCCGGCGGTTGAGGCGGCAGCTCCGGCGGTCTGGTCCACGACCTGCACCCCCCTGGGGACAGGAGCGGTCCTTGGGACCTCTTCTATAGTCGCTGGGGGGCCGGGTTTCTTACCCTTGCCCCCCCGCTTCCTCTTCCTCCGGCTTGAGGTGGCAGCTGCGCCCACGCGGTCGGTGGGCCCGTTTGCTGCCGCCATCAGGCTGGCACCCTGGCTGCTTTCTGCAGCTATCCCACCAGATGGTGCAGGGGCCTCTGGACGCAGTCGGCGCGTGTTCGCCGAGATGGCGACAGTGCCCGCCCGCCTGTTGCGGATCTCCGCCTGGTAGACGGGGCACTTTATGTTGCAAGCGGGGTGACTACCCCCGCAGTTTGCGCAGGTGGCTGGTTCCTCCCTGGGTCGGGGGCAGTCCCGCGCAACGTGCCCCTCTCCGCATCGGACGCAGGCGAATGCCTTTTCGCTTTTTTTTTTTTTTTTTTTGGAATGGGCATCTCGCAGTTTATCCTTTAGGGATATTTACTGCTCAACCGAACTTTCCTGTGGGGGGCTTAATTAAAATTAAGGCCTCCAGCCAGGCATAAAAACTTATAAGCTAAGCGACTATCGCTAAGGGCACCCCCTGCGGGGTACGAACCTCGGCTTAGGACGTCGCTGAAGAGGACAGCAAGGGACAGGCTGGATCTGATTGTTCCATTATTTAGGGACATTTTAAACATTAATCGGCTCAGCTTCGCGGGCTGGCTCTAGCAAAGGGTCGGGAGGGGGGCATCGACGGGGTCGTCGCGACGGGCCTCGGCGGCGAGGACGGAATGTCCGTTTTTGTATGCGAACAGTGCTGGTGGCCTTATCGCTCTCCTGGAGGAGAGTGATAGGATCATCTGGCTCTGTGAGTGTATGTCTTGGTCTTCGAACTGTACTTATTCGCGAGGGAGTGTATCGGGCGGCCGATGACACTAAGGGGTTAGGATGAGCGGTAGAACAGTCCATGAAGCGCTGGGTGAGTCGCTTCATGAACTGTTTCACCGTGGGTATTTTGAGATCTACATGGAGAGTCTCATTTCGGACGTAGAAGGGGGCTCCCGTGACTCGGCGCAGGAATCGGTTCTGGACGGTCTGAAGCCTATGAATATGATACGGCTTGGCGTGAGCGAACACTGCGCAAGCGTATGTCATGATTGGTCGGATGACCGAGACGAAGAGCCGCAATTTGCACCTGAGTGACAACTTGCTTTTCTCGTTGGTCATACAATAAAGCCTGCCGGACGCGAAGACGGCGCGCGAACGCGCCGCCTTTATGTGTTCGGCGAACGAAAGTCTGTGATCGAGTATCACACCTAAGTATTTGGCTCGCTTATCCCAAGGGATAGGCTTGCCGTACATGGCTAACGGACTAGGCGTGGGGACATTGCGGCGTCCGGGTTTCCTAAAGAGAACCGCTTGACTTTTGTCGGGATTGACCTCGACTCTCCATTTCCGGAACCAAGCGCCTAAGACGTTTGCGGAAGTTTGGAGGGTGCGAGCTATGGTGGTAGGGTTGTTACCGGTAACGTAGATGGCCGTGTCGTCGGCGAAAAGCGCCAACTGGGCCTTTCTACCCCTAGGGACGTCGCTAGTGAACAGCGAGAACAAGAGAGGAGACAGCACGGATCCTTGAGGGACGCCCGCGCGGATAGGGTGAGGTGACGATAGCGTACCGTCTACGCGATATCTAAACGTACGATTTGACAGAAAATCTCGCAAGATGAGCACGAGACGATCTGGCACATCGAGTTGGTATAGCTTGTATAACAACCCGTTGTGCCAGACCTTGTCGAAGGCTTTCGCAATGTCGAAGAAGAGGGCGCCGGTGAGCGCGCCTCTCTGAAAGCCCGCGCTGACGTGTTCGACTACGCGGTGCACCTGTTGAACACACGAGTGTCCCGGCCGGAACCCGAACTGTTCGTTCGGTATCAGGCTCTTTGCCTCGACATAGTCCTTGAGTCGCTTATAAATAAGCTTCTCGTAGATTTTGCCGAAAACATTGAGCAGACTGATAGGTCGGTAGCTCGTGGGCTCAGACTTGGGCTTGCCAGGCTTGGGGATGCCAATAACCACGGCTTCTTTCCACGATTGAGGAAAGATATTGTTGCTCAGAGCGCCATTGAAGATGGCGGTCATGAGCATAACGAGTTGCGCGGGGAGGATTTGAAACACCCTATTGGTGATACCGTCCTTACCGGGGGCTTTGCGCGGTTTGAGCCCTTTAATGATGTCTTGCACTTCGTCCGGAGTGACGGGAGGCAGAGGATCATCAGGGTTGTCGACGGGAGGGAGCGAGGACCTACGTTCGACTTCGGCGTCTACCTTTAAGAGGTGAGCTTGGTCGAACGGCTGGGAGCTAAGCGAGCATTGAGTCTCTAAGCTTTCGGCTAGGCATTCGGATTTTTCCGAGTCGTCGAACGCGATGCCTTTTCGCCACCGCGCGGGCCTTTTTATACAGTATTATTGGAGGTGGGGCAACGACGCAGCGCGCTACGACGTAGCGCGCACTAGCTCCGCCCAGCAGCGAGGCGGTGGGAGAATGACTCAGCGCGCCAAAGCGCTACGGCGCTTCCGCGTAGCCCGATGCACATATTGTTTACAATGCGACGCCGACATATACTTAATGTTTCTGTTTGTTTTCCCAAATGAAATAAATAAATAAATAATTATGTTATTATATATCCTAAGTAAACGATAGTGTAACAGTGGGCTTACAAGGTAAAACAAAACGAAAATAAATACATCCACTGATTACCATTCTTAAAGAATTTAAGTCAGATAGTACACCGAGCTATATCGTACAATACACACTGTAGTTTATTGACTTGTATACAGTGGCATTGAAAGTAAACGGTGGCCATTATATCATCAGCGGTCCATCGCGCCGGACAAGGCTTGCTGTAGCACAAGCTGCTGGGCGTTTATCAGTTTCTTTAATTCTCTCACTTCCTGAGTCAGTTGACGTACGTTTTCCGAAGTCTCATCTAATCTAGCTTGAAGGCTCCCTAATCCTGAAGAGTACCCATATTCTCTGTAACCCGAATCATTGTTGTTCTCATACTTTTTGAAACACGAGTATGCGCCTGTTGTTGATCCACTGGACGATATCGTGTGACCATATTGTTTCCTCGTCTTCGCAATGTCGTAAGCAGCCATAATTATGTCTCGAGGAAGTCGTTTCTCACTTGGGTTTAATGGTTTGATGGTTGGGGGCGCTCTCGGCGGGGGGCGAGGAGCCGGCGTTGACGTACTCGAGGTGTCCCATGGAGGGGTAGGCTCGTTCGAGGGACTCTTCGTCAAGCGGAGGGTGCGCCTGGTGCTGTGTTCTGGCCGGGGAGGAGAGCACGCGGGAGACGCGAGGCCGGCCCATGTCTGCGCGCGGGAGGGTCCCGGGCCGGGTATCGCGGGCGTCATGTTCGTCGGGCTGTCGGCGGCGCGCGAACCAGCGCGCGGGCAGCAGACGGCGCGTGGCGGGCATGCGGGCGGCGACCGAGCACTGAGCGTCCAACGCCGGTATTATGCGCCAATTGTGACCGCACATGAATCGCGCGCACCTTTTAGCTGTAAGGCTGTTTACGGACGATGATATCTCACCACTACGAGCAACTTTATGTCGCGCTGTCAACGTTATTCTCTTTACAAATATTTGCTGAAGTTGGTCCTAGACCTTATTTGGTCTAAAATCAAGTAAAATTCAAGAGTATTGTAATAAATGACAATCATGCGCAGGCGCAGGTAGTCCAAATTGTCTAAGAAATGTGACGAAATCATGAGGAAACAACACAAATCACTCGATATTCATTATCCTCGAATGGAATGGTCTAAACCATTACACTAAACGAGAGAGAGGATGAATTATCCCAGATAGAAGATAATTATATAAAATCATCCAATTTTTTTTTTAGATTGAATAAATAGCCGATTAAAACTACGGCACTATAGAAATACCAACACGCATATGAAAATTCCTAATTACTTGGATCTAATAGTTGTTGAAAATACTTTTATTTTTACAAACATTCAATTTATACTAATTCAATTACGAAAGTTATTTTACGCTGGCAGAAAGAGGGAGGGAATAATACACGAGAGGGAGAGGGAATAATACACGGTGCCTGTGGAATGGAAAGTACACGACAGCGCAGCCGCATGACAAGCTAGTGTCAAATACTATCATCGCCATCGCGCAGACTCGCTGGCCGTACAGCCAGCCTATTCCCCATCAACAATACTCCTGACAAATGTATGTATTTACTAACATTTCCCGCGGTGATAGGTATCATTGTAACCAAGACTTGTTATGGCATTATGCAAGATCTCGGTCATTACCGCTACTTACAAAAAACGTGCGGCTCAGGTTAACAAGACCTTTGGAGATTGTGATCTGTACAAAGGCGTCACGTGATTCATCTCTGGATGAACTGGAATTGACTGACTCATTGATAATCTCAGGATATCTTTGCTGTGGCGTTGTTGGTATTAAGCACGTGGTTTGGGGTCAGCTATTTTGGCCGATGGGATAAATGGTCATGGACCCTCATTAGCTAACAGTTTTGCGTGACGAGGCTGGAATGTCTACTGATTACCAGATTAGTAATATTTGACCCTTCAATAGCTTCTGGACGAATCCTTATACTGTTTGATCATCATGTTTCATCGGCTCTCATCGGCTCTGATCGGCTATTATGCACAGACATATTAAAAGTTACCTAATTTCACTCTATGACACTTAACATCACGCCATTGTTCCCCGAAGGGTAGGGCAGAGGTACACTGACAGTGACGGTGACTAGAACAAGAAGGCAGTCTCTTTGTGTAAAACACTGGAATTTTGCTGCAGACTGAAAGACGACCCCAATTTAGTTGAGATAAGGCTAGGCAGATTGTGATAATAAAAATACTTAGTTTCTATGTTTAGTTACGATCCAGATATGCCTTACAAATAGTTAGGCATATCTGGATCGATCTAAAATCGATCTGTAGACTAACAGGTACTAAAACAGGATCTCTTGTAATTTAGGTATGAGATGAGTATTGAGTATGAGTATGAGTCTTAGCCCAATTAAACAATCCAGCAAAAACTACGTAAGTACTTAGGTACTAGCCGTGAGACTGGAATTAAATAACAAAACGAAACAGAAGAAAAAGAAACAATAGTCAATTAGCCACGTTACTGAAGGTAGATAGGTACAATACTGCCGTCATAAGAAAGAAGGCCGTAACTACGTCAACGTTGATTCCGAGATAATTGACGTTTTATCTAAAATGATGGCCCAGGATTTACTGAATAGTTTTAGTTAGTGATTCTTGTTTTATAAAACGTCAAAAAATATAGGCTTTATTTTGAACCATAATTTATGTAAATTCATAAACGCGTATTGTTTTTATTTAACTTTTTCCCTTTTGTTTTAGCAGAAATATAATAATAAATTGTGAAATACTTATCTGAAAGGGCGTAATAGCGTAGAATGTAATTGCGGCTTTTCATAGAAGGAACTCGATCTTCCTAAAGCCGAAATCCTTGCATGTAAAGCCTTAAATGTGCAGTTGCGCCTTTTTTTGATAGTAAACTAAGTTACGAATCGTTTTCAAAGCAGGCATTGCAGCATAGGTATTTTGTCTAAAGGAAATAAAAGCCTTCGTCAGTGGAATGTAAACAAGACTTATTAAAATGAAACCAAAACTATTTACTAAAATACGTACTTTATTATTATGAGTCAGTCTCTTATGTTCTATTTTCAGTCAAACTTAAAAAAATACGTAAGACACAAGTAGGTACATAACTAACACCAGTTACCTTATTACTATGAAGCCTTTTGAAGTAACCAATTCTTGCTAGTAATAATAAACAAATAATTTTTTGAGTTCGGAATAATAGAATCAGAATCAGAATCACTGTCATTTTGACCAACTGAACTTAAATTGTGATTTTGTGTCGGTGATTTCGGAGGAACGGCAGGATGTGAATCTGGTATTATGTCTGAATCTGAATCATTGTCACTGTGTTTAACGGGATATGCGTTTGGGGGTAGGTATATATGTTTTATCTTGCACAGAATCATCTGAATCAAAGTACACGTCATCGCTTAAGCTGTTATATGGGTACGGATGTAAAACAGAACTTGTCGACGCTTGTTGCATTTGATGACCATCGTTGTTACCGTTGTTGTTTTTTAATAATTCTATCGTTTGAAAACCCCTCGCACTTTTCTTCATAGTCCTAAAAATAATAGATAATTAATTATTTGCATTTAAAATACTCCATCTTATCAATCTTCAAATAATCTTTAATCGATTTAATCAAAAACATGTATAACAGATAACACCGAGAATCAGACGAACGACACCTAGCTTTACACACTGTACATAACCAAGTCACACATAAACTCACTAACTCGTCCATGCAAAAGTCACACGAAACTGTTCACAAGCGCGTTGGAAGATGTTTTAGACGCTGGACTGGAAAGGAAAGGGCATAAACATAAACGGCGACTACATCTCACACCTACGATTCGCAGATGACATAGTCTTAATGGCGGAGTCGCTAGAGGAGCTGAACCAGATGCTGGACGGCCTAGCTTCAGCCTCGCGACGTATCGGTCTTGGCATGAATTAGGATAAAACCAAAGTCATGATCAATGGCCACATTGATCCAATACCGGTCGTCGTACATGGCCACCTTCTCGAAATCGTTTCCGAATACACTTACCTCGGGCAGATTCTGCAGTTAGGTAAAAACGATTTCGAGAAGGAGGCCAAGAGGAGGATCCAGCTGGGCTGGGCAGCGTTTGGGAAACTGCGCCGAGTCTTCTCGTCATCCATACCGCAATGCTTAAAAACGAAAATTTTTAATCAGTGCGTCCTACCCGTGATGATCTACGGAGCCGAGACATGGACACTCACGGTAAGGTTGGTCCACCAATTCAAAGTCGATCAGCGAGCTATGGAGAGAGCTATGCTCGGAGTTTCTCTGAAGGATTCGAAACGAATATATCCGACAGAGAACCAAAGTGACCGACATAGCTCAAAGAATTAGCAAGTTGAAGTGGCAGTGGGCTGGCCATATCTCGCGAAGAACCGACAACCGCTGGGGTAAACGTGTTCTTGAGTGGAGACCGCGACTCGGCAAACGTAGTGTAGGACGCCCTCTGACCAGGTGGGATGACGATCTGCGAAAGACTGCAGGCAGATGCTGGATGCGGCAAGCTGAAGACAGGGCGCTATGGCGCTCATTAGGAGAGGGCTATGTCCAGCAGTGGACTAGTATAGCCTGATGATGAAATCGTCGTTCATCCGAACACTCAGTTTAAACATAATGCCACGTCAGACAACGAATTGAACAAAAAATGAGTTAATCAACGAATTTATCTACGTAATTTTATATTATTTCACAGTTAGTTACTATTCACGAATTATAAAGTAAAGTAAATAAACATTACTTACCAAGATATCAATATTATTTCAAAAGAAAAAACGGCTGCCGCGTCGTCCCGTCACCGCACACGTACACTGCACTTCGTAGCAACTGAGCGACGACGTATGGATTCAAAATACTCACCCTGCGCCCACTTCCGCACGCGTGTCCATTCAAAAAACTTATATGAAAAGCCCTTATTGCGAAGTTAGGGCTTATACTAATTTGATGAAATAAATTTTGATTTTGATTTTGAACATAAACCTAATTCGTTCGCTATAAAAAAAATACTAAGCAACTTAAAGAGGTCAGAGTGGGAACAAATAAGGAGTTGAAGGCAATACAAGTTAGTGATCGCAAAAAATATCTACATGTTTGGCGACTGCATCCGGATACCACTCTTGAAGCCATAGCCGATCACGTGAAAAATGTATGGGGCTCAGATGTTCAAATTAAAATTGACAAAATCAAACACAAAATCGAGAGAGATTATTCGTCGTTTGTAATTGGAGTACCGGAAAAGTGTTTCGATAAGTTGAACCAGTCCGAAATCTGGCCAATGAATGCGGAATTCAGTGAGTGGATTTGGTTTCGGAACTCAAACAGAACAAAACCAAACATATTATAGCCATAACATCGATATATTCTATCAAAATGTACGAGGTCTACGAACTAAACTGGATGAATTCCGAACCAACATTGAGGCATTCAATTTTGATTTATGGGCAATAACGGAATCTGGTTGCAATAATTCTATAAGAGATCCTGAAATAATCCCTCCGGGATATCAAATACTACGTTGTGATCGAGCGGATGGTCGGAAGCAGGGAGGAGCGTTTTTAGTGGCCACACACCGATATGAGCTGCGACAAGTACATATCGCGGACGCGTCGATAGACACCTACGTTTTTGAAATGGTTAGTGCAACGGTTTATTTCAAAAATAGATTTTTGTTTTTATGTTGTGTTGTTTACATACCACCAGGGAGTTCTGAGAATGACTACTTGACTTTATTTAGATTAATAGAAAAATTATCTGATAGATATGGAGAAATAATTGTTATTGGTGATTTTAATTTGTATTCGTGTCCTGTAAATGTTAAAAATTATTATGAATGTTTTGTGTCCTATTGCGAATTCACTCAAAATAACACAGTACCAAACTATCTAGGTCGTCAGTTGGATTTGGTTCTGAGCACAGGTTTTAGCGGGGAGGTATCGGTGGTGGCGGCCGACGACGCGCTCGTGCCCGTCGACGCGCATCACCCGCCGCTCGCGGTCAGCGTGCCCTGTGCGCGCGCGCTCCCCGCACCCGCCGCGTCCGCCCCGCCCGCGCCCTCTGCCGGCGGCAGTCCCGCTGCGCGTAGTGTTAGGCCGCAGTGGAACTTCTATCGAGCCGACTACGAGTTGTTATACTCTATGCTGACTTCCACTGATTGGAGTATGATGTACGACATGCATGATATAGAGGATATGTTGAATATTTTTTATGATAAACTGAGTAATATTTTAGATAGATGTGTACCCCGGAAAAAGTTTAAACGTGAAAATTCTCGATACGTTTATCCTGAATGGTACACCGCAGATATTATAAGAGATATAAAGAATAAAGCTAGATTTCATAAAACTTTCAAAAAAACAAAGCTGGATAGCGATTATTCTGAATTTTCAAAGTACAGAGGTCGTATTAAAAAATTAATAGAAATTGCCCACAAAGAACACAAATTAAAAATACAAAATCAATTTTCAAAAGATCCAAAATCATTCTGGCAGTATATTAGGTCCAAACGAAGTAGGTTAAACAGGCAAATTATCATAAAGGATGGTCAACATCTTTCGGATGAGGAGTGTGCTCGACAATTTGCGTCTTTTTTTGAGTCGGTTTATAATAAAGAGCGGCCGCGGCTGGAGGCGCGGGCGGCGGGGGCGGAGGCGGAAGCGAACAGTGCGCGAGTGCACATCGAGACCCTCAGTCTTCAAGACGTAAGGGAAGCGCTCATAAAGCTCAAGCCAAAGCGCTCATCTGGCCCCGATGGCATTCCAGCTTTTCTGTTCCGAGACTGTGGCAGGGTGCTGGCTGAGCCCCTGCATCATATCTTTAATACGTGTTTAAATCAAGCAAAGTTTCCGCCTAGGTGGAAAATCACGCGAGTGATTCCGGTTCCCAAGGGTAAGGCAGGTCCGGATGTCAGTGGCTACAGACCGGTGGCAGTGTTGTCGACACCTGCAAAAGTGTTTGAGTCTGCCATCCAACGCTGCGTGCAGGCTCAAGTGAGCGCACAGCTATCGGACGCGCAGCACGGGTTCCGGCCGGCGCGCAGCACTGCCACTAATCTGCTTAACTTCATGGCGAGGGTGGTGCCGGCCGTCGATGCTGGTGTGCAGGTAGACGCGGCATATTTTGATTTTAAAAAGGCGTTTGATACCGTCGACAATGATGTACTGCTAATGAAGCTGGCAAACATTGGCTGCACTCCGCACCTACTACAGTTCTTCGCCAGCTACTTGAAAGACCGACAGCAGTACGTTGACTACAACGGTTTCGAATCCGAGCCATACTACACCAGGTCAGGCGTGAGCCAGGGTAGCAATTTGGGTCCTCTCGAATTTATTTTAATGATAAATGACTTACCAGACGTAGTCAAACATAGTTTATGTTTATTGTTTGCAGATGACCTCAAATTGCTGCTCGAGGTCAAGGGTGAGTCGGACTGTGAGAGATTGCAGGAAGACATAGATAGAGTGGTAGAGTGGAGCCATAAAAATAAACTCTTTTTCAACACAGCGAAATGCTCAGTGATGACATTTACGCGCGCGAAGACTGCCTTAGCCTACGAATACAAAGTAGAGGAAGCGCCGATGCAGCGAGTGTCTCAGGTACGAGATCTAGGAGTACTGCTTACCCCGGATCTAACTTTCCGAGATCATATAGTTAAGATTTGCAAGAAGGCGTACAGAAACCTGGGTTTCGTGCTGAGACAGTCGCAGGGATTCACAAACATTACCACGATCAGGGTGCTGTATGACGCTTTGGTAAGGAGTCACTTGGAACACAGTGCGGTGATTTGGGCTCCTCATGAAGCGAAATACAATGTCATGCTGGAACGAGTACAGAATAAATTTACAAGACACTTGTATTTTAAACTTTATGGGGTTTACCCATTTTACCCGCTGATGTATCCTACACTGTTTGTACTGGGTATGGTGGGGTACAATGAACTCAGAGTGCGCCGGGAATTTACACTTGCGGCGTATGCGCTAAAGTTCCTGCGTGGAGTAGCTCATAACCCGGGTGTGCTGCGTCACCTGAAGCTGTCCGTGCCAGATCGGTACGTGTGGAGGCGGCGGCGACCGCCACTGCTGGCCGTGCCTGCTGCCAAAACCAACCTCCTGTCAAAAACACCCCTCATCCGCACAATATGTGTATTAAACGAAGTCCATGAAAGAAGTGACATATTTTCGTGCAATTTGAGTGAATTCGCAAGAATTTTGTTGAATTTTGTTAGCTATATTTAAATATTAATATTCTGTGTTGTCTGATTTTATTTTTTAGATTAAGTTGTTATACTTAGCAGTAAAAAAAAAAAAAAGTTTGTATTTTAAAGTTTTGATTTTTATGTAGTGTGTAAAATATAGGTATTGTGTGTTTTTATGTATTAGGCGTAAGTGGATTTGTCATTTTTATTTTGTGTGTGTGTGTTTGCAAACCGCTATTGAATTGGGGTCATCCTGTAATGATAGTGTGTGTATGTTTAATAAATAAATAAATAAATAAAAAATAAATAAATAAAGTTGAAAAACTATCAAAGAAATTTGACAGATTGGAGCAGCTCGATGTGCAGCTGGCCTCTGTACCTACTTCTCACAACAAATTATTATGCATTGCAGATTCGTTCGCGCATAATTCCTGATGTCTGCGTTGGCCCTTGGATCCCGTCTGTCAGTGGATAATAATACTTACTTCGTTATAGCGTGCAGGCCAGCCTGCGACCAAATACAAAGATAGTAGACAAATATACAAGACATGGGTCAAAGGTATTTATCTAATCAAGGGTTGATTAGATAAATACCCATTTGTGTTTTTCTGCAAATTATTATTTAAGTGGTTTCGTCGCATGTACTAATACTACTAATTGTATGCCCCGTGCAGTTGTATTTTTCATAATGGATTGCTGATGACATTTTTTGATGACTTTCAATAATAAACTTTATCCTGAACGCCTTCATGACCAAATTAGCTTGCGCAAGCGTACTCAAGGACGCTTGTGTAACCGTTTCACGTCTGCATCGATATTTGTACAATTTTGTTCTTAATGTCATTACTAATATCCATAAGTTGTTTGCACAAAATCCTCAGCTCGGCGCTCCCCTTTAAGCTGTGCTTAGCAACAGACTGGTCTCACGCTCTCTTTTTCTGTTTTCAATACAAGTATTATTTTCAATCCCAAATCCTGTTTAAAACAAGAATGAACACAATCCCGTTTGGTCTGGCTCAATGCTTTTGTAACAGAAAACTGGAACAATTCTATTATCCCCATACTTGAATGACCGTTGGTCCATAGTCAACGGTCTGACCTGAGGCTGGTACCTACTACCTACGACCCTGGCAAAATATCACCTATAGCGAAACGAATAAGGTCCAGTTTCCGTTAGGTCAATTATAAAAAACAAGCCAATTGTAGCGAAAACACGCGATTATTACCCTTTGAATCAAATGTCGCGGCAGATGGACGACGCATTATAAGGGTGCCATTTGTTCAATATTTTATTTTATAATGATCCGACGTATTCAAAGGATCCTTTCATGTATTTTTTGTGGGGCTATCGAGATAATGAAGTCTTTTTAATATACCTACATACTATCGTGCTAAATCCCTACTTTGTTGCATCTGGCCGTCTGGCGGCTGCGCGGTCCATTATGAAAGCTGGCCCCTGATATTTGGAGTGAAATGCAAAACCGATTGAAATATTCAAAAGATTTATTTTTATTAGCTGCGTCCACCCTATGGTTACTGCAGTGATCAATCTTATTTTTCCCATGTTGGAACAGGGCGCATTACAGTGGCTGTCATATTATTTACATTACTTCTTATAGGCACTTATGGACTAGGTAGGTCTATCATGAAGGTTCTAAGTAAACCTAACATGAATTCTAATACAATACTCGTCAGTTTCTAATACAATATTTAATTATTTTGAAGACTTTATTCATCATCGTCCTCCTGCCCTTCATTCTTTATAGGTACTTATGGACTAGGTAGGTCTATCATGAAGGTTCTAAGTAAACCTAACATGAATTTAAATACACTAGTCAGTTTCTAATACAATATTTAATTACTTTGAAGACTATTCATCTTCATCATCCTGCCCTCATCTTAATTTATTTGGAGTCGGCGCAGCATGTCTTCTTCTTCCACACATCTCAGAAGTCACCTCCTTCCTATATCTGTCATCTTTCACATAATCTATCCATCGTTTCTTTGGTCTTCCAGTACTTTTGTAACGTTCCACATTCATACTCAAAACTTTCCTCATAACTGATCCTGGTGCCTTCGCATCACATGCCTATACCATGACTACCGATTTCCACATTCTTAACTTAACTTAGTCAGAAAATCGCATTTCCTTTACGATTACTTCGTGCGTTCATGCTAGGCTAATAGTATCTCGTCATGTGTCGATATGCAGGAACTATGTGTGGATTAATGAATGTAGTAAAATACAATTTAGTTTTAGGCATACAGAGCCACTTATCGACGACGAACTAACAACACCTCTTAACTAGCTTTTTCGATTTCTAATTTTTTATACCTCTCTCTAACACATGAACTCTCGGTTTTTTCCCATGGGGGTAGGCAGAAACTACAGAAAGCTATCTGCTACGATCCTTTCATACTCCTCTCGCTACGTCTACGTTCATACATCTGGACATACACGCAAGCCTTTCTGAATAACATCACCAATACGGTCAGTGTATGTCCTTCTAGGGCGCCCCATCCAGAGTTTCCGCTTACATCTTGCCTTATAAATACTTTTGTTAATGCCAATCTACGTAAAATACTATTTCGCGTGTACAATCAAAGCAAATTATATCTCTTCATTGCATTCATGTGTATATTTAGGTGTTAAAAGTAGGTAAAGTCCAACATGAAACACGGTTAGGGCACAGGAATGTAATAATAAATAAATAAATAATAAATAATGCTGGACAATCCACACAGCATCATTTAGCCCCAAGCTAAGCAGAGCTTGTGCTATGGGTACTAGATGACTGATATACTTAATACATAGTAAATACCCAGAACAACCGAAACAAATATTTGTAGATCGTACAAACATTTGTTCCAGGGCAGGAATCGAACCCGCAACCTCCTGCGTCGCAGGCGGACCTTCGCCCACCGCGCCACATCGGTCGTCCTCGTAATAATTTTAACATAATAGTTTTAACATAGTAATTTAAGCCTCCTCACACGGTATTTCCCCCATCCCATTGAATACTAGTACAGTACGGTATACTTCCAACCGCCAAATACAAAAAATTAAACACACACACACATATGGGACTTAACACGTTCTCTGTCCAATGACTCCAAAGGAGTCACATTTGTACCAAACTCATATGTCCATGACTCTAATTATTGGAGTCATAATCCAAGAGTAAATTTGATGTTCTCTATTTGTCTGGACGTATGAATAAGAAGAAAAAGATTTTCATGGACGTATGGTTACATAACAAGGCTACTGAAAAATTAAAAGAGCCGCCGTAAAATGTTGTCAAGTTAGGGCGAGATTGTAGGTGGACGTACGAATACATTTTATAACATTGTACTGGGATAGGGAACGTGTTAAACATAACTCGCCAAATGTGGGTGTTACTCTTTGTGTTATTCTTTGAATTTATTGTACAAATCGTAATTAATTATTTAAATCTAAATTATTTTGACATTTACCTAACAAGCTATCTTGACTTTTGTTCCTTTAGTAATGAAATAATACAATCATTTATGTAGTAAATTTGCAGTTTTGCATGTAATAAAATCTGCGAAAGACTGCAGGCAGATGCTGGATGCGGCAAGCTGAAGACAGGGCGCTATGGCGCTCATTAGGAGAGGGCTATGTCCAGCAGTGGACTAGTATAGCCTGATGATGATGATGATGATGATGTAATAATTGTAATGATTTCTTTTTGTGTGCCTATAATAGGCTGATCATAGCGCACATTAACCTTAAACATGTCCAACCACTATACCTATGTATCACAAATAAAATGTTTCTATTTCTACTATAAGTGCGCCTCTATCTAACCCTTCAGAGAATACAGGCGTGATGTTATGTTAAGTAAAAATAAGACGATTTCGTCTCCAGCAATTTTATAGATAGAAGATATTGATCTTCGTTGTTATGAAACATCTACAATTGAAACAACAATGTTTGTATAATTCAAATATTTAATGTTATACAATTTGCAGCTTATACACATAGAGAATGTACACATGTATTAATATAGTTAACATTATTACAAGTAGGTGCAATCACGAGTTAATGAAGTACAAGAGATACGATTGATAGAAGTGACGCAAAACAAATATTTAGATGTTTATGTGACAGCAAAATAGCTTAAATTCCATCTATGTTGATCAACTAGCTGCGTTCCTCGGTTTCACCCGCTACTGAGGGTCGTAGCGTAATTTTAAATACATTTTTTTTTAATCCGACTGGTTTTCCAGGAATTATTAGCGTGTTCAACAACATACAAACTCTTTTTATATTTGTTTGTATTTATGTTAGTTTAGATGTACTTTAAAATAATGGTGATATTATGATAATTTAGTACAATATATGAGAATCGTATGAGATCCTTTAGTCATTTAAAATATTACCTTCATAGTATTTAAGCCATTTTGCATTCAAACGACAATAATATTTTTATTAATCATACACATTTTTGGATGGATTATGTTTTTCATTTTAAACTAAAATAATAACTATTAAAGCTAACCATTAAAATAATTAATAATAATTTAGCGTGTGACCTTGGGTGTAGATTCAATGAAAGACTGGTAACGACTAACTCATGTATTGGTTCTTCACAGAATGACAAGTGCATAATCACTGCTAAGACATACTGAACATTGCTTATATATTACGTACGAAATACAAACTTAGCTTACGCTACAACATGACACATCTTTAGTATACGCTATGCCGTTACACTACTCCCCCCCTTTTAAAAGAAACACTTTTTTTGACAAAACAACTCGAAAAAAAAGTTTGTAACCATCATTTAATAAACACAATATTACAGTTAAAATTAATACAATACATTTATTATTAAGTACACATTCGTTTTACAGAGGTTGACAATTAGGTAGGTTTTACGCAAGTACACACAATTATATCACTTATTAGACCTTGACTTTAAACATCTTCATTTTGGGACGTTTCAACCGTTTGCTTTCGTCTAAAACTTTTACGAGCTGCTTCGAAAGCGGTCGACTGCAGAGATTGCATCTGCTTGGTCAACCAACTTTTCCATGTACTGATACACCGACGGAAAAATAGACTTAAACACACTATGCCTATAAGTGCCAAAATCGAAGACCAACCAATGAAGGTTATTAAATTTGCGTCGTAGCCCTTGTCCGTCTGAGGGGCGATAGCGGCTGCGGATTTGACCTCGTCCTTCACTACGTAGTTTCCCATAATTAGGTATGATACGTTATATCAGACAGAAATCAGAAATAATATTAACTTATTACAATACACTTACTTATAAATTGAAACGTACGGGTCTTTTGCTGACCCGGCCGCTGCGCGTTTTATGTAAGGGTGCGGTTTCATTAGCGGGCGCGGAGCGATCCTCGCCAATCGCTGTTCCCGGACCCGGACTTACGTCTATTTCCCTATTATCTAACTTATTGCTATTACTTACCATATTGCTCGTACACGAATCTTTACACAAATATGCGGGCTTGAGTCGATCAATCGATATGTATGCCGTTCGACCCGAAAAGTCTACCAAATACGTCTTATCTTTCCTGTTTAGGACTCTAAAGGGACCATCGTAGGGAGGTTCCAAAGGTTTCCTAACCCTATCATTTCGTACAAATACGTGAGTGCACTTATCTAGATCTGCATATACGAATAATGTGCGAGCGTCCTTATGTCGCATCGGCTTCGGTTTCAAATTCTTAATAATGTTTCGTAATTTTTCTACATATTGACAATGATCTAAAATTTTAGAATTCGAGTCGCTACAAAAATCACCAGGTAAACGTAATGCCGTAGCGAAAGTTAATTCTGCAGCACTAACACCTGTATCCTCTCGAATGGCGGCACGTAAACCTAGCAAAACTATTGGTAGCTCGTCTACCCAAGTAGTTGAGTTTAACCTTGCCATTAGAGCTGCTTTTAAAGAACGATGCCAGCGCTCTAAAATCCCGTTCGACTGAGGGTGATAAGGTGTAGTTCTCTTCTTATCAATGCCTAAATATCGCATAAGTTTTTTAAAAATACTACTTTCAAATTGTCTGCCCTGGTCGCTTGTCAGCTTAACAGGGCATCCAAAACGTGCAATCCACCCTTCTAATATCACTTTAGCCACAGTCTCTGCTGTGATATCCTTTGTAGGATACGCTTCGGGCCAACCTGTTTGGCGATCTATTATCGTAACTAAATATCTATAGTCGTGTATAGAAGTGGGCAAGGGACCGACTATATCCACATGGATTTGAGAAAATCGCTCCGCTAGTGGAAAAAGTCCTAATTCAGTTTTTACATGCCTGGTTACTTTTGCACGCTGACATTTAACGCATTCTTTTGTCCATTTGCCTATGTTCATTCCGTCCCAGAAAAATCTTTCCTTGACTAATTTTCGCGAAGTACGAATTCCTGGGTGACTTAAGTTATGAACTGATTCGAAAGCTTGCCTCCTAAAACTTAGCGGTATATACGGGCGAACCTTGTCTGTTGATGTTTCACACGTTACCTGTAGGTCGCTTCCAGGTATCGCTATGTCTTTGAATATTAAATTACATTTGTTATCGTTACGTTGATTGCGCATTAAGCCCAGGTTCACATCGTTAGCTTGAGCTTGGGCGATCGCGGCGTAATCTAATATTGTAGGGCATGTTATTGTCTCTACCCGCGATAATGCATCTGCTACAACGTTCTTGTCGCCGTCTATGTACCTTATGTCAGTAGTGTATTCACTTATATAGAGAATTTGCCTAACGCGACGCGGTAATTCATTATCTAAATTGGATTTTTTGAACATGAATGTTAAAGGTTTATGATCTGTATAAATAATCAAATGTCGTCCTTCTACCATGTTCTGAAAATATTTAATGGCCAAATAAATTGCCAAAAGTTCTCTATCGAAAGTACTGTATTTAATTTGCGGAATTGACATTTTCTTTGAAAAATAACCTAAAGGAATCCATTTATTGTTTACGAATTGTTGGAGAACGGCTCCCACGCAGGTGTTCGATGCATCAGTCATGAGCGCAAACGGAGTACCTATCGGGTTGCGGATACGATAACGTCACTGCGCTTTGTAGCGCTGCCTTACACCGTGAGAATGCCTCGTTTGCACTTTCTGTCCATGCTATTTTTGTTTTATCTTTTCTCTTTGATTTAACTAAGTATTGATTTAAATGACTTTGATATTCTACTGCATGAGGTAAATGTAAACGGTAGAAATTAACCATCCCTAAAAATCGTCTGAGCTGTTCGAGTGTTACTGGTTTAGGAAAATTGTTTATAGCATCCATTTTCTCCTTTAGAGGTCGAATGCCTTGCGTGGAAACTTCGTATCCCAAAAAATCTATTTTTGTTTTACCAAATTCACATTTTTCTAAATTAATAGTTAAGCCAAATTTACTTAAACGACTAAAAACTTCTCGTAAGTGCTGCTCATGTTGAATTTTACTGTTACTAAATATTGCTACGGCATCGATATAGCAGTAAACGTAATCTAAACCCGATAGAACTGTATGGTTCATAAAGCGTTGAAAAGTTTGCGCGGCGTTCCTTAGCCCGAATGTCATTCGGGGAAATTCAAATAGGCCGAAAGGCGTTATAATGGCAGTCTTTTCCACATCGGCTGGATTTAATGAAATAAAATGATATGCACGGCAAATATCAATACGTGAAAATATTTTTGCGTCAGCAAGCAAGTACGTAAAATCATGTAATCGCGGGATAGGATAACGATCGGCCTTGGTGATTGCGTTAAGCGCTCTATAATCACCGCAAGGACGTAATTGGCCATTTTTTTTCATGACGATGTGTAAAGGACTTGCCCACGCACTTTTCGATGGTCTACAAATCCCCAACTCCTGCATTATTCTAAATTCTTCCCTTACCTGAGCGTAGCGGTGAGGCGGCAATGGTCTGCATCGTGCGTGTACCGGCGGGCCGCTGGTTTCTATGAAATGCAATACCGAATGTTTCGGTGGCTCCTTAAAAGAAACAGGTTTAGTAATATCTGGAAATTCAGCGAGCAGATCATGATAAGGGTGACTTACGTCGACGGTTTTGATTGACGACGCGTTACTACTTACAACTGAAGCTAAAACTTTCAATTTTGTGACTTCGTCAATTAACCTACGAGCACTTATATCCACTAAAAGCTTATAGTTCGCTAAAAAATCGGCACCTAAAATGGGCTGATGCACGTCGGCTATTACAAATGTCCACCGTAATGCGCGACGTAAACCTAGATCTAACACTAAACTTTTGACGCCATAAGTCTTTATTTTAGTCCCGTTGGCGGCGAATAGGCAAAAGTCTTGACACTCACTATTTTGATTGTTTTTTAACACTAATTTACCAGGTAGCACTGAAATATTAGCACCGTTGTCCACCAGAAAATGTAAGCCGCTGTTGCGATCCGTGACTCGAAGGCGGTGACAAGGAGCGATGGTACAAACCTCCGCCGCAGTTGGTACCCGGACTAGTTTTCCGAGGACGATTTCCAGGAACAGGGCTCATTGCATTTCCTTGCCTTTGTTCTGAACCGGTGATGATAGAAACACAACCAATCAGGGCTTTCAGGAGTTCTACGCGGCGAAGATCGTGCTCGGCTACCGGCTCTGGATGTTGATCTCGAACGGTTCCAATTCCGTTGCTGCGGTCTCGATCTAGAGTTCGACCTTTCCAATTGCTCGACCTTAAGGGTAAGTTTCGCTATTTCGGCCATGATGAGGTCTGTTTCCTTGGAAGTGCTTGGCTGCTGCTGGCTTACTTCACTCACATGGGCTGCGCGCGTGGTCTCAAACACATTATCTGCTACGACGGCCAAGTTATCGAGATCTTTCGAATCCGTGACCGCCAAAACTGCTCGTACCGGGGAAGGCAGATGACCTTGCCAAAGCATTCTTAAGGTGTCGTCTGGAATTTTCTCTTTGGCTAATTCTCGCATGCGACGCAAAAGCTGCGAAGGCTTTTGGTCTCCTAGATCCATCTCGCTTATCAACTTTTGTAGTTGTCGGTTTTTCGATTCTTCAGAATCAGAATCAGAATCAGAATCAGATCTTTATTTGCTTAGAATGTAGGTACAGGTAGGTATAAGATGTTGTACATGAATTAATGAGATCGGCTACAGTCTACCTTACGGCATGCAAATTATTTCATAAATTAAAAATATAAATAAAATCAAAACAATGTCAACAAAACAGAAATTAAAGTCAAGTCAATTAATAATATTATAGTCAGGTACATGGTCAAATTTGCAATTAAAAAACAATAATTATCTGGATAAATTCATGTCATTTAAAAAGTCTTTCACAGAGTAGTAACATTTGTCTAAAAGTAGTGCAGTTACCTTAGATTTAAAAACGTTTACAGAACAGTCCTTAAAACCATGAGGTATTTTATTATAAATGACAGGACCCATTGTCATAATACTTTTTCTTAACAGTGCTGTTTTGTAATTACCCGAATGTAGCAAGCTCTTGTATTGGGATCTCAAGGGGCCATTTCGTGTTCTTATATTGGCCAGTGACGGAAATAAGTCTAAATTGGTTTTTACAAAAATTGCCACCTCCAATATGTACAGACACGGAAAAGTCAGTATCCTCAGAGACCGAAACACAGGTTCGTAAATAGCGAGAAGTCGTGTCTTCAGTGTTTCGATTTTTTTTCCTTCTGGTGGATCCATTAGAAGGTCTGTGACCTGTTGGATGGCCTCCTTAGACAATTTCGACACGACAATGTCGAAACGCGAGTCGTCCGATAATTTTTGCGGCGCCAGCATGGCCTCTATTCGGTAGAACCAAACGCGGGGCGAGTCGATCCAAAATTCGGGGATCTTCGATGTAAGTGTGATCGCTGCGAGATCTGCTGATGGTTCTGATGCACTTTTAGCCATTTTTGTACACTATCTACACTATCACAACTGCCAAAAAATGATCACGTCGGGGTCACCAATTTAGCGTGTGACCTTGGGTGTAGATTCAATGAAAGACTGGTAACGACTAACTCATGTATTGGCTCTTCACAGAATGACAAGTGCATAATCACTGCTAAGACATACTGAACATTGCTTATATATTACGTACGAAATACAAACTTAGCTTACGCTACAACATGACACATCTTTAGTATACGCTATGCCGTTACACGTACTAAAATATAAATTAAAAACTATTTACAAAATATTACAAAAGTTTTTTTATTTTTTCATTACACAAAACATTATTCGTTTATTAGTATACAAATTGTAGAATACACTCACTCACACACAATCACTAGTTGACTCGCCAACGCACCACCGCACAGGCCGACAGTTCGACAACGACTGCCTCCCCACCTTTTTTTTTTTTTTTTTTTGGAATGGGCATCTCGCAGTTTATCCTTTAGGGATATTTACTGCTCAACCGAACTTTCCTGTGGGGGGCTTAATTAAAATTAAGGCCTCCAGCCAGGCATAAAAACTTATAAGCTAAGCGACTATCGCTAAGGGCACCCCCTGCGGGGTACGAACCTCGGCTTAGGACGTCGCTGAAGAGGACAGCAAGGGACAGGCTGGATCTGATTGTTCCATTATTTAGGGACATTTTAAACATTAATCGGCTCAGCTTCGCGGGCTGGCTCTAGCAAAGGGTCGGGAGGGGGGCATTGACGGGGTCGTCGCGACGGGCCTCGGCGGCGAGGACGGAATGTCCGTTTTTGTTTGCGAACAGTGCTGGTGGCCTTATCGCTCTCCTGGAGGAGAGTGATAGGATCATCTGGCTCTGTGAGTGTGTGTTTCGGTCTTCGAACTGTACTTATTCGCGAGGGAGTGTATCGGACGGCCGATGACACTAAGGGGTTAGGATGAGCGGTAGAACAGTCCATGAAGCGCTGGGTGAGTCGCTTCATGAACTGTTTCACCGTAGGTATTTTGAGATCTACATGGAGAGTCTCATTTCGGACGTAGAAGGGGGCTCCCGTGACTCTGCGCAGGAATCGGTTCTGGACGGTCTGAAGCCTATGAATATGATACGGCTTGGCGTGAGCGAACACTGCGCAAGCGTATGTCATGATTGGTCGGATGACCGAGACGAAGAGCCGCAATTTGCACCTGAGTGACAACTTGCTTTTCTCGTTGGTCATACAATAAAGCCTGCCGGACGCGAAGACGGCGCGCGAACGCGCCGCCTTTATGTGTTCGGCGAACGAAAGTCTGTGATCGAGTATCACACCTAAGTATTTGGCTCGCTTATCCCAAGGGATAGGCTTGCCGTACATGGCTAACGGACTAGGCGTGGGGACATTGCGGCGTCCGGGTTTCCTAAAGAGAACCGCTTGACTTTTGTCGGGATTGACCTCGACTCTCCATTTCCGGAACCAAGCGCCTAAGACGTTTGCGGAAGTTTGGAGAGTGCGAGCTATGGTGGTAGGGTTGTGACCGGTATAGTAGATGGCCGTGTCGTCGGCGAAAAGCGCCAACTGGGCCTTTCTACCCCTAGGGACGTCGCTAGTGAACAGCGAGAACAAGAGAGGAGACAGCACGGATCCTTGAGGGACGCCCGCGCGGATAGGGTGAGGTGACGATAGCGTACCGTCTACGCGATATCTAAACGTACGATTCGACAGAAAATCTCGCAAGATGAGCACGAGACGATCTGGCACATCGAGTTGGTATAGCTTGTATAACAACCCGTTGTGCCAGACCTTGTCGAAGGCTTTCGCAATGTCGAAGAAGAGGGCGCCGGTGAGCGCGCCTCTCTGAAAGCCCGCGCTGACGTGTTCGACTACGCGGTGCACCTGTTGAACACACGAGTGTCCCGGCCGGAACCCGAACTGTTCGTTCGGTATCAGGCTCTTTGCCTCGACATAGTCCTTGAGTCGCTTATAAATAAGCTTCTCGTAGATTTTGCCGAAAACATTGAGCAGACTGATAGGTCGGTAGCTCGTGGGCTCAGACTTGGGCTTGCCAGGCTTGGGGATGCCAATAACCACGGCTTCTTTCCACGATTGAGGAAAGATATTGTTGCTCAGAGCGCTATTGAAGATGGCGGTCATGAGCATAACGAGTTGCGCGGGGAGGATTTGAAACACCCTATTGGTGATACCGTCCTTACCGGGGGCTTTGCGCGGTTTGAGCCCTTTAATGATGTCTTGCACTTCGTCCGGAGTGACGGGAGGCAGAGGATCATCAGGGTTGTCGACGGGAGGGAGCGAGGACCTACGTTCGACTTCGGCGTCTACCTTTAAGAGGTGAGCTTGGTCGAACGGCTGGGAGCTAAGTGAGCATTGAGTCTCTAAGCTTTCGGCTAGGCATTCGGATTTTTCCGAGTCGTCGAACGCGACGCTCTTATCTGGACGAGTGAGGGGAGGCATGGTAGCCTCTACGGTGGACCGGAGTTTCCTCTGGAGGTTCCAGAAGGCATGGTGGTTGGGCTCTAGCTCACTGATCATCTTGTCCCAGCTCTCCGACCTATGCTCCGCCACACGTTTGCTGACAGTACGCTGTAGCATTCGCATGTGGGCTTTGTTCGCAGAGCAGGGAAAAGCGCTATAGGCACGGACGGACGCGTTCTTCTCGGTTATCAGAGCCCGTACATCGTCCGGTAGGTTCCAGCGCTGGGCATTCAGCGCCGGAACCCGCCTTGAACAGTCGTTCAGGACTGTCTGTACGTGCTCCGTAAACGAGTCGACTGCGCCCGTGGTGTCAGCGACTGAGGTGATTAGATCGGGGATGGAGTCGAGTAGAGGCGACGAGGAGGATTTCAGCTTTTCGCTTACCTTCCTCCAGTCGGTAACTAATTGAGTCGGGGGTGGCTGATCAGGGTCAAGCGGACCCGTACGGGGAACTAGCGTCATCATCACCGGACGATGGTCGGAGTTAAGCTCGTGGAGCGCCTCTATCGATTGTAAACGAAGGTTTACATTCTTTAGGAGCGCTATGTCCAGTATGTCAGGTCTATGGTCAGGATCGTGGGGAAAATGGGTATGAGTCATCGGGGCGATGACGTCATAGTTAAGGGAGGCGCCCAGATTGAGGACAGCCCTCCCTCTGGCGTTGGTTACATTACTATTCCACGCGGGGTGCTTGGCGTTGAGATCGCCCGCTATGATAACGGAGTCACTCAAGCCGAGAAGAACCGAGATATCGTGGGATAAAGCTGGGATGTCGTCCCTCCCACGAGCGGGAGGGCAGTACGCGGATACAATAGTAATTGGCTGATGGCCAGTCATGCCGAGCCGACAGATAGAGTACTCAAGGAGCGAGGTCGGGGGAGGAGAAGTTAAAGGGACACAGTGCAATGAGTTTTTATAATAAATCATTGTACCGCCCTTGTGGCAGCGGGATCTATCATTGCGCACCATACGGTAGTTTGCAATTTTGGGGTCGCGGTTGTGCGGTTTGAGGAACGTCTCCTGTATGAGGAGGACGTCCGGTTGGTGATCGCGGAGGAAGTTGGCAATCTCAGCCCGTTGCTGGAGTAAGCCATTTATATTGACGTATCCTAACTTTAGGGATCGCGGTTTCAAGGTTCTGGCGTTAACGTACCTATCCATTGCGGTTATTAAAGTGGGCTTCTAGGTCACGGAGCACCGAGGGGGCCTCCATGAGCGCTTCGATGCGCTTCTTAGGGTCTGTGGTAGCCTCTAAGCGATCGGCTAGACGATCGGCTTCGCGGTTGCAGAAGATTAAGTACACTGGCAATATGACGTTCATATTGCGCTGTGTACGGATATTGGCGTCGTAAAGAGCCTCCGTAGGCTGAGTACGGAAGGCGCAAACCTCAGCCTCTGCGGTCAGGGTAGCCTGGACTGCAGGGGCTGGGGTCGGCGCCGGGATGGGTGAATCCATCAGCGCCGGTGGGTGGCTGCGTTTAGCCGCCAGGGCCGGGAAGGCCTTCTGGTGGTTCAGCTTGTTCCACGGAGATGACCTCTGTGGGCTAAGGCGCTCAGGGAGCGCAGACGATGGCGGGGGTGGCGCCCTAGTAGAGGGGCATTCCCTTTGTTGACGAGCGTTTGCACGTCTCATCAACCTTTGGGAAGACGACTTTGGGGCTCGCGGGCACCCTCGGAAGTTCGCGGTATGACCGGACTGTCCGCACAGAACACAACTCAGTGGTTCAATGCACTTAGTGCGGTCCTTGGGTCGGTCACATTTGCCCGTGGCGTGGTCGCCCAGACACTTGACGCATCTGGGCCTGGCGAAGCAGTTTCGCTGAGAGTGGCCGTACAATTGGCAGCGATGACACTGGCCAATTAGATGGGGACGGTACGGTTTTTCGATTTTAATACCGGACAGGGCACACACCGTTTTGATGTTGAATATGGGGTGGTGCCCTTCTGTGGGGTCGCAAATTACTAGGACCATATCATAAACTAGCCCACCCCGGGCCTTATGAAGGCGGTGGACGGCGGACGCGGGGACACCTTGGGCGCGGATGTCGGCCAGGATGTCCTCCGTTCGGATCTCCCTGGGGATACGCCTGATAACCACACGGGTTGGCGTCTCCTCAGGGAGGGAATAGGTGTGGAAGGAGATGGCCTTCCCACGTAAGAGGGATACTATTTCCCTGTAGTCATTTGCTGACGGCAGGGTTACCTTGATACCCAGAGGGGTAGCTCGGGCGTTGGTGTAGTTGATCCTGCGATCAACACACATTTTGGAGACGGCCGTCCACTTCGCCTTGTCTTGGATGAAGACAGGGGGAGGTGGCTTCGCCTTACGGGTGGCGGTGCCGTTAGGGCCCGTACCGGAGGCCTGTGCCAGGGGTACGGGGGAGCGGGGGGGAGAGGGCGCGGATTCGTCAACTGAGGACGGGGCGCCGATTTTTTTGGCCTTGGTGGCCTGTGAGGGAGCTTTAGAGGGCTTCCTCTTTCCTCCTTTTCCTACGACTTGGTAGTCGTCGTCGGACGAGGAGGAAGGAGACTCCTCTGCCTCTGAGCAGCTGCGTGAACGAGGGACAGTCGTGTCCATCCTATCAACTGATTCATCGGAATCGTCATGCGCGGGGGCTGGCATTCCGAGAATCGGACTATTGTTGCACCTGGCGGTAATAGGCACAAAAGCCGAGGCCGGACGGGTCGCGGGTTCCGGGTATTTCGGTGCCTTTGTCTTTTTGGACAAAGGCGCCGGACTACCTGCGTTCGTGGAAGAGGTCGGCGATAAAGGGCTATCGACCGTTGGACGGGGCGCGGGTTCCGGGTATACCGGTGCCATTGTCTTTTTGGATAATGGGAGACTACCTACATTCGTGGACAGGGACGGCGACGAGTTATTGTCGACACGAATAATTCGCTCCGGTTGAGCGGCCAGCCTGTCGAAGGCTACGTTTTTACCGCCATATTTGGCGCGGATGTCCGGGTCCTTTAAGAGGACCTCCCTGACGAACGCTAATAAGTCAGCGTCCGTCATGGCTGAACTAAGAGTCCCGTTAGGGAGCAATTTTGGGGCCTACGCCTAAACCTATCTCTAACTCTAACTCCCCGGGTGGGTACGCCCGGGGATGTGTGACCAAACCCTCCCTGCCGGGTGTAGGCAGGGAGGTGAGTACCTCGGGTGAGCCCTAAGCTTGTGATCCCGTCGCAAATCTTATTGTGCGAACGGGGCCCTGACCAGTCTGGTGCGAAGGGGTAGACACACCCAACCGACACCAGGTGAGTTGCTGGGGAAGGAAAATGCCTCCCCACCATTCGGACCGGTATTTATAACCGAGCGACGTGCGCGCCCGAGGCAACGTCACAACAATGTTATTGGTTTGTAGTGTGATATAATAATATCTACATACACTACATTCCCTTCCTTGTTTTAACTTGTTGTATTGTGACCACAGTGATTAATAAGACATTTGACATGTTACTATTATTTTATTCATAATTAATTCATATCGCTGGCATAACAAAATCATAGCACAAAAAATTAAAATCACTTCATTGTTAAGTTTAGTGTTTACTTTCGTCTACCCTTCTTCTATTCTATTTTCGGATTCGTTTGTATCTTCTCCTCCGTCTGTTTCTTTACTTTGATCATTTACAACTTCCCATTGGCCTTCGATTTTCTTCAAATGAACAACATTTCTTCGTGATACTTTTCCAGTTATGTCGTTTCGAACACTTATGTCTCCACCTTCACTTTTTTCCACTGTATGCGAAGTTGGGTCATAATTTAAACTTAGTTTATCTTTAACCATATTCTTGACGTAAACTTTATCACCAGGCACTAGTTGACATTCACGAGCTCTTCTTTTGTTATCAGCATATTCTTTTCCAATTTCTTTCTTTTCTTGGTCTCTGTCTCGAACATCTGCATCTTCCGGTTTATGGGTATGTGTAATGTCTCCTGCCATGGGTATGTTATCACGGTATTGCCGTTTGAAAAATAATTCTGCTGGTGTTTTACCCGTAACACTATGTGGGGTACTGTTGTACATGGCCAAATACTCTAACAAAGCATCTTGCCAATTTTTATTCTCAAATTGGCTAATTTTTAGTCGCTTTAGAATGTCACGGTTCTGACGTTCGACTTCCCCGTTCTGTTGAGGCCAGTATGGTACCGTGTTATGCAAAACTATATTCCGTTCAACACAGAATTTTTTGAACTCCTCGCTGCAGAATTGTCTCCCATTATCAGCTGTTATCGTCATCGGGTTACCAAGCCTGCTAAAAATCTCTTTTAGAGATTTTATTATGTCTGTACTGGTAATTTTCCGACAAATCTTCACCTCCTTGTATCGACTGAAGTAATCGACGATAACCAATATGTAATCGCTGCTTGGTAAAGGGCCCAACAAATCTATACATGTATCTACCCAAGGTTCACATGGTAATGCCCGTCGTTTCAATGGGTTTGGAGGACTTGGGGTTGAAACTAACGTACAGCCTTTGCAGCATTTAACCAAGTTCTCGGTTTCTTTGTCATATCTAGGCCACCACACTTTGGTTCTTAGTCTCGCCTTCATTAAGACTATTCCTGGATGCCCTTCGTGAGCAGCTGTTAACACCTGGCTGCGCAATTTTCTTGGAATAACAATTCTTGTGCCTCTCAACAAAACTCCATCGTAAAAGCATAATTCATTTTGGAAGATTTTGTAATTTTTTACCTCTTCATCCCATGTGTTGTTATACAGGCCCTCCCTTACCTTTAATATTTCCTCGTCTTGTTTTGATGCCTCCATAATTTGTTCCAGTGATACTGCTATTGGTCTGCTTCCTTCAACAATTTGGTGAATATAGTTGTCCGATTTGTCCTGCATTGTTGTATTTAATTTACACAATCTTGATAAACTATCTGCTATATTTTCTTTCCCAGGTTTGTATATAACTTTGAATGTATATGCTTGAAGGCGTAGTATCCATCTTTCGATCCTCGCGCATGGTTTTGATTTAGGACCAAATATAACCTCAAGTGGTTTATGGTCGGTTACTAATTCAAACTCTTTTCCAAACAGGAAAACATAAAAATGTTCCACAGCCCAGACTAGAGCTAAGGCTTCTTTTTCCGTTTGGCAATATCGCCTTTCGCAGTCTGTTAGTGTCCGATGACCATACGCTATAATGCGAGGTCCACGATCATTAATTTGAACTAATACTCCTCCTAGTCCTACCGGACTGGCATCTGCTATGACCATAGTCCGATCTTTGACGTCATAGTATCCTAGAGTAGGAATATTAGACAAAGCTGATTTTAATTTGTTAAATGCAAATTCCTGTTTTCTGCCCCAAAGGGTTTTTAATTCTGTCGTTTTGCTCTGTTTCTTTCTTAGCAGTTCTTTTAATGGTTCAGTAGTTGTTGCCAAATCTGGAATCCATTTTCCAACGTAATTTATTAATCCCAAGAAGCTCTGAAGCTCACCTATATTCATAGGTGGACAAAATTCTTGAATAGTCGTCACGTACTTATCTAATGGTTTTACACCTTTGTGTGATAATTCGTGACCCAAAAATTGAGCCTTTTCTTCCCTGAATATGCACTTGTCGTTTCTCAGTACAACATTATGTTCTCTTAAAGTTTTCATTACTGTTTCTAATCTTTTATCGTGTTCTTCCACATCCTTTCCGTATACTAAAATGTCGTCTATAAAATTAATGGTGCCGTTGCATCTCAATAACATTCGTTCTATGGTCTTTTGAAATATTTCCGGAGCACAGGATATTCCAAACATTAATCTTTTGTATCTAAACAGGCCTTTACTAGTAATAAAAGTTGTAATATGTCGAGAGTTAGGATGCAATTCCACCTGATAAAAAGCATCTTTTATGTCCAGTTTTGAAAAGTACTTTGCATTTTTAATTTTTGGTATTAACTTGTCCATAGTAGGCAATGGGTGATTTTCGCGTAGAATTGCTGTGTTGGCCCGCCTCATATCCACGCAAATACGAACATCTCCGGTGTTCTTCAAAACTGGGACTATTGGGGATACCCATCTCGAGGATCCTTTAACTTCTTCAATGATGTCTTTCTCTAACAGCTCTTTTATTTTCTTGTCGACTTTTTCTTCTAGTGGTATGGGGATCCTTCTTAATGGTTGAGAAACTGGTTGTACTTTCTCATCGATTGGTACCTCCACTAAAACATCCTTGAATTTCGGAAATTCTGTCTTAGTTTCCATATGGTCGATTTCTAATCCGATTTTAAGTACCCCCATAGCCATGGCAGTGTCTTTTCCAAGTAAATCTCTAGTTCCATCAGCTATGACGTAGAAAGTGGCGTTTTCTGACCTGTCCGCGATTTTTAAGTTTGCGTCGAATGATCCCATTAGGTCGAGGGGTTTCTTACTCCCATAACCATAAAAAGTCTTATTGCATGTGGATGTTTGGTTACGAACCTGTACCTTATTTTTTTTCATGTTGTCCCAGGTTTTGTTTGTGATCAAGTTGCATTTACACCCAGAGTCTACTAACATTTTAACCTTCATTCCGCCAACATGACAATCTAATACACTGTCATCGTCGATTTTGAACACATATTGAATGCCTTCTGATTCTACTTGATCTATCTGGTTTGTATCGTTTCTTTTGTTGTCTCTTTTCATTTTTTTATTTCCGCTTTGTTTGTTGTAGTTTTCCTCATATTTCCTTTTATTCGTTCTGTTCCGTGTCATTGTTCTGCAAAATTGTCTGAAATGTCCCTTTAGCCCACATTTATAACAATCTATTTCTTTTGCTGGGCATTTGCTGTCGTGAGATGCGTGTCCTGAATTTCCACATCTTCCACATCCTGGTTGTCTTTTCCACTTCTTATCACTGCTATTGTTTTTTTCCTTCATTTCTGATTTTGTGTCTTTTATTCTATTAATGTTTTCAGTTGATGTGCTGCTTCCTCCGAATTCTTCTATTTGTCGACTTACGGCTTCGAGAGTATTTGCTTCAGCAATTATATTTGTTAGCGTTATTGAGTCTCCTGTTTGTAGAATTTTCTTCCTGAGCTCTTTTGAGGAACACTTTTCTGTGATTTGATCGATTATTTGATCGTCTTTGTCTTTAAATTGACATTTGTCTGCTTGCTGTCTAAGCCGTACTATGAATTTTTCGAACTTTTCATTTGCTTCTTGTTTGATCAATCGGAAAAGGTGACGTTCGTAGATCTTGCTTTGTTTGGGAAGGAAGTAGGCGTCGAGTTTGGTGATAGCAACTTCGAAGACGTCCACTCCATTCGCTGATGATACATTTGCATCCGGTATATTATAAAATATCTCCTGTAGCTCTAGTCCACCAAAATGTAGCAGCGAAGCACGTTTTTTCTCACAACTCTTGATGTCAGCAGCTTCTAGGTAGATCAATAGTGCTCGTTTCCAGCGTTCCCATCTCGTTCCTACTGATGACGGTTCCCCCTCGCAATCAAATTTCTCAAGCGTGAGTTGGGAACTCATTTTATTGTTTAATTACCTGGAATCAAAGAATTAAGGATTTGCATTCAACTGAAAAGTTAAAAAAATCTGAGCAGTATGTACATGAATGATAACTATTACGTAATAACCATATATTCTACTGATTTGACTGTCACCCTTTGGTGACTTGTCAGTTTAATGACCAGTAGATATGATCTACTGCAATAACCGTCATCCTTTGATAACTTGTCAATTTAATGACCAGTGGATATGATCTACTGCGATAACCGTCATCCTTTGATAACTTGTCAATTTAATGACCAGTAGATATGATCTACTGCGATAACCGTTATCCTTTGATAACTTGTCAATTTAATGACCACTGGCCGAAATGTAGAAGACTATGTTTTCTTTTCCGGTATAGATAATAAATACTGTCTTTTTGTTCATCATAAATAGGTTCTTTGTTTATGAGAAGGAAAGAAAAAAACTTTATTTCAATCTATCTCCAAAAATAAATGTTATTTTACTTTATGAACATGAATAAATTGTCCTATTTGCTTTTGTAGATAATTTAAATATAAAACTCACGGTTTTTCTCCTCGTCGCCAATGTAGAATACACTCACTCACACACAATCACTAGTTGACTCGCCAACGCACCACCGCACAGGCCGACAGTTCGACAACGACTGCCTCCCCATTTTTTTTTTTTTTTTTGGAATGGGCATCTCGCAGTTTATCCTTTAGGGATATTTACTGCTCAACCGAACTTTCCTGTGGGGGGCTTAATTAAAATTAAGGCCTCCAGCCAGGCATAAAAACTTATAAGCTAAGCGACTATCGCTAAGGGCACCCCCTGCGGGGTACGAACCTCGGCTTAGGACGTCGCTGAAGAGGACAGCAAGGGACAGGTTGGATCTGATTGTTCCATTATTTAGGGACATTTTAAACATTAATCGGCTCAGCTTCGCGGGCTGGCTCTAGCAAAGGGTCGGGAGGGGGGCATTGACGGGGTCGTCGCGACGGGCCTCGGCGGCGAGGACGGAATGTCCGTTTTTGTATGCGAACAGTGCTGGTGGCCTTATCGCTCTCCTGGAGGAGAGTGATAGGATCATCTGGCTCTGTGAGTGTGTGTTTCGGTCTTCGAACTGTGGTACTGCCTCCCCACCATTCGGACCGGTATTTATAACCGAGCGACGTGCGCGCCCGAGGCAACGTCACAACAATGTTATTGGTTTGTAGTGTGATATAATAATATCTACATACACTACACAAATATTAATTCAATGGTATCCTTAAATATGTATTGTTTCTGTTACTGTACTTGTTGTGAACACAAGACAAATATGGCATGGCACTAAATAGTCCGAAATTATGTGATATACGTTTAATACTGTGACACTGTCAAAAATGATCAAAACATGTGCTTCTGCTGACCCCCCGAGAGCCGGGACGTCGGCGTGAGGATATCAAAAGCGTGCAGTAGCCGACTCAGAACTGTGCTGAGTCGCTTAGCCGTTTTGGAGATGGCGTATACACATACTGACAGACAGTGTGGTAGGTGACTATCGCGCTTATGCCAATAGGAGCCCGCACTTATGTAGGTATGTCAATTTCATTTTATTCTCTTCCGAGCCTTGTGAGACTGTCTAGTTGTTCTTTTCACCTTATATCATAGAATTATTTGGCCATTTTTATTCTTATGTTATGTTAAAAAGAATCACTCAGGCACACACAAAACTAATATTATTCCCATGAAGCTCCCCGTAGAAATGAACCCACCATAGTTAAGTATGAGATAATCTATTAAAATGAGGGTTTTAACGATAGTTGTACATTACATTATATGGAACAAACAAATACATTTTGATAACAGTTTAAAATAACTTCAGGTTTTTAACAAATATTTAGAATAACTAGTTGATTCACACTTCTTTTTGTAATGTCTTTGGACCAGCCCGAGTCATGTACTTTTGGTATTCCTTCAATGTAGTCTGTGGAATTCAAAATTTCTTACACTATTTTACATTATATGTTGAAAAAATTACAATTTGCGGCAAGTATGATAAACTATCAAACAATTAGAATCATGTAAATAGCTTTTGAATATAATTTGAAGCCATATTGATGTTGAAATGATCGTAATTCAGTTAATGTTATAATTATCTCCACGTTTTTAATAATGATAAAAAAAAACTTAGAAATTGGCAATACATAAGTAAACGTAAGCAATTTTGAATTTCGCATGGCTACATTGCTGGAAACACCAAAAATAGAACGATTTTGCAAATTCCGCAGTTTAAGTCAGTTCTTATATTCACTTTTTATAACACAGTTAAGAGATTACATTTTAGATTCAACAGTAATCACTTGAACGACTAGACTCGGTAAATGAAAACTTTAACAGTACCCGAGTGTAAATACGGCACATAGAGCTTCAGAAAGGGACTGCCACACAAGTATGAGTGACAGAGACAACGCTCTACAAAACCGAACTATTTTTCTAAACCGCAATGTGTCATATTTATGGCCAGGTACTGCAAAGCTGTAATCAAGAGCCAGCATAGAGTTCAGGGTTTAATTGATTTAAACCATTTTAGTCTCTGGATTACAATTTTTCATATCAAGCCTAGTCTGTTCATCAAATTCTTTCACACACATCACTAGACGGCGGAATATTAACGTCCATGCACTGAGCTGTCCCTGAGGGCGTACACAACAGCTCCTCCTTCCTGCGCAGGAGTGGCAGTGCTGGCAGTGCTGGCGAGGCCAGCAGCTCACACCGCGGAGTACTTCCTGCCGTCGTCGCTGGAGTAGCAGTGCTGGCAGTGCAGCTTGTGCATGCGCACGCGCACGTCGGCGCCGGCGCGGCCGTCCCCCAGCCGCGCGCCGCACACGGCGCACGTGAAGCACCACACGTGGTATCACAGCGACAGGGACTCGATGATCATGGCGGCGCCGCGGCCTGCGGGGAACGGGACGTTAGGGTGATGTACAGGCAGTGAAGGTGGTACACTTCTTATCTTTATACTTTGAAGAACAAGAGGCAAGTTAAGATGCAGATTACAAACGAACGATTAGAGAACATGCATACGGAAGTCACGAAAAACTGCATAAGGCCACCTATAATATCGTCCTTATATACTCCTTTTGCAATCTCATAATATCGGGTCATACACGCACGGTGCGAGTACTACGCACCTGACCTTTATGAAAAACGTTTGCCCTTCGAGAGCCTTCCGTTCACTTATATCTGCGTTATATTATACCTTTTGTTAGTCGCCTTTCAATCAACTTTTCAAAACTATCTAAGTACACTTATCCATTTTGTCAATACATCTTCTTTAAAATCACAACAATGTTTATCTCATCATTCCTCAATATATCATTCACTATCACCAGACATACGGAACGAATTTATTCTAATTTCATGTCTTTTTTATCACAGCCAACCTTTGACTTCAATACATTTGTGTAGGCGCGCACGCCATTGTGATAGCACACCAGACGAGCCTTTTTGGACACCGACTGTTTGGTCACAGCACAATTCATTTAGCAGAAGCCGCCTAAGTAGTAGCGATGCTGGATTCTGGTCTTAGACAATGTGTAGTGGCTGCAAGATTACATTTACGCCCCTTGACTGTTCATACAGTGTACAAACGCTATCGAGAGACTGGTTTATTTATGCGGCGTCCAGGATCTGGTAGGCTTCGGACGACTTATGAGTGAAACGACCGATTTTTGTAACAGTTACTTTGCGAAGTCGATGCCTTAACGCTTTTGAACTACAGAAACAGCTTCGTATTGTTCGAAGGGTGAATGTGGATGACGATCAATTTTTTTTTTAATAATCGTTCTTTATTAGTTGCCAGAAAGAAAATCATGGTAGAGTTTGATAAGTGTTTTATTCTAAATGCAATTTTGGTCTAATGATCATGACTGCATAGAGTTATTGGAAGAATTATAATACCTACTTATTTCCTAATAATACGTAGTCGGATAGGAAACACGGACCTCATCTAGTTTTTAACTTATTTGTGCTTGTTTGACGAAGTATGAGTTAATAACTATAAAAGGAAATATAATTTGTTATTATTTTTTATCAATTGCTTAAAAAACAAAACATTCACTAAATTAATTTAATTACATGTGGAGTTATTGAATAAAAGGGTTTTGTGAAAAATAAATGTAAAGCGCAGTTATTTCGTTTTCATAAGAGTAAAAAGAAAACAAACGCGCTGAACATATTATTTGAGCCTCATTTTATACAGACGATATGGTGTTGCTCAGCCCATCAATGACCGCACTCAGAAAACTGATAGGTGTATGTGAGGAGTATGCGAGGGTACACGGTCTCCTGTACAATGCCCAGAAAAGCGAGCTCCTGGTGTTTCAAGCCAGGGGTCGGAAGCTGGGGGATGTGGCACCTGTGCTGCTTAATGCTGTTGCTCTTAGAAGAGTAAAGGAATTTAAATACCTCGGCCATGTGGTGAACGAGGATTTAAAAGATGACGGGGATATTGAAAGGGAAAGGAGGGCGATGGCGGTCCGCTGTAACATGTTGGCACGCAGATTTGCAAGGTGTAGTCTTGAGGTAAAAATCACCTTATTTAAAGCGTTCTGCCAAACTCTCTACACCTGCAATCTGTGGGTCACCTACACGCAGCGGGCCATCAACGCTCTCCGAGTACAATATAATAATGCGTTCAGGGTGCTGGTGGGGCTCCCGCGTTACTGTAGCGCATCTGCGATGTTTGCGCAAGCGCACACAGACGGCTTTCACACTGTGCTGCGGCGCCGCATCGCATCGTTGATGTTTCGTACGCGTGGGAGCGCCAACACCATCCTGAACGTACTCAGCCACAAGTTGGACAGCCCCCTTCTGCGGCACTGGGTTCAAGCACAAGTGCGTGTGCCTGGGGCCCCAGAGGGCGGCAAATACCTTAATTAATTTTTAAACAATGTAACTAACATAGTTTTTAAGTTGTATACTAACAATATTATGGGTATATTGCCTGAAATAAATAGATTTGATTTGATTTGATTATACTGTAGTGACACAGTACCTGTCACAGTTACTATTACCTCAGAACCAATTACCAATACCTCAGAACCAATTACCACGTTTAGACCACATCTGTTAAAGAAACAACTGTGACACCATACCTGTCACAGTTACCACGTTAGACGTCTGTTAAAGAAACACTGAAGCAACGTTTCGTCCGTCAAAAAATAGGATAAGCATGTACGCTAACAGAATCTTCATATCAACCGTCGCAGCCGCGCAGAGGGATCACGTCATCTCGCGCAGAGAAGATCTTCACTCGCCGCCGTTGTCCCGCGAAAAGGATCGCGCTCTTTTTTTTTTTTTTTTTAGGTAGGGCCACTCACAGTTCAGCACTATAAGGCTGTTTACTGCTTAACCGGTCGATCCTGTGGTGACCTTACAAGAAGGCCCCCAGCCAGGGCAAGGATCGCGCTCGGCGCGCGACTCATATTTATAGATTCGCGACGTGTACTAAACCGCGCATGCGCGGTAAGCGGCCGCGCAGTGCGTTGCATCTGCATGACTTGAAGCGCCCTCTGTCCGAGGAATAGCAACGCACGCTTGTAAATACATTAGACTAAGCACTACCTTCACTATTACCAATGTAAATATAAATAGGGTGTAAATACTGAAAATATACAGATCTAGTTCAGACATCAACGAGTAACTATGTGTTTCATTTACAAGCCACTATCACTCCCTAATAATACAATCATTTTTTTTAACCTTTTGTATACCATTGTCGCATATACGTATACACGACAAACGAACGCATGCCCTGTACGACAACCTCACAAATATGTGACAGTAAATGCGATGCACAATATGTACTACAACACCAAATTAACAATTAAATCATTACTTTTCTTTGTTTATTTATCTTCTTCTTCTAATATCTTATATATAAAATTCTCGTGTCACAATGTTTGTTCCCATACTCCTCCGAAACGGCTTGACCGATTCTCATGAAATTTTGTGAGCATATTGAGAAGGTCTGAGAATCGGCCAACATCTATTTTTCATAATAAAAAAAAAATAGGCGGTACGAAGTTCGCGGGCACAGCTAGTATAATATAAAATTCTCGTGTCACAATGTTTGTTACCAAACTCCTCCGAAACGGCTGGACCGATTTGTATGAAATTTTGGGTGCATATCGGGTAGCTCTGAGAATCGGCCAACGTCTATTTTCATACCCCTAAATGATAAGGGTGACCCGGGGTGGGTCACCCTGTATAAATTAAATATAAATTTTATTTAGTATTTTTTTGACTTAAAATGGCAAAACCACGTTTGCCAGGTCAGCTAGTATATCATAACAATTGAAGCTCTTGTACGCATTTGACTGTGTGAAACAAATTAAAATAACCCTTGGATATTGAGAAATTCATGAGAACAATGAAGACATTAAAAGTTTTTATTAAAAAGGCGTGGCGTGGAGGGCGCGCTCGTGTGTAAAGGCACGCTCTGGCGTTAAAAAGGTTCATAGTAAAAAAAATACAAAACTTTTATATTCTGTACGATAAGAAAATTTATGCATTTCAAGTTTCACAGAATAAGAAATGTACAGTCTGTATTTTTTAAATGTATTTGGATGCTTTTAAAGTTGTTGGTATTATTTGTAGCGTTGCAATACTTGAGAATTCAAAGGAGAACGGGCGTTCTAATCTAAGAACCAGTAACAATATGCAATATATCATTGGAAAGGTTTTCTTATGTACTCCAACTATTGACGGTGGGAAGTCCCAATCACAGTGTGGAAAAAGTTATTGCACAATAAAGCTAGACTTAACTTGGCTTCCAGTCTAGCCGGTAGCAGCTGAATACCAGTACTTTACATGGAGCGACTGCCTATCTGACCTCCACAGCCCACTTACTGGGTAATACAATACCCCATGGAAAGACTGATTGTCACACTTTCGGGCTTCTGACTACCCGTAACGACTGTCAAAGATCTACAAATGACAACCGAGAACAACGACTAAACGTACTTTCCGAGGCACGGAGGAGTCACGATATGTAACGAACGGTCACCCATCCACAGGCTGACCTCGGCAAGCGTAGCTTATCCTTGCAGCTGTTTTCATTTAGCCTCGAGCTCGACTCCGCCATAAAATCAGTTGAAGTACATAAAAAACCTTTCTAATAATAAATAAATAAATAATGCTGGACAATCCACACAGCATCATCTAGCCCCAAGCTAAGCAGAGCTTGTGTTATGGGTAAGAATGACTGATATACTTATATACTTAATACAATACATTACATAGATAGATATTTTTATTATACATAGCAAATACCCAGTACACCCGGAACAAACATTTGTAAACCGTACAAACATTTGTCCCAAGGCGGGAATCGAACCCGTAACCTCCTGTGTCGCAGGCGGACACTCGCCCGCCGCGCCACATCGGTCGTCAATGATATATCGCATGTTATAATTGGTTCCTAGGCTAGCATCCATACATTTTTTGCTCGTCCTCCTTTTGTCCTGTGTCATTCTTTTTAAGTAAATACTAGAACAAAAGAAGCACATTCATGCGGATAGAGTGCTCGTGAGGGAGTAAAAGTGCTTCGTGGGTGTCCGTACATTCGTACCTAGTTCCTCTCCACAGTGCGAGCACTTCCGGCGGCCGCTCACGCTCAGCAGCTTGTCCTCGCGCGCTTCGGGCCGCAGCGCCCGCTTCACGTCCGACGACAGCTGCTGCTGGCTGGAATTGTATGCAGTGATATGTTACTAATAATAAATAATCACTAAGGATTCAAAATGGCGGTTTGACAGCTTTTGTATATGTAGAAAATATATCAAACCGCCATTTTTGTTCTTCAGATAAAATTTCAGCCCTGATTCATATTCATTTATTTGCGTTCCACAAGGTAAAACAACAATAACATCTAAAACCATAGAACCATTGTAGACACTGTCAGTGCTCAGCAAAAAGTTCAGTCTTACAAGCTAAAAACTAAAACTAGCTAGAAAATGAAAACAGCATAATAACATTTACCTAATTTATTTATTTAAACCATCAACAATAACAAATAATTCTATTACTGGGAAGTAAGCCTAAGTATTCCTTAGTATCTGCAGTGGGGCAGGGTTAATGCATGAAATTACAATTTCAGTCGCAGTTTGAACTTAAAAAGTCGTATAATTATTTCATTTATCAAAACTTAACACAGTGAAACTCTGATTATTTTATAGTTGTAATGGTGATTTTAATTTTTATATTTCGAAAAATGTATTTTTTTACGATTCCTAATAACTTTTTCTATAACATACTACCTAATTATCTAATACAAAGTTGCTGATTGCAAATAATCAACGAAAATTTGATTCAGCGGGCTGTCGCATTTACTTTATAACCCAATAGCCTTGCCATACATAGACTGGTTGCAGGTAGAAATTTGGTTTACAAATGTGACTTTTTCGATTCATATATCGTCGCCTTGGGGGGTAATAGAGCTATTCCACAGAACTAGACTTTTGAGTTATGGACGTTTAAAAAATAAATGATGCGCATAAGAACAGTTATTTTAACATAAATCAGCGCCATATTTTAGGAGAGAGTTCAAATTTTCACACTAGATTATTAAAAGGTTTTACCGTTGAATGCCACAATTAAAAAAATCCAAAATATCATAGTTCTTAAGTTATGTTGATTACACCTGTTGACTACTAGCATAAATAAAATGTAATACTCTTATTTACGGGGTGTAAGTCACTTAACTCTCTTGTCTTGTTGACTTTTTAACCAGAGAGCCAATTTTGCTAACTTTAAGCAACGTTCGCATTCGCATGTCAGTCGTAATCTGTCAAAAATTGGAAATTGATGTCTTTTTGCGAGATTGTTACTGAGATGCAAATACGAACGTTGTTTAAAATATTAGTAAAATTGGCCCTCTGATGAAATTATTCTAATTATTTATAAAGGCATTAATTATTTATAAACATGATGTAGGTATTTGTTTTATTGAAGGACTTTTAAATTGATTATCTTACACGGAGTATGAAACCTGAGTTATTGGTGTGTATCACTTAGTAATATTTAAAAATATTTAGGTAATTATTAATAACATAAGTACATTTACCTTGATTGTTTTGATTGTCTAAATCAGAATCCGCCGCAACCATCTTTCGTCCGCGTGATAAATTCATGTTAACTGAATAATTACAAACCAATAAACATCAATTGCTTAAAACTCACAAGTTATGTAGTTAATATTAATAATGAACAGTTATTGTCGTTTTACACAAATCGTGAATGTTACTCGTAACCATAGACATAATAGGTCTTTACCTATGAAATTGCCGTTTTGTATGAAAAAATTTAAATGAATTTTTTTCATGTATTTTTTATTTGTATTAATCGAAGTAATCACCCATGCAATCAATGCATCTTTGCCAACGCAGTGGCAGTTTATTTATGCCCTTCTTAAAGAAATCAGCTGGACGGGAGGCAACAAATTCTTCAAAGGCATTTTGTACTGCCTCTCGGGTATTGAATTTTTTTCCCGCCAAGTTATCCAAATTCTGGAAAAAGTAGTAGTCTGTAGGCGCAAGGTCTGGTGAGTAGGGCGGATGACGGAGAGCTTCCAACCCCAGTTCTTGCAACTTGGAGACCGTCTGCTGTGCAGTATGAGGTCGCGCGTTGTCGTGCAGGAGCAGCGGAGACGAGCGATTGACCAATGCTGGTTGGAGATGTGCCAGCTTCTCCATCATTGTGTTCAATTCTTCACAGTACACATCTGCAGTAATGCTCACCCCGTTTGGTAAGAAGCTGTGTTGAATCACACCGGCGCTAGACCACCAAACAGTGACCATCACTTTTCTTGGGGTAAGTTTTCGTTTAGGGCATTGTTTAGGTGCTGAACCAGGATCCAACCAACTTGCTGAGCGCTTGCGGTTATCAAACAGAATCCATTTTTCATCGCAGGTAACAATGCGGTTCAAAATTCCTTCATTTGTGTGTCTGTTGAGCAGTGCAAGGCACGTCTCGACGCGTACTTCGCGCTGGCGATC
This sequence comes from Phlogophora meticulosa, assembly GCA_905147745.2. Lineage (NCBI taxonomy): Eukaryota > Metazoa > Arthropoda > Insecta > Lepidoptera > Noctuidae > Phlogophora > Phlogophora meticulosa. The sequence continues at coordinate 21,426 of CAJHWW020000001.1, read as the reverse complement.
ATTGAGTTCGTGGGGCACCCATTTGTCAAGCTTTTTTACCTTGCCAATTTGACGCAAATGGACCAATATTGTTTTGACGCTAACGTCGAAAGCTGCTGCTAATTCAGCCGTAGATTGTGTATCATCAGCTTCCACAATCGCCTTTAATTCGTCATTGTCGACCAAAGTCTTCGGACGACCGCGAGGTTCATTTTTCAGGTCGAAATTTCCAGAACGGAAGCGAGCAAACCAATAACAGGTAGTGCGTTGGTTTGTAGTGTTAGCTCCGTAAACGTCGTTGATGTTGCGTGCCGCTTGTGCCGCGTTGCTGCCACGACGGTACTCATATTCCATAATTACTCGAATTTTTAACGTATCCATGATGACGAAAAAGATTTAAATGCGATGAAAATGTAACACTAATCAATAAACAAATGACTACTTTTGGAAAAAAAAATCCATGTTTTTAAAATAAAATTAATTTGAAATTAGAATTCTTAGCCAAACAAAAAATATTTTGATTTGAAATGGCCAGTACTGCAGAACGGCAATTTCATAGGTAAAGACCTAATATAAATCTCGTAACTCACTATCAAACCAAACTAAACTATGCACGCACAAACTCGACGAAATGCAGAACGCGGATTGGTGAACAGGAATAAACACGATTTTTTTCTGCCAATGAAATGTTCCCAAATAATATCGGGATTGGATTAAATATTTACGAATCACATGTAATAACTATAACATATATTGACCTAGAAAAAGCGTATGATAGGGTGCCTCGGGAAGTGTTGTGGTGGGCCTTGAAGGAGAAAGGTGTGCCTGGGAAGTATGTTGAGTTGATTCGTGCGATGTACAGCCGATCTAGTACCTATGTCCGGTCGTCTGCAGGTAACACTGACAAGTTCAGTGTGGCTGTAGGATTGCACCAAGGGTCGGCCTTAAGCCCTTACCTCTTCCTGTTAATAATGGACGCACTGACGTCGGAAATACAGGAAGAGGCACCCTGGTGCATGCTATTTGCCGACGACATTGTCCTTGTCAGTGAAGATGGACCTGAGATCCAGGGTAGATTGGAGAAATGGCAACAGAAGCTGGAGAGAGTAGGCTTGAAAATCAGCAGAACCAAGACAGAATATATGTTCTGCGATTTCGGCGGTCTCTCCAGCCCTGAAGCCATTGCGCTTGATTGCGTGCTCCTTCCGATCTGCTCCGAATTTCGGTATCTCGGTTCACTCGTGCAAAGTGACGGAGGAATAGATCGGACTGTCAAGCACAGAATAAACACAGGGTGGATGAAATGGCGGCAGGTAACGGGAACAACTTGCGATTCCGACGTTCCCCTTAAACTTAAAGGGAAGATCTATAAGTCAATGATAAGACCTGCCGTCTTGTATGGATCAGAATGTTGGGCCACAAAAAGACTGAATGAAAGGCAGTTGCATGCAGCTGAGATGAGAATGCTAAGGGGGATGTGTGGTGTTACGCGAATGGATAGAATAAGAAATGAGTATATAAGAGGAAGTCTGAAAGTGGCGCCTGTGACAGAGAAGTTGTGTGGAAATCGGCTGTCATGGTATGGACACGTGATGCGAAGAAATGAGGATCATGTTGTGAGGAAAGTTTTGAGTATGAATGTAGAGGGTTACAAGAGTAGAGGGAGACCCAGGAAACGATGGATGGATTGTGTGAAAGTTGATATGGCTAAGAAGGAGGTGACTTCTGAGATGACGGGAAATAGAGATGTATGGAAGAAGAAGACATGCTGCGCCGACCCCAAATGAAAAATTGGGATAAGGGCAAGAGGACGATGATGATGTAATAACTATAACACAATATAATGATGTATTAATTTTGGTAGTCAAGAGTTCTATGAGCTCTTACAACTATTGACCACTGAATACTTTACTTCTTATACTTGTAATCACAATACATTTAAGCGGCATAGATTTTTTGACTTTTATTAAAACTGCAAGAAATTTTATTGGCAAATAAAATAAAAACTTGCTTACAGTCATGATATCAGTTACATTTATTGACCTATATAAACTTTGGCTCTTTCATAACACGTTGATGCACTTAACTCCATTTCGCCAAAATTGTGGCTTAGCTCCATTGCCCTCCAAGACGACGATATACTTTCATAGCTTATCTTAGACATCACTAACATCGGTTGAGGAAATTCTCGTCGGCAAACCTGGACTTTAAAGACTAATTGATATAAGTTTGGAATCGACAACCCACCTCGAGCAAGCGTGGTGCTTAATGTTCGTGCCGTCTCTGTATGTGAAAAGGCATCTCCACTGAAGTGGGACAATAAAAGGCTGTTATTATAATGATTTTGATCAGTTCTCAAAAGCTAAACGAAATCAGCTGGTCAATTCTGTAATTAAGTATGGGAACACTCATTTCGCCTGCAGTTCTCGTACTTTTCCACAGGAAAATTGTTACAACATGGGACTGCGACAGTCTAAGCCCGTAAGATTTGTCAGTGTTTAGCAACACTGACAAATTTTACATGACAATGACGCAGACCGCTCTTGAACGTTTGGTGGTGAACCTCACCTAGTGCTGAGCGCGTGCATGGCGTGCAGCGGTGCGGGGGGCGCGGGGGGCGCGTCGTGCTGGTAGGAGTGGCGCTGTGCGGCGAGCAGCTTGCCGCGCTGCTCCGAGATGCGGCGCGCCTCCGCTTCCTGGAATCACGACATGACAGAACGATCTAATCAATTTTTTATTTTGGAATGTAAAGCGTAACTAAGTCTGATCTAATGACGATACATCACGCCTGTGTTCCATAGAGGTGTACCTATAGTACATCCACAGTTAATTTTACCTTTTTTAAGTTTGTTTTATGTTCTTACTTACAATGTATGCACGTCCTCTGTGGCTAATAAAGTTCTCTTTATTATTTCTTTCTTTTTACATTTTGCCAGTTATTTTTAAGACCCATGTAATGAGAGAACCCATTGCCATCAACCGGGCCCATATCCAGTTCCTAAACGGCTTCTAAAATCGTAATTATAGATACTTTGACCGATCCAGGAATCGAACCCAGGACCCCATGCTCATTCGTCATGCTGATCCACTTTACTAGACCAACGAGGCAGTCAAATATATTTCAATGTTCTGAAAAAAAATTAATGAAACTATAATAAAAAATATCCATCTATGTAATGTATTGTATTAAGTATATCAATCATCTAGTACTCATAACACAAGCTCTGCTTAGCTTGGGGCTAGATGCTGCTGTGTGGATTGTCCAGCATTATTTATTTATTTATTAGTTTTGAGAATAAAATATAGCAAATGTAGTCGCTATAATGTAGCTTTAATAGTAGATGTGACAGTGGCATAAAAATAATCAAATCTTTACTATTTATAAAATTAATTCAGATATATAACTCTGATATCGCCAACCCGCATTGAGGTAACATGGTGATTATTGCTCGTTCTCTCTATGAGAAGAGGCCTTTGCCCTGCAGTGGGACAGTAACAGACTGGTATAAACCATCATCATGCAAGTTCTATGTACTTAAAAAAACCGGAGGAAGAAGCTAAAAAGAAATGAGTGATGTACCTGTATGAGCCAGTGTTGGTTGTGGTTATAGTTGGCAGGTTTCCTGTTCCGTGCCTGCAGCCAGTCTGTGCTGGAGATCAGCTTCGGTGTGGGAGCAGCACTAAGAGCCTGGAAATTATATATTATTATGAAAATTAGATGACTATGTTTTGTTTTTTAAACGTTGCCCCACACTAGGAGTTTTCGCCTACGTCGTGGGTGCGTTTACTAACATTCATACTCACATACATAAATATCCAGACCCGGGACAACTACTTTAGGCCATACAAATATTTGTTCCTTGCGGGAATCGAACCCACAACACGCGGTGCAGCAGTCAATCGCTAGGCCACTGCGCCAACCGTGCCGTCAAATGTTGGGTGTTTTATATTTTTAAAGTAGTATTATAGTCAAAATAATTTATTCCAATGAGAACATTACGAAAGGCACTTTTTAACGTCAAATTAACAAGTAAAATCAAATACAAAAATGATTCTGTTTGTCCCTTTCAAGAGTTATTTTCGTATGGAGAAGAATAGGGAAAAACTCTACACTAACTGATTTAATTGTTTTTTAGAATATTTTGTTTACGTTAGTGAGATAATTATACGTGAAGACGACGTACGTAAAATAATGCTATAATAAGTTCAAAGTATTTCCACATTTCGCCAGTTATGTTAAAATCCCATGTGACAGGGCACAGACTCCGAATTGCTGCTGAAACCAAATTCAGGATAGGAAATCTTACTAGCACTTTTCGCGACCTGGGAATCGAATCCTTGACCCCATGCTCAGCAGTAGCCTTGTAGACGATATTTAGTCACAAAAATGTTGTTTTTTTTTACATGTCTATAGTTGATTTTAATGCAGCTACTGTTTCGTCACTTTATCAAAAACCTTCACAATTTTGATAACATTGCATTATGCCTATATCCCCAAAGGGTTAGGCAGAAGTGTACTTATAGTATACACATTTTGCCAGTTACAATTAAGTTTTGTATAATAAGGCGCGAGCCTATTGGCATCAACCAGGCATAAATGCAGACTCCGGGCTGCCACTGAACAATTCCAAATAGAAAAGCCCAACAACAACTTGCCCAACCCAGGAATCGAACCCAGAACCACATTCTCAGCAGTACCGCTTGCGACCACCAGACGAACGAGGCATTTCTATTTTGATATTCAACTTTATTTTTGGTACAATCAGCACCAAAAGTTACAAGCCTTTTTAGTGATATACTATTTACACATACATACATAAACTAACGCTTTTTTTTAGGCAGAAACTACAGAATGCCTAATGATCTTAAAATACTAATTTTGCTTGGTTTACGATCTTACACCTGAATACAAAAAAATCCTGACTACCCCAATTATATTTATTCTAATCTCAAGTCTCAGTCTGTCAAAAATACGTCTAATTTACACCAATCGTCTATTTTTTAGTTTTTGATATTATTGTAGCTGATATGAGATTGCGACTACATTTTTAATGTTTTATGATGACTTTTGAGATGGCGGCAAATAGAGATGTATGGAAGAAGAAGAAATACTGCGCCGACCCCAAATAAATTGGGATAAGGGCAGGAGGATGGAATTGGCACTCTGGGTCATACACGCACGCCAGTTGAGAGTACTACGCTCCTGAATTTGTTGAAAAACTAATTAAATTAACTATACATCTGGATTCTGAAAAAATTCAAATGTGTTTTTTTTTACTATAAACTGTATAAATCATATTTTTTATCTCTGATTGACTTGTTTAGTTAAAGCTATCATTGGGTTAGATAGATGTCATGATTTATTTCAGTTTAAAGTAAAAAAAAAACATGAGAAAAAAAACTTAGAAGTGCAGAATCATATACTAAACTCATGGTACCAGTTTGTACGTCGCTGCGTTCCATTCTGTGCATGTACGTCACTACAAAACAAGGGTTCCATCTTTCCCTTTCATCTCGCAACCCTCAAAATAATAATAATAATATTGCTGGGCAATCCACACAGTATCATCTAGCCCCAAGCTAATTCTGATTAGCTTGCTTGTGTTATGTATGGGTACTAGAAGACTGATATACATTACATACATAGATATTTTTTTATCAGACATGGCAAATACCCAGAACACCTGGAACAAATCTTTGTAGATCGTATAATCACCGGCAAATAAGATGGCAAAAGTCGTTAGATGCGCACAAGTCGATTTTTAGGTCTCTTTGGTGGTCAAGCGGGACGCGGGGTATGAGGTAGCGTCGATCCGAGCGCGCGATTGGTGCATCAGTCGACCCTTGCCTCCCGCACCGCGCCTTCGTCCCGTTCGCTCCCGATTACATTTCAGTGCACGAAAATTGAACCCTTTGTTTTTGTTGTGTTAAACTTAAGTGTTGTTATTGTTTTTAAATTTAGGATAGAGTTCCTGAAAAGGCATAGCATACGAGGAAAGTATGCTCAAACCAGAGTTATACAAATTAATAAAATTGGAAAAAGAACAATTTAAAACATACAGCATTGACCAAACACTTGCAGATCACAACCATAGTGTTCTGCGATTGCGACTTTCAATATGATGCCAAGGGTAGTTTTATTAACGGATAGTGACGACGACTAGTTAATTTTTTTTTTTTTATATAAACTTTTTTGAATTTTAAATGCACGTTATTTATAACTCCAAATAAACTTGAATTCCTCTCCCTTCTTTAACTTTGTTCTATACAGACATGATTAAATATAAATGATGGCAATAACAATAGAATAATGACGAACAATAAAAGTTACCACTTTTTTGTGCCACTAAGTGTACGATGCGCGAACTTACCCCCACTACGCCAAAATCTTGCCATCTTATTTGCCGGTGACTATACAAACATTTGTCCCAAGGCGGGAATCGAACCCGCAACCTCCTGCGTCGCAAGCGGACCTTTGCCCGCCGCGCCACATAGGTCGTCCCATAAAAGAATGTAAGAAATAAGTGTACCTGCAACGTATGCCTGGTCATAGATGGTAGTTGGCGTTGCCGTTGGTGGCCGGCTTCTGCCGCAGCTGGACATTCGCGTACTCCACGGCTGAAGGCACGCGACTGCTTCTGGAAACATGTGGGAGATGGGATTAGTACAATATGAATTGATTATGATTATTATGATGATATTTATTTATTATGATTGATTGATGGGATTAGTTTTTTTATTGCTCTCTAAATGAATTCACGAGGATTACTTTATATACCATCTGTTATAAGTTTTAACTTAGGATAAATATATTGTGTAGATATAGGTTAGGATAGCTACGCTATCGCATTAGGTGAATAACCTGTAATGATAGCTGTAAGTGTGAGATAAATACTAATACTAATATTCGACGACACGGTTGGCGCAGTGGTTGAGCCATCGGCTGCTGCGCCGCGTGTTGTGGTTTCGATCCCCGCACGGAACAAATATTTGTATGACCTACAGGTAGTTGTTCCGGGTCTGGCTGTTTGTGTGTGTTAGTTTCAAAAAGGCACCCACCACAATCACAGACTTCTGGATGATCCTGGTCTGGTCTCGAAGCAGATTTTCTCTTTGCCGATGTAATTCCTCTTGTTCTAATTGGAGCAGTTCTCGTTCGAAGCGAAGGACTTCCTATTATGAAGTTAGATAATGTTTAAGGTATTGTTTTGATGTTTATAAAAGTTAGGGCGAGATTAATAAATGCAACTTAGCATGTACTTTGGCTTAAAAGTGTTCCTGTCTCTGTCTTGCATTTGTAATTGGACAGTGACAGAAGTTAAGCTTAGCCAAGGCACATGCTAAGTAATTTCTATTAATTTCGGCTTTAGTATAAGGTCCAGTAATAAAGGTATGCTTATTAAATGTACAAGTTTTAGTGCTTATTCATTTAGGTTTGTTAAGTTATTGTTAACTTATGTATCACTTAAACTGTTTATTTTTAGTTTTTTTTGTCCTATGGCTTATATTTTACAAATAATGGAATTGTTAGTATGATTTAACTTAGGACCTTACAGAATAAGTTTTAATGTAATTATTTGATTGTTTTGATTAGTAAAACATGTAACTTTAGTGATTTTAACATGAAGTGCAAGGCTTGAAGCTGGCGTGTATTAATCATATCGATTACACATTATATGGGGCAATGGACTTTGAAAGAAAATAGAGGAAAATTCGGTAAAAAAATGGTGTTTCCATATTGTTTCCGTAGTGTTATTCGAATAGTGGCCTATTATAGTTTAACCATCGCTATACTGTAATCAATCAATTAATCAGTCTTTATTTGTGTACAGGTATACATAATAGATCTTAAGTGTAATGTACTACTCGTATAGTTATGTTAATTTAAAAGTAAATTTAGTTTATTTATAACCAATAAAAAAGCTGTACAAATGCGGATTTATTGCCTGAGACATTTTATACCAGTCTGCCTTAGGGTGATGCAGAGACAGAACATGGTAGGTGTAAAATGCTAAAAAAAAAACTTTTTTTGTTATGAATATCTGCAATCAGTCGCCAGACTATGATGACATGAGTTGAACGATAGGTTATTGAACAGCAGGCCAGTGCCTCCCTGTCTAATCAGAAAACTTGGTTTCCTTTAAGTATCTTAACTGCATAGACAGTATCAAGTAATCAAGAAGCAAGTTCTTTGGAGTGATAGAATGGTACGGTAAGAAATAACTTTCTTTTCTTTAGGAAAAAGAAATAACTTTCTTTTACAGGACGCTTTAAAACAGGATTTTTTATTGCCACTACGCATAATACTCGTATAAACAAAATCAATATTTAGATTTTCAATGAGTTTTATTTGAAAAGGACCGAAGTTTCCCCTCATAATGTATGTAAGTGTAAAATGTCATTCACCTTTGTGTTCGCATCGTCATACGCCCCATCGGGCCAGTCCTCGTTAGTCGTCGCCTGAATCGAGTCGTCGTGCTGGTAGGAGTGGCGCTGTGCGGCGAGCAGCTTGCCGCGCTGCTCCGAGATGCGGCGCGCCTCCGCTTCCTGGAATCACGACATGACAGAACGATCTAATCAATTTTTTATTTTGGAATGTAAAGCGTAACTAAGTCTGATCTAATGACGATACATCACGCCTGTGTTCCATAGAGGTGTACCTATAGTACATCCACAGTTAATTTTACCTTTTTTAAGTTTGTTTTATGTTCTTACTTACAATGTATGCACGTCCTCTGTGGCTAATAAAGTTCTCTTTATTATTTCTTTCTTTTTACATTTTGCCAGTTATTTTTAAGACCCATGTAATGAGAGAACCCATTGCCATCAACCGGGCCCATATCCAGTTCCTAAACGGCTTCTAAAATCGTAATTATAGATACTTTGACCGATCCAGGAATCGAACCCAGGACCCCATGCTCATTCGTCATGCTGATCCACTTTACTAGACCAACGAGGCAGTCAAATATATTTCAATGTTCTGAAAAAAAATTAATGAAACTATAATAAAAAATATCCATCTATGTAATGTATTGTATTAAGTATATCAATCATCTAGTACTCATAACACAAGCTCTGCTTAGCTTGGGGCTAGATGCTGCTGTGTGGATTGTCCAGCATTATTTATTTATTTATTAGTTTTGAGAATAAAATATAGCAAATGTAGTCGCTATAATGTAGCTTTAATAGTAGATGTGACAGTGGCATAAAAATAATCAAATCTTTACTATTTATAAAATTAATTCAGATATATAACTCTGATATCGCCAACCCGCATTGAGGTAACATGGTGATTATTGCTCGTTCTCTCTATGAGAAGAGGCCTTTGCCCTGCAGTGGGACAGTAACAGACTGGTATAAACCATCATCATGCAAGTTCTATGTACTTAAAAAAACCGGAGGAAGAAGCTAAAAAGAAATGAGTGATGTACCTGTATGAGCCAGTGTTGGTTGTGGTTATAGTTGGCAGGTTTCCTGTTCCGTGCCTGCAGCCAGTCTGTGCTGGAGATCAGCTTCGGTGTGGGAGCAGCACTAAGAGCCTGGAAATTATATATTATTATGAAAATTAGATGACTATGTTTTGTTTTTTAAACGTTGCCCCACACTAGGAGTTTTCGCCTACGTCGTGGGTGCGTTTACTAACATTCATACTCACATACATAAATATCCAGACCCGGGACAACTACTTTAGGCCATACAAATATTTGTTCCTTGCGGGAATCGAACCCACAACACGCGGTGCAGCAGTCAATCGCTAGGCCACTGCGCCAACCGTGCCGTCAAATGTTGGGTGTTTTATATTTTTAAAGTAGTATTATAGTCAAAATAATTTATTCCAATGAGAACATTACGAAAGGCACTTTTTAACGTCAAATTAACAAGTAAAATCAAATACAAAAATGATTCTGTTTGTCCCTTTCAAGAGTTATTTTCGTATGGAGAAGAATAGGGAAAAACTCTACACTAACTGATTTAATTGTTTTTTAGAATATTTTGTTTACGTTAGTGAGATAATTATACGTGAAGACGACGTACGTAAAATAATGCTATAATAAGTTCAAAGTATTTCCACATTTCGCCAGTTATGTTAAAATCCCATGTGACAGGGCACAGACTCCGAATTGCTGCTGAAACCAAATTCAGGATAGGAAATCTTACTAGCACTTTTCGCGACCTGGGAATCGAATCCTTGACCCCATGCTCAGCAGTAGCCTTGTAGACGATATTTAGTCACAAAAATGTTGTTTTTTTTTACATGTCTATAGTTGATTTTAATGCAGCTACTGTTTCGTCACTTTATCAAAAACCTTCACAATTTTGATAACATTGCATTATGCCTATATCCCCAAAGGGTTAGGCAGAAGTGTACTTATAGTATACACATTTTGCCAGTTACAATTAAGTTTTGTATAATAAGGCGCGAGCCTATTGGCATCAACCAGGCATAAATGCAGACTCCGGGCTGCCACTGAACAATTCCAAATAGAAAAGCCCAACAACAACTTGCCCAACCCAGGAATCGAACCCAGAACCACATTCTCAGCAGTACCGCTTGCGACCACCAGACGAACGAGGCATTTCTATTTTGATATTCAACTTTATTTTTGGTACAATCAGCACCAAAAGTTACAAGCCTTTTTAGTGATATACTATTTACACATACATACATAAACTAACGCTTTTTTTTAGGCAGAAACTACAGAATGCCTAATGATCTTAAAATACTAATTTTGCTTGGTTTACGATCTTACACCTGAATACAAAAAAATCCTGACTACCCCAATTATATTTATTCTAATCTCAAGTCTCAGTCTGTCAAAAATACGTCTAATTTACACCAATCGTCTATTTTTTAGTTTTTGATATTATTGTAGCTGATATGAGATTGCGACTACATTTTTAATGTTTTATGATGACTTTTGAGATGGCGGCAAATAGAGATGTATGGAAGAAGAAGAAATACTGCGCCGACCCCAAATAAATTGGGATAAGGGCAGGAGGATGGAATTGGCACTCTGGGTCATACACGCACGCCAGTTGAGAGTACTACGCTCCTGAATTTGTTGAAAAACTAATTAAATTAACTATACATCTGGATTCTGAAAAAATTCAAATGTGTTTTTTTTTACTATAAACTGTATAAATCATATTTTTTATCTCTGATTGACTTGTTTAGTTAAAGCTATCATTGGGTTAGATAGATGTCATGATTTATTTCAGTTTAAAGTAAAAAAAAAACATGAGAAAAAAAACTTAGAAGTGCAGAATCATATACTAAACTCATGGTACCAGTTTGTACGTCGCTGCGTTCCATTCTGTGCATGTACGTCACTACAAAACAAGGGTTCCATCTTTCCCTTTCATCTCGCAACCCTCAAAATAATAATAATAATATTGCTGGGCAATCCACACAGTATCATCTAGCCCCAAGCTAATTCTGATTAGCTTGCTTGTGTTATGTATGGGTACTAGAAGACTGATATACATTACATACATAGATATTTTTTTATCAGACATGGCAAATACCCAGAACACCTGGAACAAATCTTTGTAGATCGTATAATCACCGGCAAATAAGATGGCAAAAGTCGTTAGATGCGCACAAGTCGATTTTTAGGTCTCTTTGGTGGTCAAGCGGGACGCGGGGTATGAGGTAGCGTCGATCCGAGCGCGCGATTGGTGCATCAGTCGACCCTTGCCTCCCGCACCGCGCCTTCGTCCCGTTCGCTCCCGATTACATTTCAGTGCACGAAAATTGAACCCTTTGTTTTTGTTGTGTTAAACTTAAGTGTTGTTATTGTTTTTAAATTTAGGATAGAGTTCCTGAAAAGGCATAGCATACGAGGAAAGTATGCTCAAACCAGAGTTATACAAATTAATAAAATTGGAAAAAGAACAATTTAAAACATACAGCATTGACCAAACACTTGCAGATCACAACCATAGTGTTCTGCGATTGCGACTTTCAATATGATGCCAAGGGTAGTTTTATTAACGGATAGTGACGACGACTAGTTAATTTTTTTTTTTTTATATAAACTTTTTTGAATTTTAAATGCACGTTATTTATAACTCCAAATAAACTTGAATTCCTCTCCCTTCTTTAACTTTGTTCTATACAGACATGATTAAATATAAATGATGGCAATAACAATAGAATAATGACGAACAATAAAAGTTACCACTTTTTTGTGCCACTAAGTGTACGATGCGCGAACTTACCCCCACTACGCCAAAATCTTGCCATCTTATTTGCCGGTGACTATACAAACATTTGTCCCAAGGCGGGAATCGAACCCGCAACCTCCTGCGTCGCAAGCGGACCTTTGCCCGCCGCGCCACATAGGTCGTCCCATAAAAGAATGTAAGAAATAAGTGTACCTGCAACGTATGCCTGGTCATAGATGGTAGTTGGCGTTGCCGTTGGTGGCCGGCTTCTGCCGCAGCTGGACATTCGCGTACTCCACGGCTGAAGGCACGCGACTGCTTCTGGAAACATGTGGGAGATGGGATTAGTACAATATGAATTGATTATGATTATTATGATGATATTTATTTATTATGATTGATTGATGGGATTAGTTTTTTTATTGCTCTCTAAATGAATTCACGAGGATTACTTTATATACCATCTGTTATAAGTTTTAACTTAGGATAAATATATTGTGTAGATATAGGTTAGGATAGCTACGCTATCGCATTAGGTGAATAACCTGTAATGATAGCTGTAAGTGTGAGATAAATACTAATACTAATATTCGACGACACGGTTGGCGCAGTGGTTGAGCCATCGGCTGCTGCGCCGCGTGTTGTGGTTTCGATCCCCGCACGGAACAAATATTTGTATGACCTACAGGTAGTTGTTCCGGGTCTGGCTGTTTGTGTGTGTTAGTTTCAAAAAGGCACCCACCACAATCACAGACTTCTGGATGATCCTGGTCTGGTCTCGAAGCAGATTTTCTCTTTGCCGATGTAATTCCTCTTGTTCTAATTGGAGCAGTTCTCGTTCGAAGCGAAGGACTTCCTATTATGAAGTTAGATAATGTTTAAGGTATTGTTTTGATGTTTATAAAAGTTAGGGCGAGATTAATAAATGCAACTTAGCATGTACTTTGGCTTAAAAGTGTTCCTGTCTCTGTCTTGCATTTGTAATTGGACAGTGACAGAAGTTAAGCTTAGCCAAGGCACATGCTAAGTAATTTCTATTAATTTCGGCTTTAGTATAAGGTCCAGTAATAAAGGTATGCTTATTAAATGTACAAGTTTTAGTGCTTATTCATTTAGGTTTGTTAAGTTATTGTTAACTTATGTATCACTTAAACTGTTTATTTTTAGTTTTTTTTGGTCCTATGGCTTATATTTTACAAATAATGGAATTGTTAGTATGATTTAACTTAGGACCTTACAGAATAAGTTTTAATGTAATTATTTGATTGTTTTGATTAGTAAAACATGTAACTTTAGTGATTTTAACATGAAGTGCAAGGCTTGAAGCTGGCGTGTATTAATCATATCGATTACACATTATATGGGGCAATGGACTTTGAAAGAAAATAGAGGAAAATTCGGTAAAAAAATGGTGTTTCCATATTGTTTCCGTAGTGTTATTCGAATAGTGGCCTATTATAGTTTAACCATCGCTATACTGTAATCAATCAATTAATCAGTCTTTATTTGTGTACAGGTATACATAATAGATCTTAAGTGTAATGTACTACTCGTATAGTTATGTTAATTTAAAAGTAAATTTAGTTTATTTATAACCAATAAAAAAGCTGTACAAATGCGGATTTATTGCCTGAGACATTTTATACCAGTCTGCCTTAGGGTGATGCAGAGACAGAACATGGTAGGTGTAAAATGCTAAAAAAAAAACTTTTTTTGTTATGAATATCTGCAATCAGTCGCCAGACTATGATGACATGAGTTGAACGATAGGTTATTGAACAGCAGGCCAGTGCCTCCCTGTCTAATCAGAAAACTTGGTTTCCTTTAAGTATCTTAACTGCATAGACAGTATCAAGTAATCAAGAAGCAAGTTCTTTGGAGTGATAGAATGGTACGGTAAGAAATAACTTTCTTTTCTTTAGGAAAAAGAAATAACTTTCTTTTACAGGACGCTTTAAAACAGGATTTTTTATTGCCACTACGCATAATACTCGTATAAACAAAATCAATATTTAGATTTTCAATGAGTTTTATTTGAAAAGGACCGAAGTTTCCCCTCATAATGTATGTAAGTGTAAAATGTCATTCACCTTTGTGTTCGCATCGTCATACGCCCCATCGGGCCAGTCCTCGTTAGTCGTCGCCTGATCGAGTCGTCGTGCTGGTAGGAGTGGCGCTGTGCGGCGAGCAGCTTGCCGCGCTGCTCCGAGATGCGGCGCGCCTCCGCTTCCTGGAATCACGACATGACAGAACGATCTAATCAATTTTTATTTTGGAATGTAAAGCGTAACTAAGTCTGATCTAATGACGATACATCACGCCTGTGTTCCATAGAGGTGTACCTATAGTACATCCACAGTTAATTTTACTTTTTTAAGTTTGTTTTATGTTCTTACTTACAATGTATGCACGTCCTCTGTGGCTAATAAAGTTCTCTTTATTATTTCTTTCTTTTTACATTTTGCAGTTATTTTTAAGACCCATGTAATGAGAGAACCCATTGCCATCAACCGGGCCCATATCCAGTTCCTAAACGGCTTCTAAAATCGTAATTATAGATACTTTGACCGATCCAGGAATCGAACCCAGGAACCCCATGCTCATTCGTCATGCTGATCCACTTTACTAGACCACCGAGGCAGTCAAATATATTTCAATGTTCTGAAAAAAAATTAATGAAACTATAATAAAAAATATCCATCTATGTAATGTATTGTATTAAGTATATCAATCATCTAGTACTCATAACACAAGCTCTGCTTAGCTTGGGGCTAGATGCTGCTGTGTGGATTGTCCAGCATTATTTATTTATTTATTAGTTTTGAGAATAAAATATAGCAAATGTAGTCGCTATAATGTAGCTTTTAATAGTAGATGTGACAGTGGCATAAAAATAATCAAATCTTTACTATTTATAAAATTAATTCAGATATATAACTCTGATATCGCCAACCCGCATTGAGGTAACATGGTGATTATTGCTCGTTCTCTCTATGAGAAGAGGCCTTTGCCCTGCAGTGGGACAGTAACAGACTGGTATAAACCATCATCATGCAAGTTCTATGTACTTAAAAAAACCGGAGGAAGAAGCTAAAAAGAAATGAGTGATGTACCTGTATGAGCCAGTGTTGGTTGTGGTTATAGTTGGCAGGTTTCCTGTTCCGTGCCTGCAGCCAGTCTGTGCTGGAGATCAGCTTCGGTGTGGGAGCAGCACTAAGAGCCTGGAAATTATATATTATTATGAAAATTAGATGACTATGTTTTGTTTTTTAAACGTTGCCCCACACTAGGAGTTTTCGCCTACGTCGTGGGTGCGTTTACTAACATTCATACTCACATACATAAATATCCAGACCCGGGACAACTACTTTAGGCCATACAAATATTTGTTCCTTGCGGGAATCGAACCCACAACACGCGGTGCAGCAGTCAATCGCTAGGCCACTGCGCCAACCGTGCCGTCAAATGTTGGGTGTTTTATATTTTAAAGTAGTATTATAGTCAAAATAATTTATTCCAATGAGAACATTACGAAAGGCACTTTTAACGTCAAATTAACAAGTAAAATCAAATACAAAAATGATTCTGTTTGTCCCTTTCAAGAGTTATTTTCGTATGGAGAAGAATAGGGAAAAACTCTACACTAACTGATTTAATTGTTTTTTAGAATATTTTGTTTACGTTAGTGAGATAATTATACGTGAAGACGACGTACGTAAAATAATGCTATAATAAGTTCAAAGTATTTCCACATTTCGCCAGTTATGTTAAAATCCCATGTGACAGGGCACAGACTCCGAATTGCTGCTGAAACCAAATTCAGGATAGGAAATCTTACTAGCACTTTTCGCGACCTGGGAATCGAATCCTTGACCCCATGCTCAGCAGTAGCCTTGTAGACGATATTTAGTCACAAAAATGTTGTTTTTTTTTACATGTCTATAGTTGATTTTAATGCAGCTACTGTTTCGTCACTTTATCAAAAACCTTCACAATTTTGATAACATTGCATTATGCCTATATCCCCAAAGGGTTAGGCAGAAGTGTACTTATAGTATACACATTTTGCCAGTTACAATTAAGTTTTGTATAATAAGGCGCGAGCCTATTGGCATCAACCAGGCATAAATGCAGACTCCGGGCTGCCACTGAACAATTCCAAATAGAAAAGCCCAACAACAACTTGCCCAACCCAGGAATCGAACCCAGAACCACATTCTCAGCAGTACCGCTTGCGACCACCAGACGAACGAGGCATTTCTATTTTGATATTCAACTTTATTTTTGGTACAATCAGCACCAAAAGTTACAAGCCTTTTTAGTGATATACTATTTACACATACATACATAAACTAACGCTTTTTTTTAGGCAGAAACTACAGAATGCCTAATGATCTTAAAATACTAATTTTTGCTTGGTTTACGATCTTACACCTGAATACAAAAAAATCCTGACTACCCCAATTATATTTATTCTAATCTCAAGTCTCAGTCTGTCAAAAATACGTCTAATTTACACCAATCGTCTATTTTTTAGTTTTTGATATTATTGTAGCTGATATGAGATTGCGACTACATTTTTAATGTTTTATGATGACTTTTGAGATGGCGGCAAATAGAGATGTATGGAAGAAGAAGAAATACTGCGCCGACCCCAAATAAATTGGGATAAGGGCAGGAGGATGGAATTGGCACTCTGGGTCATACACGCACGCCAGTTGAGAGTACTACGCTCCTGAATTTGTTGAAAAAACTAATTAAATTAACTATACATCTGGATTCTGAAAAAATTCAAATGTGTTTTTTTTTTACTATAAACTGTATAAATCATATTTTTTATCTCTGATTGACTTGTTTAGTTAAAGCTATCATTGGGTTAGATAGATGTCATGATTTATTTCAGTTTAAAGTAAAAAAAAACATGAGAAAAAAAACTTAGAAGTGCAGAATCATATACTAAACTCATGGTACCAGTTTGTACGTCGCTGCGTTCCATTCTGTGCATGTACGTCACTACAAAACAAGGGTTCCATCTTTCCCTTTCATCTCGCAACCCTCAAAATAATAATAATAATATTGCTGGGCAATCCACCACAGTATCATCTAGCCCCAAGCTAATTCTGATTAGCTTGCTTGTGTTATGTATGGGTACTAGAAGACTGATATACATTACATACATAGATATTTTTTTATCAGACATGGCAAATACCCAGAACACCTGGAACAAATCTTTGTAGATCGTATAATCACCGGCAAATAAGATGGCAAAAGTCGTTAGATGCGCACAAGTCGATTTTTAGGTCTCTTTGGTGGTCAAGCGGGACGCGGGGTATGAGGTAGCGTCGATCCGAGCGCGCGATTGGTGCATCAGTCGACCTTGCCTCCCGCACCGCGCCTTCGTCCCGTTCGCTCCCGATTACATTTCAGTGCACGAAAATTGAACCCTTTGTTTTTGTTGTGTTAAACTTAAGTGTTGTTATTGTTTTTAAATTTAGGATAGAGTTCCTGAAAAGGCATAGCATACGAGGAAAGTATGCTCAAACCAGAGTTATACAAATTAATAAAATTGGAAAAAGAACAATTTAAAACATACAGCATTGACCAAACACTTGCAGATCACAACCATAGTGTTCTGCGATTGCGACTTTCAATATGATGCCAAGGGTAGTTTTATTAACGGATAGTGACGACGACTAGTTAATTTTTTTTTTTTTATATAAACTTTTTTGAATTTTAAATGCACGTTATTTATAACTCCAAATAAACTTGAATTCCTCTCCCTTCTTTAACTTTGTTCTATACAGACATGATTAAATATAAATGATGGCAATAACAATAGAATAATGACGAACAATAAAAGTTACCACTTTTTTGTGCCACTAAGTGTACGATGCGCGAACTTACCCCCACTACGCCAAAATCTTGCCATCTTATTTGCCGGTGACTATACAAACATTTGTCCCAAGGCGGGAATCGAACCCGCAACCTCCTGCGTCGCAAGCGGACCTTTGCCCGCCGCGCCACATAGGTCGTCCCATAAAAGAATGTAAGAAATAAGTGTACCTGCAACGTATGCCTGGTCATAGATGGTAGTTGGCGTTGCCGTTGGTGGCCGGCTTCTGCCGCAGCTGGACATTCGCGTACTCCACGGCTGAAGGCACGCGACTGCTTCTGGAAACATGTGGGAGATGGGATTAGTACAATATGAATTGATTATGATTATTATGATGATATTTATTTATTATGATTGATTGATGGGATTAGTTTTTTTATTGCTCTCTAAATGAATTCACGAGGATTACTTTATATACCATCTGTTATAAGTTTTAACTTAGGATAAATATATTGTGTAGATATAGGTTAGGATAGCTACGCTATCGCATTAGGTGAATAACCTGTAATGATAGCTGTAAGTGTGAGATAAATACTAATACTAATATTCGACGACACGGTTGGCGCAGTGGTTGAGCCATCGGCTGCTGCGCCGCGTGTTGTGGGTTCGATCCCCGCACGGAACAAATATTTGTATGACCTACAGGTAGTTGTTCCGGGTCTGGCTGTTTGTGTGTGTTAGTTTCAAAAAGGCACCCACCACAATCACAGACTTCTGGATGATCCTGGTCTGGTCTCGAAGCAGATTTTCTCTTTGCCGATGTAATTCCTCTTGTTCTAATTGGAGCAGTTCTCGTTCGAAGCGAAGGACTTCCTATTATGAAGTTAGATAATGTTTAAGGTATTGTTTTGATGTTTATAAAGTTAGGGCGAGATTAATAAATGCAACTTAGCATGTACTTTGGCTTAAAAGTGTTCCTGTCTCTGTCTTGCATTTGTAATTGGACAGTGACAGAAGTTAAGCTTAGCCAAGGCACATGCTAAGTAATTTCTATTAATTTCGGCTTTAGTATAAGGTCCAGTAATAAAGGTATGCTTATTAAATGTACAAGTTTTAGTGCTTATTCATTTAGGTTTGTTAAGTTATTGTTAACTTATGTATCACTTAAACTGTTTATTTTTAGTTTTTTTTGTCCTATGGCTTATATTTTACAAATAATGGAATTGTTAGTATGATTTAACTTAGGACCTTACAGAATAAGTTTTAATGTAATTATTTGATTGTTTTGATTAGTAAAACATGTAACTTTAGTGATTTTAACATGAAGTGCAAGGCTTGAAGCTGGCGTGTATTAATCATATCGATTACACATTATATGGGGCAATGGACTTTGAAAGAAAATAGAGGAAAATTCGGTAAAAAAATGGTGTTTCCATATTGTTTCCGTAGTGTTATTCGAATAGTGGCCTATTATAGTTTAACCATCGCTATACTGTAATCAATCAATTAATCAGTCTTTATTTGTGTACAGGTATACATAATAGATCTTAAGTGTAATGTACTACTCGTATAGTTATGTTAATTTAAAAGTAAATTTAGTTTATTTATAACCAATAAAAAAGCTGTACAAATGCGGATTTATTGCCTGAGACATTTTATACCAGTCTGCCTTAGGGTGATGCAGAGACAGAACATGGTAGGTGTAAAATGCTAAAAAAAAAACTTTTTTTGTTATGAATATCTGCAATCAGTCGCCAGACTATGATGACATGAGTTGAACGATAGGTTATTGAACAGCAGGCCAGTGCCTCCCTGTCTAATCAGAAAACTTGGTTTCCTTTAAGTATCTTAACTGCATAGACAGTATCAAGTAATCAAGAAGCAAGTTCTTTGGAGTGATAGAATGGTACGGTAAGAAATAACTTTCTTTTCTTTAGGAAAAAGAAATAACTTTCTTTTACAGGACGCTTTAAAACAGATTTTTTATTGCCACTACGCATAATACTCGTATAAACAAAATCAATATTTAGATTTTCAATGAGTTTTATTTGAAAAGGACCGAAGTTTCCCCTCATAATGTATGTAAGTGTAAAATGTCATTCACCTTTGTGTTCGCATCGTCATACGCCCCATCGGGCCAGTCCTCGTTAGTCGTCGCCTGAATCGAGTCGTCGTGCTGGTAGGAGTGGCGCTGTGCGGCGAGCAGCTTGCCGCGCTGCTCCGAGATGCGGCGCGCCTCCGCTTCCTGGAATCACGACATGACAGAACGATCTAATCATTTTTTATTTTGGAATGTAAAGCGTAACTAAGTCTGATCTAATGACGATACATCACGCCTGTGTTCCATAGAGGTGTACCTATAGTACATCCACAGTTAATTTTACCTTTTTTAAGTTTGTTTTATGTTCTTACTTACAATGTATGCACGTCCTCTGTGGCTAATAAAGTTCTCTTTATTATTTCTTTCTTTTTACATTTTGCCAGTTATTTTTAAGACCCATGTAATGAGAGAACCCATTGCCATCAACCGGGCCCATATCCAGTTCCTAAACGGCTTCTAAAATCGTAATTATAGATACTTTGACCGATCCAGGAATCGAACCCAGGACCCCATGCTCATTCGTCATGCTGATCCACTTTACTAGACCAACGAGGCAGTCAAATATATTTCAATGTTCTGAAAAAAAAATTAATGAAACTATAATAAAAAATATCCATCTATGTAATGTATTGTATTAAGTATATCAATCATCTAGTACTCATAACACAAGCTCTGCTTAGCTTGGGGCTAGATGCTGCTGTGTGGATTGTCCAGCATTATTTATTTATTTATTAGTTTTGAGAATAAAATATAGCAAATGTAGTCGCTATAATGTAGCTTTAATAGTAGATGTGACAGTGGCATAAAAATAATCAAATCTTTACTATTTATAAAATTAATTCAGATATATAACTCTGATATCGCCAACCCGCATTGAGGTAACATGGTGATTATTGCTCGTTCTCTCTATGAGAAGAGGCCTTTGCCCTGCAGTGGGACAGTAACAGGACTGGTATAAAACCATCATCATGCAAGTTCTATGTACTTAAAAAAACCGGAGGAAGAAGCTAAAAAGAAATGAGTGATGTACCTGTATGAGCCAGTGTTGGTTGTGGTTATAGTTGGCAGGTTTCCTGTTCCGTGCCTGCAGCCAGTCTGTGCTGGAGATCAGCTTCGTGTGGGAGCAGCACTAAGAGCCTGGAAATTATATATTATTATGAAAATTAGATGACTATGTTTTGTTTTTTAAACGTTGCCCCACACTAGGAGTTTTCGCCTACGTCGTGGGTGCGTTTACTAACATTCATACTCACATACATAAATATCCAGACCCGGGACAACTACTTTAGGCCATACAAATATTTGTTCCTTGCGGGAATCGAACCCACAACACGCGGTGCAGCAG